>JAYKKI010000017.1:39636666-40920000 GCA_039881145.1 Druceiella hillmani | reverse complement strand
GAGATTTTGGACAACTAAGCAATCCTACTTTACGAGTCCAAAACCGGACTTCTTCACTTTTTGTTTTTAATATCGGGCGTGTCCTCCGTCGCTACTAGCACACTCTTGGCAACTTCTACATAATGTCAGTTAACCACATTTGTTTCAATAGTTTTTTTAATGAGCATCTAGTCACTGGAAACGCTGGAATAATTTCCAGTGTTGAATTAATCTCGTACGTGTTCGACGACGCAATTACAATACGATTTGCAATTTAGGCACCGACGGGAGTGTCTTTAGTTGCGCGGGAGTATGTGAACGAGTATGCACGAAACTAAAATGCGACTCCGCGCATTGAGAAAACGGCTCTAGAGAACTGAATGACTGGTTGCATTTATTAGACCTATTCGTTTTTAGATCATAACGCTAGGACCGCGGAACGGATCACTCAGCATATTTTCATACTTTTGCATGTCGGTCGTCACCGTAAAACTTAAATTTAGATTCATCGATAAAGCATACAGCAGTTTCCCACTAAAGTACAGGTTAGTTTCCCAATAAACAATGAAAAATTCTTCCTTACAACATTAATAAATTAATTATATGTATAGAGTTTTTTACGTTAATTACTCATTAAGATGACAAGAAATTGTCAATAATTTACGTGCGCAATTATTCATCCTACTGAATTGGCCTAGGAGTTATTGCCAGTCCTCTCTCGTTTCTTTTAACACTCACTCGTATGCTTGACAAGGATAGACTATTAGAAAGGAATGTGAATAATTACGGTTTGAATAGACTGATTAAGAAATGGGCACTAAAAGTGTATGCTACAATTATGTAAATGATTTCACAAAACTTACAAAATGTATTTCAAATCTACCAAAGTGCAGACGAGACTGTCTACGAGTGATCAAACATTGTTAAATTTTAGTCAAAAATCATTACCGTTTGAATCGACTGAGCAAGAAATGAACACATGAAATGTATGCTACAATTACGTAAATGTGTGCTTTCACAGAACTTACAAAAAGTATTTAAAATCTATCAAAGTGCAGACGAGACTGTCTACTGAGTGATAGTTACGAATTTCTTTTAACGAAACTGTTTCTAACAAACGCGCTAACGAGTTACGAGTCAATGCGAATATTCAGTGAGTAGACATTTACATATAAACTGACCAGCGAGGATGCCTTGATCTTTATGATTTTGTAAGCAAAAAATATTTTAAAATATTTGTGTTTTTACCCATTAAGAATACAGCTACTTTAATGGCACAAAACAAGTTGATTAACGGTAATTAAATACTACTGACTAGTTTGATGACTAAATATTATTACAGAAGAATCAAAATACACCACGAACTCGGTATTCAAAGAAGCGATTATGACGTGATACAATCGCAAACGCAGTGTAGTTATGTGCGAGCGTAAAAATTTAAGTTTGGCAAATCGGAATTGTTTCAATGTTGACTTATTTCTATGTTGCAAAAATATGCAACAATTAAATTATTTATAAATCGCCGTTAAACTTAAGTGCATTTTTAAACCTCTGTCTTATTAGCAATGAAATAGCTGGTCATACCATCTTTTTAAAACGACCGATTCATTTCGCGAGGAATCGAAACTCCGGCGAGGTAACAGGCATAAAACCGGCACGTTTATAATTCGATTCGATTTTATCATCACTGACTACTCCACACCTTAGAGGATGGTAGATTTAAAGTAAACAATTGCCACTATAATTTTATACTGAATAAAAATATTGGGCTCGTAAACTTTTTCGCCAACCTATAAAATTATTTTTTTCAGTCACACGTTTCAATTGAACTTTATCGAATATACACGGTGTCCGGGAATATGAAGGACAAAAAAAACACTATTCGGGAATATAAAAGACGCTATTCGTTGGCTATAAAAAGAATAAATTGTCGTTGAAATAAAACGTAAAACACGCCCTTTTTCTAATTGAGTACAAAAAAATATTACACATAACTCTTTTTAACACACCTAATACTTATCTGGAGCGCAGTGCTTACCCGGGCAGCAAGATGACTTCGTAGCTGTTCGCGGGTTACTCCTCTGAGCGGCGCTGAATAATATGCGCAAGTATCGTGTGTATGAAAAAGATGATAAATAATTATGAATATTATTTTTAATTTTCTGAAAAAAAATCACCTATTGAATATATTTGGCGTTAATTTTGTAGAAATTCATTATTCACAATTAAATTAAACTACGTGATGTAGTATTATTTCTACTTTCTTTTAGTTCTTTACCACGACCTAGGTTTCGTTGTACTACAACATCTTCAGGTGGGCTATTAGCAAAGATTTTTTCATTTAATTGTGAAAAAATCATCTTCTAAATTTAGTTTAACGATAATCTAAACTATTTTTCAGTCAAGGAATAACGTTTTTCTTTGCCCGATACTTATTCTCGGACACCGTGTATGTATTACTAACTTTTAATCGGGGCTTCCCCCGCGTGGTTATAATTATAAACTTGTAGAGAGAAATTAAAATATGAAGCACCATCTAAAATGAATAAAGAATACAATGAATAACGATGGAAACAAATATAAAGCCTGTAAATGACGGATTAAAGGGAGCTATTCTGGTGCATCTTTATATTGCGCATAAAGCGTTTCAAATAATCCCGTCGATCCGTTGAGGTGTTGCTTCGTTATTTCATCCGTGTACTTTTACAGTTTAAGCAAATAAGAATTTTTCAGTTTAGGGATGAAATTTCCCGAGATACACATAACCTATGTTATTTCGCACCCGTCGACTATCTTTGTCCAAAAAATAACGCCGATCCGTTACGAAGTAAGAGAACGGCAAACAAACTTTAGCATTTATAATATTGGTTGAGATTAGATTTCCCGAGATAAAAAGTAGCCTCTGTCATTTCCCAGTCCACCTCTTTGTGCAAAAAATATCGTCGAGCCGTTGCCACGGAAATAAAAACAAATAAACACTTTTCCGCATTTATAGTATTGGTTGAGAGGTATACTTCATGACTTCTCAATTTTATGTTTTTAAAGTCAAACTAATACTATAAAAACACATCCTTTATCAAAATTTTATCAGAATGGCCTTGAAAAACTTTGCTACGCATAAAGATGCAACATAAATTTCTTTCCAGCAGCAAATAAATATAATGACGTATCCGGCAGGAAAGGGAATATGTTCATTTAAAGATAAACGTTTGGAACTTTTTTTATAATAATTGGAACTTCATCGTCATCAAGCGAAAAATATTTATTTAAATATTTCAACGCCAACTTAAAGTAATAAGTGCGTAAGTTACCACATGCAGTGTACGTCCAACAAGTTATAGCTTATACGAAAAAACGAAAAATCATTATTCGTCAGCGGCGGCATCGTTTACGATCGTGTATAAAAACGGGTAAACGGAGTAATAGCTAGTATACATAATAAAGTACAAAATCGAAGACCGCTGTTGTCCAACAAGGAAATCATTGCTACCGATAATGTTTACGACAGTATCAGAGACAAATCAAAAACAATAAATTCTAGTTAATAACAACAAAAGCGGCGAATCGTTGTTTAAACACGCCGTTTGCAACAAAAGTCTCTACTCACAAGGCAGCGCGTGCGAATTGGCGGTAGTGTGCGTAGTTTAGTTAGAGAGCGAGTCGGTAATACGGTCGCGGATTGCACTCCGGGGATGACCGGACGTACGTAGTGTACGTGCGGTCGTCGTCCATTCCCGCACGAGCCACCGGATGTGCACTGCCACTGTGATTGGACATCCTAATATTACACTAAGTGATATAAATGGTAGCCATTATCCCGCCAGCCGCACGGCGCATCGTAACGGGAGGGCATCCGGACCAGTGCTGATCATAAACACATTACCGTCGCGAATCGGATCGTAAGGTTTCATCGGTTCGTGGCTTCCATATTTTCTATACGTACTTGTATAGAATAGCAAACTTCGACGTTTGACAGATTTAAACAGCGTAATTTTATATCCTATGCTCTAGTTCGAGATATCAAAACACCTGTATAGTAAACAAAATATTAATTAGTCTGTTTGCCTGTGAATAAGGCTATTAACTATAAGTCCAAATAAATATCTTACAATTCGCCATAAACTATAATCTTTTCAAATTGTTCCAATAGATTTATATAATTTGGGAATTGATAAAAAATTCAATCTTTTGTGTAGTTTTTAAAGTTTTTTTGTTGCACGATTATTATTGTTTTTACATTTTTCACATTCGAATAAGTACAGGACTATATCAGCTCAGATTTTATTCAAACGCTGCCATTAACTTTTTGTGACTAAATTTAAGTAAAGAAAAAAGTTTATAATTCTTTTCCCGAAACGGATCACCACACTTTATAATTATTAGTCTTGCAATTTTTTTCAACTTTATATCGGGTTTAAATTTAAGAAAGCTGGAACAGACACGAAGGTAGGATCATAGATGTTTCTTTTTTACCTACAATAGGAACCATAATATAACTGAAAATAAAACTATCACATTAGAGAATGTAGCCGAATTTAAAGGAATCGATAGAACTGTTTTGACAAAAAAGAAACATACTGGCATACGCGAGCACGGGCGCCCTCACACACACACGCACGATGCACGCACACAAGAATGCACGCACGCACCAAGTGATAAGTGTCCACTGTTCCAGTGACAACAACGACAAAGTTTGCACGTACATAATTACTCTGCGATTTTTTCAAATCCTCGGTCGGCATTGAATTCGTGACGTTACATGAGATTAGTTCGTCTGCTTTTATTGGATTAAAGGTAGCGAGCGCGTGCACTTGTACGGGCGGCCTCGCCCGCCGCCCGCCCACCGCGCGTTCGCTTCTTTTCATGCCTCATTCAATTAGCTAAGTAATTAACTTGCGTCTAGCCGAGGCGAGCGCCGCTACAGGTGTTACCCGACAAGTACACGTGTATAGTTTGCTTCATTACTGCAAATTGTTTCCTCAAATGCGACGCGAGAAACTAAACTTGAAGACGTATTCTCCAATTTCGACTAACGCAAACAAATCGCGCACGTCTTTTCACTACGCAGTATCAAGATAATTTGCCTGTACATATTCAATCGTACGAGTAGATTACATTTATTTAATGCAATATTAAAATAAAAGATGCCAATTTTAAGATTTTCTTATCGTTACAACCACTATTAATTAACACTGTTTGATACGTAGCAAAATGGTCAATTGTTCCGTTCCTACCCTGCTCTTTCCTTTTCAGAAACAGCGCAATTGCAGAGATGCATTATATGCCATCCCTTTCGTGACGCCTTCGCGGTGCCATTTTATACCTAATGAGTTAAAGTATAAAAGCCCCAGTGATTAAAGTCATATTATTCCTTTAAAAAGTTGAGAAACATCAATATTGTAATTTAAAACACAACTATATTTTAAGATAAATACAAAGAAATCTAATATAAACAATAATTTTAAAAAGTCTCTCAAGCACGAATAGAACTCGCACTACGAACGTTGCGTACACAGTTAGGCGTTCATATCCTATACTATTAAACAAGCAATTCTTGTATGTATGTATGTATGTATGTATATGTGTGTGTGTGTGTGTGTGTGTGTGTGTGTGTGTGCGTGCGTGCGTGCGTGCGTGCGTGCGTGCGTGCAAATCTAACAAATGGTTTCTCAGAAACGGCTCTAACGATTTTTTTGGTATATTTATTGCTTCGGTGATTATATTGCATAATACCTCAGATGAGCCATGTCGGTTAATTATTTTTGGAATGGCAGCCATTTTAAATTTTCAAAATTACTATAAACATTATTATTATGACTTAATAACTTTTGAATAGAAAAACAAAGGAGAACAGGTGGAGAAGGGGAGAGGGAGGGGAAGGGAGAGATGGGGTAGGGGAAGGGAGGGATGGGATAGGGTATGGTGAAGGTGAAAAGGGAGGGGACGCGGAAGGGGGTGGGGGAGGGTAAGGGTAAGGGGGAAGGGAAGGGGAAGTGGAAGGATATGGGAAAGTGAAAAAGGAGGAGGGGTGGGGAGGGAAGGGGAATGGAAATAGGAAAGGGAAGGGGAAGTGGATGGGGAAGGAAATGCAAAGGGGTAGGAAAAGAAGAGGAAGGAAAAGGTAGGGTTGTGGACGGTTGGGAGAAGAGGAAGGGGAAGAAGAACCACGTTGATGATAATTTTTGACAATTCTATTGAGATTCACAGCACATCTAATATCATTAAACGAGGGATTTCATGGGAAACTTGAAATACACCGAGCAAAGCTCGATATTCCAGGTACTATATTTAATGGCACATAGTATTTCTATTAAGCTATTTGCAAAAAAATTTATTTTTTCAAAACTACTATGTTGCTACTTTCTGTAGAAGATCCATAGGCGCATATTTAAAAAAAAAGTTAAATTTTATATTAAAAATCACTCTTTCCCTTTACTCGTGGCATAAGACCCATTATGCCGACTTTCAGATTGAAGGTCGACCAGAGGTACCCTATAGGTTTTGATGATCAGTGAGTAAAACTATTGAATATATTTGGCGTTAATTTTGTAGAAATGCATTATTCACAATTAAATGAGACTACGTGATGTAGTATTATTTCTACTTTCTTTAAGTTCTTTACCACGACCTAGATTTCGTTGTATTACAACATCTTCAGGTGGGATATTAGCAAAGAATCGGTATGGTCGTGGTAAAGAACTTAAAGAAAGTAGAAACAATACTACATCACGTAGTTTCATTTAATTGTGAGTAAAACTATGATAAAAACAAAAAAATACGCCTTAGAGGGTCATTACATTTTTGTTGCGTGAACCAAAAAAATACTTGCAATAATGTAAAGCTATAGGCCTCAGTATACAACTTTAATTTAAACATGATATCTTAAGCAGTTTTTGAGAAAACGGGCTTTGACGGATAGACGAACGAATGGAAGGACAACCAAGTGATTCCATAAGAGTTCCGCTTTTTGTCACTTTCAGGGACGGAACAGAAATCCTTCAGTAATCGTTCTATGTGATTTGGGGCGCTCTGTCGTCTAACACGTGTTTTCAGCTCATTCCATATGTGCTCAATTGGATTAAAGTATCCTCCTGGAAGGTCATGTCATTACACACAGACCACCTAAGAGTGAAAAGTTACTAAAGCAGTCGCATGTGAGTACCTACCTTGTAATGAGCCCCCCCCCCCTTCAAATAGTCAACTATAGTATATTCTGATATCTCTCGGATGCATCTCTCAGTAGTTTAAAATTCATATTCAACAAATACCAACTTGCGCATTTCTCGGTAATGAGCAGTATGATATTAATTCACTCACCGACTGATGTCTCGCTTGGAAAATTGCACTCGATCAACCTACGAAAAGTTAAGGGAGCTTCTTTGATTATTCACTTTATCATCCGCGTACTGGCGTCGATCAAGTGGGAGTTTAATTATTTCAAATCCGCTACTATGGCGACTTCGAATTGACATCGACACAACAAAAAGGAAATTTGTTTGCATTGCAACCCCTAGCCGCCGAGAATCGTGATCTCTTAAAAAATTACCAAAACCTCCATACGGCGACGATATACCTTTGAAACAGTGGAATTCCATAAAGTAGTAATTCTCGCTATAATTCTGCCCTGATTCTTCGAATCAACAATTTAATATTCAACTGTTAGTCTAAGAATATCTAAAGGCAACAATCCGTGTATATGTTTTTTAACTAACTGTACAAATGTATAAAATATAAAAATAAACGATTGGTGAATTATGTATGAAAAAGCGCAAATTGAACAGTAGTGATTTCTCTTGTCACTTCAGTGATTGCGAGATGATTACGAGCTCTCTCAAATCGTATTTCTCCTCCGGTGACTAAGCGCGGCGGAAATACGCGTCAGTGTCGCGGCGCCGGCGGCCCGCGGGACACGATGGCGCGTAAATGTCTAAACGGGCAGAACGTGACTGTCGTATGTAAAATATTGATTTAGATAGACATCAATTTCACTTGAATATTTTATCATCCGCCTCTAGACGAAGGAGCGCTTCTAACATGGAAGCAACTCGGTATATACAGCTCCTGCGTTACGTAATAATTGACTATAGGAAACGTCATATATGTAACTACTTCGATAATCATACGAGTCTGTTATACAGTATACAGAAGGAATTGTGTATGAATGTATACTGTAATCTCAAAAAATGACAGGGAGAGAAAACAAGTAAAAGCTTTCAAATGCTATATTTCATAAAATAATATTCCTGGATAAATAATATGTCTTTGCAGGTTTCATCGCCCGTTTCTGCACACTTGGTGGAATGTTTTCGTCTGCGAACTTTCGCCACTCTCGCTGACGCATTTTCGTCACAAGTTTTTATGGCGATTACTCTATTTGAATAACATTTTTAAAGATTTAGTTTGTTATAAATAACCTAGCAATAAATACATATTAAAAAACGCAACGACTAAACAGTTCGTTAGTCAAAATTTACTAAAAATGCAGCAAATTTTCAGACAACAGACAAATTTGAGATCAGACAGCTCTATGAGATTTGGCTATGGATGATATATTGCCCGATCTCTGTGAATCGTTTATTTTTTGTTTTTAGTCGAGTTTATTTTTACAAAAACTTACTTGTGAACAGCGTGCAGTCGGATGTGAAACTTTCTTCAAATGAATACACGACACAATGTCAACGTACGGTAGCTCGTCAAAAGTGGTGACGTTGATAACTTCGCATCGGATAAAGATCGAGAGACTTCGTCGCCGAGGGCCGCGACCCAATTGACGGTTATTCGACTCAACGCCTACAGAGCGCCCAAAGAAATTTCGAATCAATAACTCAATCAAATTGAAATATGCGACGGACGGTATAAAGTATATCGAGTTACGTTTTTTAATTAACGACATTGTCGTGCAAAACGACTTAATTCCAATTTCTTCGTTCACGCGCGGGCGTAACAAGTTCCTATAGAAATCGCTTTGGCTATTTAGCTTAATAATGGAGTTTCCGAACGCTGCGCAAAAAAGCAAACCGCGTAAGGCGCGCGAAGGCCACGCGGCGCCAGCGCGGCCCGACTATAAACACCAAGCAGAGACAGTCGTGCGATGTTTTTAGCAAAATATCGTATTACGTAAGTTCGTAACCACCGAATGATGGAAATAAAAAGTTATAAAATCTATTTATTTACAAACTTCAAAATACACGACTTATATAAAAGTGGACTGATTAGTATAAGCTTATTAGTAAGGCGGACTTGTTAGTATCCCTGACAGCCAATCAAAGCACTATTAGAAATGTAAGTAGTGCTGTAGTAAGTCGCCGTCTGTTGCAAGCTAGGAGATAATAATAAAAAGATTACATACACAGTGTACGTTCCTATTTTTTTATGTTAACGTTAAGTTTATATGAATATATATATATATATATATATATATATATATATGTATGTATATATATATATATATATATATATATATATATGTATATATATATATATATATATATATATATATATATATATATATATATATATATATATATATATATATATATATATATATAGTACCTGGTGACCGAGCGATGCTCGGTGCCTTTCAAGTTTTCCATAGGAATATGAAATTGTTTGTTTTGATGGTATTAGATTTTCTTACCTCTCCCCGTCCCTTTACCCTTCCCCTTTGCTTTCGCCTTTGGCCCTCGGTCTCGCCTTCGCCCTAGCCTTCCCGTTCGCCTTCGCGTTTCGCTTTCGCGTTCACCTTCGCGTTTACGCCTTTGCGTTGTCGTTTTTGCGTTCGCCTTCGCCTTCGCGTACAACTTGGAATTCGCGTTCGCGTTCGCGTACACCTTGGCGTTCGAGTTTGCCCTCGCATTCGCCTTTCACTTCCCCTTCGCCTTCCCCTTCACAATCCACTACTCCACCTTGCCATTCCCCTGACCCTTCCCCTTCCCTTTTCCCGCCCTACCCTTCCCCACCTGTTCTCTTATGTTTTTCCATTGAAAAGTTATTAAGTCATACAATAGTGTTCACAGTAATTTTCAAAATTTTAAATGGCTGCCATTTCCAAAATAATTAACCGACATGGCTATACTTCGTAATTATTAAATATAATCACCAACGCAATAAATATACCAAATTTCATCGAAATCGTTAGAGGCGTTTCCGAGAAACCATTTACATTACATACACATATATATATATATATATATATATATATACATATTACATATATATATATATATATATATATATATATGTATATATATATATATATATGTATGTATGTATGTATGTATATATATATACAGAACTTATTAACGATAAAAAAATAATGTTAATCTTTCACAATATATTCACATTTCTTTTTCGAACCTGTATGCAATTCGCGACAGCGTCATATATAGAATAAAGCATAGAAACCATTATTATTCATTAAAATACCTTATTCGTCATCGCAAAGTCTACACGCTCGCATAGACGTTCAGACGCCTCCACAAAAGCTACTTCGCTGACCTCCAAAAAATCTTGTAACAATGTTCCGCATCTAGTTTCCAAACAAAACAGGCGCGTTCGTATACTATTTGCGCCCGCCTACACTGCCTTCCCACTCGCTTCCCAAATATTCGCAAATCATACCTACGACCCGTATCCTCCATACACGGACGCTATTGATTTTTCTGATATTTTTGTAAATTACGTACAGTTTATATTGCCATATTTGTCAATTTGATAGCTGCAGATGCTGCAAAAATAATTCCAATGGTGTTTACTTGCGAGTGTTCATTTGTTTTTATTCACGCCCATATTTTTTTATTCATTGGGCATGAATATTTCAAGCATAAATAATTTTACAGTAAAGGCCGAACCGTAGCTATTCTACTTAAAAGTGATGGTAGCCATAAAATACTGATTGGAAAAATATAACTTACAGTAAAGAAACGATAAATTCGGATTGCGTTTATTTTGATTATTTCCTTAAATCGATTCCGAATTTCTACGTTTTATTTTAAAAGACACCGCTGTAACCCACATTATTTTGACAAAAATCAGTACAGCAGCATTTTAAATATTGTCATTTAAATTCGTAATTCAAACAACAAAGAATACGTAGTTAAGCCGACATCCTCATCTAATAATATTTTTAAGCAATCGCGACACTCGGCGCCTAAAAAAGTGCGCTTTTTTCATACCGAAAGCGTGGTTCCATTACCTCTTTTGTCATCCTTCCGGAAAAAATAAGATTCATTGCACAGATATTAAGATGTAGCATTTAAATTATAAAATTTAACCATTAGTATTTTAATTTATATCTTTTACCAAAACAATTTAATCCTTAATTAAGTAATTTCGTTAAAACCCTAAAATACTTTACTTTTATTATCATTTTTTTAATAACCGCAGCCTAAGTAATGTTTTGAGGCTATGGTTAATAATACGATAAGGACATTTTTAACGGATATATAGTTCGCGTAGTTCAATACAATTTTGCCCAAATATTGAAACTATATTTCACAAGCAGTAAATTTGTAAAAAAAGATATATTTCACACAAGCAGTAAATTTGTAATATTCTTTAAATAATTTTGTCGCCGTAGGCATTGAAATATTATCTGCATAGAGACGTCATAAGCATTCCGTCCGCGAGCGACCGAATTGCGGTTGCATTACACGTTCACGAGCATCCGACGCGTGTACACGTTCTAGCGATTTACGTAGACATTCAAAAAATGCTTAAGTTACTGTAACACTAGAAAAGTGTCAAAAAACTATTGAGAAAAAAATAAATAACGTAAATATAAATTTTGGGGACAAAACTACTTATTGGTTTTACTTTTTAAATAAAATTTATTTTATTTACTTATCGGCAATAGCGACAATTTTCCATAATCACATTGTCTTACTCAACTCTGCCCGTATTTGCTGATAAGCGTGAAATGTTAAGATAATCAGTGCGAAAAGGTAAATACTACTTCTACGTCGCTTATCTATGTGAGTGAGCAAGAAATAAAAAGCCTTACTGAAAATAACCGAAAAATATGATGATTTTCGAACGATTAGTTGTGTCACAATTGTAATTCGATATATTTCAAATATCTTCTCTAAACAAACAATACTTCAATGGTCGTAGATGGTTAATGTTTTAATAAGAGACGAGTTTTAAATCAATTCCCCCACCACGTTCCAGTTTATATACCTGTAGGTATCATAAAAGCACGTGCGTCTAGTGGAAAGTAGACAAAAGCAATATTTTGGATGAAACATAATTACTAAAAAGGCGTCGTTATAAAATATGATTGAATCTTAAACGTACGTATACTTTTCACTTGTGACTGCTTATCCTTATTTACTTAGGACTTCAACGTTGACATACCTTAGCCGACATGAACAATCTCTTGAGATCAAGCAAAGTATAGAAGACCACAAATAGCAAATATGTCAAGGTAAACTAACGGTAAAGAATTGAAATAGCAATGACTTATTCAGCCAACGTTTAAAAGTATAAATTGACAATATTTTTCAATTAAATGAAACTATGTGATGTAGTATTATTCCTACTATAGAATATAATAATCTCAATACATGACAGAAAAATTAACAAACTAGAAAATTATTCAATATATTTGGCATTGATTTTGTAGAAATGCATTATTCACAATTAAATTAAACTACGTGATATAGTATTATTTCTACTTTATTTAAATTCTTTACCACGATCTAGGTTTCGTTGTATGACATCTTCAGGTGGGCTATTAGCAAAGATGTTGTAATACAACAAAACCTAGGTCGTGGTAGAAATACTACATCACGTAAACTACATTTACTTGTGAATAATGAGTTTCTACAAAATTAACGCCAAATATATTCAATATTTTTTAAGTTTGTTAATTTTTCCGTGACATATTATGAGATTATTCTAATAATACAAGATAATAATATTTGGACTAATAATTGGAACAGAATGCGAGTACAAAGAATGTATTATTAGAATAATCTCATAATATGTCACGGAAAAATTAACAAACTTAAAAAATATTGAATATATTTGGCGTTAATTTTGTAGAAATTCATTATTCACAGAATCTTCTGATTCTTATTATTAACTTGGACAAATATATAGCCAAATCAATAAGTAAGTTTATATTTAGATCGTCACACATTGTTCCCTACCGAGCGGGATACAATGTTACGACGAAGGGCGTAGGAATGTATTCTATTTTACGAGACAAAAGCTTTTACGAGTAATGCTTGAAAGGCTCGAAGTAATTTATCTAGTTCGCGTTGAGAGCACATTGTCACACCGCACATTACTAAGGCTAAGTACAGTTTTAATACTGAGACTGCCAACTGTCGACACCTAGTTAAATACAAATTATGTTTAGAGTTTTCTTTAACTTGCCATTAAGAGGATAGGGATTGGCGTGGACTTTCAAAAATTTCCTACTCTTAAATTATTTGGTAATATATACGAAGTATTTTCTGACGCCTCACCGAACACACAGATATTCAACCTTAAGGTATAGTCGGTTATTTGTATAGAGAATCAGTCTAAAAATGCCTTATCCATTCGCTAAGAAAGCATCAAATACTGAAAACACTTTCATTCGCCTCACACTCGTCTTTACAATCTCATTTCGCGCTACACCTATCTCGTATAATCTCTAGAAAGACGTGCTCCTAAAATTTCTCATTTCAAGTTTATTAATCTCGTTTTCATTGCTCTTATATAGTATTCGAGATTAACTTACATATTAAATTTTCGAGATTAAGTATTTTTCGTGTAATTTGTTTCATAAGTGAATTCACTACATCTTCTATATTCGCGTTTCACGTTTATTAGAAAAACTAGACTCAATCGGAAAAATTCCTGTAAATCCCAACTAAAATGAATGCAGGGATGGATGTTTGCTGTTATATAACTCGGTAATTTATGAACATATAGTACTTTACGTAGATACTTTATAGTCTTATCCTGAAATCTGAAGAAGTTCCTGAGTTCATTAGATTCCCACTTGATCACGTAGATGTTCATTAGATTCCTACTTGATCACGTAGCCTTGTCTGTATGGGAAATACTGTAAGTTTGAATTCAGCATGTTTTAATTTAAACCGTTTATTCCGAATTTTCAAACCGCGCGCAAGTCCCATGGTGACATACAAACATTTCTCCCTTTTATAATTCGATCGCGATGTTTCCATTAAACCTAACGAATTTAGAAAAAAAATAGCAATAGGGTCGCGGATGGATCTAGTGTAATATAGTTTTTGGAGTTTACTCCTTAAGAATCGATTTTCATATACAGCGCCCGGTATGAAGTTTTATGAGGAGTAAAATCAGAAGTTCAGAGCATTAAAATAAGTGGAACCCGGTAGGTGGCCTCTCCGCGCAACATTTCTGCGCATCTTTAGAGCGAGATATCAATATGTTTATATGGCATTTTCTAATGGCGTAATCGCAATGACGGAGTGTGACACACATATTATACTATCGTTCGCTTATATCAAGATGTAATCATTTAATGTCATTATGTGTGAATATTTGATGTCTTCTATCCTACAAAATTAAAAAGTATCTTTTAATTTAAACTTCTTAGTCAGACGACTAAATGTTTTTAATTTTGTTGTATAAATTTGATCTTGTTCATTTGTGTTTTACTTGAAAATAATTATATTATCAGCATTTTTTTAATAAAGAATTTTCCATTTACATTTAACTATATTGATATTTATATACAGTGTTACCTATTTTATACATTCCAAGACAATCGTACTTAAGGAGCAAACTCCAGTCGCGTGTCGAAACTGACACGCACAATATTTTTTCATTGTACAATATTTGTACTGCAATATTATTCATCAAATAAATTTCAACGAAATTGATGCGCGATGCGTGCCAATTTGGCTTCGAACAGCCACAACGGCGCGTTTGAGACATCAAATATAACCGATTATACGAGAATTTGCCAAAGGCCACACCACTATCGGGTCACTCGGGTAGTTAGTTTATCGAGCGCATCCCCCGCGTCGTTTGCACAGTTCGCTCTCGGTGACCTTCACCTGCTGGCCGCGCGCCAAGCGAGCCAAGGCTGCGCGTCTAGACGCCGTCGGCTCTGCTGGCGACGCAACGCTTCCGAGTTCCTCAGTGTGCAGATTGCCAAGATATTAATCAAACCGGCGTCATCGCAGCTTTTTACTCTTTACGCAAGATACATTCGAAGATCGATAAGAATCATCGATAAACGATAGCTGTTCACTCAAAAGCGAATCGTCTTACGCCAACGTACAAAAAAAACTGAATTCAATGTAATGCTGATTTAATAGTAATTGAAATCTAAGCATATTTAAAGTTTCTACAATAATGTTGTGACAATCGATTACATTATTTAAAACTGTTTTAAAATATAAATCTATGTACACAGGTTGTTGATTAATTGGTATAGTGACAAATCGGATACCTTTCGAAAATATAAGACAATAAGATAAAGAAAATAATCCAAACATTATGATTTTAAACCATTTGAGCTTTACTAAGGAGAAAGTACCTACTTTGTTTCTCAGTAACAATTCACTCACATGAAAAAGAAAAAAAGAAAGCATGGTTTACTTTTTTCACTGACTGGTTTACTTCTACGCGCTGATCGGCAAACATGGGCATAGTTGAGTATCGCAGTATGAGTAAGAAAGTTATTGTCAATAAATAAAATAAATTTGATTTAAAAAGTAAAATCGATGAGGAACATAGTCCCAAACGTTTATATTTAATTCTCTATCGCTTTTTGACAAATAGCTAAAACGTGTAGACGCGTCGAACCCTCGCGAACGATTAATGCAACTGCGGCCACTGGACCGCAATTTGGTTGTCCACAGACTGAGCCTGTATGGCATCTCTATGAAATAATACCTCAGTGGTCACACTGCACAATTCTCTTTTAAGCTTAACAGTTCAACAGATTTTGCACACGTAAATGTGAAATTAATCGAGCGAATAACTCTCGTGTATTTCGTGCGTTAATAAGTCTTATATAATTTACTTCATTTCATATTTAAAATTGTATCCTGACAGCACTTCTCAATATCTGATCTATTTCGTTAGAATACTTATTTACCCACGCTTCATAGATATATACGTTTTCAATAATTTTCAAAATCATTTTCCGTCTTTTGTTGACCTAACGTCATGAAATACATGCTGTATGTTAGCCAGGATATTGGAGGGCAACAAATACCAAACCTACGCTACGCGGACGATATCACGCTGTTCGCAAGTAGCGCTCAATACATGGAAGAACTCCTACACAGAATGGAAAGTGCCAGTCTTGATTTAGATCTCAAAATAAATCGCAGGAAAACCAAAATGATGAGTATCGGCTGTGTAAACAACAATTCGCCAGAGGTTACAGAAACAGCGAACTGTGAGGTAGTACAATCATATATACAGATATCTGGGGGCACTCATATCAAATAATGGCGGCTGTATAGATGAGATCAAGCGGCGTATGGCGATCCCCAAGTCAACTAGGGATAAACTGAGGAAAATATGGAGGGACCGAAACATCACAAAAGCCACCAAAACTATACTCGTTAAGGCTCTTATATTCCCCATATTCCTCTATGCTGCTGAAACATGGACTCTACGAGACTGGAGAAGAATGTTCGGTATATCGTGGACGGAATTCCGAACCAATGAATACATTCTTCTAGAGCTGTGCATCAAACAAAGACTATCAAGGACAGTACAAGCTCGTATTCTCACTTTCTTTGGACATATAACACGGTGCGGATGCGAATCCATAGAGGGCCTAGTAGTGCAGGGTAAACTCGAAGGCATCAGACCACGCGGCATATTACCAATGAGGTGGACAGGTCAAATAAAGAAGACTTTCAGCGGACCACTGCACTCATGTGCAAGGAGAGCGAGAGTTCGCGAAGAGTGGCGTCGCATTGTGAAACAGACCACTAATGTCGACGTGACGACCACGACCACTCTGCAAAGAGTGTAACGACAAAGAAGAAGAATGTTAGCCAGAAGTCGATAAGGTTAAAATATCTGAACGCTTTAAGACAACACACTCCACTAGCATCCATCGACGACACTCCACTAAGTATTTATAATTATTTCACTGGGACACAACTATACATGACAATTAAAATTATAAAAATAAACTCTTATAATAAAACTTTAGGGTCGATAGTAAAATATGAGACTTTTATAATTCCGTCATGTTCGCGTGTGTCTGTCTATATTCTGTCACATATTGCATAAAATAGTATCAGGTAAAGATTTAATTAGTAGCAAAATCTTTTTTACTATTTTTAATGTACCACCCCTTGTTAAGAAGCGAGGATGGAAAAAATAACATACGCCTTTGCGTTGAAAAGGTCTTCTAAAATGAAGCCTATTTTAGGCTAGCACCCTAGGTTCCACTTACCCCTTTTAATTCTTAACCCTATTTATGATATATTAAACTATAAAGTCGAATGAAATGGGAATGCCCCCCCCCCCCTCAAATAAGACTATGTAAAAATCAATAAGACTATGTAAAAAAGGTTTTAATGAGCACTTTTAAATGAAACTACTTGATGTAATTCAACTTCTTAGTTTAGGAAATATAAAAAAAACTCTTAAACGTGCGAAAAAAACGCAGATGGAAATATCTGGACGACCGAGCTAGGTTAATATGAATTATGAAAATATAGATAGGTTAATATGAATTATGAAAATATATTTTTAAATATTTAATTTTAAAAAATACAGAAGACATTTATTTGAAGACAGTATTAGAATACTTATTCAGCTAGCATAGACCTTTATGTGGGCGTACGAGTGCGACATAAAAATTCACAAAATATATTCGTGAAATGACTTTAATTGTTTGCGTGGTACGAACTTAACCAGATTTTTTAAACTATATATCTGATGGTTATATAAGGGAAGGTAGGAATGAAAAATCCGGTTTTAAAAGCATGTAGAAAAAGGCATCTTAACTCTACTGTATATTAATAAAAATGCATGAAAGGAATTATCTATTTGTATCGAAAGATATGACAATGAGGAAAAATAAATAAAAAACATCCAAATGTTTCATTTTTCAAGTTCAAAAAAATGGAAATGTCTTTCATAACAACTTGTTGTTGAAGCAGTCATCATCGAGTCATGACAAAGTCGACAACGTCGATCTTGTAATGAAAAATTTTTAAACAATTTCACTATTTGAAGTCTTATTTATATAATAATATTATTTTATCTGTGGGCCAAACACTTTCTCTATAATAAGACCCAAAATAAACTTAAACCATGTGCTTTGCACTGCCGTATGCTTTAATACAACTCTCAAACTTCAGTTGCTTATCACTACTTAATATTGCCGTCAAAAGATTGAAACGACATTTGGTAAAGTATCAAAAAATGGGTGAACTCGTCTTTTTGGATGCAAAGCTCTTTCATCGAAAACTTCTTTACAGGAAAAATAACTTTCATTTGGATATAGATTAATAAGAAATATATATACATATATATATATATATATATATATATATATATATATATATATATGTATATATATATATATATATATGTATGTGTATATATATATATATATATATATATATATATATATATATATATATGACTTGCTTGTTATGACCAACAATTCCTCTCTTTATGTGCAAAAATTAGAACACAGTTAATAGTATATGGAAGAAATTAAATTCGTTTTTCGATGACCCCGGCTGCACGCGCAAGATAACATTGTTCAGAAATTCGATTTCCATTCCTCTGGAAAATAGTGAATCAATGACGACATATGTTACTCAACTAGTCGATACAGCGCAAAAATTCAAAGGATCTGGTTTCGAAATAAGTGACGAATGAAATGGTTCTTTGCTTTTATATATTGGCAGCAATGAATCAGAAAGTGCACTCTGGCAAAAAGTTGGCAGTGCCATAGACACGGCAATTTGATAAAACCGCAGAAATGTCATCTCGAACTGTTAACGTCTAAAATAGTAAATATGTGTTCAGAAACGAGATATTTCAATGTAATGAAAGAACATATAGGCGAGTAATAAACGTATATTAATGAATAGGCTTCATGAATTCTGTACCTACTCGTGAAACGTGCATGAGACACGGTAACAGAAGCGCTTGTACGAGTACTTCGCGCGTTTCGCAGGAAACTAAATGTATTCTACAACTAGATACATCAGTTGCATACTGGAACGTGCTCCAGTCGAATGACGTATCCAATCAATCACGAGCTCAGTTGAAATTTCTTTGCTTTTGACAATTTGATTTACGACTCGATTTGTTTGTCGCTCAAGTCGCAGTCGGCGGTTCGATCGAATGCGTATTAAACTCGCGATGGGCGCACAGTAAATCCATACTATCAAACTTTTTGCAGAGCGTACATTCGGAAGATTCTATTAGTGCGCTTAGATGCGTTCAAAAGCGTCTCCTTCGAGCAGTGTTTGTCACTTCAGCGAAGAGGGAAACCTCTTAAATCCATCTTATCAAAGTAAATCCCGTGGAGCCGTCCACCTGCGAGTGGGAGGGGCGCGATGTGATTGCGGGTTAACGAGGCGCGGAGGACGGAAGGCGCGCTGCGCAGTTCCCAACCGACGGCCGGCAGCATTACACGCGTTTAATAATGAACGGTTCCAACCGCATTCGAGCACACGAGTAACCTATTTAAAGGCATTATCAAACGGTTCACGTTAATGTTCCAAAACTATTATGTGGCCCTCGCATCCCATTGTAATAATAGATTATGTAAATGTCAACCACCTTAAGATCAAACGTTTTAAAACGTAGTTACATTTACAAATTCCCCTGACTGAATTCAAAACATGGTGTGAATAGAATAATTATATAACCTCAAAATTTACTTCAAAATAATCAAAATTGTTAGACGCTAGCAGTCCATCCCGACTTTCCCCGCGTGTACACTCTAGTTCAGACGCAGACAGAGTTTGAAATGTTTCTCTATGTACCATGTTAAGTGTTTCTCCCGCACGTAGACACACAGCGTATCTGCACACAGACAAGCATAAGCGATGGGAAATTTTGTGTTTGGCGCTTCTATATAATGTGGGCGAACAATCGCTCATTCAGGAACGACATTCCTAAACCTCGGCTTATATAACGACGTTACATTTCCTTGTGCCAAATTGATTTCACGTCCCCGCGTCATCTTTCAAGGCCGCCTCGATGCGGACAGCGGCAACGGTAAGATGTTATTGCCTATAGAACTATCTAAATTGATCACCAACTCTGTGAAAAAATGTTTTACAAAAACTGAAATAATAGTTTACAGCCATATCTATTTACGGAACATACTATATCTCGCATAAACCTACTACAAGGGCAGTTCGACCATATAATTGCTTAATGTGCTATAAGCCAAACAATTTAGACAGAATGACACTTTCTGTTTACATTTTACCAAGAATTAAACATATAAGATTTCGTAAAAATGGGAATCTGTTTCACAATAATTTCCAAAACCATTTTGTTTTTAAACTATTAAGACGCCCGGATTGCCCGGTCACACACATGCGAGCTCCTGGCATGAAAGTAGACAACTACTGTCCTCTCGCATTCAGTAGGTGCTAAGCTGGTCTACACGAACAATGTTATCGCGAAATACACAAGTGGCCATTGTTCGTACCGTAACCAAAGAGGTTACAAAAATACTTTGCGCTCAAATACTTCAAGCTGAAAGTGCTGAACAAAAAAAGAAAAAAAAGGAAGGATTTGGGTCAGGACTTGGATGCAAAAGAAAGGGGCAACACATGGAATATTTAAACAGCTACATGATGAAGATCCCCGAGAATACAAAGCAGTAATGAGAGTGACGCCTACACAAGTTGAAATACTCTTAAATTTAATATCTCCAAAAATTCAGCGTAAAGATACAAACATGAGTGAAGCTGGAAATAATTCTCGTTTACCTTTCTTCTGGAATATCGTATAGGCTGTTGCCGATATTTTTCAGAATTTCAAAAGCATCCGTAATTAAAATAGTCCGAGAGGGATGCGAGCTGTCGCCGGAGGTGTTGTGGGGGAAGGCGAGTGGCGAGTGAAAACAAAAAACTTTGTAGTATCGCATGCCAGTAGCTGTCCCACTCGCACGAGCGAGTTACTCGTATGATGCGATCACACGGGGCGAGTAGCTGGAGGCGAGTGACTCGCCTCTAGCCACTCGCACGCCAACTCGGCTCGTGTACCCAGGCCTCAAAAGAGAGCAGGGTTTTGCATTTTTAGCTCGTTATCTGTGCTGATTGTTTGAGCTACTACTACAATAATGAAAAGTAGATTAAGACGAGTACCGCCCGGAATACAGTCGTTAAACAATCGTCATTTAATCATCGTCAGAACACTAAACCTGTCAATCATTAATAGAACTCGCACTACAAGGGTTCCGTTCATATTTATGCATTTGTAAATATTCAATTGATTATTTACTCAATTATAATTTTTTAGAACGTAAATATATTGCCTATTATATTTTTCAAAGGCATATATTTAAAAAAACATTGTGTGTGTACTTATGTACGCGCCTTAGAAATTACACTTCTTTGGCATAATACAAGAATAAGTTTATTTAGCACGCAAATAATTAATGGAAATAAAATAATAAAATGACTTGGGTGTGATTATAAATACCGTTGGTAAAATTTCAATTCAAAGAAATAATTAAACACAATTAAATGAAACTACGTGATGTAGTATTATTTCTACTTTCTTTAAGTTCTTTACCACGACCTAGGTTTCGTTGTAGTACAACATCTTCAGGTGGGATAGATATAGGATAGAATCTTTGCTAATATCCCACCTGAAGATGTTGTAATACAACGAAACCTAGGTCGTGGTAACGAAATTAAAGAAAGTAGAAATAATACTACATCACGTAGTTTCATTTAATTGTGAATAATGAATTTCTACAAAATTAACGCCAAATATATTCGATATGAGAAATAATTAAATTTTAAAAATTAAAGTTTTTTTGACAGATTAGTGGTCCACCACTTCATTTTTCCGCTGGATTTTCAAGTGAGCAACTTCATGGTGTCGACTTCCTATAGATTTTTTGTTGCATAGCGAGCGACTTCATGGTTTGAAATTTTTATTGCATTCGTAAAATTGACTTCAAAACTGTATAATTCCACATAGAATTGGAAATTACTGATTTTTGGTTTGTTCCCTTTACTTCTGCTGTAAAGGGAACTAACCAAAATCAGTGATTTCAGTGGTCGACCGGAAGTATCCTATAGGTTTTGATGACGATATAAATAACAATAAATACGCTTTGAAGGGCCGTATCTTTTTGCTGCGTGAAACAAAATTTAAGGCTAGTGTTGATATATCAAGCAGCTTGAGATATCGGAATGAAATTTATATACGATATTAATTTCAACTTTATATCAATCAAACTGTTTCTCTGAAAAAGGTCTTTGACAGACAGACAGATGGACGAACGGACAAGCAAGTGATCCTATAAGGGTTCCGTTTTCTTTCGTTTTGCAAGACGGAATCCTGAAAAGTAACAAAAACGTTTAAGAAATGTTACATTGCCCCTCGGACAAGAATTAATTCAAGAGTAATATAATATAATTGCCACATTCTAGGTATGGATCACCTCGATAGCCAACAGACGATTGCTTTGTGATCCCAAAGTTATTTGTTTGGTAGAGCCCGTAATAACCGCGCGTTAAAAAGTCGATAGGCCACACGCGAATGAGAGCGCACAATCGGCTCGCCTCGAGCCGATTCGCACTCGCGTCCGAATTACGACAGTACTTATCTCGGAAGGTCGTTACGTCGAGATCTGGGTTACAACATGTGGTAACGACTCACATCGAAACACACCAGTCGTATTTATTTGACAAGCAATAGATTTTATGTCACGGTTATTAAAATGATCGCCGAGCTAGTCAGAACATAGCCTATTCCCGTGGCGTCTTATCGTTTAGGAAAGGTCCTTGCGCGAAACAACAAAAGCACGTACTTAACTGTCACTAATTGAAACAACACAAAATGTTTAATGTAAAGATGAATTAGGTCAGCCTTTTATGTGGGACAAGTTTCAACTAGGACCGTATTGATATCGTGTTATAATGTGGATTGTTTATTTGAGACATTATTGATAACCGATTGCTTTGTTAGTCTATACTACTATAAACCGGGACATGTTGCTTGGAATACTGTAATAAGTATTCTATTATTGGTGATAAAACTCCGTTTATATATATACCCCTGTGAAAGTTGTTTCTGACATTATTAATCATGCAGACTTACAAAGAGAGCACTCCAAATAATTAAGTAACGTTTTTTTACATATCCTGTCACTTGTGCACTTCACTTTTTGTGGGTGCACTTCAGAAAAAAGTGAATCATTTAGTTTTTCCTTGTTTTAATCGAAGTAAAACAGAATATATAATATTTGGAATATAAATAAAGAACACGCGTGATATAATTTAGTAAAAAGCATACTTTATTAAGGTTTTCTTCTAATTCAAAACCGCAATTAAAAATTCACTTTTGTAAAGAGCACATAATATTTTTGTCGTATATTATATTGCGTTACGTCATAATCGCTTATGGATATTTACGACGAATTACCAATTAACGGATTGTTTTCATTTTTAAGGCAAATTTGCTGTCCCGATATTTTGAGTTGAGCTATCTGAAGAAGCAACGATTTATATTAATTTTTCTAATAATTTTTTGCTTTACCTCAATTGTGCATAAAAGTTGATTTGTTTGAAGGCCGGTTTGTGGTGTGAAGTGCATCATTTTTATACGAATGTCGTTCATAATACATGTAAAAATAAAGATAATTTTACTTTGGTCTAGCTAATTTGAGTTTGTTTAATATAATAAATGACTCTCAAGTAAAGACCTTCCGATAATTAAAGGAACGCCTAAAAACTGAAGTTATCACACTATCACATTGCATAGCTCCCGAGGCATTTATCGAAGAAAATATCATAATAACTTTACGTTGAGTCATATTAAACGGAATACGGGAGCGCGAACATAAATAATAAATATTCCAAGGTATTTTAATTTTTATTATAACGATTTGAATACTAACGACAAAAAAGATCATATATTGATCGAGGTGAGGGCGCTGACACGTCGGAAATAACGGCTAGTCGGCGCGTTACTTCCGCGGATGCGGAGCGTGGACGCGGCAGGAAGCATGCAGCCGCAGCACTTACCGACGGAATTACGTAGAACCGCAGGCGTGACCTATCCGACGTCTGCGACCTGTCGGAAATAATAACTTTTTCCAACCGCTGCTACGCGACAACGCGCAATACACACGTCACAAGTCTTACAGTGAAGTAGACTACACTATTCATACCTTCTACCCGTGTCGTCTCCAGGTCCCTCCGAGACCCGCAACAATACCACTGTAATAAAAAGGGATATTCGAAGGTCTCCTAATAATATCACGTGTCTACCATCGAACGCTTCTCCATAACTGGGTTAATGACTATGCCTTCGCAATGAGTCATTGAGCACCTCCATTTTTTTGGGAACCCATTTTGCGAACACTATAAACGACTCAAAGATCGATCCATTCTCAACCGAGTCACGGTGACTAAATAAACCACGTCATTAAGTTCCGCGTGATTCCACCAACGAAACTCTACACGCATCGATTTGCTCCCTACAGTAAAATAATATGTCCTGCATATTGAAACACAGGAACACGTCGGATTGATTCTTAAAGCAAATCTAAATAAGCCTCGTGATCAACTCAACATACCACGTCGTCACCGTGTTGTGTTGGGTTGATAAGAAGGCATATGGCCTTTGACGATGCGGCGCACAGCGGGGACCCGGGTTCAATTCCCGGCTGTTCGTCGAACGGAGCTAGATTGGTGGTTATGGTTGGCTGTAAGAGATTACTCTCGTAGCAATAAGTCCACCATATGTATCAATTAAATACATTAAAGTAGGTAAATAAATAAGCTGGCGCGTAATTCGACGTGTCTCGTTAAAAACTGCGAGGTATAATAATCACTAATTCAACCGCTCAGACACGTTAGGAAAAAATAACCTAGTGGTTTCCCCCTCGGTATCGGGGGAAGTCCACCTAGACTACCAATGAGCACAGATGATCTCTAAAATGCATCTCTTTCTATCAATTAGGGATTTTTCTGCCAAAAATTCAAAGTATATCGGACCCGCATCAAAACTGTTGCCACGTGCCAAAATGAATTTTGCCAAGCGATCATCGAACGCGAAGTCGGCAGGTAGATTACCCGCCAAAATCGGCAACTAATCCGTTGAATAAGTTCTGTATGCTTTAGTCAGCGCCGACAGTGGCGCGCGCTACGACCTAACATGTGAAGCTACAGAGTCGATGCAACTTATCTTCAAATAATTAGTCATTCACCGTTCAGAAAATTTTACGTTCACCCATTCAGCGCCATAAATTAACTGCCAATAAAATAATAAAATTGCGAGGACAAGATGGGTTTAGAGATCGACTGACAAGAGTACAATTATTTTTGAGGCTAAATAATTTTCGAAATAGGTTTGGAGATTCTAAAAATTATAAAGTGAAAATGTTATTATAATATTTTTGGGTTCGGTACACAAAGTCCGAACGGAACCCACGCTTCCAACTTGTACATCCGTCTATCAGGGGCTTCTAATTATTCTAAACGGAATACGGAATTGATTTCAATTTTACACATTTTACGCCATTTTTTACCCCAAACCAAAAATCGTGTTTAGAGCCGTGCGAAATTATATTTCAAATAGGCGCCCGTACACAGATGGATTCGGGGCGTGGGGTGGGAAACAATTTTCCTGTCTTGGCGTGTAGGGTTTTGCTGAAAAGTGCTTTTTGTGAAAAATAAGAAATGTGTTTTCAAACATTTTTTTTTCACTGAAAGATAAGGATATAGGAGACTGTCGGTATTGCCATTGTTAAACTCATTTTTTTACCGGATGATCTCGACACTCTCCAAATCTAGACATCGGAAATTTCAGGCCTATATTGTAAACATTTTGACTTTTTTCTGCCTTACCTTATGTAGTATGAAAAAACAGACTGAAAAAGAAGAAAAACAAAGTTCAAAAACACATTTTTTTCAATATCGTTAAACGTCTAACGATGTTTTAAACTGCTTTATTATATGTATGTATTATGTATACTATTTTATCCGTGTGTAGTACAAATAAAGCTTATTTAATTAAGTAATTAGACAAGCAGCCCTTTATTTTACAGGATTCCCAAATATCGTTATCTGCGCAAAAGAACCTAATCCCCACAACTAACCTGTGTCAAAACAAATAGGCACTCCTGTAACATTCCATTACTTAGAACAATACTTAAAACATACAGACTATAACTATTACGTTGTCGGTACTTCAAAATCTACTTTGAATAAAAAAGTCGTCTTTAATTTCATAAACACCTGTTCAGGAAAATAGTAAATAAAAAGCAACACAAACGTACTTTTTTGTTTTATTTTAGGACTACGGAGTGAAACACGGAAATCCTTAAAACTTACTCATGTCCATCCTTTCGCTCTTCCATTCTATAAATTTGACGAGTAGATAATTCAGATGGCGATCTAATTCAATACGTTTATTTTTGATATACACATATATGGTTACGTTTTTTCGTGCAATCATATATGTAATTGTAACAGCGGTGATACAGACTCCGCAACGGGCGGCGCCGTGTAATAAAGGTTAATTAAGGTTCCGTTGGAGGAGGTTGTAATAAAGGTTCCGTTGGAGGAATCCGTTCTTAGCTTAATGATTACAAGTGCGTGGCGATTGATTCTCTGTGAGCTTAAATGGATTTCCTATCACGTGAAAGCAACATTTACCGGGACTCATTGAAAAGAAAATCACTTAAAAAGTATTACTTAATTTTTATTCACAACTAAATAAAATTACGTGATGTAGTGTTATTTATATTTTATTTAAATTCTTAACCACGACCTACTTGTAGGACAACACCTTCGAGTGGACAATTTGAAGAGATCTCTTCAAATTTATATATCATTATAACTTTTTTAGTTATAATGAATTTCTACAATATTAACGCCAAATATATTCAGTATTTAAAAATATTATACGGACAAGTATAAGCATGGTGACAAAATTACCAAAAAAAATAAATAATCGATTTAAATATCGATTTTAATATAATATAAAGATTTAAGATGTTACATCCTTCTCCTGAGATACCCCCCCACGCATTTCTCTTTAAAAATTTATCGTCTCTGGCTATGCGATTAAAGGGACTATATAAAACTTTTAAACCTTAATGATCGTATAATTAGAAGCAAAACGCCAAATTTTAGTTCGTTGTGCCAGTGCCGCAAACATACGTTATGCGAAATTTGAACTTAATTCCAAATTCACATATTTGCATTTGATAAGGCGCTCCTTCTGAAATGTAGGGCTGTCAAATCGCGCTACATTGCAGCTATTTACATAAATATACCCGCCGGACGGGCGCACACCTAGACCACGTGGAAAATAGGTCAACCGTTGTTAAGTCTAATCGAAATTCTAACGATGGCTATTATGTGTTTGAAAGGGTTAGAACAGCGGGCCTCGACCCATGAATTTGCAAGAAGCCACGGTCCGCGTAGCCACTCGACGGCACGCGCATCTTTAATTAGCACACACCGGACGTGCGGTGCCGGCGGGGTTACGACTGCCCACCGGCTTTTTTGTGGTAATTCCAAGAGGAGGTGATGGGCCTTCCGAGAGGATCGTTCATACCGTGCCTCTTTGACCGACATTCCGACGCTGTGAAAAATCACTACGAAAGATTCACTCTGATGGCATGTAGTAACTTGATATTGGGCGGTCTCTTTGCAAGTAGAGATTTCTATGCAATATTAATAAAAGTGTTATAAGACTTCGAACTAAAATGAGATATGGATAAATTGCTTATGCGTAATTTTTGCGTTAAACAATTATTTGAGCACAGAATTGTTACATAAATTATGGGTAAATATCTGCTGTAACACTTGTTAAACTACGGATAAACCGACGACCGGAAATACCGTTTCCTAGAAACGAGACTATATCGATTCCGCGAGAACTTTTTTCATACTAAGAGGATATGAGATTCAGCGAACAAAACTGAAGAGAGCATTTGTAAATTGTTTATGCATTTATTATAATTGCACTTCAAATAAGATATGAATGTCCCAAGGATAAAAGGAGGCAGAATAATATTTATAAGATTGACATTACTTTAAAATGTCACATCTCATGAACTGAGATGGCAAACGAGAAAAATATTTACCGTTATTTTTATTCATAGAACTTTCGCCAAATAACGTTAGGCGACGTACTCTCCGATCGATTTATACGGTGGCTGTATTTAAGCCACAATATTATCGCCCAATGTTAGCGTTATTATGTAAATTAATTTTCGTTTCAGATTAAACCGGTACAAATGTATTCAAATTAAAATTTTTTTACATACAAAAAAAATTAAGGCTTACAATAATTATACAGCCAAGTTGATGAATACAATTATACCACGCGGCATCCGCGTGAAAAGCATTCTTGGCAATTAACTATTGATGACGGGCATGCCTCATAGAACCGGGCGTTAGAGTCTGGACAATGACTATTATGCTCAATAGACACGTTATACCCGTATAAAACGAACAAAAATATGTCCTCAAGTAGTGCCACGCGCGAACTATGGATGAAAGAGGTAGAGGTTAAAAGAAAGCATGTATATAAAAGAAGTAGTTTTTTGAAGATACGATAATCACTCGTCTTTTTACGGCCACTTTTAGAGCGCTAATGACATGATTATATAATATAACGGAATTAGGTCCAGATATGGCGGCAGGGGGAGGCTTGCATAAAAAATGCACACCCCACCCCAACCTACGCCACACTCGAGCTGGACAAAGGGAGTGAAGGAACCGTGAAGAGGCAATAGCATTTCATTGCGAGCGGCCGCGTACGGTGCTCGTAGAACAGAATGAAAACGCTTCAATTACTAAACGCAATTCCATATATTCCCGTTACGACTTACTCGGCGTGCGCTTTCACAGCTTATGCTTTGCTGTTACATACTCGACGAGCGTAAATAAAAGAGTGTTAAAGATAGCAAAAATATGATTTAAAAAATTTTTCGTTGACGAAACATTCCATTGTAACATTGAAATAATGTACTTTCTTTTGTAATAATTAAAAACAATCAGTTATGATATAAAGAAGTAACAAATAACGTATGTATTATTCATACAGACAATTATGTAGAGTTATAGATTTCCTTAATATTATCTACTTAATTTTGATCCAAAGAAACACTTGTGTGAATAATAAACACGTTCTTATAAATAAATATCAATAATTCCGAAAATTTAAAATAAATCATATCTTCTTCGTACCATCATCGTTAGCACATTCTAAACTTTTCGCTGCCTTCTATGATAGCATTCTGTTGGCGGTACTTAAATCTCCTACATTGGTGGCTGTTCATGTATCCATGTGGGAAAGATTAACATTTCTAAAGTATCAACGTTTCACTTTTCAGGCAGCAGCTTTCGTATCTTCGCACAGAATAGGACCGGTATAGGACAATAAAACTTAATACTTTTTAATATTTTTGTGATCATCGACATAATAATTAAAGAAATATTAAATAAGTAATCAATTAAAATAATAGCTAAATAACTAACTAAATATGAAGATTGCGAACTTTTTCAATTCACAGTCGAATTATTAACTTCTATTGAAACGCTTAGCATTTATAGACAACCTGTCTTGCGAAGATAATTTAGTTGTCTAATTCTTTGCCGCGCTGTTTATTTCAATTTACTAGGTTAGTCCTACATTGATTTTTGCTGTGCAGAATTTTTATATATTGTGTATAACATAATATTTCCTCTACTAGATGTATACCGGGAGAGAAAAATATTAATCGGTTCGATAGAATTTGATAAAATGTTGTGCTCGCGTAGTTTCATTCAGAAATGTATGTAAAACCACAACTTGTGCAACTTGCAGTAAATTTTGGCAGTAATGCAGCTGATGCATTCATCTTAATCGTCACATTCCTTAACGCGAAGTAACTACAGTATATACTACTTGGTACAAACGTTATAAAAGTTGTTTCATAAAAACATATATTTTTTGTACGCTTTAGGTAGATCTGTTTCAGTATTTGACCGATGCATTTTAATCAAATTAGGCATATCTGACTAGACTAATCAAAGTTAGATACTAAAAGACGTCTCATTAATTTTGACCAATATAGTCGTGGCGTGAACTTCACGGGACCCTCGAAACCCAATGTGCCTTATGCGTCCACATTCTGACGTGTATTGAATAATTAAAAGTATAGATCATTGTCAGAACACTTTATATTTACCGATTTCATATTTTGATAATTACGGTTTTAAATATTCAAATAATGTCACTTTTTGATACGATACACCCACTCAGAGCATTTAACTTCCGTGACACATAATATGTTTTCATCGAGCTCGGTCACGGCGGAAAGTCACGTGGCGCGGCGCAAAGTCGCGTGGTGCGGGTGGGTCGGTCAGCGCGGGCGCGGGTGACGGACGCAGCGGGTGTCGATGACCGCGCACAATGGTTGCAGCGCGCCACACGTCCTGCGACCGCCGCTCGCCGCGACACCCACGTGCGAATCGACGCCCACCGTCGCGAACCCCATCTGCTGGCATTCGTTGAATCGTTTTAAAATCAGACCAGTCATCGAAACCCATTCTAATGCCATTCATAAATTGCGAATACATATTTCTGTTGAACTACATCATACTAGCTGTTGAACTACATCAGTTGGCCGCGCTACCAAAACCCTTATAACAGATTTGGAGGGAAGAATTGAGGCGCTTTTCTACCGGTGGTACCAAGCGACCCGCACATATATAAAATTGATAGAAAGAACGAGAGGAGAGGGAGGCGAGTCCGTGCAGTGAATATTTTCGCAAAATGTATACTAGGGCGAGTCGGGAATCGAGTAGAAACACAGGTGAAATTATTAGATATTTTGCCTGTATCTTTATTGGAGCAGCACACACATACTACAGATCTGATTTGAATGACTTCCAAACGTCGTCCCAAATCAAAATTAAAGCTAATTTTTTTTAATGATCCAGTACTTCAAAGGAACTTGAAAGCTAGAGACTTAATTGAATTATTAGCGTCATCCAAGTGGGAACGATATGTATGCGAATTTAAGAACTGATTAATAGAATTTAAGATAAATTGTCACCTTTAGTTTTTTTTAATGTTTCTGTTAACAATCACCGTCCGTGTCATGTACCGCGGAAGCTGATTGCGGCTACCTCGTTGCCTCGCTGCTGCGATCGCTGCCTAGAACGATCCGCCGAAAAGGCTGTTGAAAAGTTTACGTGATCCTTCGCTGTAAAAACAGATTACGATTCCGTCGTAGACAGATACAGACAAAACGATTACTAATTTATCTATGCTAACAGTATTTTATTCCAGCACTTTCAAATGTTGACAGGAACTTCTTCTTTGCTTCAATGGCCTCTTCCTAGATGAAGATTAGTTAATGTAACTTTTTTATGGTTCAATATATGGTTCACGTTCTGTTGGTGCTGATCTATACGAATTTGAGACTAGAACGAAGGGAGTAATAGTTGTCTGGTGCGTCAGAAAGCACCAATGTTCGACTAACGAAATGTCTCGTCTTTTTTTCAATTTTTCTATACAGAACAGAATCCTGAAACTTCAGATTAAAAGACCGTCGATAAATCGATGCGAGAGAAGTGTGGTGAAGAAAGGGGCATGGTAAAAATTCCTTGGACTGCTTTCCGCACCAACATCTCCATTCTAAAGGAATTGAGAATCAAAAATTATTTATAATTTCGTCGTAAATTCTTCGTACATATCTCCAGAAAACAACTTTCGATATAACATCTGGTGGTACAGGGTCAGGTTAAAAGCAAAAGACCTCAAGGGCGATTTCACTCGTTTGAACAGGTTCTAACCAATGTTACAACTACTTCAAACGTTTTGCAACTTGTTACACCTTGTCAGGTACCTATCAGGCTGCACTGATGGTAGTAGCAGACTGTCATATCGCGAGTCCCTTCCTGAATGGATGTATTCTGAGTTGTCTGTGTATAGTAAAGTTATTACAGTTAAATAACTTATCACAGTAGTTAAAGACCCCTTATTGTTTAGACCTAATAATACTGGTGTTATTTTAGTGCGATAATAAATTAATATTTTATTAGAATTATACAGAGAATTTTGTTTTGAGTTTTATTAATGAAGCCACTATGAACCCACTTTTATATTTTGCGTTATGATTTACAACAATACTAACAACAATTTATGGAATTAATTCGAAAAAATTTAAATATGTACTTTTTGAACAAATTAAATACAAATTTTAAAGTTGGTTTAAAAAAATATAATTTCAAACTATGTAGTGTTTTATATAATATAAAAGGGCACGTAAAATGCTATAAAATTACACCTATCCAAGGTCTCTAGCTCAACTAGGAAAGCTTCTACGGCAAGTCAAAAAAAATGAGCTTTCTCTACAATGAAAAGTGTTTTACGTTATTATATGTTATTTTAAGTGTTACAACACATTTTTATATGTATTATTTCATTTATCAAGTATTTAATGATATATTACAAATTATCAATGTGTAACAGCAAAACTACAAGCGATAGTCAAATATAAAACAAACAGCAACGCATTAGATTTAGAAGAAAAGCAAGCATTAAATGCAATATACACTCCGTCTCGCTACAATTACATCACATTGCGATGTTATTCTCACGAATTCATAATATCTACAGATAATAGCACTGAACAGCGAGTACATCGGTAGGCATTTGTTCGTGTATCAGTACACCTACTGTGCGATTTTCTTAGTAACTGCTGAACCTATTTTCTTCCGGTTTTCATTAGTAGATAGATAGTCACGAGGAAGAATTAGATGCACATTTTATGAATATTTTATGAAAACTACCCGACCGGTAACGATAAATGGTGATGAAGTTTGAAAAAACGTTCGTCAGAGAGGTATTATGACGCGCGCTGCTTAAATCGTTAGAGTTAGAGAGTTAGAGTTTTGCGCTTTAATAAAAATAATTTTTCAAACCAATCTTCAAAAGCTTGCTCTGCAAACTGTTTTCATTTCCCTTATATATCGTAGTATTCCAGCGAATAGTATAAACGTTATAACGATGTTTTTAAGTGAACGAAATTAGACGTGCGGGCGGGCCTTCACGCATTGATCATTGTACCAGCACAACACAACAACCATGCAAAGACGGGGCTCACTATTTTTAACGTGGTATAAAGAAGTGCTACTTTAGAAAACAACTGCATGCCCGTGTGACGCGAGGGCGGGTCGCCAGTAACCCATCTGTATTAGTGCAGATCCTTAAGTGAAGTGAGTAGTACAAATAAGAACGAGGAAAGTAGAAATTGCCATACCAAAGCAACGTATATAATATAAAGGCATACTTTTATATTATGACGAAAGCTATAGAACACTTTCAATAACGAGCCAGTACTTAGTTCTCATCTTACGTTTTAAAGCATTACAAACCGTGAAGTTACATGAGAAAACAAACAGAGAAGAATGACACGTGCCAATGTAAATTTGTTTACACGTGTTTTGCGTTAAATACGACATAGGCGCTGATCGTTTTTTCAAGCAGACAGCGACCCTTTCGATACATTTGCAAGACGCTCTCCGCAGTACTGGGTGATTAGAGTGCGAAACGCCGGTGGAGATCGTTCGTGCCGCGCGCGCCTGTGCGTCGCAAAACGCAGTCCGTCGACCCGCGCGCACGCGACATTCTACTCGTAACGCTCGTCACTTCATACAATGACCTTCGTAATACCTACACACATCGCACACGCGCAACACAAATATCTAACTTATACGATTGTTTGCGGAATTCGATTACCAGGTCGTACATCCAAGGGATCACTCGAAATATCAAAGCGACCGAGTGAGTAATGTATTACGCGGTATCTAATATTGCCAATACGGAATTAGCACCGACTTTTTATGTCCGAATGTTAGCAATTCGCGCTTTCAATAACCTTGACTGAGCAAAGTGGCTTGGCATTTTAGTGACAGCGAACACTTAAAGGATCAAAGCCGATCTGTCAAATTTAAAGTGTTAATTGATATCATTGCGTTGCATACACAGCAATTTACTGGTTAATTAAGAATATATTATCATTGATAAGAACTTTTATAAAAGGCATTAAAAATATTTCTTTCGTGACTCAGAGAGGTGCCAGTACGTAAGCGCGTTGATTTTCCCTCCAGTCGCTATATGACTAATCCGATCGTAAATAACGACAAAACATAAATCGTATTTGGAAGCTGCGTGAGGGCTCGGGTCTACGGGGACGCGACCCCCACGGCGGATATTCGGGCGCAGACGGGTACAATGCCAGCTTGCAACTTGCATCTAAACATTTATCATAGTATATATGATTACAACTTTTCATGAAGAATCCAATTGTTAGCCTTTCTTCAAACAATCGAAGTCGATCGTAATCTTGTTGTGGATTGAAACCACAACGAGTCATAAAAAATCGTCGTATGAAAGCATTCGCGTGTTAAATTCGTCTCGACGTGATACGTTCAAATTGCCGACAATATGTAAAAACAAATAAAAAATTCAAGCAAAGTATCGCAATAGATTACCAAAAGTCCGATTTTCGACCTAAACATTTATTTTTTGATTACCATAATTATAAGTGGTAACTTTTTGTAAAGTACCTATGACATTGAATAGAGTATGTAGGTACGAGTTGATGAAAATTGGTCAACATTGGTTGTACGACAACTTTAATGTAATTAGAATCTGGCTACAGTCCGACGTCGAGCATCAAAAGCACGAACATAATCGGCATACGCTAATTATATTCAAGGTAGCTGCTAACCCAAATAACGCCTTCAACAGCATCTTCTATAAAAACGCGATGAACTAAAACCATGTTTATTCTCAATACACGATTTAGTACTGACAACAAAACCTACTCTGTAACCTCCTTCCAGGCGTCTATACCTTCGTGGCGCCTCTAAAATCCTCATAACTTCTAATACTTTTTCAGAGCAGACTGACTTGATGACTAGTGTACATCAAAGAGGAGTTCTTTTCCCGTAACTTTTTTCAATATTTACAAACACTATTGCCAACAATTTCACATACATATTATAGTCAACGAATTTGTATCCACACAGATCCACTATTTGAACCGCTATCTGTGTTATTAGTGCGGATCTCTGTCTATTTGGTCAGTGGACTCAAGGAATTGATTAGTTATCTATTAACAATTAAATGAAACTAATTGATGTAGTATTATTTCTACTTTCTTTAATTCTTTACCACGACCTAGGTTTCGTTGTATTACATCTTCAGGTGGGATATTAGCAAAGAATGGTAAGATTCTTTGCTAACATCCCACCTGAAGATGTAATACAACGAAACCTAGGTCGTGGTAAAGAAATTAAAGAAAGTAGAAATAATACTACATCACGTAGTTTCATTTAATTGTGAATAATGAATTTCTACAAAATTGACGCCAAATATATTCAATTAATCTATTAAGTAAATCACGCGTTGTTATAAATGAAAATTAAAGAATTATTTCAAAAATTTGCTTTCTGATGAAACGTATTATTATAACAGTGTTGTGATCATTTTTTACTCAACTATGAAAGAAGATAAATATTTTAACTGGCAACTTCAATTAAATAATATTAGCAGCAAAATTTTCAGCAAAATACACTGTCTGCAGCGTCTTCGATTATTTCTTCCAATTAATATTAAAGTTCACTTTCTTCAAACACTTACTATCCTTGCTTGATTAGGAACATGTATGCTAGCTTTAATTCATTGAAAATCAGATAAAAAAATTAGGACACGTTCAACATTTATGCATTCGCTGTAAGTTTGGCCCAACTGCATGGAAATGCATGTGCAATGCACTCGACTGCACGGAAATCTGTGAGAGCACATTTATATATTATAAGCCTTGTTTCCAATATTTTAAAGAATCCCTTCATAGTCATGGATTAAGTTGTGGATAGCTCCTCATTCTCTTTATTTCACATATGGTATTTCTCTCTCTCCCTCTCCCTTACCCTCCTCCGGCCTCTCCCCCTCCCTCGCCCTCTCCTGCTCTCTCCCTCTCTCTCAAGTTGGACCGGAAGTCAACTAAAAATAAGTAAGCAAAATGTTTACGTTTTTATAATTTCTTGATTATTCGTACATTTAGCATGAACATTTTAATCTCAACATTTATTTCCTTGTTTTTCCAATCGAGAAAGCGTTCTTAATGACTCTAAATCTTCTCAATGATTATAAAACAATAAGAAAACACTTTGGCGAGCTAACCGATATCAGTCAAGTAATGACGCAAAGACTTTATTACGCGTGTGAACTCGAATAAAATGAGCTGCTAGATAGAAAGATGAAGAAACGTACGAGGTGAGGCAACGCGACGCATCGCTAACCGAGGCAGCAGCGGGGCGCCCACGCAGACAAAACGCCACTAACGAAGCTCCTTCAAGTTTATTCCGCTCACCCTCGCGTCCCAACAAAGCACTCCTATGAATTGCCGCAATTTCATAAAAGTTCCGCAAGAAAAGGTACGAGCATTTACACAGACGTATACGTGCGTATTGTACCTACATACACAGCGTGTGAGTAGAGCGAACGTGGCGTGCGTCGCTCGATCTGCACAACACTTGAGCACAAACAGCTAATTGAGTGATTGTTGCTTTTCGAAAGCGATTCACAAATCTCTCGTCCGCTTGGCAATCGACGTCATTAAAACTTATCTAATTGTACGCGCTCGGGACTCACGAACGAGCAACCGGGCTGACATCCGGCGTTGCAATCCGCTCTTTCAACTTTGCGGCGGAATTAATTGTTTCAAATTTTCTCTGGATGAAGGGATCGCTTACGTCACCTGTGTAATTCGAAGACGCTGCTCGCCCGTACCTGCCGTCGGTTGAAAAGATAAAAAACATTTCGTTAACTTCTGCGGTGGGAGTTTTACACAGTCGTACTTTACAATTGGCGAGCGTGCAGACTGCTACAGACGAGCTTTTTAACTTTGTGAACGACTTAAATTATGTCCCCGGCGTACTTAATTTAGGGCTATTTTCATTCAACGGGGAAATTTAATTCGATAAACTTGTATTTCAACACGAGTGGGATACAGTTTTTGTTAAAAAGTTCCCCAAAGTATTTTTCTTTGGTTACCTGATGGCTCCGCCAATAACAAACAAATCTGACGTAGTAATCATAGCGTTGTATAGAAGCTGCCAGGAATATAGTCAATGGAATGTAATTAGCCAATATTATCTTCTGACAGTACGAAAAATAACTTACTACATGGAAGATGGTTTCTACCCTACAGAAAATTATTTTAAAGTTTCACTATCAAATTTAAAAAAAAAAGTTTTTCGTACATTCATTTAATATTTTTGCTTTCATGGAAAGGAATTATTAAACATAAAGCGAAACTGCTACTAACGATCAATATCTTCAGTAAGTTCAATACGGCCGAGTTTTTAACTACCCGCAGCTGACAGAATCATAAAAGGGTCGTGCTCGCGACAGATTCTCGAACTTTTTCGATTCTCTATACCGAACTTCTTCGATTCTTAATACCGTATTTTCTAAGTTACTGAAACCAAAAATTTGTTATGTGGGAAGAAGGGTAACGAAAGGGCGTCCCCCTGTCGGGCGACATTCCACCTAGCAGAAAATAATAGTGGAAATAGTCAGAAACAGCTAAGGCAATTAATTAAAATAGTTAATTATAAAATCAGTTCAGTACGAATAGAACTCGCACTACGAGAATTTCATACATTATGGTATAACTAAAAATTGTATTATTTACAGGTCACGTTTAATCCTTATTATATTCCTAGTATTTACATCTTATACCCGCCTAGTATTACTACCCGCGTAGTATTATTTACATCTTATACCCGCCTAGTAAACTATTTAAAAATATTAAAATTATTTCTCATCATGTAAAAATATAGTAAAATTTCTCAAGAACTATGAGATCTAGAACCTTAGTTATAGTTCTCAATAAAGTTTAGATTGATTTCTGGTAATACTGTTAAGGTACCGTGCTTCAAAAAGAAACACGGAATGCCTGTATGATCACTCGCGTACTTTCTGTCCTTCTGTTACAGTCGTTTTTCTCACACAACACTTGGCGTAGAAACTTTAATATATGTTCATATGGCTTGAAACTAACGCTCAAAAATATTCATATGGAAATTTGGGTGGCAGGATGTACTCGAAATTAGGTACTCGCAATATTTTATCCAATTTCTTAAAAACATTTCATAAGTTTAAGTAGAATATAAAAACAAATAAGGTATAATAAAATACACCAGTAAATCAATTTCCGGCATTCGAATCATTCAGATATTCATCTATAGTATAATAACCTTTTTTACGCAAAGTAGTTTTAATACGATTCTCAAATTTATTAAATGACAGATTGATCATTTTTGTGGGTGTTTTATTATTGAAACGTATACAGGGCCCCGAATGAGATCCCGACTTTCGTTAGATGGAATTTAGGAAATGCAAGTTTATACTTATTTCTCGTAAATTAAGTATGGTTTCACCTAGCTTACAAAATTCATTAACATTTTTTCCTAACATACATAATATTTTTATATTTAAATTGACTTGCTACAGGAAGAATTTTCATTTCCTCGAAGCGACCCCTTGTGAGTCTCTGAAATGTACACTATTGTTTCTGACTCTCTTTTGTATTAAAATGCCATAGAACAGAACATAATATCACGAAAATAATTATAATAAACTAAACGCGCAGTTTCAAATTCGGTTAGTTAATGGCATTTTCTTAACCACATATGCTACGGAACGGGGCCTACCAGCTAATTTGAAAATATGTGGAGCCACTGTATAATTTACGGTAATCCTTAGGAAAACTATATAATTTACAAGATATAGTTTACAACAGAGAAGGAATTTCAGGGTTTGTTTAAATTTGTTTTACGTTCGGTAGAGTACACACAATGAGTTTTCTTAGAACTCGAGAGAGAGTTTTTGGTTGTGAACAAATTATGAACTAAATCTGGAGCTAAATTTTCTGTGGACAAATTTTCTTATAGCGTTGCAATTTTAAATAAAAGCGAAGTATCGTCCGTGAGTATCACTACGTCCGACATACTCCCTATCGTATGGGGCAAATCACTGATAAACACCACACAATATATAATCTTGCGGTACACCGGTTTTAACAAAAACCCTTCTGATTTTTTTATTAATATCTATTTTCATTATTGTATTATCTAAATAAGATCTAACCAAGTCGAAAGTTACACCCCGTACACCTTAATGCTCTAACTTTAAGACGCACAATCGAATGTCTTACAGATCACAAAAAACACGAACGCGCAAACCACACATGCGCTTTGCCGGTTTCTTTTCTTCGTAATACAGCTTTAGAGAGAGGACAGTGGGGTAAAAAGGTTTTCGTAGACGTTTTCAAAAATGTCTCCAAAATTATCAAAAATACAATTTAAAAAAAAATTGTTCCGACATTATCGAAGACAAATTTAATAACAACCTGACCCCTCCTCTTCTCCTAAATTCTCAAAAAATATTTTTAACTTTTGTGAAATATGCGAATCGACAGATTCAATATTATGCTAAGTTCTAACTTTCTATAGGTACTGAAATGGCTTATGAGAGACGGAAAGACGTTTTCCTCCTATTAAGGTACGAATTCCTAAAATTATTGAAAATTAAAATGGCTTAATTTACATCACAATAAATAATCCGGTTATTACGCATAACGCCAGTAATTACGTATTTGGCATCAGTAAATAGTATTACATAAGTAGGTGAATGAGAAAAAATAAAGATCCGAGTGGACAGAAGCTGAAGATTTTCTATGTGTATGGAATACAAGCAGAGTCGTTGATAAACTAAAAGTAACAATATCACGAGCACGGTAAGACCGAGGGAAACTCGACGTGTGTGAAGCTCGAATAAAGCATAGGCAGCAACATACATTACGGAGACGTTAATGGTCGGCAGAATTTTTAGGTCGTGCATAAAAAGAGGGTCAAACGGGTAATAAATAAGAATCCACCGGAACGAAGTGGGTACAGAGCGCCGGGAAAGGTTCTCGGTGCGGCTTGTGTTTTAAAGGCGTTAAAAAGATCACTGAACGAAAAATAGATGCTGGGACGGCGGTGCGCGCTGAAGCCGCGCTGCCACTCTCGAGAGTGGATACATTGAGTTTGGAACTGTGTGCTCAAATAAGGTGCGCTGTATGAAAATGTGAAGCGAAAGGTGCGCCCTACAAAGGGCTGCGTTCGTATAGTTTACAGCCATTAAATTCAAATGAACCGCCCTAGCTTCAGTTTATATCGAAAACGAATAAATAGGGAAGGCGCGAGTCGGGTGTCGACGTGTTCTCATATATTGTACACAATATTTACTTATACATAAACTTTACAACGTTTAAATGAACGTCGCATATTAATTTTAAACGACTAAGCTCCATTTGAAGTAATGTTGTTGACGCTTTATTAAAAAATAAATTAAAAAATTTTAAGCCACCATTCCAAAAGTTCGAAAGTAAATCTCAAATTTCCTTTATTTCATTCATTTTCACGGAGTGTCATTGCTTCCACAATCACAAATGGAAATATGAGTCTGTAAAAATGGAAAGGTAAAAATTAATTACAAAATAATGTGTAAAAATTAATGAAATATATACACGTTTAATAAAGAAAAGGCAGATTCTGAAATGAAAGCAAGCAAAGTAATACTATTTTGATAAATAAAATTATTAAGGAAAAATGTTTTTAAACGTCAAGTTTTCTCTCCCAGCAGTTGAGCTTCAATACTCATTTAAAAACATACATCGTCATATTTTCCGACGTCGAAGCATAGTCAACACTGAAAACTTTCAAGTTATTTTAATATAATCCAACTATCGTCCGTAAAAATGCAACGATATATAATTTCATAACCAAGCAATAACAGTCAAAGTGTTTGAAGCAAGTAAATTTTGTCAGTACGTATTGTCGAAGACGTTTAGAGAATATATTTTAACGTTAATTGTATACGACAGAAAAAAGAAGGCTTATCTTTTTACAAAACGCATCACGAAATTCTAATCCTGATTATTGTTACATTTTCAAAATTGGATATTAATTAGATTAGGGGCGCCGTTACACGACACAGGATACGCAGAGCCGGTGCAAGGTTTAGCACGTCGATAGAGTACGATATGCAATTGAGTATGTAAAGATCGAGTGAGGGCGCACGCGGGGCGCGTTGTGGGAAGGCGCACGTTGCGTCACAATAGACTATTGTTGCGCCGCTCGGCCGCAGCTTTCATCTCGCTCGTTGCGACAGATCGAGTCTCACTTTCCTTCCAAGTTCGCGCCGCCCGCGCCCGTCGGCACGCGAGCTTGTCACGCTTCCGGATACGTGCTCTAGATCACAGCACGGAGCTTACCGGATTACATTTTATACTCCAGGACCGGTCGTGTACTAACAATTGATACGTACCAATTATAATTAAAGTTAATTTGAAAGGTATCGAATCAAATACTAGAAATCCCATTGCCGGTTATTACTTTTTATATAATATTCTAGACTTTGGAATGTAATGATTTTATTGTTCTAGTTCTACAGTAATGTATGTATTACTGTTCCATACCACGATAATTTCGCGCATAAAACTTCACTGGGCAAGGATATAAAATTTTACAATATTTTCACGCTTTTTCTTAAATTTCATTAGCGCAAAATACGTGACTTCATTGTATCACATATTCATATACACAGAACAAATATTTCTATATGCGTTTTGAAATCATAATTGTTATGGTCACTTTGTTCTAACATTAATTCTTGTGCACTATCCGTGAGTACATAAGCTCCTCTCTTATTGACTTGTTAGAGAAATGTGAATTCAATTATTGGATGTTCCTAGGATGCATTCTGAGGTCTTCATTATCTGAAATGTGAAATATTGATCTATATTATATATATATATATATATATATATATATATATATATATATATATATATATATATATATATATATATATATATATATATATATGCGTGTGTGTGTGTGTGTGTATACATCGAAGTTGCCATTATAATTTAGCTTCAGTGAAAACTACTGGCAAGTTATTAACTGTACTAATACCACTTTCATTTTATTTAAATATAGCGTTCAGTTTATCAAAGTACATCATAGCCATAATTACTCATCCTCTCCCAATAACTTTTGGACACTACATACATACAGTCTTGTCACATTTCTTTTTTTCTAAGAATCGTAACGAGTACACAATCACTGCTCTAATTTATTTGTATCTTGACATTTTTCTTTTATTTCCACCAAATAATTTTCTTTTTCCCCTCCCTCTTGTTCATCAGATATTTCATCCATACTATCTCCTGAACCCAACCATTCGTCTTCCATAGTAGTGTTGCTATCATAATCAATTATATTAATTTTCTTTTTATGGTTTAAGCGTCTCACGCTTTATTAGCAGTCTTCATTTTTCTTCATTTCGTCGTTCTGTTTCTTTTTCTTCATTCTCTCCTCAGCTTTTCTTTTTTTTCTCTTATTTTAGTTCACACTTATTTTTTTCCTTATTTTATGGTATTTTACCTCGTTTACCATTGCTTTAGCCCATATAACCAGCATATTCTCTGTTTCTTTATTTACATAACAACTTCTTCCCATTTAACGTTTTATTGGTGACTTTCTTTTCAATTTATTTAAAAGATTTACTATTGACACTCCTAATTTTCTCGCAGCAATAGGAGTAGGAACACCACCCCTGTATTCTATTAAAGCTGTTTCCATATCTGCTTCAAAATAGCGAAACATCTGTCCTTTGATAATGTGACTCGAACATGTAATCAAAAATGTCAATGAAAACTCCACAGACTATATAAATAATCTGTGGAAAACTAAATGATCGACATCCTGTCTACTGTTGTGTACGATAGCCAGAAACAATAGCTACTAAACAAGCAATATTTGAAAAGGGGTTGATTCAAAGAAAATAGAGATCAAAACTATGTAAATACTCTTGTTACCACCAATACGTGACATACGTGTCATCTTTTAGGCTTTCAGTACTTTTTGATACTAATAACAGAGTTATTATCATGATTACGGTAAGAGTTGCTGTAAATTTAAAAAAGGGTTGATTCAAAGAAAATAGAGATCAAAACTATGTAAATACTCATGTTACCACCAATACGTGACATACGTGTCATCTTTTAGGCTTTCAGTACTTTTTGATACTAATAACAGAGTTATTATCATGATTACGGTAAGAGTTGCTGTAAATTTAAAAAAGGGTTGATTCAAAGAAAATAGAGATCAAAACTATGTAAATACTCATGTTACCACCAATACGTGACATACGTGTCATCTTTTAGGCTTTCAGTACTTTTTGATACTAATAACAGAGTTATTATCATGATTACGGTAAGAGTTGCTGTAAATTTAAAAAATGACTTTTTTCAGAAAATTGAAAACGATATTCATAATTATTTCTCATCTTTTTCGTACACACGATATTTGCGCATATTATTCAGCACCGCTCAGGGGAATAACCCGCGATCAACTGTGAAGACATCTAGCTGCCCGAGTGAGCACCTCGCTTCAGGCAAGTATTGGAAGTGTAATATATATTAACACTCAATTAGAAAAAGGGTTTGTTTTACGTTTTACTTCAACAACAATTTATCACTTTATAGCCAACGAATAGCGTCTTTCTTTGTCCGACACTTATTCCCGAACACCGTGTATATATACATACACACACATATACATACATCCATATATATATATCCACTAACTTAGATACATATTCCGAATACGTTGATCCGAAAAATATCTAAGACTTGCTAGAACGATGGAAGGAAGTTCTCATCGAGCACCAAATAAAGACCTGCAAATGGAAATATATAGGCCATACGTTCAAAAGGGTACAAGTCAATATCCTCAAACAGGCTTTAGATCGGTACCCACAAGAGGAAGGAAACGTGGCCCTCCGAAACAGACCTGGAGTTAGACTGTCCTGGCGGAACTGAGAAGCATCGGCAAGACCTGGAGTGAATCAATCGGTGATGTACAGGAGTGATCAGCATGGCAAAGCACCGTGGTTCAGTAGTTTCTAGAATAAGCGGGTGGGATGAATATAATCTAAAAATATTTTTGACATTCTTACAACTAGTCCCGCACTATAGGAATTAAAAAGAATGTCGAGTATGTACTTAATTTTTGAATGTTATCGATATGTATGGTCAATATGCTTCGTTACTATGGTAAGTTTCAAGTATTGAGATACAATATTTAATATTCTTCGTTAATATGCGGATTAAACTGCTTTATCATTTTTGAATTTTAACTTTAAATTTGTACGTCCAGTGGTTTCAGAGAAAAACGGCTGTGGCAGGCGGATTCATGAGTATTCTTAAATATTGAATATATTTCGCGTTAATTTTGTAGAAATTCATTATTCACAATTAAATAAAATTAAATAAAAGAAATTAAAGGAAGTAAAAATAATACTACATCACGTAGTTTCATTTAATTGTGAGTATTCTTAGAGTTCCATTTTTATTTTTGAGATGAACTATGAAGGTGCGAGTGAAAAGTAGCCAATTGGTGAACAATATGCGCGAAGAGCGAGGTAGGTAGCGATCGCGCCCACCCGACCGCAGAGCCTGTGTGTGGCACTCGCATCGCTTCTAGGGCCGTACGAGTATCGATAGAGATATGCAAAAAAATAATTTACGTTATTATTTCTTTAAATGTTAGCTATGACAGAGATCAGTTAAAACGCACGTCCATTAAACAGTGAAAATCAGATGTTGGTAGAATTAATTTATCAAAATACAAATTAATGAATATTGAACCTAAAGAACATAATTAATCAAATAAAAAACAAAACATGTCAAGCACGAGTAGAATTTTTTTCTTTACTTGTGCTATAAGACCTCATATTACGCCGACTTTTAAGACTGCAGGTTAACCGGAAGTACCCTATAAGTTTTCATGACGGCAAATTAAAAAAAATATGCTTTAAAAGACCATATCTTTTTCTTAGGGTGAACCAAGACTTAAAATTTTTCAACAATGTAAAGCCATAAATTCGACTTGATATCTCAAGCTGTTTCTGAGAAATGGAACTTTGACAGACAGACAACGAAGTGGTCCTATAATGGTTCCTATTTTCCATATTTAGGACCGGAATCCTAAAAAGTTGTTTTTTTTCTATCCCTGACGTAGATATGCTAACCTTGAAAGTAAGTAAAGTAAGCTTAAAATAGTATATACTTGTCACCCAAATATACATAACCCAATTGGTTGACAAAAAGTAGATAGCAATAAACATTTGCACGGATAGTCATATTCTTCGAGCGGTTGTAACAACCCCAACAATGTATTAGTTTGTTTTATCGAGTAAAATTTCATGCGTAGTAAAACATTACTTAATAAACAGGACATGTCTGAAATAATTCAACAATTAAAATGTAAACTTGAAAGACTAGAATCATCACTCTATAAACTGAGTGAATTTACTTTGCTTCCATTTATTATATTCCATCTGAATTCTTTGCTAGTTTCGTTTCGACTCTTTTTCATTTTTAATAGGACTTTTCCTATTTATGTCAAGATATCTTAATTACTAGTCTGCGGTAGGCATAACATTATATCGCTGAGTTTTAATACATGATACTTTTATTGATTGTCAGTAGTAGACTAATCAGTAGCACACGATGTATATGTGTATATTTCGGAACCTATTAGGAAATACAATACAATTATTTACTATTGTGTAAACTAGATAAACTTTATTGGCCCGTATAAAAAGACATACACAAATATTTTAACGTAAATATTTCTATGTACATTAACAACCCCAGCGACAGTTCGGCATCACTATGACGTGTTTTGCACCGCAGTAGCGCGGTGAATATCTCCTTATCACTTCCTAGTTACCGAATTGTGTCATATCTATTTATACGCTGCCGTATTTTGACATTCTAAATAACGGACGAGTCTCCTAGTGAAACAGGTTGCGTTTATAATTTACAATGTTCGTAAGGTACGTTTCAAAAATATAATAACGTTTACTTTCTCCATTACCCTTCGTGATGTACGAGTACTCGAGTCTCAAACAAATCGCACACACTTAATAGTGTGAATCTATAACTAATATCACTATTGGGTCTGGGACATATTGCGCACAAAATAAAGTTTCCTAAGCTATTTATTTTCTACGAAAACGAAAAACATATAATCTTTAAATTACAGGAAGCGCCACCATATTTTTGATAATACGACTAATTTTTTGCATTAAATTAACCTTTTCAAATAATTAGACTTATATACATAAAAATAAATACTTAGAAAAGGCTTTACTATAAAATATCTGTGAAGTACGAATAGAACTCGCGCTACGAGGATTTCGTACCAATTCAGGCACTTGAGAATGTTTAAGGGTATATAGTATTTATATTTACAAATATTAATTTTTCATAACCTAAATATATATCTTGCCATATTCTTCACAGACTTAAAGACATGGTGAATATTAAAGAAATATATAAGATCTAAGATAATCGCTGTAGCTTTCTTCTCGTAATTTTGCAGTCAGATTTTATAAACCCAGCTTTTTCATATTTGGTTCAGTAGTTTCCGGAATAAAGTGGGAGGGGGCACGCTCTATTTTCGCTTATTTTTTAGAATATATTTTTAAATATGCAATTTAAACATTTGAAAAAATAAATTTCTTTTGTATTCATATCATAACAAGCCTTTTCAAATTATACCCATGTGAAAATTTAAAGAGAAGTTACTACTTTATTTACCACCCCTTTAATTTTTATATGAATGTTTTTAAAAAATTACCTAGTGCAAAATATGTGAGTTAATCAGATGTATTACTACGCCAAATTCTAAGTTTCTAGGATGCATATTTTCTGAGGAAATCGGCTGTGGCAGACAGACAAACAGACACGTGAGTGATCTTAAAAGGTTTCCGTTTTTCCTTTTAAAGTATATATATATATATATATATATATATATATATATATATATATATATATAATTTATATACTGAATTTATGTTAAATCGGATATTTTTATAACATAAGTAAACATGAGCAAACAAATAACCGTTATTTTTCGACTACGTACCGAGATCACGATTTACTCCTGATATCCGAAGGTATATAATATTCAAAGTCCGCTTCATAATAAGCTTTAGGCGGATTTGATGAGGCAGACAGCCAAAGCATTCAAAAAGCCTTAATTTATTTTCGATACTTTATTCATTATTTCTCAAGTATTTTTTTCCAAGGTTTCTTTCATGTACATATCTTACTACTTTTACTGTTTTGTTATATATAAATATACAAAATACTGTCAAAAATCTAAGTACACTTTTGAAAAAGTCTATCGAGAAACGCAAATTAACATTATTCATAGGCCTTGTAAACGAGAACATCAAGTGACCTTCTTCACTCCAGCCGTAGGAAGTGCGATGGCATAACTAGATAAACAAACGTCTATTTGAATTTATTTGATTACCGTAGACAATGTAAGAGGAACATAAGAAACAGTGTCGATTTACAAATTAATGTCAGTACATTGGATCCTTACGTGATATCAAATAACAATATTAGTATTTGCCTCACTCTAAATTTAAGACGTTTAGGAATTGTGTAACAGAAGTGTATTTTCTTTTACTGCGTGCGTTTCCAACAGCCTATAACAACGCGATCGGCGAGAACGTGTCCGTGGGAAGGCGCGAGGCGGGCGACGCCCACGTGCGTCCCACTTCCGTCCAATAGCTGCGCATTCTACGAGTTTTATTTCAAATCACCAGTGACAAGCGTCAATCAAAAGTCCTAACCGAGCATCCAGTATACGGGAGAAAAATCTTGATATTCAAAAAAATCCTTTTACTTGTATCTTCTATACGCTGCATTCGTCATATATGCTGGATTCGTCCTTCGGCTCAGCCTGGAAGCATTGAGACGCAATGAGGACTCGCTGGGTAGAGAAAAACAACCTCAGACCCTTGACGCGCCGCGATTAAATGCGTGAAATAATCATCGATGAAATATTCATCGGCAATGAACTTTTCTGCAGTATACTAACGGAGTGCATAGAGATATGAAACGCCGCAAAAATTAGCAATATAATAAACAGAAAATTAAAGTTTGTAAGTTTCCTAGACTTAACATGCTAAGTTATTTCTATATTGGAATAACGACGAACTCCAGTTGGTTACAGAATATTTTTAACAGACTTCAAAAAAAGTGGAGATTCTCAATTCTTTTATATTCTTAGGGGTTCGACCTTCAAAATGAGAAAAAAGGGAATCCTTACAGAACTACTTGGTTGTTCGTCCGTCTGTGTTTCGAAGCCCTTTTTCTCAGAAACGGCTCGAGACATCAAATTGAGTTATATTGCTGTAAAAATTTCAAGTGTTTAGATACACAACAAAAAGATATAGCCCTTTAAAGCGTACGTTTTCTTTACTTTTACCATAGTCTTACTCACTGATTATCAAAACCTATAGGGTACTTCCGGTCGAACTACAATCTGAAAATCGGCATAATGGGAGGTCAAGGAAAAAGCCAAAAAATCAATTATTTCTACTTCTGTGTGGAATTATACATTTTTCTGAGATATTCACCTACGATAGATATAGCAGGCAATATATTTTCGTTCTGAAAAATTAAAATTTTGTGAATAGTTTAATAGACATAAATACATACCATATGTATCGTTAAATGTTTACAAAGTCCTAAATGTGTACGGAACCGTCGTAATGACAGTTCTACTCGTACTTGACAAACGTTGTTTGTTTAGAATGAATTGCAACATCAAGGCTTTTTATTTAGAATGAGTTACAATATCAATCGCGACTGTGCAACTCTTAAATGGATCATTGTACTTCGTCCTCTGATTGACGACAGCTATTTCGTTACGCAGGTTTTGTTGACAACTGATTATAGCACCAGCTGGACCAAGCTCTGACGATTATTTATGGGTTTCTGTCAATGAAATTTCCTAATGGAGGACACAAAGTCATTCGTAATTAAAGTTTTTTTGTAAACAGACAAACATTCGTGTATCAAACTAAGGTGATAAACGAGACCTTTTATGATTTAATTACTTAAGATCTTATGTGTGTAAGCTTTTATTTGCAAAACCCTATGTTTATACTGCACAGTATTCTCTTTTAAATATTGTCTAAATTAAAAAAAAGAAAAACTGACTTCAAAAATAAACTTTTTTATTAAATGTTAAATATTTTTATGAAATCTTATTGACAGTGACATCCTTTAGTCATGTACGTAGTAATAATTAATTTTCTTTAAAATCGGTTTCAAGTCCAAACAAAAATATACAGAAAAATCTTACGTTAAATTTCATTATTATGTGTGTTATTATGTGTGTTATTACATATTAGTCATAATATGACTAATATGTGTGTTCAGTCATAATATGTCATAATAGCACACATGAAGCTAAGTCACCCAGTTTCGTAGTCACTTTTGCAGGTAATATGTATGTGTGTGTTTAATATATATATATATATATATATATATATATATATATATATATATATATATATATATTTATAGATATATATATATATATATATATATATATATATATATATATATATTATATAATATAATATCAATATTTGTACCTACATGTATAATATATTTTCTCAAAAGCTTTAAAGTAGTCTTAGCTACAGACAAATCTATTGTGTTACATAAAAGTTGTTTTGAGTTATTTTAATTACCACTCGACCTGAAGTTCTCAAACTTTCCTTTTGCCCTACTTATCCACATAATTGTAGTCACAAAGGAAGTTATATTACTTAATATACCAGACGTGCTGTCACAATATAATTACAAAATCGTAACACGACATACGCTGCTGGAGTAGGTTTTAGGCTTCAAATACGGACAATCAACTACAATGTATATAAGTACAAATGCCAGTAATTTTAAATCGGGTGAATCACAACTTACAAAGGGCATGTACGAAGCGAAGGCGAGACGCGTCGGTCACACGCGAATCACCGAAGTTTCACGCAGTTTAGTTCATAATAAAATACTCGCAAACTTATCAACGGCACCTTCAGAAGAGGCTTACAAAGTGGTCGCTCAAAAAAAAAACTTAGTTTATTTTTATTTAATATATTCCTTTCGCAGACTTTTTATGAAAATAGAATTGTTTGTCAAGTGATTGTGCCATAAAGAACTGTCGCATTAACTTAGGACATTTTTTTTAAACTAGACAAATATGAAATGTGTATTTATACATCGCGCGTTACGATTATCGATGTATCAGCGTTGTGTCTATCAGCGTTGGTATCGACATACATTTGAAAAAAAAATTACAATATGCTACATCTATTTTACACGTTTTTTTCCAATTTGTTGTATGTTGAAAATTTCTTTCCACGAAGTTCCTTTTTTTAACTATGGGTACAGATAATAATCTCTGGAAACCAGGGTCAGGACGGTTAACCAAAATATCAAAGCCCACCTTATATACAAGGCAGCCAACGCAACACGATTTTTTTGAACAGGCGCGTTGTCGTGCTGAACGAGGATACGTTTGGTTGATAGTCACTCTTCTTTTTTCTTTGATGGATTCTTTCATCTACTCTAGGATTGAAACATAGTATTCTCCAATTATAAAGGCGCATTTATCTTTATAATCGATCCACAGGAGTCCCTAAAGGTTATCGAATATGATATTTCCAGCCGACTGTGACACCTTAAACTTCTTGGGTGGTGGTGTGCCTTTTTTGTGCCACGCCGTGTTATTTTTGAGGCGAAGTAAGCATTCTCGGCATCCACCTTGCTGAGCTGACCTTACTCATCCCTAGATATCGTGAAGAATTTTAAAAATGGTTGTATCCGATACTCCAATAATTTCTGCGAGCTGTTTCTTCTTTAGTCTAGCATCTTCCAATACTAATTTTTCGACTTCTTGAATGATTTCCGGAGTAGTCGATCGGCCGTCCGGACCTTGGATCGTCCTCAAGTGAGTCCCTAGCTTGTTTAAAGATACTGTGCCACTTATAAATCATGGTTTTATTCGGGTAAGAGTCCCCATAAACGGATGCCATCTTTTCCAGTACGGTTTGAACCAACTTTCCTTACTTGGTAAGGAACTTTATGACAGCGCGGCACTCGATTTTCTCCAAATTTCTCACTTTCTTCCCGATTGAATTACTTGGTCGACGTTAGTTCAAAGACTAATGGCCCGATTAAGATAAAACTTGCTATTTTACCAACAATGAGTCACCGAACTAGTTACGACGCATTAAAGTACCCTCACATATGACCTAATTAACAATTCCGCGAACTTAAAAACGCACCCTTGTAGATGTGTGTTTGAAATGTGCTTCAAAGATCCTCAAAATGACGTGTAAAATTTAAAATTTCGTGCCAAAAAATACGTAGACTTAATAAATTCGACACCCAGGTAGCATTCTAAACTAAGTGACTTTCCATTCTGAGCGAAAATAGAAAAATGTTTTTCATAATTACGATACGTTTTTCACACTTTTTATATTTACCATAAGTAAACGATTTGGATGTATTTTATATTAAAAAAGAAACTGTCGATTTAGCAAAATCATATAGCGTATTCAACTCAAGTTTGGGTCAATTTATCCTAGTCGAAAAATTCTTTATTGTCAAAATTCTTTGTTGACTATTAGAATCCCTCGTACTTGTAAACAAATTATTAATTTCATTAGTTTATCAGTCTATCGCTTTTGTAATATATACTTTACCTTTAACCTGCTTTTGTAACATTTGGATCCAGGGCGTATTTATATCAAACAGTTTGACAAACTAGTGTTCCAATACTAATTTCTTGCACTGCCAATATTTACGGAAAGTCAAGTTTAATTTTTCACAACTAAATTAAACTATGTGAAGTAGTATTATTTCTATATTATTTAAATTCTTTACCACGACCTGGGTTTCGTTGTATTACAACATCTTCAGGTGGGATATTTGTAAAGATTGATTTAATTTTTCACAACTAAATGAAACTACGTGATATAATATTATTTCTACTCTATTTAAATTCTTTGCCACGACCTAGGTTTCGTTGCATAACAACATCTCAGGTGGGCAATTTATAATGAATTTCTACAAAATTAACGCCAAATCGTCAAAAATATTGCCATTTCTACCTCCTTGTCGTTTGTCACTGTGTATAAATATCGTACATTTATTTTGACACTTTCGCCACTTGTGTCCACCTCAGTAACAAACGTCCGAACATAGCGCGAACGCTCCATGGGAAATTGGTTTTGCCTGACCACAATAATCGGTGGAAATTAACATTTGTAACTTTTCCTTATTTGATGTTATGTAAGGAACGTACAGAATATCCTGTTTAATTTTATAGAAATAAAATAAAATTTATCAAGCCCCGTCCAATAAATTTTCACGAAAATATCCGACACCTGCTAACGAGCCAGTAATTTACATCCATGTACTTGTGAGACTGAAATCGAGCCAAATTGTTTTGTGATAAATTCGAAAATAGGCTAATAAAATTAATATTGTTATAAACAAGCCACGACATCATTAACGGCTTGAACGCGATGCTAACAACCGCTAGCGTCCAGTACGAATGGCAAAAAGGTATATTAATATGCACAAAAAGAATCTTCAATCGAACTTAAAACTTTAGAGCCACTATCTTAAGTGTATCTCATTGATTTATTTATTATTATGCCTCAATAATATGCGAAGACATAAGGATGACAATCGTATGAAAGATTCTAACATTTAACTTAATAATAATTTACGATTTTCTGTTATAGCTCTAGCTGAGAAAAGTACGAATTTTTGCCAAGTTTTTATTATTAATCTCAGCCCGCCTCGTGCATATACGGCCCGTTAACACGTGCTTATGTTCACATCCGCAACACGCTCACTTAAGTTTTCATAAATGCTGCACAATGACGACATCTTCTCAACATAAAGGGCGTCCCCCGGGAAGTAAATGTTCCCCGCGAGCGGAGGAGTGGGATGAATTCTGCGCATCGCGCGCCCGCTGCGTCGAGCTTTACCCAAATCGGGCGAATAACTTTGCAAGGAAGCGTCCCATCTGTTATTGTTACCAACAGTTCCTCGTCATAGACCGGTGTAAGTGGACGATGCCGAAATTCATTAAAACTCGCTCGCCCGCCATTCATCGGCGCCGCGCCCCGCCCGCGATGAATAATTAATATATTTTTGTGAATTACAATTGGAGCGGACGCGCGGTGCGGAGGCCGCCGACGCATCGGCCGGGGGTCGGCGAGTAACTTTTCCGCTTCCGATAGGTATTTGCATAAGTCCTTTGTTGCGATTGACGCTCTCGGTATTGTCTGAAAGTGATTAAAGAACTTTTTATCCGCAAACGGCGCGGTCGACATCCACTCGCCGCCGTATCGGCACCCCCGTTCCCGAGGTAGACTCCGCACCGCCCGCCGGCACACATACGATCGAGTGCTATTATATCACCGCGTCATCGCAGATTACGAAAACAATTGAATTCGTGTTACACAATTGCCAACCGCCGAGACAATACATTACATTACGAACGTTTCTCACACATTAACGAAGAATAACCGGAGAAACTCACAGATTAAAATGAAATATTGTCGGGATAAACATGAGGCCGCTTGATTACGTGCATTAATTAAAAGCTGTCGTTAAAGTGAATTAAATCGTCTTATCGTATCGTATGTCCGTGAATGCTCCTTAGTCGAAGTCGATTTATTCGAAGTATTGGTTTATTCATTATACCTACGCGCTTAGATAAAAAAAGAAAGATACGGTATACTCCTACTTCACGTAAATACAAAACGGGCATTCGTACAACTACACACACGCAACTCTCCAGCTGCAATCACGAATTGCCTACATGTAAAATAACCGAAAGAGACAAAGCGATGCATAGTGACCGTAGCGCGAGTGAAACAAGGTGTTACAGCAATAGACAATTTGCACCGAGCGCACTGCTAGTACCGTAGCTTCTCACGGTGCGGCGCTTACGCATGCTGCTGTCATTCAAATATTAAAGAAAATATTTTTTTGAAAACTTATAACATTTTTATGTAATTACGTATGAAAGGTAACTCTATGTGTCCTATTTTTGTTTTGTGAATGCTTAATGCATGTGGTAAAAGCATTAGAAGGCATTTTTGGATCGATTTGACTGAAAATATTGGCAATTTTAATTTCTAAAACCCCACGTCTATGCGAACCGCCGGTCTGCGTACGATTGAATTGAACAAAACACAACCAGAAAACACAACAATTGGACCTGGTTTACGCAGGCCGCGCACTTTTAAAGTGTACCATATTTTCCCTTTTTTGTTTCAATCTAAGCATACGAGAATAAAAAATACATCGCCTTTATTATTGCGTTCGTTCAGTGCCAACATATTATTTCAAGACTCATTTATTCTCGCTTTACGGTGCCTAAATATTTTGAGGAGAGTCAGCTAAAATTCACAAATATTATTTTTTTAAATTTTATCATTAATATTGTTTTTGATGATGTATGTATTCGATCAAAATAAATTATTCGATTAAAATAAAATTCACATGGGTGACGTTAGAAACTGTATGAAGGAAGTTTTTCGTTAAAAACGAGCCCTAATACGTTAAAAAGTAACATATTAGGCAAAGCTACTCAACCCTTAAATATAGCTTTTTATACCTTGGTTGCTTCCTTGTTCTTGTTCGAGCGATAATCACGAAAAATATAATCGTAACAACATTTTTATTTAAGGTTCCTCCCTTATTAAAATTAAAAAAAGGAAAAATAGCTTTATCACCACGTAAAACTGTCAACTGATATGTTGGGCAACCTGATAGGTTGGGCAGCCGCACACCTGACAGAACCGATTTAAATTCATTTAGCATTTCTGCTAAATCATGCCTTTAAGGTTTAATCCACTTGTCTTTTTCTCCAGGATGGGACTCCAGATACTGCTCCATATATAATACGGAGATTTTAGCTTGCATAATTATTGTTTAAAATGTGGTTCTTATGTCAATTATATTTTATTATGTTACACCAACGCCACACGCGCATTATGTATGATTATATTTACGTATTTTTCTTCTTGTGTACATATACAGCTCAATAATTTGATTCAAAATTAATGCAAAACTAAATAAATCAATCAATTATCGGGTTCCGTTTAGATCCATGTGACACGCTCGCTTTGTCTAATTGAACGCGCTCTGCTACAAGGATAGATAAAGCTACGTTTACAGTTGCTTCCAATACATTAGAAAGATTGACGATTCCCTGTGATTTACACACAAGACGTTTAAAGTTTATTACTTCTCAATTAAATGAAACTACGTGATGCAGTATTATTTCTACTTTCTTTAAGTTCTTTACTACGACCTAGGTTTCGTTGTACTAAAACATCAGGTGGGCAATTAGCAAAGATTGTACCGTCGACTCCGAATTAAATTTCGGAAGATGGTACAAAGCATTTGATTCAACAAAACGTGCATAAAGTATAAACTTACACCAAGTCATGTGAACATCAAGACTAGTGGAAAAATTCGAGCAGCTCACAAAGCAACAGCAAAAGCCGCCACCACTTGGCTGAAGGAAGACGTTCGGGAATTAATTATCGAGCGAAATTGTTACTTGTTAAGGGCGAATTGCGATCGGTGGAATTACAGTGTAATCAGTAATTATATTTTATACAGCAGTATCTATAGGTTTAAATTATTCTATATGTTTGTTTTCTTTAATGTTTAGTTTTGTTATCTTACTGTAATGGCACAGTTAATATTGTTTATGCGGAATTACAATGTTTTTAATAAACTTTATTTGGAAGAAAAAATAAGGCTATGCTTAACTGTGGAAGCTGCAACTCTTTATGACGAAAATAATTTATAAACCAAATAGATTAGTGGTACAAAGAAGAGTGTATTATTTTGTTTCATATATGCTAGTTTTATAATACTTGTAGAGTTTCAGGTAAGCTTGTATTCGGATATAAAAATATGTTTACATAAACTATTCTGAACAAAAGAAATCGTGAATTTAAGAATTTATTACATTAATGAGGACGATATAGACTTCCATTGATAATAATTCGAATTGGTTTAATTTGATATGTATACATGTACATTAAATTTATGAAACTTTCAAAACGCCACAAATCTGTGCCAAAGAACTAAAAATTAGGATTTTGAATATATTTGGCGTTAATTTTATAAAAATTAATTATTCAATTAGCAATTAGCAAAGATATCTTGCTAATAGCTCACCTGAAGATGTTGTAATACAACGAAACCTAGGTCGTGGTAAAGAACTTAAAGAAAGTAGAAATAATACTACATCACGTAGATTCATTTAATTGTGAATTAGGATTTTATTTATTGGAACCTTCTACGCGACGTCAATTTTTAAATCGTTAATTTGATAAAATATATAACGTAAAATTAATTTTCATACTGAACTGCGCTTTACATGTCTAGTTAAACAGTAACTGTTATCTTCACATGACGTCACATGCAACGAGCAATAGCTCAAAACAAAGGTCGTCCCTTGAGACGCCCCACGGGCGCAACGCGAGAGATATGTGCACGTCCACAGTGAACTAATATAGGCGCGTACTCTCGCAGAAGCCTACATCCGGTTCGCCCTACGTTATTAGCCTGTTTTTCATTTAAGCGCCGCTCTGAGATACCGGGCGGCACGGCGTCTATAGTGTTACCTACCCATTGAGGTAGGAGGGTGCGTCCGGTTTATCGGAAATGCTGTTAGCAAGTACACACATTACGATGTTTATAGCCTTTGTAGAAACTTAGATCGGGAAGTACTCTTTACACTGAGCTTTTAGCAGGTTTAGATTTATATAGCCATATCAGTCTTCCACGATACTTATATAATTGCTGCTACATACGTACGTACCTAACACGTAGGCTTTAGAGAGAATGCTCTGCCTTTAAATATTCTTCATATTAAGGTTATCTACGCTTTACTATAACAAAAGACGTCGCAAAGGATGTTATAAACGAAATAAACTTTCACGCGGAAAGTCTTTTAGACCTTGCCAAACTGCATTTATATAAACAACACGATACAGCGCGCTTGTGACATCACGAACCTAACCACTACGCCTACCGAACGAACGATCACGCCGCCAACATTTCGCACATACGTCATAGTTAATGCAGAGCACAAACCTGACTATATCCTTTAGTCGCAAGAAGGTGTGCGGAGTAGAACTCTGAGACAGTCGACCCTAAATCACATGGTTACTAAAAAAAATTATTATTTCACTTACACTATTGCTAGCGTAATAAACGTAAGTTCTCGGAATACCTATCGTATTATTCCCCAAAGAGGGAACGCAATTCGACTTGTGTGGTCTTTCTCACACAAAACGAATGTATTTCAAACGAGGTTGGAAATTATTCCCTCACAATAATATTTTTTGTTCTTTGACACGTTAGAACTTGTCTACATTTCGACTTAGCGAAATAAGTCGATAGTCAAGCATCATAAACGAAGTGAACAGAATTTGTTTCCTTTGGAGCTCACAAAATGACTAATATGACATTTTCCTTCAAGCAAGATATAACTAATTATTCCTATCTTTAAACATTATTATGATTTATAATCGTTAAAAAAATTAATATGAATTATACCATTAGAATAACCTTTTACTTTTTTCTCTTTAAATTGGAAGAATCAAATAAATATTCTCTCCATTCGTTAACAGCAATACGTCAAAACGCAACTTGTTAAGCTTCCGATACATTTTATATTCAAATGTTTATGTATGCAATTATATTCTCTCGTAAAACGATTATAATTTAAGTTCATTCACTTCATTTCTTTTGAACTGTATTAACTGTTTTCGGTAACCTGTGTAAAGTAAAGCTTCGTACTGGGACAAGAAGTTTATGTCCTATCAATATAAATGGGACATTTATTACCCGTTGAAAGGATGTATCAGATTGGCTCGTCGTCAGGATTCTGAGTGGAAATGTAGTGACAATTGATTTTTCCGATTTCCATCCTTAGTCCAAGTCAAAAAGGACGAACGTATTAAAGCGGCCCTTTCTGTAGTTTCGGGACGCGTGAGCGGTTCGAATGCAGTTGCATCGAGGGCATTAAAACGCACGGACGCTGCGCGCGTTGTTAGCTGGAGCTAACCGACACAAATAAAATCTACAAAAATTATTCTGTCGCGCTCTTACTGCTCATAAGTATAGTGGACGAGACAAACCAAATTTACATAGCAATTAAGAGTATGTGCAAACCGCGCACGCTCTGCGCGAATCGCGACCCGAATACCAAACGTCGCCCATAAATAGGTATGAAATCATAACAATACCGTTGGACACAAAATGACGAGCGAGCCGATAATTGCGACCCGCGGGCAGGTAATGGCCGCTCGCGCGCCCGAACCGCGATGAGACTGAGCACTCACAGCGAACGATAACCGGCTGCGACGAATTTGAATGAGATGTATAGTTTCGGAGACGGCGAGCGGTCGGCTCACCTTGCCGTTAGACGACGAGCCGGAGATTGTCGGCGGCTGGATGTGTGCTGTTATTGTAATGCGCCGGGTATTGGCGAAGTCGAAGGTCGACCTGAAGCGACGACCTTGCGGCATAGGCGGGCCCGTCGGCTGACGTCATCGGACTCCACGACGCCCTACCCTCTGGACGCCACATTCTCGCCCCGGCCGATTACCTAATTCGAAGAGGCCCACCACGAATACGGCAGCCGATAAGAATGGAATTATTTTTACGACTGGCGGGGAAATCCGGCTTTGCGGCGCGACGGGATCGTAATAAAGGCGACTGCTTCCAGGCGGAACTACAAAAACTTGCATAAAAATTTACCAATATAATTTAGTGTAAGAATAATATTTATTTGATAATTTGGTAATTTCACAGGCTTATAAAGTCAAATAATTTTCTTGTAAACTAAAATTTTGTTACCATACGCCCGATTAAAAAGAATATATCCGGTTTTGGGTTAAGTACTAAATAAAAAACCTAAAAATTATCAGCGACACATTGTAACCTGTCAAATGCGAATAAAGATGAATGAAAATAAAGAAGAAAAAATATACTTAAAAAAGGTTTAATTTGAGTTAAAGTCTTAAGAATATAATTGAAGCCAGTTTTAAGTCTCCATAAAAAGCATTTAAACTTCTATTATCAGACTTTTTTTAAAATGTAAATTAATACATAGATAGAAAATTCTGAAATCAAAATTTGTATTTGTTTGTAGAAGATAATAGGTAATAACTTTATTGATGTAATATTCGCTGCTTTCTACTTATTATTTAAAACATAATCGTTCCTAGTACCAAAAACAAATCAGGTTTCCTACTAAACAGCGAGCGCCATTTAAACTGCCTTAAGTAAGATAAGACGTGACGTTTATAAATTTCAACAATTCTGCTGGAAGTCGGAATATCCTGCTCAATTTTCTTACGTCAACTCGATGAAGTCATCGCTTGAAGCTATCGCGCTTTTATAATTAAAGCTGATAATAATTTTGAATAAATTATTTTAGAATAATTCAAATGTAATAGTGAAGGACGTACAAGCGAGATGAATAGATAAATAGTGAAGGACGTACAACCGAGATGAATAGATGATTTACCTAAGTAATTAATTTGTTTATACAGCGTGATGTTAACATCGCAGGGCGGCCTTCATCTGGTGTTCGGATATGCAAGCGTGACCGGAAGATCAGCACAAAAGTGACGAGCCATCATTAAGCGAGGCCATCGGACACTGCAGAATTACGAAAATTCTCAAGACAGCTCAGCCGTGACTACTATTAAACTTGTACAGTTTGTATAAAATAAGCGTGCTTCTTTATATACACGAGTACCTGTTATTTTATTATTTTAAGCAGATGTATAATTTTGCTTCGACTATACGGTACAGTAACGTAGACTCACTTAATTATAAATTTAAAAATAATACGGTAGAGACGAGGCTCTAACTGGGAGATAATACAAGAGACAACGTCATTGCCGGGATCGTAATTGCACCACTCTAAAGGAACTCGGGAGATTTCCACTTAATGTTCATATCCGCTGAATACCGAGACTAAATTTAAGTAAAAAAATAAATGTAATGAAGCAGGAACTATAGATTCAAACACATTCAATTCGTTTATTATTCTATTCTTTTTATTATATGTATAGTTAGATAGGATTCTATTTATAAATATATCTAATTTTAATGATATGGCGAATCGTTTATTTTTCTATATTTATATACCAAACCAATTTTGACCTAAGTGACTTATAAAAGTTGTCTCGTGGGCAGTGAAGGCCGAGGGTTTCACGCGTGTATCAATTCCTCAAAGATCTCGCAAACGTACATAAAAGCTATACACACGAAACGTTCTAAATATAAGTATAGTGAGAGACTGCAAATGTTGAAGACTGACGTTTAATGCGAATTGTATATGCAAGGTTTCTCTCGACCGTTGAGTAACATTTTAGTGAATGATTAAAAATTTACGTATTTTCTCTCCGCCATGACAGACGGAGAATAGAAAGACAACAATGGCAGCAACGAAGAACAAAAGAGCTAGCTAGTGACTTACGTTGATCATTAACACAACCTGTTGAAAATGAATATTATCTCCATGTACAGTTCTTAAAATAAAGGTAGTTGGTAAAATCTTAAAAGATTAAGTGACGAAAGTCTCAACTTTCCGTTACGCACACAAAGTAAAATGTATTTAAATATAATTTGCTACTAACGGTGATCAAAAACAATAAAATACTAGGTGATTGCATCAAATAGTCAGCTCGCACGTCGAGCCTCGTGGAATCGTTATTAGATCTATGTCGAGCCTATTCTTTATTGAATAAAATTGACAGTTTATTACAAAAATGCTAAATCATATAGAATAACAAAATGTCTTCTATTGTTCTCATTTATTCTTAGTATGATCAATAATATTTGATCACGTGATTTTGAACATGAAGGCAAGAAACGTCCATTTTTCATACGTATGTCGGTTGCCTTTGTGTTTCTATTACATGCCGATTTTGGGGTTATTCTTAAAATCCAATCAATATACAACAAAGTAAATGACTATTAAAGAAATATAACAAAGTTTTGGAATTACATACATGCCTTTGTTTTTGTTGCTATGTACTAATTTTGAGCTTATTCTTAAAATTCAATACATATACAGCAGAGTAAATGGTCATTAAGTGAATATAATACAGTTTTGAAATTACAACTCTTACAGAAAAAAAAAGTTGAGCCGTCACGGGACGCCTGGCCGATGTGAAACATCGTGTTCGTACAAGTAACATACATAAAAGACAAGATTATTACAGGAACTAAATATAGCATAATGAAAAAATAAAGTATTACGAATTTCTTGCAGAAAATGGTGACTTTATTTAATAAACAGTTTTTACAATTAATACAAAAATAATAAAGCACAGGTTATGTGTACCGTAGTAAACAACAGCGTCGAACTGAGTGAGGAGGGGGTCGCGTAGTCGGTTGCGCATGGCGACACGTCGCCATACCGTACACTCTACTACATATAGACTATATACTTAAATATTTAACATTAGTGCAAAACTATTCTTCATTTGGCTTCCCTTTATAATGAAAACATAACGCATAGTTACTTCTTAGATGTCAAATGTAAATGACCCAAATACAATTTCGCTCCACGAGAGCATTGATCTGGGCCGTTTTAGTAATGAACGAGATTTGTATCTAAGACAAGTCCACATTTCTACCTTACGCGGCGCGGTATACTGTCTTCACATAAAGAAGGTCGCTACTGCTTGTTGCGTGGATCCGATGGCCGTTTTGCACATTAGAAAATCGATAGAAAAATAAGTTATGGAAGGTAACAAAATCTCTACGCCGATATCATAATGACTAGAAAATTGTAGACAGACAACAGTTAAACATTTACTTCGGTTTTAAGTTTCGTTGTGGAAACCAATTCATTTGAAGCTATCTAAATGTACATGCCTGTGCTGCCTTTGCTCGGGCAGAAAGGAACAATGACCGTATTTTGTTTTATTCGCTTTTGAATGTAGAAATTATTTATGATTAGTGATTTTCCAAAAAAGTTTATAGTGTTCCTTTATTTCTATTTAACAGTTTAAATACATACCTTTAATTATTTCGAAATTCCCATACAGTTTTCCATCCCCAATTTCAATTTTGTAGGCTTTATATTTCTGGAGGCCTCGTCATAAGGCAGTCAGTGTGACAGTTTCATATTTAAAAAAAAATTCGTATATAAATTAACTTCACCATCTAGACTTGTTCAGAAAATGCAGAAAATTATTAAATTTTAACGTATATCATAGAACGTCACTTATAAATGTATCCATGACGTGCACTAAAGTTTCAAATGTCTCCAACAGAAACACGCTTAGTCATCATTCAGCTTCTGACAATACCATGCGTTGAACAAATTATCGATCGTATACGAGTCCCAGAAGCTTAATAATATCCGACTTTGACTCGCATTAACAAAAATGTAAAATACGGAAAACACAATATGTTTATGTTCGCAGATTTTATTTTAATTCCTTTGGTGCAGTTTGGTTATAAAAATTATATACATATACATAAAGAATATCAAGAAAAATAGCATAAGCTCAAGAAGAATATAATGATGAAGCGAATCACACAATCCTCGCACAACTCACGTACTTTACCTGCTTACATGCAATTAAGTGTTATATAGGCATTATTTAAGTAGAAGACGAGTCAAACCATGCCAGTTAACAAATATTGGAAATTAAAAAAAACTTCAATTCTCATATTCCTGAAAAAATCATGAGTTACGATCGCTCGAACTGCAGCTCGAATATTATGTGCAATATTATCCAGATTAGAAATTAATAAATTAAATATATTACATAGACATTTATCAAGTAAACAGTTCACTTTACATATTGTCGCAAATTAAAAATACTGTCGACAATACTCGCTGTGTACTTATTAGATCTTCTATGCGTCTACAAAACCACTTCGTGTTAGTACCTATATATTTTTCTTTGTTCGTATTAAATTTAGATCAATACTCTCTTAATATAATGAAGTTTAGAGCGTAACCAGTCATTTAATAAACAATAAATATACGGTCGCTGTACATATTTCTCACCACGCACGTATTGCGACAGGTGCGCCAATACTGCGGGCCCGCCTGTAGCCGTGCGGAGCGACATGAGACAAGGCCGAGTTTGCGTGGGGAATGCATTTCGCGCCAGATATAATGTTCGTGTCCGCACATTTTATGCAACAGTCGCTTTAAAGCTATTGCACTGCGTTTAGATAAATACTCAAGGTCAAACCTCATGCAAAAATTGGATAAATTAAATTACCAAATCAGTACGGCGACTGGGCTTAATTGGTCGAACCACTCTCGTAGCTTGCTCTTGTGTACATGAATCGTGCAATATCGTCATTCCAAAATGTTTAACTTTTAAGCAAGTTTAGCTTATAAAATTATGTTTTACCCTTTTCCGTACGTAAATGAAGAAAATTTTATTATAATTACTTTTCGGCCAGAGAGATAAATTAAGCGTCATAAAAATATTAGATTGTTTTATGAAACGTGGTAGCGACGACTATAATTCACTTCGCTAGCAAATATTAAAAGCACCAGTTTCCGAAAATAACATTATCTGCTACTTTTTATTATATGTATATAATACTATGTAGTCTTACGTACAATAGAAGGATAAGCTGTATATGTTAATTTGAAAGGTTAGAGCTCGAAAACTAATGTACCGATTGTTATGCGACCTCCACTGAAATAGTTATACACAAGGCCCTCGGCATTGTCTTTTAACACCGATGTCAAATACAATGCCAATGGAAGTTTTGTCACTTACAGAGCATCATCAACTCTATAATTTCCTTTCACTTGTCTTGTAATTCATCGGAAACATTAAAAATATTATAAGTCTTCTACACTGGTCCAAACTTACATCTTTCGTAGCGGTGTAGTTGTTCTTACCAATTAAAAGCAGCTTTATTGGAAGTAGGAAATATCTTAAGGGATTTCGCCCGGTCCGGGGTGTAATTTACTAGCGTAATTACAACTTAACATTACGTAGGTATTTAGCCTTAACCCCGTAATTACGGAAGACGATGATGTTGCTTCAATTTTCTTTGACCGCTAATGTATCCTCCATATAAGGGTCGGGAGCAGTCTTAATGAACTAGTTTTATTTTGCAACAAATTCACAGGTTAGATTTAAAATATATGAAATGGTTTCTTTTTTTAGAGCTTATGAAGACATTGGGCAACAGAGAAGTCTAGTTTACTTCCGTATAAACAAAGTGAACTATTAATTTAGGTAAAAAACTTGATTATCCCGCGTCGCGCAGAGAATATTAATTAAAAGATTATCCACGAAAGTTATGAAAACTACGAAAGAAATTTTATCGCGGAATTTGGAGAGAAGTGTTTGGAGGGGAAATTTAAAAAAATAAGCCTCTGCAATTAAATTGCAGAAGTCTTTAACGTACGAAACTGATGGGAAATTCATAAGGTTGAAGAAAGGCATGACAATTTAGAAAGATAAGTACGGATCTACGGACGAAGAGACAAACAGATTTGGAGGACGTGTTTTTTCATCACTATAAGACTGACTGAAGAAAAACTTGAGACGGATATAATTATTAGACTTTCCAATCTTTTCAACGTTTTACATGGAAGTATTACTATACTTACCAAATGATTAAGAATTCCTAGTACAAATCATTACTATGATCGTTTGTAAAAATGGAAAAAATGATATATCTACGTACCCGCAAAAGCTAAGTGAGATTGTAATATTATTTTCGCATGATCCTACTACGATTACTTCACGCTCAGTATTGGCGATTCTGCATTCTGATACGTTGGGCGTGACTGTCACTCTCTGATTAATACCGCTTATTAACGATAGGCGGCCACGATCATATTAACGATGGGCGGGCCGATAAGCGTCAGGGAAACGCGCGCGCATTGTTCGCTGTCCCAATTGTGTCACAATACTGCGTCACAGATCGAACGCGTTACTCCATAACGCGAAACTTTAAAACGGTAATTTCAATATATACGTACTCAGCATTGCGAGACTATCAATAAACGAGCATAGTCTTTTGTGTATTCGATGTAGTCAACAGAGGATATCTAAACCAGAGATGGCAAATTTTTTTAGAGGCGCCAAATAATTTCTACGAATTAGAGTGCTACTCAAATTGAATGCAATCACTTGGCTATAACATATATGTATAGACGTATTATTTCAGACATCTGGTAATATTCATAACAGATCAAAAAACATGTAAGTACTTTTTAGTTTCACTTAAAAAGTGTGCACTTTTTAAAGTGAAACTTCTTAGGCGGCGATTCGATTGCGGACGAGAATTGACAGTAAAATTTTAATGTCGCGTCACGTGTAGGCACATTTCGTTACATGGCTGAAAAGATATGATGTGTAGAGAGAAAGAGAGAAAGAGCTACATATTCCGACGCCATGGAAGTAGAGCAAAATAGAGCGACGTATACCCAACGATACAAAGCGATTGAATAAGATAGTGTCGCGCATGCGCGCGTTGCAGATGTACGCTTCACACGCTAAACATGAACGAACGCATACGTTGTGTTATTTACGTTACATGTGTCAAAAGAAAACTATCAAAATTTTGTCGATTTATTTACATATTTATGTTTAATTTATTACTAATTCTGCATGTACTTCATCCATTACAAGCATAACAATATATTACGTATACATTGCATTTAATTTATTTACAAACCTGCAATGAACCTGTACATATAGTCATAAATATAATTCACAACGCGAGCAGCATTTAAGTGTTCTGGTACTTACATTGCAATTATTTTCTTAATTGACAATAGGCTATGTAAATTTATATAATTGTACAGTATTAAAAGCTTCTTATGCGAATTTAGTACAATCTATGAATTTACACTTCTGTCACGTGTACCGAGTTGCACGCGATTTTTTATTTTTATTATTGTTTGGGGTATCAATACAATATTTTCGGAAAAAATCCGCCATTTTCAAAGTCACAAATTGGTTTATATCTCGTAAACATGACGTTTATAATAAAAAATATTTAAATATTTTTATAGATAATTACATTCTCTATAACTCTCATTTAAAATATTTTTCACGCAATTAATATTACTAAAATTACGGCGTGTTACAAGACAGCGAAAATAGTTTAAACAATAAACAAATGACTGCGAAGCACTAAAATAGTATTAACCAACTTGTATATTATTAAATCGTCTACAAAGTCTGATACATTTTTTTGTGAAATGGATAGTTTTTAGATATATGCGCTCAAAGCCCGTCGTGGTACTGAATTTTTGGAAGACTGTTCATCGGTCCCTTCCAAAATTCTCTAAAAGTAGAAATATTAATTAATGGTGATGAGGAAAAGGATCTATAAACAACATACAATTAGAGTCACGATGGACCTTAAAGTCCTATAGTTTAAGCACTATTGGATTTACATTCAAGTTTACAGCAAATTTGTAGAGAATTGAATGATGTATAAGTTTATATATAAATATTTTAGTCCTCTAATAATTTATTTATTAGTTTTATTATGGAAACTATTTTTTAATATTAATCGTCGTACAATTAATATTAAAAAATAGTTTCCAACTTATTTTAAATAAAAATTGTAGGAAATTTCATTCTCTCTAAAAAAGGTTCATGTTTTTTATATATACCTAATGCAATTTGCATTTTTCAAATTTGTGAATTTGGCAAGCACCCCACCACTCGCCATTTTCCGAAAATGAATCGATATCCTCAAATAATGACCCAAAAAATTGTGCAGTATTTACGTTTTTCTATTTCCTACCCGATGCCGATACCACATCTACGTAAAACAAATATCATAAGAACTAATAAATATTAACAAACGCTATTGCATGTGTTTCAATTGCGATTTATTATAGTATAACAGTAATTGTATTTGATGAAAATTTGTCAGATTATTCTCCAATCGCTGATCGATTAAATTTCACATTTTCACATGCGAATGCCGCAGGAATGTCTCGTATTGCGACGGTACTATATTTCGTCTTCAGATAAAAGAGCTCCCACGTACAGATGAATCAATTTCCTTGATTGCAGAGTAAGCTCATTTATATACGACGTCCCCACACATTGATCGATCGGGCCGCGCTTTATCAATCAGCTCGCGTGGCCGACCCCGCGTCATATCGAGGCACTCGCCAGTCGAGTTGAGCTAGTTTTAATTAATCAGCCGAGCACTTAGGCGAATAGCCCGCTGGAGTCTGAGTTTCACAATTACCGATTTGTGCTGTTCCTAGTAAATATCTATTGAAAGTTTTTTTTTATTTATGTAGAAAAGGTACTATTAGAATTGTATGCTGGATAAAGCCACGAGAACCACAAGGGAAAAATTACATAGGATGAATTGAAGACAACCATTACATCGTATATTTTATGCAGATTAATTCCATTAACAAAGGCGATCGGTTTTGGTCTACCGATTCTTTTGGATTTCAGATAATCGCCATATAATGTTTTGAAACGAAGGTAAGATCTCTAAGCCGTTCAATGCCTCAGCCAGATGCGTCATTTCCTATGCAAGGTCGCGTATGCTAACGAGCGAGACTAGAATGTTACCCAATGCATCGCGTAAGGCGCTTACTAACCACAACTAGTCGACGTAAGCGCATGCTGCATGCTGATCGCTGAAGATTGACATAAATCCCCGCGCTATGTCTTTACCTATAACTTCTAACCTAGTTAATGTTTGCTTTGTATTAAATACAAACTAAATCAACGTATATAAAACAACAAAGTAGTAAAACCAAAGATAATTTACGAGTATATAAATTAAAAGTAGTGTTGAAACAATTTTTAATTTTACAATAATTGTATATATATATATATACATACATACATACATACACACACACACACACACACAAACGCGCGCGCGCACGCACTCACACACACACACGCACACACGCACGCACGCACGCACGCACGCACGCACGCACACACACACACACACACACACACACACACACACACACACACACACACACACACACACACACACACACACACACACATACATATATATATATATATAACATTAAAAAAATGTCATAATGTTCATATAAATATAAATTGGCTGTCTGTTGGCAGCATATTATATTTGGAAAGGCACTAAACAGATAATTGGTTTCGCGCCTAAATTATCGAGTTAAAAAGTGAATTCATGGCTATTAAGAAAAGAACGTAAGAGGCATTTAAGGAGTTATTGCGTTAAAATCAAATGAAATCAAGGTGTAAAAGCAAATCATTGTCTTTCCTTCAAGTACCTATTTCAATAGTAGGAAAACTTGTTTTTATTTCGAATAGGGTTTCCTTAAAAGGGGAGGGGGATTCTTAACAACAGATAATGTTACTCATTAATCCATTGACCTTAAAAGTGTTTATTAAAATGGTTGATATCGCTATAGCAAGAAAAATAATTTAATGGGGATAATATTAAGACCATAAATGCCAATGAGACAAATCTTACGAGAAGCTAGTCAGTTTTCGTAAGGAACCATACTCGCATATAAAATAAAGTATATAGATATTATTGTAGCAGCGATTTATGGAAAACTAACTTCGGAATCATATTACTTTAGTAATGTTATAGTGAGCTAAGGCAGTGCGATTTACATCATAAATGGAAAACATACATTACTATTAAAAAGTATGTTTAAAATAATTGGAATTTGTCGTGTGATTGTAATAAATAAGCTTCTGGCTAATCATTCTAGAGACGTGGCTTATTAATAAGTTTACACATTACTAGATACTTCGTCAGTTTTAGCTTCATGTACGTCATACATATTCAACCTGAAAAAATCAAAAGTGGGTGATTTTCATAGAAGAAAGTATGAAAGGAAAAAGTTAACAGTAACGTAGTGCATAAAATACAATAATAGAACCAAAGTAGAATTCATCCAAAATAATTTTTTCGTCATTTTTCAGATAGTATATTAAAAATGATTGCTGCTAATAGTTCCATGTGCAGATGTCCGCAAACAGCTGCTAACCAAGCAACTGTTTTCACATACGCATTCCAGCTGGAATAGTAAATTGTAGAAGGAAGTTCACTTACATAAATAATTCAGGTTGCGACTTTTCTGAATCGTCGTGAGGGTGATGAGACACCGAATGTACGAACTCAAGCAAAATCCATTCTCTTGCTCGACTTAAGTTGTGTCTTCAAACATTTTACGATTCAAATACAATTTACGTATTCGAAAATATAAATAGTAACTAAATCTTAAGAGGAACGAAACCAAGAATGTGAACGACATACGAAAATAATAAGGCTATTAAAATTTTAAGTTAGCATCTTCTTGATCCTTGACACGCATCCCCAAGAGGCTAACAAAAACGATCTAACAAAGAATTTGTATGCGGAGTGTGAGTGCAATGGAGAAGTTGTACTATGAAGATAAAATAAAGTAGTTATCCTACTGATAGTAAATAATAAATAAAACATTCCAAAATCCAGTTTTGTGAATATTAAGTAGTTCATCGGGACACCCATTACAATTCCCGCATACATAACAACAAAAACAAACTATTGTAGATATATTGCGGTACGCGCGCTTATATACGGTGGTATCGTGTTTGTTGGTGCGCGAGTCAGGCAGAGTAATGAGATGGTCAACATAACAACAAAAAACCTTTCTCTACTTCTCGTTGCACGGGACGTACCTGGCCGAGCAGACACGGGGTCAAGCGGCGTCGCTGCCGCCGCGACCGCCACCTGAGCAGCCAGGAGCACCTTCCAAATCACACTTGACAGATTTGTCATCTTTACTCATTACACACATTTATAACGATCACTATCTCATTTTTAATATTAAAGTCACACTCCTAATAAACGTTGGCGTTTCAGAATGTTGTAATACAACTATGACATATAAGGGTATTGGCACAAACATAATTTATTAACTATTACATTTCAACTAACGATATTAAATCTATTCGCTTAAAATATTCTCGTTTACAATTACATTCTCTGTCGTCAGATTTAAAACACATTCGTAAATTTAATTGAAAAATATCGGGGCACGTCATAACATTTCGAATACACTTTTCGATTCAACAATAACATAAATACTACAGCAGCGACGATCACCCGACCGATGACAGTCTGGTAATAACTGAGCTATTCTGGTTAGTATGTATGTGCACAGACAGATACATATATGTATACAGAAGGAAATATATTTTGACGTAGTGCAAGCATTTATTGCCATAAACGAAAAAATAAGACGCGGCAAAGTTTTGGATCGCGACTATTAAATAACAACTCTTAAATAAACGACTATTAAATAAACAAAAACATGTCTATATTTTCGAATGCACGTGTTTCAATGGATTTTTTAACAAACAAAAAGTTGATTTAAATATTTCAAAACAAAATTGAATTATGTTTTATTTAGACAAGTCTTCCATTCTACGACTGGTGAATAAATTGATTTTTAGTAAATATTGAAGATCGGTTTTCTATATTCGGATTACCAAATAGATTCAGCTTATTAAAAATATCTATGGTCATATTATGCAAATAATCTATTTTAATGTGAGGCTCTCTTGGTAAAGATATATCCGAAAATGGAGCCCAACCAATTCGCCGTTTTAAAATCGCTGGTTGAGATATAATGTAATCCGAGGTTAATCCAAAAGAACCTGTAATTTAAGAAATAATGAAGTGTTATATTATAATTCTCTAAAAACAGAGAAAAATTGAGAGTAAGCTTAATTATCAACATATAATATTTTAAATAATGTCAAACAAATTGACAACGACAGCATAAATGTCAATTTACACTAGATGTGTCTAGAGGTGCGCAAAAAGTTAATAATAAATAAGAAAGAAGGAAAAGAGTGATATAAATATAATTTGATTAAAAAGATACATCTCACTCATTTATATCTTTAGCTCAGTATTTCAGTACTCAGAGTTATTAACGAAATTATTTATTACGCATACGTTGTACAATGGTCATACAACGTGGTGATAAAAAGTAATGACTGAACCACAGAACGACTGAACTATTATTATTTGCACTGTTGTTTGAAAATAAAAATAAATTCTACAAGAATATCCACTTAATTTTTCTTAATACTTTTCATTGGTTAGGATTTAGGACCGTCATCCTAGATTCAAATTATATATAAAATAACTTTAATGATAATTAAATAAATTGGAATAGATTGGCGTATTTACACAATTTTAAATTAGAATTTTGAAATGAAACAAAAAAAGTGTTGCAAATATTTTGAGTGAACTAAAGTATAATTTATCTCTATCGAACTAAAGTATACTTTATCACAGCATTCACATTCCATCTTGAATAGCTACGTCATCTACATAGATCCAGTTGCATGATTGACTAAACAGTTCGATCGTTTCCTATCTCTTTCATGTACCGTTAAAACATGATACTTTTATATATATCTTCACGAGGTGATAAGCGAGTGAAGTGAAATGAGAGACGCCGACCACTCCCGAATTAGTGATATACAGATACATTTTGATTTCAAGTGAGCGAGTGATAGATATGATCATAACATATTAGCTATATCTTTTATATCTCTCACTTACGAGTAAGACATCTCTAGATGTGACTACATTCTTACAGATTGTATACTAAATTACTAAATCATAATATTTAATTTATGTTTTTGCGATTGATATCATAAGCTATTTAATTTTTCTATAGTTATGTATTTTTAAACAAAATTTAATATGTTATATACAGTTAACTCACTATTTTAATATAAATAATTTATAATTGAAAAGTTTTAATTTCATTTACAAGTTATTCACACATCGATCATACTAATGCATCTTGTATAGATTAACATTGCTGTTGTTTTTATTCTTTGCGAATAGTATGAATTTCATGACCCGAATACCAGACGGTATTGTTTCATTTTCATTTGAAATTCGCCTATACAAGGCGGATTATTCAGATTGTAATGATTTAAAAGTTCCCGGACGTCAATTAGAAGAATGAGAGATTTCTTGCAAAATAGAGGTTCCTATGTAAGGAAATCTTAAAGGTATAAGTAAGTAATCGTTAAGGTACCAAACTAGAACAACTGGATAATAGATACTAAAATTATTTGGTTGAAGAATATTCAGTGTGGTATAAAGCCAAGGGGGAAACAAGTGCATTTTAGTGAATTTATTCCCAAATTGTCTTTATTTAATTGAAAGAAAACTTGTACTAAACACTGTTTTGGATAGTCACAAATATTTATTTTAAAAGATTTCATTTAATAAAATAATTTTCATATATAAATTGTATTGCAGTGTAATTCTTGTTTCAATTTTTCAACTTAATTAACAGCTTTTGTGTCAATCTACAAATACAAAAAATTATAAATGTTAAAAACGGAAATTAGTAAAATTTATGAAAGGGAAGTTTGTCAGAACTGACGGGTGACAAATTTGAGGCGTATATACTTCTTGTAGGAAAAATACCGAAACTGGTTTGATATAATGAAAAAAATCTTTATTTTTTTTTCTAAATTAATTATACAAATGCTTAAATACATTAAAGCACAAAATAGTCTGCTTGTGATTAAGATTCTAATAAAGGCACAAAATAATCTGCTTCTGATTAGGCCAACTTTTTTCCAATTCTCAAACCAGTTCAAATAATTTGTTTCCGTATGGCGTTCAAGGTGTGCAGTGAATCTCGTCTACAGAGTTAAAATGGTGTTCGAAGCAGTCTTTTGAGTTGAGGGAATAGAAAGAGTTCTCACATAGCTAAATAAGGTGAATACGGTGGATGTGAAGCAGCATGAGTATAATGTTTGGATAAATAATCTTGAAAGAGTAATGAAATTGTTGCATCCACGTCTAAGTTGCAGTGGTTACAACGATTCATTTCAAAATTTTCTTTCTTTTCAAAAGCTCTTCTGCAAAATAAATATTTTGCAGATTCGCATTTTGCTGTAATATTCAATGCATTATACGATTGTCTCCGGGATTTGTATGCACAGATCCAAGTCTTAGCTCCCGTAGTTTACATAAAAGACTTTACAGTATTTATTTAATTAGTATTAATCTACATTGGTTAAATAGTTACAGGTATTATAGCATTACTATCTACTATATACATAGGTCTTTCAATTGGTTTTAATAATTATTGAAATATATTATTTGTTGCTCCATGAATCACATGATGTTCTTTGATTATATAAATAAAAATATTATTCCTTGCTGGAACCTGCTTGGTATTTAAAATAAAATTTTTCATTTTGTGACATTTTCAATATTTTTGATAGATTAAGTTTTTTTTAAATAATAAACTCTTGATAGTTCATATAATTATTAAATTTTACACAAAATTACGTACCCCATAGTTCAATGATATATTAGTACCAGAATAATCTATTTTTTTAGTTCTCACAAGTTACAAAACAAAATATGTAAAAATTCCATACAAATATTTTTATTAACGATGAAAAGCGCGTTTGCATGTGTGAAATTATAGCATAAATAATACCGGTACTAGTACCCATAGCTACTACGTATGTAGTCTACAGTTTTGAGTTGTACGCGTGTCTGCGAGCGAGCGATCGGCAAGAGTATTTTCCTGCTGATTTACTTCAACTGACACTCGTTGCCAACTTGGTTGTGCCCCCCCAAAAAAAATTCTGTATCCGCCCTTGCCAATGTTGGATCTAAATCATGCTTCTATATAAGAATACATTAATTAATTTTGGATGCCTTTTTCATAATCAAAATATCTTGTAATAATAGGATACATTTTTGAGAACCCTTATTAGAGACGTTAATAGCAATGGAAAAATGTACGTTCTGAGTTCTGAGATGCGTTTGAAATTTTGAACTCTTTCTAAGTCTGTTCAATTGAGTTTGGAACAAGAATACTTTAAAAAATTGATTCTTCTTGGTTCGACCACAATGGACTTTTTTGGGATGATGCAGAATCTGCATATAATGAAGCAACGGGTTTAATGCCATACTCAGTGTTTAGATAACTATGATAATGATTAATTGTATGATAAATTTATGCTTTTTCAATAATCACTACGTTTTGTTCTTCAGTCATTTTGGAACAAATGCTGCCATCAACCAATTTGAATTCTAAGTCTCATATCATTTTATTTTGAGTTTTAGAACTAATATGATTTTAACCCACTTCACTGTGAAAATCACATTACAAAATACACATTTCACATGTTTGTCATCGACTTTTCTAATGCATTTCATAAATTTATCATTCGTAAACCACACCTCCTGAACACAACATTCGTATTTATCTTTTCTCTTTTGTTTTCGTTCCCCGTCCGCCATGATAACAAATACAACAATTAATTAGTTCCCAAAGTCACCAAATAACACAGTATATTGCAATAACAACTATTATGGTAAATAAGTCAATGAAAATTACACAAGTTGATGATGGTCGAACTAAATAATGTCCCTCATAAGCTTTATAAGAGACACCAAACATTCCGATACCTCAACACTATTATCAATTCCATCTTTAGAATGTATTGAACTTAATAATAAATTGAAAACGTGAAAACCCACTATGCAAATTTCTGAACATAGTGGAAGTGAACCAAGTGAAAAACGCTAGGGTGTTCCTTAAAATTGACGATACTAGATGCAGCGCTAACAATATGCGCATAGTCTCGTGGAACACCGGGTTATTGACCGGACACAGTTAAGAATTGGCAGACTTTACACAGGCGGAACAACATTAATATTTATTGCCTGTAGGAAATTAAATGGAAAGGTGCAAAGCCCAGAGACATCGGCAGAGAATACCGACACCTCTATAACGGGATAATATCAAATAGGAATGGCGTCGGCATAGTCCTCGACTTAAAGTAACAAATAATTAAGGTAGAAAGGATAAGCAACAGAATTATGAGTGAAAAGATAACCCTGGATAACCTCCCCCTTAAAAATGTTATATCGGTCTATATTTTGCAAGCAGGCTGCTCACATGACGAGGAACAGTCTTTTTGGGAGCAGAGAAGAAAAGAGAATTATCAGTGGAAACCTGAATGGGCATATAGGGTGAACTGTGCCTGATTATATACGAGTCCATGGTAACCTTGGATTTGATATTGTAAATACTCAAGGGAGAACTATCATTGATTATGACAACTCGGTTTGACTTACTAATTGTGAACACATTCGTCGAAAGTAAAAGCGAGCATCTTTGAAAATATAAGAGAGGCAGCTCAATCTCGCAAATAGATTACTTTATGTGCGACAAAGCAATACTCAAATGTTTTAAAGATTGCAAGGTTATACCTGGGGAAGTTCTCACCACAAAACACAGACTATTAGTAGCTTGCTTAACACCACATCTTGATTCTCGAAGTCGCAGATTGACTCATAATGAAAACCACGCATAAAATGGTATAACATAAGCAAATCTCAAGGTGATACCTTATAGGGCACACAAAGTTTCTCGAAAACTCAATGACAATTTCTGATAGGCCTGATGTTAATACTCAGTGGAATGAGCTCTATTTTTTTTACTAAAAACAGCTAAGTTTAGGCATATCTAAGAGAAGATTAAAAACCATCAAATATCCTAGGCGGTGGAATAAGGAAGTAAAAGTGACACTGAGAAATAAAAAGGATGCCTTTAAAAAAGTGGCAGGGATCCGACACCAATAAGGATGAATATAAAGAAAGCAAAGAAAGTAGCAAAGTCCTGTGTAACAGTCGCAAGTGGGAAAAGCCAGTTCATATGTGACAGTTAAAAATAATACTCCCTTATTTTTTAAATCAACTGATTTAAAAGGTAAGAGAGTATTTTACATTAATATTAAAATTCAAAATTAGTTTATCTCGACAATTTTATTCACATATATGATGAGTTTCATTTTATAAATCTTCTTGCATTATCTGCTGAATAATTTCGACCATCTTCAGGCTAGTTTCAAGTGCTACACTTTTATACTACCAACATTTATTTAAAAAGAATAAGCATGATTAAACATCTAAAGTTATGAATACCATTTCGGAATAGGGTATCTTATTCTTACCTTAAAAACATATAATGAGGCATTGTGTGTGTGGCGCCAAATTCAAAATAGGGTATCTTATTCTTACCTTAAAAATATATAATGAGGCATCGTGTGTGTGGCGCCAAAATCCGGAAAAATGATAAATTTTTTCCAATCATACTTTTTATTGCAAAAACAAAAAGGTTTACAAATTTTTTTTTAATCTCATTGTAAGCAACTTTCAATGATGCATCGTTTGCATGTCTGGACATGTCTGTGACCTTTTCAACTAAGTTCCATACATAAAAGTCCAAAGTATTAAAATCTGGGCTGTTGGGAGATCAGAATTCTTTTAGCCCAAACATGTTGACATTGTCCGACAACCAATTTTGTGGGCACACCGTCCTGCTGAAAAATGTATGGCTTTCGAGATCCATCCACGACTTCACTATATTTATCAGAACACGCAAATAAATTTCATTTGTGACATTTTCCGTTTTGTTAAAGAAATGCGGTGGTATGATATCACCCTGATACAACATCTAGCATGTGAAAATTCACCATAAATTTCGTTCTTGCAACAATTGAGACATCTTCAGGGTTATGGGTGAGCCAGTGGTCATTGCCTAAATTGATTATCACATCCACAGTAAAAAAGGAATACAAAAGCAGGTTGCAGCGGTTAACTCACTTTGTCCTGACGGCTTTGGAAAGCATTTATCTTGCTTTAATTGTGTAAGACTTGTAGCAAAAGTTCTCCTCAACGACTTGACCAATAGTTTTCTCGCTCGCACAAACAACCGATGACAATTTTTGGATCGACTTCCGTGGATCCTTAAAAATCAGCTCCTGAACGCGTAGAATAATGTCAGGTAGCCGGATAGAAAAGTGTTTTCTTGGAGAGGGTTTTCCTCACCGGTGTTGCAAAACTTTCGTTGGACTTCTCTGTCTCTTTGCGATGACATTATACACAGTTGATCTTAGGTGCCCAAAGAACCGAATGATTTCTATCTGCACGAACTACTAAACCCAATTCTCCCAACATCTGAGGTGAGGAAAATCACAACATCTGATGTGAGGAGAGTCTTATTTAAAACGAAGAATAAGAAGGCAATTGGGCCTGACGAGATACTAGTGGAGGTGAGGAAAGGGGCTGAAAGTGACGAAGAAGTCTGGCTCACAAAATTTTGAATAAAGTTATGATCAACAATGAGGTTCCAGACATGTGGGGAGTTATCAGCCTAATATTAAACTGATGACCAAGAAATTTGGGAAAATTAAAAATTTGGGAAAATTAAAAATTTGGGAAATTATCCTTGTGAAGCAACTAAATATAATTTTCAAACTCACCACTAACAACCTGACTTCACCAGCGGAATGGAATGACAGATGTACACAGCGTGAAGATTGTGATGTAAAAATATAGATAGATGAAAAAAGACGTATACATCATTAAGAGACGTATACATCTTTACGAGACGTATACATCTTCAAGACGTATACATCTTGTATTTATCGACCTAGAGAAAGCTTTTGGTCACATAACTAGAGATTTGGCAAGCTTTGGACCATAATTAGTCCTGGATTATTGCATATTTTTGATTAAAGATCTATACCAAGGAATAAGCGCGTTATTGTTTAAACTGGTTATTAACTACATCACTGAACCTCTGCAAAAACCTGCACCTTGGACATTGTGCTAGATACTGATGATATAGTTCTTCTTGCCAAGACTCGAACATAAGTGCAGGAACGGCTAAATATATGACCACTGGTCCTAGCGAGGTGGAGTCTTAGGGTGAACAGAGACAAGAATGAATACATGCGGGCAAGAATGAAGACATGTCTGGAAATAGCACCAACGACAACCCAATGGTGCTGATCAAAGGAGATTTTTTAAAGAAGAAAGAGTAGTTTAAATATCTTGGTTCAATCGTAGCTCTGAAAGACAGCACTGACGAAGATATGTAGCAAGAATAACAACTACCTGGCTCAAATGGAGATCACTATCCGGGGTATTATGTGACACTGGAATGCCCCTTAAACTCAAAGGTCAAGTTTACAAGTAAGCAGTGCCACCAGCGCTGATGTACGGGCAGAATGCTGGGCTGGGGGATTAACGAGATTGGATAGAATTAAAAATGAGTATATCAGAGGAACATTTAAAGTTCCAGCAAAGATTGAGGGTTAGAATGGATACGTTATGAAGTGCAACGAAGACCATACCACAAAATAAGACCACAAAATCATTTAAAACCATACTTTTAGTACTTATTAGTGGATGGTTAAGTCAAAAAAAGTAAATGAGGCTAATTATTCTCATAACCTGTTATTAAAAACAATTTAGGCAATGTAATTTTCAAGAAAAAATGTCCCTATATCCGAGAATCTTTAAATTAAAGAAAACAACATTCAATTTTGCTTTTGTTTTTTTAAATTTTAATTGTTATTCAATACTTACTACTCAGAATTAAGTATAAAATTCAGTACATCTTTTAAGAATCATTTAGGACTGTAAATTTACATAACCCTCTCATTAATTAACAGTATTATTTCTACTAATAAATATAGTATATTTTAGTATTATTTCAGTATTATTTCTACTAATATGTATAGTATTATTTCTACTTTCTTTAAGTTCTTTACCACAACCTAGGTTTCGTTATATTACAACATCTTCAGGTGGACTATTAGCAAAGATCTTTGAATTTCTACAAAATTAACACCAAATGTATTCAATATTTAGTTGTTTACTCCATTGGATAGAATTATGAATACCTTAATACAGAAATTTGAATCAATTTCCACTTCCATGAAATAGATATATACTGTTAATTTTAATTATTAAATTAAGAATCGATTTCATATATAGCGCCGGACGCTATTAAGCTGTTACAAGGAGTAAAATCAGAAGTTCAGAGCGATAAAAAAAGTGTAACAGTTTGTAAGTTTGGATGTAGGAGGTAATTTCCGAAACTACTCAACACATTTTAAAGATTCTTGGCATGGACATTTCAGTTTGTGGGTTTGTATATATGTACGTACATATGTGCGTTTTCAAGGTTTATACAATATGAAGGGAGCATCCAAGTATTTGCATTTTTTTTATTTGATAGTGCTTAGCATAACGAACGAAACGATAAGCTTCCGATCTCGAAAATCCATTCCACTTTTAGGTAATACCGCTAACTAATTTAAACCTATATCCTACAAATACTAAAGGAATAATTGGATCAGATCCGGACAAATTGACCACCAATGAAATTTTGAAACACATACTGTTACAAACCACGTACTAAAAAAGGAAGAATTTCTGCTCATAATTGTCTCCTATAACAAAGTCCTTTTCAAAAATGTTATACATAGATAATTTTGTTTAAGTCGCAGTTCCGTGGAAAGGTATACTTTACATAGGAACCATTTTTACAATAATTTTTTTATGGTAAAATAATCACGACTGGAATTTATTTCAGTTAAATATGAAATTTCTAATACATACTCTTTTATGTAATATACAATAAATAATGAATTCATATTATAAAAACAAATTGAAATAAAAATATTACTTGAAAATTAAAATAAAACATAAAGTTGACAATTATTAATTAACAGTTATATTAAAAGATAGTAAAAGGTTTTTTAAGTTGGCATAATTGATTATTTTTCATAGTTGACTTAAAGCATGGACCGTAATTTATTATCTTTTTAATGCATTCTAATTTTTTATTTTTACCTTACTTAACTGTACTAATTCATATTTACACTTTTGTGCATGTCGATTGTGTAAGGTTCAATAAAAAATTCATTGTGTAATATTAAAAGAAAATGAGTAACAAACAAATTTGAAGAAATTTTTAGCAAGTAACTTTTTTTCAAATCGATTTTTAATGATAATTAAATGCGACGAACAATTTCTTTTTGAATACGTCGTTTTAAATATATATTCCTTTGTGTCTGATTAAAACAAAATTAAACTGCATTTTTTTCCTGCTACTTTTGATGTGAAATCATTTAACTATATTTTTGATAAAGTATGAAACTGATTTATAGTTAATATTAAATTGAAAACATTAAGACCATATGGGAAGAGAGGCAGAGGCCGACCCGCTGCCACATGGCAGAGCACTGTTGCAAAATCTAAAAGTTATGGTCATAGAATCAATGCCAACAATAGATTGACTGTTGTGGCGAAAACTTACGAGGAGGACATGGGATTTTGGTCCATAGCCAGGAGAATGGAGAAAAGGTGGGAGCAATAATGAATAGCTGAAAACTGTTTTTCCATATTCTGATTTCTAATATACTTTATCAATTTTTTAATGTCTAATTTTAGTTTTCTGAAAATTGGATCTCGGACACTACTCTTGATGTACACTAGTCCCCAAAACGCTTTTTTCACATTTGTAATGTATGTGTAGTGGAAATATAATTCCGCAAACAAAATTTATTGCAAATCTTTTGCTCAACAAAAATGGACATGGTAATAATTGTCGAGAACAGTTTTTTAACATAGAAAAACAAATGTATCTCAAAAATTAATAAAGATATTGACATGCATTTCTGTGCAGATATCAAAGGTAGCACTATCAACTTAGAAAAAAATGTTTTGGCCATTTGCTTTATCCTGCGCAGTTTAAATGAACAAGTCTCAGTATTTTTTGTACAAAGTAATAAGTTTCTCGTACTCATACTAATATTATCAGTTTAGAACTTGTCACATATGCCATGCTCGCATTTGATTGTTTTGGTTGTGTGTCGTGCATGGGAATTCAACAGTTTTATTCACGCATAACACAGTCTGTGCAGTGATTGCAGCCAGTTATGTTAGGACACAACAACGCAATTGGTCTTAAATTATTTATATAAATACAGCAAAAGAAAGTGTAAAGCCATTATTAGCTATATATTCTATGTAGATATTCTATGAGGGTAATTTTAAAATAAATTGTGTGATAATACTATAGGACATATTTATGAATACATTTACCATTGCATAGTACACCCAATGTCAGTACTGAATCTTCACATGGCTTTAGTAACCACAGATTAAAAACACTCAAAACAGCCTTAATTTTGTTTACAGGAGCATTATATGAAGCAGCTATTTCCTGAAATGCGAGTTAATTAGTTACATTTCCTATATTTAAATGGATAAATTATTTCAACCTAGATGAGACTGCTATTTGTAATCATCTGAATGCATACAGGTGCATTTGAAAACTTACCAATTTACCAAAAAATTGACTGTTGTGTGACCAGTGGATATGCCTTAGAGCAGTTTCCTCGTCAGTTTAAGAACAACTTTTCAATTTGTTTATATTAGCAATAAACATGTTTAGCCCTTTTGAGAAAATGAATGGAAGCAAAATTATAAAAATAATTTTAAGTGAAGTAATCATATCAAAGGATAGACTAAGCGATGGTTTTTACAACAGCAACATGCTGTGTTTCTTGTTTTCTTGTTTTCACTTTTTCATTAACAAAAATTATGGGTTTTTACTTCTAAAGTATTAATCAAAATCAATTTTCAATGAATGCACTCATAAGTGACTGGTAAATTATTAGAGTGTAATTTAAGATTTTCAAACTTCAAATACACCCTTAATGCATAATATAATATTTACTAATGTACCTGCTAAATGTAATAAAATATTTTTTGTATTCATACCTGTCTTTTAGTAATGTCACACCACAATTTTTTGTTCCAATGAATGAGATATTCCAGTGTTCTGAATTCTGGAGTGACTGCACCGATTTTAAGAGTTGTACCATCAATTTTCATGTGTCTTTTAAATGGCTCAAACCTGTTGTACTTGTGTAGCGTACTTCTTAAATCGACTATATGGTTAATGCCTACAAAACCCCAGACAGGGGGACAATACATATTTCTTATAGGTACATTTGTTTCTCTAGAAGTGGGCGTTAGGGCTTCCAATCCCATGTCCGAAGTAGCCACAACAACATTTTGCCTTTTTATACCAATTAAAGAATGACTTAAAACAGTTGCATTGAAACAAGACGGTCCATAATTTGGGAATAATATGCGTAGTTTGCGGTATCCAGATACATTTATAAAATTAGCAAGTTCTAACATTTCATCACAATTACGGAACAACCATTTATTCAAATCTTCATCAGGATTCCTAAATAGTTATCAGAATTATTTTTTAATCACAGTTTTTTATGAATTTGATCATGATTGATAATATTGAACGTTTTATGAGGGTGCGTTTTTTAATTCGAGAAATTGATAATTAGGTCATTACTGAGGGTACTTTAATGAGCCGTAATGAGTTCAGTGACTCAATGTTAGTATAAATAGCAAGTTTTATTTTAATTGGGTCATTAGTCTTTGAACTAACGTCAAGCAAGCAAGTCAATTGAGAAGAAAGTAAAAAATATGGAGAAAATCAAATACCTTGCTGTTATAAAGTTCCATATCAAGTAAGGAAAGTCAGTTTAAACCATACTAGAAGAGATGTTATTTGTTTACAGGGACTCTTGTCCAGGTAAAACTATGATTTCTAAGTGGCACAGTATCTTTAAACAAGGCTGGGATTCACTTGAAGATGACCTATGGCCCGGATGGCCGATTGAAGTGACTACTCCGGAAATCATTCAAGAAGTCGAAAAACTAATATGGGATAATGCTAGACTAAAGAAAAAATGGTTAGTGTGTCGGATACTAACCAACCATTTTTAAAATTCTTCACATCATCTTAGGATGAGTAAGATCAGCGCAAGCTGGGTGCCGAGAATATTTACTTCGCCTCAAAAATAACATCGTGTGGTTAGTGTTCTCGTGCGTTTTTTGACCTTTCTAGTGAAGACAAGGATTAATATTGAGTTAAGTTGTTACTGAGGACGAAACTTGGGTTCATAATTATGAATCTGAGTCCGAGAATGATTCCATGCAATGGTACAAAAAAGGCACTCCACCACACAAGATATTTAAGGTATCACAGAAAAATCATGGTGACAGTCTTTTGGGACTCAGAAGGGATCCTGTTGATAGATTATAAAGATAAAAGCGTCTCTATAACCGGAGAATACTATTCTTTAATACTTGAGCTATTGAAAGAATACATCAAAGAAAAAAAGGGGAAAATTAACCAAAGTTGTCCTTCTATACGAAAATGTGCCTGTTCACAACAGTCGTGTTTCGTAGGCTGCCCTGCATAAGATGGGCTTCGATATTTTGGATCACCCACTTTACAGTCCTGATCTGGCTCCCAGTGATTATTTTCTGTTGGGAACAGTTAAAAAAAGAACTTCCTGGGAAAAAATTTTCAAGTGATGACGAAGTGAAGGATGCAGTTTCAGCTTACCTTTTCGGATGAAGATAAAACATTTTTATATGAAGGTATCATAAGTTAATTGAAAGATGAAAAGATCAACTTAATTTAAAAAAAATGTGTTAGGGTAGTAGGTGAATATATTGAAAAAAAAAATAAATTTGCATTTTTATTTTCACTTCTTATCCCGCATTCCGCGAACTTAAAAACGCCCCCTCGTATATACTCAAGGGCGGATCCAAGGAGGGGGCACGGGGGCACGTGCCCCCCCCAGAAGCCCCAGTTTTTTCAGTGATGAAAAGTGCGTTTGCATGAGTGAAAGTATAGAATAAATAATATTTACTGCATTTGCTCATGATGGTTATTCATAATTGTTATCCCCGTTGCGCATGCACGCATTTAAATTATTGGTGTAATTAAATTGTATTTTGCTTTACGTATCATCATTGTGATCGTATGTAGTCAAGTAATTCATTTTATAATGAAAGACAAGGACAGGAAAAAACTAAAGAGCATAAGTGAAATTTTTTCTACAAAAAAAACGACGATTTAGAGTAAGAGACGATTTAGAGTACGAGACTCTTCAGCCCGTCGTGGACCGTAAACTGATGTCGGTGATGTGTCTCCATATTCATTCTTGCTGTCGGTGACTACATCAGCTTCCACTAGTCGTTTCCAAAAACATGATATAGGTATGTGTCGCTGATCGATTACCCACAACTCCGAATTGATTACACATTTAGGCAGGCATTTAGAGACAAATTAGAATTTGATTTCAATATCCATATTTCTGAATTACTATTTATCAATTTATTTATTTTATTCTATTCTTCACAGAAAGAAATATCTGGCAAAAATTAGCTTGGTTTCCGCTATGGTGATAAATAAAACAGTCTGCATAAAAAAATTTATAGATAAAAAATGAAAAAATATAATATTTATTGCTTAGAAATGGAAAATTTGATAGAAAGACACGAAGTAGTTCTAAAATTTTTAGATGTCTTGCCGTGTCTTTCTGTAATTTTGCAAAGAATGGCCGATAAAGGGGATAAATATGTAAATGTATTTTTGTTGCTGCAAGCCATAATCTCGAGGAAACCCCTTGTAAGCTTGGTCATGTTGGCTGATATTTTAGGAATCACTCTCTTTATCTCAGTCATTACAAGCCATCGAAATTGATATATTTTCGGCTATGAAGCTTGACGACATGACTGCAACCAGCATCAAAAAGTAACGTGTCACTTACACAGATGCGTTTTTAAAGCTTTTTGATAAAGTTGAAGGCATGGCAATTGAAATTTGAACACAAATCACAGTCTACAGAGTACCAACTGTCAAATCAAATAGGTCTAACCATCAGGCTTAGTCTGTTAAAAGAGTATTACCAACTATCGGTGTACACTTCTTTTCTGGATTATTTGTTGAACAATATGTTCTTCAGATTTCCCAGAACTCAGCTGAAAATTATTGGGCAGTTACAAAAGTTAGTCTTTACTTTAATGACGAAGATATAGAGGATGTTATACAAGGTGCTGAATTATACTATATAAAGATGACCTTTGTTGTTTTTATCTTTGAAGGGTAATTAATAATTTGGCAATAGATGAGAAAAAATTTGCCATAAGATCCAGCAGAAGTCTATAAAACAGCAATGGCGCTGCCAAATATAAGAACTCTTGTCAATTGTTATCTATATTTCCTGTAACAACTAGCACTGCAGAGCGATCTTTCTCCACTTTACGATGACTCAAAACATACCTATATAGATGACAGAAGGTCGTAAGTTGAATGGACTGTATTAATAATACGGATAAATAATAAGAATTATATTATTTCTAATATGTCTTTATTTACAATTAATATCAAAGAACCTATGAGGACACTCGTTGCAAACTTGGTTGTGCCCGCCCCAGAAAAAAATTCTAGATCCGCCCTTGTATATACTTGTTTACAAACAGAAATTCATAAAGGTGTTTTCAGAAGAAATGAGCGAGGGGGTATAAATATGCTAATAAAAAAAAATATTTTTTGCTTCATATAAATACAATTGGATGGATTTTGTGCAATCTTGTGTATTATACAATATAAGGTCTTGGAAATATAAAGAGGTATCAACGTGTTAAAAATCTTGATTTTTCTATCTATTTTATTGTTTACATGCACAAAAACTACAATGCTAAAAGGATTTTAATGTGGTTTTCAATGTCATGTAGCCAGTTACATTTAGAAGACAGGTATAAGGGACTCCAGACATCTCTGGGAGCTCTTCAAACTTACACTAGATTTTATGAGAAAAAATTTAATTGCTTCTGATGATAAAATACATTAAATTTGGTATGGAAATTGAGTAATCAGGTAGCAAGCATGCAGTGAGCGATTTTTGTGGTTATTGCTAATTTCTGCTATAGTTTGAAACTTGAAGCTTTGAAGTCGAGCAGCGAGATGAGCAATATTCAGTAAATAAACAAGCCAAAATCGTTAAGAAAATTACTAATACTATTGAACAGACTTAGTAAGAGCAAACAACAAAAAACCAATAACTATTGAGTGCCGTTTAGTAGCATAGCTAGAGTGACATCCGGGCTGGATATTGATGGTGTCACCCCAAGAATGAAATCTGTTACTATCAGTAAAAATGCAATAAACTTCAAATATATTTTATTTAAATAATATAAATGACAAATCAGTAATAAACAAAGTGGAATATAATAATAGTATTGTTTTATTATACATACCTACATTTTCCACATTGAAAAATTGGGTATGGCAAAAGTAGAATGAGAGTAGAATTAACACAGTGGAAATGAGAAGTATTTGTGGCTTAAAATTTAATGATAAGATAAAGAATAGTGTGATGAGGAAACAGATAAGATTGAAAAAAGCGTACTGATGAGAATTGACAAGGGAATACTGAAGTTTAAAGAGTTTGTTCACGTAGAAAGGATGTGCATGTGATTGTGCAGAGATGGGTTGCCAGGTCGGAAGCGAGTATCCCAGAAACAAGGGTCTCGATTAGATTGGCAAAATACTGAGAAAGGTCCAATTGAAAAGCACTTGAAACCATAGAGCATGTATGAATAGGGTGGCGAAATTTAAAACTTCTTCTTTCTAGCTTTAACAGCTGAAAACTCAGAAATCACATCTTCAAAATGTATAGTTTGTGTTGCCTTGTATTCTATTGTTAATATGCAAACATTATTCACCCTCCTTTGGATTATTTTTGCTTGCAAGTGTCTTTTTATTAATTTTAGTTTATTGAAACTCCTTTCATATGAAGCAACTAACATGCAAATCATCATAAATAACTTTGGTGCGACTATAACATTTGGAAACATTTCTGTAAAATCCCATTAAACAATGAATTTCAAAATGTTTAGTCTTCTTAATCTTGATAGTTCCAAGAGGACTTCTGCTTGTGATCTGGCCTCATCTATAAGCTCATGTAAGTCAATCATCATGAAGACCATTTTGAATTTGGTATGTATTTATTTGCATTATAAATTATTAGTTTATCATTTGTTAAATATTTAAAATTAATAAATTACAATAAATTGTCAACATATTCATTTATTTTCACTATTATTGAAATTTCATTTAGATAGTTTTAGTAAATTTAACAATTTATAATATTCATTTAAACTATATTTTAAAATTAATTTATAAAAAAAATAAGACATTTTTAAAATAATTAACTTTTTAAAATTTAATTTTAAATTTTAAATTGAATTGAATTTAATAAAGAATAAGATAATATTAATGATATAATAATAAAAACAATTTTACAAATGAGTGGTCCACCACCTTATTTTTCTGCTGGTTTTCCATGGTAAGCCAAGCATCTGCCAGACCGTTTTTATATATAAGTGTTTATATTAAATTGAATGCTGATTAATCAATTAAATTTATAAGATTAATTTAAAATCAAAATTAATTTAAATTCAGTTTAATTACTTTAAAATTTAATCTATAGTAATTAAAATTAAAATAATTTTAAATTTAAATTTTAGTATCATCTTTTATTTGCATCGACAAAAGTTTACACCTATAGTATATTAACTAATACCAAAATAAAATTATGTTCATATATTACGCAAGTTTTGTTTAATTAAAAGATGTTGCTCGGATTGCATCATTGCCATTTTTATTTTTTCATATCTTACAATTGACAATGTTTTATTATACTGAAATATTTTGATTCATGTAGAGAAAATATATTTAATACATAATATATAGCAAAAGGAACTTCATTCCAAATGCGTGTCCCACGACACACCTTCTTCATTTTCTTTCCTTTTAAAGGAAAAAATCTCAGGATTATTTCTTTGATGTCTACTTTTCTATTACAAATTTCACGTAACATATCATTTCTGACATTTAATCAATATGTCAAATACCAGATGTACTATAAAACAAAATACTAAAATATTCAGCCAATTTATTGTCATTGACAAGTTTACTTTTTACGTGGTTTGCTAAAACATTTATGAATATATTTTGTATATCTGGCGAAAAATATGATGCTTTTTGTGATTAACCATGCTCCAAGTTCAAGATATGTTCTTTCAATACTACATCATACTTTGACAGTAGTTTGATTAGTTCTAAGAAGTTTTCTTTATTTGTAAAGATTTATCCAAGAAATTCCAGGTTTTTCCATGTTTAGCCAGAAATAAAAATATAGCCAATAATCTAACTAAAAGATGCTTCTATTTCTGTTTTTCCGTATCCACTAATTATAGAGCTGTGTCATTTTTTTATACAATTTTAACCCCATTTCCAAAGTTTTCCACTTTTCAAACTTTCTCAGATGTTCACTTGTAGTTGGTCAGACATTTCAGGATTTAGTTTCCACTACTTTTGAAATCTAGTCGTGAGTGTAGATCTCGTATTAGTATTACTGGTGACAGCAAATACATGACAGAAAAAATACAGGTTATAAGTTACAGGAGAGTAAACCATCCACAACCTCAGAAAGTTCTTTATAAAACCATCACTTTATAAAACCATTCTTTTGAAAGAGGGCGAACATCTCCTTTTACTGTTAACCTGTGCCTATATACAGTGGCAAACGGTCTTTCCTTCTTTTGAAAATGTTCATTTCCTTTTTTATGATCTCAATGCAAACATTATCAGGAACGTGACACATCTCTCGAGTCCTCAAGTGTTTCTTTTATGTATAATATCTTGTATTAATAAAAATTCTTCTTTTATCGTTAAATTTATTATTAATTAATTTTTATTAGTTTATTTTCCATTTATAAGTAATTGAATTTCGTAGCTTTTTTCAATTTTACTAATCAAGTTATAATTTGAAATCGGCTTTATCATTACCATAGTATAACAACTAAAGTTGGTACGGTCTAATAGAGGGGCATTAAGTGGCCTTATCTATGCAACTGACTCAAAGTAAATCGTACTCTAAATAAACACTAATGCGTTATATACATTATATGCTTACACCAGTTGACATGATTTAGTCATTGGCTGAACATTATGATGTATTTGTATGAGACTACACAAAAGTGTTTTTCATACTTCATGTAAATGGCATTATAATATTTTAACTATTTTAAGGCAAATCAATGTATTTTTTGTTTCCATATCTTTTCAACTCAGTTCAATGGACTGGTTGTTTTGCACAATAATACTAAATAAGTTAAAAAATAAATGTAATAACTTGCTACTATGTAGGTGTACAGTGCATTCGGTTCGAATTGCCGCAATTGTAAGTTTGTTGGTATTAATGTAGTATTGCTTTTGTCTGTCATGTACACTTAATAGTAATTTGTTTATATCCAAATAAATAAATACAACTGTGCTTTAATTTACTATCTGAATTATTCGGGATTTCTTGTAATAAACATCTTTTCAGTAGAGCTAGATTAATAAATTTTTTATATTTTATACAACTCGATGTTACTCATCATTTGGACAAACTGGCGCACTCTCCAGTTCATAGTACATAGATATCGTTTAATTTTAGCAATCATTTTTGGAATTTATGAAAATGTTTTTTTTTTTCATAGGGGAGTGTCACCCCCAAATGGCTAGCACTTGGTGCGGGCAGTCCTACCGGGATGTTTAACTACGCCACTGATGCCGTTGTTTTCAATTCAAATGACCACTGGCCAATGACCGGGTTCTAAACAATAACAATAGGGTATGTCGCTCTCATTCTCACACATGCAAAACATAAAAGCACTCTGTCTAGCAGTCATTTTACCTGAACACATTTTGTGTATGTTAAGGCTAATAAACATTGATTTGTGAATAATTTAGATAAACCTGTCTCCGTCGGTTAGTTTTGCTAAAATTACGATTCTGGCAGAAATTTCACATTTACTGATTTAGTTAATACAGATTTTTGTCTAGACTATCACCATATCCTAATGTAAGATAATAAGGAAATCTCTAGTACAGATTTTACTAGTGATTTTTTTAATGTATTTTTTTTGAGAACAGAAAAAAATCGACATAAAGTTTCATAGCTAAGAATAAACACAAAAATCGCTAATGGCATGCTTGCTACATATTTATTCTATTTCTATACCATATTTCATATGATTTAGTGGAATCATTTTTGAATAGTGATTTATCTGAAGTACAAAAAATCATAACTTCTAAGCTATTGATTTTCCCAGAACTAATGGTTTTCTAAATGACTTATTACGATGTCTACCTAAAAAAATTTTTATTTCATACAAAACCTAAAAAAATTTTTTGGATCACTGTAAATAGGCTACCTGTATTATGAAAAATAATAAGTCTGATGAACTCCAGGTGATATATGGATGCTTTGAGCACTCCCTTGCACTGTTTTGTTAATACTGCTTCTGACTATCTTCAAAAAATGACAATAGAAGTAAATTTACACAGGTGTTCAAAATCAAACCATATATTAATAGTCCACTTGAGTGTAGTAGGGGGCAAAAACTAGCAGGAAATAAGCTGCCAAATTTGATAGACCAATAATGCATATATGAATTGAATTGGACTGACTAATTTTTTTGGTCAGCTCTCCGGTAAGTATCTCGGTATATAAAATGTATTTTGACCCATGAATTACTCTATGAATGCTCTACTCAAGTATCGGAGGGAAAATGAAAAGAATAAAATGGAGATTTCAGTATTGAATAGAAAAAGCAACAAACCTCAAGAAAAAAAAACAAGCACAGATATGGTAAAACAAGTAAAAGACACAAGCACAGATACAGTAAAAAGGTACATTTAAAATGACAAAAATGTTGAATTATGAAAAATTAAGATAGGTGAACAAAAAAGTGAAATAAAGATGATTTTACTGAGAATAAAATATATGAAACTTACATTTAAAAATTAGCCAAAATGGAATAGGATACTAATGTAGTACAGTTAATACGAATATACTTTAAAAGATATAGTTTGGTCATTTTAAATAAATGTCGTTGTCTGGGCTTTGTACTATAATGAACACTAAGCTTCATACATTATTGTAGTGGTTCGAGTTATTTCATAAAAGAACCTTTACAGAATATCTCTCGGTATTATAGTTTTAATATTATCACTTAATTATGCATTATTTGTTTAATTGAACTGAGAATTGAATATTACTTACCTAATAACTTGATTGAGAACAATAAGCATGTCGCAATCTGGTAGTACATCACCTATGTTGCTTATAGCTTTAACTATTGTATTTGGGGATTCAGAATCAATATATTTGCAATCTTGTTCAATCAATTTTAAAGATGAAATAGGACACTTTTGATCATAAAGGTAAATGCTAAGTAGCTTTGCACAATCCGGACTGGAAAAGTCTATCAGACCCAACAGCAAATCAGGACAGAGTATATCAGAGGCTCCACTCACACAAATAGTGAACATGTTCTTTGTTTGTACAGGTGATTTATATACTTCACGTCTATTAGTTTCATTATATTGTCTACCATTTTCAAAGTTCTTAAATATATTCTGATCACACATAAATACATCATAGCCGTAATAGGAATTCAGATATTCCCAAAATTCCGACGTGTCTCCTATATAATATCTGTATCCACCACGATACAAAAGTTCTTTCCAAATTATAGGAGAAGTCCGATGATGCCATTTGTTTAAACGATTTTGTTTTTCAAGCCAAAGCTACAACATAACTTTAAAATTATTCTGAAAAACCTCTAGATTATACAACAAAAAAGTACTGTATAGACGATGCAAAAGATATAAAAATAAAAAGAAAAGAATGAAAAATGAAAAGAAATGAAATAAATAAATATATTTTAATTGAAATATTTTTACCTGAATAAAGAAAATTTATCCTTTATGGTTTTATGTTAAAGGATGAAAATATAATTTTAATTATAGTTTTTCTAATTATGAACATAATCAACAAATTCAAACCATGAACAAATGTCTATGATTTGAGTATGTTCAAAATTCTGAAATTAGTGAAAATTTAATTCCCCTATTAAATAATAGTAAAATTAATCACACATAAAATTATGGTCAAGTACGTTTATAATAATATAAATTTGTTATATACATATATGTATAATTGTACATAAATTTTGAAATTTTTTCATTGACATTCAGTCTGCAGTATTCCCCTTTAAATGCGTAGTTTGGTCAAATATATCATATTTTCAAGAAACAGAAACAAAAAATAAATACAATTTTAAATAATAAATTCAAATAGTACATACAAATGTATTCAACCAATAAGAGTCTAGTGTGATAAGCGTAGTGAAATGGTCCCAGATATATTTTTTTGTAGTTACAAGGATATGTTATAAATGTACAATACCTATATACAATTTTAGGATCTTAACCTTGAACTGTATATGGGAGCTATGAACCTGAAACATATCAATGATAAACTCATAAGTTTTACAATTATAACTTCATAAATTTAAGTCCAGGCCCATAGCTTTCATGGATTATAAGAAAAATGGATTTAAAAATTCCTTTATAATTGTACTGTTTTTAATTATTTTGTAATGGTTGAAAATGTTGCTGTCATTTCACTATTCTCTTGGTATCATTTCACTTTGCTTATCATACTCAACCTTTGTTGCTCAATAATACAATTTTTCAAATTTACCATCCATTGGTTGGGAGTTTTACATATCCTTTCATAGCAAAAGTTGGGCAATTTTTGTGACAAGTAGTCAGCAGCAGAACAAACAAGAGCAAAGTTTTCACATTCGCTATGCCCAGCAATCACAATGTATGCCATTTTAGTTGTCAACCTGTGCTTAGTTTATTATGTTTACTGCTAAAATGTCACATTCTTATTTTGAATAAAGTTGCAGCCAGTTTGGTTGATTTTTCTGAATGAAAAAGCTACTTATATCTTTATAAAATATCTATTTATAGTAAGGCATGAAATGATATATGTATAGTAATTTTTTGTTAACTGTGGGTTTTTTGTCCATCCACAGTTTTCAGTTATGCACAGTCTGAAATTTAGTGTGAAAGTTTGCTAGAAATACAAGTCAACTTTAACATGTTATGTGTTTTAACATGTTATCCTATGATATTCATCTCATTTACACTGTCGTCCCTTCTCTCAAAAGGACTAAGTCAGGGTGTACAGCGTAAATTTTTTTTTTTAAATATACTATTTGTATAAAAGTGTACAGGGTAAATAAAAAAATTATTTACAATGTCTTTATTTTCTAAAGGTATTCCAAAATGGGAAAGGGTGGTGTTAATATTATCTAAAAAGTTGACGTACTGGGTAAATTATAAAATGGTGAAATTATTGTGTCAATTGCAAGAATGAATTTAAAGTCCAGGAGAATAATATACCTACACACCAGTGTTATTCAAAGTGCATTTCTTACTTAAAAAATGTTTTACAGTACAATATGTCAGTCTAGTGAAAACAAAACAGACTTTGAAGTTTTAGATTGAGGATCAAACTATTATTGGGATTGAGGGCTGCTCTATGTTCTCGTAATATTGAAAAACGTAAAGAATCTTCATGAGGTAAGAGCAGTATCCAAGGATTTTTTCACAAGGCCGATTTGATGTTTAAAAATCGTTTTGGCTTAAATTCGAAAACCCTGGATTATAAAGTTCTTTTATTAATTGTAAATTCACTATGTTACTATCAAAAATAGAAAACTGATTATCCAAACGTTAGTTATGTTTTTATCACCAAAAATTTACAGCCATTGTATTATTATGTGCTCATAGCTTTTAAGGCTTATTGCAAAGTGATTTTAAATTTCTATTAAAATCACTGGAATGAGGAAATGACAGTAGCAAAATACTAGAAAAACTTGATATATCCAACTAGGACTTCCTAAATAACGGATATATCAATTACGTAACTATTAACAAATTTACGGGTTTAACTCATCTAAGTAATTTAGCATTATTAAAAAAAATTATTTGTAATTTTAAGAAGCAAACCAATTAAAGTTATGAGTATATTATTGAGGTGTATTTGTATTTTTTTTAATAAATGAGTAATATTTATGAAATGAATGAGACTACATCATAATAAAAAAAAACAAATGAAATATTATAAATATTCAAATTTTTTGCTCCTGAAAATGTAATCACACAAATGATAAGGCATTCATTGTTTATCAGCTAAGGAGCTTCTCACTTTGTTATGGCACAAAATAGCCGGCGGTATAAAAATCTCACACAGCTTCAGCAATTGTAGGCATTATCGACAGTAAATAATAAATAGTACACAGATATTGAATATATTTGGCGTTAATTTTGTAGAAATTCATTATTCACAATTAAATGAAACTACTTGTGATTACAGCTTCCATTTGGAGTTGTTGCAGATGTCATTGTTGACTCTCTTGTATTTGCTTAAATTTCAGCCTTTCTAATAATTGTGCAATAAATGTTCCATCTGACGATGATTTTTTGAGTGTTTCCATAGTCGAGGTCTAGTGGAAACACCAGATTGTTCATCTTTCTTTTGTTCTCTTCCTGAGAGATAGAGCAAGTCGTTCACTGAATTGGTTTGATTGAAGAATTCAGTACTAGATCTGTATGTTATTTTTATTGTTTAAGTCAAGATACATACTTCCGTAGTTTTACCTTTGAGACTATGGATATACGAAAGTTCAAAATCCGTAATTGTAAAAATACGTAATTATGAAATAGGAACTCTTATCTCCAATGCTTATGCTTCTATTGGAGAGAGGATTTTAATACAATATAAAAATGAAACTGAAATTTGGGAAATGACCTCTAATTATAATTTTCAGCAATTGACATTAGCAGAGCTTGAAGACTACTGTTATTTTGAACAAAACACTTGTTTTAGAAAACGATGAAGAAATTTGAACTAAGCCAGACAGTAAGTAAGAGTATTGAAACTTTGAATTAGATTTTTGATCATTAACTGAGTTGTTGTATGATCAGATATTAGAATTTGATCCCCTTACGGACAGGGCATTAAAATTTAATAATTTTTTTGACAATTTATTAAAGCTTTATAAACAATTAAGAGAGTCGTTAAATTATATCATATATTTATTATAAAATATTATAGATGTTAATTACACTCTTGTATTGGTTATTTAATTTAAATTTTTTCTATTTGTGACCTAAATAGAGATTATTATTGACATGAAATTACTCAAAATTATAGGATTTTCAGCTAACTTCTTAGCTTATTACGTGCATTTGTTATGCATGCAACATTGTAAGTACATAACCCCTAGAGGTAATGAGAGTTTATTGCAATCATGACAGGAATAAATTTACAGACAAAAATGTTGGTTCCCCAATGTAAAAGTATGCTTTAATAACATGACTCTATATATAAATAACATTACTACTTTAATTATATACTCTATATATGAGTAAGTTGCTCATCTACCTATTCATAATGCTGGTTTACATGTATTAAGTGATTAGACAGTTAACTATATTTTAGCTTAATTTAAGTTACTTTGTAGTGTGTAAACAATATGATAAGTAGTAAATAAAGCTTTGGGGGATAACTTAACAAGTAGAATAGAATTCGGGCTATTTTTTTATTAAGTAGGAGCACCTTGCACAACGCAAACAACCTCCCCTGTAGGCTTGCCACGTTTGAAGAGGCACCAGCCGGCACAATTTAGTTAAATTCATAAGTTTTACAAGAGTGGTGGAAAAAATGGTGAAATGGACCAAATATATATCACTTTAAAGTTGTACAAGAATACTTGCATTGCAACTGTCTGTGGAATTTTAAAAGTACAAATCGAAATAAACAATCGAACTGACATGTTTGTCCGAAATAGTTTCAGCTACATCCATTTCAAATTTTGGGTAGAAGGAAGCTGAGTTGAAAATCTGGAGTATTCAACTTACTCTACTCTACTCAACTATTAAAAAATACTGAACTAGGGTCAAGATTTACTTCGTTTAAAATTTAATTTAATACATATGTAATGATAGAATTTATAAGTTGAATACTTTGGTCACATATCTTAAGTGATTTAAGAGCTTAACTAAAATCAAGTGTATTAACGTGTTTAAATGCTTGGGTCTTTTAAATTAGGTTTCAAATTTAGTTAATTACTTAATCGCTTATTATGTGTAAACTAGCCTGTAGACCAGTAGTTACTACTTGGAAAAACTAAACTCTTGCAAAACTCTCTAAACTTTGTACTCCTCGAAGGATGTGCATCTACTTTTTAGCCTAAATCAATATGGCAATGCGAATAGAAATCAATGTAGTTATTACATTTTTTTATTACACAATTTTATAAGACTGTGACATCAAATATACAACATAAAAGTATAAATATTTAACATTAACATTTCTCAGATATTGACATAGTGACAAAAGGCGAGAAAGCTAGTATTCAAACAAGTAATTCAAAAAACAAGTATTCAAAAACGTATTTATATCTGAACAAGAATATTTCATTGTGTAATTCTATATTTAAGTAAGAATTCATGATACAAATTTACTAATTCTTAAATGTCTTTGGTATTATAAAGCGAAAGTAAACATATGAGATAAACTATAAGTATACAAGATAAACTAAAGTGTTGTTATTATGAATTGACATAATTTTGCAAGATACAACAACATAACAAAAACAAAATAAGCGTATAATAGGTTATAAAAGTATTGAGAAATTTTAATTAACCGTGTCAGTTAGTTCACGTAGATAGTTATGTGACCAATAATAATCTGTCACCATACTCTATTAAATTATATATACTTTCCGAGTGTGGCTCGTAGATAATCTCGTGCTGAATTACACAATCTTTTTTTACCAAAACATACATTTCAATCTCCTTAATTTAGTCTAAAACAACATTCTGATAAAATTGAAAAAAGTAATCTGTATAGGTACAAAAGGATGGCATTCCTTATCAGTGAACAAACACAAAACTAACTTATAAGACATGTTAATTTGGACCTGAGATTTTTATTTTAATGAAATCTGCGAGTTTCGTAGTGCAGGAGCCATCAATTGGTCGAGAAAAGATAAGTTTAGACATGATTAGTCACTACATTGATAATACAACTTGTACTGATTAGTAATGATGACAAAAATAGCACTTAGCATGCTAATGCTAATTACAAAATGTGTATTAGCATGCTATTGACATTTCACAACTAATACTAATTTGCTAATGCTATGTAAGTCACCTATAAGTTGTTAGCAGATTTATTTTTTACTACCTATGCCGACGCAACATTGTTCGTGTGGAATTTGGTACAAGAAAAGTTATTACTTTTTTCTCTCAGAAGACTATAAGCATAAAGTTTACTAAAAACACTAATAGATGACGTTGGCAGTACCAATATTGTAATATTCATCAGTTTAATTTTTTTCTTTCTGTAATACCCAAATAAAAAGTATCTTATGTGTTGCTTAAGGGTATAAACTATTACTGTACCTAATTTCATTAAAATCCGCAAAGTAGGTTTTGCGTGATTGGAATATTAACACACAGAGAAGAAATTCTAAAAACATGTTTTCGGAATTCTACTGTCATATGTCGCATTGTTTTATAGTGCTATCTGCTAAATACCATTTATATATTAATTGATCGATTGATGCAGCCAACTCGCCATAATACTCAGTGTAAAAAGTCTTGCCATTTTATGGAGCAGCACATTCCTTCATTACTCTATATGATTAATGGTAATCGTGATTATTTACGTCAAAGATTATATGAATGGTTTAATAATACTTATAAGTAGACAATTACTTGCAACTCTATTTATTTTATTTTTATTTTGTTTAGCTTTATTTTTTTTTACTTTGATTTAATTTTTCAATAGTGAAAGGACAAATAGTTCTTATAGAATTTTATTGATATTTTTGAAACTTTGAAATTAGTCATCAAGGGTACACACTTTATTAAAAGGAACTATTTCAAAGGTATCTCCGATAAGCATGCCATATGTATGTAGATTATTAAATAGAAGAACCTGAAGAATTATCAGAAAGAACCGAACAAATATTTTTTAGTAAAAATTAAATAAAAAACGTTTAAATATGTAATTCAAGTGATTAATGTATGTCAAAATTACAATAAAAGGAATTCAAATAGGCAATCAATTGTTGTCTATTCAGTCCTAAGGCTGGAGGTTATTTGATAATGTTTTAAAAATTATTGAAGTATTTCTAATATACTCGGAGATGCAAGAACCAATACTAAACAAAAGCTTGCATTGTATAGCATCATAAATGTGTATGTTTAGCATCATAAAAGAATTATTCATTTCTCAAGTAAGCTAGCGAGGTTTGTTTACTAATGTAATTAGTACCTACATTAGTTTACTAATGTAGGTACGCACGCCACTTCCTACTTAGCATCATATAGGCATTTGGCACTTTTGAACTTGTCGACAAGCATCAGACCTTCGTTAGATATTTTCAGTCATATTTATATTTTTAAAACATCATATACTGTTTTCAACCCTAACAGATCGCACCATAGACAGGTGAAGGAGTTAGTCAGGTCAGTATGATTTTTGTCACCACCTTTAGGTTTTTCACCCTTTTTACAATGGTGTAAATTATAACTTTGAAAAACATTTTTGAAACAAATAAAAATAAGAATAAAACAGTCATAATTTTCATACCCTTTGTCTATGCAATTATTACTATCAAATACAAACACTTCACATATTTTGACCTACATAATTCATTTGTATCTGCTGCTAAATTTTTAAGTACATTACACAAATAACTACCAATATGTCGAATATTGAATATATTTGGCGTTAATTTTGTAGAAATTCATTATTCACAATTAAATGAAACTACGTGATGTAGTATTATTTCTACTTTCTTTAAGTTCTTTACCACGTACCAATATATCATTCAATGTCTGTGTCAAATTGTAAAAATAGTTAGCAAATTAGGCTGATGCTGTAAACACCCTTAACAAGATACACTTCCGTTATAAACCATGCTAACGCTAATGCATTATAAACCATGCTAATGCTAAAACGTATAATAATAATACAATTCATAAATAGCATCTTTCCCACAAATAGACTATTACTTAACATTTAGCATGCCAATCGCAAATGCGTAAGGAGAATTAAAATTAATGTAAATTAGCATTAACTCCCATTGCTACTGATTCATCACTTCATTTAGACATGTCTAACCCCATCTAAACAGTGTATCTAATGGAACAGCACATATACTGTTCCTTTCTGTCATTAGTTAATGTTGTAAGACCCTGTTTGCATTCTACATTCCGCCCATTTTGATCCATCAGCTCAATAAACAACAGCGCTACCAGATAATCAAATGTTTTTTTGTGTTAATCGTGTGAAACTATAAAATTTATCTTCATTTTTGCTAAGCCTAAAAACCAAATTTTCTAATGTGTTTTGGTCTTTCCCAATATCACTGTTTCCTTACTTCCTGCTCACATATCCATTTCTCTTGGCATCTTTTTCACAGCTAGCTGGTTTGAGTTAATATTAAAGGACTAAAGATGTCTCGTTCTGACTAACTGGTCTACACATTTCTGACTAACTGGAAACACAGTCTAGCTTATCATTTCATCATGTACAAAACATCGGTCGATGTTTATTTATTTTTAAAGCTTTAAATTAAGTAAAACAATATTATTTATTTTATTGCCATTGGTCCATGGTAGCCCACATATTTGTGTAATTATTCCACATCTTTCTGTGCAGATCTGTGGTCACTAGCAGTGGGAGACATTTGCATTGCTCCACTAGACTTGGCCGTAGTCACGTGGTTCTCCTTAGGAAACAGGAATTCTATCAATGTTTTCAACCTGTCAAAAGGAAAGTTTTTTATAAATTAAAGTCTTAAATAAAATACAGTTTTCTGAATCAAAGGGCATAGATTTTAGAGGTAAATGGATTTACTTAAGAACTTTTGTCAAAAAATAACAGGCTACGAAAATGATAATTGATAGTAGTAGACAAAAAAGTAAGTGATTCTGTTTTTCGCTTAGAGCAGACATGCATGAACTTAGTTATACAATTAGTATTTTAAGTGCTGACAATTATCGTTTATTACTAATGCAATTGGCCTTTAGATTTTGTCCTTTTTTCAGTAACATTATTAGAATTAATAGTTATTTCTGCAAATAAAGCTCGACAAAATAAAAACTTACCCTCGTTGACTTTACCAATTTACCAAAATAACAATTTACCTTCGGAAAATGTGCACATGATTATTCATGTTTCCAAAGACGATAACTGGTCTTTAGTGAGTTTGAATTTAAAATGTTATTTACAAGAGAATAATGATGAAACCTGCTTTATATAAGGTTTTGTTCATTTTCTCAACATTTTCTGGTTCAATGTATGCCGCAGTTGATAAATGTGATAATTTTAAATGCTATTTTATCAAACCAAAGTACTTGTTAAATTAATTTTGCGTTCTGTCCATGGCGTAGAAAATTTTGAGACAAGCACTACACGCAGGTGAACATTATCTCACCAACACCACTTCTCTTTTAAGTGTAAGTCCTCTGAGGCAAGCATGTTATTTTTCAGGTTACGCTATGATATATTTGTTTATTGAGATGAAGTAAATAACAATATAAGGCTTAAATGAAAGCGATACTGAAATATGTTTGCCAAATAGTTTAATATAAAAAGCTCAAACAATCAATCATTAAGTCTTTTTTTACCACAACCTGTCTCATAAAATACATCACCTGCTGAATCTGTCTTAATAGTAATGAGCGTGAGATGCAACTTGCAGATGTAAGTTTCCAGATCCTCGATCTTATATTTTGAATATATGGCAACATCCTCGACAGTTTTCGCTTTATCTCTAAAATACGAAACACAATATACAGCTCATACAATTTGTAGCCAGGTAGGTGACTTTTGGAGCGGGAATCTTATATCTCGCAATATACATCGTTTTAAATGTTTAAAAACGTAAAAATAACTTACAAAAAGTTATCTAAAACAATGAACATTATTAAAAAAATTAAGAATATTTAAATTTCTCGTTACACATACTGAAATTCATTATAACAATCATAAATTAATATTTAAATGTCTGTACTAAATGTTGTTGCGGTACTATGCTAAATCGATAAAGCCTTTGAAAACACAATGTCACACTTGTGCAATTGAGTTTACTATCATCTATTCCAGATGATTAAGTGAAAGCAGGTAATTAAAGCTAGATGTCAAATAATTGGTCCAATAATAGTACGTAATCTTATTTTTTGAAGATATATTAGATATACAGATTCCAACAATTATCTCATGGTATTACAATGAGTATTTAACAAATAGAATAAGTTTACATAGCAAAATTTAATTAAGAATCAAAGTTCATAACGAACCACTCACAGGACATACAATAGGATATGAATTTAACTACACAATAATATTCATAAAGTACCATAATACAGTTGTTTCCTCTCTTTATTTTGGAACACTATTATTTGGCAGAGTTACTTTACTTTATAACGGCGTCGTCACTTTCACGAGAAATTAGAAACCTTCAACACTGAAATTATTTTCCAATCCTAAAGGATTTCAAAATTATTCTTGATCAATATGGCACATAGTTAAAGTATCTATACCAAATGGCTACAGAAAATACAACAATTTTGCTTTATCTATTCTTGAGCCTACTTGTATAAATTAAAATTTGAAATAATGATTGGTAAGATAAATGATTGCTTTAAGTTATTCTTTCATTTCAAACCTTATCCCATAGTGATTTACCAACAACAAATGATAAATATGAGAAAATAATTCGTTTATGAAGCACACTTGGAGCGAGGATAGAGGATGCACGGTAGCGTCGTATCTCCGAAACACATTCAATACAGTGTAGTGTGTATCAGAGCTTACCGTACAATGTACAGGTACAATCAGATTAATTAATTTTGTTAGGTGGCTTGTATCCGAAAAGAAGTTGCAATTTGACTAATTAACCGATTAGCATTCAAAGCAGTACAAGGAGTTTAACAGTTGAACAGCTGTAGAATAATTAGTGCCTCATTTAAACACATCAAATACACAGACATTCCATTATATTAGTCTATAAATCTACATTTAACTATGTTGATATATCACATGCGTCCATTTAATAATGATATTGAGCCACTTCTAGAAAAATATTACACATAAATACTCAACTGTTTTTAAATAATTCCGACACATTGGACTGCACAATATCCAGATAATTATATGAAAATACAAAGATAACTTAATACTTTAAATTATATTTCATTTGGCTATTACCTTCAAGTTAGTTTGTTCTATAATTCATTTGATATTTTGTATCATTTTCCAAAAATAAAAATATGCGAGTACATGCTTACAGACGCGACATGAATTTAACCACACTGACGTGATTACAATATACTTAGATATAATTCAATATTAATTAATAATGATGATATTTATATATTATTATAACTTACTATTATGACTACTATTTATTAATACTTTCCACCTTATAAATAATTCAACACGACAAATTTGCAACAAACACTGATTAATTTAAATAGTATAAGGCCCCAAGCATAAGATATAATCCAATCAGCCCAAATATTTGGTGGTGTTATAAAAACAAATTAATATAACAACCTTTTATCACTTTATACATTTTTTCTATTTATCATTTATTCATTCAGTATTTTTAATGTACATTGATTTTTATATAATGTTGCATACTTAGTGATATATCAAAAAATTTTGTGTTAAGAAAAAATATAAACAAACAAATTAGATAATTTTCCTTATAATTTATAACTGGCCTTTATTTTTAAAAATATTTATTCCAGTACATTTCTATAAAAACAGCCTTTACAGATTAAAGAGAACTTAAATTTTTACATTGATTAGGATATTAAGTATATATTTTTGTTCTTAATTTTGTTTATTTCTTTTTGTTTTTTCAGTTTCCTATTTTTATATCAATATCAGCAGGTGACACATGGAAACAAACACACAGACACACAAACAGACATTTCCCACAAACGTTAGTATGTTTTATTATGTTAAACAATAAATATAAGCAAAAATATCTGTTACTCAATTAACAATGAGCTTTAATTATTATAAAACTACACACTAAAACAGTCTTATATGTCGTTTTCTACATTGATAAGTGTCATATAACCCCTAGATCCTCATTAAAATTTGCAGAATAACTCAAAATTTGTCAAAAATCTTACGTTTAGTTAAGGCGTGGTTCAAAGAAATGTTTTGTTTTTCATAGTAACAAAAGAAGTTAGTCTAACTAAACAGCCTTGGTAATTTTATACGTAGATCTTGAATATCCGGTTTTATACAATTAAACACAATAAAGCTGGTTATTTAATTGAATAAAATGTTATTTAATTAAAATATTATGAAAATGCCAACAGATTATAGATAGCCATTGAAAAATTAACAAATAAAAAATTGCTCCAATAAGCATTTTTCACTACTTCCCCGTGAATAACAATGGCAAGTCATCTATATAACTTATGTAACAAAGATTGTTATATTTAAATTGTAAGATTCCTGGCAAATAAAAAGTAAATCGGCCCATTACTATAACACAAATGTCTTCAAAATACCAGTGTGTACATGTGCAATATATTCACTGACACAACTACAAACAATCATAATTACAAATGAAACTGGCATTCCTATGTGACGATCTGTGCAAAGGGAACACAATTTAAATTTGAACATCGTGCCGAAAACATTATCACAGAAATTTACTTAGACCGATGGTCAAGAAAAATAGCTTTAAAAGACAATTGTACAGGCTATATTTAAAGTGACACTTCTATACTTTGAATGACCATTTATAAATGTAAACATATTTTCTCAAATCACACTTTATGCAAGGTTAAAAATATGTACCTATTTCATTGTAGTAAAGAAATTGAACGTCTTAGATATCATCCAAAACAGGGGTTTCAAATTTAACATTCCATAATTTAACGATTTCTGTCTATTCATAAAATAATTTTAATACTTCCATACCAACATTTAGCTGCCAACACTGTTAACAAATCAAGTTACAGTCATCATTTTCAAAATTTTTAAATAGATCACATTATATTTAGTGGAGTAAAACATTGAAGAAAAATGGCAGTAAACAATGAAACCCAACACTTTCTGTGAAAGATATACACAGGAATGAATCCATCTACCAATGTACTTTCTTTTAATATTCAATACCAAATTTATTTCATAACAAGAAATTAAATTGATGGCAATTCAAAAACTGTATAATTGTCACAAATACATTTCAAAGTAAAATTTTCAGTTTTAGTAATTTCTACTCTTATAGATTGCCGTGCTAAATGCAAATGCTTAAGTTTTCATCTCAAATGGCTTGTTTTGTCCAGAGCTTAAAAATACTATATAAGGGCTTTTCTGAAGTACTTATTAATTATATGAGTGGCTATGAACTGTCATACCTACAATTTTAGGCTTTGCCTAAACAATCAGAATTGAATATCTTAGTTTAATGTAAATTGCAAATATGGCATCTCTGCTTAGCCCGACAATACTATTACTCATCCGTTTAGATGAAACAGAGTTCACCAGAAGTAAAATGATGCCAAAAACCACTTTCCTACAATTGTGTTTACTGTTGCACAGCAATGTGAACCTCAAGTTCGATATTAGAAAATGCTGCCTCAATCATTTATCGTCTCGCATTTAAGACACAATGAATTTTTTCAGTTTATTTTTCTTCCTATAGGATTGTTTATAAACAACCATTAGTGTCGATCTCAGTTGAGGAATGAGACACACTCTGCGAGCATTTTGACATTCTCGACCAACCTGTTGTAGAGTTCACGACGCACAGTGGCCGTAAACTTGTTGACAAGACACAGGGTGGCTGTACTGGCGAATACCAGGTTGTAAAGCAGCACCAGACGAAAGTTGCCCAGCCATTCGATGCGTCCAAAATCCCCCAGCAGATCAAAGTTTGTTATACCTGGAAGTTTATTAAAATTTTAAGACATTAGGCTGTTAATCCTTTAGCAGTTAGAACAGAGAAAACCTATAAGCAGTTAAGCTAGCTGTCTTTAAAGGACTTATAGCTTCATGAAAGTAATGTAGAACAAAGGAGAATAAAAAGGAATTTAATATATAACAATGCACTTGTATTTGACAATTGTATATAGCAACGGTCACGAGTAATGCCAAGAAAAATGCTAAGTAATAAAGGATAATTAGAGACCACATTAGTTGGCATCAGTTCATAACTTACTCATAGAAAATTGACCATTTCTTTACCTTTTAACATTAATTTGGCTTTTGCATCAAATCGAATTAAAATGCATTCGAGGGTAGTTATTTCCTAGAACGCTTAACACTGGTGCAAGCTTTTGCAAGTGAAAACATGTTAACGCAGCTAATCAGCATCTATCGCATCCAATGAGTGCATACAGGTGCTTAATTGTATCTCGTTATACATGCGCTGAACAATTGTGGGATAAGTGCGAAGCATTGCATTGTAAAATTTGTGAAAGTTAAAATTGTTCTAAATGCAACTATACGTAAAAGTGTGGCTAAAACCATCCAGTAATGAATGAATGATTATGCAACATTATCATTACTTAACCTAACTATGTGGACGACGGTGGGAAGATATAAATAGAGATATAACTGTGCTATACTTATCGTGCACTTAATGAAAAGGGCAATAATATTTGCACTCGTGTATCTCTATGTCAATGTTACTTCATGTGATAATAAACATATTACAATGTGGGGCGGACTATACAAACAAAGCTAACATATTGAACAATAATAAAACAGCATTATCGACTTTAGACGGTACTGTCCTTACAATGTCAAATGCTGTACAGAATAAAGATTAGATAACGACATATTAGTTTCTATTGGCTCATGAGTACAAAATAAGACGATTATAATCTATTAACGTGTCGATTAACCATTCTGCAGTGCATGCACACTGGATGCTGCACGACATAGTTAAAGTGGATACACCACGAAATGGTGAATCTTGTGTTCAGCTTTGAACGTTCAGGGATGCGAGTAATATTTCGATAAATCAATCATATTGGTAATTCTTCTGTTTGTTCTTCAGGAGTTAGGTTTTACAAGGGCTTTTATTGAAATTAAATCTACATTTGATACCAAAGAAAAATGCTATATTATTAAAAATAAGTACATAAAATATATATTTATTAAAATAATTATTATTTTTGATGCTAGATTATTGCTGTAGCGTGCAATAAATTAAGTTTAAGTCCAATTTATGAAGTGGATTAACTGCGATTTTTCAGATTTAAAATCTTAGCTTTAACCTCCATTGTTTTTGTCTTTCTTACTTTTTTCTGCACTTTATTATTACTGTTTCAGTTAGTGGGATAGCAGTAACTCAATTTCAAAAATTTTAAACAAATTTTATACAAGTAACAACAAACAGAAATTCTCAAAGAAATAAAGAAGACTATGCCAACTTTGATCATCTGTTGCATATTACAGTGATATGGCATGCATGCTTTTTGACACAGGGAATCCCCTACACGTTGAGACCCGACATCCAAACCAAAGGAGTCTATATTTCCCAAACCTGACACGACTACGGCGTGATATAAATCAAAACAATTACCACTATTTCAAGGAATGATGTAAAAATATTGTTTGATTTAACTGGAATGATTTAAGTCAAGATTATATAACTCGAGGACTGCCTATACTGTAAAAAAGGTTCGAGTAGTCCCATAATTATGGTTTGAAATTTTTTTATTTTAAATACATTTGTTTTGCTTTCTGTTATTAATTATTCTGATATAATTTTTAATGATTAAAATATTTCTGGTATTATATTAAAAAAAAACATATAAATGAGATATAGGTACTCATTAAACATTATTCTCATATTAAAGCAAATGAAGATATTGAAACAAAAAAAAATAATTACAAATATAATTACAAAATAATTACATTACGTAAACCTATAAAGTTTGTTTAATTCTAACGGTTCGATAAGTTTCAAATCTCCTCTTTTACAAAACCATGTCTAATCTTTGAAGCATCTGTATACGTCTACATCTGTTTATTACTTAGCTAAAGTTGTAGAAGGAAGCAGTTGCTGTGTAATTTGTCATTTTTTTTTTGTTCAAAGTATCAAGAGTTCTAGTGCGCAGTTTGAAAACATGAAGAGGGTACAAATCCCGTTTGCTTTCTCTAATATGCTGTATGCAGTAGCAAATTCATGAAAGGCATTATCTAAGCTATAGATTTAAATATGTGAAATACATTTTTGTCATTAAATTAATTTTTTTATTTATTTCAACATGTACATACATTAGACAGAGATACGTGAGAGTACATCACATGAGCAATTACTTCCAGCAGTGCACATCGAAGCGAAGTGACATAGGAGATTGTAATAAATTGTATAAATAAATAATAACGAAAGTAAGATATTATTAACATTTATAAACTACCAATTTATATATCGATGTAAACAAAAGGGAGAAGGACAAAGGAGAAAAAGAAACCTGGCGGGAGAAACCGTTACAAACAACATGTTGCATCATAAATTGACTATGCGCTTTGAATATACGAATTAACTTTGTTTTGTAGTCAAACTTCGAGGGGGGGTCAAAAATTTCACGGAAAGGGTGGAAGCAAGGCCAAAAAAATGTAGCACCATTTTTCCTTTTCAATAAATTCTCCCTTAACCTTAATACATGTTGAATAATTTATTTGTGCCCTCTGTCGATTAATTTGTTAAAAAAAACCCTTAAAAAATACTTTTTCCCTTTATATCGAAAATAAGTTCAAATCCCAGGTTTGACCTTTCATCATCAGTGAATTTTTTCTCACAAAGCTTTTTTTAATTTTTGGGAACAAATAATAGTCACATGGGGCCAAGTCTGGGCTGTCAGGTGGGTGTGGCTATTTGAAAGCTACACTTGTGAAGGGCAGCCATCACAAAACATGGATCTTGTGTACAGGTGCACGGTCATGCAAGAGCAGCAGCACACCTTTCGCTAACTTTCCTCACCTTTTCTCTTTAAATGTTTCTTTAACTGCACCAGTAGACCCAGAATAGTACTCTCCTTTACGGAAATACCCTTATCTTTAAAGCCAATGAGCAGGATATACCTATTTATCTGTGTCCAGAAAAGTGACGCCATAACTTTTCCGGCTGATTGTGACACCTTAAACGTTTTAGGGGTCCCTTTTTATACCACCGCATGGCTTCCTCTGCTTGGATTCAGACTCATAATGATGAACCCCAAGTTTTGTCACCTATTACAATTTGGCTAAAAAATTTCATCTTTCTCCTCACTACAAATATCCAAAAAGCCACTTCAACACTCAACATATTGTCGCTTTTGTAACGGCATGAGCATTCTCGGCACCCAACTTGCGTTGATTTGTAACATGTCAAGATAGTCATGACAAATATTCAAAATGATTTTAGAACATACTCCAATCATTTCTCCCAACTGCTTCTTCTTTAATCGTGCTTTTTCCAATACAAGTTTTTCAACTTTATAACAGTGATGAAGGAGGTGGCTTCGATCGGCCATTCTGAGTGCAGGTTATTTTCGATCAAATCTCTGCCTGTTTGAAGAGGGTACGTCACGTGTTTTACTATGGCAAGAGTCCCCGTAAACCATCATCATGACATCTCGTTCAGTACGACTTGTGGTGTTTTTCTATGCTGTGTCAGGAACTTGACGAAAGTTCGAAATTCAATTTTCTCCATAGTTGATGATTTCTTCCACAATGAATACCTTGATTTATGATTGCTCAAACGTTAATAACACAATTAAGCTGAAACTTGGTATATAAACTCGTAATCAGTCTCAACACAATTAAGCTGAAACTTGGTATATATACTCGTAATCAGTCTCTCATTAGTGACTGTGGGAGTAAACACACCCCACCCCTCTCCATCCCCCCCCCCATTCCGTGAAATTTTTGTTCAAATGCATTGTTTCTTTGACATTATAGTAAAATTTCAAAACTAAAATATATTTTGAGATCCACTCTTATTACAGCAAAAATAATTAAATTATTAGTACAGCATTTATTTCCTTCCGTGAACCATTTTCATACAACTTATTGTTTACAAGTTATAATGCGTTAAAATTAAAAATGACAAATAACAATCATGCAAAGCACTACATATTCGAAAATTTTTATCACAAAGACCATTTTGCACAATTAATAAGATGTAAAAATAAAAAAAAATTTCATTAGTACTTTAAAATATGTTATCATCAATCTTATAATACATTTATTTTTCTATAACTTTTATTTAAAACTTCTTTTCGTAAGATTAACAGTTAACGAGAAATAGCCTGAAGTTCGATAGTTTGAAATACAGCCAGTTAAAGACCATAATATTTTTTTTAAATATCAGCAAAATGAATAAAACTTACCCAATATTTTTACAAGAAGTGGGGTGGCAGTACTATGCACCAGCATGATAGCACAGAAACCAATGATCCTGGTGAGCGGGGTTGCGTGCGCTCGGGGGAGTGCTTTTCTCATGAAAGCCGGTGAACAGAGGCCCGTGAGGGAAGCTGCATGGAGGTACAGGATTAGGACTGCCTCCAATGCTGCACCCGCACACCCCAACTTTGAGAGTGAGGCAATACCCAGTGTGAATTGCTGAAATATAGTATTTCATAGATGATGAATTATTTAAAAGTAGCAATTAAAATTTTTATATATAACATTAAAGAACTTCATACAGCAAATTTGCCAAAATATTTATATGAAGGGGCTACAATTTTAAAAGCCTTAAATCGGAACATTCCGGAAATGACAATGAATTTTTCCCATTTGACATCCCTGTTTAGGATGGAGGTCCAAAACGAGCCACTCTCAAAACTCAGGTGGTTAAAGGGACAATGCCTTCACTCCCTTTGATATGGGGATGTAAATTAATTAATTGTAAAAATTTGTAAATTAATTAATTGTTAAGCGTCCAAAATAAAACTTGATTAATTTATATGTATTAAATTTAAGATATTTAAAATCATATAAAACATTTGGAACATCTTACATTTTGTTTCTAGATAAAACTTAATATCTACAAGAAAACTGAATTATTATAATTGTTGGTCCATACTCATATGCAGTGTGACAAATGTGTCGAGAAATAGGTGACAAAGAGTAAAGTGAATCATTCATCTTATGTGAGAATAAATTTAAAAACAAATTTTAAAAATTCAATTCACATACCCTGGTACTAAGTGGCAACGCTTTGATGCCAATGAGCAGCTCAAGTGTATTTTGTAGCACCATGAGCACGGTGACACCAGTGAGCAGCAACAGCAGTAGCATAGCAACCGTGTATACAATGTTGCGCTGTAGGAACAGCGTGCGACGCTGAGCATCCACTTCCTGGGGAACAACATCTTTATGGTTACTTTGGCAAACACTACTTATAACTATCAAAGTATTAATGTTTTTGATGTTGTCTTTAATTTAACACCATACTCAATAATTATTTGCGACTGAATCGATGCCTCAATTTTCAAAATATGTTCTGGTATTCTTAAAGTGAACATAGTCTTCCTTTTGACTTTGCTGTTGATTATTTGACAAAGGAAAAATTCAAATACACACTCCACACATTCTAATTTGTTAGTTGCGCATGTCATCATTATGTATTATTTTATTGGAAATATCTAAAATACATTGAAATTTTAGATTACTGTGAAAAACTGGTGAACAATTTTCCTAACATTATTCAGTAAAATTTAAAATGCTCTTAAAGTGGTATAGCAATCTTTGGCTAGTTTTATCTCCTTATCATTAAAAGTGGTAAAAAAACCATAGAAATAATTTATTACTTAGCATGGCCTTTTCAAATGTTGCACCTTCTAATTCTTACCTAACAGCTCTTAGATCCATGTACAAAAACTTGATTCATTCTTATGTTCACTTAAAAGATGTAAACATATGTACTAATTGTCCAATATACAATTTAGTAATTCATGTATATTAGTGTAGCTTTAAGATATATCAGGGTTGATCCACACTATAATAGGTCCGGTCTTGATACGATAAAGTCTCCTCATATTCACATTGTCATTCGTGTTTGATCATTCCGATAGTGCTTTAGTCTTTTATTGTCAACTTTACAAGTTGGATGCAAATACCCAAAAATTGTATATAATGCCATTTAACTTCTCAACTGAAAAATTAACTGACAGAAATATTTTTTAAGCTATTACTCAAATAACATCAAAAAATGAAAAAAAAACAAGAAAAAGCATGCATACATCCAAATTTATAAATATAAAAAGGGGAGGGTGAATATTGTAAATATATATGGCCATTTAATTGACGATGAAAAAAATGATAAAGTACTCTGTAATGGATTCTAGCAACTTTGAAATGACAGTTAACAAAATAAATCTAAATTCAATTTAAATATGCACGAGTACTCCCATGAACTCATGTATTTATATAAACATTGAATTCATTTTTGAAATGGCAAGACGACTGCAGGTCACTGTTGAAGAGCGAAGTGCCTTTTTTATATGAGAAAGGTAAAATTCCACAAAAAGATATATATTTACAAGACAATTCCAAATAATAAAATTTATCAGATACATAAAAAGAAAACAATTTAAAGCAGGACAAAAAACGAAAATTGGGCAATGAAATGACATTTCTTTTAGGCATTCAGCCTTCAAATTATTTCAATCTAAACAAATCCATAAATAAAATATTTGAATATAACACATCAGAATTTGTATGCTTCCAAACCAATGACCGAATGTTCAACAAATTGGAGATTATTGGTACAGTGCAAACTTTTTTAATTTTCAACATGATAATTATTCAAACCATTTGCCTAAACTATTTTAAGGATTCTTCAATAAAAAAGAAACAAAATACTACAAATTATATAAAAACACTTTATAAAGGGGTAACTATTTACAAAATGAATAAGCAAGGTTGAATGGTAAATTAAATTAATGAAAAGAGTGTCAAAATCAGTGGACATTTAAAAATACAGATGATTATTTTTAGGGGACAAGAATTGGATTTGTACCTGATCTATTGCTCCATTTAAAATTCAGTTATATCTATGAATTTTTCTTGTATTCATTAAAAGCGCTTAGCACTTTAAACATTTTTCCGAGGTACTATAAAAAAGTAAATTTTTGAAATGGAAAATGGAAAATGAACAGCAAGTTATTGGCATATTCAATTACAATTTTATGTTACGAAGGTCCAGTGTATGTTTATATGATATGAAATTGACATTCATTTTGATTTCCACTGGTAACAATTAAGTTTATTTATTACAATATGTTATTTGTTAGGAAATTTAAAGCTATTGAATATTTAATTTATATTTATTAAGCTATTGACTATTTTAAAAAATATACCTATAAAATAAACACAGAAGTCTTACCTTTCTTTTTTGAATAACACGGTTCAGTTCATCAGCCAGTCCAGTCTGCAGGGCTCCATTCTTTCTCTGCAATAGAGGCACGGGATTTTCATTTGGAGGGATCACCGGCGACGGGGTGAGGGGTGGTGAATCATTTTCTGTCTCCTCGCCGCAAGGACAGGTCGGCTCAGGTGATATGTAACCTGCTCCTGTTACGTTTATCTCAAATTTAATGACCAATTGATTTGGATCAAAGTTTCTACAATGAAAAAGTAATTAAAAGAAAAAATTTATTTATCGACTTTCACAAGAAACGAAAAAGTTAACAAAACAGGCTAATTGATACAAGTAATTCATAATGATAAATATTTGATGGTGATTATTAAGAAGACAGTTTTAAATGTATGCCTATACAGAAGTATAATGAGGAAGTATGAAAGGTGAGAAGTGAACAAGCTGGTAATGATGTCAGTGTTTTGTTGTGTAAGATGATGATGCCATACATTTCAAATATACAAAAACAGATATTGGAAAGAAGCATTGGCCAGTTTTAAAACTTTTTTTTAAGATAATGTATCCTTTCATAGTATAAAACAAAGTCGCTTCCTGCATCTGTCTGTCCCTCTGTACACTTAGATCTTTTAAACTACGCTATGGATTTTGATGCAGTTTTAGATGGTTTATAGGTATAATAAATGCATGTAATATTTCCAAAAAATATATAAAAATCAATGTTTCGTAAAAAAATTAATTTTGGACCCTGCCATCGCTAACGCTGACTAAAATTACGAGATACATCGAAATGTTGTACTGTGGAATTGTGTATTTTAAAAATATCTACAAAAAAGTCCATGATGGCATATATCTCTATATCCTACGGATAACCCACAGTGATCACTTTTATCCGATTTATATTTTTTTTTTGTGGGTTATACTTACATAAGTTGGTTACGTTGGGCATTTAATAAATAAGTTGGTTACGTTGGGCGATAAAATTTGCTCTTTATAGCAAATTATTTTCATTAATATTTTAGAAGATATCAAGTTACATGCACAGACGGTGGCGCGTCGCAGGACGCGCGTCACTCTATGGCATTGTATGATTTGCAGAGATCGTACGCGTTTATCGGAGCTCTTAAGCAAGTAAAATAAAAAAAATAAAAATGTGCCTTTCAGCGCAGCACTATAAACCGCAAAAACAGCTGTAAACATTGTATATAAAGACATCCTGTAGTATATTCTAATAATGACATAATATTATTAATTGCTTCACAATTACACCACATTAATATTTACAAATAATAATATGATATTTTCCACTATCTGGGTAATACAGATACAAGTAACAACTAACATCCGTGTACAATAAATATAAATTAGGGTTTAAGATTTTTCGCAATGAGATAACTCCAGGAATCTGTCCATTTTCAGGAAGAGAAAAATAATGCCGAAAACTCAAGAAAGAGTTTAAATATATTTTACATTACAAAACCAACCTAAAAATTATGCATTTTAGCTGAGATTATTAATGGGCAAAATATTATGTTTAAATGTGGTCTTCCTGTCAATAGGTTCCTTTGACTCAATCATGCTATCTATTTATCTGTTGTAGCAATATTATACAATGGATCTGGTATGTTAAGCAATTCTGATGGGGAAAGTGATTTCAATGATGATAACTGTGTGACTTGGGCTCCGAGTCAAAAAGTGAGATAAAATACACTAAAGAAGAATTAAATAAGGTTTGAAGGAAACACGTTCATTGGTTAAAAAAACTATTTACAAAGAGTTCTTTAAAAATATATGCAAAAGAATAGTTTAGCCACAAGTTGATTTTATTCTTACCACTTATTGATTTAAACATATCTTCAAGGTGGAATGAAGGCCATATTTGCATACTACAAGCTTTATTAAACATCTTATTTACCATAAACTTGTATACTGAGATACTATAGAGAAACGATGCTGAAATAGTTACATCAGAGGTAAATAGATGTGTTTGATAATAATAATCGATGAAAGACAATTTGGCTACCACATTTTTAAAAAATAAACTCAATATGTAATAATGTTAATTAAATATATAATAAAATATATAATTATGTAATAAAACATTCTTAGTTACTCTTGCAGGTGCAGGTGGAGCGTGGATTCCTTCTGCGTAAAAACTTCAGCGCTATGGCTTGAAAAACTTATTAAGAAAGTTTTTATCCTAAATGCGATTATTTAATAACAAGTCTAAATAAAAATCTATTGGTGGTTACGTCAGGGGAATATGGTGGATGTGGTAGAATTTTCCAATGAAAATTCTGTTAATTTCTTGTGGATGACTTTAGCTACATGTGCCCAGGCATTATGGTGAAGGAAATACACTTTTGAGAGTTCTTTACATTTGTTTTGTGTTTCTGTGCACAGTCAATCAAGTTGATTGCAGCATATTGTTGAGTTTACTGTGGTATTTTTTGGTAGTAGCTCTCAATACAAAATTCCTTTTGGATACCACCAAGCAGATAATAAAACTTTGTTTTGCTGAAGTTCAGATTTTGGAGTTGGTATTGGCTTTTCGTGTGAGCTTAGCCATTTGTGCTCACACATGGTTTACTAGCATAAACATTTTATCCAGTTCATGTAAGTATTCCAATACCTGCACTGCTAGGTAATGTGAGGTAAAGCGAGGATCTCTTTTAATTAACTCTTAAAAGTCTATGTTAACTCGACTGATCATTTGCTACGGGGAAAATTGTTTAAACCATAATTCCCATTTCTGAACCTCTGAAACCAACGTTTTGCAGTTACATCAGAGACCTCATCTTCACCTTCTGCATTATGCAATTTCGAGCAGTTAACAGCTGCCAAGTTATCTAAACGAGATTCATACAAAAGACAATTACGTATTATGCTCTACTGTCACTTCCTGGTTCTAGTAAATACTGTAGCGGTCCGTAGCAGTTGACACATATTTATATAGTTTAACCACCATAAATTTACATTATAGCTTTGTAGATAGTTCTAACCCTTTCAGGTATAAAAAAAGACTCATTACTTTCCTACCGACTTAATAGTATAAGATAAATAATTAAGTATCCGAAAAAAATCATTAACAAAAAGACTGAATCATTTTAGTTATAAAGTTGAAATTTTTACTAAATACAAATAATAACAGTGAAAGATTGAGTTAACAAAAGTTATTTCTATTAATTTGATTAAAGAGCATGTTTTAGACATGCTCGTCTACATAAGAAATTTTATTGATTACAATTTGCATTGTATAGTTTTTATATTTTTAATGTTTATCTACTCAAGAAAACTCGAGAATTCACAGCCCCAATTATCAAAACTCAAGAACTGAAATAACTTAAGAAAATAGAAACCCAAGTATGTATAAATCTAAACATCTATATATGCTCTGATGATAAATTTTTCAACTATTCTCCATAATGTGTATCACAATCTTAATAGCTCATTCTTAATTGTGGATTAAAAGGTAAATAAAAAAGTATTTAAAAGAAATAATAGTTATTTTTTTTACTATGAATCAAAATGAACAAAGTATCAAGCACATATTGTGGTTGTATTTTTTTGCAATTACAGCAAAAGTGAATATTCCAAGGCTGAATGCAACTATATGATAAAATATATATATATAATATATATATATATATATATATATAATATATATATATATATATATATATATAATATATATATAATATATATATATATATATATATATATATATATATATATATATATATATATATATATATATATATATATATATATATCATTGTACAAGATGAAGATAATAAAGGAATAAATGTAGAATAATGATTCGGCGTGAAACAAATAATATGATTATTAGTTCAGTTTCAAAAATTTTGAAAACACTGTTAAATTACTTAACATTCTTAGGAAATTTTAGAATCTCTAACCTGTCTTCAAAGCGTTGTTCAGTCTTCTTTTGATCGTCTCCTCTTGAAAGCAGCAGATATAGAACTCCTCATTGAGATCCCACAGGAATTGCGGCTTCACCACTTGACCCAGCACACCAAACAATCGCACAAAGCCCAATGGAGTAAACACTGCAGAAGAGAATTTTTTTTATTATAACAGTTTTAGAACTAAATAAGTTGACGCGTAAATAACTGTGATCAGATTCCCATGTTAAATAATACAACATGTAATTTGGAATGGAGCATTTCTATGCTACTCGTGTGAATTTTGTTACTACTTAGTGGTCTTATCACGGCCTACCTCACTTAATTTATGTTAAACCGAATCCAAGAAAAACAATGATTAAAGTTCTACAAAGATAAAGTAACCAGCAAATTCGTAAAGTAGATTTGAAACTGTAAATTAAATTTCGAAGTGAACAAATCAACTATATAGGTTATCTAATATTGCTGCTCTTAATACATTGCAAAGTTTGGCAACGTTGCATCGAAAGGAAGCAAAATCCTGCCTAATATAAACTTAATTTTTATTAATATGTGGAGGCGTCAAAATATATCAATATGGGGGAGAGGTCTAAGTGCTTACAATCTGCATGAATGTATATTACAAAATGTATATTAAAGTACAGCTATTTTCTTTAAAAAAAGTAGTACACTAAGATTATAGGCTAATTAGTGATGAATATTCGCATAATATGTCATGAGAAGTCGATGACGTCACAATAATTCGAAAAGAAACGATGGCAAAAGTGTAGCGTGATTAATACATATATATATATATATATATATATATATATATATATATATATACATATACATATATATTCACACATATACATATATATATACATACATATACATATATATATATATATATATATACATATATATATATCTTCATACAGGTAACAATACATTTAAAAGGAAACAATAAATATAGAACGCTTTTATTTGGTCAATAGTTTCCTTTTTTAAATGAAATACTACTATGACAAAAGTAAATACTACTATGACAACAGTTGCCAGGCAATAAACAATCAATAGATCCAAGAGTACTGTTGGAAAACACAAATCAAAGTTAATATGGAAATTAACGAGGAATGGAACAACTTCATGCACAGAGTAAACGAAGTATCAAGTCTTGTGAAAGACTTGTGCTCCGATAACAAGGAGAAGTCAGACAAGGCAAGCGTATTGGCCGGTAAATATTTGGGTGAGGGATCCAAGACGATATGTGACTTTGAGAATAATCTTAAAATGAAGGTGGTCTCAGATAGAACTGTTATTAATAAGGAAGCATTGCGCAAAAATGAAAATCCTGTAAGACTATATTGTTTCTTTTAGTTCGAAAAGCTATTTTATTCTTTTTACTGTAAGCAAAGGTATAGATTCATTCTTTCTTACTGTAGTTGCCATGTCAATATTTTTTATTTGCAACTTTAATTTAACATACTTGACCTTTATACTGCCAGTAGCTGTGGTATTGACTTCTTCTATTGATAAATAAGAATACTAATCAAACAATAACACACAATCAGATATTGCTTCATGTCCTACACTAATATGTTATTTAGGTTATTTACTTTTTTTTCTAAAATATTTTTTACACAAATTATTCATAATTTTCTTCTAATACAGGACCAAATGGATCCAGATGTCTGGATGCGTGAGATGAGCAAAGATGCAGCTAAGCGTGCCGCTGATAAAAAAGACAGGAAGGAGCGAGCAGATACATTCAAGAGGCAAGCCGTGAGGGCTTTTAAGAAGGGCGAATATGAAAAAGCGCTCGCATTGTACGATGAGGCAATCGGTCAAATCAAGGACAACAGTATGCTTTACAATGATAGAGCACTCACAAATATTAAATTGGGTAATTATGAACAGGTAAATCTCGTACATCAAATTAAAACAAAAAATGTTGCGAATGCTTCAAATTAAATTTTAATGTGGAAATCAATCAGTAGAACAATAGTCAATGTAACAGGGCTGATACATTACTTCGCTGAGAAGTGTAATCTAGGTCAGTTTTAGCCTGAATTTACTGTACAGTCAAAGTTCTGAACAAAATGTTGTACTCATGACAATATAAAACCACTTCGTGGTTTTGGGACACCATTAAGATATCACTAATTAAGTGATTGGTTAATATGTTTATCTAAGCCACTTGATTGTGATATTACAATTTGTTGTAGAAATGCATTTATGTCATCAATGGATTGTGAAGATAATGATACTAAAATTTGTTAGATCACGGTTGGAAACTTACTTTTATCAAAGTATTGACAACATAAATTAATCTGTTATTTGGAATCTAACTTACATTTAACGAAGTATTAACAACATAACTTAATCAGTTATTTGGAATCTAACTTACTTTTAACAAAGTATTAACAACATAAATTATTCTGTTATTTGGAATCTAACTTACTTTTAACAAAGTATAAACAACATAAATTAATCTGTTATTTGGAATCTAACTTACTTTTAACAAAGTATTAACAACATAAATTAATCTGTTATTTGGAATCTAACTTACTTTTAACAAAGTATAAACAACATAAATTATTCTGTTATTTGGAATCTAACTTACTTTTAACAAAGTTTTAACAACATAAATTAATCTGTTATTTGGAATCTAACTTACTTTTAACAAAGTATAAACAACATAAATTAATCTGTTATTTGGAATCTAACTTACTTTTAACAAAGTATTAACAACATAAATTAATCTGTTATTTGGAATCTAACTTACTTTTAACAAAGTATAAACAACATAAATTAATCTGTTATTTGGAATCTAACTTACTTTTAACAGAGTATAAACAACATAAATTAATCTGTGATTTGGAATCTAACTGTATATATATTATACCTATAATACGTGGAAGAAGTCGGTTTCCTAAAATTATTTTGGTTGCTCTAAAATAGTTTATATTTAATTTAAACTAAGGTATAAATGGAAAACGTAAAACAGTAAAGAATAAGATTTATTTCAGGTACTGCCAGATGTTGATTGGGCTTTGCGATGCAACGAAAACAGCTACAAGGCACGCTTGTATAGAGCCAAAGCCTATCAAATGCTTAATAAAAATGATGAGTTTCACAACACCCTAAAGGAACTTAATGAGCTGTATTCGGAGCATAAGGATTTAACAGAATTCTTTCTTCGTCAGACTGACGAACAAGGAGAAGGCGACAACTAGTCACAGATATTAATGATTTGCTATTATTTACAATATCCTCACCTTAATATAAATTAAATGCATGATTTTGTCATCTCCACAATTGTTTTATTTTAGATGTATTAACTTTTAATATACCCTATTTTATTATGCCTCTGTAAATATAGTTCTAAAAGTGAAAAGGATACTGCCTGTAACTTTGAGGAAATTTTAAAATATAAAACATAAAATAGCAGTCAAAATTAAATCGACATTACAAAAAGTTTTTATACAAAAACTGATGTTTGTAAGCAGATTTACAAAATTCTTATGGAAATAGAAAGGATACGGACAGATTACATAAAAGTATGATATTATTTAAAATTTTAGAATCCTTATTGTTTATAAACAAACGTAGAAAAGTCAAATATATCTTGTTTATATTGGGAATTCGTCAAAAAATTATTATTAGAATGTCTGCAAGGAAACAAGGATCCAAATATTTTAAATAGAACTAAATATTTTTTAACAATAAAAACAAAGCTGAGGGAACTTGTTTTTTACTTGCTAGCAAAAACATTGTCATGATATTGTCCCACGTGCATAAACAAACATACAACAAATTTAGATATTGCCGAGACTCAATATTATAATCAATAATATCTAGTTAAGTGGTTTGAAGATTGAATGCGAGGGTTTAGTTTTAGAGAGAGACAAGGGGGGAATTACATGGGTAACAAAGAACTAAAGATTACTAACTATTCTTTTAAAAATAATAATATTGGATAAATAATCGTAGTCTATTGAAGAAAATATGTACAAAGGGTCATATATTTTAAACATATTTTATATTTAATTTAAAACAATCACTGGTCACATAAACTATGCTACATGCCAAGACCTTCAGCAATAATGAATCCAAACTGTTATTCTCTTCTTGTTGGGGCCATCATTGTTCTATGCTCTACTACCTACATTTATATTTACATATTTTTCAGCTGCACGTTGCTCTGTTGCTATATTGTTTACCATCATGTATGCTTTATTGACACATTCTTTATCCATGTGCAGTTACTTGTTCAATATGTGCTGAAGCTGAAAAGGCTTAGTTTTTTCCATGATATATTTAATCAGCAATTATACACAACCACTTATTTCATTGTTATAACCCCATTGTCTGGGAGACTGTAATTCTTGGCGTAAACAAGTGCACTGACTTTTTGTTCTTTTATATCGATATAAACGAAAAACACAGTTGATATCTATCAGCTTTAACGTCATTGCTTTTGAAATTGATAAATTTTGGAGAAGCTTAAAGTGCACTTATGAATAGTTCCAGAAATTAGAAAGTTACAAATGGTAGTTAATATTCTAGTATAGATTTAACATGATTTACTCACCTAATAACATAAGAACACCAACAAATGACACACAAGAATATAAAAATGGCAAGTACGTCCACAAATCTGCAAAAAAGAAATCAATTTACAAACAACAGTTATTGGGAGAGTAAATTCCATTAGCAGAAACCTGTAAGTGGTAAAAGCAAAAATACATACATTCATAAATAAAATCTAAAAGGTGCAACTCACACTGAACACACTTTTTTTACACCAAAATTGTGTAAAAAAAAGTTATTATTTTTGGTCGTGTGGGATATCAACAGATGGGATATCCCAAAATTCGGACGAAAAATCTTTTTAGGTTCTTACTATTGCGAAATATGCGGGGCAACATGTTTCATTTCTCTGCCAAATTTTAACTTTGTACCTCAAACTTAAGACAATGGACATATGGGTGCAAAAGTGATTTGAAACTTAATTTTAGGGGAGAGCAGCATAAGACAATAGAAAAACTATACAAAAAAGCCAAAGCTCTTTAAAACAAAAAATAACAACTCTCCTTGTGATATTCATCTTTACTATGTTGAAAAATACTCAATTTTGAATTAATTATAAGTAGTATTATGGATAGGGTGAAAATGTCTTACAAATACTAACTGCCATTTTCAATTGTTGTTATTTTTCTTAAAACATTGGAAGTAACAGGTATTTCAATAGCTTATAAGATAACGTTATTATTTGAAACATAGAAATTTGCTACAGTTGCGTATTTTAAAATCAGTACTTTAGAACTGTTACTTCACTGCATAACCACATTTTTCATTTAAATTTCTTATCATGCAATAAATAATGGAATAATTATTGTGTATTTTTTATGAATAATGATTTAATACTTTAAGCTACTATAGTGATAGTATATTATGAACCAACTAAAAGACAAATATTTATTATGCACACAATCAAAACAGTTTACTTATGTTGTGTTGACATAGAGGCTAGCATACTGTTATTAAACTCGAAGAGCATATTAATAACTGATGACCTAGAAACAACTTGAGGTGGCTTCTATTTAGCAAGATTTGACAAGCTGTCCACTTTCTCCACACAATTTTTACCGTTGCTTTTTTCTTTGCGACATCCCAGTAAAACTAACGTAAGATTCAAAATATTGTAAAGTGCCATTTTATTGCACATAAGTCTTGACTTAATTAAACAATACATCAAGTTTCAACTAAGATCTGGAACGTTGTCAATATCTGTGTTTGGATAAGTTGACTTAATAACATAACATTTGAGGATCACGAAATATTTCTTGCTTCTCACAATAAAAACTTTTTGTAAACCCGATAAACATTAACTGAACTTAAAGATTGGTATATAATCATCACATGTGAGTTCTTAAATCATTCCCAGTTTAAATGATAAGGAGTAAAGAGAAAATTATTAAAAAATAGCAAAAAATATTGGTCACCTATAAAAAGTAGCATTATTAATGGAGAATGAACTTAAATATTATTATTTCAGCTCCTTTGTTTTATATAAACAATGAATAAATGAAATATATGAAGTGTGAAGTTAACTATCAACAAAATGAGGGTCGATAAACTATGTGTAATTTAGCACAGCCTATTTAAGAGTAAGAACCACTTATCTGGGAACTTTGGGCTTGATGTAATTTATAAGGATGTGACATTTGAAAAATTTGTTACGAAATAAAAAAAATGAGGCTATAGAAATGGTGAAAGATAATTTTGTAAACTTTTTAACCAAAATATATTCTACTGATGTGAATTTATTGGTAAGCTGTGACAATATACAGTTACTCGCTGGTCAACAAATTAAATTTTAGCCAATAGAATCACTATCAGATGTCACACTTAAATGATTTGGTTGATTTTTTTATGCGCTATGATACGACTGTGACAATTTAAAAACATCATTGGATGACTAATAAGCAATAATGGTTTTTAAATAGTTGTGATATCTATGGCTGATTATTTAGATTGTAATGTGGAGCATTTATACCGAGAGATAAATTTTCTAGGAAGAATTTCCTTATGGCAATCACGGATGCTGGAGCAGTATTTGCCCTCGCGCCATCTTATCAGAAACAGTTGTTTCTCTTGGAGAAAAGATTGCTGCAAAGTTCTATAAAAAATTCAGGATATCTGAGAATTTAACGTTAATGTGTTGCTATCTGCATTTTCAAAGAAATGCAAGTAATTGATTCTTCAACATGAAATGCTGCAACAAACACTTATTTTAAATTCTGTAGACTCCCAATAATGGAAATTTTTGTTATTCAAGGTGAAAATAAGCTTCATGGCTAAAAAAGATTTCACAATTGTGTTTCTGGTGAAAAAGTCTACAAACATCTTTTCAGAACAACACATTTTTGCGTGAAAGTTGTTTTTATCCAATTGCTGGACAATTTAGATTTTATGGAGATGAAACTTGAGTTTCTTCTTCAATATTCCATGATATTTATCTATGGGTCCATAAAACCGATGAGTGTTGCCTTATTACCAACTGTAGACTTTTCAATACTGATACTCTACAACTCTGCATGTTTTCATTGTTGATACGGATGGGACTGAACCGTCACTACTATAATTCACTGCTAAATACAAAAGCTCTGAATAAATAAAAATCTATATAAATACAAAATCTTAGCATTGCAAAAGTTGCACCATGCTATAGGAAGTGAAAAATTGCTTGTTAAATATGCTCCGACAGCAACAGCACAATGCTCATCAGACCAAAATCCTGTGTGTACCAAATAACCCACAACATATGTGATGTCAATACCCTGTTCCACATCACTGTTGCTCCACTTACGATTAATTGCAAGTTAAAATTTGCCACTGGGGACCCACTGTAAGTAATTAAAATATAGATAAAGGATTTTGTAGGAATAAAATTTTTATTTGATATTTTAAGAACTTTTGTATTTATTACACAGTCAGCATTTGTTATTTGTAAACCAATTTTGATGTCTTACTGTATCAACAAACATGCGTATTTAAACTTAAGCAAACAGATAAAACAGCAAAACATATTTTATTTTAAGACCACTGAATAGTGAAATGCGCAACATGACTAATTTGTTTTATTAGTTATTTTTATGACATCAATGAGAAATATAAATTATCTTTCCAATCTGAATTGTTTGTCAATAGTTATGATGATCTTAATAACAACAAGTCACATATTTCCTATATATACAAATGATGAATGTTCAAAGAACACCTTCCCTAGATTCCAATTTAATTAATTTATTAGATAGGTTCTTATTTAATTTAGAGGGATTTTTGATTGAAATCATTTATAAAATATGTTGCCATTACACTTTTTTTATCATTGTATAACAAACATTAAAAACAGATATAGATAGGAAATGAAATAATATTGTAATGCAGCCACCCACAATATCTACAATTTTAGGTTAAAATATTTATTAACAATGGTTTAAGGCTTTAAAAACAAAAATTATGTAAATGTGTGTTCATGTAACATATGCCAAAACAGTATATTCTCTCACAGAGACAAAATAGAACATGATAATTTTTAATAATATTATTCATACAAAAATATAAAAAAAGAAGAATTTTTTTATTATATCTGTAGAGAAGAATTAAGATATCTATCGTATTATAAATGAAAATATTTTAATCACAACGGCCATTGGGTCTTTAATTGTAATTTACCTCTCTTACTCATTATAATCGTTACTTTGATTCACAATTAAATGAAACTACATATTATATAATACTACATCTTATTTCTACTTTCTTTAATTTCTTTACCACGACCTAGGTTTCGTTGTATTACAACATCTTCAGGTGGGATATTAGCAAAGATTATTGACAAACAAACAAATCTTTGGTAATACCCCACCTGAAGACGTTGTAATACAACGAAACCTAGGTCGTGGTAAAGAAATTAAAGAAAGTAGAAATAATACTACATCACGTAGTTTCATTTAATTGTGAATAATGAATTTCTACAAAATTAACGCCAAATATATTCAATAGTTACTTTGATTGTAAATTCTTATTCTTTCCGCCCAAATGTGGGGTAGAAAATATACAAATGGGTTTTAGTGAATGTGGTGCAATTTTACAACTTCAATAGAAATAGAAATATATGCTTTTGTAATGATAAAGATGACGATAATAAAATTTAGCGAATACATAAATTTGGAAATATTATGTGGAATATCTTCATACAATTAATATTAAAAATGGATTTTGATTATTTTAACACAACATAAAATAATTTTTTTTATTTTATATAGCATTGCACTTAGATCGGAGCCTAACATGGAAGATGCATATATTTGCAAAACATCAACAACTGGGCCAACAATGTTGCAAATAATAAAGGTTGGAAAAGAAAATCTCAGCTATCAATAAAAAATAAACTGCTAATTTACAAAGCAATGTGACCAATGTGAACCTATGCAATACAACTCTGGGATACAGTTGCTAATTCAAACATAGAAATATTCTAAAGATTTCAATGCAAGACATTACGTATTAATATAATACGTAATGTCTTCACCAATAATAACAGTCTTCACCATGAACTAGGAATAGCCAAAATAGAAGTCCAAACAGCCAAATATATCATCAGGCTTTTTAATTACCCCCATAAACCCGCTTGCCGCTTGATATGGACATTAAATCTAACTTTATCAAGCTAAAAAGAAAGACTCCATATCATACTGTAATCCCGTACTCATTATGTAGTCACCAGATAACATTATGAATGCGAGTGTGTCATAGGATACATATCATGCAAGTCTTTTCCTATACTTTCTTAATTACTGCTAAATATTTATGTAAAAAAAAATAACATTTTCATAATTTGGTACTTTTAGGAAAATATTCAGTCAAGATGATGCGGTATAATATACAGACATGGTATACATACACGAGTAATCTCTTTCAGTTATTAACAATACAATCCCACTAATATAATAAATACGAAAGTATCGGTGTTTGAATGTTTGTTAGTCAATAACCTATAAAACGGATGAACAGGTTTATATGAAACTCAGTATAGACATAATTTAAGCTCTGAAATAACACAATTCTTGTAGGGTGAATCTCAGTGTGTATACTCAATAATAAAAATTTACCACTGCACCAGGTCCGTAGATAGAGCAATATGTAAATTAAATCAACATAATGTTGAACATTTCTTAGAGCTGTTGCAATAATGTCAATACATAAAAAATAAGTCCCACCATCTTGATGGAAAATGAATACAAGCAAAACCGTGGATGCAAAGTAGCACTGTATAAATTTAATAAAGCAAATGATAACAACAGGATTAATTTAAATAATACTGAGGTTACCATAAACATTTCTTGGTTTAGCATGTCGAGATTCAAGAGAGGTGTCATTAAAGGATGTTTATGTTAATTAAATAGTAGGAAATTGAACTGCAAAACTCCTTTTTCACATTCAAAAGCCAAGCCGGACATAAACTTTCCATGGACTTTATCAGAACAAATGTCCTTAGATAAAAAGATACAATGGACTTCTGATTAAAGAGATAAGATGTTAGTCATTATCAATGCTATTATGCAGCATTTCTAATACCCGTTTATATGACTTTGTTGTAAAAATTTGTATTTTGCAAGAAACAAAGAAAACTTTATCAGTACAAATTTAAAACAGGAATTTCTACAACTCTAAATGAAAATATGACTAAAATATACAAAAACACGGGCAAATATAAAATGCAATAAGGACCAATGGCGCTACTTTAATTAGTAGTATTACAGAAAGTAATATAACTAAGATAAAGGTCACTTTTTCCATATGCTCATGAACAGAATCTTAATTTTGTTAAAATTAATATACATGTAAGTATTAATTTCAGTATGTCAGTTTATTATCAAATTAGTATTGAAGAAATCTAGGCTATTCCTGATAATTTTTTTGTTATGAAGCCTGTTAAATTTTAATTGCAACTCTTTCAAGTCAAAGTCACTTAAAAGGTATTATTCTATTTTATGAATTTGACGAATATAAACATCACTTATCAAATTGTTTCCGACCTTGTCCTGTTTATATCCAACATAAAAACAGCCTTGATATGATGTGACGTCAATTAGTAATTAGGTCTAGCTATTAAAAATATTAGTAAGAGAACAATTAAATTGAGTGGTAAGATACCTAGGAAATGATAAACATTATAGAAATATTGAACAGCAATATTGTAAAATTGAACTATTAATTATAATAACTTTAATTGTAATGAGTATATTAATTCGTATTCAAATCAAATAGGACAAAAACGAATTATTAAATTAGGTATTATTAAATATTATGTTTCCAAACCAGAGGATACATGCCTTCTTAATTTTCAGAATTCAGATGAAGATATTTAAAAACTGTTATCATTGTCTGGGGTTTTTGTAGAAGATCTTGAATTATTAGACATTATTGAAATGATAAGACTTAAATTCAAAATGAGGAGATTTTAAATTTAATGGTGGTACCATCATATGGAATATTATACTAATAATCTGTTTTATTAAATATTTGTGCATAATGTAATGTACATAATGAGACTTAACAATTCATAGAACTAGCAGGAACTAACATGATATGCTCCAGCAAACACCATAAAGTGTACTAGCACTCCTATTGCGACCGTGACATAAGCGTGCATACCAAAGTCACGGACAATTAACTTAGGTCCATTGTGTTCATATGCTTTTTGATGCTTATATATATGTGGTATAGATACACTTGGGACATATTGCATGTGGAGTAAATAATATTTTTGTTTGTTCTCTTTATAAATCACTACTGATAATTATAAATATAATGACTTACTTAACAACGCCTCTATGCTTGAGCTATCATTATCGAGGACAGCAGAAATGACATAGGCCAAGCCCAGCATGACGACTGTCAAAAGACTGAGCACTGTAAATGTTTCATAAACCCGAGCAAGTAGGCCTGATCGGCAGCCAATAAAGCCTGAAGATTCCGAAAATAAGTATGCAAATGGTAGTAATACAAACAGCGATAAGTTGGAGAATAAGAAAACATGATTCCAAAGTCCTGAAAAAAAAGAGATTGAGTATCAATTCTAAAAAAAAATTTAACACCAGTTTTTAAATAAAATGCAACCTAAGAAGCCGAATAGAATTTTATTAATTTCATAATAAATATATGAGCTGACTACAATACAAATTAAAAATTTAATTGAATAATTAGATTGGCTAGATTTGCAATCTGAATTGCTCTTATCTACTTTACTAATTGATAACCTCATCAAAATTTATTAATTATATGATAAAACGTTTTACTTTTTTAGAACATAACACTATATTATTATATTAATGAAATAAAACGGAAAATTTATATTAATATTCTGATGTAATAAACCTTTTTTCGAGGTGATGTTATTGTAAAAAAAAAATTGCAAAAATATATATGAATTACAGCAAAATTAAATTTTCTTTATTTTCAAACAGAATAAAAATTTTAATTTCTCTTTCTTTTTTTAGAAAAATATGAACGAAATAAATTGTCCCAAAACTAATTCTCAGTACACCACGTTGTCACTTTATCTATCACAACATTGCATCAATGTTTACGCAAGCTGGCTTTAACAATAGACTTGAGATTGTTCAAACAAATGCCATTGTTCACATCTATACTTGTGGTAACAGTTTATAACATTGAATGAAATATAAAGAATATTATGGTAATGACCTTATAGAGGCATTTAAAACTATTTTTAATGGTGAAGAAGTCTACACTTTTTGAGTAAAGGTATAGTTTTAGTACAAATGGTGTGTATTTATGAACTATTTTAAAATTTTAAATAACCCTTACAATACTCAAGTATTTTATTTTGAACAATAAAATTCAAGTAATTTACCACAAAATTTTTATGTTTTTATTCTAGGGACTGTAACGTCACATTGTTACTATTTACTTTCTTCAAAATTTAAAACTTTTATAGTCAAAATATCTTGGAAATTCTGTAGTTATACTCCTAATAAAATATTTAATTGATACTCCAGTTTTCATGTTTTAAGTCTGTATGTTCTTAGTGTTAAGTAATTTCTAAGGAGATCCAATATTCAAAATGTATAAAACAGAAACATATCAAGAGGTTTACATTAATTAATGAGGTATTACCTTGTATAAGTGAACTGTTCAACCATTTCACATAATAACTGTTAGGGTACAGGAGAAGTACCTCATTACTAACAATGGAGACTGGTAATAGTAGTGCTGATCCTACTGAGACAGCCAGTGAGAATGTACACAACCACAGACTTATTCGATAAACTGTAACCTCATCCTCATCAGTCGAATAGAAGTCCTCGCGATCTCTCCTGGTAAATTTTTCGACTATCGCATATGAAGAGAGGTACAGTACGATAAACAGAAGAAGGAATATCTGAAAGGTATATTTTTTCTGTTACAAAACTCATTAATTTAAGTTATTTTGAGCGAAGGCTAACTTGTTGAAAGTTTCACGGAGGAGAAGAAATTTAAAAAAATACTTGCAATTTGCTCCCTGACATTGTTATGAAAAATCTGCTCACGTAAGTCTGCTTCATCATCATCCATATTACGTTTCTATGAGTTTCTATTTTCACCTGTTTATGGAACTTTCTTTGTAATAAGATGTGTAAAATAGGTACCACATCTTTAAAACATCGCAGTATCAAAATACTGAACAAATATTTTTTTTATAGTTAACAAATTATTTTGTAGAGCAGCACAAATTTAAACAATCATTAATTTAATTTTAAACTAAAATCATTGTTATTTGGAACGTCAAATATAACCACACGTAGCCCATAAAACGGTATTTATTATACTGTAAATAGAACAAAATGCTATTGACGACTATCACCTACGACAGATACGTTTCGAACTGAATGCATAGACATCGCAATCCATCAGTCCAAATTTAATCTGACTTCAAAGTGTAGACAGGTTTTGTTTATGGCACAGTGGTTCAGAAAATGTTAAGAATACTTCGTCAATTTACCGACACATGTGTGAGATGACGTGTAAATTCTCATTTGGTTATTTTAGTTTGAAATTGTTTTTTCATAAGTTCATTCATTATAATACTCTCTAAGTATGTTAAATATTTTAAAAATTTGTTGTTAAATTTAACGCTTTGAAATAAAAATTTGAAAATAAAAAAAAAATTGTGATGAGACATCATTCTATCGTATGCGTGCATAAGTACAAAATTGCCAATTAAAAAGTTGTGTTGTAACCATGGAATAACTTCTTTCGTCTTTTAAATACTCAAGGTCTAATATGTATATTTTGAATATAAATTAAAATTAATGCTTCCCACACATTTATTTTTTATAAGTAATGTTATTTTTGAATAAATACTCAACTCGTCAAAAATGATTTCATCACATTAATTAAATAAGCTGTATCTTATACTTCATACTGATATTTAATCAATGACATCATATTACACAACAACACAATACATGCTTATAATGAACGATCGACGAATATTTTGTGAAAAGTATCTCAGAACGAGTGTAACTCATTTTATAATATTATTACTTTGCCTTCAAGTTTTACATTTTATGCGAATGTTCAAAAGTATTTATATCAACTTACATTAGTATATAAAATAAGTTTCTTTTAATATATTGTAATCATTCCGTTTACTTTTATTGTAATAAAATTATTGTAAACAATTCTTTAATTAAAATCTATATCTTCAGAACTGAAATATTTTGGAATGAAATGTATAAAAGATTTATTTTTAAATTCATACTAAAATAGTTTTTTTTATTATATTTAGATAGGTATATATAACATAAATCATATCTTAAAAAAATTAGTAAATTTAATAATATTTATTGATAACAAAATATCCATACTTTTTCTACAATTCACACAAATTTTTATAATAATTTAAGGGCTTGATGACAATGAAAGTGTATCGCCTTTCACAGCACTTTTTGCTATTTACATGTCGTAATATTAAATTGTGCAAAGTAATATTTTTATCATAGATACGTGGAAATTTTATTTATTTACTTACGTTCTTATAATAGATTGAATGATTGAATGGGAGAATAACAACAGTTTTTATGTATGATTATACATTTAATTTCATTATTTATTTTATTTTTCCCATAATGACATAATTCTTTGTATACTCATTAAATTTCACAGACAAAAACAGTAATTAAAAATGCCAAATATTAAACTATATCATATAGGGAAGACGTGTGAATTGGATAAAATGACTAAAAAGGCACGTAAAAAAGCATCCGTAATATATTTTGAATACATTCTATTTTTTTTGTGTTATATGAAAATAAGAAATACATAATTTAAAACTCATTGTTGAACTGCAGTCACTGCTTGCGACGTTAGGATTTTCAGCAAAAGTTTTGAGAACTTTGAAACCAATTAGATACTTGACTCGTTTCTATTGTATTACTGAACTCGAACTTCATGATATTTTTGACATGAAAAATAATGACATATTTTTCTCATCACAACTCATAACTAGATTCGTTTTCGATTAACCCTTAGATTACTGAATTTGAATTTCGTCACTTTTTAACTTACAGAATAAATCTTTAGTATGTTTGTTTTCTACTAACTCAAAGCATAGGAAATCTAACAATACTAGTGGTATAAATTATTATAATAAAGTGTAAAAAATTCTATGTATGTTATTTGTATTCAATCAATAAAATTGTCTTATTTATTAGGAATTGGACGAAATAATGAAAATATCAGTTACATTGTTAATATACAGATGTACCATAAGGAGTGGATTAACAAAATGTCGATAATAGAGGTCTTATTACACATACGAAACAATAAATTTTATTATCCTAGGCCTAACAGTTTTAGAGATTTGATTTTTAAAATTTTTTAAACATTTTGTTACTGCACATGAAATATTTTTTTTTTAATAATACACCTAGTATTATTATTTCTACTTTTTTATTGGCCTAGTGTTTTTTATCATTATTACTGGCAACATAAAAATTAAACATGAAAAGTGATGTTTGAACAATGGTAGCGTAAAAAAAAAGTATCGCAACCTTGTGAAACTTTATTTCAAAAACATCTATAATTCACACAGTTTCCAAAATATAATTTTCTAGTTCTAAGTCATTTCATAACATGTATTTTTAATCCTAAACACATACCATTCATCATTTTTTTCGGTCATGGCAAAATAAAACAAGTATAGTATTTATGATCATACCGCATTATTATATATATATATATATTATTTTTTTTTATTACAGTAAATGCTCAAAATTCCTTCCCCTAGTTCTAATGCATAATCAGCGTCTTACAAAATTTCTTCTTAAACTTCGTAAAGCCCCCTTTCGTTGTTTTTTACCACTTCACACACATGGTATAATTTTTGTCTTAATTGTTGTTTATTATCGTTAGTCGTCTCATAGACCGCCTCCTTGAAATATCCCCATAGAAAATAGTACAATGGATTGAACTCTGGTGAACGTGGTGGCTATGCACTTGTACGGCCACGACCTATCTATTGATTTGGGTAAGCTGCAATTAAGTATTCAGTTACTAGTCGCTGGGATGGGAGTTCAAATGGATCGGTAATTTTCTGATCCACGATTCCAGCCCATAAATTGACTCCGAATTGATGTTGAAATCTATCTTTCCTTTCTATGAGGGGATTCTCGATGGCCCATTCGTATAAATTGTGCATATTAAATATTCCCATTCTTTTAAAATATGATTCATCGCTCCATAAGATTGAATTAAAAAAAGCGGACCTTGTCTCTCCCGACAGAAATCTATTCGTTGTTGATAATCAGCAGGTAGTAGTGCTTGTATTTATACTCTATTTCTTGTGACACCCATACGTCGAGAAATCCGCTGACCATTATTAGAAGCTTCTTACATTTTGGCCAGCACTTGACGCTCATTAACATTTATAGGTCTTTCTTTAGGAATTATATTTCCAGGAATTCGTCCATTTAAATATACGTTATTTACAGGAAGAAAGACTTTGTGATCAGGAAACCAAATGATTCGTCTCATGTTACGAATGTTCGTTGGGTTTGGGCGACGTCAAATGACGATAATTTAGCGGTAATTTTTTTTATCTCTCATCAAAGGATTCTGTCGCGACAACACGCCACAAATGTTTGTCTGTGGCTATGGTTTTGGTAATTCCCCCTAATCTTAGTGTACACAATACGACAAATAAAATAAGTTGAAAACTTTTATAACGTGAGTTTTTTTTTTAAATATTTTGACATTTTTCAATACGTTAAACGTATTTCAAAGATGTTGTAGTTTATGCGTTTGAGTACAGCATTTCAGGTTTACTTGTATTTTATTTTGTATTTAATTTTTATCTGAGACTTGCGATTTGTTATAATATAACAAACATTTAAGCACGGATAGTTCCTAGTATCTAATTTCACATTCATACGTATTTATCGAACTATACTGCCCACACAAAGATATATTATACCTATAAATATGTTCCCTATTTCATAGTAGATTTCATGTAACAAAATTTTTCTTATTGGAATTTTAGGACCAACATTTTAATTTGGGCAACCTGAATTAAGTAATGATGACGAAGCTGCAATAGAATTGCCGAAAGCTGAAAATTATCATGACTTAAAGATCGGTAGTGCCCTTCCACATCTAAACTAATTGGTAATAAGTATTTATATTTTATTTTTTAATAATGCTATTTATTTTATTTCATTTTCTGAAATTTATATATATTTCTTGTAGCTTTGGTAAACAAATGAAATTAGCAAAGTAGTTGTAGAAATAAAACACCTTTTAGGAGCGAGAGCATGTACACTAGATGAATTAAATATTTCAAAGGATTACAAAAGTACAATGAAAGTCTTGTAAAATATTTTGAAGTTAATATGAGATTAAATAAAAACCTGCGATATAACTTGTGATTGAAGAAATGATAAACAATAAAAAAGTAATATTAAACCTTGTGTGAAAACAACAATTCAATGTGCCTAGAAAACCATGAAAGTACAGGGAAGCCCCCTTTAAAGTATGAAAGGTATCAATAACGGTAAGGGGAAGATACATTTTATTTAAGCCATACTCAATGGATAAAAACAGAATTAAAAGTTTTAGTGACAGAGATTGTAATTCATTATTAAACTTTTATGATTCAGCACTATAATTAAAATATCTCTATGAGCCTGAAAATCCCCTTCAATCATCAAATATTTAAAAATCAATTCTGAAGAAGCAAAGTTAAAATCAATAACAATTAATGATTTATAAATTATACAGCTATTAACTAAACATCAGAGATATTACACTGAATGGTATGACACCTGAAAATGTAGATAACTACCAGCAAATTTCACACTGTCTGCCATTTAAAAGTAAATCATATGAAAGTGCATGTTATGTGAACATCTTTTAAACTTCTAACAGTTTATTTTTCATTCTATGACACCACTGCATTATTAACATAGGAATAGCCTTGCAAGAATATTGTCAAAAGTGTGATTCATCTCTTTATTCATGTAGTTTGTCTATTTATAAAGAATGTTTCTATGTCGCAACTTCTTCTGTTGGCTTTTTAGACAAGACAATAATAGAAATTAAATGCCCTTATTTTATTTACATGTTACTAACTCATTAATAGTGCCAAAGTTTGATGTATAATGAAGAAAACAATATTTTAAATCTAAAATTACATCTCGTGTATATTTATATATTCAGGGTCTATTGTATCACACTTGAAAGAAATATTGCAATTGCAATAGGGATAATAATAAATTTTTTAAATTATCTATTATAAGCCATTTATAAGATATCTCATAGAAACTATATTAGATATGTTATAAAAATTATATTCTTTTTACAGTGTGTATGTTTTTAAAAAGTAATATAAATTGAATTTTTGTATTCAATTATGAAAAAATTGAGACAAAAGAAAGCAAAAATCAGTGTTTGTTTTTTTGGACTATACTTTCTTTATAACTGCACAACAAAATGAATTTTAGAAGCAAATTTTATATAAATCTGTTTCAATCCGTAGCTTGTTGTTGTCTTCCTAATTTCAAGTCACATGTAATTAAACTCAATGGATTTGTGGTTTTCCTTTTTAAAAAGTAAGTGTATTTACTGTTATATTTTTGGAGTAGTTTGTATTTATATTTCTAGTAGTCTTTATAGTAGTTTATATTTATATTTCTTGGATGATCCAGTTATATTTTAATTTTCTCGTTTTGTGTTTCGTCAAGTCTCGGTTATTAAAATCAAAGTCAGCCATCATCTTCATCACATACTTTCATGATACACAATCTCTTGTGGATCCTCTATAGCTTTCAAAGCAGTTACATACTAAGCCTCCTTGTGTTTATTAAACCAAAAACTACAATATGTTTCTGTGTTTGTATTAGCTGAAAGTCATTTTTTGTCAAGTAGGTTTGTTCGGCTTTCTTTGTATCTATAATGACTCTTGTAGTACTTTTGTCATCTGGAAGTGCACAAACTCACGATTAGGGCAGATATTAATTAATGACCATACATCACTAACAAAACTTAATCTATGTCATGATTATATTTGATATGTCATTCTTGCCTACATAAAACTTGCAAAACTTAAAATCTGGCTTATTTCATGTGTGAAAATTTTGTGTAGGTTTCTAGTCCCTTACAGAAGTTTATTAGATTTTTCATTAGATACAATTGATTCAATAAAAAATAATTTTAAACGATGTGAACCAACTGGTTTGACTTCCAGAAGTATATTTTTCAACTTATCTGTTGACGAAATATGGTCATAAAAGAAAAGTCTCACAATCAGAAGTTTCCAGGCACATACTGGTCATTAGGTTATTCTCTATGTTAAGATTTACAATTACCTTGTGACTCTGTTAGTCAATCTTTAAACATAACATGTGACTATTTTTTAGTATTACGAGCTTGTAAGCAAGTTTTTCATGCAGTCGTTTCTACTGACTTTATTTTTTTATTCCACGAAAAAATGGATGCTTCTTAGGGTATGTTGTATATGTATGTTTCTTATGTTAATGTTGTATGTCTTATAAATTAAAAAGATTATATGAACCAATTTAAAGAATAATATTAAATACATAATTACATGTAATTTAATAAAATATTTATAAATACTTGTGCAATGACTTATTTGAATACATTTTCTTATTTTCAGTGAAATTACATCGGCGTAACATAGAACTGTCCATTGGTATTAATTTGTATCTACTTGTAGATTTTACTACAATCTTTTAATATTTTTACCTGTAGGATTTTTTTGACATCTATTTGGTTACATTTTGTTACAAAGCATAATGTCATACTGAGAATAAAGTTGATAATATTGGTTATATTCAACAAAATAATATCATTTGGGAACAAGTTTTACTATGATCAATCAATTTGTAATTTATAGTGGATAGATATTTTCTCTTTAGTTTATAATAAATAAAACTTATCTCAGTTTTCTACTTACACTACTTGTAATACAACATTAAAACTTATTTAAATGATTAGAGTAATTTTTATGTAATATGAGCACAAATTAAGAGAAAAATGTACTTTGTTTTTCTGAGACTTGAAATTGTACAATATTGAAAACACTATTACAATCTGACTAGTGGTTTTAGTGTGAGGAACATATAAACAGACAGGCAAATAAAAATTTGAATATCCCATATGATTTAAATATAGGTATACATTTAAATATGATACATAATTTCTATTCTATATTTTATTTAAAGTTCTTAGAATTCATTTTTTCAAAATATTTTTGCTATGAGCACTTTTATATATTACACTATTACATGTATAGATTTTATTAAATTGCAGTGCAACATTGATTTTGATATTTATAAAAGAAAATTGTTAAGTGTCAAAGGATTGAAATTGGAAAAAGTTCAGGAAAATAAGTAAATTCTGCATAATCCTGAGCATGTCATAAGAACCAACACGTTTATAACAATGGAATTATACAATACTATCCAGATGTTTCAACTTTTTGTAGATGACTATGGGTTTATTACGTATTTGTGTTGATCATATGGGGATTTAATGATGCAAAAAAGTGAATGTTAAAACTATATTTTATGTAATCTTTGTAATGTTTTGGTAAAACTATCTTATCCTCTCAAGCGTGCAGGTCACTTCTATGTAACATCAGCGTTTACACTACGTCGATAAAATAATGTGTAACTTCAAATATGTACTTTATTGTAATGAAATTGTTCACGTAGACAGAGAAGAAGTAGAGTTAGAATATAGTCGAAGCAGTTGTACCATATTTATATAGTTTAGGGGTATAAAAAATAATGTAAAAAAGGAAAACATAATTTCCCTGGTTCTGTAAGAAACAAAGGTTTATGAAGGAAATATTTTTATAAAATGTAATTTTCGTAACTTTCATAAAAAAGCATAAATAATAATTAAACGTAAATAAAAAAAAATAATTTATCCTAACAGCAATTTACTTCATTGTTAAGTTTCAAAATAAAACACATTATCAAGCCGTATAAATAAATCCTTATTACATCAGCAACCTGTCTGATCACACTGTCACCAACCTCACAAAAGTCAAAGTAGTAGAAGAGGAAGTAAAAATAGAAGAGATATTTTTTGAACAAATTGATATTATCTTGTGCTGAATGTGAAAAGCTTGCAAAGGAACGGTGTAGAGTGGATGAGTAAATTATAAACATTTCCAATTTTCAGTGACATTTGCTAAAACTAGTTGTGTTCCTCTTATAAATGAATTATATATGGTAATAATATTTCCATGGTTCATTATAACTTAAAACGCAATGAAAGGGCAATGAAGCAACTCGAAAAATAAGAAAATTTTAAGAAAAATTATGAGTTTGAGTAATTTGTACACATGGTCAGAGTAAAACATCGTACACGCACGTGGCAGATATTAACAAAAAGAGTAAACTTATTGATAACATTATTGACATTTACTGATAATATAATTTACAGTGGGTAATAAAAAGACATATTTACATCAAGCATCACAAAGAAGTTAATTAAATTATTATTATAATTTAAATATGAAACTAGAGGTTCATGATAACTAAAATGAGAAACAAACCTATTCTGCTTGAAATAACTGTAAGTAACAAATATCTTGAATTACGTTTGATTTGTTACCAATGTTAAGGAGTTACATTGTTCACATCAACTCATCAGCAGGCCCTGACCTGGTCGATGTTGTAGTCATATTGCAAAGTAACTATTACCAGTAGTTAATATCTTAAATCGCAGTTTACTTAAGACCATCTACTAAGTAGCTACATTGTTCATCTCCAGAACTCATCATCAGACTCTGATCTGGTCGGTGGTGTAGTTATTTTGCAAAGTAATAACTAATTGCAGCAAATATCAAATCACGATTCATGTCCTACCATCCTTTAAGGAATTCCATTGTTAATCTCCAGAACTCATCTTCAAATCCTGACATAGTTGATGGTGTAGTTATTTTTCACAGTAGCAGCTACCAATAGCAAATATCTTGAATCATGCTTGATTTTAAGGAATTCCATTGTTCCATCAGAACATCCCCATATTTATAAGGAACTACCTTGCTAGTATATTCTTTCAAACAAAATAATTATTAGTATTAAACTTTATAACTGACTAGAAATGAATGTAAGTATATATGTGTAGGTATATAACATTTATATATGAAATTCTAGTCAGTCGATGCTTTGAAATACTGGAAACTGCATAACAAACTATAAACTTCACTGACTCTTACTTCCGAAAAAATATCTGTGTTACTCTCAAGTTGTGTCTAAAGATATATTACCACAAAAACCTTGAAAACTGTTTGTTTATTGTAATTGGGAATATGGTGATCAAGATTATTGGGGATAGGGACTGTGCAAGTGCTATTAGTCTCATACGGTGATAACTTAATACATTTTTGGTTACACTGCTGTAATTTTTCATGTGAAGTCCCTATAGTATACATATTGTAATCAATCAAAATTATTTATAATGACTAAATATGTTGTGTAAAAGCATTTTAATAATTCGTAAAAAAAATTTTTTTTTCAAAAATCAAATCTCATATTCATTCATAAATATGACCTCTTTAAATTCCACGACATTTACAATTTTCTGTCGATAAAATACTGTACTGGTATTGACGGACATATGATCAAAAGTTCTTATTTCTGTCTTTCTAAGTGACTATGTTTCTTACACGGCCTATACATGACAAAAAAAATTGGTGGTGTAAAAAATAAATATGTTCTGAACAGTTCATAGTACTACCCCTTGTTAATGGGACATACTTGTAGGTACTTATAATAATTCATTTTTATACTGACAAAAATTTCAGAGGGGAGCGACTCTAGTGATACCCCTTGGTAAAGATCGTAGGTAGTTGTATAATAAATAAAAGAAATGTAAGTTGTATTGCATTCAAAATCTTTAAAAAAGTATACAAACCAAGATTACTAAATGAGCTTAGGAAATTATTATTCACAATAAAAGGAAACTACGTGATGAAGTATTATTTCTACTTTCTTTAAGTTCTTTACCACAACCTAGGTTTCGTTGTATTACAACATACAACATTATAACGAAACCTAGGCCGTGGTAAAGAACTTAAAGATAGTAGAAATAATACTACATCACGTAGATTCCTTTAATTGTGAATAATGAATTTCTACAAAATTAACGCCAAATATATTAAAAATTATTATTTATAAAATAAAGGAAATTGAGAAAAATTATGAAAAGCATTTTAAAGTAGTAGTCAAATTGATCAATCCATAAAAATTTATATATTCTCTATAAAGGTACAGTTAATAATTCTTCCATAGTAAGTTTCAGGAAATATGAAATGTGAATATATAACAAGTGATACTTTAGTGTCACTTGTTAATACTTTCCATATCATCCGCTTCCTTCTTCAGTTTTTTAGTTTCAACTTTTTTTAGATCTTTATCAGTTGCTGCAAGTCTATGTTCAGCTAAAATAACTTCTTTATTGTTTTGTATTGATTTTCTTACTTCTATTACCTGTCTTGTAAACATTATAATGCATGGCTCAATAGCTTCTCCTTTCTGCATACACCTGATGGGAGAAAATGTGGCATTTTAAGAATAAGATTCATTATTTCCAATAGGCTAATATTGTTCTGGAATTTTCTCATAAAAAATCTGATTTCACATATTTATCATACCTTCTAGGTGAATTCAGATGTTGACTGCTGTGTGCAGTCTAGTGAAATGTTTCATTCGAAGAATACTGTGTTAAATAGATTATTCTTCGTCAATCCAGTGAACAGTGAAGTTCAAAAAGATAATTAAATTGTTCACACAAATCTACATGTCAGTGATTATTAGTATTACTTTAGTCTTAACAGGTTTTGTTTTAATAATCTTTTTTACTTTTTCACAAAGCTACGAAAAATTGTTTCACTTATGTTTTTTCTTCTGGGCAGTTAGTATATTGGTGTCAATAAATTAACAGTCTATTAAATATAGTGTACTTTAATATGGATATATGTTGATTATCTGATGTGATCATTTCAGTTATAGCATGGTGAATTTCGAATGATTTTGAGTCATTGATCTCCCATTTCTTGATAAACGCACCTTCTAGAGTTTGCTGTTGGCTTTTACTGGTTTACTGTTGATATTGGCTTTTATTGTACACTTAGGAAATGGGATGTTGAAAGCTGTTTGCTACAACCACTTAACAATTTATGATGAATTTTTGATTTTAAATGGTTTGTCAAAGGAAGTGTTGCAGCTGTCCACGGTTTAAATGATCTATTTAAACCGTGTTGAAATCTAGAAGATGTATTTTGGAAATGATTATATTTTAAACAAATACCAAAATTGTAAAATTTCATATGTACTTACGTTTTTGAAATGTTAATGTTATTTAGTAGTTTTAGTAAAATTTATAAAAATAAAAATGTTTTTCAATGAATTTTACATCTTTTGTTTATTATTTAATAAATATAAATTAAAAGTTTTATTATAATGACATGTATGGATTACGATGCTCTATATATAAAGCGCCATTTAAAACCTAGGCCAAGGGTACTGCCGGATTACTGAAAACGCCGGGTTACTGGAATGTACTAAAAATACGCATATAAATACCTGGACAAATTATTTATTTTAATGTACATAGTGTTGTTTACATTATTCCTTTGAAGTTAAAGGCATAAAATAGTTGTCTATTTTTGATCGTTTTTTCACTTTAATGACATTTTCAATACGTTTTCTTGAAGACGTTTCAGAGCAGAGACGCCATTTTCTTCTGCCCAAGTAATAGATGTAGCGATGGAACGAACGGCTACGTAGTGGGGTATTGTCTGAACAGCTGGTGTCACTTCCCCTCCCCTGCTCCCGTCTTCACAATCCTCTTCTATTGTGCTCACAGAGTCTACGATTTCGTTGTCTGACAAATACTGGTTTTCTTCCCCTTCATCGCCAGTCAGCCAGTCGCGGACATCATCATTTGTCAAAACATTGTCAGCTGTATCTATGAGGTGTTCATTGAAAACGTCTCTTAGCTGATTTAAGTCACTGTTATCAATGGCTGTTTCATTTATTTTTTTCTGATATTGCTCCAGAAGATCCATGTTAGGCTTCAAGTTTGCCCACGAACAATCACTTTTTTATTAAGATTTTTCCAAGCATTGGCAAGTGAGAAAACCATATCTTTCAAGTTAACTTGGTTTAGCAATTTAATCACGCTGTCATCTTTAGACAAAACCGTGTACAGAAGGTTTTTTTGTACTGTATTTTAATGGCCTGTACCACATTTTGGTCCATAGGTTGCAGAATGGGTGTTATATTGGGAGGCAGAAACATAACACAGATAAAACTGTCTTTTATGTTTAGCTCCTCTTCATTAGGGTGACCAGGGCAGTTGTTTAAAATAAGCAATGCTTTTTGGGGAAGCTTCTGTTTATTTAGGAATTTCTTCACTGATGGTACAAACAGTTGTTCAAACCATTCCACAAACACTGACTTGGTCATCTATCCTTTATTTTGAGCTTTATAATCAACGGGAAGTTGAACATTCTTAAAAGTCCTAGGCCTTTTTGCTTTACCAATCTCTAACATATTCATCTTGTGTGTACCACTGGCGTTTGAACAGGGCATAAATGTGATCTATCTTTTGCGAGTTTGCGTCCAGGCACACTAGCTTCAGCTCGATGAACGTAGGTTTTATTAGGTAAAAGCCGCCAAAATAACCCACTCTCATCATTTATTTTTTTTAATTAATTAAACTTTGTTTATATTGTTTCATTAAATTTAACAATTCATTATGTTCATTTAAATTTTTGAAATATTTAAATTTAAAATTAAATTATTAAAATAAAAATAAATAGGTTTTAATTTTTAACACAACTAAATTTAATTCTAAATGCAATTTTAAATTTGATTGATTTAATAAATAGATTTTAAAATAAGAAAATGAGGAAATATTAAATTTTTAGAATAATATAATTTAATATTAAAATTAATCTTAAATTTAATTTATCTGTGACACAATATAATGAAAATAATTAAGTATAAACTTAAAATTACCTTTAAATTTGATTTGATTGAATGATTAAAAAAAATTCAAATATTAAAATAAGAAAAAATTAATTGGTAGAATAATAAAATTTAATGTTAAAATTAATTTTAAATTTAATTCAATTTTCAAATAAAAATATTTCAATTTTAAAATGCTTAAATTTTAATTTTTAATTGAATTAAATTTAAAATTAATTTACTGTAATTTCTTAATTTTAAGTTTTTTTTTCTTATTTAGAATATTTTTTATATGTAATTTATAATTCACTATTTTAAATTTATTTTTTTTATAAATGAATATTTTTCCTGAAATATTATATGAAATTTATTGATTTAAATCCTTACTTTACATTTTTGCTTTGAAAAAATGATAAAAAACAACATAAAATATACAAATTAGGGAGAGAGAGAGAGAGTTGAATAAAAGTGGTTTTACAATTTTTTATCAACACATATCTGTCATTTAAACCATATTCTTCTTTCTAATTACCCTATAATTTATAATGTAATTAAAGGTATCAGAGAATGTGACTAATGATCGACAAGTCAAAGTGCTCTAATTTTTTCACCATTTTTTCACCAAGTTCACCATGGAAAATAGCTTATGGTGTGGGGAGATAATGTTCTAATTCATATCTCAATAAATAATTTTTTTCAGATACAGGTTTATTCAGAAATATCATGATTATTATGCCAGCTTACAAAGGTTCATTACTACATTTGTACTCAAAAGTATAATATCACTTCGAATAAATTTTAACATGTGGTAGAAGTAGTGAGGTAACAATTTTCTTTATTGGGCAGTGACGAAAAGTTTATTGCAATATGAATTCAAATTTCATTGAATACTGAAGAGACTTCTAGTAAAATTGTAGAAAATTTTTAATTTTAGTAAAACTAACGTTATTTGAAATAAATACTGTAAGTAAAATTTTGTAACACTCAGTTATTTTAAGATATCATTGTAATGGTATAGTTAAAACCGAGTTTGGTTCCATATGGAAATAACAAAAATATTTTTTTATAAAAATAACAAAGAAAGTAAATAATATATAGGCAATTTGAATTATCGTTGATACTTATGAAAAAATTATTCATCATATTTACCATAATAAGAAGCAAACCACGATTAATTTTCTCAATATTGTCTTGTTTTTTTCAAGCCGTTTGGTTGCCGTTTCATCATTTCCAACTATCAAATTATGTATTAGCAGCAGGCATGGAAACACATATCTTACTATCGTACATATTTTGTTTACAAATGAAGCATGACTGGTTATAGCTCTCTTCTTGCAAATATTACTGAAAACTGAACATTTTAGTAATTTCCTCATTCGCTTTGCCCTGTTCCTTTTGCAGAACTACAGATCTCTCAAGCTTCTTACAGCTTAAGCTTCGCAAGTTCTTAATAGCATACTAACTTTGTCTGCATTGATAAATAGAATGTGATTTAGGGTACATTATTGTAAGAGCCCAGATGAAACCCTATTGTTGTGGCAACAATGTCTATTTGTCCATCCTTTCATCTGTCAATCTTGTAATTTCTTAATTAAATAAGATAAACTTGTATTTCACATATTGTAGTTTCTTGCCGTCAAACTAAAAATGGTTTTCAAAATAATTTAAAACTATATTTTTAGGGGGTTCCAAAACATGTAAAGGAAGACTGAAAATATATTTGTTCAAAGATGTCTTTGAGTAGAACACAAATCAACTTTTTTTTGCAGAAAAATAGCGATTTAGTGGCCTATTGAAGTTAATATTTTTAGGTAAGCTGAATTTTTAGCTAGGCTGAAATAAAATAAAATATAGTCTATATTAGAACGCAGGAACCTATACAAACAATGAGTTTTTAAAATTACTTTGAACTAACAAACTCTACTCCTTTTTTATTGTATAAGTCTAGGTAATGGGCATCTTTTGTTAAATTATGGCAGAGCTTTCAAGGTTCAGATTTAGAATTTTGCCTTTTATATCTTCTGATTACTGCATAATTTTTGTCTCCAACTCTTCTCTTTATGTCCAACTCTTCTCTTGTGTTTATCAAGCTGCTATAAATTTTTTGCTTCATGGTGCTCCAAAGAAAATAGTCCATTTGGATCTGGTCTGGAGAGTGTGACCCTATAACCAAATATTTTGATTATTGAAGAACTCCCAGTGAAATGAATTATGTGGATGTGAAATGAGTTGCAGTGCATTGGCTGCCTTGTGATCAAAGTTTTTAATTGCTTCTTCACTGTTCTGTAGAAGTTGCAAAAAAATCTCACTGTTTAAAACTTGAGGCAATATAATGGGTTTAACCATAAAAGTTTTCAATCGAGGTAACACGCATATTAATAGATAGTTATCTGCATCTTAGTCTAAAAGCATTTTGATTTTCCTCAGCCAAGATATATTAATTTCTAATATTGGTAATAATTGCATGAAATGTTTACTTTTTCTTATATTGATAATTACTGCATGATATTGTAGCACTAGTAAATTTCAATTCATAGATCCACATGACAAATTGTGAAAACCACATATCATTTCTTATCAGATGCAAAATCCATGCTGTAAATACACAACAAGGTCAAGGTTAGGGTCAGGGCCGGATTTAAACTTAATGCCGCCCCTGGGCATCGAAAAAAATACCGCCCTAATACTGAAATTTCAGTCAAACTTATAGTTGATGTATTTTATTTCTAAAAAATAATATAATTAATTTATTATAAATTTCAAGAACATAAAATAATATTTGTTTTTTTTTCTATAAATTATAAATTTTGCACTAAGGGTGACTTATCATTGTATTACATTAATTTTTTTACAGGCAAACACGCCTGGCTTTTTGAATTGCAAATTGGTCGATTAAATCTTCGCAATCTAAACATTGAAGTACGTCTGACTCGATGCATAGAATAGCTAAGCTATTGAGTCTATTTGCACTCATTGTAGAACGTAAGAAGTTTTTAATTCTTTTCAAACATGAAAACGATCGTTCTGCGCTACAGTTTGTTGCAGCTAATGTCATAAATATTCGATATGCGATTTCCACGTTTGGGAACTCAGTATAAAGGTCGTTTGTATGTAAAAATTTCAAAAGATCGGAACGTGACTTTTGTTCCATCATTTTTTCAGTGCAATAAGCATGGAAGTGCACAAATTCGTCATCTAATGAGGACTCGAGGTCTGACGAATAAATATTTCTCAAACGTTTAGCTCGTTTACGAATTTCTCTAATATTCAAATTACCAAATTCAGTGATAACCGAGAACTTTTCCTGAATCTTTTCATATTCTACACATCTTTTGCGCAATTCAGAATCCAGATTGTCAAGAATGACATTGAAGGAGTTGACTCTAAAATGGTCCCGACCTGACAGTTGTACATCTCCATCCCGTGATTCCTCAGCATGTAATTTTCTCTTCCTTTTTCTAGAAACTGTTGTTTTATATTCTTGAATTTCCGAAATTTTTAAAGCATTTTTTTCATATATTTCAAATTTATTTCGCGTATCAGCAACAACTTTGATCAAACCACGATAGTCATCAATTACTTCAGCAATGTTACAATCAACTTTTTGAAATCTTTGGCTAACAGCATTGAATCTTGAGAGCAAAAAATGCCAAAGTATCTGCATAAATGCTGTTTCAAGTCGCTCTAATTGAATTCGAATACCTTTTGCTTCTTGTCTTGTAATTGCATTTTGTTGGATATCTTCCTCAAGAATAATCAAAGTCTCAATTATTTCATTGAAATATTCATTGAGTACTTGAACTGCTTCATAACGAGCTGACCATCTGGTTGCAGATAAAGATTTTAACGCAATTCTTTTTTCAGTATGAGATTGTAAAACTTCCCAGCGGTGCGTCGATGCAGTAAAGAAGTTGTATAAAGTTTGTACTGTATTAAAGAATGAAGCAGCTTCTGGCGTACATTCTACTGCGTGAACTCCAACTAAATTCATAGAGTGAGCAGCACAAGGAGCATGTTCTGCAAGACCATTAATTTCATGAATTCTCGCCTGTAAACCTGAATAAATCCCTGATATATTATTCGCATTATCATATGACTGACTTCGACAGTCTGCGAGATTAAGATCAAAAAACTCAAGAGTAGACAATACAGCAACTGGTAAATCTTCAGCTTTGTGTCCAGAGTTTTCAATAAACATCAGAAAACGTTCAACAGGCGTTCCATCTTTTTTCACATATCTGAGAACAAAAGAAAGTTGGTCGACGTGAGATATATCAGGCGTGGAATCTACTATAATGGCATAATATTTCGCTGATTTGACTTCTTGAACTATGATAGAAGACACTTTTTGTGCCAAAAGCTGTATAAATTCTTCGTAAATTGTTTTCGATAAGTAACTTGTACTGCCAGATCCTTTATTTCCGAATTTTCTAATATGTTCTTCGAGAAATGGGTCAAAAGAAGCAAGGAATTCAATCAGCATCAAAAAATTGCCATTATTTGGAGAGCCAAATTTTTCGTCACTTCCTCAAAATGGAAGCCCTCGAGAAGCTAAGGCTTTAGTAGCAGCGACTACTCTTCTTAAAACATTTCTCCAATACGAAATTTCTGTTTCAGTTTGAATGAATAAGTTGTGGTCTATTCTATTCTTATTATCTGATCTTTGCTTAAGAGTTAACATACATTTTGTATGATTTTTTGAGTGTTCATGCTCAGTAACACGAAGGCCTGCATGCTTCCAATCATTAAATCCGGTTTTACCATTAAACGAACAATCTACATCGAAAAGGAGACAAGCTACACAGAATACAGACCCTTTACTAACTGAGTAAATGAGCCACGAGCGTGGAACTTTTTCACCGTTAATCAATTTTCTGGTGAAATCGTTTATAGCCCATTCTCCTGGATCACCGCTTATCACAATATCTACTGATCCATCCTCTTCTACAGTTCTTGTTGAGGTTGGAGCTTGAAATTTATCTACATAATTTATATTCTGTGGTAGCGAAGAAGTCGTAGCAGTATCAGTACTATCACTCGGAGACGAAGTCTGTTTCGAAGTCGAAGTTGAACATGCATCATCACCTGTCAAAATTTACTATCATTCTATTAATCTAATTATTACAATAAATAATAAATGCATGTATCTAAAAATAAGTCATTATTATACTCGGAACAAAATATGGAACTTAGCAAGATTATCGCGACAAACCTTCGAGATCAAAGTTTGTACAATCTCTATTGATAGATTCTGATTTTTGTGTAACACATTCTTTCTTCGTAAAAAAATTATCCAGCTTGGGAATTTTACTCAAAACCTCTTGTTCCTTTTTACATTTGTCTAAAGCGCGCTTCCGATACTCAAATCCACTCAATTTTTTTCGTCCGTCATTCATGTTTGCCAATCGATTATATATTTATGCTCAACAAATATAAAATTTTATGCAGGTTAGATTCATGTAAACATGTCAAATACGCAAAACAGCGACATCGAAGGAACCTATATACATTTGTAAAACAGACCATAGGTGGCAGCATGCACTATTGCATGTTTATAAGATTCAAAAATATAAGATTTTTCTTTTAAGTTAAAATTAATTAATGTAATCAATAAATTATTAAATTTTCTAAAAATTAATTAATTGATTGAAGTTTATGTTTTAAAAAATTCAAAAGTAACTCCAAAATATTTAGAATTTTTCGGAAAAACTACTGAATAAATTCCTTTTATTTTAGAAAATAAAATTAATCGAATATTATTTTAAATCTTCAAAGAAATAAATTAATTAAATCATTTTGATTATTATTTTTTACTAAAAGGGCCAAAATTATAATTTACAAATAATGCATGAATTGAATTTCTTAAATTATCAATTAATTAAAATATGATTAATTTAAAAAATTAATTAATTATATTGATTAATCTTGATAAGATTGGAAATTTTTTTTTTCAGTTTCCACATTTTGCCGCCCTAGAAAACTTGCTGCCCTGGGCACTAGCCCCGACTGCCCCTAGTGTAAATCCACCCCTGGTTATGGTCTCTTTCATTTAAATTTTGTGCACGTTGGTAGCATTTATATTAAACTATGTACAAATTTCTATTAAGTATTAGAATATATCTTTCGTATATAAAAATATTATGATTTTCTAAGAACTATTTTAGTATTACTACTCCAAACTTTTTTGATATTTTATATTTAGCTCATTTTATTGTGTGTTTTGTAAATACAGGATATAAGAAATATTAAAGCAGTATTCCAGCTTCTTATATAATGTTATTCTTTGAGTATTAGAACTGGTAACTATTAGTACTGGTAAGTATTAATACTTAGGGCAATTAATTTGAAATTTAAAATTAAGATTAAATTGCAATAAAGAAGAATGCCATTTTTCTACAGAGTAATTGGCTTAGTTATGAACATGAATGGTTCGTAAGTCGTATTTTTGAGTTCATATATACAAATAAAATTATATAAATTTTAATTCGGTGCAACTTCGAAGGTCTTCAGAGCAACTAGAAAAGCTAATGATTTTGAGGTTATAAATATTATGCAAAGAATAGCGGAAGCGAAGTTTGCATGGGTTTTCGCACTGCTTACGTTAGTGAGTTTGTGGTAGGGAAGCGATGTAGTTTTTATTATATTTTCTAAAGTTATACAATATACAAATATTTTAGTGGAGGTAATAAATTAAATTGATGTTATTCTATGAGGTTATACAATGCAAATGTTCCGGTGTATGTAATAAATTAAATGAATAAAATATTAAGTATGGGTGATGATATTATATTGAGTTGTTCTTTTAATATATTAATGATGGTGTCATCTTATGCCTGTTTATTTCTAACGTGTCTTTCTGCCTTTTTTATGTCTGTTTATTTCTAATGTTGAGTTTATTGCCTTTTGTATTTATTTGTAATATATAGGGAGCATTGTCGGTATGAGGGTGATGGTTATTTTCAATGAGATGTTTTGCAAAGTGAGACGTGTCCTTGTTAGTTATTTAATAGTAAAATATCTTCCTGTTTGACCTATATAAGCATTTGTTTCAACAAAACGTGCATAAAGTTTAAATTTATGCTAAGACTAGTGGAACAACTCGAGCAGTCCACAAAGCAACAGCAAAAGCCACATGGCTGAAGGAAAAAGTACGGGAAGCAATCATAAAACGAGACAACATAAACCTCAGCCTAAAGGTAATACATTCCACTTTAACATATCTCCTTCGCCCTATAGAATTTGATACATTACACTATAAAATAGAAAATGATGTCAGTATCATAATGAAAAACATAACACATCAAAAATTAAACAAAATTAAAAAAAAAACAAAGCCAAAACCCAGAAACCAAAAGTTATATCCAAATAAACATTTTATCCTAGAACGATAAACCTCTCAAAATCAACACTTAATAATAAATAAATAGAACTTTTAAATAAAGGATTTAAATATGTATAATATTCCTATCGCACCCTCCAAAAAAAAAAATAGCATCACTAATAGTAGATACCGAGATTGCATTCAGTAACCAGGACGCACTTACTAAACATAAACCTGCTGATATAATGTGTAAAGAATACTTTAAAGCCAAAACACACATTAACGAAAACATTTTGATGCAACGTAATTTACAAAATAAAATTAATAAAGGTAAACTTATCCTAGCTAAAACAGATAAAGGCAACACAATACTTATCCTAGACCTAAGTCAATACAAAAATAAAGTGTATGATTTCCTTAAACCAGAAGACTTCATAAATTTACAAAAGACCCCACCACAAAATTTATAGACAATGTGAAATAAATAATGAAAACTTGTAATATCATATTTTCTAATGAATTTGTTAAACGTAAAGTAACAGAAATGAACCCTAGATTCCTGATACTCTATGGAGAATCTAAAATTCATAAACATATACCAACAATATACCCATACGACCCGTAGTGTCATATATGAACGCACCCTCAGAAAATATACACGATTAAAAACTCCTTTGATTTGTGTAATAAAATCCAAAATATACACCTAACTCCCAATTGTAAATTAGTATCACTCGACGTGGTGAACTTATTTTCTAATATACCACCAAAAGATTGCCCGAATATTATTTCAGATTTTTAGAAAAGAAACAGTTAAATCCTATTGAAGTATGAAAAATTATAGACTTATTTAAATTATGCATCGACCAAAATTATTTCTTATTTGATAATAAATTTTTTCAATAAGTCAATGGCCTTGCAATGGGCTTCCCCCTCAGCCCTTTGTTAGCCGAGTTACTCATGAACAATCTTGAAACCAGCCTCTTAAACAGTAAATTAGCGACCAATGTAGTATACTATTATAGATACGTAGACAACCTCTTTATCTGCTGGAAAGGTACACAACGACAATTAGCCCAGTTTGTCAACTTTGCCAACTCCCTAGACAACAATATAAAATCCACTTTAGAAATAGAATCCCATAATAAAGTTAATTTTTTAGATTTTACATTAGAACATTTCCCGACTCCATAATTAATAATCATTCACAACACCCTTGGTCCCATAAGTTAGCAGCCTTCCATTCGATTATTCACAGAGCTTTAACTAGATGTTAGTTAAACTATGAAAACTTTTCACTAATAATAAATATATAAATAATACCACATATCCCTATAGTACTTTAAATAAAGTGGGTAAATCCTTATTAATAATAAAGAAAAAATAGACAAATATAAAAAGAGTAGTATCTATAAACTTAAATGCAACCATTGTAATAGCGCATATATAGGTCAAACAGGCAAAGATTTTACTACCAGAAACAAAAAACACATTGCTAGCTAGCGAAATAACTAACCAGACATATCTCACTTTGCAAATTCATTGAAAATAACTGTCGCCTTCATACTGACAATGCTCCCTATACATTACAAATAAACACAAAAGGCAATAAACTCAACATCCTAGAAATATTAGAAATAAACAGACATAAAAAAGACACCAACGTTAACATATTAAATGAACAACTAAATATAATATCATCACCCATACTTAATATTTTATAGACATGATATAGTTAGTCAACATTGATACTGCAGTGCACTTCAAATTGTTTCAGCCCAGCTACACCCTAAGAATCACAAAAGAAAACAAAAAAGGGGAAATATGTATAATTTGATGTATAACCTTTTTCCAACCATCAGACACCCTTGCCATTGTATAAATATATTACTGAGAATAACATCCATTTCATTTATTACATACACCCGAACATTTGCATTGTATAACCTCATAGAATAACATCAATTTAATTTATTACACTCACTAAAATACTATATATTGTATAACTTTAGGAAATATAATAAAAACTCCACCGTTCCCTTACCATAAACCAACTAACGTAGACAGTGGGAAAACCCGCGCAAACTTCGCTTCCGCTATTGTTTTTTTGTAATATTTAAATGCTGTTGGAAGTTTCTAAGAGTCAATCTTTACAAATTTCCCACTTAAGATGTTGTCATTCAACAAAACCTAGGTCGTGGTAAAGAATTTAAATAAATTAGAAATAATACTACATTTTTTGATTTAGTTGAAAACAATTTGATTATAATGAATTTCTACAAAATTAACGCCAAACGTATTTTTAATTGATGCTGACTTGATTACAGATGTCAATGTAAAATCAAAGCAAAGTACATTAGTAAATTATATTATATTTGAACATAACCTCATAGCCTTTCAAAATTTCCAACCTCTACAACTCTACCAATCTTAACGGAAAACGACAAAAGGTGACTGGAGCATATGTAGAGATATGATTATAAGAATTAATCCATCAAGAGAATTAATTGAGCTTTTAGATCGATCTCAAGTACCGAAGCTCATTGCAGAAAGATATAATTAATTGTTAATACTGAGTGTAAGATTATGTGGTATTTACGTTTGTATTTTACGGACTTCGTCAATAACAGCCAGCAATCCGATGGTCGTGTACCATTCAGCATTCATGGTAACACGATTCTCTATAGCAGTAGCAATCACGTATTTAGTTTTGCTAAAAAAGAAGCAATCATTCGCTTTGTGGCTTTACGCTTTTTGTAATGATTTTTGCTATTTTGGACAATTTCACAAATTTTTTCTTTTTCGCCGTTTTTCGGCAATTTCAGCATTTTTTGATATTTTGTCATTTTATTGAAATTTCATAATTTTTTCCGATTTTGTGCAATTGTGTACTATTTTGTGCCTATTTAAACAATTTTCCCTATTTTGGATTTTTAAGTTTTCCTTAGTTTCGATTAATCTAGGGCTAGGTCAATTTATGTTAAGTTAGGTTAGGTTAGGTTAAGTTATGTTAGGTTAGCTTTGGTTAGGTTAGGTTAGGTCAGATTAGGTTAGTTTAGATTGGCTTTACGCTTCTTGCAGTGATTTTTGCTATTTTGGGCCAATTTGACAATTTTTTGCCTTTTTCGCCGTTTTTCGCCTGAGACAGTCTATACTCTCATGACTGAGCCAGTCTATACTTTGTGTCTCTTCTGTGCACACTACGTTCTGCAGCATATTCAGGTATGTACCACCCGTTAAGTTGCCTTCAATAAAAACCGTCCGATGATTGTTGTAAGTCCACCAGTGTTCTTTGTATTTGTTGGATCAATCCCACTCTTGCGCAGGTGGACTCATCCACCCACAGAGTGTTCACACCGAGATTATCCATGATGATGGCTGTAGGTTGGACTCGTACAACATTTGGGTGGAATGGAGGGGATGTAAGCCCTCGCAGTTCAGCAACTTAGGATTGGCTAAACGTAGGATTGGCTGAGGTGGAATCTCTAGCTGTTATCCTTGAACTGCTGCACTGAAATATTGAAACATGTCTTCTTCGAGATGCATGAAATCTTGGTCCACCTGAAACTTGTGTGTGTCGAGGTACTTCAAACTGGCTGAAATCAATCAGCCTCTGTGTTGCACTCAAAATCGTTTGACGTGATGGCACTTGATGGTTGGATATACCGCGATTACGCAACATTTAGATATGTCGGTGCTCTGAATATAACTGGTTAGTTCTACCTAAAGAGCCATAGACGCGATAGCGTCATAGTGTAATAGCGTACAACCGCACCATTTCAACATATTCGATGTTGGAGTATTTATAATACTGTTTGCCTTTGTGATAATATCAAAAATCACATTGATCACGCAGCGCGTCGATACATCAATTAAAATTGCCTTTGTTTTAAGCGTGAATGCGGAAAGATTTTATTTTAGAAAATTATTTTAACACTGCGAATGGATACTTTTCATGATAGGCATCAACTTTAGTTCTAGGTGTAAACGAATAAAAAGTTACCGTGTATATAAATTGTGCAAAGAATCTATCATTAAGTATTGTTGGTAGAAAATGAGTTTAGGTGCTACTGGTTATGACGTATCAAACATTTTTTGATTTTTCTCTGTATGTTTTATTTGCTTATTTATACCAGTATCACTTATTATATATTACTAACAGGAATATTATTTTTCATATTTATACACCTAGATTGTATATATCACAATTAAGATCGAACGACTATATGATATGAAAAATAATATTGAAACCATAACGAATTTTGCCCAAACAGTTTTAATCTTATTCCTTTTGGTGCTGCATTAAAATAAATAATTTGGTAAATTACAGTAGAATTGCTAGGCGTTAAATATTTGTGGCAACTGTAGCCCTAAGTTTGAAAAAACTTTGAAAAATTATATAAAACTAGCGTGACCTGTGCGAAGTCTTCGCATTATAAATTATTCAACTCAATTTAATAAATCAAAATTGATTGCAGGTATTCAATTCATTTCTAATTTTGCACACTGCTTATTATGTCTTTATTCCATTATGAAGCTCAGATGACAGATCAAACAAATATTTTACTAAAATTGACATATAGAGGCGTAAGTATCAAAAGCATTGAGCTAAAGCGCCACTTTATTTATACGTGAGTGGATTTGAAATTAAACAAAAATTTTACCGACCGTCAATCATATTGACGTTGAGCCGTTAGATGGCAGCATTGCTGTTTTGTGTATATAATTTTAATAATTAATTAATTTGCAAAAACAATAGCAATAATAAATTTTTTAGTTGTGGACGCCGGTAGAGCAAGCAATTATCTATAAAATGATACATAATTTATGTGGATTAGTTGTGAGGTTTTTTCTAAAAAGGGAGAGTAACATCTTAACCTTAGAGTATTAATATATATGATGATGATATGAACACAATTACTTAACCACTATAATATATATTTAAAAGATGACTTTTTGTTCAGAAAATTGAAAATAACATTCATAATTGTTTGTTATCTTTTTCGTACACACAATACTTGGGCCCATTGTTCAGTGCCACTCGGGGGAATAACCCGCGAACAGCTGCGAAGACATCGCCAATGCGTGTAAAAACGGCTTTACGGGCAAGTATCGGGTGTGTTAAAAATAGTTATGTGTAATATTTTTTTTGCACTCACTTAGAAGCAGGGCGTATTTTACATTTTATTTCAACGACAATTTATTCCTTTATAGCCAACTAGCAAATAGCGACTTTTTTAGTTAGACATCTATTCCTGGACACCGTGTATACTTAATAATATAAAAAAACAAACACTTGTATTATTTTTCAGGCAGATAATAGTTCCTACACTTTGTGTATTGTATGAAACATAGTAATTGCTGTCTATTGTGGGATTGGTTAATTAATCAGATATGGATTAAATGAACTATAGAAAAATGAAACTAATAAAATATTTTAAAGAATTTATTTCGATACTATCAAAAAAAATGCATTTCACCTTATTTAAGTCATTATTTCAATTTTAATTACATAAATTCATCTATATATTTATAATTAGTGGAAGTGCATCAATATACAATATACGTACAATAGTGTTATGAACAGTGTTACCATACCTAAATTTTATGGCTCAGTGATTGGTGTTGACACAACTACATTAATTTAATTTTTTAGGGTCACTTTACATCATTATTTTTGTTAACAATATTTGAGATACGATCTAACTAAATCGAAGAAACACAATTAAATGAAACTACGTGATGTAGTATTATTTCTACTTTCTTTAAGTTCTTTACCACAACCTAGGTTTCGTTGTATTACAACACCTTTAGGTGGGTTAGTAGCAGAAAGATCTTCGCTAATAGCCCACCTGAGTATGCTGTAATACAACGAAACCTAGGTTGTGGTAAAGAACTTAAATAAAGTAGAAATAATACTATATCATGTAGTTTCATTTAATTGTGAATAATGAAGTTCTACAAAATTAATACCAAATATATTCAATAAATAGAAGAAACATAAAATACAAAAAATGTTGCAGAATATAAATCTTTTAATCAACATGAATCGTAATTGTCTTCCTGTCACCACGTATACAAGAAATTTGCCTCTTGTTGGTCTATTCCATATTTGGGGCAGCATGAAGGTTTTTAACGAAGAATCGATGGAATAACAAATCATAAGGAAATGGAAAAGGCATTTGTATTTTTACAAATTCAATTGTACATTAGGAAGAGGCAGCAAGCTGAATAACCTTTTGTATTAAAAAACAACTGGTTAGTGAAATTCAATGAGACGAAATGCACGGAGAAAAATTATGTTTCCTCGCATGCAATAAACAAGGAGAGGAAAGTTTTAGATTTCACATTGCCTTGCGATGAAAATAGTTGTTCATGATGTTTCAGTTACACTTTCAGCAGTTAAGTTCTTTTATAAAGATAATTTTATTGAAAACTTCTACCTAACACTAGTGACCCTAATCTTACTAATCATGGAATTTCAGACTCCTATCGATAATAATTACAATATCATCATAGAAATAATTTTTCTAACATTTAAAACAAATAATAAATGTTAATCAATTCCCATAAATTATTCCCACAATAGTTTCTAACAAATATTCATATATTACTTAAGAGTATTACATAGTTATGAGTAGTAGCATAGATCGTTGCTATCGTTGTGGCCCCCATTATGGAGAAACGTAATGTCATTTTCATAAAAATAAAACTTCAATTTCTTTTCATTCAACTGCATTGCTCATTTTATAATTACTTCATGTATATATGTATATCTAACAAGTTTCCGTTAATAATAATTATTTTATTAAATGGTACCTAAAATTAATTTTTAAAATTTTGTAGGAATTCGTAAATGCCTACTTATACCTAATTTTTACAGTTCTCAGTATCTAATATTCGATAGTTATATTCAGTTTATTTTAGACTAACTGGAAGGTTAGATATCCTCCAATAATATTACTAACGTCTTCCATAATGTAAATGTAGTAAATTCCTTTGCTTTATGTTAGCCAATAGAAAATTATTGATTTTTCGGCAATAAAAATCATAATTTAGGCCATATATCTCTATTATCAAATCATATCTCTATATTTTCATTTACTGTTATTTCTAGTTCCTCTGTATTTTATTACGTAATTAAAGGTATCAGAGAAAGTTACTGACAATTGATCAAAGTGGCTAAATTTTTTTTGGGTTTACAGTGGATGAGATCTTATTACAGTATGGGAAAATAATATTTATATTTTTATTTAAATAAGTAGTTTTCTTAATATGAAAATATGTCTAAGATACATGTTCAAGTTTATTCAGAAGTGCCGAGGCAATTTCCAGCTCATAAGGACTCATCATAACTCATACACTTTTGCTGAAGATTACCACAATATCACTTCGGATACATGTTAAGAAGGGCCAGAAGTAGTAGTATAATATCAGCAGGTAACTATCTTTTTTATTCTTCAGTAATTAATAAAATGTTAAAGATAATAACCTTTTATAGTTTCATTTTGTTTCAAGGCCTTTGTAAATAAATTTCAAAAGAGAAAGTATCAATCATTTAATTATTTTTAAGAAATGATTGTAACAAAATACTTAAAATTGAAAATTTAGTTAAATTTCATAAATTTGTGTGGAAATAAATATTTATATTTTGTAGCCTTTTATAGTTTCATTTTGCTCCAGTCCTTTGTAAATAAATTTCAAAAAAGGAAGTATCAATCACTTAATTATTTTTAAGAAATGGTTGTAACAAAATACTTAAAATTAAAAACTTAGTTATATTTCATACATTTGTGTGGAAATAAATATTTATATTTTATTTTTCAAACAAGTAGAAAAAGATAATTCGTACAATTATAGATATAAAACTAAATTTGAGATATTTTATACTCATGTAATTATTTATTTACTAATGTTTATTTCTATCATGGTAAATATTAAACAATTTCGAAAAAAGAAAAGTGCTTTTAATATATTTATTTTTAAGGAGAAACAATTATTTAAACTATACAAGGGATATGAATTGTTTGCTTAAATTCTTTATAATTGTGTGTTCAATTCTAATACATAAAACTGAAAAATCTGTTCTTTTTTCTTTGTTCTCAATATATATGTCAAAATTCTGAAATACTATATGAATCATGCTAAAATTTTTTGTCTCTTAAGGTATGAATGTCAATATTATGATGTTTGCAAATTGAAATAATTTATATTTTTTTCATATTGTGTATAAACATAGATGATGGAAACACACTGCCCTGAAGTTAGTTTAATGGGAGATAATTTATCAAGTATATAATAGTGAAATATTTCAATACGTAAAAGTATAATTTTCATCTCACTATGTTTAATATGCGGGAGAATGATTAATAGTGCTGTACCAAATATTCACATACTAATCATAAAAAAAACAATTTCACAAGCAATTTTTAATTTTTTCTGATTTTATTGTCTTAAATGCAATATCAAATATAGTTGAATATATATTTCCAGTAGATTTTATTAGATTTTTAATAACACGCCCTTAACCACACAATATGTATATAAAATTTAATGTTCATTGGCCATTTTATGTGATTTACCCGGTCAATGACAATGATATACACAATATTCTTAGACTAGTTGAGTAAATAATTTCGATTTCCCTTTGAGCAATGCTTATGATAATTAATACATAAATAAAATTTACACAACACATATGTTTGTATAAATTAATAAATTCTCAATTGTTACAGCTACAATTGTTTGTTTAGGGAAACATCAATTTTTAGTGGTTTCTTCAGTTTACAGTGTTAGGTTCGTGCGTATATATTAATAGGGCTGTTAGACCATTTCATGGGAGGAATAATATCCCTCGGGCAGCGGAAAGCTAAAAAGTTACTGAGATATGCTTTTATAGCAAGCGACTTCACTTTATTCCACCAATTAACTATCAGATGCACATCTTGAGAACTACATAACAGACCAATCTTAATTACTGCTAGTTTAGAGCAGAGTAATTGTTCTTTTGTATGAAATCATAATAATTTCCATTAAATTTAAGCTATGTTACTAAGGAATTAAGGTTTCATTTTGCCAGTTGATTCTCAATTTTCTTGTTACTTGGTGTTTTTAATGTATCGTTGTTATAATTTTTAAAATGCTCGTGACCTGAATTAGCTGACATGCATTATGGTGATATGTTATTGCAATGGCTCAAGTGCATGTACTGTACAGTAAACATTTTGGCAGATGGCAAGCAGTGACCAGGAATTGTAACAGATTTACTGTGAGAAAGTTTTAAGAATTTGATACAACCCCTTCAATATCAGTGAACAAAAGAAGAACAGCTCGTCGGTTTGGGTGTAAGTCAATGGACTGTTGGAGGATATCAGAGATGAGTAATACATTGTTATTGTTATCAACCATCCAAACCTTGTTAACTGGTACATTGCTAAGGTTAGAATTTGTAGATATAATTGTGTATTGGGCGATGGACAATGTTAATGTGTTGTAGTGCATTTTTTTGGACGGATGAGTCACAATTTATAAAGGACGGTGTATTAAATTTCCCAAAATCAGCCTATTTTGAACAAGGAAAACATTAAAGTTTTTCCTGCTGTCGTATTTCAACATTACTTCCTCAAAAATGTTCAGGACGGTGTAGTTAATAAAACACTACCTTGATCTTGTTTTTGGATTGAGGCCTAAATTACCAGTTTGTTTGCATTTTTGCAAAATAGCTAAAATGACCTTATAGAAGCTGTATTACTGGCAAATACAATGAACATATTTTATCAACATGACTGTTCTCCACCATGTGTTAGCTTATTCGGGTGAGGGTTTTTAAATAACACATTTGGCTACTGATTCACAGGCAGACATGGCAATATCCACTGGCTACCAAGATCACCCAACCTAATTTTGTGATTTCCTTGAATATTTTTTGCGCATCCCCAAAAAATGAGAGAAATTGTTTAAACGCAAAAAGTTAATACGCCTGAAGGATTGGAACAAAAAAAATTGGAGACAGTGGACAGGGTAAAATCACGTAACATGGATGTTCCTCGTGAACTACCAATTTCCATTATTGTATCACAGCCAATGGAGGACATTTTGAGCAAATGTTCAGGTAATGTTAAGAATTTAGCAATTGCATATACGTTTTAAATTATTTATCATGTGTTTAAGTAGCAGCTGTATATTTTTATTACTTTCTTTTTAGATGATATGAAAGTAAAATATTTTTATGAGAAAGATGATCAAAGAAAAAAAAATGACTTGAAGGGGTAACTTTTTTAAAACTTTCTTTAATCTTAAAAAAATTGGCAGTTGTTTTCTCAAGATTGACTTAGTGGTGGTCAAGATATACATTAAACAGTTAATTGAAGGTATAAAAATGATTAAATATAACCATATCTCAGCCGTCAGTTGGTCACGTTTCTCCTGTGTTTTCTACAGTCGCATTTCTCCCATGGGACAGTCCAACTCTTACTAACCTAACACTTACATATAAATATATATGTAAATATATAAATAATATTTGTTTCCTTTCCTTAAGCCATTTTTAAACACAATATAATGTAGGTATAATTAGTTTGATTGGCATATTCTGATGGTGATGGAAAAAGTGATTCCATCAGTACGTTAACTATGAGTTGAAGAATAGGAATACAAGGAATTCTTAATTCTTATGACTGCGAATTTGTTCATAAATGAAACAAGAAAACTAAGAAGAGGAAATAATATAGGAGAACGCTGATAAAGAAATACAATAAAAATAAAGAAATTATCAAAAGAATATATTTTAAGGACCGATATCTTTACAATGTTCATAAAAATTGAAATCTAAATGAAATCTATTGTTTTTCTGGGGTAATAACAGTTTCTAGAATTATCACTTTTTTATTCAGCAATTTAAGTACAATACCCATAGTGAGAAATAAAATTATTTAGAGGATTTATCTCAGGAAATAGTTATATATTTAATATTTAATTCTGTGCAAGAATTGAAGAATGTGTTCGATTATTGTTTAATTCTTCCCTGAATATCAGTATGAGATAAATATTAACAAATGATTTGATAAAAATAATGCCTATCAACTACTTGTAGGTGCTATGAATGGAGATGGCAAATATATTATTTATCAATTAGTGCATTTATAAATACTTATTTTAAACGGCTGTACATGTATATTTGTTTCATAAGATGGTGCAAAACTCAACATTTTTGTACATTCAATAGATTAACTTACTGATAAAAATTACATAGAGTGGTGAATATTTACATAAAGGGAGTGAAATCGAGGTTGTTTTTAAGTAATAATATTTATGAATAACTATTGATAATATATAACGATATTTGTAAATAATTATAACAATGAAATAATTATTGAGATAATACAAATAAATTATTAGCCACAAAAATGAGAATAACGATATACTCCGTAGACATTCAAAAAGAAATTTTATTTTGCACCATCCTGTAAAACATCATTCGGCAGTGACAAGGAATGGGCATAGAGAACTAGAGCGCGGGTGGGTCGACGCGCGGTTTGGCAGTGGCACTGGCGATCTCCGAAAGACGCACGTCGATGGGCGCACGCTCATCGTACAACGTTGGTGCCTGTAGAATAATACCTGCGCTCCCGACGACCACAGCGAGCGTGAAGATCCAAAGGAACAATCTGTCTAGCACCATCGCCACGTACTTCCAATCCTCTTTTACCTGCAAGTACATAAGTAGAAAAATACACTTGATAAACAATTATATAAATATGAAGTGAGTTTGGACGGAAAGACAGCAGATTACGCAACTAATGATAAATACGAATAAGGAGTTCATTTGCTTGCATATGTATGTTTCATAATGGTTGAATCTGGTGGGATGGATATTTCATTCTGGTGGGATGGATATTGGATTCAATAGTGATGACATGAAAGACTCCGATGAAAAGACTATACAATATTTGTAGTTTTATTGGAGACACAGCAAACTTTTTTCACATGTAAACTATTATAAATTATGTCACAAAATTAGTTTCTCAAATTCAGTTCAAAATAAAATTAAAACTAACCATATTAAAAAGTCACACTGCCTATAAAATGAAAGTTAATATATGAAATAAAATTATAATAAACAATAATGACATTTTATATGAATAATAATGGAAGTTGCTATATTTTGTATTTACATCTTTACATTATTATCATTTCTCAATTGTACATACTTCTAACGTGTAATCGCATAACATTGTGAAATTAATAATAATAATAATATAGTTTATTTGTGGATATAAAATACAACAGGTAAAGTAATAGACATGTACAGAAATTTTCTTAGGGCTAATGACAAAATTAAAGTTAAAAATTAAGTTACACGCCTTAACCTAAATTTTTTTCAATATTTTATCTACAAAAAGGTTACTAGCTCGGCTTGTGCAGTTATGCTGTAAGCAAAACCGACACGGCCGGTTTACAGCTAGCACCTGTTGATATACATACATATACAAACATATACTCATATATACATATACACACAAACACATACACTATTTACACGCATGCACGCAAACATACACAATATATAATAATATTAATAATTATTTTTAACACAGGTATTATATACAGACATATAACTACATACACATTATTACCCAAAGAGAAAATATAGCACAAAGAAGATGCTAATAATAAATATAATTTAGATGAAATGATTTCAAAGATAAAAGCCGATATTTTCCGTTTATTCCGTTTGCATTTGCTGGGTTAAAAGCCACTTACAGATTGACCTTTTAAAAGTAGTCATGGATCCAGCAGTTTTCAGGGGCAGAGGGAGGTCATTCCAAATTTTAGTTGTGGCAAATTTGAAACTACCACGATAACCGGTTGTGCGATGTTCCGGGACTAAGAGAAGTCGGTCTCTGGCGCGCGTCACATGGCTATGAGCACTGCCGGACCAGTTTAATATGTCGTAGAGATATTTCGGCTCTTTTGCTGTGAAAAGTCTACGCAAAGAACAAAGAGTGTGATAACTGCGACGATTGTGCATTCGGAGCATTCCATGCTCATTTAAATACGGTGATACACGGGATCACCGCGGGATGCCGAAACAAAAACGCATGCATGCATTTTGTATTCTTTGGATTGAATTGACTGTTTTTGAAAGTAAACGCGGGCCGTATACAATGTCACCATAATCAAGTACAGGAAGAATGAGGCTTTCAACTAGAATTTTCCTAACGGGAACAGAGAGATAAGGACGGTATCTGTATAGCGTTTTGAGACGTATAAAGCAACATTTAATTTTTGTGGTTATGTGTTTATGAAATCTCAGCTGTGAGTCCATTATAATGCCTAGATTTTTGGCGTGTTCCACCATAGGAATGGACGTTTATGGACATTTATGGCGAGCTTCAGTCTTCCTGCTTAATTAAGGTTGTGAGAATAAATTCAGATGAAAGTTAGGTGAGGTTAGGTACTGTTAATGATAACATTTTCAATAGTTATAAAAATACTTACGGGATTTATATATTTTTTATGCATTGCATTTGTGATTTTTTCCATACTGACAGTTTTGAGATATTGCTCATTCAATTGGAATAAGCTCAAAAGCTATATATGGTTATATAATGGGTGGTTATATATGGTTTAAATTAGATAAAATAAGAAATAGATCCTTTAGATATTTCTACTTCGAAATATAATAGTTTTCATTTTAGACATGATTTGATTTAACACATTACTAAAAGGAAGGGATTTTTTAAATTAATTATATATCGGGCACGTTGTACTTAATATCTTAATCCATATTGAAATTAATAATAACGTTATTTTAGAAGGAAAGGGCATATTTTATTAATTGCCTTCAAATACAAATGTTCACTTGCATTTCTAAAAACTTGTCTGGATATTGATAGCGTTCAATACTATTTTGTAACAGTTTTTTGCCTAATTAATGATTTAAGGATTGTAACACTATTTTTTTTTCTTTTATCTCAAGAAATACATGCATAACTTAAATGCTGCTGTTTCTAAATATTATGAGTATTCATAAAAATTGGTTTTATAATAAATTACAGTTTGAATTTGTACACACCCTCGTGGACTCTTCCTCCTTTTTGGTCTGTTCGGCAATATAGTTAATGCCGTCTATGGCCTTATGCAGCTCAGGGCAACGGTGCCAGCGCTGCGGTGGTGATCCATGCACACGACAAGGACTGCCCAGCACTGCTGCTTCTAGTTGACTGCAATTTGATATTCAGTAAAGTTTTAATTTATGTCTTTTAAAGCAAATTTTGAACTTAGAATGTATTAATTCGGGTGTAATTTTTTTCCTCATCTCTTATGGTTTTCAAGTAATATGCTGAATTGTGTTCAGAAAATTGGTATTTTTAAAATGTTTGGTTGTTAAGCATTAAACTGAAACTGAAAATGTGGATTAATTTTAAAGATAGGGTATTTTTAGCTATATTTTGAATGAATTTAAGAATCAATTTCCAAGAAACACATTCACTATAACTTAATGTCTAAAAACAAAGAAATGCATTTTATTAATATTGTAAGTTGATACTTTCTTAGGAAAAACAATGATTTGTTTAATATCTTTAGCATATTGTAGAACTATTATAGAGAAAAAATTAACATCATCTTTTATTTCATATCCAGTTTTGGTGAGAAGAATTGAATGCGCAGTTATGAGAGTATTTTTAGGGTTAGAAAGGCGTTTGCACTTAGTATGAGTACCGTTTTCTTCTTTAGACATTGCCCTATTTATAAGGATTGTGAGCCAAAATGATAGGTTCTATGTTGAAGTAATTACAAGTAACAAGGCAATTAGTTTTGTGTCAGTTCTTACGACTTTGCATTATCTTACGGTCCATGGATGATAATTTGTCAATCTTCGGTTATGAGGACTCGTCCCCTCGACTCTTCCCAGCGGTATACTGTGCATTAGGATATCTTGTTTTTTCTTATAATATGGAAGAATCTGAATACACAGTGGGTAACTGTAGAGGTTTCAAAAGCATAAAAAATATAGAGTGTACCGAACTTTGTGATAGATTGACTTTGGTTTTCGTTATTATATCTTTATTACGTATAACTTTCTTTGTTATATATTCTCAGTAAATACTGAAGGGGATTAAAAATATGATACATATTTGGCATACTCCCTCTTCGTCCTTGGTCTTTACTGGACCCTTTGCTACTGCAGTATTTATTTTTTATGGCATATACCAACCATTTCAGTCAATACTTGACTCTGCAGTTGAAAACCTTTTCGTAGTAAACCAAACATACGACTATAGGTGAATTGAATTCATAGGATGTCACAATGGTTTGACATATATTGAGGATTTGCTCTATAGTTTTTTTTTTCTTACAACAAGTCCATTTGTTCTTGTAGGATTAGGTAGGATTTCAATCGAGATGGTGTCCATGTATTTGTTGAAGACACGAGGCATAATTTTGCTTGGATGTGGGATGAATGCAATAAATGAGTTTGTGTAACGTAAGTATGTTAATATAACATAAGTATGTGTAACGTATCTTTATTACATTCACTTCGGTATGTTTTCCTGTAAAGTAAATTATATGTTTCTGCTCAACTTAAAGGTTGAAGTAGTCTTTACTATAGATAGCCAGAGAGCAGGTACTGTTATTAAAATCATTACAGAATCTTAACGGTGTCATGTATCTGAGGCATTTTAGCTATGTGATTATAAACATCACTCCAGCCCCATTTGACAAGCGGCTCGAAATAGAGCCAGGACCAATTTTAATTTCACTTCAAAGTTTGATTCCAAAAAAGGGAGACGTTAATTTTCTTAACTTCTTGTTGCGTATACCTGCGCAAACCGTAAGAGGCAGGAAAAGAATTGATAGCCAAAAATATTTATTTGGTATTGATCTTCAACTTTTGTTAATATTTATTTTGATATTTTAAACCGGTTAGTCAAATATGGACGAAAGAGGAAAATTGGCAGCTACTTTGAAATACGTTGCCTGTAGCACAATATGCACGAGTGTTTATTTTTGACATTTTTAGATACCGGAACTACATATATGCAAAGTATCTTTTTTATGGGAATTATTTCCAGGTAAAGGGTTATTTTGGCTTAATATGACTGGATTATCATAGATTAGTTCTATAAATGTATACGTAAAGTGTAAACTTACACAATGGCACACTACGAGAGCATACAAATAAGAATTGGTAATTAAAAAAAAACCCAAAAACTTAAAATAAGTAAAAGCGTTTGAGAGCCGTTTGTTAGTGGTAAAAGCACTTTTCAAATTTATTTTTTTATTAAAATAACTATAAGCCAGGCCATTGTTTTAAACATCTATCTTGTTTTATTATACTTTCATTTATATTCATACATACCTTAATTTATATTTTAGCAGGCGTTGCATGTCTGTCCTTCTCGAACGACACACGTGGTTATTGACTTAGTCAGTTCGGGAGTGTAATGTAATTTTCAACATGCCTACGTTGAAATTACAATTTCGTGATAAATTTTTAAATGCCAAATATGTTATAGATGTGCGTGTCGCCAAACATTCAGTTCATTTTTACAGCGTATCGTAGTTGTCTAACAGTTACGTCACTAACAGTTACATTTTGGAGGTTTGGCCGAAGCTTTAGGGTTGCATCGGGTATGTTATACGACTTTGTTAGGTATTTTATTTATATCTTATGAATTTACTTGCGTTACAATATGGTTAAGATTACCGATATTGTTAACATGTGTCGATCGTAGATAGTTTATATCTGCTGATATAATACCGCATTCATTCCTCATACTAATTTAGGTAAATTACAACAATCATAGCCAGTGCCGGAATAAGCCAGCACGGGGCCTGTAGCAAATTCTATCAAGGGCCCTTGGTTTGCTTTAGGTTATCAAGTTTATGGTATTAAATAAAACAAAATTCTTACAAACAAACTTTCTGGATTTAATTTGGGCAAATTCAGAACTAATACTATCAATATAGACTTCTCTGAGCAAATCATAGTCAATATTCATTAACGTGAGGTGATTCAGACGTTTTTGGCTCATCGTATTTCTCAACTCATTTTTTACACGTTTTAGTGTTGAGAAAGAATGTTCACTACTGCATTTGGTAATCAGAGACGAATAAATGCACAAGGAAATTTCTATGTTTGGAAAACAAGCTACTAAAGAATTATTTAGCAAAAGCTTGTAATATTGGAGTTCTAGAGACTCGTACTTTTTGCTGTCAGTTATACTAGCCACGTCAGATTTCAGCAATGCAGTAAACTGTACAAATTCGTCGCCTGGGCTGTCCTCTAAATTAGTCGTACCAGCCACGTCCAGGTGTTTGATTTTCTACATAGTCGTCCTCGTCGAGTGCAGTTAAACCGCCGTAATTTTCGTATTTGGTATTTCGCTTCCTTCGCCTTAAGTTTCTTGCTGATATTCCTCACATCTAATCAGATCTTTAACTTTTGTCTCAATATCGGAAAATGTGGATCGCATTGCTTGAATGTATCCTTGTAATGATTTATAAAGGGCGTATCCAGTAGTAAGGTCTTGATCAGCTGACTGCAGCGAAGCATTAGTCGCTTGCAAAAGTTCTAGGATTCCGTTCCAGGTATTTGCCATGATTCCCGTTTCCAACTTATTCATCTTTGAAACTAGTCCGTAAGCTTGATTACGGCACTCTGTTTTTTGATTACGTCATTGGAAATGTCTTCCAAAACTTTTTTGATAGTAGTAAAATCACATATAAGTGCCTTCGTAACATCAGCTTGGGTTGACCACCTAGTGTGCGACAATTTTTTTTAAATAGGAATTTTTGAAGTACTTTCTTTAAGTGCGTTTGTAAGATGACCCTATCGATAGGTAGAAGTGGAAAAAAATGTATATAAATTTTCAACGAAATCAAAGAAAATTGATGCTTCAGTACAGCAATCCGCAGCGCACTTAGCAACCAAATTTAACGAATGCGCAAGACATGGAATGTATTCAGCATATTTATTTATTTCCTTAATACGTGCTTGTAATCCACTGTATTTTCCACTCATGTTAGTGGCGTTATGGTAGCTCTACCCGCAACAGTTGGGTTGATCACAAGGTATACGGCCTTTGATTGCGAGGCGCACCGCGAGGACCCGGGTTCGATTCCCGGCCGCTCGTCGAGCGGGGCTGGACTGGTGTTCTGGTTGGTTGTCTCTCGTAGCAATAAGCCCGCCATATGTATCAATTAGATACATTAAAGCACAGAAATAAATAAATAAATAACAGTCTTTGATGTCAATGCCACTCTCACTTAAGAAATTTAATAAGCTTTGAGCGAGTTGTTCAGCAGTATGGCTTTCCATATCCAAAAACTTAACAAATATTTCCACTGGTCCAGATGGCAGAACGTAGCGCACTATTAGCGTCAGCTGATCTACATGGGATACATCTGGAGAATCCAATGTAGTATTTGCAGTTTTTAATTTCGCAAAAAATTTGATCCAATATACTGCATGCAATTAGATGGATAAACTCCTCACATGTTGTTTTTGATAAATATGACGTATGCCCCTTTCCTTTATTGGCATGACTTTGAATATGTTGGGCTATAAAAGCATCAAATTTGGCTGTGAACTCTAATTAGCCTAAATAATTGTCATTGTGAGGTGAACCAACAATTTAATTACTACCCCGAAAAGCAAGACCTTGTTTTGCTAAAAACTTTACTACTACAATAATTCGCTGTAAAAAAAGCTCAGATTCAATTTTGCTCACAATTTGAGTATCAATAAACACTTTCTTGTTTTTGAGATTTTACAGTAAAATTATAGCTAGTTTATGCTGAGTGCTTTCTTCATATCTTTTCAACAAATTCCAGTCGTCTAATCCGTCTTTCTTAAACCGTAATTTTCAACTGTCTGAATCCGTAACTTTGCAAACAAAACAGAAAAGTCATCCTTTGCTTTCCGAATTACACAGCCAATCTCTGACGTGAGTTTTATTCGTCAGTTTATGTTTATAGGTAAAAAATGACTTTTGGCAGAAGCGTGGCTTATTTTCTTTTTTGTAAATTTTCTTTAAAGACATAAAATCACTATTCATATGTTGCACTTCTTTGCTTCCTTTTGCAATCCAATAATCCATATCAAAGTTGCTTGGACATTCCTCAATATCGTTGGAGTATACGATTTTACTTTCGTTTTGTTTTTGGCTTGAGAATGTAATGACATTAGACTCCGAACCGAGTCCGGTGCCGAACCGTGTTTATAGACCTGCTGCTCATGTTACCTACGGTTAGACGAAATTCTTTTTTAATAAATGTTTATCCTACTTCGAACTTAAGCACCGCAGGTAGGATTACTGCCAACTGCGTCATTCGTTTCACCTGTAAAGTCCAGCCGTAAATTTAACAAACGATATAAGTAAAGTGTAAACTTACACAATGGCACACTACGAGAGCATACAAATAAGAATTGGTAATTAAAAAAAAACCCAAAAACTTAAAATAAGTAAAAGCGTTTGAGAGCCGTTTGTTAGTGGTAAAAGCACTTTTCAAATTTATTTTTTTATTAAAATAACTATAAGCCAGGCCATTGTTTTAAACATCTATCTTGTTTTATTATACTTTCATTTATATTCATACATACCTTAATTTATATTTTAGCAGGCGTTGCATGTCTGTCCTTCTCGAACGACACACGTGGTTATTGACTTAGTCAGTTCGGGAGTGTAATGTAATTTTCAACATGCCTACGTTGAAATTACAATTTCGTGATAAATTTTTAAATGCCAAATATGTTATAGATGTGCGTGTCGCCAAACATTCAGTTCATTTTTACAGCGTATCGTAGTTGTCTAACAGTTACGTCACTAACAGTTACATTTTGGAGGTTTGGCCGAAGCTTTAGGGTTGCATCGGGTATGTTATACGACTTTGTTAGGTATTTTATTTATATCTTATGAATTTACTTGCGTTACAATATGGTTAAGATTACCGATATTGTTAACATGTGTCGATCGTAGATAGTTTATATCTGCTGATATAATACCGCATTCATTCCTCATACTAATTTAGGTAAATTACAACAATCATAGCCAGTGCCGGAATAAGCCAGCACGGGGCCTGTAGCAAATTCTATCAAGGGCCCTTGGTTTGCTTTAGGTTATCAAGTTTATGGTATTAAATAAAACAAAATTCTTACAAACAAACTTTCTGGATTTAATTTGGGCAAATTCAGAACTAATACTATCAATATAGACTTCTCTGAGCAAATCATAGTCAATATTCATTAACGTGAGGTGATTCAGACGTTTTTGGCTCATCGTATTTCTCAACTCATTTTTTACACGTTTTAGTGTTGAGAAAGAATGTTCACTACTGCATTTGGTAATCAGAGACGAATAAATGCACAAGGAAATTTCTATGTTTGGAAAACAAGCTACTAAAGAATTATTTAGCAAAAGCTTGTAATATTGGAGTTCTAGAGACTCGTACTTTTTGCTGTCAGTTATACTAGCCACGTCAGATTTCAGCAATGCAGTAAACTGTACAAATTCGTCGCCTGGGCTGTCCTCTAAATTAGTCGTACCAGCCACGTCCAGGTGTTTGATTTTCTACATAGTCGTCCTCGTCGAGTGCAGTTAAACCGCCGTAATTTTCGTATTTGGTATTTCGCTTCCTTCGCCTTAAGTTTCTTGCTGATATTCCTCACATCTAATCAGATCTTTAACTTTTGTCTCAATATCGGAAAATGTGGATCGCATTGCTTGAATGTATCCTTGTAATGATTTATAAAGGGCGTATCCAGTGGTAAGGTCTTGATCAGCTGACTGCAGCGAAGCATTAGTCGCTTGCAAAAGTTCTAGGATTCCGTTCCAGGTATTTGCCATGATTCCCGTTTCCAACTTATTCATCTTTGAAACTAGTCCGTAAGCTTGATTACGGCACTCTGTTTTTTGATTACGTCATTGGAAATGTCTTCCAAAACTTTTTTGATAGTAGTAAAATCACATATAAGTGCCTTCGTAACATCAGCTTGGGTTGACCACCTAGTGTGCGACAATTTTTTTTAAATAGGAATTTTTGAAGTACTTTCTTTAAGTGCGTTTGTAAGATGACCCTATCGATAGGTAGAAGTGGAAAAAAATGTATATAAATTTTCAACGAAATCAAAGAAAATTGATGCTTCAGTACAGCAATCCGCAGCGCACTTAGCAACCAAATTTAACGAATGCGCAAGACATGGAATGTATTCAGCATATTTATTTATTTCCTTAATACGTGCTTGTAATCCACTGTATTTTCCACTCATGTTAGTGGCGTTATGGTAGCTCTACCCGCAACAGTTGGGTTGATCACAAGGTATACGGCCTTTGATTGCGAGGCGCACCGCGAGGACCCGGGTTCGATTCCCGGCCGCTCGTCGAGCGGGGCTGGACTGGTGTTCTGGTTGGTTGTCTCTCGTAGCAATAAGCCCGCCATATGTATCAATTAGATACATTAAAGCACAGAAATAAATAAATAAATAACAGTCTTTGATGTCAATGCCACTCTCACTTAAGAAATTTAATAAGCTTTGAGCGAGTTGTTCAGCAGTATGGCTTTCCATATCCAAAAACTTAACAAATATTTCCACTGGTCCAGATGGCAGAACGTAGCGCACTATTAGCGTCAGCTGATCTACATGGGATACATCTGGAGAATCCAATGTAGTATTTGCAGTTTTTAATTTCGCAAAAAATTTGATCCAATATACTGCATGCAATTAGATGGATAAACTCCTCACATGTTGTTTTTGATAAATATGACGTATGCCCCTTTCCTTTATTGGCATGACTTTGAATATGTTGGGCTATAAAAGCATCAAATTTGGCTGTGAACTCTAATTAGCCTAAATAATTGTCATTGTGAGGTGAACCAACAATTTAATTACTACCCCGAAAAGCAAGACCTTGTTTTGCTAAAAACTTTACTACTACAATAATTCGCTGTAAAAAAAGCTCAGATTCAATTTTGCTCACAATTTGAGTATCAATAAACACTTTCTTGTTTTTGAGATTTTACAGTAAAATTATAGCTAGTTTATGCTGAGTGCTTTCTTCATATCTTTTCAACAAATTCCAGTCGTCTAATCCGTCTTTCTTAAACCGTAATTTTCAACTGTCTGAATCCGTAACTTTGCAAACAAAACAGAAAAGTCATCCTTTGCTTTCCGAATTACACAGCCAATCTCTGACGTGAGTTTTATTCGTCAGTTTATGTTTATAGGTAAAAAATGACTTTTGGCAGAAGCGTGGCTTATTTTCTTTTTTGTAAATTTTCTTTAAAGACATAAAATCACTATTCATATGTTGCACTTCTTTGCTTCCTTTTGCAATCCAATAATCCATATCAAAGTTGCTTGGACATTCCTCAATATCGTTGGAGTATACGATTTTACTTTCGTTTTGTTTTTGGCTTGAGAATGTAATGACATTAGACTCCGAACCGAGTCCGGTGCCGAACCGTGTTTATAGACCTGCTGCTCATGTTACCTACGGTTAGACGAAATTCTTTTTTAATAAATGTTTATCCTACTTCGAACTTAAGCACCGCAGGTAGGATTACTGCCAACTGCGTCATTCGTTTCACCTGTAAAGTCCAGCCGTAAATTTAACAAACGATATAAGCCCACAAAATAATCCAACTTTACAATGTACACACGGCGATAGATCAACCTACCTATAAAAATATCCCAATTAATATTGAACGTTATCTATTTGACATTAAATTAAAGATTGGTAGTGGAAGCTTGCGAACGGAGTCACGGACATCAGTATGAAGTAGATTGAAATAGTTTTTGATTATATATTTGCCTTTTAAGGCTGGCTATATCCGGCCGGATCTTTCAGATGAATCCAGCAATTCCTTAGAGTTAAAGTAATAACAATTTCAATTCGAATATTCATAATTTAGTTTAGTAAAATATCTTACCTTGTGCGCATTTATTCTCGTTTATATCTCATTCACTACCTAAAACACTTCTATTCGGTATATTTTCAAACAATAACTGAATAGAGCGTTTACATTGCTATATCAGGCAAGAAGACAATATTCAATGCAATTACAAGTCAACTTTTTTCAAGAATGGTTCACAACGAAAGTGCTATTGATTGCTATTATTATCTTCGTCGGGTTATTACGACTAGCTCGATGACAATACCAGGGAATTCCCCTGTTAGTTTTGCAGCGTTGTCAACTTGCGTTCAGTGTGGTGTAAAACGTATTTTGTGATGTTACCAGCGCTCACTTTTAGAAAGGTACTAACATTTTAAAATATAGTCATACATTTTGATACCAACTCTTTCGTGGTAAGCAGTGTAGGTACGTATATTGATTTAAAACAAATTCAGGCTCCTATCTAAATTGATACTTTTTTACGGTCAGAAAGCATTGGCGCGCGGTGTCTCTAAATACGCGGGGCTCGTAGCATTTGCTACTCTTGCTTCGTGGATAATCCGCCACTGATACCGTAACGTACATAGATAAGTACGAGATATGAATTCCGTATTATGTTCATAAAGAACTTAGAATCGTGCAGAATTTTACGAGTAGTAGCGATGCGAGGGGGTGTAACCTTGTAGGTATTTAGTTTTGGAGTCATAAATTATTTTCATACAATGTATTATAATGATTTTCCGTACTTGTTAGATTGAAGTCAATCGTTTTAAACGGACAAGTTTACATACCTGGCGGCGAGTTCTTCGCGTGCCTCCGCCGCCTGGAAGAGGTGCGGCTCGCGCAGCTCGAGACCATTGCACGTGCGCACAACCACGCGCTGGCCGGACATCAACCTGGAATGCACAATACAAAGCTTATGTTTCAAACAACAAACAATTAGTATTTTTTTGAATTCAACAAATCTAATGTCAAAACAAATCCCATACAAGAACTCCGTGAATTACGAACATTAGACGCTTTTCTTACTAAATCGGGTTTGCTAATTGAAATCAATAATCACTAATATCCATTTTTCTATACTTTATGCGATCGTTCCAACGTAGATTAAATGAAAATGCAGTAATATATTACATATCGATATTGACGAGGCATATCACCTGACGATATTCTCCTTTTTTAGATGACTAAATGAAATATATCCACCTATTCCGTCACCATTTCCATTTCAAACCATATTCAAGGCAAGTAATATCAAACCGTAGTGAAACATAATTTTAGGTGTACAGTAATAGGCTAATCGGCTGCTTTTTAGTTTGATAGCACAATGGAAGCATAGCACAGAACAAACCGGCACCACGATGTCCACCTAACTTTAATCGACAAGATTAGTAACATCTAGTGGTTGCAGATCATCCTGAAAATACAACTACGGTTATTAAGTATTGTGTAATATTTTGTACGTTTGGCACTCGTGGTCTAAAATGCATTCGTATAAAAGTTAGTTTATATTTATTTGCGATTGAGTGCTAATAGTTTAAAAGCTATTTCAGTAAATTATTATTTAATGAAATACCTTTAAATTAAAAAAAAACTTCTTTCATGAAAAAACTTGCGGAACATTAATTAAAAAATATGCAGATTAAATAGAAAAAGTTTTGTTAAATGTAAATAATGATAAGTGATATGTAATATATTAGGAATAATATATTACATATCACTTATCATTATTTACGTTATATAAGTCAGGGTATAGAGGATGAGCGTATTTGGCCTTGCCTAAATACATTATTATAACTATAACGTAATGCGCCAAAACTGGCGGCGTGGATTACTGACTGTCGCCTGTCGGGGCGGTAGTGCGGCCGCCGCATGACGAGTAGCCGCGGCAGGATGTGTATGAAGACGCGCTTCACCCAGGGCGCCATCGTGTGCGTCTGCGGCGACCGGAAGTGCACGTTAAGTACCACCACAGTCACGCATATACTGTAAACACGAATTACACGTTGATTAACGATCAATTAACGAGCTTACGTGTGAGGAATTATTATGACAAACGATCAGGTACAAGTGGTATATGCGCGACGAAGATTCAGTATTAATATTATTTGTAAATATTGAATAGCATATATGAATAGCATACATAATGAGCTATGAGTATTAACATATATTAATTATTTCGGGCATTCCAAATAATTCATATTTGATATGGTAAAATATTGTTCTGGTCATAATCTTATTTATAGTCGTATTCGACATTGGTACATAAAGCACATTCAGTCACGTCAATTTGTACATAATAAATCAAAAAACATACTCACAGTTAAAAAAAATATAAAAACCATATCATAAATAATTAATTTCCCTACCGACGCATGAGCCAGGAGCAAGTCAGGCGAATTAAAACAAATATTAGATAGGTATGACACGTTTTTAACACTAATTCAATTAATACTAAAAATAAAATGAATATAAAGTAAACGTAAACAATCATGTAAGATAGCCACTAAAGTGTCATCAAATGTAAATCATATTGACAGTAAAACGGAACAAATAATGACTGAATAATAAGGATAATGTTTTAAATATTAAGTGTCAAGTACTATAAGTACATTATTATAAAATTCAAATTTACAAAAATAATGATAGTGCCAATGATAGTAATGGAATAAACAATAAAAGTAAAATATTAATTTATAAGCTAATCCTTCTTTCACAGTTCAATAAGCTTTTTCTGCAAGCACGTATTTCTCTCCGCTCAGGAAACGAATCTAGGTATGGCATGTTTGAGAAGACATACTTATAGAAAATCATAATGTTTTTGCTATTAAACTTACAAAACGTGTAGCCGTGTGAAGACACATCGATAGATAACGAAACCATATAATCGAGTTAAGAGTAAGTACAAGTTTAAGATATTATGAAAGGTTTGTTATGCAGTTTGAAAGCACAGAAAACGTTATAAAGCATTAAGTATACGAGGCATGCAGGGTTTGTTATGGCATGAGTGTATTTGCAAGAAAATACAAGATTGTCGTTCTGTTTTCTGGAGCATTATATCCAAAATCAAAACTACATTTTCACTTTGAAGCGAGAGAAATCGTCGTGTCATATATTAAGAATTTTGTTAAATGTGGACGATGTTATAAGTTTCAATACGGGCGATAATTTGCGAAGACGTTATACGATTGAATCTTTTTAATGGTAAAAGATTGGGTGATAATATAAAAGGAATTTATAATCGTGCAATTTTTTCTTAGAGATTTTTTATGAAACACAAAATACAATTTTTATTTCAAATTTCTTTTGAGGGAAGAATATCTTATTATTTAATAAGGTACTTTAATTTTAGCACATTTTAAATGACTGAATGTTGATACTGAGGTTGAAAAATTTCAAGATTATTGAAAATTGTTGAAAAATTAACGATGCACTACAAAATATTTGAACATCATAATGGGGATGAATTATACGCAAACCCATATTTGCAAATGCATTTGCATATTTCAAAGATTTATGTATGCTTCGTTGAAAGTGATTTTGCACATTTTCTTTATTTTTGCCGGTCTTTATTAAGTATTATGTTGTAGTCAACTAAAACATTTACGAAGTTTCATGTTGGAGTCGCCCATAACTATTAGATACACGGCTCATGTGCGCGAGTTTATGAGTTTGGTGTCTTTTTCTTTTGGCTGGATAGTACGCAAGCACAGTAGCAAGTGAAACAAAGAATTTTTTCAGGGCCGTACTTCTCCCAAACTTCGATCGAATTACGTTCGTTTTTGGCACAACTTTTTATGCACGCCGTGTGTTGTGATTTTTGCGATTTTAAACTGTTTTTCTATATCTGCTTCCGGAAAAGAAGTATCCTGCATGAAATACGGAATAATTTGTATTTCAGAAGATGAAATTACAGACTGATATGGCTGTTATATTGCAAACCTGACCAACTAGAAATTAGAACTAACCCCTTCTTATATGATAGCACGCAAAGAACATGAAAGACAATTGACAAGTGAACGAAGAATGTACATTTTTAACATATAAGAATATTTTCGGTCATAAAAGATGCAAGTTTACCACTGAACATTTAAAATATTTCATGGTCGTTTTTATGAAATATAATTGTTAATCTCGTTTGTTTTTTCGAATAAAACAACTTATCGTTTTTTTGTTTTATTTTACGTTGCATATTTTCACATCTTTCTTGTAAATTTTAAGAATTTCATTCATATTGAAACCGTCGTATGCTGCATATAATCCAGTCTCTATTCATAAGAATATATTTTCGTATTTATTTATTTCATATTAAACATATTTTATTTTACACAGAAATTGGTTTGATGTTAAAGCAAATAGAGCTCATTACCTGTTCTCTCGAGATTTATTCACAACAACAACATACCCTAATAGTTTAGTCGCACCTACAATCCAGTGCTTCAAAAATAGCTGATATGACCCGTTAAATGACGGATAGTCATGGCGTAATTCTTAAATTCGATCATTAAGGTTATTAACAAGATAAACTGGTTCGTAAAGAGGCATCAAGTCGCCTGAGAGCGTCAGGTGCGTGGCGGGTGCGCGTAATGAAGAGCCGCTTGCGCTCCGCCCTAATGTCCTTCACTGTTGTCCCGGGCGCGCCGGACGCGCGTTAACGCATTTTATTATCTAATTGGATATCAACAACGTAAAGCGTAAATATCGTTGGCATTTTACGAATTGAATTGAACGAATTAGAACATTTTAGAAGATTTATGTTATCTTTTTATAAGAAATATGATTATATTAAGTAACTATCTACCGAAATGATTGCTTCAGTTAAAATCTTTATCTTATGTTTAACACGCAACGCAGACGAATGATTTTTCTTTGTGGTGAGTCGGCGGCTGGCAATTGTCGACTCTTTCGATACAAAGTCGGAGGCTAACTTTCCAATAAGTTACCGGCCAAGTCAAGACGGTGACGCGCCGTCACCGAATAAATATCTGCTATTTCTGTTAGCGCGTGTTGTCTATTCTATCTTTTTCTCCTTTTACGTGTCGTAGCTACAAACAATAGAATCCTCCGATTTTTTTGTGGAACCAATTTTAGCGGCATGTGTGTGTTTTAGTATTAAGTTTCATTTTACTAAATTTTCTCAGATTATTGTCGGACTAATATTGTTGGACATCTGGGTTGCGCTTAAACGTGTCCATTGTATTTAATGGCCTTTCTCCTGATAATCAAATTTGAAATCATTTTCGCAGCCATATGAAATTTGGCAAGGTCAGAAGAAAATGCCATATTGAGCAGCTTCACGATACTTATTGTGGGTATATCAGTAGAATATAAATTTTATAAAAACCGACCTGAACGTGTCCAGTATCATGGTGAAGAGCACGAACTTGCCGAGCAGCGGAACGACCAGCGAGGTGGGAGGAATTATCTCCGCCAGCAACAGGAAGAATACAGTGAGCGATAGCAGTATGGATATGGACAGGCTCACCTGGAATTTAGTAAACACAATTAAATATTATTTATTGAATCAAATGTAAAATATTACAAAGTGTACCATTCCACTCGATATTTATTAAAAATATAATTCGATAATTATAGTGGATGGATGAAATATTGATAAAAAGTACTAACTGTGGTTTCTGTTCCCACATGTTTCTAATATTTTTAATTATTTTTTTGACATGTCATTATTACTTATTAGTACATGTAACAATCAGCCAAGTCTTGTTAGTACATGCAACGTGAAAGTATACTATTAAACAAACGGTATGGGCACGTTTTTCAATGGTATATGTGCACAGAGTTGCGGACACATTTATTGTCATCGTATTTATTTCTAATTTATCATATTTTCATATTTACTTCTACAATTTATCCCCTTCGTAATTATTCATTATTAGTTGCTATTGTTTTGTCGGAAATGTATCACTTGCTGAATAACTTGATTCACAGTTGTACGTAGCTAGCGGTTAATTATTTTGTTTTCATCAGTGGGCTAATTTTTTCCATGTTTCTCAAATTTCAGAAAACATATAACATCAGATTCCGACTCCGCAGGTTTGCGTGCGTGTAAAGTTGGCGTTTCGAAAACAGCCTCCTTATCATAGGCTGTTTCTAACGTAAATAAGAGACTGTGAACATTATTTATATCGCGTTTTAACAATTTTTATTAATTTAAATTAAAAATAAAATTTATCGACCGTTCATTACTGGCCATAAAACGTAAATAAAAAAAATTTTGAAAAGAAATCTGTGTACAAATAGGACAATACAATGGGAGAATCGGGAAGATTATTTCATCTCATCAAAACTTGTGTGATAATGGGATAGTGGCGCACCATCCGTCCAATGATGCTGTCGAGTTTTCATCGAATTGGACATTGTGGATTAGGACCGTTGAGGCACATCGACCATATATAATGTTCAAAAGAAAAAGAAAGGGAAAAAGATTGCGGTCGACGAGAGAATGCACAGCGCGCAAAACGAACAAAATTTTAACACGCCTTAAACTTCCGCGACCATGTCGACAACCCAGCCAATATACTTTTTTTTCTAAGTTCCAAGTGAATCTATACTAATATATGTATAGAGGGGAAAAGTATGTACATTTGTTTGTTTGATCGCGCTGATTTCTGGAACCATATGTGCAATTTCAAAATATTATTTTTGTGTCAGAAAGTTCCTAATTTGGAAAAGATTATAAGCTATGTACTATGACATTATGATTCACAGGGACAGAGCGATAAGAAGCGATAATAAGTGATGAAAATGGGACAAAAGTCGGTAAACATCGCACACACAATGCAAGGTGGAGACCAGTTTATTTATTTCTGATTTCCCCTAGTATTATTGTCGATATTCTCCTGGTATTGACAACTGAGGTCGTTTAGCGAACTCAGTGAAGGCGTTCAGTGACTGTAGAGGGGAGTACTAATAAAAACAATTCTATGCGGGCGATACTGCGGCCAATAGCTAGTTCTATATTATAATTTGATTGTTTTGTGACAGCTTTTATTTAATTCAAATACAAACAAACAAATAAACATTCGTTATCTTGTTTTTATTCCATTAATAGACACCTGAACTTATTTTATTTTAATATCTTTAAACGTCATGATTTTTCTTTTGTGTAGATTATATTTTCGCTTCATATTTTCAGTTTTTCTATGTAAACTTAAAATGTTGGGTGTGCCTTTAGTACCGGTATACACTACGTCGTCACACTCAATAAACATATAACAGCCATATAAAATAAACAAAAAATACGACGCCAAATGAAGCCATGCGCGAACTGTGACCAAAGAGGTATAGAGTTGAGGAAAGCACTTATTTATTTATTTCTTGGAAACTCCATGATAAACTTATAGATTTATTAAAAACTCTAAATATGTTAAAGAATATAAATACAAATAGTTATAAAGCAATAATGAATAAGACAAAAAGTAGTAACGAATACACAGAAATTCGAATAAACAACATATAGTGATCAGTCGCAAACTAGCTTAGACTTCATAAGTCTATTTCTGAAACGTCAATGGAGTAGAAAGAAAATCATCTAGCTGGATGTGTCTCACAATAACGCGTTGAATAACACGAAAGACATGTGAATACTGTATGATATTCGTGCGCGCTTTAGGCGGGTGAAATAAATTAGGGTGCGCTGCTAAACTGGAGATCAAGGTGTTATCAACATAATGATTTATAATTAAAAAAACGTATGTTCAAAAGCAGTAGTTATCGTTGCTTTAATATTTTTTCCAACATGACAATATAAGTAACTTCATATGGGACTGTATTGGTTTCAAGAATACTAGACTGAAGAGTTAAACAGACTAACGATACTCTTCACGATGACGATAGATTACTTGAATCAATTATTACATAATGCACTTCTACGAAATTACATAATATCAGTTGCTTATTGAAGAACTTTATATTCTATTAAATAATTTATTAAACTTTAACGTAATCGCCGAAGAGTTTGAGAACCTTACATCTTATTGTATACACGTCATGCCAGAAAATAAACGTATGCGAACAATTGTGGAAAAATATATATTATATATTTTTTTAATTTTGTTAAATGAAAAAATATAAATAAAACGTACAAAATTTATTGTCACTGTTACTACTTTGATTTTTTTCAGAAAATTTTCGTCAGCTAATAATTAAAAGGAGGTGGCAAGAGAGATTTTTTATTAAGATCCTTTTTATTTTTTTTATACTAAGAAAATTTTTATTTTTTTCAAGATTTTCTTGTATAGAATATCAAAAATTATACACATAATTTATATTATTCCCATGATTACGGGCTTATTTCTTATGGATTTTTCAAATTTAAAATCAATTAATGCTATAACTTGCAAGAAATCGTACAGCTTGATAAGAAAATATTTGTTTTCAAGGGAACGTTAAAAAAGTATGAAGGAATCCTAAACCACAACGCCTTTGGACATGAGCGATATTGTTAGCGTAACTTTTATATTACACTTAAAATTTATTCAACATCAAAACAAAAACCATTTAATAACATATTCATCGCTAACAAGTAGTTGGGGCTATTGTTGCCCTTAACAAAATTTTAAATACGTCGAAAACTAAATTTATGCCGATCAATATGCTCGAAGGAAAGAATCTATAGCAGCTAGCCACAATGTATATTTTCCAGTCAGGTGGCTTATAAGACATAAAACACCACTTGAACCCGTTGAATGTTGCTTTCTTGCCTAAAATTACACCGAAAATACGTGTCAGTAAGGTTATTACATAAAAGTATGAAAATTTATGCGATCCATATGTAAGTGTCCTCGCACAATGGCTGCGTCACTTCCCCCGGGAATGGCCGATAAGCCGCCTCTAAGCAGCGTCTCGGCGCACGCTGCCTCTATTCGAGCTCAACTTTTGTCGGACATCAGCCCCTTTGTAGTTCTTGCAAGCCTCTTTGTAGTTCTTGCAACTTTCAAATTCTACCAAATGGATTGCGAAATTACTCGCGGTGAATTTCATACAATAAAAAGTCGCTCTTTTTGAGCATACGATAGGCAGCGTCGGTATTTGACATTTACACGCTCGATATGGTTGTTACAGTAAGATAACGGCATTGATAAAAGACCAGTCGGGTTATGCATTTATTTTGCGCATTGTTTATGTAACTTTTAGACAACGGCTGAAATACTGAATTGTGACGTAATTTTTTAGTAATGACTATTGTATTCTACGACAATAAATGAGATGAATAGATATCTCTACTCTGTTCCCATCGTTACTATTTTGAAACTCATAACTTGTTTATTTTTGTATACATTTTTGTAATTGTTTTCAACACTGTTTTTAATTATTCTATATCTTAATGAAACTTTATGAAAAATAAGAAATTTATGAGAAGTCAACTAGCCAATTTGAATCTCGGCAGAATGTGTGTGTCTTGATTGAATGTTTTAAAATGGATTTCAATTTCAACAATTATTACCTGCGCAGTGAAAATCGTGTTCTCCGGGTTTAATAAGATTACGAATACAAATTGTTGAGATTGTCACTATTCGAAATCAGCAATTCAGCTTAGCGTTCAAGTTAATAAATACGTTATTTATACCCGCTAAAGGATATTTTTGAGACTCAAATATCACTATTGAATAAGCATTCTGCCGCATTATATAAAAATTTACCCAAAAGTTACTTATAAATAAATAAGAAAGTCCGTGAAGTACAAAAGTTTCGTCAGTAAAAGTTAATCGAGGAAGATTGAAATAACAATTTACATTTATTTTAAACGAAATAATTTAACAAGGTTTTTCTTATTGGAGTGAGATGTTTCTTACCGGAATTTTCGGAACCTTCATTTATACAGAATGTTACCATTCCAAATGTTACCATTCCTTTTCTAATTAACTTCATAAAGTCAATCTATGAGAATATACAAGATAGACAAAAAATAGTAAAACATAATATTCAGTGATGATAATGCGATTAGAAACTAACACTGACTCTCATTTGTAAAGGAAATTTACGGGAAATATTTTATTCCCCGAGCTGAGTTCGATGGTGAAATGAGTTGACGCTCTATGAAGTAGGAATATCATGTCACAGAATGATAACAATTGCATCGAGCAACAATAAACATATCGCAAAGCTATCTAGATAAGCTTAAAAAGAGGTCCCAAGAGGAGCGCCCAGCTGAGATCTTTTTACTTGTTTCAGGCGATATAATGTGACCCTACCAATATTTGGCGGATTTCGCGATAAAACCAACGATGGATGTGACCTGATTCAACACATTAATTTTATATAATTCTGTTTTTCTTCCTTTTAACATTTTTTAGTATTTTAGAAATTATGAACTTTAATTAATTATTAATGCTAATTAAATGGATAGAATCCAAAATATTTCCGACTCTGAACGATATAGTTACAAATGAAAACGTCTCAGATTTCGTATTATAAGGAGGAAAATTATGATTTCAATAAATAAATTCTAAATAGTTCACAAGAATGTTGTATACAAAGGTTGTGTACAAAAGTTGTCGGTATTTATATTTATCGGAATATAAACAACTTATTTTAGCTTTCATACGTACATTAGTGTTTTACATGATAGCTTAAATTTTAGTCCAAATTGCTATAACGATATCGATAATTTTTGTAAATCAATTGTTAAGCCCACCCACTCGGTTCTGACTGCCGGAGGGTTATCAATTAAATTTCGAATTCCTTAGAAAACGTTTGATTGACAAGATGTAGGTAGGAGGTACTCTAGATTTTAGAACGAACTGCAAGTATTATCTCAGTAAAATCAGTTCTGTAGTTTTTATGTAAAACTCAAATACAAATAATAAATTGCCAAGTTTTAATTCTGAATTTCAAGAACTATTACAGTGAAAGTCCCATTCGAATAATTCCAATGCTGCTGCTCTACACTATAAAAGAGAGACAGACAGACAATAATTCTAAAAAAGTTGTATTAGCTTCTATTAGGTTTGAGGCAGCCACAAAATGTTTAAGGTGAAACTTCTTTATTGATTCCTGGGTCATTTTGTTACGTTAAAATTATGTAACGATTGAGAAAACAGATGCCTAATGCATCCTACCAACCGTGGTATCTACCGGCCGAGTGCTAACAACATAGCGGCTGAAAATGTCAAAAACTTTATTGAAACACTAATTTGTCGATGAATCGGCAGGTCGTGATTTTAGTTGTGTGTTTAGTTTTGTGTAACATTTAATGTCAAAATTACAAGTGAGTGTGATATAATTTATTCGATAGCTTCGAGTGAAAATTATCAAGTATATCGCCAGAAATTAGTTTAAGAGAGATTAGTTTAGAATCACAAAAAAGAACACACTTTTTGATAACTAATCATATTTATTATTAATTATTGACTAATATGCATTATTAAAGAAGTTTCACTACATTCGTGAGCTTATGTGGTGAATCGTTTTTCTCATTTTTCGATAATCTATGTAAAAAGACGGAACACAACCTGGATACTATTTTATCATATGTACTATGGACTGTCTGCAACTTTGCCCGTTTGGAAGTCAGAAATTTGTTGTAGAGAATTTTTTGTGTAGAAGTTTGGAAGAGAATTTTTAAAAATTTTTGCAAATTTTTAAGAATCTTACATTTCCTTAGATACTGAATTTAAATAATCTTTGAAACAGTTGATTAATAATTTGTCTAGCTGATTTTTATGCTGCGCACGAAGATAATAGACATGTTATACTATTTTCTTTGCACACATTTTGAAACTCGCTTTCACACTCTCACTGTTGCTAATAAACTTGGAATAGAATTATACCTTAGATAAATAGAGAATAAATAAAAATACTATTAATAAACTCAGTTTATGTTAAGCTCGCCATGACTTGACTTGTCAACCATTATACCGACCTCGACTTAAGTTTGACGTTGGTTTAACCTAAACAGTTGACATTTTGGCAAGTACATTAACAATACGTCCGGCTTTGCATTTCGATTTTGTTTGTAATTATTTTAAAGAAAACGGTTTTGTATAATTCAATTCGTGTATTCCAAACTATAGAGAAGTATTATTTAATCCATTGCATGTAGCTGCAACAAGAGCTATACTTATTGATGAAAATTTTTAAAGTAAATAAAATTTATATAATATTCATATTTTATGGAGAATTGTGACATTTTCCAAAAAATTATTGCAACATTTTAAATTAACCATTTTTTGTTCATGCTATTTTAATGACTTTTTTATACGTAGCTCATACTCTTTAGTGAAAAAAAAAGAATAAATTTAACAAGAACGGACACAAGCCAAGAATAATATAAATTTTAACGATGCTTTAAAGACACCATCTGGTATGACAGATGTAACTTGTATTCACAATCATGGATACCGTGTTTGTCTATGAAATGCGATGTTGCCACGTTGAATTATTTAAAAAACTTCGGAATAGTCATTCTATCGTTTTACTGAGTTCATTATTAGTAACTAATATCTTTGTTACACCAATCTTACGAACGATATAAGCATTATAAGAATAACAATAGTATAACTTAAGTTTAATTTGGTTAGAAACAATACCCAAGTGGTTGAATATCAAAGATCGGTGAAATAGATGTTTATTTATTTCATTAGTAGATTGTTTCGCGTTTCAGGTTAATAGGTGTGTTATATTTTCCTATGCAGACTTTGAGACCCTTTTTCACTCTTTTAAGGATTAAATTTTGCCAAGCAGTGTACTACGTGTTTGATTATTAGAATGAGATTGACATTGGGTCTTTGTGTGACTCTTATTTCTAGGTATTGGAACAGAAACATCTTTAGGTGGGAACTTTTAAGAGAATATACTTTCTCTATTTACATACACGTACGAACAAGTATCGGTGAATGTGATGGTTTCTTTATGAATGAATAATGGGCAGAAATATCTCAATTTCTCAATTATGCCACAGATGTTCTGTGGAATTCGTCATTATTATAATTTTAATCTTGGCACTTATCCAATACATCGATTTATTATTTTGAGAAAACTAAGCTGGTCACATCGTCTGCGACGAGCGGAGCATACGACTTGCCGTCGGAGCGCGCGTTCAAGCAAAACGCACTGAGCGAAATAATAAAAAGAGGCGCGACCTTTTTCAGGGTTCAGCTTCGAGCAGACTGTCGACTGGCGAGTCTATAAAATTTGGGGAGATTATATTCGCTTCCCGCAAGGGATTCCGCGCCAATCCGGCACTTCGTCTGTACCTGGGCTGCGGCTTGCTCCTTACATTTTGTCAGCCAGATAGGGTTCCTTCCAATTTAAGTGAGCTCTGAGCGTTTTTACTACCGCAAGAATTTAGATAAGAGTAATTTTTAAAGTTATGCGACATGAGTTTAAAAATTACGCGCTTTAGTAAAAATGTTATATTTTTTGCTGCACTTTATTAAATGCGCATGACAAATATTTTCATCACTTTTGGTCCAATATTTTTTGTAAGGCGGTCCTATCGCATAAATATGTGCTGTTGTATATAGGTATATAAATTCCGGCTTGTATATTTTTTATAAAGACGGGTCAGCAAATTGATATGTCCTTGAGAAATCAAACATATGATGATAAATTTGCTGACCCGTCTTTATACGAAATATAAGAGACGGAGTTTTTATTTTTTCCCAAAATATGCCCATTTTCGGAGATTGTTGTATTTTTCGAGCAGCCGATCCACAGTTATTTATTTTTCCATTTGAATTTCTCTGAGTTCGCACAGACAACGTGACGGAATCTTGTGAAAATCGACAAAAACGTGGTTTGATGCTTTGTGAAATTTTGTAGTTTATTAGTTCAGTACACATTTAAGCATATATATATACATATATATATATATATATATATATATATATATATATATATATATATACATATATATATATGTATATAAACATATATATATATTATATATATATATATATATATATATATATATACATATATATATATATATAAACATGTAAGGGTATTAGAATAGTATTTCTATTAAATTGTTAACAAATATTAATTTTTCACAATTGAATTATATTGCCTGCTACATTTTTCAGGCCATAATTTTCTAGTGAGATTTTACTGACCATATTTTTCTCCTCACTTTTGGTTTATTAGCTAGTAGGAAGAAATAAGGGGAAGGGGAGGGAGGTATGGGGGATGCTCTATTATCTCATATTTTTTGGAATATTGTTTTAAATTTAAATTAATAAAAATATTTTATTAGTATTTCTCATAACAAGCTCCACATGATTTACAAAATTAAAATATTATTTTTAAGTCTTATTTACGTTCAATTCAAGTCTCATATGAATAATTTACAAAAGTTAGCTGCAAAATATGTAGGTTAATAAGAAGTATTACTATGCTAAATTTCAAGTTTTCAAATTTCATCTTTCGTAGGTGTAAAAACATGTTGCACATTTAAGAAAAATATGACATTTAGAATTATTGTTATTATTTTCCTACAACCTTTTCATGAACTTCTATAAATCCATATTTATTTTATAATTTTAAGTTGACAAATTCGATAATAAGGGAGTGGGGCGGCACATTTTATTGCATATTTTTCTATATATCTCTAAAAATATAATACCGAAAAATGAAAAAAAAATATTTCTGACACCCTTATTATTAATTCTTTCACACTAATACCGAAGTGAAAAAAAAATTTGTACTTTATTTGCCACTCTCCCAATTTACAAATTTTTGCGTTTGAGATATATGCGAATTAATGTGTTTTATTACTTTGCAAAATTTCAAGCTTGCGCGTCAAGTGCTTTCTAAGATTGTGACGGCACACGGACAGACAATTGAGTGATCTTATAAATTTAAAGTAGTATTAGACATTATAAAGAACACGAGGATATAGAACTTCAACTCATTATTTTGTGGCTTGATAGTTATTGTACAATATAATTAAATAATTGATCCATTAGTTGAACTGTATACCAGAAAGATAGTGCTGGTGGAATTTTCAAAGGTGTCTTTAAATCAAATCTATTGGTTGCTTTCAGGGAGACCAACGATTCCCCTTCCCCTAATTCTATGTGCATATACATATAGGTATGTATATACACTTAGTATTAGGGGAAGTCCTAAATGAAAAAGTATTTGAGTTCAGTGTCAAAATTTTGAAATGATTGTTTTCTCTTAATTACCATATAGCACCAAAGTCAAAAATAAACGCTAATATAACCACTTTTTGCCAATCTACTCCCTGGGTTTCAAGGAAAAAATTGACATAAAAATATTTTCCTCTTTATTTTGGAGCAATGAGGTTACACAAATTGGAATTCTTGTGGGACCCACACAGGAAAAAATTTATAAAAGCTATTTACATAATTTTTCCCTTCACTTTTTAAGTATGTTCCACGTCTCAATATACTAGCAAGTATAGGGCAGTAGGGCACGGTATTCATTTACTGAGCGAAGCTAAGTATATCTATGTCAGTTTCGTTCTGAATCATGATATCAATGTTTCCTAAGTATATGGTATAAATCGCAGTAAAGTTAATAAATTGGAAATTATAAAAATGGATAAATAATATAGAATATTATTTGTACATTTTTTGATGATCAACACCATTATTAAATAGTTACACTTGATTCCATTTTATGATAGTAAACATAAATGCACTTCAGCTTCCAGTACAGAAAAGTGTGCTGCTGTGAAGTTCGTTATTACAACATGAGTCGTTATTAAAGTTCTATACAGACTGAGTAACAAAATTAGTGGCAAATAAAAAAACGTAAAGTATAACAAACCTTCTCGCCGCTGTCAGAGGGTAGGTAGAAAACGAGCACAGTGAGGAAGGAGATGCCCATACAGGGGATGATGAGATTGACGGTGTAGAAAAGCGTTTTGCGGCGCATTGTGATGTTGAAGGTGATGTCCAGGTACGGTTCGTCGCAGCACGTGTAGAACTTTTCGTTCCTGCCACGTAATCACACAGTTAGTGTTAGGTATACAGCATGTATTACACATATTTTGTGTAACAGTATATCAATTGAAATTTAACTCAAACATGTTATCAAATTAAAAGTTATTTCCGTTACTAGTTTTATTTCAAATAACAAGCTACACATTATATCAAACGAATTATAAATCTACTTTTTCTATCCGGTCGTCTGTTTTTGAGGCTCTTGATATTGACTTCTCGAATCTTGTTCAACTGTACCCTGCAGATCTAAACGTTTTTCATTTTTAGGGTAGGTTACTTCAAAAGGATATAAGATAAACCATCTCTTTGTCGGTCTATCTACCTGTTGTGTTTTTTTTTGGAAACAGTTCGATGTAGAAATTTGAAATTCTACGTAGTGATAAAGCACATTAATCTATAACAATCTCGATACCATACTGACATAACTTAAATGACTATTTTGCGAGGCTAATGAAGATTTTTCAGAATTTTATGTAATTTAGTTATAGAGAAATTGTTGAAAATGCTCTTTAAAATACGTTTTATCCCTGCTCTTCAGTTCTTTGAAATTACTTAAGTCAAAATTAGGAAAAAACAATGTTACTGGAAGCTTACCTAAAATTTATCAGAACACAATAGCAATGACTTTAAACTTAATTTTTTTGTAAAAATTACTATATTTACATGCCTGTGTATACATATGTTTTTTATGGATTTATACATGTAGTTTGTGGATATTTTCAATAATATCTTTACAACTATCTCACATACAATTCTTAAAAACTACTATTCGAATCCTTACAGCTGAGGAAAGTGACTATGACAGACAGATGGATGACAAGTAAGTGATCTCATGATGATGACATGTAAGTGATCTCCATTTTTTTGTATGATCAAGAACCCTAAATTTTTTTTGTATGATCTAAAACCCCCCAATACCTTCCTCCCACCTCACTTTTCAGCATTAATAATTGGTAACCGTTAGTTCATCTTAAAAAGCATTATTATTTATTTTAATCACACAACGCCCGCCATAACTGCGCTTTCTGATCATTGTATTTGAATCAGTAGTCGGAAAGTACATTTTAAATTCGGCACCTCCTCCCAACACTGCGGGTCGCGCGCTGACGTTCTTGAACATTCTTATGCTACCCAAAATGTTACTTTGAGAGGGATTAGTGTATGCGATAACATCGATATATATATATTATATCTTCTGCAGTAATGTTCAATAGAAATTAATCAATGTTTTTCTTAACTAATTATAGTTTCTGATTTATCGACCAGTCCAGTATTTTTATAATTTAACTTGGCTTTCTAGAACCTTGCTTATAAAAATTTTTCTTTGTAATTGAATTTATTAACTTGAAGTATCTCGGTTCTTTATTTTTCTTACTAATGGAAAATAGTAAAATTCAATAACAACAGTAAATATTTTCAAAGATCGAGTGAAAAAGTCCTGCCTCTCCTGAAACCTTTTCCTTTGTGTCCTTGTTCTTTCTTGTCTTTCCCATCCCAAATCATGTCAATAGTTTTTTTACTTATACTTTGGCATTTTTTTTCCTCTAATGTGTTATAAAGAATTTTCATTGAAAAATCTCTTACGGTCTACCAAGTAAATTTCAATACAAATTGTTATAGTTGACTGGAAGAGATTGCTCGTGTTGCAATAAGTCCGCCATATGTACTATACATAAAATATTATAAATAAACAAATTAATAAAATAAATGAGTCATAATTAAAAAAAAATTATAATTACTTATTATGACATAAACTGAGAAAATATTTCTATTTTCAGTAAAGGTGAGTTTTTTGGACGTAATATTTTATTAATAAATTCTAGTGTGCTTCCCTGTAGACTTGTAAAACAGAAACTCTTAAGATTTTCTTTATACCTAGAACTGTTTTCCATAATGACGTTTTAGAAAATTGTACGGACAGAAATATGCCAGATTCTCAGCGCTTTTATCTCCGAAACTAATAATGGTAGAACATTAAAAATTTGACATTATATAAATTGTATTATTCAGTTTGTAAGTTTTAGTTTTACCATTTTTAACTTTCGAACAGTACCTATGCATCTTCTTCTTCTTCAATGGATTGACAGCCCAGGACGGGCCCCTGCCTTCCGCAGAATCAACTCTCAAGCTTTCCTGTTCTTGGGGACATCCATTTCGTTACACTTAGGATTTTTAAGTCTTTTTCCAGACAGTTGAGCCACCTAAGTTTAGGTCTTCTTCTTTTTCAAGAGCCCAATGGTCTGGCTGAGAAGATATTTTTTGTTGCCCGACTGTTGTTGATTCTGCTCTAGTATTTGCGATGTATCCACATCTGGTTCTTTAAATAATTTGTAAAGTTCAGAGTTAGTTCTTCTTCTGGAGGTTATTTGTCCGTTGTTACATTTTAGACCACTAAAATACTTCTTAAAATTTTTGTTTCAAAAACAGAAATGGTATGTTTAACTTTTTCTGCGTTTCTCCATGTCTCAGCAGAGTATGTAAGAATGGGTCTAATTAAGCTTTTGTAAATCAGAATCTTTGTTTTTCTACTAGTGAAGTTAGACTTCAAGTACTTTTTAAGACCAAAAAAACACCGAATAGCTGCTGTGACCTTACCACGGATCTCAGGCATGATATCACTGAGAGTATTGACTTCTGATCCTAAGTATTTAAAGTTGCTAACGCTTTCAAATTTGTAAACCCCAATTTCAAAATAAGGGCTGCTATAATTGGTACAGGTCATATACTTAGTTTTATTTGGGCGCTTGCAAGATAAAGAGCAAGCGGATCAGCGCATTCCCTTGTTTGAGCCCATTTGAAACAACAATTGATTCTGAGAGATTGTTCTGAACTTTGAAGACTAGAACTAAGTTTTGTTTCGGTTAGAGTAATAGCTGTCAAATTTATAAGTTTTTCAGGTATTGGAATCTCTCAGGCCTCAATGAGTAGTTTTCTATTTACTGCTATATTACCTATGCATCTTAGTTTAGTTAAATTTTAGAAGATTTCTTTCTCTTGTTTTCATACAAGAGAAAAAAACCTAGTTGTAAGAAACTATTACGATTTATCCAATATTGTTCTTAACATGGTCTACTGCAAACTAAAAGAAGTATCATAGCAAATTAACTACATTTTTTTATTTTAAAATCTTTATTAAAATAAATTTAGTTGTACATCGAAAGTATTGTGTTAGCATCTAGGAGGGTGGTATCAATGAAAGTATTTGACGGTGATCAGCGGGTTTAACAAAACAACAACTTTGAACTCGGAAATCCCTATCGCCTTTGAGTTGTACTAACGAAAATATTAAATCTATATTCCACAAAAATAAAAAAAAAAAACAAAGAGCATTGGAATGGGACAAATTTCAGGCTATTCATATTGGTCCATAAATGGCATTTATCGATTTTAATTAAAATCAGTAAACTATTTCCGGAGGCAAAGGCAAAAAACTTAATTTCCTTACTCTACATTAGAAAATTACAGACAGGTTGCGTGCATGCAATATATAACTATGACTGCCGCATTAAGGCCGTTAATACGGTTACGTTGTTAGACAGCTCATGGCTAAACTGCTCTTCATACAAAATTGTTTAACCATGTTTGTGAAATAATACGAAGTTCGTCAACTTAGTATTAAATTCTGTCTGTGTCATGTTTTTATTCTTGTGATTCACATGTTGCTTCATTTTCGGACGAAGCTTTTGCAAGACTGCTCGTTTATTTAATTATAGGTTTTTGAATGTTTGTGTGACAACCACAAAAGAGAGACAAAGGTGTATGCCAAAAAATTATAATGAGAACTTCTAAAAACGTTCGTTTTTAAATAGAAAAATTGTTATACAATAAAGAAATCCATTAACCTTTCAAAAAGATTTCGATTTTGTACCCTTTTTTTGGTGGATTTGTACTTCATTTGATAAAATAAAGCTTCGCCGTCTAGTTATATCCTACAGAAGTCTACTAAGTGGCATGTCTAGGCACTGTTGGGCGCGCCTCCGCGCACGCTCTGCGGAGTAGCTTGAAGATAAGGTCCGAACGGTCGATCGCGGTGCGGATAGGAGCCGTTAATTACTCGCCGCCAGAGACCCATTGCGTTGCCGCTCTAATTATCAACCCTCTGTTTGTATGGGCCAGATTGAAATTCGTTTAGAGTTTCATTTTAAAAGCTGCGCTCTGGATTACTTCCCTATCGACACGTCGACACAGTTAGATGACTGCGGTCCTCGACTTTACTTAAATCGAACACCCATGAGGTTAATTTATTGAAAAGCACCGGTTGTGTTTGTGAAAGTTTACAGCAGGGAGGAAATGCAATTAAACGTTTTCTCATGAATACCGAAATTCAATGGGGTCTTAGAGGAAAATTGTCTGATAAATTAAAATATTAAACTAGAATATTCATAGAAGTGCAAAGTCGTCAAATTCAAGAAGGAAATTCCGTGGTAGCTCGGCTATGTAAAGCTAATGCTAAATTCTCGTCAATGCTATAAAAATGATAACAACTATACACGCACGAATGGGCGATAATAAATGCAAACATGGTTAAATCAAATGCACGAAAGTCAAGGCGCATATTCTTGAAGATCATTCCAAGGAAGAAGGATTTCCATAAACAAGTGAGTCACCAGTTCGTATATACCTCGAAGGTATGAAAATAAGAAACAGTAATGTGTTGAGAAATATACGCTATTATCTGGCACCTTTTTATTTTTATTTGGTCTGCATTAACAATGCTTGGTGCGAAATAACCGATAAAAGAATCCTTGAAATTAATTAAATTTAAAATCTCCCGACTTTATATGGGTTGAAGTAAAATTTTACAATTATTTACGTATATTTCTTTAAGTATATAATCTAGAAAGTTTTGCTAGATAAAGAAAGAATTTTAGAAAGAAAGTTTTGCTAGATAAAGCTAGCTAAAGAAAGAATTTTATTTCTCTTAAGTGTCCGTCCATATTCAATTTATTTTTTTCTCATAGCTGGTGCCCAATTTCGTCGAGTGACAAAAATACTTCCATCTTAGATGGCTCGTTGGAAATGAAAATGATTGAGTTCTATATAAATAGAAAGACGTACGTTAGGTTGAAAGACATAACAAAATAGTTTTAAGAAAGTGAAAGACCTTGGTTTATCATATCACATGACGTACAAAATATGTACCATGTCTAGTTTGTCTTCATAACATGGCTTTGAAATATCTTCATGAAACTAAGATAAAAAACACTATTTAAAATGTGATTAAATATAAAGTGCTTCATGTTTAAATCTGTAAGTCGTTAAATTATTCAAAAATGTAAAATATTGTTAAAATTAATTAGTACAACGATAAAATATTGTCACTTATATTTTAAATACAACCGATGTAACAATTAAATCAGCTAATGTGATCGTTCAATAAAATTGATTGCGTTCACTGCGTTCGCGCGTGAGGCAATATTTTTATTAAAACAAAATAGCGTCATCTTAAAGGCAAGTTCCCGAAATTGTTTGGCTCTAACACCTTGTGCACTATTTCGGTGTGTGATGTTGTTTCGAAAGTTTACTTGAAAATTTATTAATTAAACGTTCTTTAAAAGGCTTGTATTTAGCAAGTTGTAATTACCGACGTCGGCTTGAAACGCTGCGAGACGTGTTCCGATTTGTTCGCTTTTCATTTTCTGACATGGAGACATCCTCGCTGTTATATATCCTTCAAGTATAGTTGCGCTGATGTCGGTTAGATTTGATTCTGTGGTGGTGGAAGCGTAAATCGCTTCCACCACCACAGAACAGAACAGTTAAGTTAGACGGGCCTGAAATTCCGATGCGGCTTGACAGCCTGACTTTGGTATTTACGTAAGTTTATTGTATAATTTATTTTTCGAAAGTAGTATTCCAACGATACTGCAGTAAATAATACTAGATATGAATTTCACGCAGTGTCTACAACATGGATATATGTATATATATATATATATATATATATATATATATATATATATATATATAGATATATATAGTCGTCGCCGTGGTGTGTTGGGTTAATCACAAGGCATACGGCCTTTGACGATGCGACGCACCGCGGCGACCCGGGTTCGATTCCCGGCCGTTCGTCGAACGGGGCTGGACTGGTGTTGTGGTTGGCTGTAAGATATTGCTCTAGCAGCAATAAGTTCGCCATATGTATCAATTAGATACATTAAAGTAGATAAATAAATAAGTAAATAAATAATGTCCTAATATTTTTTCAGCAAGGAGACTAGTTTCCTATACAGAAAAATTAATCTGGAATATTGTGGAGAAACATGGAAATGTAAACTATATTTACGAAATTAGTTGAATGATCTCATCAGAGACCCAGATCTTTCAAAAGAGTGTGCTTAGTTGCTACCATTAAGATTAAAAGAAAAAATATGCCTAAATGTTTACAATTTGTTCGTATCGCTTGAGGGAAAAAAAAAAATTGCAATAATTTTTTTCTGTTGGTTTACTAAAATTCATCGGCTTGGAGGTCCATCGGGCAAGACGTTGGTGTCTTTTTATTGACAGTAGAAAACGAAGTTTAAAACCTGTGTTTTTACACAATGGCAACAAGTGTGGCTTCCATTTCGATTGCCTACTCCACTTTTATTAACAAAGAATATCAGTAGCTTATTATAAATCAATTATTTTATTTTTTTAATTATTCTCTTCAGTGACATCATAAATATTACCTTTATTACGTAAATTATATAAAGAAACTTTCGATTTTATAATTTAACATTATTGAAGTGACACTTCTTAGGCGGTGATTCGATAATCGATAAGTGGACGATAATTGTGAGTAAAATTTTAAGGTCGCGTCACGTTTAAGCACATTTCGTTACACGAGAGAGAAGAAAGATATAACGTTGAGAGAAAGAGAAAGAGAGCTATTTATTTCAACGCTATGGAAGTGGAAAAAAAGAGACCGACGTATACACAACGATACAAAGCGATTGAATAAGATAGAGTCGCGCACGCCCAAGTTGTAGATGTATGCTTTAGACGTTACATATGAACGGCTGAGGTACCACGCATACGTTGTGTTATTAATATTTATCATTGTTTTGTGATTGTTTCAATTGACATTTGTTTATGTGTACTTGTGTATTTACACTTATATTCTCTCTTTCTCTTTCTTTCTTTGTGTAAAACAGCAAATTATATTCTTGCACATCGAGGTTTAAATCGCCAAAGAAGTTTCAGTTCTATCACGTGTCCTGAGTTGCACGCGATTAATTTTTTTGTTTTTTTATTTTTATTTAATTTTTGTATTAACTGTTTTTAAATAATTGTGAAAATTGTTTTAAATTTTATCAACCTACGTCAATCGTGCTGAAACTTATCCAGTTATCGAACTGTTACAACCGTGAAAAACAAATTAATAATATAAATAATGAATATAATCCGCCTAAACTAACAGAAATACATTATGAATCAGTAATATAAATTTTGGTGTTAACGATTAACGTTACCGTTTCATTTATGAAATTTAAGTAAAAAAGTTGTGAAGTCAAAAGTATAAACTAAAGAGAGAAGTCATTACTTCTCTTTCTAGTTACAGCCCCCGTCCGAATATCGACATATTTTGGAAAATATTTATATATGGATAAACTGAGAATGTTTGGCTCACCTCACGGCGGGTACCTCAAGGATGTCCCACTCGACGGACGTGTAGAACTCCGAGAGGTCAACGCCAATTTCCACCACGTTGCTGCCTTTCACCTCATCTATGTGCCTAAGGTCCACCTGCAACCATCATGGTAATCGATATTATGATTGTAACAATATGGCATAAAATAGGTGCGCTTTCGTTTTTTGTACTTTATATTAGATGATACTTTTATTTTCGGTAATGTGAAGTGGGAAAGAACTAAACTAAATTAGTATTAGAAAAATTCGAAGAGCCTACCTGAAATGATACACATTTTCTAGGAAGCTTTGGGCGAAAAATGATACACATTTTCTAGGAAGCTTTAAGCGACGCGTTTGTATTATTTTTATGCTGATACAAAAACTGTACATTTTATTAAGATTCTTTATCATTTATTATTAAATTGCAGTACATGTTCAATATATTATGTCAAAATTATATTATTGAATGTTCAAAAACTTTGTCGAAGTTTCATTTGATGACGATTATGTAGAACATTCTATGAATTACTATTTAAGTACGGTGGCAAAAGTATGTACAAGCTGCACGCCTGCATTGAAAAGACTTGCTATGGTAATTTTTATTGAGTATTCAAGATTCATCTATGTTATGCCTCGTGTTATGTTGTTATTCGTGAATTCTTTAAATAAATTCTTTTCAAGTTAAAAAAAGTAGTCGTTATTTGAAAGGAACCAAATGCCGTTTATTAATGAAATACATTTTCATTTTTATTTGGTATATTTAGCATGTGTGCGAACAGGACCGTAACCGAGATGGTAGAAAGTTGGGGAGGTGGGAGTGTGATCCTATCTATCTTACATTAAAATATAAGAAGATTATTCACAAATCTTTCGCTCGTCATATCATGCCGAAATATTTTACTTATTATTTTAGCTGCGGTCTTGTGTGCAATTAAGTTATTGTATTAATTTTTATTAAATACGATTTAACAAAAGCTTTTTAAATTTTAAGATACACAAAATTACAAGCCACTTATTTTTTGTATTTCACGTCAAACGTATAATTAATGCATGTCAATTTGTACAGTTTTTTATCTATCGATCAAAGAGTAGAAAAACAAAAACCATTAATTATTAAACGCATCGGTTAACGATCGACAATGGAAACAAATTATCGCCATTGGCCAACTCGCATCAATCAACCGATAACGGGATGCGGAAGGAGTTAATCCATCGTTTAAATTCAGCACGATCTGAGTGTTCAGCTTAAATATTCAATCGATCACGAGGTGTCAACGAGTTTAAAACTTAGTGGATAAAAACTACAGGAGACCTTAAATTTGTAACGGTTCATTAAAGCTTATTTATCAAATGTCTGTTTGGTTACATCTTTACTGGCATAGCTGGTCATAGCTTGTTCAGATTTTAGTGATGATAACATTAAATAGTAATTTTTATCTAAAAATAAGAATGTTCAGCGTACTGATAAATAGAGAAAGTTATAAAGGTAAAATTATTTACATTGTATACGAATTTGTAGTTCTAATTATACGAACAGTTTAAATTATACGTATAAAGTACATTCTTACATAGGAAAAAGTTATTTTAAGATTTTATGAAGAACAACATTTTTTATCGAAATCATTTTCTACGTTTGTTTGTCAGTCTGATCCATCGGAGGTAACTATTTTATTGACCACAAAATACACATATTTGTGAAGTCAGTATATTGAGGACACTTTCATTTGATAGGATTTTCTGTAAAAAACCTTTTGTTAAAACTATCTAATTGCGCTCAATACCTCAATTGAATCTGATATGTGTGTGTTTTTTTTAAAGAAGAATTAAGAATAATTTTCTCATTTTAGATTATGGCCAAGAAAAGAATCGCTTGCAAAGAAAAACTTGCCCACGGATTATAAACCAAGTTGCTTGAAAGTAAACTACCATGAATGGTCGAATTTAAGTATAAATAATTCTTAGTTTAAATGCTTTATTGCCGAATGTTGCTGCTAAAAATGTTTATTATGATTCGCCGATTGAGACAGCGGACAGTTAAACCCGCCGGGTCAAAAGCTTTAACCGTAACTAGCGGTCGCGCGCGCTCGTGAGTCAGCAGGTATAGATTAAACCCCGACTCCGCGCAAAGGTTTACCCGTAAAGCCGCGGATATACCGCCGCCGCCACGCCGCGCGGCCGCTTAATTAAATGTTATGGATGTGTGTTTTATTAGATTTTGCTAACTTTAACGTGCACGAAATATAATCGAATGTTAAACGGTTGTTTGTATTTGTTCAGTGCCCTTTGAGTATTTTGTTTAATTAATACCCTATGTAAATATGTACCGCGTATGTAAATATGTATACCTGTAAAATATGAGATCCCATTTAAGTACAGAAGTAAGTAGAATGAAAATTTGCATCGTATAAGTAGAGGATGGAATATTTAAAAGCTTGCACGTGATTTTTGCAGTTTAACATGAAAAGATTTTGCATAGAAGTACTTAAAAACGCTAAGAACCTATTACTGAATTCATTATTAGTGATAAATAAATGAATTAATTATTAGAGGAAACCCGTTTGACTTTAGCTATGCCATAATCGTGAGGCGCGATTTAATAAGCGGCCACATTCAAGTGATATTTTTAAATGTCTTCGCAACGACTTGATAAAGGGTTTAAACCAAGTTTTTTAAAACTTTTTTTGGTCGCAGACCGCTTTTATTGAATTATTTAAACCATTAGGATTGTAATTCAGTTTAGCTGCTCAAACTAATGAACTTACGTAGAAATAATTCTATGTAAGTTAAAGTAAACATTTCAGTAGATATAACAATTTCACTTTTATTCACTTGTTGTTATAAAAAAAAATGTACGACAAATGGTATTGTCAAAAAATAGGAGCAGCATTTTTTCATTTTTGAAATTCGTAAAATAAAAACCCAATAAAATCTAAATTAGCACAGACATTGGAAATTAGCACAGAAATCAAGATTTACAATTAGCCAGACCAAATTAAAAATCTAAAAAATTCCAAAAAAAAACATAATTTTTAACCAATTCCAAAAAAAAAACATTATTTTGAATTAAATAACAAAAAATAATAATTTAATAAACAGTCGGTGATGCGGGGGAGGCGTCTTTAGGTCTCGTCAACACGAAATTATTTACTGAAACTATCGACCCCTAAGAAAGTTCACATTGACCCAAGGATATTGACCACTTCGAGAATGAGTAGTTCAAGCAGAGGCATTGTAAATTATTTGAAACATTTGTAAAATCCAAAAAAATATAAAAAAAATAAAATAAAAATAAAAGCCGGTCTAATGAATGCCGAAATATTCTTTATTAAGGTAAATATTGAGGCTCAGAGGTGTTAAGGGGAACATCACCCTTCTTTTATCAGGAAAAAAATATGTTATTAGGGTTACTTCAAAGTTTTTTATTAAAATAAATATAATTTACAAAACTAATATAAATTTTATTAAAAAAATATATATATGCGCAATAACTTTATTGTCGATCTATAAAAATACTGTCGATCTATAAAGATATGTTTTAAAACTAGGATTGTTTGTTCATTCGGAAACTTTAAAAAACCATAATTTGTAAAATAAAAAACACAGCTGCGTTCACTTTAGCCACTGTATTTAAGAATATTTAAAACGAATTTAAAATCGAACTAATATAATCATTGATAATATTCGTTCGAAAAAAGTTACTTTTCCAAAATAAATTTTTCAATGCGATTGAAAATTTAAGTGTTTGTTTTGTATACAAAAAATAAAAGATGATGTAGTTACTAAATTTCATATTTCCGGGTCCACCAAATGGTCTTTCTCGCCCATCATCGTCACCGTTTTTCTAACAAAAGGAAAGGGATTTGACAAATCAGAACCTTCTATTTCTCGTTATTCATCTTCTTTAACTGATTGATATGACTACTGCATTTGAGCCAAATTAAAAGGCTATAACATTTTTATTTTACGAATTTTGACTTTAATTTTATAAAAGTATACATTTTCAGGAAAGGCAAAAAAATCAATTGGTTTTTTACTTATAACAGTGGTATTCCCTTTTAAAATGCTTTCATTAATTTATAGAATCTTTCTCCAAAAAATTAAGTCGAATTTGTGTATTCTAAGTAATATTAAATTTATTTCAAAACTATTTATCTTATAGTGTACACAAACTACGTTTACACTAATTTCTTTAAATTTTTTTTTTGGAAATAATATTTTTGCGGTGCGTGTCACGTGATTTGTGAAATTACGAGTCATCTCGTCAAGAATCCTATTATTTATTTGAATCCAAATTTAAGGATTAACGAAAATTAACGAAAATATCATTTATTGGATTCCAAATTTTACCAGTTAGTTTTTTAACTGTTTTACTCTAGTTGGTTTTATTTTAAATTATTATACACACTTGTTGTAAAGTAACTATTGCATACAAAAGTATTACAATAATTTAAGGGCATATATATATGTATATATATATATATATATATATATATATATATATATATATATATATATATATATATATATATATATCACTTTGGGAAAAACTATTTGTAAAAATATTTATGAATGATTTATTATTAATGTATTTATGAATGATAATATTTATGAATATATGAAGCATTTCATCACCTGGAAACCGTCATAGGTCCAGGAGCCGAACTTCATGACGCAGGTCTGCTCATCGAAGGGGAAGTACTCGACGTCGATCTCGCACGAGGACTTGTAGATGGCGGGCGGCTTCCACTCCACGCGGCCCGTGAAGTTGAGCGTCGCCTTTGTCGCCAGCGTCACCTCAAAATTACCGTCCGCGCTGTACATCGAGAGATAGAATCCGGTCAATTGAAGGTGTGATGATGTTTGTTGGTGGCAGTCGAATTATCTATGAGCTAGACGATATTTCATAGTGGAAGAATAGCTCTGCTATTCCTCCACTATGAAATATAGCTTTGGAAAGTTGGAAAAATTAAGCAAGGTAGAAATATGGTTGCAAGTGATACTGCATCGATTAGTACAGTCAACTAACTGTATGACTACTCGAATGATATGCTATATGATATGATATATGATATACTACTCGAATGATAGTCAACTAACTGTATGACTGTACGGTTTTGCACTTTAAATTCTGATCATGAAATTTCTATCTTTTCATTTCTCTCTGCACCGCGCCGTTTACATAAGGTGTTTACAGCGTATCAGAGATATTCAAGACATTTCTGTAATATTTCAGACATTGCTAGAAAAAAGTGAAGAGTTCATTTAAATTTGATATCTTCGTAAGTTTGGAATAATGATCGAAGATAAATAGAAATTATGTCCTGTAATAAAGTAAATAAAGAAAGTCTCAACAAAAGTTTTGACTTTTATTGAGACATTCTTCATTCATTCGATCATTATTCCAATTTTTATGTATATTTTGGTAAAATTCAATTATTGTGTATGAAAATTTACAGAAAAGCAACTTCGAATAATATTTTTTATATAGTTGGAAAAAATAAAATTTCAGATACCCGCGAAAACAAGTCTTCCAACATTTTTGCTCAAGGGTCAGTCATTTTTATTGTCAATTCCGTTGTTGTTTATTTATTTTTATTACAAAATGGTCATAATTAATGAAAATATATACGGTCTTTTCAGCTATCGGAAAAAATAATTAAAAGTTTTTTTTATGTTTTGTGCGAATAATGATTGTATATTGATATGTACCTAAAAATAAAAAAAGTAGAAACAAGCTATTTATCCTTAAGATATATCCATTATATGTATGTATATATAATAGCAAATGTATCTTAAAATGTAAAATGAAAGTAACTTATGTATAATCGTTTTCATATATAGAAATTTTGTCTCACGTTCTAGGGAAATTACTAGTCTTTGCACATGAGGCGAAGGGACATTGAATACAAACTACAGTTAGGAAGGGACCGGAAATAGAACTGGTGTTCTGAAAGTGTACTGACTTGTTGTAGAGGACGATGTCCGGCCGCCATATGTGGTCGGAGGGAACGTGCAGCATCTCTACGCCGCCGTACTCGCGCGGCTCCCACTTCAGCTTGTAGTCGTACCAACTCTGCGCATAATAACAAACGGTCTTGATTATAATACCTTCTACCATATATATATATATATATATATATATATATATATATATATATATATCATCGTAATATATATGTAATCGTTTTTAATTTATTATGGCAAAATAAGTACAACAGTAAAAGAACAAAAGGAAAACATATTAATTAAGTTACGATCTTATTATTAGAAACAATTATTCTTTATTAATAAAACAAAATTATAATTTTTTTCATTTACTGTTCAATTTACTTATTTTAGATTCTTTGATAACTAAATAAAATATAGGTAACTGCACAGATGTTTCACATACATGTGTTGCGAGAGAGTAATAAATAATTAGCAGTTGAGCACAATAAATACTTCGGACGAAAGTGGCCGACACGAGGCCATTACCCTCTAATTCTGCTGTCCTAAGTTAGTTTATGTGATCTCTCCTCGCCTCGACTTCGACGCGTTTGTTTCTGCTTCCTTTTAATTGACTTCATGCAATGAGTGCGAAGAAAGTTTGTTTTTGACCTTACGAGAATAGGAATTTTATTGAATCTTCCTGACGATATTTTTATAAAGCACCTAGCTAAATACACTTGGTATTTTGTATCTCATCGATCAGGCGAAGACTAATGCTATGTCTGATCGCAGTTTTAGCACATGCGCTGCGAATGTTCGGTAGTTAAATTATCATTATTCTTGTCATAAGATCCATAGGACATCTAAAGTAAAATTAAATAAAACTAGTCCGTAATAAAAAAAAAATAAAAACTTAACTAGCGTCACAAAGAAGAAAATGGTTTTGCCATTTCTTTTTTTGTGATGCTAGTTAAGTTTTTATTTTTGTGATTATATCAGACACAACTTAAACGATGTACAAAACTATATATACATCAGTGATATTTTTCTTTTTAAAGGAAGTTGAAGTTTATTCCAAGCTAAATTAAGTATTTGTTATACAGATTATTAGTTAGTTGGCATTTCTTTTTTTTTGAATTCCTGTCGGAAATATGAGATATAAATGATTTATAAACTTTTTGGATTTGAGTCTTTATTGACGAGAAGTAATTTATTTTTCAAGAATTACATTCATACGTTTCATTATCACAAACAGACCTATCTTAAGAAAAAAACTAAGATAAACTGAATTACAAATATAACACATTTCTCTTTCTGTAAAATAATATTGGTATCATTAAGTATTCAAGGCCAAATAAGGTGTTCACCCCGTCGCGTCGTCTCGCTTGGACGATGACGTTTAACCTTCACATTAACGTGTATCTAAAGAACGGGAGAAGGTATACAAATATTATTGTACACAACCATCTTATTTTGTGCACAAAAGCAATTTTTACCAATTTAATAAGTGACTGTATATTTCTTCTGAGGCTTCAGAAAATTTGACTACATTTTTGTGTTTTAGTCACGATTGAAGCAATTTACACATTTGATACCTTTTCTTTAATATTTTGTAGAATTCTTGTAATATGTTTTATATTAATTCCAAGTTTTAAATTTTAGGTGTTCCTGACTCCGGATTACTTTTAGTAAATCTCTTCTCCTTTTCGATATTCCTGAAAAGCACCACTTTCTATAGGTGATTCTTAAAGGTTTATGTTTCCAAACTTTAGACCAAACTTAACTCTAACACCTAAAGGATTTATGTTTTTAAAATACTTTATTCCTTCTTCTCCTAGTCTCTTCTATATTATCATTTTTGGAGTTTCGTACTTTAAAAGGAAAAAGGGAACCTTCATAAAATCATCCGGTTGTCTGTTCGTGCGTCCATCACATCACCATTTTCACGGAAACTAATGAAATAGAAACTTGAAATTGTCCTAGAGAACTGCTTCTCATAGAAAGCATACTGATCGGCACATTCTCAATATACAAAATTCAAAAATATTCATTTGTGAATAGATGCAAATTAAGCTTTAAAATTTTTCTTTAATTTAGTCCGGAAATTTATTCTTAATTTAGCCCATGGTGCATAGAATTTTTTCCAGTTCTTATCTCCGAAACTAATCAATACAAAATTCTGAAAAAAATATGGGTTTTAGAGGCAAAGATTGTAGGAAAACTGCGGCGATAATTCTAGACGTCATAACTTTTGAATTATGCACTTTACTTTTCGCTTATGAAAGATATAATAAGGATGTACCTTTACGTTTCTCCATATTCGAAGCCAATATTTTTCCGATACCGTGCAACTAAGCAACTTAAAATTTATCAGAATACTACATCTTAGTTTTATTCATATTATAATTAAATGGAGGTAAATAAATGTCTTAATAATTTCTTTTTGTGTTTTATTTACTTTAAGGGCAAAAAATTATGTATTAAAAAATATATTCGAAGAAATGTGCGAAAATAGAACGTTTTTCTTCCTTATTTCTGAAACTACTTAGCCAAATATCACGGAGAAGAAAAGACTTGGTGAAAAATGTTTAGAAGATTATAGGAAAACTATAGCGATTATATTAGAATTTTTTAAATATTTTTTTACGCCTATGAAAACATAGTAAACAATATATTTAAATTATGAAAAATTAATAATAGAAATACTATGTACCCTTAAATGTTTTTAAACGCTTCGAGTGTCAGTTCCGATTGTCCTTGACAGGTTTTTATTCTCTATTCATGTTAATGTTTAAACTACACAGATCAACATGAATTTTGAGTCTGAGTTCTGTACCTCTGATTTTGATTACTTATGCCTAACTAAAGAAAGAAAAAATATTTTTATCTAATAAAGTTTGCTTTTGTACTTACCGGAACAAAATTTAAAATTGTATGTAAAAGCTCTATTTTTTAATTTAAATTATATTTAAAAGCAAACAAATTTTGAATTATATATTTTTATTAACTTTAATTATAAAAGACGGCATATATAAAAGCCAAAAATATAAAAAAGAATACAAAAAAAACTTTAAAAATGAATAGTTTTGGTATTTCTTTTGTATTCATGTCGCTTTCTTTGGTCACTTATTTTAACATCGTTCTTAAGCAAATTCCACTGTTTTAGCTGTTAAGCTAATATTTCTGCTTTAAGTTTAGGTAGGTTGCAATCTTTTACTAAGTCAATAAACAATTCTGAATTAATGAGATGTTGTTCAACAGACGGTGATGCGATCACAAAATCGCTGCCTCCGCTATTACTAGATATTTCTGATAGCGGTAGTGGCTGCTCTTGTGCCTTCAGCTTTGGACTAGAAGGCACTGGAAAATTTTCGCTGTGTGGTACTGGAGCAGACGTTGATGGTAGATTTGGGTACTGAATCATTTTGACATTTTTGCCAGCGCGACGCTTACGTGGATTAACTATACAAAAATAGCAATCATTGATGTGATCAGCTGGCTCCCTCCATATTCTTGGTACTGGAAACTTCATACTTTTTTTTTCATCAACATCATTCATTAACGAATAACACATTTAATGCATGTGTTAAAATATATATAGGTATGTTTTTCTTAAAAATATGTTGTGTTTTCTTACCTTCGAAAGTGTTTTTGCAGTTATTACATGAGAAATGAGGTACCAATATTTTATCTAACTTCTTACGGGTAAGTTAAAATAAGCTTTATATTTGATGTCAAACGAAATTTTTTGTTGGCAAATATAGCAAAAAGAGTCCACGTCATTTTTACATTTTTTAGAAGATATTTTTAGGCCTCGCGACACATAAAATACGTTATTCCTTTACAATGCTCATGCGCACACTACTGTGTCAGTCTGCCACTTCCCGTTTCATACCCACAGTCCCCCCTCACGCCTCTCTTGCATCTTAAATGCAACGGGACCTCAAAAAATCTGCCAAAACACCGTATATTTATTTTTCATTATATAAAGGTACAAAAGCAACCTTTATTTATTATTTATGGATTTTCTGCTTAATTTTTGATGTGTAAAAATAGAAAATATTTACTAAATAACATACTCAAAAAAAATTTATTACTATGATGATATATGGCCAATGTTATTACTTCAAATATTATACGAATTTGCAACACCTGTATATTTATGATATGATTATTGTAGTCTTCTTTGAAAGGCAATATGTTCCCAATATGTAATATTTTGGGTAACTTACTCAGTAAACACTCTCAACTTACGTGTGTATGCATAGAAGTCTATGATAATTCAAACGGTACGCAGTCAGTGACAACGAAAGCGAAGAAAGAATGAACTACCTGGATGCGTATTACTGAATACAATGGACAGTCAATAATGAAAATTAAAATTAATAAATGTGTTTACTGTTCTAATTAACTTTGAATTTTTAAGTAATAGTTAAAAAATTTATACGAATAATTCAAATACGAACCATAGTTCTTTAATGTAGATAAAAAAGTCTCATCTTCTCTGTTGCATTAATGTTGGAATAATATACTGTTGCATTAATATGGATTTAATGGTTTTGGCAAAACTATTAAACCCAATTTGGAAAAACTTTTAAACCAATCCCTTTCTTTGCTATTTGGCACTTTTTTGGTTGTAGTGTTATATTTTCTTTATATCTTTAAAGATATACGTAATATATAAAATTATAATTAGTATTTAAGTTACTCCCACTGAAACTTTTTGTAGCAATATAATTGAGTGTTAGCTGCTGACATATATGCAGCTCAATAAACTTTATTACTAAATCAAATATCACGTTTTAACATTGAGCTGTTCCTGACATGAACGGCTGTGAGTGATCGTATAAAAATTCCGTTTTCCTTTTGACTTACGGGGTGGGAACGACGAAGGTATGAAACTCTAAAAATTGTGCTACATTCTTTGACTTTTCCGAGAAAAAGGAAATGATTAGTGTGAGGAAAAAAGGATGTTTCTATGAAAACCAAACAAAAAAGAATAATATGTAAAAAAACGATAAAATATTGAAGCGACTTAAAGAAAAGAGAAAAGCTAACAAGATTCGTGTACGAACACCAAAAAGTAAATACTTCTCGTATTTGTACAGGAATTACAAATACATAAAACTTACGTGTGTATTTGAGAAAGAAAGAGCTTTACATTTCAATGTAATGTGGAGATCTATTAGAGTGGATCTATCTTTCAAAATCAGCTATGAAATACACAGAGATGTACCAATAACTGAAGGGCAATACAGCTGAAGTAGTCCCTGAATGCTACGTGAGTGTACTTCGGAGGCGCGCGATGGTCTCGTTCGGTGCCCACGATGCTAGCGGCTACTTTCGAAAAGCTCAAACAAGTGGGCCGACTCCTTGATGTTCAAGAGGTCGGCTTTAAGAGACAGCAAATGGCAGCTACGGTGGCTTGCAATTTTTAAAATGATACATCATTTTTATATATTTAAGAGCTTAATTTTAGATGCAGTGAATTAAATTTATAACAGATGGAGATTGTAAGAAAATCAGTAAACAGCGAATATCAAAGCTGTGTTATTTTTGATATAGGGTAGGTATCAGAAATCCACTCACAACCGATTACTTTTTTATGAAAGTTGAGTGATATCCTTTACTAAATTTTTTGAATTTATTTTATAGATTATATTAGATTTATCATTATATTTTGCCTCACGACAAAGGTTTTCAACAAAGTGTACCGAAACGAAGGAGCAATCTATACCATTACTTCAGATAAGATCTCCCAGAATAAAGTGGAAAAAGATTGAACAATCAAGTTTGTAACTGTCTGTACTAAAGAAAACAATAATTTCTAATCAAGAGTTGAGTGTTATTACGTAAAAATTTATTATCATTTAAAAATTTAACCCTAATTCCGTTGCGTAGTTTTTAGGTAATATTTGGTAATATTTTTAAGGATAATCATAAAATACCGTCCTTTTGTAGTAACAGTAATGATATCATGCCTTCTGACTTTAATTACCGTAAATTATGCGGTTTAGATTTCGGATAGTTTAGATGATAAAGAAGAACAACTATTACAAAAGCGGAAATTAGATTCGTTTGCAAACGGAAAACCATTTAGTTATTCATCTAAAAGACGATTGAATTGCGAAGATGTTTTATGGAGTAGAGTCACTTAACAATATGGCATATCTTTTGTGAATACTGAGAGTAAATAATTTAGAGCTGCTATTATGATTACCGTCAAAATAGACGAACAGAAAATACATTTTATCATTGAAGGCACAAATTGAATGTTTTTTTTAAATTTAAAAGTTCAGAAATATGCTAAAAAGCAATGCGACTTTAAATTTTACCAAACTTTAAATATCCAAAATCGAACAAGGTTAAGCTAGTTTTAATTTATATAAGACACGTGTAACGTGCTGGTATCAAGCAACCGGAATCATATTCGCATCAAATCGTATTCGAAGCGTACACGCGCGGCGCGTAATGTATTCATAGATATAAATTACGCGCCTCACGCAACTACCGTGAAAACTACAAAAAACGAACTGCGTACAAATAAAAGAGATCCTCTATCTGTCTTATCTATCTTCTATCGAGCGTCCGTCGATAGCGATCTGCAAATTTAATTACTTATTTGAAGCCAAAGAGCGTGAGGCGACAGCAAAGTGGATTGACGCCCCACCGCGAGGGCCGAGCGGGCAAAAGGGAATTGGAAATTAGCCAATGAATAAAATGGCAATATTATTATCGTATCGACTCCGTCATCTATCGACAATGGCGGTCGGCTCGGCTCATTACGCATCCGCTTTGCATAGCGAGCAAATGAGCCATGGTCGCGGCGGCGCGGCGGCGCTCCTTTCGACTGCTTCATATACGTCACGCGCGGACGTACCGCCGTAGAGACGGCAATTTAATGGACCTGGAAGTTGAAAAAGACAGAGGGACAACACAGATAAATATAAAGATATGATTATTGAAAAATCCAATGATGTAACTCATGAGAAGTTTATTGTACAAATTTAGAAAATGAAGTCAGGTTCAGGGGTGGTTTAAATTGAGTTACAGTCGATGTTAACGTTAATATTCGCATATCAGAACATCGAAACAAGACAAAGCGACGTTCTCGGGTTATACAATATATCGGTTGCTTTGCCAGGAAATTGGTTTAGTAAGGGGATTAGCCAAAAATCTTGAGGACATTTTAGTTTAAATTTGGTTGAACTTTACGAGCTCAGATCCAAGAAATTTATAACTTAACGACAAACCCTTCATATAAGAGGTGTATTAGTTCCGCGTGAACTAATTTACTGCTAACTCTATTGATAGTGGCTAGGTAATGAAGCTTAAGAAATTACCTTCAACCGTCGTATAGCCTAACGTAGCTAATATCAGTACATATAATACAGAGAATCATTCGGATGTTACTGATAAAATAGGTAATCAGTATTATTTGTTTTTTCTTTTTTAATGTTTTAAAGGCGAATTGTGAAACTATAAACAGCTACTAGAAGCATAAAATTTAATATTTAACTTTTGGGTTCCTAGTCCTATTTTTTCTCGTCCTTCTTAAGATTTATCTGTCATTGTTTATAGAAATCGAGTAGGGCGCTGACATGAAGTAAAATATATAGAATAATATACAAATTTACAAAATATACGTATATAAATAACAGACTTGCTCACTAATTGCGTATCTTAAGATTCATGTTTATAATTATAGTTTGTTTTAAAAAAACAATTATATTTTTTACGTTCCTTCTTAAAATTTCATATGCGAAGTGCCTAAGCGATTCTCCATTTATCTTGATACATAAGTCCCCTGTTCCTATTTATTTCGCTGAAATTTACACTTTGCATGTACTGAGGAAAAAGGAGAAACATAATAAAAAACATCTTGACAAGCAAATATTGTCATTATATTTTGCAACTAAATCTAAACATCACGTGTTAGCACAGTCTGTTTTAATCGCGCACGTCCGAAAGCAAAACGTGTCCGAGAGGGCGAATCGTCGCGGGTGGCTCCCGACTTTATCGCCGCCCACCAGATATTCACATTTAAATAGATCCCCGAGGTCCGACAAATAACTATTTATGTTTTTACCCAACATTGGCCGGCGGTAAGTCCTCCTGAAACACTCTGAACACAAATATGAACGAAGCGTACCGCTGGAAAATCGTGCGGAGCAAAGGACTTGGCCGAGCTGTTCATTTTCATCTTAAATACAACGCTACATATCTCGAAATAAATCGAATTTCGTGTAGTTTATCATAAAAAAATGGTACGATTCTGTTTATCGAATGATAAAAAATAATGTATAGTTATTTAGAAATTGTGTTCAGAGGTTAGAAATAATGTTTCCAACATTAACTTATGGAAAGGTTATCGTGCATATTTTATTTTTTCTTATGTTTTTCTATATATTTGCTATATTACGGAACATAATTCTTGGCATTTCCTTACTGATTTATACTGGTTCACTACAATATTACTAAAAGAGTATATTTGAATTAGAACGTCTATAAATTGAAACCGTTTCAAAACTTATCAAAATTTATAATTATAATAATTGTGATATTATGCACTCCCTGCACGTGAATCGCCACTATCTGATTTATTTTCAATAATTCAGATAGTTGCGATAGGTTGAAGGCATATTGTCTAAATAGACATGCGGATTATTCGTTTTATTCATATTTCTGTCTAGAGACTGTAATAAAAAGAAAAAAAAACAGGTGCTTGCGTACCACTACGCAGGCTTTGTGATGATCGCGACAGAATATTTCATTCTCTGGACGTGTTCGCTAGCTCATTGCTTCAATACAAGCAGTCAATTAAACGGACACTATACAACCATTAGTCCTTTAAAAGCATTGACACTACATTTTCTTTTTTTTTCTTTCTCAAATCCATATTATTACAAACAGGATGATTTTTACTATTAATTTTATTGCTGATAACTATATTAGTGAATATTGAATGAAAGGCTGATTTCAATAATCTCAATATTTGTTGTTTGTTTACCAATATTAAATGTTTTATAATTTAATTTAATGTATTATACAATTTCTGAGTATTTAATGTATTATACAAATATTTACACAAGACTGAGGATAATGTACGTAGAATATTACTTTGATTTGGGAATGTTATTATACAAGTTAGTCCAATACTTGAAAAACTCGCTTTTTGTGTATCACTATGACTTGTATCTGTTTTTTCCCCATAAATATATATTATAAAGAATTAAATAAAATAAATAAATGTAAATAGCGCCATCTATTGGTATGCATTTGTGTTACTACTACGCGTCGAGTAGACACTTATTCGCTATTCTTGTACTAATACAATGTAAATTAATTTTTGAAAATATTAAATTCGTATGTTTTCTGGTTATGATACATATTTGGGTAACTGATTGCGATTAAATAAAAAAAAAACTGTTACTTTAAGTAGTCCCTATGTCTTTCTAAAAACATTTAAATGAAGTCAGTAGTTTCTACGTGATGCGCGCACAATTACTTCTATCACCTATCCTTTGTTGCGCTATCAATTTTTTTTGCAAAGATTTTACATACGCGCAAAATTTATCTTTTTATTATATGTATGGATGACATATAACTAAATTATTTATTTATAAATTTTGATACACAAAAATAGTGTATTTCTATATATATCATTTTTATTTATATAAATATTTATATCATTACACACACACACACTCGGTCTCGGGTTTAGTAATGTTTTATGATCTTGAGTATTACACGAGAGGAAAGATTTACATTTTATTTGTTTGTGTATAGCGCGTACGAACATCCTGCAGTGCTCACCAGTTTTTTACGCACTTGATATTTTTCTGCTCCATTGTCCGCTGCGATTATAGAGTTGCTTCGTAGTTCAAGTCGGACAATAAGTTAGTTTTATGTTTAATATTATTTAATGTGTGTTTTTTTTGTTTTATTAATTATTGTGTATGTTATCGTGTACATTGTACTTTTAGTTATCGCGCTTTAAGGTAATCTGAAAGTTGGACATCGTTTTTTTTTATAAACAAATAAATATATAAACAAAAGTCGGACTTACTGTAACAGGAACAATTCCTTTTCCTGCCAACCAAAACAAGTTGGGAGGAAAAATGATTTGTGTTGCAGATGTAATAATATAATGTAAAAAATAAATAATAATTACAAATAATCATAAATTATGTATTTGTCTAGCTACTCAATGCGTAGTAATTGCACAAATGTGTAATGTATCTATGTATATTAAAAGATCGCGCTACGTATATCCTGTCTTTTAATATACGGAAATAATTATTAAATGAAAATGAAATTATTGAATGAAAAGTATTAATGCAAATTTTTGATTAAAAATTACCATAACATTTTTTTTCCATACAAATTTAGCTACTTTACAAAAATTAGCCCTTTTCACTTCTTAACGGTATTTATTGAAAAATGGTTAAAAACTTGTTTAATTATATGTACTGAAATGCATTAATACAATTTTTTAAATAAAAATGATCATAACAATTTTTTTCCATACAAATATTGCTTACTACCATATTTTTCACCCCTTAGGGATTGAATTCCGGAAAATGCTTAATATTTATTTCACTATTTGTATTGAAAAGCATTAATATCAGTTTTTAAATAAAAATTACCATTACAACTTTTCCTATGCAAATTTAGCAACCATTTTTTCACCCCGTTGGGGGTTGAATATTTTACAATGCTTAAATACTTGTTATATTATTTGTATTGAAAAGCAGTAATACCAATTTTTAATTAATAATTTCCATAATTTTGTTCCATACAAAATTAGCCACCCTTTTTTGAATATCGTAAAATGATTAAATACTTGTTTTATTATTTTTATTGAAAAGCATTAATACTAATTTTTGAGTAAAAATTACCCTAAAATTTTTTTCCTGTGCAAATTTAGTCACCCCTTTTCAACCTTAGGGGTTGAATATCGAAAAATGCTTAAATACTTATTTCATTATTTGTCATCCGAAGCATTAATACAAATTTTTAAGCAAAAATTACCATTATATTTTTTTTCCATACAAATTTAGCCACCAGTTCAATGCAAGTTCACCCCGTTAGGGTCAGAATATCGGAAAATGCTTAAGTATTTGTTGAATGATTTGCATGGAAAAGCATTAATAACAAATTTTAATTAAAATTACCATAACAATTTCATTCCCACAAATTTAGCCACTCCCTTTCACTCCCTTAGGGATTGAATCTCGGAAAATTCTTAAATAACTGTTTCATTATTTGTAATGAAAAGCATTAATGCAAAGTTTTAAATAAAAATTACCATAATAATTTTTTTCCCATACAAATTTTGCTACCCTTTTTCACCCTTTAGGGTTGAATTTTAGAGAATTCTAAAGCATATGTTACATTATTTGTAAAACTCGGATGACAATATTTTTGTCAAAGAGCATGAACATCCAGTTTTCAGTAAAAATTACCATAAAATTATTTTTTCCCGTACAAACTTAGTCACACATTTTCACCCCCGGGGATGAATTTTGAAAAATCCCTTTTTAAACGATGCCTCCATGATAAAATCAACATCCTCTCCACATTTCAAATTTTCATCATTAGCGGTTTGGGCTGGGGGTTGATATGTCAATCGGGACATTGCCTTTATATACTCTTTTGCAAAAAAAACGGGGACTTATAGGAATAAACCATATCAGAGTTATTTTATTATTATTTGATGCATTTTATATGGCGATATGATGAGAATATTGTTATTTATTATTGAGATATCGTTTTTACCTACTTCAGTCATTAAAAATGCGAATAAATAATAGAACGATGTAAAGTCCACAGACTAGCGTTTTCATTCTGGTATATTAAAAATGGCTAAAGTTTATTTTTGAATATTTTTTAATAATTTAACATAAAAATTGAAAATTTAGTAACGAGTATGGCCTCTTCTAGCTAAAATCAATGCGCTTAATCTACTAGACATGCTTTCGACGACGTTTTTTATCATTTCCTGAGGAATATGTTCCCATTCAGCGGCGATCACATTTTTAAGGGCCTGAATGTTTTCTGGAGCTAGTTTTCCGGCTCTGGCGGGTCGTTTGAGATTATCCCATATGTGTTCTATCGGATTGAGGTCGGGACTTCTAGCGTAGTGTAACCGACGAATTCCGGCCTCCAGCATATACGCATCAACGTCTCTAGAGCGTTGGGCGCGAGCGTTGTCGTCCATAAAAATGGACTCGCCTCCAACTGCTGTTAATGCGGGTTGGGCATGAGGAATAAGAAGCTCTATTATGTACCTTTGCGCATTAGGTGTACCATTTTCAATAAAAACTAACTCGGTACGGTCATCTGAGTTAATACCAGCCCAAAACATTACGGAGCCTCCACCGTAAGGGATGATTTCCACAAAGCACACTTCTGCAAAGCGTTCTCCAGGTCTTCGTAAGACTCGCCGATGTCGATCTCAATCACTAATCGATGTACGAGCTTCGTCGGAGAATAAAACACTATTTCAGTCTTATTGAGTCCATGACGAAAAATTTTGAGCGAATCTCAATCTGGAAACTCGATGCTCACGGAGCAATGTAGGGCCCTGAGCTGGGCGATATCTACGTATATTGACTGCTTGAAGTCTCCTTCTGACTGTCCATAGGCTTACTCGTGTACCTCTGATGTCCTCGAGATTCTGTTTGAGATCCACATACGTAACTTGACGATTTAGAAGCGCTTGACTGACTATGAAGCGGTCGTCCCGTGGCTCAGTGCACCGTTTTCTTCCAGAACCGGGCCTTCTACTGACGGAACCCGTTTCTTGGTATCGTTGCCAAGTCCTTTGGATGGTGGAACGGCTCAAATTATACTGCTGAGACACATAACATTGGCTACAGCCTTCTTCAAGCAGCGCAAACATTTTACTAGCTCTTATCGTTTTTTCAACCATACTGAGAACATCAAACAGAAGTGAACTAATGCAGCAAACAGCAGAAATTTAATTAAAATTTATTCGTTAAAATAAAAAAAACGTAACAAATAAAAAAGAACTTAATAAGAGTTGGATTTCATTTACCGCCAAAAATACATTTTGTAAGTGAAAGAGAATTTTGATTAAAAAAGAATAAATTTCAAATTTAGAACGTTTCTTTTTATGTGCCAGAATATACTATACCTGCCAGTAACAATTACAATTAATACAACCTCTTAACAAATAATATTTTGTTAATAATATGACAAAATCAAAACCGCCAAAATCAAAAGCGCATAAATTGTACTTAATAGGCTTCATTAGATTATTAATGTACATAGTGCAGTGCGGTTTAATTTTCTTAATCAAATACAAAAGGAAAAGTCACAAAAAAACAATTTTCAATATATTTTATTTCAATCCACTTTTTAGCATGTTTAATTAAGGCCTCTATGACACAAATACAATAGTACGAATCTTTACTGTTGAAAAGCTCGTTTACGGCTTTATTGATTTCGTCATCAGAGACAACAGAGCAGCCTTGGGAAATGGCGTGTGAATCGGCGCATTTTCACGAAGCAAATGATTGTTCCTCACCTTCTATCTATTATTATTCGAGAAGCTTCCGCAGAAAATTCTAATAATCTTTAACTTTTATAAACTGCATAACATTTTTCTTATATCATTTGATAGTTTTAAAAAATTGTTGTCATCAGCTTTTTCTGGTTTGAGTAACTTTTACCTATTTGGAACTGACTTCCCCTTTCGATGCTATTCCATGGGATCTCTTTTTAACATCGGATCATAATAAAGGATCATAGTTTCATTTCATGTCGTAATCAATTTAATAACAGCCTCGGAGCTTCACGACAAAGCTCCAAAAACCACTCACAACATTCAAAGCGTCGTTCTTTTTGAAGTGCGCTGGCGTTTCGTGGCGTCTAGCTTGCACTAATTTTTGTGCAGTGATTATGTGCAAATTATTGTGGAGGATCCGGGGGATACTTGTTGCTGAAATGTCAGATTGTAAGGCTATTTGCTTTATCTTCCTTTGATCATCGCTGAAAATATCGTATTGAACAAAAGGAAAAGACAAATCAAACTCACCAATTCAATGTTTTCTTTAGTAACCGCTCTCACAGTATCTCCTTCAGGTGGGTCTGCTCCTATCGGTTCCTGTCCCTAGCTATGTAACTTAGACCATTAAGGTAAACATTTTTCATGCACAATTTTTGCTTTGGCATTAAACCTTTTTTAGTGAAGAATTTTATGAAAGCGCGGTACTTAATTTTCAGCATTTCACAAAATTATTTCACTTCTCTCAAACTTTCTTTTACAATTGAATTAATTATTGTAAATTATTCAATCCTTTCCGAATAGTTGTTAATACATGACGTTATTTGATGCCAATAAAAAGAAAATAAATACCCAACTTTTATCTATGTGAGACTAAGAATATTTGGACCTTTCCTAGTACCTATACCAGTTGAATACAGCACGAGTATATTTTTATCGCTAAAAATATCATATTGAACAAAAGGAAAAGATAAAAATTAAGTTATAACGAGATATATTTTTAAACAATGAACATATTAAAATTACCTCACTCTCTCTAATGAAATTTAAGCGCTAAGCTCGCTACACGACACAAATGACCATCAGAAAAGTGGGCGCGTAAACGAAACACGTACAAGGCGCGGCACGGGGGCTAATATCATTTTATTAAAAATTTCCTAATGATTAGTATTGTCGTATATTTGAAAAGATTAATTCAGGTGGCAGGATATATTAAAATCACACGGATTCCACTCGGGCGTTACGAGAAATCTTATTTTTCACGATGAAAAGCCGCTGATTAGGCACCGCCCGCCTTTGTTGAGCGAATCTCCATTTCTTATTTTATTTTATTTCATTTTTTTGCTCTGCTACTTTGGGATTCAATAGCACGAGGGAAACTCGGATGTAGCGTCCCGACTGTGGGAATATTTTCTTGTTTACTTTCTGCTGAAATATTACGTTGTAATGAGAAACAACGTCGTTGAAATTAATATGTTTAAGTTTTATCTTACTTGATCCGTTTTATTTCTTTCCTTTAATTTGTTAAGACAGATGGGTGAGACGGAAACGTCTCATCAGCAAATATCCAGTCACATGCATCTACACAATTTCCAGAGACTCGAAATGTTTTGATTAGGAAATTATTTGTCTACGAAATTATTTCATTACAACGTATAACCTTTATGTTATAAATGAAAAATAATATTGTGGCGATAGACTAATAAAAAACATCATAAAAATTAACAAAAAGTAACTTTTATGAAAATGAAGTAAAAAGATGTTATTAAAATATTAAATTTAATAATTATAATGCAAAAAAACTTTTAAGATGTTCTGTTTTAGATTTTTCCTAGCAAGATGAATAGTAAAAGAATATACCACGAATGGTGTCAAATTTGGACACGATGAGCAGAATATGGTTAAAATTGTACGTACAGACTTAATACAAGACTGGGAAAATATAAGTTATCCCCAGCACTTTTTCACTGAATCGTTTCTAAATTCATTAACGACTGCTTATGGAGCATCATCAAAATAGTGGTGAAGCTACAGTGTGCTTTTTCTTGACATATACAATTTTGTTACTTCTAATCGAATAAGGCGCACTCACCTGTTCTACCCATAAATTTGTGGTCATTATTTGGTTCTTGAGATTCTGTAACAAGAGAAACAATACAATATTAATTTAGTTTATGAAATAATAAATTACTTATATACATACCCATATCCTACAGGGTAATAAAATATATACATGTACCTATATAGACTCGTATATATGTATATATATATATATATATATATGTATATATATATATATATATATATATATATATATATATATATATATCTAATAATGATTACACCTCAATAAAACATTTTACATTTTTAGGTATTGGTACTTTTTCAAATTCGTGAAACCTTAAGTCGATGTTTAGATACCACAGCTATAAAATTAGGATTTGTTGACCTATTTTTTTTGTTAAATATTGTAGAACAATTTAGTTATCAAACAAAATAAAAAACATTTTCTGCAATCGTTATGATTGTCTCGAAAATTTTCTTTTACGTATTTGAGATGTTTTATCTTTTGATTCCTTTACCATGATTGTCAACGATGTAAAAAATATGCTAGGATAAATCGATTTTTAATTTAGAAAAACTTGTCAGACAGAAGTAAAACTCGCACTCCGAAGTTTCCGTGCACATATAGTGTGTCCGACACATGTAGGTATCCGTGCACACTATTAGTATTAAACTATTTATAGACTTTAACATTCTCAGAACGTAAAAATAATGCTTTACAATATCTTTCAAAGGTGCATATTTCAAAAAATATGTAACTCCACATAGACATAAAAATATTGATTTTTCGATGTTTTTCTTTTCTTTTGGGTATAAGACTCCCTATTATGTTCAGGATTTCAAGATTTTAAGTAGAACGAAAGGACCCTATAGGTTTTGATGATCAGTAAGAGTACAGTATAAAGAAATATTGCCTACCATATCTTTCACAGGCGCACATTTAAAAAATTGTATAGAATTAGAAATTATTGATTTTCGAATTTTACCGACTGCCAAAATTGTACGACAACCGGAAATACGCTTTAGGTTTAATGATCACTGAGAAAAACTGGTAAACCTGAGGAAAAAATACGCTTTAAAGTGCCATATTGCGTGAACCAAAAAGCTTTATTTTTTAAGAGGAATGGGAGGCACGAGGCCTCAAAATACGATATTAATTTCAACTTGATATCATAAGCTACTTCTAAGAAAAAGGGCTGACAAATAGATGGATGGACAACCGAGTGTTACTATAAGGGATCACTTTTTTATTTTGAGGAACGGAAACCAAAAATGTGGATAAGGCTTTTCTAGTAAACTAAAAGCTTGCTTTTCCTAGATTTTAAGTTATGGTCTTAACAGGACAATCTAAACGAGAACAAAAGTATTCACGACGTAAAATGAAACCTACCAGTTCATGACTCCATGAAACCACTCTGTGCGCACGCCTACTAAGTGCATTAACCGTAATAAATATAGCATATAAGTAAAGAGTTACGTCCACCATTGACAATTTTACATTTCGAAATACCACGTATGCCTTATCATTACGGGAAACGACAAATGCAATTGGTACTTTGATCTTACCATTACGGGAAATAAAATTCCTCGTTAGGGTCAAAAAAGAAGCTAAACGGTTTAAATACCTAATGAATTAAACCATCATTAGGAAAATCTTAATAGTCGACATCGAATTAACTTTATTGGCACTATAGAAATATTTTTATTCCTTCTATCGTTGTCAAATTTCACGGCAAAAGTAGTAATTGTCTAGCTGTGCGATTTAATTCAAAGCCAATGTTCTTTAATTATTCACGCAGTTAATCTAAGGGTTCAAAATTCCTAATCGTTTCCGTTCTACACTCCTAATAGTAGAATTTGCAAACATTGTAATCTTTAAAATTGTTTGAAATAAGTCCGTCTGGTTTTCTTCTAAATGTGGACGACTTCTGTTAACTCTCAATTTTAATTTATTACAAGATCTGGAAACACTTTACAAAGTATTTCTAGCTTAGCCTTCCTGCAGTAAATACTTTTGCTGATGTTACGTTTAAGCTTATTTTTGTTGCCTATTTCTTGCTTGTTTTTTTCAGGTTTGTCTATTTGTTCACATTCTATTTTCTTTTCAACTTTCGTTTACCAGTCCACTTTTTAATAATACAGTTTCGATGCGAAATTTATGAACGTAAATTTTTTCCGCCGGCAGAAATTAGTTTTGATCTCTTCTTGCACTGCTGTGGGCTTTTTCGGGGTGTTTTCTTTAATTTTTTGAAATAAACTTTTGTCTGTAATGCTCCTTTTTCTTAAGGGACATCTTCCTTGCTTTTGGAAAGTTACTCAAATTAATTGAAGGTTTATTATAATCAATACCCATTATATTAAATAAATAGTTAATTTAATTTTTTTTTCATTCTATACTTAACAGTTCGAAAATTAATTACGTATCTATGAAAAATTAAGAAAACTTTTAAATATTAGAACAAATTAGTTAATTAATTTAACAATAAATCGAAGTCAAGCAACAAGTATACAAAGCAAAGGCTGCTAAACTACTAATGAAAGTTATACCTTTCATAACAGCACTGGCCGTTGCTTCGAGTAAATGCCTGAATTACATATGTAATTGTACATATTGTTGTCACTTATAAATATTTATCTTTATTTTTAGCACTTTTTAAGCACGTTAACTTATAAACTTTCTAAGCTGGAAATTTGGAACAGGTAGTGATATGCATGTAAAAAAATAAGGAAAAAAATAGAAAATGGTGGAAGCTCATCGAAAAATTTGAAAATCGGGAACAAAATTATGTTTACAGTTAATCGATAAGAGTTTGTACGGAGGTGTATGAGATTGATCATTTTGTTCTAAACTAACTGGAACGTACGTAATGCACAGAGTCTAATCATTGTTTGAAGTCCAAATATATTTAATAAAGACATAAATTTGTTTTGGAAATCTGGAATTTCAAAATAGCTATTAAAAAGTAGAAAAGTTACCAAAACTTAAATCTTAGCATTCAATTATAAACTTGTTTTACTTTGTCCTTATAAATCTCATATTTAATTACAATCTTGAACCTAATACTTTTTATTATTGATTGTATATTTCGATGAAAACTAGGTAAAATTTTTCGCGTGAGTTTGTTTTAAGGGGACGACCTTTGCGTCAACTTCTGCGGCATTGCGGTCGATGGCAAAGATTGGCGCATAGAATAAACCAATCCTTTATATTTGGGCGCACAGCAATGCACTAGACTCGTTTGGAAACGCATTTTTGAATACTGCACCTTTTACTCGAAGCGTTTCGAAGGCATTTCGACACCTTCATACACAAATTTCAGAAAAGGTTAGAAGTCTGTATATTTTTAGTATGACGGGAGATAATTATTTGTTAATAAGGTGTTTCATATTTAAAGTATATATCTATAATAGTTTTCAAGATATTGATAGATCATTTAAACCTAATGGTATATATGTCTCGCATGGGATATCAACGAAGGAAGAATGTAAAAATCTGCAAATTATTTGTTAGAAGTAGAGATAAAGTTTATGTGAACGTACCTACCTAATTTTGGATCTAAGTAGTAGTTAGTTTTCTATGGTAATATTATTTGTAAACCAAATATTTACCTATTCAGAACTATAGATTTACTTTGTCCTTCTATACGATAGGGATGATGCTTAATACTTTTTGACCGACTTCAAAAAAGGAAGTGGATCTCAATCCGAATAATTTTTTTATGTTTACGTTACCTCACATCTCCGCAATTTATCAACCGGTTTTAATATTTCCTTTTTAATCAGATGGATATATCTACAGTATGTTTCCATGAAAATTTGGCTAGAATTTTATCATGGAAATTGAAGATACACTACAGAATTTCTGAACAGGTGCTGTGTTTGAGCTTGGATGATATAGGTAGACATAAATTTGCTAAGGGCGAGATAAATTTGCTCTTTAACGAATCAGGATACAGTGACGGAGATGGAAGGTGGTGACAGGAACTCTTTGTCGTGTGGTTGTACATGTCCATGAGAGAAGAAAGATGATACTAATTCCAAAAATATCCAGCGACAGTAATATTTTGCAAATTTATTTATGGTCAGAAACGATCCGCAAAAGTTTCAAACAATAAGGTAAGTATTTTATTTATTTTATGCCTTTCAGTGCGTTTCTTATTCGGAGGTTTACGAAGTCAGTTAATTTTTTTTAAAAAGGTTTTATTTTTATCAATTATTACTACGATATCTCGTCTTATTTGTGATGGAAAGAAAAGAGTCTAATTTGTATTTTTACAAATAGCAAATTTTTTATGGGTAGGTTGCCTTTCTGCTATATTTAACATTTGACTTATTTAAAGATTAATATTAAAAAGACGTTGTACACAAAGATCAACATGAATCCTGTTGAAAATATGCCGCTTTAGAGTTCTTTCCACCACCCTCCGGCTCCATCACTATTCCCTAATTTTATTGAAGTGTTGATTTATGTCGCAATTAGTTGTGTTAAAACTTTAGCGGTATCTGGGCTGTTCATTGTTGAGGAATTCTATGGTGCATCTTTAGTTTCCATGGACATACTCTAACCACTTAATTTTATTCACTATTAAATGGAACTACGTGATGCAGTATTATTTCTAATTTAGTTAAATTCTTAACCACGACCTAGGTTTCGTTGTATGACAACATCTTCAGGTTAATTGTAAAGATTGACTTAGAAAATTCTCTGTAAAAATCTAACTATATTATGTCTAGAAGATATTAAATATGGGTGATGATATGGTATTAAGTTGTTCATGTAATATGTTAACGTTAGTATCTCTTTTATGTCTGTTTATTTCTATGTCTAGCATATAATATAGGTTAAATAGGAAAAGATATTACTATTAGATACAAAAAACACATTGCTAGCTGGCGAAATAACAAATCAGATACATCACACTTTGCAAAACACTTTACTGAAAAAAACCATCACCCTGATACCACCAACTAAATACAAAAGGCATTAAACTCAACATTCTAGAAACATTAGAAATAACCAGAGAGAAAAGAGACACTAATGTTATTACATTAAATGAACAACTCAATATAATATCGTCACCCATACTTAATATCTTCTAGACATAACATAGTTAGACGACATTGATACTGCACTACACTTCAAACTGTTTCAGCCTGGTCACACATCTAAGGAGACACATCACAATAGGAAACAAAACATGGAAGATATGCGTAATTAGTTGTATAACCTTGTTCCAACCTTGCTATTGTATAAATATATTACTGAGCTGATATTACTATATTTAGATTAATTTTAGCGATAATATTAATTTATATAGTCCTTTAACGCATAAACAATTTTCATTACAAATAATTAGAAACACACAATATGTCAACCGATTGGCAGAATCAGACATCAGTGTCGTGTATAGAGAAAGAGAGATATGTTAACCAGTCGTAAAAGAACTCCGTTCAAGATTTAGCTAACCGGACATCAAAGGCCAATAAATATTTACTGCGTACCCATAAATTGTAACACGAACACACACGCGCTCACGCACTCTCATAGCAGCTGACTATAATATATATTCTATTCTATATAATCAACTTTTTCCAAGTGCACAGCGCCGCAATATAAATCTCAATCGGCGACCTTTTGTATAATTCACGAGGCAATATCGTTCAAAACGCTTATTTCTTAGAGTCAAAGTCCCACTGAATTCATAAGATGTGGGTGGTCGTAGGCGGTGCAGCGTCACGGTCAACCCTGCCGTCGCAACGTGCCGGCGGTGCAGCCGCCCAGACTTAAAGCTTTTCCGCCTAATAACTTTATTTTAATAAGTCATCAAATAGAAAATCTATATAGTTCGTCGTAAAGATATCATATTTCAGCTTAATTTCATTGTATGTACATAGAATATCCCTCAAACTCCATACATACGCAATCAATATTAATTTACAATATTTTATTTACAATTAAATGAAACTTCTGTACCACGACCTAGGTTTCGTTGTATTACAACATCTTCAGGTGGGATATTAGCAAAGATTAGAATCTCAGAAAAGATTAGAATCTTTGTTAATATCCCACCTGAAGATGTTGTAATACAACGAAACCTAGGTCGTGGTAAAGAAATTAAAGAAAGTAGAAATAATACTACATCACGTAGTTTCATTTAATTGTGAATAATGAATTTCTACAAAATGAACGCCAAATATATTCAATATTTTATTTATTATCCGGGCATGTATTCCAAATGTATGTGCATTTAAGTGACGATAAAATGAAAGGTTAGACCCAAATTAAAATGTAAGATCGGACAGCCCACAATAAAAATTGAATGGTATTGCCTGTTACTGTGCAATAACTAAGGTAAGGTAATAATTGTGTCATAAGTCACGTATATGTTACATTATATTTTCACATTTCGTACTTGTATTGATACAATTAACGAATATCGTTCGTTTATTTCGGAGTATTTTAATATGACAATATCTTTGACAGTCTTGAAGTTATTGATTGTACATAGGGCCTTATAAATTCAATATTGCTTTCTTACTCTGTCTAAAATTACATATTTTGTATTATAGAAAATAATTTTATTTTGCTTTGGCAACAAATTTACTAACACTTTTGCCGTCAATTATTTCACATTTCTGAGTTCAAAGACTACGAATACTCTGATGAAGCCTCTCGTAAGGAACTTTGATATTGGCAGCGTGGCTAGCGTGGAGAAATATGTTAAAAATATCGTAGTATCGAAAACAAATTTAAATCCGACAGTTCCTGGTGACGTGACCGATTTTAGCATGATGTGTCTTTACTACCAGAGTTAAGAACTTGTCGCAATATATCGGGTACTTAGTTATGTTAAGGCAGAAGACATACAAATAGTGTAATGGTGAAATATTGGCTAATGCCGTAAAGAATAGAACTATGAAACGCAGCTTAGAACTCCATTATGGCCAGAATATATATATATATATATATATATATATATATATATATATATATATATATATAGATATGTATACATGTGCATATATATACAAATACCGACAAAATACATTTTAGTTACGGTAAGTGCAAATCGATTACTTTCATCAAAAATAAGATGGTTCATTCGCATCTCAACAATATTGGTGGTATTTCATTAGAGTTTGTTCATGACATACGTGATCTTGTGGTTATTTTTGATTCTAAATAATACTTTAACACTCACGTCGAGCAAATTACCACACGGGTCTATGCATTGCTGGGTTACATGTTGAGAACTGCCACATCCTTCAGGGAGGTGAGAACGTATCATATATTTTACACAGTTCTTGTTCGATATCAACTTGAGTATGCTGTTGCAATTTGGAATCCTTACTATGCTACCTATTTTGATATGATTGAGCGAGTATAAAGGCGGTATATACGCACATTGCAATACCGCTTTAATACACTAAAAATCGACCACGCTGAGGCAATTTTGCTGTTTAAATACAGCACACTACACAACAGGCGCGTTGAAGCAACAGTATTGTGTAATATTTGTTATGATCGATACGATTGTCCAGACATTGTGAGCCAACTACAGTTTCGTGTGCTATAGAGATCGACCCGCAGCTCTGCGTTCTTTCATTTACGACAGCTCGTGCTAATGCTGGTATCCGCGCGCCACTGCGCCGATTTTGTGATGATTGCGACAAGCTGCTCTCATATTCCATTCTTTTAATATTTTTGCCAGTTCGTCGTCCCAGTACAAGCTATCCGTTTCTACAATATTGCTTAAGGGTCAATCTGTTAATAAAAAATAAATTAATGTTAACTTTGAATACCCTTATTCTTCTTTGTAATTTTTATTTAAATTTTTGTAATTTGTGTTACCATACTCTTATCATGATTATTTTTAACATTTTTACGTCTTAAAATGTTTCTGCTATTTTGTATATCGTTATTATCGTATCGTTTTTATTCATTACGCGGAAAAGTAATTAATGTTAATTATTAATCATTTATTCTTTATAATTATTATTTATTTTATTCAACAAATGTTGTTATTTCATATTATTCAATTATTTTGATGTTAATTTTTAATATATCTACTGTTATTGTTAAATTATCATTATTGAATATATTTGGCGTTAATTATGTAGAAATTCATTATTCACAATTAAATGAAAATACGTGATGTAATATTATTTCTACTTTCTTTAAGTTCTTTACCACGACCTAGGTTTCGTTGTTAATGTTTACTGCTTGTTTTAAATTTATTTCATACGGGGAAAAAACAAGTATACGTCATGACATTATAACAATATATGAGTTTTATACTAGGCAGACTTGTATCCTAATCAAACACTAATCTACCTACATTGATACATATCAAGTTTGATTATAAACCATGGTGATAATAATTCTATAAAAAATAATAGTGATAATTTACAATTAAATGAAACTACGTGATGTAGTATTATTTCTACTTTCTTTAAGTTCTTTACCACGACCTTGGTTTCGTTGTATTACAACATCTTCAGGTGGGCAATTAGCGAAAATTGTCATACAACGCCATCTGTCATACAACGAAACCTAAGTCGCTGTAAAGAATTTAAATAAAGTAGAAATAATACCACATCACGTAGTTTCATTTAGTTGCAAAGAATTAGTGTTAATATTTTGCGGTGGCATTTTTAGTTGCAAAGAATTAGTGCTAACATTTTATTGGTAGTCGCACTTGATCGCTTTTTAATTTTATTTGTATTAATAAAGGCTATTGTAACACGTATTCTGTAATTTTAAATGTCTATTTATTATGGGTCAAAAGATACAGCCCAGTGTTCGACAGACAGACGGAGGAAAGACGGACGGCAGAGGTTTCGTCGGTAATAGAGTTTCGTCGGCACCTTTAGTGTACGGAACCCTAAAAACTAAAAAAGAAATGGATGCGCTATGTGAAGTAAGAGACATGCATACGGAGAATACCATAGACTATACAGATAACTTGAATTCGATGAAGATAAGTATATGTCTAATTTAAAATGTCACAAATTAGCTCCGAAGAACTACACAACATAATGAGAGAAAAAATAATGAAACTTGACACAAATCGGAGAAGTGTATTAAGTTCAAAAGAAAGATTGTCAATATGTTAAAATACGAGAGAAGGGTACTCATAATGAAATTTGAAAGTTTTGAACGACGTCTGTTTCAATGGTAAACAAATTAATAAAAAATATCTTGTATTATACATCCCTAGTTATATTCTCATACCTCAAATACAAGTATCTCTTTATTGTATATTTCAGTCAATTAAATTGACTCTCTTGGTTGCCATTTAAAGTTTACGTTTCCACAGTAAACAAACAATGAGTCGCAATTGAAGAATAATGACGTAAATTTAATAAAATTTGACAGTAACTAATAAATCAAACTTAATAAGTGGACAGTGCTAAAAATTGCATACAAATATAAAATGGTTCGAATAATCCATGACTATATATTTCTAAAGTCATAAGATGGTGCTACATCCATAACTAGAGAAAATTTTCTCTAGAACGTTAAACGTGAAAGTTAAAAGAAAAACTAAAAATAACATTGTGCGTCACAGCTCCGACGCGCCACTGGAATTTACTTCTTATTATTTGTCTTGGTATGTATAAAATAGGTATACATATAAATATAAATAACAATATCATCTATTAATATATCTCTTACCGTTAAGGCAGCGTTCATAAGAAATGTATTTGCTCGACTGTTTTTCCGTTGACTTACATTGCTTAACTGGTCTCCATGAATTTTTTTTGTCACGGGATAATATACAACTTATGTTCATCCAGAAGGACCTTTCTAAGTAGTGGGGAAAGATGTTTTGAAATCGGATTAGTAGTTTTGGAGATAAAATCCTACATCCAAACTTCCAAAATTTTATTTTTTTATAATATATTAACATTTTTATAACGGGATAATATACAATCTATGTCTATCCTGGAGATCCCTTTTTAACTATTGGTGAAAGAATTTATGAAATCGTATGAGTAGTTTCAGGAATTACTCCCTATATACAAACTTACAAAATTAAACTTTTTTATAACATATGACAATTTTTTTTAACGGGGTAATATACAACCTATATCCATCCTGAAGGTCTTTTCTAAATATTAGTGAAAGAATTTTTGAATTCGGATGAGGAGTTTTGGAAATTACCTTCGACATCCAAACTTACAAACTGTTACACTTTTTTAATGCCCTGAACTTCTGATTTCACTCCTCATAAAACTTCATACCTGGCGCTATATATGAAAACCGATTCTGAAGGAGTAAACTCCAATAACTCTGTGATAAGTTACAAAAGGTGTTTATAAATTGCAGTAAGATAATTCACATTACCCACTCTGCTATTTGTCGTAATTATAAAATTTTACAAGAGTACCTTAAAATGTATTAATACAATCAGTTTCGCACAAATTAAGTTTCCGTAGTCGTCTTTTTCTCTTGAAAATGTTGACCTAACCAAAATTATTTGATTTGAAAATTGCAATAAATTGTGTCCACATTTCTTTTTGATTTTTCAAACCCAAGGGTGAAAAATTAGAGAGGGGGAGTATAACATTTACATTGTTTCAAGCTACTTCGCATAATAATATTTCGCAAACGGGGTTTACTCAAATTTATTTTCAAAGACTTAACCAATGACACTCCACTTGATAGGACGAGCGAAAAAAAAATTGTTACCACATTACTTGTTGTAAGTTCATCAATTTTTGAAGTGAAAACTTCTTTTGGTTCACCTTGTCCGAAATTTCACGTTACGCCAACTATATTCGGCGATAACCTGAATATATTCGAACAGTTTAACATTCTTCGTATATATTTGGCGTTAGGCCGAATACAACCGAACCGAGCGGTCAAGTTAGTAAATATATTTTTATCGTCGCTTTTTTCGTAAAGCATTGGATTATGTACGTAATCGTTTGAGTTCGAATCTCAATGCTTGTGCGTTTTTTTCATTTCGTTTTTATAACGAAGAAGTATATTTTCTCTTTAGAAAAATGTATTAATTTGTTTTGTAGTGTTTTTATGTAATTGTAATATTATATAAATTATTTGATCGTATTTGTATGGAATAGTATATTTGTTATGCTATTATGTGGTATTAAAGTGGATAAAATATAATCATTTGTGTGCAATGCATTGTTTGTTCATGTACCTCCCTGAATGTATAGGTATGTAGTATACGATTATTAACGTTAAATATCTGTTTCTTAAATTTTGCATTAAAAATTTCTAACGTACACAGTACATTTATATTGGTTGCTAAAGTGTACAATAATTGAGATCTCTTTAAAGCATTTATTTGTCAATGGAGTCCGGCCAAAATTGGCTTCGCGTTACAGAAATAAAATATCATTTATTGGAAAGTATCATATTTTGGACAAAAAATATAGAACAAAAGCTATCTTTATAAACGCGTGTATATTATATATGTAATATATTTTAAAGCTTTTAATCGTGTAGATAACAATGTTTTACTAAATCGGCTTGGCGTGGCAGAATTCTCCGTTCCACTCTTACGATTTTTCTCTTCCCATCTTGCGGATGGAAAGTAATACGTACGAGTGTGTAACTTTATATTTGAGACTTACTTTACAAGATCGGAAGTGAGCCAGGGTTCGAATATTGGGCCTCTACTTGTCACTATTCTGATAAACTATATTGGTTGTGCGGTAGAGATTGAGCGTTGTTGGTTATTCGCGGACGACATGAAACTTTTTATAGTCGTCAAGGATACAGCAGATGGCGAACGGTTGTAGCGTGACATTAACGTCGTCTTTGAGTGGAGCGCAGTAAGCGGCTTACGGCTTGTTGCAAACAAATGTTCAATGATGGGTTAAGCCGAGCACAGTTTTGAATTATAGGGTTAGCGGATAATATAAAATTTTGTTAGCGCGGAAATATATGTTCAGCTTTTTTCTTTCATTTAATTCCATTTTTCTTTTACGACTAAGTATTTATCACACAATTGTAAGTAACAATTTAGTATAAATTATTACATATTTATCATGACAATATAATAAAATTCAAATATTTAATTTTTGTGATTTACTGCGTCTATTTTTAAATGCAAATAATGTAAATTAATGGTAAGAAACAATAAGTCCACGTTATTTACCCCTGGTTTATATTTTTAACAATATTACCATTTTAAAGCATTTTCGTCATGTGTATATATATATATATATATATATATATATATATATATATATATATATATATATATACATATATATACACGAATTTTTTTATACTTTTGCGGAACTTATTTTTGCTTTACTCTATATAGGAGCGTGGGTTTTAATCCTAAAGTTCTAGACCTACAACTACATGGACTTTTGCCGTTTGTTGTTCTGCTCTCGTGAACGTACGTCTACTATAAAAATTATTCCATAAGATTAACGCTTTTAGACGTTGTGAATGTGTGTTTCTTTTGCATAAAAAGGTTTGTCTTAGGAAAATATGTTCGTAGATGTTTCGGTTGAGAGTCTCACATACTTCACCGATCTTCTTATATTATAAAAATAAATGTTTCTCTTCTTGTCCCGTATGCGTTTCTCATCATTCATTCGCTTGCAATGAAACTTTGGTGAGTTGTTATGCGGACGTCCACGAAGGTTCCTGAATTAGTATAATATATAGTTAGAATTAGTAGAACCATTTTACAATTGGTGGCGCGCGAGTTTGTAGGCAGTTTAACAGTAGTTTCTGTGTTTTCTGTGTACGATTGGTAGAATTGAATTGAATGAAATACAAACAACGAAATTTCCGTTCGTGTGTGATATAACCGCATTTGCAATGACCATTAACAAAGTACAGGGATAATCGCTACAAGTGTGTAGACTAAATTTCGAATATGGCCTGTTCAGGTGTCGGAAAGCTTTTCGATTTATTCGTGTAATTACCAGACGGAAAAAAATTGTATATCCAAAAGTACTTCAATAAAGGTAATTAAAAAGCAAATACTTTCTTTTTTTGAGTGGAACTGCAAAGCATCCCGGGTACTCGAATTAAATATTATATTAATGAACACGGGAACGAATTCAAGGGTAACAGCTAGTAATGTCATAAAACTGTAATGACGTGTCTGTACAATGAAGATATTTTTGAAGTAATTAATGGAATATTTAGGTCTCTTTAAATACGAAACGCTTTTTTTTTAAATTTTGTCCGTATGTCTATTCGTTTATTCGAGTATCACGTAAAAATTAATGGACTGATTTCAATGAAATTTTAATTGGAATAATCCTTGGGGTGAAATTTACATTTTTTTCTCTGTCAAATATTTTCCTACTGGCGTTTTGGCTGTCTGTCTATGTTTTTATTTTTGAGCATCAAGTAAAAACGATTGAACCGATTTAAATTTACCGTGGGTAATGTTTAAGGTGCGAATTAAAATTGAAAGTACATTCTTATTAACAGTTCCCCAAGGAATTTCAAATTCAGTGATGCGGTGCGATCGATTCTTACTTAGGAAGTAAGAATCAATCGCACCAGGTTAAAACAAATGAAGAAAAATTGCCGAGATTACTGCATCTCAAAAGTACATTTGGCCGGGATTAAAGTTATTTTATGTCTTACGCACATCAATATCAGCTAAAATTTAAGTTATTTTTATTCCAATGTATCCTCCATTTTGAGATGAAAACATTATTACTAGAGAAAAAACTCCACGACGAAAATAAAAAATGTACTCAGCGAAGTCGCGGGCAAAGGCTATTTGTTATGATGTAACAAGAGCCACTTCGTGCAGGCGCGTGTTGACATGAAGAAAAGCGAGTAATAAAACGTTACGAATGAATATACTCCAGCGCACATAAAATATCACGAATGAATATCAAAAATGTAAGATGTAGAACAATATAATAATGCACGGAGGACACTTTAGGTACCTATAAAAAAGTTTTAAAACAGAATTTGGATATTTTGCATAGACAATTTACAATATGGTGAATGTTGCTGCAAATTTTATATGTTTTCTTCGCTTTATTTATTTATGAAGTTTGGAGCTGATAGTCATATAAAGATTTTTTTTCTGTTTACATATATACATATATTTAAGAAGTACTTACGTACGTTATGTACGTAAAACTACGCTGAAATTAATATTCGCCTAAAACTCATATTTTCATATTATCTGGGGAAAAAGTGTGCGTAAAACTTTTACATATTTATTATATTGTTATTTTTATCAAAACGCTACTCGGACAATATTGCTAAGATATGCCTTTGGTCGCGCGCAATGTAGCAGATTTTGTTTAACGTACATATATTTAGTGGAGTTTTAATATTACAAAAATATGAATACTTAATTAATTATTAACTCAGCTTTTTGTTCGCATCTTAGCTGGAGTAAACTTCTTTGTCAATTTATGCGACAGATTTCAATGGATAACCATGTATTTTTTACGTTATAAAAAATAATATACACATAAATGTTGTTCCTAGATTTTCTTAGCATAACAATATAAATCTTATTCAAATTAATTTAATAGTTCTGATATGAGTATTAATAAACAGAACATAATAGCATACGTGTAATTTCCTCTTTTCCGACATCATAACTATATGTTACGCTATATTATAATTCCGCCAAAATATGATAATCAGTTTTCGCATGATGCACACACAAACAGATATGTACATATTATGGTATTGGACCTGCCTAAGTTGTGTCATAGTGAAAATTGCTAATATCATATTTATTCAGTGACAAGTTATATATTTTAGTTTACTTATAAAATACTAGGAGTGACTCGTGGATTCATCCGCGTAAAATTATCTTTAGTATATTACTCAACCCCTTACGGCCACGAAATATCTCCATTCCGTTCGATAAACGACATCCATTATCGGCGTCGGGCATATCTTCGGGATGATCAATCGTTATGCCGGCCTCTCTACCTTGCGCTATTTAAGCGGTGTTTTCCGATGTATGTTAAATTTTTATCACTGCTTAAGTTTAGAAATACTTTAAGAGGAGAAATGAGCGATCTGGTGAAATTCCGTAAAATAAATCTTTCATCAACTTCCGAATTCCGACATCAACATCAACAAAAATTCCGTAAAATAAATCTTTCATCTCTATTAGTCACACGTTGTCTGAAAACAAATCTTTCAGACAACGTGTGACTAATGGAGACTTAACACAATCATGTGTACACTAATAGAGACGTATCACAGTCACAATTTAGTACTATATTAACCAACCGCATATTATGTCACAAACTGGACTGAACTATTTCGCATCAATTGGCGGACTTATCAGAGTTATAACAGGAAAGAATAGCCTCCAGTATCTGAGCTGTTAAGCAACGTAAAGATAGCAATGTTATTAACGTTTTAGTGTATGAAAAATATGAAATTTGCTACCTTTATATCCAGAAATACTTTTCCGATTATAACCAGAAACAATAGGTAGTATTTATGGACCAATACGAATTACTTGCAATTTATCATGTCTATTATTTCTGTATGACATAGGTTTGAACTGTTTGGTGGCATAACTCAAGGGTTGAAATTTCAGAAATCCGGAACTTATCAACTTGTTCGTTCCACTGAGAAATTTCAAATAATAAACTCCACAGGCGCTGCCTTCAGGTTTGATAAGCACACATACGCACTTACTTTCATACACACAGAAAGGAACAAGAAATAGAAAGAAAACAGGAGTCCATGACTCCGATATGATTTGCGTTTTGTTTTGAAAATACCCATCTTCCCTTATTTTAATTGACCCTCTCCTGGATGCTAACGCAATAATTTCACTATCTTTGTGTAAAAATTCATATCGATCTATAACTATATTGTGACGTGAAAAAAGAACAAACATTAGTTAGAATTACAATATTAGTTGAGATGAGGTTTCCCGAGATGTCAATTCCCGACCTATGTCAATTCCCGGCCTACTAACTAACTTTTTGCAAAAAATGAATTCGGTCCGTTGAACCGTTGCAACGCGAAAGAAAGACAAGAAACGAGTTTTGCATTTATAATATTAGGGTGAGATTTTTCGAAAATAAAAGTAGCTTACCTTATTTTCTCGTCAATCCGTTGTTTTTTTGCGCCTTGAAAGGCGGACAGACAAACACACTCTTGCATTTAAAATGTTAGTAATGATTTCATTTTTTAATATGTATAACAGACATTTACTTTTAAAACAAAACATTATATTACCACACAAATAAGGTATAGTACCTTTCGGAAAGAGAACTCTTCATTAATTCACAGCGGTGTGCATTTTTACCGAAATAACAATAAAACTAACCAACCAAGTTTTTATCGAGTTCTTTCTCTCACACATCCAACATATAATTCCATTACATCTCCACAATGCGAACGGAACGGTCGGGCTTCGTAAAAAGAGACGCCCAGATTTATATCGCACAACACAATGTCTCCAAGAAAGTTATGTTATGGAAGTGTAATAAATTCGAGAGCAGGAAACGGCCCTTTACGCGTTTAATAGAGCCTCTCATATTTGTAAAACTTAAATCTCTCTGTATAAATGGTATTCACGTGACAGTTTATGCAATTTGACAATTTCACAAGAAAATAAAATGAGTTATCTTAATTATGATTTTCATTGAGTGTTATGTGTATTTTTTTTAAATTTTAAAATTGTTTGCGTGATTGAGACATGTCATTTTTGATGTGAAACATCTATAGGTGCAGGTATAAATCCAACGGATCGTTGGCGTGGCGACGCTTGCAGTGGCGACGGGTCGCCACGTTATATTAAAGTATATATATATATATATATATATATATATATATATATATATGGACTATATGTAGTAGAGTGTACGGTATGGCGACGTGGCGCCATGCGCAATCGACTACGCGCTTTTTAAATAAAGTCACCATTTTCTGTAAGAAATTTGTAATACTTTATTTTTTCATTATACTATATTTAGTTCCTGTAATAATGTTGTCTTTTATGCATATTACTTGTACGAACACGATGTTTCACGTTTCAAATCTCGTCTCGTGGTATGCCTCTGCAAATAATTTATAATAATAGGTCTATGTATGTGTATATGTATATATATATATATATATATATATATATATATATATATAAATAAATATGTATATATATATATATATATATATATATATATATATATATATATATATATATATACATACGTACATACACGTACGTTATATTAGTATCTGAAAGTACTAGAAGTACTTTCAAATAGTAACGTCCATTGAAATTAAAATAACTTCAGCACATTTTTTGGAATTATCTGTATAATTGGGACCGCAGTCACCACGATGAATTTGTGCAAGTCTCTGTCGCCTTAATGTAACAAGAAACTGTCACATTTTCCTGAAACCGTAATTTTAAATCTAAGTGTGTAAAAAAAAGTTAATCAACAAAATTAAGAGTATAGAATGTCACAACTTCCACTTGCCCACTGCTGAAAATCTTTAAATACATTTGTTATAATTTCAAAGTCTCGTAGTCCATTAAACTCAGTGTAAGAAAAGTCAAGGGAATGCACCGTTAGTTACGACAGTTTCCGCTATTTGCAGTAGCTCTTTTGACGATTAAATTTACTTCCGTTTTCACTCGGTTCTGAGAAATGCACCCCGTGACGCGGCGGCGCTTTACATCGGAGAGCCGCTGCAAACTCACGGCTCGCTTCTCATTATAAATTCATACTGCCAGTTTGGTAAATTGTTATGTTTTGCGGGCGAGATCGCGGCGTTTTTTTAGTGGCGCACGAGGCAGCAATATTTTTGCAAAACTCGCTTAGTTGTTTACAGTGAGCGCGTGTTGTCGTAACGAGGTGAAGCTGCGTGGCGTTCGAGGTAATGATACGCGGAACGTAAATTGATGTAATGTTGATGGGTGATGATATCACGACTACAACGGATATCTATTACAATTCGTTGCGGTCAATGCTTTTTCTGGTTTATTCGAATCCGAGAGGTGATCGTCACCTGAAAGAAGTTAAAATCGCGCTCAGTAATATTCTTAAATAAAAGAACCAGATCAAATCAAGAACCTCTTTTCGTACTCAAGTTTAGTGTACCCTTCGTATATCTTTAGTTTCTAATAAGGAAGAGTTATGATCCTTAATTCTAGCCGACAATCATGAACTTAAACTAAATGTTTAACATGTTATTGTTTACAATTAAATGAAACTACGTGATGTAGTATTATTTCTACTTTCTTTAAGTTCTTTACCACGACCTAGGTTTCGTTGTATTACAACATCTTCAGGTGGGCTATTGGCAAAGATATGATGTTTATGATGTTAAACTTAAAGAAATAGAAATAATACTACATCACGAAGTTTCATTTAATTATGAATAATGAATTACTACAAAATTAACGCCAAATATATTCAATATTATTTTTTTTTTCAGAACATATTATTTGTATAAATATAATAAAATAATTAATTAATATAATAAAAAGAAAACCTGACAGTTAATTAAGAAGCAAAAAAAAATTAAACAAGAAAAATTCTGATATTGCGAAGTTGTGGTTAAAAACATTTTACCTCTATATAGTCTTACTAACCAATTGTTATGTTATGTTAAATTTTTAGGCAGTAGCGACTGATGAAATAAACAATTAGTGTGCTTAAGATCACACTGCAATAATATAGTCGTACCGTTTTAGTTGGAAATTTTGAATGTGAAAATTAAAAAAAAACAAAGATAATTAACGTTAATATTATGGTGTAAGATTAAAATGAGTATTACCCGTCACTTAAGGAGAAATCATCACAAATCAGTAATTAATCAATTTTGTTTATTAAACTTTTTACTAATTAAACTTTCAGTATTCTTCTAAAATAATCATAGCCATTGAGGTCAATAACTAATAACATTTTGACATAATAAATACTTAAAAAAATACGGCTTTGACCAGTATTAAATACCAATCACTAGGTTACCCGGTCAAGTTTTGTTCAGGCATAAGTCGCAGATATAGCTCTTAGGAGAGTCATGTACGGAGCAATCAGTGTGAGTTCAGAGACCACACAGTACACATTTATACCAAAGTTCGTAATTTTGTCCATAATCGTTACAGATTATACATTTATTATCCAAGTTCACATCAGCATCAGTATCTTCATCTTTACGCAGGTCTGTTATTTCTATTTGTGGGTCCGACGTGCTACCATCACTCTTGTCTTTGTCTTGAAGTACTCTCTTCTTCATTTTTTTATATTAACCGATTTTACTTCTCCTTGTTATCTTTTTCAGATTCGACTTTTAAAGTTACTTTTTTATCCTCGCTTGTCATTTTTATTTTTCATTTGTCAATCAGAGCTTCTTTCTTGGGGTATCTCTTAGGACTGTTGCACGCTGTTTGCGAGATACACATTTCTTCTTGTCTCTTGAATTATTTGGCATCGGTAGAAGATCCTTAGCGGTAGTTTCATGAACTCCTAAAGTTGAAGGAACGGGGTTGCTATAACAAATTATAGTGTTTGGTGTCAGGACTTTGGAAGTCGTTGTTGCATTATTTGTAGTTTGTGGCATTATTTGAAGCTAGAGCGATTTCATCGACAAGAAGTGATGGCAATTCTGATGAGTTTGTCTGATAATGAGTTGATGGATCGCTCGGTTCAGTAAATGATGTTATTTGGGGCATCCGGTGTTTTATTATCTCGGTCTCGTATTTTTTCTCTCAAAAGTACTTCATGCTTATTTGTAAGCAGCTTTAAGTGAATTATAGATGGAAGCATCAAGAGGCTGTATTCTATGCGAGCCGTATATTATGTTGTTGTTTTTTAAAAACCGATATGCTCTTAAAGAGATGTGGCTGCAATTATTCTCGGGATCAAGTAATATCATTATCGGTTCAATTTCTGACGGTTTATGCTTCGACCGATATGCGAGCCGTATATGCAAAATGCTTCGACCAATCTACGAAGAGATACTCATTGATCCACCTATTTTTTTAGCATTGGTACACAGCTTCATGCAGCTCTTCTGCTTTTAATACAGCTGAATATCTATGATGTGGATAAATAACTATTGGAAAGACGTATACTCCAGTAGCATTAACAGCACATACGACTGCGATGGTCTTTCATCTTTCTCCGCTAGTTATAGAGTTCATACGTTTCGAACTTTTCTTAGTCACAAATTTCTAGGGTCTTGAACTAAATAAAATTCCGTTTCGCCTACATTATATATGTTTATTGGCAGAAACTTACATTTTTTAATTACCTCTATAAGAAGTTTGAAAAATAAAGCAATTTCATTCTTGTTAATGGCAGTGGCGCTATTTAAACTCATGTCTTCAGCTTCGTGATGGACAAACGATTCCTTTTTCCGAATCTTTTAAGCTAATCCTTGCCATGTAATTCAAGAGTTTCATTAAAATTATTCTTTATTTTTTTACAGCCTATTAATATGTCATTTTTCTAACCTGAAGTGAAGTGCAGCCATAAAATATTTATGATAGGAATCTGGTAAGTCATTTCATCATTTTGTTCCCTTGTGAAGATTGGATTTCTTCTCAGCTGTGGGCTATCACAGTTATTGTACTTCAGTCTTTCTTGAAGCATTGAAAACGAAAAGCCAGTAGATTGAGCTGCTTCTCTAATCGGTTTCCCTTGATCCATTAGTTTAAAAGCTTTGTGTAACTGATCTTAGCTCTATTATGCCTTTGAACGTGGTTTGCTTCGTGCTTTAGACATTCGGAAATAACTAACAAAAATTAAAATAAGGAAAAAAAACTGACTATGCACTAATTTCACTTCAAGGTAATATCATCAGCCTTGACCGGTATTATACTCTTAGAAATATTTCCGTAAAAATATTTTTAGGTTAAAAACCTGTTGAGACAAGTTCAAAATCTAAGATTATTTCAAATGCTTAAAAATAGGTTGTTCAGACTCTTATTATGGAACATTGCGTTTGAACTGACAAAATATAGCACAACAATTGTGTGCGAGAAATATCGGCAGTAAAAAGATAAAAAAAGTCGAAGAGAGTACTTAAATTGATATCACTTACAAAATAAAGCAAAATATGTAACACAAAGAGAAATCTTGTACGAATAAATTATCTATTTACTATGGACGTACAAACAATTTTTGTCACATAATTAACTTTGTAAATTGTATTATGTAGTTGTACTCGCAGTTTACATAGCGTTATCCTATAAACTGTCGCAAGTTTCCCACTCTCCGCACTATTTCATGTAAATGGTTAGTCATTAAAAAAAAACAAACCAAACTTGTAGACAATTGTATGCTCTATAAATTTTATTAAAACTTTAAGAGAGATGCGATGCGTAAAAAGCAAAATATTCGTAAAACACTGATTTTCACGACCTTTCACCGTCGATATCTTGACTAGGGACTATCAAAACGTCAAAGAAAATCTGTGCGAATTTTCCTTCTTTCATATCTAAGTTTAATCCTTGTATGACTTTATTATAAAAACCTTTTATTAAGAAGGGAATTTCATTTTATTTGTACCGATTTAACTGATACCAGGATTCATGAATGATTCGTTAATGTTGGAATTAGTAACGTTTTTAGATTCCAATTGCTATGCTAAAAATAAGGGGTCAATGACCTCTATTCTCGTCATTTATTTTGCATACTTAATTTTGTTTGAAGCATGGCATGACACACGGAATAGTTTTTTTGCTCGATTTGTAAGAACATGATCGTGTCGTATTCAAATGCCCAATTATCTTTTCTTGTCATTATTTGTTTCAATTACAAAATTCTTAAACATTTCCCGGTTTTCAAACGGTTTTAAATGCTTCAAAAATTAAATTAATTTACAAATAAAATATTGCTCTACAAATAATGCTAAAAAATATTACAGTTTGTGTCTCAAGATAAACCGCACTCAAACACAAGGTCGTTTGTAAATGAACTGAAGCGAACGGTGTAACGAATCGTATCGTATTGTACGTACGTCTTGTTGACACGCATGAATGTGTTGCCTCTACTGCGGCCAATTAACTGACGTAGTTACACTTTGCGTGGTTTCATTGACGTGGTTATTTTAACCACGTAGACAGTTTCAATTGGTCTGATTTCGTTGCCTTGACAACGGCTGATACGATGACGTGGCAACGTTGACAACCCTTGTCGTCACTCGTGTCTCTTTGACAAACAGCCATAATTGAAACGATGTAATTTAATATTTGTAAGAATAATAAAGATACGGTTCTGTGAAAAACTACTTACGCAAGGACATTGAATTTAATTTCCATTAAATCTATCTCCATGTTTACACCATTTAGCAAAACCATTTTATTCTCTGTGGTAATTATTTTACATTGATCGCATTTTAATGACCCGCATTATGTTTTAATTACATATATTATTTTCTTGCTTCTCTCTCGGAGATAATATCTATAGAAATGTTCTCAGTCCTCGCTTTTTTTAGTTCTTCTCGCTCTGTCAAAATATCTCCACCGTGCTATTAATTTTTATAACGTATATTATTGGTCTCTATTGTGCACCGTTTTTTTGTAATGATTTATTTCATGAATGTAAGTTTATCTACTGCTATTTTCAATAGTGACGGTAACAGTGATAAACAGGATTTACTCATTTTAATCTCATAAATAATTTCTTAATCATAAATGCCATATCGACTCATTGGAGTCTGAGTAATAAGCTATATATTAATGTGAAATATGGTCGAAATTTGGATACTTATGGGCCAAATAGTACACTTTATATTTCATTATCATTAACGTCATACTGACTCAGTATAGCAATGGAGTCTGTGCGGTAAACTACATATTAATATGGGTTATATACGAAATATGGATATTTATGAGCTAAATAGTGCGGCACTTAATCATTTCATTATTATAAATATCATATCGACTCTGTATTGTTATATAGTCTGAGCCATGAGCTATATATTAATGTGAGATATCACTTCACATTATATCGTCCTTACGTGATCGCGTGTGTTTATGGATATTCACCTTTATATTTCGATTTCATGATTGCATCATTGAGACCTACTGGAAAGCATACAACGTGTTGGGGTCCGTCGCCATGTGATAAGCAATACTAAATGCTCTGCTATAGAAAATTTAAAACAAGTGCAATTTTTACGCTATCAAAGTTTCAAGTGACGTGATAGTTAATAAAAATAATAATAACAACACAAAATAAATGTCTAATCAAAATAATACATTGAACAAACAGCTTTTGCTATTTTGTAAAGCTGGTCACTATATGTATATGCACAAATATTCAAATCTAGGGCAGTATATGCACAGTAATTTGCAAATTTTTGACTAGATTTTTATGCCGAATCGTGTCCATTTTTTGTCGTACATCAAAGCAGGCGAATAACGAACATTTCCATAGTCTCCTACATATTGTTGGTATCAGTTACGCATGCGATTGCGAGGGATAAGCACGTCGCGTTCACACCTTTACTTGTTGGGAAAACATTATTGTATTCGAGTTAATTAAGCTTCTACGGAGCAAACTTATTATATGCGATCCTAAAAGTAAAAGCCATTAATTATGGATAAATACTGGATTCAATTGATTTCATTTCAATTAAATATTTTTAAATACTAAAATCATTAGCGTGTATCTTTTTTGGCCGGGCAAATCCGGGACGGTCCGCTAATGTTTAATAAAAAATATTCTAAATTAAGCGACAATATGATTTTTATAAAAAGTTGTAGTCAATGTCACTATGTGTGCATCCGCCGGTAGTTGTAGTAGCGCATCGATACACACTGATGGTATTGCAGATGGTCGAGAGTGAATGTAATTTAATACGTAGCCGTATATAAATTAAGGATATTACTTAGTTAATTTACAAATGACAATTTTTAATCAGTGTCATTTAATGTTGATGAAAATGGCAAAGAAATGGCGAAGGTTGGTAAGCAAACTTCGCTAACGGTAGGATCAATCAATCGCCAGCGCGGATATACGAAGCGCGCTCACAGTGAATAATGAGGTAGACGATGATGGAACGTTGCGTGCGTGAACGGATTCGTTAGTTTGCATCGGATATTTGACAATATAAATATTTTTACGCATTATTATCGCGTAAGGCCCAGCCAGCTTAATAGTAGGCACCGGCAAGACTACAATCAAAAGAATTTATATTCGATATTAAAATTCAAATTTTATCGGTGAATAGCTGAAAGTGAATAAGTGGGCATTAACGTAGAGTAGACTTGTATTAGTTTTCATTGTTAGTTACGTGTTAGTGAATTTCAGTACCAATAACATGCAACAAAACTTACTCTCTTATAAGAAAACTAACGAAGATTTAACGTTGGAAACCTTAATGGAAATATTTTATGTGATTATGTAACTATGATATTTAGGCAGTTCTAATTGAGCTAAGATATTGAAACTTGCTATTTAGAGTAATACGTTGTAGTATTTAAAAAAATAAGTAACCAGTTGCCAACTTTTTATCAAAGTACAACAAAATAATTGAATAAAAGAAATATTATTTAGTAAGTATTTCTTTAATTTGTAACTTCTCTGAGTCATTGGGACACGTACTGTAGTTCGAAAAAGGGTATAGTTCGAATCATATTATTTCTTTTTTTAGTAAAGTAAAAGAAAACAATTATTTAGTCCAAATTTTTATATTAAACATAGCAAAGAAAAACAAAAAAAAACTATTTTTTTGCAAAATGCAAAATATATTTATTATATTACATATCTTATATTAATATTATAGTTGCTCTAATATAGTTGCTCTAATAATATCTAAACGTGTTCATTTAAATCGTTATCCAAAACAAAAACTACACAGTTCTCAGCACTGAATATTTTATTTCCGAAAAGGTTATGAAGGGGCTTTAACCTAAATACTTTCCAGTTTCATTAATATAGCCTTGATAATGGACTTGTTATCTATATGTTTCAGCTTATATTCGATTTAATAATAAAAATTATAATAATATAACTATCTCATATTATACGTTGCTGACTAAATTGTTATTATATAAGTTCTTCATAAGTTATAAATAATTTTCAAAAAGGATCATATTATATGTGGCATACATCGCCCCGACGATGAAGGCATAGTGTCTTCAATTTATACATCGGTCCAAATAGAGTAGTTGCGGGGTCAGGGACCGGATGCTGTGAGGTTTATAGTCCGACCGACGTATGCTTTAGAGCCTCATCACCGCCGATCGAAGCGGTGAGGGTGAGTGATCTACCCTCACGTCGTATTATATACAAATTGATCAAAAACATGTGCTCGTCAGAGCGGATTACCAAGACATCGAGTTATACGATAATGTCTTTTTAACGTACGTTAAGTGTACAGTTTTGGCGTTATAAAAAGCGACTTCAGACTATACGTTATCCGTGTTTTAGTACAGTTTTATTAAATTTAACAACGGTCAAAGTATTCTCAATTTTCAAATTAAATATGTACTTTAAACATCCAGGTATCTTTAGATGACGTCACAATCCATGCTATATGGCGGATGAGGATTGCCTTTGTTCAACGTGAAAAAATATAAATGTGAAAAAATTATCAAGATGGGTATCAAATTAAACGACTTGAATATTTAAAAACTATGTGTGATGTATTGCATAAATAAATATGTTATTTAAGAAAATATGTTTAAAACTTTCAAGCAATGCAGCTTAGAATTTGATTTTAGGTTATTCAGTAATGTCAGAATTAACAATCTGGTTTCCAAACTACAGATTGTTAGTAGTTAGTAGTACAGATTGCTAATCCGTAATAAACACTGAGAAATCGAGAAAACAATTATTTATTCCAACGATGCCTCATGCATAAATAAAATGATTTTGAAAGACCGCTTCAAAAATATGATGTAAAAAAGTGAAAGACCACTAAAAAAATGTAATGAAAAAAAATTTAATAACAAAAATGAAATATCAAAAATGAAATATCAAAAATGAAATATCAAAAATTGAAATGAAATCATTTACATGGATCCATTTACAGAACAGTTAGATCCCCCCCCCTCCCGCTCCGCTCATGTTGAATTGTAGTGTTCACATCTTCCATTCATCCATTGCATTTGAATATTTCTCTGAGTGAGTGATGGCTCACTCCCCAGCATCGCTACCATTGTCGCGCTATCCATCCGTTTCGTGGTCATTCGTGTTCAAGGACACGCCTCACAAATATAAACATATACCTGTGAGCTGAGTATGTACCCTAATCAATCACTCTCACATAAAAACCTTCCTGGATAAATCGTCTCTATGAGGATATCGTCAAAAACATCTAGGAAAACTCAAATTACTAGTGGTGGCCCAGTGGTCGAAATTCGACCAAAATAAATTTAAATTATAAGTTATTTAATATCAATTATTAAAATATAATGCTCAAACATTATTAAGGTTCTATTGTCAAAGACTATATACTACTATAACCACAGATTTCGCCAACGCTGTTATTTTCCTATTTAAAAAAAAATAAATTATATGGAATTCAAAAAGGATAAAAATAAAGAATTTCTATTTTTAAAAAAATTTATTGAAACGGAACATGCTGTAGGATGATGCGAAATAAAAAAAATTATGCGGTAAAAAATGCTCTTCATTGAATAGCATTTTGTATCGCATATTGCGATAATATAATTAACGATTTAAAAAAAAATTGGTAATGATGAGGTTTTTTCAAGAATTGTGCAAATTCTATTTCATTTGGTAAAGCTCTCATATTTCGAGTAATTGTACCTTTATGAAAATTAAGAAATTCATGCCAACTTGTAACACAATTTTCAATTAAAGTTCCACGTGATCCATGTGGGAATACTGGTAAGATTTGCCGAAAATCACCGCACGAAAGTATAGTTTTTCCTTCGAACACTCTATGTTTATCGTTTTCATCACATAGATCACGCAATAATCTATCTATGATTTTCAATACTTGGAAAGAACACATAGAAACTTCATCAATAATTATCAATGATGATGAATTTATGAAACTACCGTAGCTACTATTTGCAGTAATATTTGATACAGAATTTTCTAAAATGGATATAGGCAATTGAAACACATTGTGTAAAGTCCTACCTTCAAGTAATAAAGTTGAAGCTATGCCAATGAACGCAGTTGGAATACAACGAAGATTAAACGAATTTAATTTTTTGAATTAATGCTGTTTGAGTGAATGTTTTGCCACAACCAGCGTCAGCGGTTAAACAAAAAACATTGGATCCAGTATCATGATCATCAGTTTCCAGTATCAATAGTATTTTCTTCTTCTGTTCTCTGCGAGTATGTGAGAACTAGTAAACCAAGAATTTGACAGGACAAATTATGAACATTCAAAATACCATCAATTTCTAATAGAGCTCTATTAAAGTACACTTCTTCGTTGTAAAGTCTTAGAAAATCTTCACTAAGATATACTTTAAATTCATTCCATAACGCTAATGCATTGGCTGGCGCATTTATTGCACAAATGTAACCAAATAAATTTGTTTTGGTGAATGTAATTCTTTTGATTCATTTAAATATTCCCGCCATTCATTATCATTTGAAGCTATTCCGCGAGCATGGCACGCTTCAACTAAAGAAGGGTATAAAAATTCGTTGTATGTTCTAACATCCTCGAATGATTTCGGACTACAGACATGCAATAAAAGCAATCGTAAGTGAAAAAGTTTGATATCTTTTGGTGATACTACATATATCCTTGTAATGATTTTAGCACCTCCACGGCTTCTCTTCTTCCATTTATTTCGGGAATCTTCCCACACATAATGCATAGGAATTTCAGTACATTTATACTCTCGTGCTGATGGATCTGATCGATTCAACTCAAAAAATGCTAATAATTTTGTTTGTCTTTCATTATCAATTACTTGACGTTCTTGCCCTTCTCGGAAGTATACATTCTGTCGACGTGGTAAATGAATATCAAGTCTGATTATAGTATGTGACTGAAAATGCATTGGTAATTCATAGATGCGTCATATGGCTTCTGTTGATCCGACATAACGACCAATTAAAAAAATGGTAACTTCATTAATTTCTATATGTTGACCTTGTTCATTTCCACCAGACTCTAGTTCAACATATACACTGTCATAGCCTTTATACATATATTTATAAATGTATTTGACACTTTTGACTGTAGTATATACTTCAACATTTACATGGCAATTAAATTTAGCAAGTAAATATGGATTGTATGGTACGACATACCGATTGTCAAGGCAACTACCACGAAGTTCTGCATTAATACCATTATCAAGTCTTCTGTATAATGGATACCCATTTAACGATTCACATGTAGTTTCATTAAATCGTTTTATATACTCTTTTATACATTTTCCATCTCTCATACATACAGAATTAGGATTAAGTACTCCGCATGGAACATACATCATATGTTTTAAAACATATTTATATAATGCTGGATGTGTTTCAATGTGAGGAATCTCCGCAGATACAACTTTATCAATATATATAGCATTAACAATTTTATCTTGCTCATTTAAAGTGAGTAAAATAGGAGCATGAGGCAATCCTCTTTTTTGAAATTCAATTGTATAAATGAGTGCTTCAACTTTACCAAAGATATTATTTTGTATAAGGCCCTCTATGAATGCTTTCAACTTTGACTTGAATACACGCACAATAATATCAGTTCTAAAATTAGCAGCTTCACCTACACCAATGTTGTTAACTATTTCTGGCCAACTTGGATTGCTCATTGTAATAAATAAAGACGGTTTTCCGAAATATTGTACAATTGACATTGCATCTAAATAATTCTGATACATATTTCTTGGAGATCCATTGAATGAAGATGGTAAAATTACTCTACAACCAACATTTCTGCCCACCCGACCAACAATGCAATGTAATCTTGAGCCCTCTATTCTCACATACATATCAACTATCCACTGCAGAAAATTTTTTTTGTGAATGGTGCTACATGCTGAAATCTTCTCTAATCGCAAGTCGATAGGCTGCATACTGAAGCATGGCTAATTTTTTTCTGGGTGCTCTTGAATTAGATATAGTTGGTACGTTATGAGGAATATTGATATGCCACCCAGTATCACCATTTGGAAAAAGTAATGGATGTGTTCAAGGGTCTAATGATGAATTTAAAATTGAGATATTTTTGATGATACTATTAACTTTTGAAAATGAAATCATATTTCGTTCAAAGGTGGCTCACCATCAACTGTACTAAATATTACTGCTACATCAGTTTGAACTGCATCATTGAAATGGCATTGATTTAAATCGTGATTTACTTTAATGAGCATACAAATTTCTTTTTTTTTATTTTCAACTCTATGACAATGATGTTTCATTGCAATGAATGACCGAACCAAAGGATTACTGCGTTCCAATTCAAGAGATGATCTGTGATAAAAGCATCATGTTTTTGAAATGATACACTCTACTTGTAACTGCCTCGCAATTTTAGCTTCTGAGCTAACCATAGCAAATGATGAATTATATTTGCGAATGTTTTCAAAATAATTTTTTGCCTTACTTTTGATTGAAGGTTCATTTGAAATAAGTCCATAATACAATGATTTAAAATATTCATTTTGACTTAAGGGCGGTAATATTGCTTTACCCTTATGATAACATTAAGTGAATTCAGTCCTGTCACTTAAAGTCACTTCAGATTCAAAACGTTTCGCATTGCAAAACCTGCATTGTAAATCCATTAATCCACAATAATAACCATAATTTAAAGGTTAATAATAACCAAAATATTAATATGCAAAGCAAAACCTTTATACTCCTTTTTACGAAAATTACGCGTCCGGAAGAGTATGAAATTTGGCACAGTTAAAGGTTAAATGGAGAAGAGTGCTGAAAGCTAATATTTTTACATAGAAAGAGATATATAGATTTTTATTAGAAATACATGTGTTTGACACACACACATATGTACTATTTTGTTTATGGTTGAAGTCTATGGTCAAACTGAGATTAATATTATTTGTCCATAGTCTTACTGAATGTCAAAAATAATCATAATTATGATAATGTCATATTCATAGTTTATTTCGCATACACATATTAATAGACCAAACGCAATTTTAAATAATATTAATAGTTAACAAATAAAGAAGTAATTTTTAGAGATACATATAAATGTGCACTAAATGTAATTCCAAGACTTTTTCATAGTTATGATTGTGGATTAATGGATTTACAATGCAGGTTTTGCAATGCGAAACGTTTTGAATCTGAAGTGACTTTAAGTGACAGGACTGAATTCACTTAATGTTATCATAAGGGTAAAGCAATATTACCGCCCTTAAGTCAAAATGAATATTTTAAATCATTGTATTATGGACTTATTTCAAATGAACCTTCAATCAAAAGTAAGGCAAAAAATTATTTTGAAAACATTCGCAAATATAATTCATCATTTGCTATGGTTAGCTCAGAAGCTAAAATTGCGGGGCAGTTACAAGTAGAGTGTATCATTTCAAAAACATGATGCTTTTATCACAGATCATCTCTTGAATTGGAACGCAGTAATCCTTTGGTTCGGTCATTCATTGCAATGAAACATCATTGTCATAGAGTTGAAAATAAAAAAAAAGAAATTTGTATGCTCATTAAAGTAAATCACGATTTAAATCAACGCCATTTCAATGATGCAGTTCAAACTGATGTAGCAGTAATATTTAGTACAGTTGATGGTGAGCCACCTTTGAACGAAATATGATTTCATTTTCAAAAGTTAATAGTATCATCAAAAAGATCTCAATTTTAAATTCATCATTAGACCCTTGAACACATCCATTACTTTTTCCAAATGGTGATACTAGGTGGCATATCAATATTCCTCATAACGTACCAACTATATCTAATTCAAGAGCACCCAGAAAAAAATTAGCCATGCTTCAGTATGCAGCCTATCGACTTGCGATTAGAGAAGATTTCAGCATGTAGCACCATTCACAAAAAAATATTCCTGCAGTGGATAGTTGATATGTATGTGAGAATAGAGGGCTCAAGATTACATTGCATTGTTGGTCGGGTGGGCAGAAATGTTGGTTGTAGAGTAATTTTACCATCTTCATTCAATGAATCTCCAAGAAATATGTATCAGAATTATTTAGAGGCAATGTCAATTGTACAATATTTCGGAAAACCGTCTTTATTTATTACAATGAGCAATCCAAGTTGGCCAGAAATAGTTAACAACATTGGTGTAGGTGAAGCTGCTAATTTTAGAACTGATATTATTGTGCGTGTATTCAAGTCAAAGTTGAAAGCATTCATAGAGGGCCTTATACAAAATAATATCTTTGGTAAAGTTGAAGCACTCATTTATACAATTGAATTTCAAAAAAGAGGATTGCCTCGTGGTCCCGTTTTACTCACTTTAAATGAGCAAGATAAAATTGTTATAATGTACTGAAATTCCTATGCATTATGTGTGGGAAGATTCCCGAAATAAATGGAAGAAGAGAAACCGTGGAGGTGATAAAATCATTACAAGAATATATGTAGTGTCACCAAAAGATATCAAACTTTTTCACTTACGATTGCTTTTATTGCATGTCTGTAGTCCGAAATCATTCGAGGATGTTAGAACATACAATGAATTTTTATACCCTTCTTTAGTTGAAGCGTGCCATGCTCGCGGAATAGCTTCAAATGATAATGAATGGCGGGAATGTTTAAATGAATCAAAAGAATTACATTCACCAAAACAAATTTATTTGGTTACATTTGTGCAATAAATGTACCAGCCAATGCATTAGCGTTATGGAATGAATTTAAAGTATATCTTAGTGAAGATTTTCTAAGACTTTACAACGAAGAAGTATACTTTAATAGAGCTCTATTAGAAATTGATGGTATTTTGAATGTTCATAATTTGTCCTGTCAAATTCTTGGTTTACCAGTTCTCACATACTCGCAGAGAATAGAAGAAGAAAATACTATTGATACTGGATACTGATGATCATGATACTGGATCCAATGTTTTTTGTTTAACCGCTCACGCTGGTTGTGGCAAAACATTCACTCAAACAGCATTAATTCAAAAAATTAAATTCGTTTAATCTTCGTTGTATTCCAACTGCGTTCATTGGCATAGCTTCAACTTTATTACTTGGAGGTAGGACTTTACACAATGTGTTTCAATTGCCTATATCCATTTTAGAAAATTCTGTATCAAATATTACTGCAAATAGTAGCTACGGTAGTTTCATAAATTCATCATCATTGATAATTATTGATGAAGTTTCTATGTGTCCTTTCCAAGTGTTGAAAATCATAGATAGATTATTGCGTGATCTATGTGATGAAAACGATAAACATAGAGTGTTCGAAGGAAAAACTATACTTTCGTGCGGTGATTTTCGGCAAATCTTACCAGTATTCCCACATGGATCACGTGGAACTTTAATTGAAAATTGTGTTACAAGTTGGCTTGAATTTCTTAATTTTCATAAAGGTACATTTACTCGAAATATGAGACCTTTATCAAATGAAATAGAATTTGTAGAATTCTTGAAAAAACCTCATCATTACCAATTTTTTTTTAAATCGTTAATTATATGAAGTTTTAAATCGTTAATTATATTATCGCAATATGCGATACAAAATGCTATTCAATGAAGAGCATTTTTTACCGCATAATTTTTTTTATTTCGCATCATCCTACAGCATGTTCCGTTTCAATAATTTTTTTTAAAAATAGAAATTCTTTATTTTTATCCTTTTTGAATTCCATATAATTTACTTTTTTTTAAATAGGAAAATAACAGCGTTGGCGAAATCTGTGGTTATAGTAGTATATAGTCTTTAACAATAGAACCTTAATAATGTTTGAGCATTATATTTTAATAATTGATATTAAATAACTTATAATTTAAATTTATTATGGTCGAATTTCGACCATTGGGCGACCACTAGTTTTATTAAATCGTAATAACTCTAATTTCAGATAAAAGGTCAATTTTTTTACTACTATATATGGGAAAATAACAAAGTTAAAGCACAGTAACTCAGAAACTGTCTGGCAGATAAACTACAATGGAAAGCCAGCGGAAAAATAAAATTATGGACAACTCATCTGTCAATATGTGGGTATATACATATGTGTGTGTGTGTCAAACGAATGATAGTATGTGTAATGTTTTTTTTATTAATTTAATGTGTTTCTAATGCATTATTATATAACAATTTTAGCTTTCCGTAATCCTCCATACAAACTTTAACTGTGCCAAATTTCATACTCCTCCGTCTGCGTAATTTTCGTAAAAAAGGTACAACGTTTTATCTTCACGTATTAAAATTATGATTATTATTAATAATATTACATTAAATGATAACAACTGTAATTCAAGATAAATTATATATGAGAAAATAACAAAGTTGAAGCACAATAACTTGCGAACTGTCTGGCAGATAAACTACAATGGAAAGCCTGCGGAAAAATAAAACTATAGACTACTCATATCTCAATTGTATGTATATACCTGTGTGTGTCAAATGCATGGTAGTGTGTGTAATGTTTTATTTATTAATTTAATGTACTTTTTAAGCATTATTATTGAAAAATATTCTCCTACATATAAACTATAAGTATGTATACTATAAGTATACATATACATACATATATATATATATATATATATATATATATATATATATATATATATATATATATATATATTGAGAAATTGGTTTTAATATTGTTTCCTAAAAGACTGTGCTACCTTAGTTAGAAACTATTGAAATTAAATAGTATGTTACAAATACCAATGCGTCTAAAAACAATACGTCAATTCAAGTTAAATCAGTATCTAATGAATAGGTTTTATATTTGTTTCCATATTAAGTTTACAATTAGGGTGACTGTGAATTTTACAGTGTACCTAATTGTAATTTGACGCAGTGTGAAAAGGCAAACCTCGTAGTCCACATTCGAGTGCGTCACATCGCGACGAGCACTGAACGGGACGACATTGACTGAGCGCCAACGCCGATACAATTTAATACTTGAAAAGTATTTCCCCAATTTCCCGCGGCGCGGCTCTCGTCATGTTTTATTCAGCGGAAAACTTCCCGATGAAGTCATTGGGGGCCGCGCTCGCAAACAAATTAGAACTCGACTCTCGCTCCGATACATAATCGTCACGCATACGTGGACCGACGTTTGTTTTAATGTCCTAATAAATCATCGCGAGTCTCGCGTGTCAATATCAGGGTGGTCAACCCTCCTATATTTAGACTTATTTTTTATCTATTGACTCCATTGTAAATTTAATTTTATTTATAATAATAAAAATAACATATGTGTTCTTATTTTTCCTCACGAATTTTTTCGTAATCAGTTCCGAGTCATAATGTATCATGTTAATATGAGTTCCGTGTATAGCGACGGTGGCTAAGAGATTTGCCGATATCCGTAATATCTCCCACGAAGTAAGGATCTCCGTAAGATATCCTATTGGTTTTTCAGACAATATTATTAAATCCATGTTAGCGGGAATGTCTTATGAAAGTTTCAATACATTTTTACAGGAGGCGGAGCCTTCCACAATTTTTTTAATTTGATGCGGAATTGTTATCTTGGAGTAGTGATCAAAAGGACAAAATAAAAAATCACATTGAACTGGTTTGTCGAAAGATGTATGAATAATCTCTTTGCAAAGAAAAGATGAATGTCTGTTTAATTGTATACGTAGAGTCTATCAAGAGCGATTCGGCATATATTCAGTACTTGTATGGTTAAAGTATTATTTTAATAGTTGCTCTTATTTCTCCGCTATTTGATAGGCTTGCAAAATTTTATAGTTAACTTTTGTTTACCTTTTTAACTCTGATTGTGATTAAGATGAGGGAATTTATATTAATTAATACTATATTAGAAAATATTTCCTGTACGAAGAGTAATAATTTTAGATGTGGAATTAAACATTTATAAGGCACTATATGGCAAATTTAGTACTTTACGTACAGTGCATGTTATTTAACAAGATAGTTTAATAACCTATCAACGATAATAAGAAAATTCAGTTAAGTATATTTGGTATCATCATATCAAGTATTTATTATCGTAGGTATGTATGTTAATTAAGATCTTCTTTATATGAGAGAATTTCGTTTGTGGAAATCTAATACTTATACTCTCTTAATATTTGCAATTTGAATTTAATTTTTCAAAACTAAAGGAATCTACGTGATGTAGTATTATTTCTACTTCATTTAAATTATTTTCCACGTCCTAGGTTTCGTTGTATGATGACATATTCAGGTGGGCAATTTGTAAATATTATATTTAGAATAGAGAAGATGTTTCTATTTAGAATAGAGATGCAGTAGAGAAACTATTAAAATATTATTTTTACAAATTGCCCACCTGAGATTTTGTTATACAACGAAACCTAGGTCATGGTAAAGAATTTAAATAAAGTGGAAATATTATGACATCATGTTGTTTCATTTAGTTTGAAAAAATCAAGTTATAGTGAAGTTCTACAAAATTATTTTGCTTAAAAAATTATTTGATTAAAAAACTCATGAAATGTCATCTCTCCAGAATATTATTAATCTGCGTCAATTTGACGTTAAATGTGACTAAAATAATATTGAATCACTGAAAATTAATCAAAACTATTGAGAATATATTTCTTTTAAACATACTTTTTTGTAGTGAAAATGGATCTATCGTTATTTTTTACAGAACATAACAAAAATTGTTTTTGTTTTCAGAACTTGGCATTAGTTTTCTAAGAAATAGGACACTCAAAAAGAAAACTGTTATGTTAAACAGCCGATTTCTTTTTTTGAAAATAGCATTATAATAAAACTTTCTGAAATAAATATTCAGGAATAGTATAAAAATTTATCAATAATAAACTTGCTGTACAAAAATATTCCTTTGTAGGAATGTATGGTAACACGTTTGAGAAAGAGAAGGCAGCTCCATAAAATATACGATTGTTTATGGTGACATCCTCTGTCAAACCATTATTTTAATGCAATTCCACGGTAAAAGCCTCTTGCAAGATTTGTATTTGGAGGCCTGATTTTCAGTTCTTCGTTTAAAAACGTAATAGCAAGCTCTGTTAACTCCCGATAATCGTCTCCCCCTATATTTTTATTTCGTTTAGTTTGATAGAAATTATGTTATGCGTTAGCGGAATGTGCATTGTTGAAGCGCACTTCTACACTTTATTTGCAGTTTTTTATCTGGAAACAAGGTCCTTTCTAACTCGCGAAACGAGGCTTTTCCTAGATCGTCTCTCACGCTGTCGTCTTGGTAGTATTTGACAAATGCTTTTGTGAACATACATCATTCTCATTCAAAATCTAACACAAATCGTCTTGCTTCGGATGATAGCTTTTGAAATCATATATTGAAGAAGTTGATGAAATAGACAAGTCTTCCCCGTTTCTCTTCTCTAACGAATTTTTTTGCCTATTTCAGTGTAGTGACCAGGCCGGCCTGGCTCTCTTCGCTACAAAAATATCGTATCTCGTTCTATTTTTATCAAAGTCATTGCCTTTGCGTACATTATGTCGAACACGTTATTTAAATTGCGGGTAAATTTTTTTCTGCGATGTGAAAACAATTCAAGAGATTTTTCACATCTTTTTGCGCGTCCCGCCAAACTTGAAATAACTTTACTACTTTTTTCATGATATACATTTCGTAGATATTCATCTTTTCTCCCAAAATATAATACTCTCATATATAGGAAGATATATACTATATGTAACTAGCAGTTAACTTCGCGAATGCTATAAAACAACACTGTGAGATCTTGACGAATTGATAGGAGTTTGGAGCTCTATAATTAGAACCAAACATTTTCCACTAAAAATACTCCTTGTTTAGAATTGCGGAATTCAACCAATATTATTTTAAATTAAAAAATACCTCTACTTTCATTTAAATACTTGAAACAATGAGGTATCAACACGTCAGCGTGTTATCTTCTTTTATATTGAGCAAATAAAATAGGATATTTATATATATATATATATATATATATATATATATATATATATATATGCATATATGTGTGTGTGTGTGTGTATTTCCAGAAATACGCAACATATGTTCATAAATTATTGTGCAATCCGCTATGTCAGCTGGGGGTATATGTTTTTCATTTTGGCTTGTCGCGCTTGCAAGCAGCGGACCAGTCGGGCATCAACCCCCGAAGATTCGAGTCGTAACCACCGAAAAATACGCGAATTATTAATTTCTATCAGTTGTCCGTGACAACCTCCTAAAATTCATTATTGTGCCAGTGCATCTGCCATCCGAACCTTGGATGAGAGGAGCCGACCAGTAGGCGAACGGGACAGTGGATTGTATTTGCCTTTAGTTAGGTATAGCAGATTGCTTATTGTGTGCATATTTGAGCTATCGAAATCGAATTAGGGATAAGTAAATATAGCCGAATGAAAATGGAGACTATTTACCGCCTCCATAATTATATATCATTAGACAGATACACTTTAAAGTTGGGGATTTAAGAAAAACGTCTATTACGATTGAAATTCACATTTGAAATCACCGACAATTACGCAATAAACTATCACATAACAATATATGAAAACGTGAAACGAAATTTTGTAACATATGAATTATACACAATTTTTTTTATTAAGAAGGCACGTTTTTGGTTAATTTATTATTTATGTGGTTTAATATTTTTTCATATTGTCGTACCAAAATAATTAAGTAATAAAATTGATTTTTTATACGTACAAATTATTTAACAAAAATATAATTACGATTAAGTATATAAGCGTTTATGTAAGGTATAAAACGTAAACGTATATTAAGTTTGGTCTATAATTGGTTTATATCTATGAATAGCTCTGAACTTTTGTTATTATAGAAGGAATCCTATGTTTCCTAGTGAATTTTCAAGCAACCTATACATATTTTTTGTCTATAAATATTTAGGATTTCATATTTAATTACATATTATTTATTTAACAAATGAGTTAGATAAAAATACGAGGAATATATTAAACCTACACATATGATATAAGGAATATATTGCAAGTAATAACTGAAACAAATCCCATTCTAAAACCTATAATATTATTAAAAGAGAACTAAGTGTAATGATTGAGTGATGCAATATAGATGTAAGGTACGCTTAAGATACAAAGTGTTAAAAGTCCAATGAATTTATAGATTTAGTAAATTTTTTGGGTAAAATTTAAAAATTACTAAAATAAATTTTTATATTTATTTTGTGAAAATTTATTTCTGGTTCTTATTCGGGGAAATTTCCGAAAACGGTTTTTCATCTGTTGACACAACTTTTACGCGAAATTCTTGATTTTAGCTACTATATTGTGCCTTAATGTTTTCTTCCTTTCATTCAATATTCAATAGCACGTGCAGTCTTGCATCGCCATCTGATTGATAGACACATAGAAATAGTAAAGTTTTATTTTTATTACACTTCATACTAATGTACGGTATGTACATGTTGCACGGCAACTCTTTCTCAGTTAGTGTGCGTGAGAGTCCCTGTGAGACCACGCGTTCGTCCAAAGTTTAATTTTAAGTAAATCAAGGTTTTTTCTTTCGGTGAAAACGCTAAATGGCGGACGCCGTCCGGCCGTAAAATTTTGTTTTCTGTTGAGAAAAACTGTTGCGGAAGCTCTTCCAATGCTCCAAACAGCATACAACGATGAAGCCATGAGTAAAGCTTGGGTCTACGATTAGTTTTCGCGTTTTGAAAGTGGAGAAATGTTGATTGAAGACCACCCTCGTTCTGGGCGAAAATATTGACAAAATCAACATTCTTATCCATGACGATGGTCGCCGCACAATTAAACATGTCACAGTCAGGCATGACTGGAATGTGATGGAGTACAATTCAGCGGATTCTCTGACATGATTTGCATATGACGAGAGTTGTAGCCACATTCGTGCCTCGTCTCCTCTCTGAAGACCAAAAAGAGAGCGTCGCCTTCAAGCTTATCACGAATTGAAAAATCAGCTGGAAGAGGATCCATATTTTTTTTCTAAGATTATTACTGATGATGGCTCATGGTGTTATGGGTACGATCCCGAAACCAAGCAACTCGTCCGAAAAAAGCGCGTCAGGTGAAATTGAACATCAAGACAATGCTAATTCGTTTTTTTATATCAAAGGTGTTGTGCACACAGAGTTTGTTCCTCCAGGCCAAACAGTTAACCAACAGTTCCACATAGAGGTACTAAAAAGGTTGCGAGAAAGCATCAGGAAAAAAATGTCGAATCTTTGGCGTACAGGGGACTGGTTCTTTCATCACGACAACGCATCTGCTCAAACAGCGTTGTCTGTGAAGCAGTTTTTGAGCAAGAATGGAATGACCCCGATTGTTCACCCGTCTTGTTCACCCGATCTGTCTTCCAGTGACTTTTTTCTGTTTCTTAGGATGAAAAGGGATGTGACGGAACGTTTTCGTACTGTAGAAAAGTGAAACAAACTGCTGAATGCCATAAAAGACATTCCAATTAGTGAGTCTCAAAATTATTTTAAACAGTGGAAAGAAAGATTGGACAAGTACATTCTCTCTAACGGTGAATACTTTGAAAGCGACCAAATTTTAGTGTGAAAATATTAAAATAAAAAGTTATAAAGAAAATCTCGTTATTTTTGCGCCCCCCGTATTATTTCATGATGCCGTGTTCATATAAATCCATAGTGGTCACAAGTAGTCGAATAATAATAGTTTTTTTTATTTCTATCATAACAATAGCTTTTTATTTTTTATTTCAGTGTCATTTGGAACTACTACAATAGATATATGTTTTTATTATTTGGAATAATATATATTATGAATATAATGCGATGTCCATGTATGTCCTTAGTATACCTCCTTTAGATTGTTCTTCTTTTTCTTTCGACCAGCTTAAATTAATTTCTGTGCACGGAGGCATGAATCGCAGCTTGACACAAATCTCTGTTAATTGTAACAAAGTGAAAGGGTTCTTCACGACATTTAATTTGAAACGCGGTTTATGTGATATAAAATTTACTTTGAAAATTTCCTACGATAACGAGGAAAGAATAAATGTCAATCAAGCCGTAGTTTCAGGTTTTATATAGATTGGCTTCGACTTTTTCAACACATTCGAATATTCTAAACATATCTTGGCAGTTTTACATCATCATAATCACATTAAATTGTTTTTCATATTTTTTGTACCAAAAGGTTTCCATAATAAAATTGATCTTCTATGTGTATACCTTGTTTAAAGAAAATAAAATTATTTTCAGACATACAATCGCATATGTAATTTACAAAACAAACTTGTATTAACTTTAATGTTTAATTTGCTTATATCTATAAACTGCTTTTCATTATGTTTTCTAGTGAATTTATAATCAAATAATAATTTTTAGAGCACAGATTTATATTATTTTCCATTTAATTTCATATTAACTTTTGTAACTTAAAAAAAACTAACCGCACATCAGTAGAAGTCAAGATGTGAAATATTTTAAACCTAATAGGAAGTAATGATTAAATCAAATTCAATTTTAGGTTTTCTTTTTCTGCTTTAGCTTAATGGCCACTCAAGGTCAACTATTTATATATTTGTCTGTATATTTTTCTGTATACAATAAATATATTAGACAATTTAGAAATTATAACATAATTAAGAAAATAACCTAAGTATAATGATGGAGTTTTGAAATATAGGTGCAAAGTAAAATTCTTGTGAATTTTTAGATACAATAAATTATGTTGGGTAAAATTTATAAATTACTGAAATGTATAATTATCTTTATTTCTATTTTGAAAAAAAAAATCTTTTACGAAATTATTACTTATTAAGGTACTTGTTATCGATTTACTTCACGTAACATAGTTAAAACTGAATATTTACCGTTAAGAACAACGGTTAATTTTACGGGTCGTCCTCGGAAGGAACAAGCAAAAAATTCAATATTTACATGAAGATATCCTAAGTGGTCCTTACCACGTATTTGATCACTTGAATTGTATGCAAAATTTTAGTTCGCCAGATATTTGAGCAATGCAGAATTAAAATAAGCATTTGAATATTTGTTTTTAAAACATTGGCTTAGTAACTGAATTTACTGCTATTTGGCGATGCGAACGCCTTAAATTAAATAATCTGGACGACATGTGAATCAGTGATGGAGCTTTTAATCAATATCAAATTCATATGACATGCATCTAAGATCCTTATATAAAACAGCGTGTATACCCCTGATATTTATCTTTGGCCGCTAAGCTGAATATATAACGCATGGCCCTATGGATCCCCAAAACATTATTGATATCAATAATATAAATATAAAAATTAATTATCCCGAACGATCAATATATTGTAATCTCCTTCGATATAGAGAATTAGATCGTCCATTTGGCGTTGCGTACGCTCATCTTTCAGTGCCAGCTATTGTTGGCAATTTCATTTAATGCCAAACAGGTGATGGGCCATTAAGTTAATTGTTCGGGTAATAAACTGACACCCACGTATGCTAGTTGTTTTCTAGAAGCATATGTAAATACTGTACAGAAGTTACGTATATTTAGAGTTTTGTACTAAATAGAAAATAAAAGTGCTTTAAAATATTATCCTAATATTATTGCAATAATAATTAAGAAGAATGTGCATTGTAGGGTTATTAAACACACTAACCGTTACAGTATAATGTTAATATCGAGTATACGAGCTTCATAGAAGTGGCCAGTTGTTTTAAGCTTAAACAAATAAATTTAAATTCCGAAAATCTAAATTATGTGTGTAAACAATCTGTGTCCTTCAAATAATCGGCTTTGTCAAAAATTATATGCGTTATCTATATTTAAACACACTCAAATCTATGAACATTTTATATTTACATTTCCAGTTTTAAGTTTATCGGTTTAGAAATGCTTGAGTTATTGAAGTGACAAACAGATGGACACATACCTACTAATTCATTTTGTTTCGAAGGTTTCCTGTTGTTCCGCAGTATATTTTCAAAAAGTAAAGCAAAGAAAAATTAAATTAATGTGTGAAAATACATCCTTACAAGGTCACAACGTTGTAATTCATAGTTACTGAAAATACAACTATTTTTCAATAAATAACAAAAATTATGTATAAGAAACAATTATTAACCGAAGGTAACATATATCAACTTTTTTATAATTATCGAACTGTAAGTTAAACATATTTTTGCTATACATAATAATCTGGATTTTTTGGTTGCTTTCAGGATAAACATACTCGAAATGTCAACTGAAACGAAATGCTACTAATACAGCCATTTAGCACCGTTTCTAGTGGGACATTTTTTGGTTGCTATGGACCTGTCCTTACGAAATAATATAAGTCTATGGTTTCGCGAAACTAGTCAATGCGATGGTTTTCGAGTTGGGACAAAATCATAGTGTATCCCTTAGTATAAAGCTTTCTTATTAATATTTGATTTATACCAATGCATATACTTACCCAAATCCGCTGACAGCTTACTTTCTTGTCAGTCCTTATCATAAAACGCACTGTTATAATCAGTTGTCACTGCTAAGGGACGTCCCTAACGCAGATTATACTTAAAGTGGGATGGGACTTAATCATAAAATGCTAATGAAAGTCGTTTGAAACTCTGTTGTTGAATGATGCCACAACAAAAATCCTAAAAAAAATATTGAACGAAAAAGTTAGACATAGACACAGCTAGTTTGAAATATTTGTAAACAAGGGATTGTTTTGTAAAGGTAAATAAAACAGGAAAGCATATCATAATTGAAGATGTTTTAATAATATTTGGTATAATATATTAATTGTATTGTGACAGAATTGTCGAAAATTCGCGTTTTCTTATGTGGTCAGTAAGAATTTAAACGTGATCCGGAATAAGTTGGTATCTTACTATATATCTTGCACATTACCAATTTTGCAATAAAGTAATTAACAAATATTTTAATCTAAAAAAATGTAAAATACGAGAACAGGGTAAACGATTATCGAAAACATGCCGTAGATATGTACCTGTATGTAGATAAAGAGTATTGAATATATTTGGCGTTCATTTTGTAGAAATTCATTATTTACAATTAAATGAAACTAGGTGATGTAGTATTATTTCTACTTTCTTTAATTTCTTTACCACGACCTAGGTTTCATTGTATTACATGTTCAGGTGGGCTATTAGCAAAGATATCTTTGCTAATAGCCCACCTGAAGATGTAATACAACGAAACCTAGGTCGTGGTAATAGATATTTAAGAAAAAATGATTTAAGGGGACATAATAAAACTGATAGAGAATAAAAATAATGTTTTCTAAATTTCGTCTGTTCGTGTGTTTGTTTGTGCATGCATAACGTAAAATCTACTAAACCAATTCAGATGGTGTTTCTAGAAAACTATAGGGATCAACTAAAAGTAATATTTAGTTTCTATTTCATCGCAATTAATTCACTCCACCAGAAGATATGGAAACTTAATATTTTCAAAAATTACATTTCAATTGTTTTTATTATTAACTGAACTATTCGAGAAGGACTTGGCACATTTTTAATGCGTCTGATCTTGCTTGAATTTTAACTCAATGAAAATAGTAAGGAATTAGATATACTTTAGTGTCAAATTCGATATTAAGTTAGTTTATGTTTCTTGCAACTGACATTGGAGTAGACTGAGGTTAGAACTTTGTAAGTACCCCTGTTTTCGCGCTGCATGCGTAATAAATTTTGAGATAGAATTATGTTTCTTGCAACTGGCGTTGGCGTAGACTGTGGTTAGAACTTTGTAAGTACCCCTGTTTTCGCGCTGCATGCGTAATAAAGTTTGAGATAGACTTATGTTTCTTTATGTTTCTTGCAACTGGCGTTGGAGTAGACTGTGATCAGAACTTTGTAAGTAATCCTGTTTTCGCGCTGCATGCGTAATAAAGTTTGAGATAGACTTCTAAGTAGAAGACTTGATATCAATTTTATCACTAGGAATGAATTAGATATTATAAGTTATTTAATGTTCGTAGTTCTAGTTATTTTAGAACAAAATTATAAACAATTAATCTATTCCCCTTCACACTTTATGAATAAACCATAAACAAAATTTTCAAGTCTATAGACAAAAATCGTCATTTTCTTACTGGTCTGTTATGTATGTTCCACACTGAATATTTAAGGTTATAGGAACTTCGGAAGACGTCGATCGGTTTGAGGATTTGACAATGAGGTAGTTGTTGCTAAAATTAGTAATCTGTAGAGTTCCATATCTCGACACCCAATAAAGCTACATGTATGAAATTCGCGCGATATGATACATAATCTATGAATGTAAATTACCTAGTTATTCTTGTAGGTAGCGTAGTGTGGGCCGGTTTTGCAAGAAATCGGCCTGCGCACTGCCGTTCGGTTAGATAACTCAAAAATGCAATATATACTTACACCAACACACATACACTAATATATATATATGTATATATATATATATATATATAAATCTGAATTATATGGTATATAGGACTTTAAATTTTTTTTGTATTAAATATTTTGCTGAGTTTTGCGTTTAAAATCAAGTATTACAGTGTGTTCTCATCTAAAGTCGTTCACATTTTAACTCTAAGGTATTTTTATTGTGAGCCAAAAACAATTCGACATTGCTGATATTTGTCCGGCATCATTCGCAAATATCATGATTATTTTTAATCAAAAAATACATTTTTTTTAATTACAATGTAGTCTATGGTGTTGCATTAAATAATTTTTTGAAATTAAGACATTTTGGAATCGCTCTAGTATTCGATCATGAAGAATAACAGTTTTCTTTTGTTCGAAACATATAGTTTTGGAATTATAGAACCTGTTTTGAAAAGTTTTTAAATTTTTTTACACAGGTATACAGGTTTTATTTAAGGATAAAAGCAGCAGTAAAAATATATGTATTTTGTTTATGTTGCGTGTACAAATATCGTTATAATTTTAATTAAATACTGAAGTAACTCGGCCAATTAACGTACTTGACTGTACGGAATAAAACTACATAGAAATCAAATAAGCGGTTTTTATAGTATAGGAGGAAATAAGAAAAGGAATATAGGTAAACGGTGAGATTATTTAACAAAAAAACTTATGTTAAGTTACGATATGGAATACTGTCTTATATTATATAAATTCAATAAATGTTTTTATTTCACTTTCATATTTGAGATTAGATTGACAAATTTCAATTGGGATACTAATGTAAAATGATCATCAATCGTTTGAAACCTCACTGTTTGTCAACACTATTAAAGTTTTCTTGACACTTCATAAACCCAAGATGTTTAATGTCGTGTACGGAGTTATTTTGAAATAAATTATGAAATATTTTCACTTTCAATGTGGTGATACTAAAACTTTTACTTTAATAAAGACATCAAGGGTGTGCGCCAGGAAACTAAGTACACTGTTTGTGAGGTTTTGCGCTGGGACGGACGCTGTAGTCGGGTTTCGCCAATGTTATGTCGTTTACCGTAAGGCCGCGTTCACAATGCATGCGAGGTGCTTGCGGGGTGACGAGATCGGAATCAAGAAACGGTTGACAACGGTGATTATGTTGAATATTCTCCATTATAAAAAGTCAGTTTTCTCGTAAATGGGAAACGGGGGAAGCTAAAATAAAATTCAAGTATAACTAAAATCTTACGTACGCCGAGTTCCATTTATTATTTATAAATTTAACACATATCATAAAAAAGGAAATTTCATTAGCTTTTAGCGTACTTAAAGAAATTTAAATTTATAATCCTTTGTTATAAAATTTAGTGATATGGTGAAATAAAATTTCAAGATAAAAAATTAAGTTGAGTAGGTACCTTACGAATCGCGTGCTGAATTATACTTAAAGGTAATAAAATACAGTAGATGTTAATATACTGTCATAGTACGAATTTAGTAAATGATTAATTTAATTCAGCTGCGTTAATTTCCATTGCGTTATGGTCAAACGGCAATAGCTCAAACGTATGCTACACTGTTATTGATATTGTAAAACATTCATGCTTTTACTGACATTATAATACAATAATTCTGGTATTGTTATGAAGGAAGTTTTAGAGGTTACCATTCCATGTCAGTTTGCGTTGTCTGTGCAGAACTTCCTGTTTATTATGTAATTAATAAGTAAAGGAAGATTACTTGATATTGATTTCAGTTTAGAATTTGATATTCGTTGCAGATTTCAGTTAGCATTCAAAAATATGGCAAGAACTGAGTAGGAAATAAAATGGCCACAATGAGACATTCTTTTCTTGGTATTTTAATATTATTTATACTTCTTCAATATACTTTATGAATGTTATGATAATAATTTAAATTAATTTGCAATTTTTCTAAGCACATGTATTTTTTCATAGATTAGTTTATAGTCTACAATTCAACTAAAAAGAAATTGCGTGCGCAGCGAGGCAGAGGTGAAACTTTTTAAAACAAAACCGACATTTCGTGTTGTTTCAGTGCGGTCACTCATACGCGTACCGATCGCATTCCACGTTGCTTGATATTAGCGATCGGATAAAATGATTGTTGGACGCAATGTTAAAATTTTACTTATGTTTTGTTGTGACCCTTTAAACGCCTCTGTATAACTTTATATTTGTAATGAAATAAACGATTTTTTGTCACAGTGTTAATCTTGTGACTATGCTAAAACGCGTGATTTGTGCTAAAACGTCAGAAACATAGTGTAAACAGATCATAAAAATAGGAGTAGTGAGTAAATACAATCGATATATCGATTCAGGTAATAAATAGAAAATTACCATTTAATTTGTATCACCTCGCGGATGGTTAATTATGAATTTTACAGCAGTGTGGCCGCGTCGGAAGCGCGAGACTTGCGCGCGGGACAGGTGGGGACGATGTCTCGCGTTTGCAAGTTTGGCGACAAGGAAAACCGATACAAGCGTCGCCACCCGGGCAACTTCCACTGGCGATGACTCACTTTCTGTCTCCTCTCTATCGCTCGTGGGGACACAAGTTGGGAGTCTGCGAACCGCGGCGTGTGAGGCGCAAATAGTTGAAGAAGTTGCCGGATGGAGTTGTTGTGAGGAACGAGTTTGTCGTGTTCCAAATAAGCGTCTATTGAAAGAGACGTGTCTTTATAATAAGTTAATATAATGTAGCCTCGGTAGGTTTACTAAGAATGGAAAAGGAGCGCGCCATATATATTAACTTTAGACTCTCAATTAAATTTGAATAGCATCAGTGATGTTAAATTGTTCCCTTCGCACAATGAATATGATTTATTCTGCTGAAGTTTAAATACGTTTTTAAACGGATTTACCCAAATAATCAATTTATTCTATTATCCGCTCCACTCTCTCTGTGTAATCCAGTCCGATTAAAGAAATGAATGTGAAAAATGGGGCAAGTGACCTTTAATTTATAAGGTAGGCTGAAAAAAATAGTTGGAATCGAAATAGCCATCAAACTGTATGCCATATTAGCCAGCGAATAGTTTCATAATAATAATTCATGTTAAATTTATGATAACATTACTAATTGTGCAGCGTTTTTATTTGAACTTGAAAAGCTTTTGGTAATAAAGTAAAATAAGATGCAATCAATTTGAAAATGTACTTATTCAACAGAACAATATTCGATGATGTGATTATAAAGTTTTTAAGAGAAGAAAACATTATCGCGAAGTGAAATAAAAGTAACGTCTATGGAGCGAGAGTAACGGTGACTCGAAATTATTAACACTAAAGTAGTTTATAAAGAGCATATCTCTAGTAGCATAAAAATGTAAATATAGAAATTTATATTGTCCTACAGCATGGCTCGAAATATTGTGTATTCTTGATACCGCCGGCCCGAAACATATAATAAAGGTTTCAGTTATTACTTTGTACATCAATTGTACAAAGTAATAACTGAAACTACATTGATACACATCCGACATATCAAATCGCGTTTTCTTTCAAATATTACTTAAGTTTTTTGTATCCTTTTTATTAGGGTGGGTTTACAAGTTATTATTTTTTATGGTATTCAAATCTTTAGAATTAAAATTGTTCGTAATAAAAAAATGGAAATAAAAATAGTGCAAGAATTGTTTCCCCGAATGCTCGTTTTGTTTCCCATATTTTGTAATCATTTAAAAATCACGTAAAGAAAAGTGTGTGAGGTTTTGCTAATGTTATTTAGATTATAGCAAATAAATAATTTGTAACATTAATATCCGAATAGAATTTTTCTATTTTGTTTTACGCACAACGAGCCACTTAAAATCTTTGACTATTCCCATCGCTTTATTGATTAATCCAGTAGATACGGAGAAATTCCTTCGTAACATGACTTGCGAACGGTGAATCAGCTGAATATGTGGTTGTATGCTTCTACTTTGGGTCGGCATGAATATCATTGTTGGGAGGCGTTCGTCCTACGTTGTGAGTTTCGGAGATTCATTCTCAACTCTAAATGAATATATCGTTATACCGTATTACATTGCGAAGCATATTATGTTTTCTGCTATGATATAACATTGTTGTATTCGCCGATCTGCTCTCTCTGTTTCTCTACGATAAATTGTAATAGTAGCGCTATCGTCGAAAATTCCTCTTGGACTACCTTTAGGAGTTTAGAGGACAATTCCAGGTGACTTATGATGAATTTACATGGATGTTAATTTTATCAAGTTAGACGGCTATTAGTTCCAGACGGCTATTAGTTCCAGTAGTAGAATGTCATCGACTAAACTTAGAGTATTATGTTCTTTTTAATACACTTAAAAAGAACATAGTACATTTATGCTTGGTTTTGCTTCAAAATATTCTATCATAAAAAGAACAAAAAGCAAGTAAGTTTTGCTTTGGAAACACTTGAGCTTAAAAATAATTTAATGCCATCATTGATATCACCTTACTTTCGCCGAAACAATTAAAACGTTGTGAATATAAATAAAACCGCACTAATTCTTCAATTCTCCATTTATTTTTTAAATTCGGGGTAGTTGTAGTCTTTCTGTTAATGTTATGTTGTAGAACAAAGTTTTTTTCATTTTGAAAATTATAATCATTATAAATGTCTTTAACAATGCATCTAAATTGCAGGAGTTATCATCGACTAACAATCTTGTGACTGTACCTACAGAATCATTCATACAAGGCAGGTTTTTTGAAACGTTATTTTCACTGGTATTATTTAACTGAGTAGTAGCAATGTCATTACTTATAATCCTTTCGAGCGATTCATGATATTTACAGGAGTTATAGTGTATTGATTGTCTGCTATGTTTACTTTATTTTTGTTATTTTTTATATTGTTTAGGGTACACTTTCAGTATGACGGCACATGAAATGTTCAGATTATTAAACTTCGTGTAACATGACAAATTCTGGGATTAAAGTATTAAAATTTTAGAACCAAGTGTATGTGAATCAGAAAGAAGATATTTTTCATGAAAATATTCAATTTTTCAAGTTAGAAAATCCCTCCACATATTTGTCTTTCTTAAGATAGCGGATAATCAAACTTAATTTAGATATTAACAAACTGATTACGAACATGATGGTAACTGCAACTGTTTTCTGACAGCCAGAAAGTTGGTATGGAATTCCTAGTTTGATGGTTTAATTCCAGCAACCACACACATTCCATAATAATAACCTCCCACTAAAAGAACTAAATCAATATCTATTGTTGTCCAACTACTGCAGCGCAAATGCAAGGACAGCAATTGTCGCTAGAGCAGTTTTCCAGATTGATCAGAAAATTGTTTATTCTCTTCTTCGTGAAAAGATAGGGGCGCTTATATAGATTTTTCCATTGTAAATATATAAATATTTTCATTCAAAGATACAAAACTTCTGAGTACGGTTAGTAAATTTTTTTGACCGGAAGTGGTAGTCGATTTGTAGTCGACTGCTACAATATAATTGATATCGATACCAACGTTAGCAAATACAATTATTATTTTTTGTACAAAGGATTGTTTGACATGAGTCATGTTAAAACCGATTTAAATTTTTTCACATTTATTGGGTAATCTCTTTGAGTTCTGGCATTTCTTATCAATCGGCTTTATAATTATTATACTTGCTTTTTTAATAGGGACAGGTAACTATTCAGGAATTTCTTGAACATCCTAGGCAAGAAAAATTGCTCATGCTTTTCAACATAATCGATTTGACAATTTGTCGATGTTAATATTTCCAAAAAAGGCTTGACCCAAGAGGTAATACCTTACCGTCAATTAGACATGGGATAGGTGGATCTCCATGTTACTACCGAAAAATTGAAGAACTGGTTAAACTTTTGTGGAATTCGAGGAACATCGGTAACAGGTTAAAACTTGTATAAAATTCAGGAGGCAACAACAATTTAATCATTTTGAGTTAATTTAAAATTACATCTTTATTTAAATGAAAATTACATTTTTTGACAAAACATGCAAGAAACATCTACACATTGAAGAATATGTGACGTGCATAAAGAATTAATTCGTCTTAGAGTTTGGTATTCACAATTAGAGAACAAACGTATTTCGCATCGTTTATCACTTTGTCATTACGAGTGGAGCGAATATGCTTTTCTTGGATTCGAAACGTTGTCTCTTATGTTCATCAAAATTTAAACAAGGGTGCTATGTAAAGCGGATACTTTTTTGGAAAAAGTGAACCGTCATCAAAAATTATACTAAAAGCGAAAAAAATTATGCAATTCACGAAATTACATAGTAACGCAACATGCATATTTTACAATATTTATGCGACTAACCTGCTTTCAAAATGATTGTGATATTTAAAAATGGAAAATTCCAGTCTAGGCGAAATGACAATTATAGACAATAAAATAAGGCCTTGAAACCATATGAAATTAAAGTAATTAGATATGTATAAAATTAACTACTTCATAAATTTTTCAAGATATGAAAACATTAATTTACGAAACTTTGCATAATCATATATGCCATATTATCTTTTATCTCTTTGCAGTACGGTTATGAAGACATAACATATATATATATGTATATATATATATATACATATATATATGTATATATATATATATATATATATATATATATATATATATATATATATATATATATATATATATATATATATACTAGCTGACCCGGCGAACTTTTTACCGCCTCAGAGTCAATAAATGTTTTAACTAAATTAGCTGAATTAAATTCAGTTTTATATTAAGTTAAAATGAATATTCAAAATGAATTAAGTTCAATAAACATACAAATCAAAATGAAAACTATTTTAATTAAATTAAAATAACATTAAAATCACTACTTTGTAGTCATCACTTGGCATGCGATCCAACGCAGTTATGAATAACCGAACCAATGTATGTTATCCATGAAGTAGTTGCTTCAAATCTTGAAGAACTTCTCTTCTTATTGCCGATTCGATCTTTTGACACCGATCAAGTTGTTCCTCCATGCTGCCCGTGAAGTAAATTTAGATAAATTTATGCTGTACATCTTCAAGCGGTTGCAATAATCTAATCCGATTGTGAATTTGGCCTTGGATCTATAAAGTCGAAGGCGAACTTAGATTTATTAAATTATGATCACTCTACCAGAAATTACCTTGAATGTCAGATTGAATCCCCGTTCTTCGATAAAGTCTGCTCCAAATGAAGTCATTTGGAACCATCCGTGTATCTTTGAACGTTCCATAGAAAATGTTGTGATTCTGGTGTTTCGGTATGAAGTAAAGAATGCAATGACTCAGGTGGCAGAAGCAAGAATGACAATTTCATCTCGCCACTGAGAGAGCAATGAAGAGAATGCAGGCGTTTCTCCCGCGAACTAATTCAATGCACCGTAATGGTCGCACACACTATCCATTGGGCTAATTCAAACGAAAGGATGCAAACTGTAGTCAATTATGCAATCATATTGAAATGCTACTCGATTCAAATCAACGCTTGAAGCATTTCTTCTTGCGCGTCGAAGATTATTACGTTGTTGATCTGTGTGATAAGCTCGACGATTTTTTGTTGCCAACGGAGCTGTTTGCCTTGTTCTTGAGTCGGGCCATACTTACACGGCGCTCTTCCCGTGCAATTTCTTGTTCATATGCAGTGGATTGATTCACAATATTCCTAAGTCGAATTGCATTACGGTTTTGTTGTGAAAGATTAGACTCTCAGCATTATAAATAACGCTTTAAAATTAATCACATAAAAATTAATCACGTAAATTAGATAACGAAGCAATTATCGATGCCCGCACAATCACAAATATCATAACTTCACAAAGGGAACATCTTAACAAAACTTAACTCAACTATTTGAAATCACTGCTAATGAATTTCAGAAAAAATCGTTTAAAGAAAATTAATTTAATCAAATTCAAATGAAATAACGGTCGAAAACTAAATAAGAATTATTAAAAACCAATTATCATTTTCGTTCGGGTCTGTCATTTATGACATACTTTTTTCTTTTTTTTTCTGTCTTTTATCACGTATTACATTTTATACACAATTAAATTATTTGTGATTTTTTTACTTTTCCAATGCGTGAGGAAACTTCTCGAAGCCGAGATAAAACAATATTCAATAAATATGTAATAATCATATAAATTTTCAATGAAAAAAAAACAATATATATATATATATATATATATATATACATATATATTTATATATATATATATATATATACATACATACATATATATATATATATATATATATATATATATATATATATATACTGACGGGTGGCCGTTGATTTAAATGAGCGAGTCTTAGTGGATTCAGCTCTTAACTACAGCAGTAATTAAATATTATCACAGTGTGGTGCACAATATAGTAACTGTAATCCAGCGTGAAAATCATCATCAAATATGACCCTAAGCAGAAATGTCTCATCGCAAAGCTAAAGAGCGCACCCAACGTTCTTTACAAATAAAATTAATGCTATTAATTAAGAATTTAACTTAATTCGTACTTAATATGCGATAAGCTTAAACAATTTAATGCCGGAGGTGCGGAGAGTCGGTCATAATGAATAAGTGCCGAGGGGCGGATTAGGTGAAGTCCCGGAAGCTCGAAGGTGGAGAGTTCGCCGCGTGCGTCCGTCGTGGAATTTTAAATGCCGATCACTATATATTCGATATTTTATTCAGAGGTTAAGCGTTCATATTCGGAACTCTTCGTACTTATTAAGGCTTAACAAAAGGTTAATAGTAGTTAAAATAACCCAGAATAAGTGTTTGTAACTTTTAACTGAAATTAGCTTTTTCGTCATTTAAGAATAATTCCTGTGCGATAATTATAAAATTTTCTGTAATCAATTATGCTTAAAAGAGAGACGTGTGTTTGGTAAACTAAAATTTCGTAAAATATAGCAATATTTTACCTATTATATTGTTAGAACATGACCAAAATGGACTCAAGTGATCTACAAAATACATTTTTACGTTAGTTTATCGAATTGAAAGGAAATTAATGAAAATGAATCTAAAAAAGTTCTGATGTAAGAAATTTAATTTTAAGACAAATTATATATTTCCATCAACTTTTTTCCATATAGCGCAAAAAAAAATTTTGTTTGTTTACTTCAATTGGATAAATTAATTTACGTATGCGTATTAATTTATCTTATGCAAATTTCGAAATGTTACATAAAATGATGACAAAATATAAAAAATGTGAGTAAAGATTAAATATGGCATACGTTACACCTTTATTTGCACATGGCTCCTTTTTATTGTAATACGTTTCTATATATGATTTGTGGACTTTGTAATTAATTTGACAAACTAAAATTTTGTTTTCTAAGCACTCACAGTCTATGTTAGATATTGTAATTTTACAGCATGGTGTCACGCGCTTTCGCTCTACATCCCATTTGACATCTTTTGCGATATTTAATATCAGACAATCGAATCGGACAATCGAATTCTAGTTTGCAAAATTATCTATAAACTCTAGCAGTTGCGCATACTAAAATATTCAGATATCAGTTTTGAAAAAATTATGTAAAAATGGAATTTACAATAATCAATATCTTGCAGTCCAGTAGTACATCAGCAACGTCAAAATAGTCTGACAATTTGGTGGTAGCTTAAAGCAGTTCCATGACCATTATTACGTATAAACATGAACGTTCCCCGCAATCTTTCAATACAATTTGAGAAACATTAAGGGCTGATTATTTGTAACAAATATTTATAATAATTGAAGTGGTATTGATCTGTAAAATGGCCTGAAAATTAAATGAGCTGACTGATACGGTTGTGAGGACTTATATTCTATGATATGTGTAAACTCGGAGAAAGATTAGAGAATGGTGAGGACATTGGCAGAGAGAGCTTAACTGGAGTACTGTACGGAGCGATTTTACTTTTGAGTTTTTTGTAGATAACGTTAACAAATTTTGCTAGTGGCTTTTAAATAATATAATAGGTAAGATAGTAAATAAGTGTATCTAACTCGGTATGTAAACATCACTCGTCTCTATGACGCGTACGGACAAAATATAACAGTACAGCTGAATTATTTCCATAAATATTTTAGGCTTACTTCCGTCAAGTATTCGTGTAAGTAGGAGTACATTAACAATATCATATAAACAATATATACGTGTCAGTTATATGGACTGTAGGTGAATAGACTTATAAGTTTCCTGTATATTTGTATAATATTTCCTCTGTTATATATATATATATATATATATATATATATATATATATATATATATATATATATATATATATATATATATAAATGTTAGATTGAATTCTTTTAATAAAATGATTGAGTTTTATTCGAATTTGTTGTTTTAGTAATAATATAAAAAAAAGAACCTCATTTCTATTATGCCTTATTGAAAATCCTTTACTTTGAATGTAACGAAACGTTGTAATCAGCTGAATCACGGCAACAGGAAAATATCTCGATAAATATTTACAACTGATTGAAAAATTATCTCCTAAATCCTGATCCTTGTACGTTCTTTTCGTTTCCTGCTCCTATTTTAAAGCATGTAAATATTTGTATTCTAATTTTTTGTCATTTGTAACTTACTTTTAAAATAGTTAATAAAAGTTTTAGTTTTTTACATATACTTTATATTTTATTGTAACATTTCTTTCGGTATACCGAACAACCATATCTTTAAAAGTTATTTTTATGTTTGACTGGAAGAGATCGTGCCTGCCGTAATAAGTTAGCCAAATGTACTCTGTAAAATTTGTTAAATAAGTAAGTAAAGTTGAAAGCAATTAATCGATAAATGTTATAAAATAAGTTTTAGGTCATTATTATTTTCATTATGATAATTAGGAAAGGTTTTTTTCGAACAAGAAGTTAACTACTAGATTTTCGTAATAATATTTACAGAAATAATTTTATTACACAATAGATGGATATCACTGTATTGTGGACTCAAAGTGCAGAATATCACTACATTGTGGACTCTACAAATATTAAGTAAATTTGAGGGTTCCATATGTGTATTTCTAATTGACATATAAAATAGCAATCTTGTATTGCTATTAAGGAAGATATACAATATAAGAAAAATACAATATATCTTATATATTGAATTTGAGATATGCACGCAGGTTTTGTGTGCTAAATTAATGTTACAAAAAATGAACGGTTTGTCCAAGCACTAAAATATTTATAAGGTTCTATTATACACAGAAGTTTTTAATATTTTCGTTTAAAAATTTCCTATACATTTTTTTAGAACAAAATAAGACTAATTTGTTGAAACCTTAAACAAAGCAAAGGTCTGTTCAATTTCATGAAGCTTTATCCAATTTAAACCAATAAAACGTCCGAATTAATAAGCATTAAACGCGCAAAGAAATGTTATTGCACAGGCGCCCCATTTTCCCGCTCTACGAGTCAACAAATACGCTCCAAATCGCTATTGGGCTTCTTGGCCTGTCAGCACGTCGATGCGTGAATGGAACAGGGAAGGAAATTGAAGAAAGGACGGAAAATATCACTTATGGCTCAACAAAGAACGATAGTAAAGTAAAACTGAACTCAATGTATCGGAATGATGAGAGGGAAACTCCGGATATGTAGAAGGGGGCGGCTGCACCAACTTTTGCATGTTAATTTCTTTATAAAGTATACTCTCATGCGTAATATTTTGATTATAATGACCGAAGAAACATACAGAATCAGATTTTTAACAAATATTAGGCGGACGTCATAATGTTAATACCTTGAGCGTCGTAAGCTTTGGTTAGACTAACTACCAACTGCGAGGCAGCGAAATGGCAAAATAAGTTTGTAGAATGCTCGTTTATTCATGTGAATCGTGCTTTATATAACTACATGCCACGTTTCTGCCTTACACGTGCTGTAGCTATAATATTTATATGAAATTGGAGTCATGTCGTATCTACAAATCATATTACAGCGTTTTTAGCATATTATATTGTTGCCTATTCGGTATATCATACCTCGTTTTTGAAAAACAATTGTTGTGATGATGATAAAAATGGTACGTTTGAAATACTAAAACAAAATAAAATAAACGTTTTTTAATATTACTTGTCTATGTCAAGTGGCAAACACATCAGATCGTATTATCTGTGTGAATTGAAAAATATACTACTGATTTATTTACCCATTCTGACTCAATTATTTTTTTATCCATTTATTGAATTGTTCTAACTTGGTTCATTTTCATAAAACTCGGGCGAACTATTTTGACAATAGATACAAATATTTAATTTTCTGCCCACACATGAAAATATTTTAATGATTATGTGTGTATCATAATTTGAAATCGTTGTGAAAGGTTTCTTCGTGGTTGAAAATATTGGTTTTTTCATGAAAGTAGTTTGAGGTGCATATAATACTTAGTACAAACGTTATAATATTTTTTAAAATTTTTATTTACGAAAATAAATTGTAACAAAACATGGGGGAAGATTTTATTTATGTTTTACATCTTAAAGCTGTTCAATAAAACTGAAAATTTCATTGTCACCGTAAGAAATTGTAATTACACCGTGAAATATTATTTTACTGTGTTGCGGGAAATGATGCATTATTTTTATTTAGAGGGGCGACAACTCAAAATGGGTCCTCCAGAAGTCGATTCCAGGCTGGTTTATCCTTGGCCATTTTCTCTTAATTTTCACTTTTCAAAATAACGAGATCTTCCTCAACGCAGTTCATGAATAACAATTGGCATTACCTTAAATAGCAATTGGCTTGGCTAGGAATAATTTATGTTTTCCATTTGTATTATGTTATCAACCCACATTATTTACTGGATTTTATTGAATCATATATCTGGTCCTGAATTTGTTCATTATTGCTTATTACTATTAATCTGTGTATCACCTAGAATGTTTTTCACTATTTTTGAAAATACATGTCTACGTCTCAGATGAGGGAATTTAATTAAACTTTTATGAAGCAGCATATTAATATTTATTTTAATTTTGATTTCGTTCCGGATATTCAAGCTTCGAACAAAGACATCGGTTTGCGGTCCTAGTGTTAAGATATTATCCAAGTTTACTTTAGAGTTAAAGTTATTAAACTATTGATTTCCTCAAATTTACGAGGTAACTTCCAAATCGATAGTCGAATATTTTATATGTATTAAGTTTGCCTTCATCGATTTAAAAATTCATTTTTTTGCTGCCTTTTATCACATCAGGTATTTCCTTTCCCATCATCATTTCTTGCCTCTATTGGATTTAAAGGGCTGTTTCTCATATCTTTTATATTTTTTCACGTAGTGTAAGAGAAGTAAATGTTACATAGAGGGGTAACGAATTCTTTAAAAGCAAAAATCAGCCACTTTTTATTCACAATATTATAAGCTCTTTTGAAATACATGACGTGTTTCAATTTCCAGAATTGTTTCGAAAAATTTACTACAAACTTTATGGGTGGGGGTTGATTCAATAGATAACTTCTTTTTCCCAAAAAAAGGCAAATTTTTTGACCGGCCGCAAAAATTATCTTTTCGAAGGAAGGTTGATGACAAATTGTTAAGTTTTTCTTTCAGATCGACTTGGTAAGTTTATTGACAGGAGATTGAGAAGTCGAATCGTCTCTTCTTTTTATCCTTTGTTCTTTAATAATTGTCATTTTCGGTAGCCAACCTGTAGAACCTTTTTGCATGTACGTCCACAGATAAGATTGTTTTAAATGTTATCAATAGAGAACCCTATAACCCCAAATATGATGGTGTATGAAGTGAAAATTCTAAAAATGCAATAAAATTTTAAAAAGTTGTGTGATTGATTTGGTATATGGCAGTAGTTTTCCTTCAAATTCATATAATAACTGATAGATGGCAGAGTGAAATATAATACAGAAGTAGGTAACAGTGTCAATGACAAGATATTTGCTCCATTAACACACATCGCGTTAGAGTAGCGATCTGTGATTTCTTTTTCAAGCAGTGAAGGTGTCAAAAGAAATGGAAATTCATCACAGGATAACAGCGAAGTACGGTGGCTCCTGCTTGTTCCTGCAGCAAGTAAACGAGTGCTGCAGAAAGTTTAAAAGAGCTGTAACTTCCGTTAACGACGCTCTGTGATCGGGATATGTTCACTGTGTAGTGACGGATGAAAATATTGCTGAACGAAATGACCAAATTTTTTTAATATTAGTTTTTATTCAGTGCAGAATATCGTCCATAATAAGCTGTAAGTCAATAGAGTGTCTATAATATGGGTGCCACTTCAGTTTACTGTTGAACTGAAATACCGTCTATGCGCGTAATTTATTTCTCTGTCCTTTCACGTTGAAGGTGATGCATTTGATGTGTTTGTAGAAACTGAGTTCACGATTATTAAGCAGAAAGATAAAGAAATGGCGCGACAGCTCTTGGGCGAAACAAAAAAATCACGACATAATCATGCTCACTCCCTTTTGGGATGCAAAAAAAGTAATTTTGAAACATTACATGCAAAGGGGAGTGGCTGTAACCATTACTTCTTATTCAAATCTGCTTTAAAAATCAACTCCGAGCTGCAATCAGGCGTAAATGACTTTTGACTTTAGTTGTATTGCTGCATGATAACGCTCGACCGCAGCCAGTTTGTCGGACTCTCCAAAATATGAAGATTTACGGTCGCAGTATTCACGAACTTCCGAAGCGGTGGAATATGTGCATTGTTCAATGTCAACGTACATGTATACAACAATGTATACGTCGAAAAATTATATGTATCTTTCTTTCTTGATTGTTATAATATAAACTTTATAGCAATTGTTAAACTCGAAATTCCATTCAACTTAAACTCCTTGCAGTAATTAATTTTTAATAAATATTTGTAATCAATTATTTTTTATTAACTTAACGGTTTCTTTAGGACTAGTGACTGAAAAACCATTTCAGTCGTACTTTATATTTAATTTTTTATAAATTTTTGTCTTTTGCCAAATTGGGGAATGTATATCTATTAAATAACAATAAATCCATGCATGTTTTCTTTACTGGAATTGAAAAGGATGGGACATATATATATATATATATATATATATATATATATATATATATATATATATATATATATATACACACACACACACACACACATATATATATATATATATATATATATATATATAATGTATATACATATATAACGATTAACACTTTCCTTTGCGTTTGTTGTTTGACGAAAATACTGTAGGCTTTGCGAGATTCGATGGAATGAGTAGTCTGATACTGGTTTAAATCATGATCATATCGATATGCGTTCGGTCAATAAATTTGACAGTAACAACAATCATTGAAATGATGAGTTCGTTTAAAAGAGAAGTTAAGCATAGTGCATTGCTACTACTGACACAAAGCGATAGCGACATTTATACGACTCCCCTGAACTCAACGTGGTGGAACGGCAGGCAGTTCATATTATTGCGCGCGCGATCACGCGGGTGCGTGTTTTTGTACGTCGCCGGTCGTCAAACGAAGTTGAACGATTCATTTCCGCTGCGAATGGATTCAATTTCCATAGTTCGCACCGTTCGTTTGTTTTCTTCCATCGTCCCGCGTGGTACCTTCCGACACTTTGCCGCCCAGTTATTCTGAGTTATTATGTTTCACTTTGAAATATGCAAAGGGATGTTTGTATGTAGAACTCGTGTTACGTTGCATTAGCAATATTAATTTTGGAAAGAAAGTGTCGAAGAAAACACGTTAAATTAAGTTTTCGTTGACTTTTGCTACGACTTTTAAATAATATAAACTCAAAAAGATACTTGATATCTTTAACTCTATGCATGTAATGACGTGATCTAGATAAGTATTTAGCTTAGTGCTTGAGGGTTTTGTACCTTATTTCAATATAAAATTATATCATTTTTCCTAAGTAATTATTAACATGGACTTACTGGTATAATTGTTATTTAATAATAACTAATATGGTTAGTAAGTGTGAAGTATATATTACACTGATATATTTTATATTTTTTGATTTTTAATTATTTGCTTTGCATTAGTTATGGTTTTAAAATACGTCTACTAGTTAAGAAGTCGTTTTGAATTTTCACTCGTAGACTTTAATGAAGATTCAAAGTTTTTTATTGAACTATACGATCTTAACTATGATGTTAAGTAAATCACATAATATGAAAAATGTATTAGAATAAAGAAAAAAATATTATTTAATATATAAGGTGTGATAATTTATTTTTCGAAAAAAACCTAAAAATTTAGTAAAATATATTACCTATTTTACGTAGTGCTTCTATTTTAATAATTATTTATATATTATTTTAAAGGAATTAAATATTTTTTGCCTGCGACCCAGTTTTTTCTCTATTAAAATTAAATCGTTTACACCCAGCCATCAAAAACATAATACTTATATTCAGATGAAAGTTCAAATTTACAGAAGAACACGGTTTCCTGTTTACAATTTCGTGGTGAATTTTTTTCTAAAACTGTTTATCTGTGTGCAGAGTACCTGAATTCGAAAGTTTTATTCATAGGCACAAACAAGTTTTAAAATCCTAAAAAGTGTTAAATCGACCTTTTCCGTAAATAAAAAAAAAACAATCTTCAAAAAAATGTTATAATGCACAAATCTTTTTTTGATGAACAAATAAGGTCACATGAATCGGTTTATTGTTATAAATTGTTTAAAAATTTGTCAATACTTAGAAATTGACAAAATATTTTAGTAAATTTTCGAAAAAAAAATTAACCTTCCCATTCTCTAAATAAACAAACGGAAAAATTACAAAAAGCAAGTATAAGTAGATGTAAAAGTAGATTGAATTGAAAACTAGTGATATACCTAATTATGACAATATTTCTGAGACCTATATCAGTAACCCTTTCAAATTACACCTGCACTACATGTGGGGTTAATAAAATTGAGTACTTAATCGTCTTATTCCTCCCTCTAAAATATCCATATAAATATTTTTAAGCGTTTGCTGTTGAGATATGTGCTGGTTAATATTTCATTACTATGCCAAATTATAAGTTTCCACGTTAAGCGCTTTCTGAGAAAAACGAGTGATCTATAAGGTTTACTCTTTTTTTTTGAAGTATGGTTCTCCAAAAATATGCGGGACGCAGTCATGAGCAACATTCAAGATAAAAATATACACAGAACCTTCACTACATTGATTAAGGGTATCTAAATTTCTTTCTAGGGATTAGTCTCCGAATCATCACTACGGGAACATGCGTGCGGACATCAAAGAACCACAGAACCACCCACTTTGATAGCTTATTTAAAGTGGATTCCTTTCTTTCACAATGATTAAGTTTAAAACTTTTCAGTAAGTTAAACCGCACTATTCTTACATACAATCTTCAAAGGTGTGTGAAACGTGTAATTAGTAGATACGAACTCCTATCCAGGTTTAAGACGCGAAGCAAGCGCTATATAGCGCCGAGTGGGATATGGCGCAATCAGTGCGAAGCGTTGGGTGTAATCAGCATGAGTTGTGAGTGCGGATTGTTGTCGAGTAGTTCTTTTTTAAGCTAGTTCTTGTGTATTGTAGTTAAAAGAATCTACGAAATCACCCATTTAGTGTTGAAAAATGGGGTAAGTTATTTAGATTTCACAATTGTGTTGATTTACAACTTACGTTTTTTTAATCCTAATCTTCAAATCCAAATCAAGGAACTTGTGTACTGTGTATATGACAAAGAATTTGCATTAACACGTACCGGAAAAAGTGTGCGCTAACGAGGAAGGTTTCCGAATTCTAATAATCATTTCGTGCTTATCCTAGTACATTCTGACTCTAATTTAAATTTTAAGTATTTTCTTTAAATATTAATGACAAAATTATTGAAACTTGCGACAACTTTGAATACATATAAGTCAATCATTTTTGGGTCCAGGCTTCCTACATTAGGTGCCTAGGACACTTGTTTAGAAAATTCCTATTTTATAAAGAAGCAAACTGTTAATAAGCCAAAAAGCAGCCCAAACCCAGCAGTTAAAACTCACAAACATTGAATATATTTGGCGTTAATTTTGTAGAAATTCATTATTCACAATTGAATGAAACTACGTGATGTAGTATTATTTCTACTTTCTCTAATTTCTTTACCACGACCTAGGTTTCGTTGTATTACATCTTTAAGTGGGCTATTAGCAAAGATTAACTCTTATGAACATCCAACAGCATTTATATGTTTCAAAAACAAAGGCGGAAGCAGTGTTTGTGTGGGTTTTCCCACTGCTTATGATTCAAATACAAAAGTTCACCTGCCGTTAGAGCTCTTTGTATTACACTCCTTTAGGAATTTCGGTTTATAAATCATATAAAAGTGTTGAATAATGATGGGAAATGTTTTCATATATTGCTTATTATTTTTAACTATTCTCTTTATATGTAGGTACGTATTGGTTTTCCTACGTGGTTATGCTTTCATTCCATAAGATCTGTCCCATATATTATAGCTGCCATCGGAATACAACTATATGTTTCTAGGTTATCGTACCTTAAAAATTGAAAATGGAATCCATATATGGCTACTCACCGGTTTGTCTACCCATCTGTGATAGTCGATTTTCTTAGAAACTATGCGATGTAGAAACTTTAAACTTGGCATGGTAATACCAACTTCTTAAAAAATTGATATAAGTGTTAAAGAGGGAATAAAGGAACTATTGATTTTCTTTAAGTCTTATCCATCATGTGGAGAGTTATAGAAAGGTCTTATTATGAGGAATACAAAAGTATTTTTTTAACAATTTTAAATTTGATTTAAAAATGTATTCTAAAAATCTGCGAAAACAGAGCATTCCGCCTTCTCCCTTGGCTCCAAAACGATTGAACTAAAAATCATGAAAATAAGAGGGCTAGTAAAAACTGACTAAGAAATTACAGAAAAACTGAAGTGATTATCCTAAATCTTACATTTTTTAAATATGCCCCATGTTTTGACGCTTGTGAGAGATACAGTCGGCAATGTATAGTATTTACGTTGGCAAAAATGGATATTTGTAAGAAGTTTAATATATGTACCTTGTGCGAATTCTCTTTGTTTTTTATTTCTTCATCTTAATCGCATTCCTATATTAATTAATTCATCATATGTCATATGTTTTGTAGTTTTACGTCTTTAGGAATGCTAAACATTTGTAAAGGAACTTGGTAAAGGAACAAAATAACACAGGTAGTAAAAACTAATAAAAAAACAAAGGCAATATTTACACTACTCTTTCTAAAGAAAGTTACAATATAATTAAGTCAAGATAGGCAAAGTAATAATTTCGAATTCAAACTTATATTATACAGAGCTTAAAGTTTGGCAAAATAATTTATATACAAGGTGTTTTATTATGCAAAGTATTTGCCTAAAACTCATGAGTTCATGATTATTATGCAAAGTATTTGCCTAAAACTCATGCCATATTTATATAAATCACTATAGTCATAACAAATTTTGGTTATATTTAAATGAAAATAAAATGAGATTTAAAATATAATATGCTCCAAATTAAAATTCGCCTAGCTAAATGTAAATGTGCCATTCGCACGTTCTAATATTTCTGTATTTGCATAAATAAGGAAAAACGTAAAGATAAAAAAAATTAATTAAATCCTAAATGAATACTGGCAACGACAGATTTGTCAAAGAGCGCGTCAGGTCGAACTAGAGTGACTAATAAGATTTTAAAGGCGCAAACCAAATTCGAAAAGGGAGACGTAGAAACCGTGGAAATTGAATTTGTGGAATATAATTTCCTGGCCTTTATAAAATCGTAATGGAAAAAGCCTTTTACGTCATTGCTTGGTTCGTACACAGCGGTGAAAGGCCTTAAATTGGTACGACCAGCGTTTACGTCGGGCGAGTTATTTTTTTAACAAAGTTTAAACGTTATTATATTTAAAAAAAAGTCGCTTGATTATAAGGTTTATTGATCGACTAAACTACACGTGTGTCAACTGTAAACGCTTACAGCAAGAATAGGTACATAACTGCCTGCACATATCATTTCAAGATGAATATATCATGCTGTAAAAGAATTAAGATAATATTTTCGTAATCTTTCGGACCCGTAGATTTTTGCTCTTAAATACTAAGGTAATTAAAAAAAAATTAAAATTATTAATGACTTAAAATATGTATATTATATTCTTGATACTAAGTTTTCCGCGCTAGTATCATAGAATGTTTTAATATGAAATTTATTATAAGAAAATTTATTTTCACAAGTTCGTGATACAAATTGAATAAATTTGTCTACTCTTTTGTATACTACACACTGTTGGGTATATCTGCTTATAACAATGTACCTTTATACAGGTATATAACGATAGGTTGTTATATGATGGGCGTAAGACGTTTCAACACTCAAATAATGCGTAGAATGTCGACTAGATGCAAAGGGTGCAAATATAGCTGTAAACTGATATTGAAAATGTATAAGAGTTGCCAGCAGTTCTTCGATTTGCCAGGAAAACCGTACGAACAGGATAGAAGTAGCAATTTAAAAAGAGAGTATTTTCAATATTTGCCAAGTAGATTGATTTCTAATAAAATATTTTTATGTTATCTTTATTAATCAAATAATTATTATAAATATAGTAAAAATGGTACTCGTAGCAACTTTTAATACAATAAAAAAAAATTTAATTATAATTTTCAAATTCTAATTTTTCATCATCTAATATTATTACTCTCTCTCTCTTTCTTTTCACTCTCTCTTTTTATTCCCTGCTCGCATATAACTCCGCCTTTTCTACTTTCTTCTTCCCCCATCCCCTTCAATATCTTCGGTTCTACCCTTTTCGTACCCACCTTTGCACATCTCTCTTGGTCTACTCTCCCATCTTTACTTCCCCTAATCCACTCTTTTCCTGCCAAAATCTCCCCATATTCTCCTTTCCCTCTCTTATCTCATCTTGTCCCGCTATAATATATCCTTCTCTTTTTTCGTTCTCCTCTTCACGGTCTCCAACTTCCCTCCCCCCTTCACATCTTAAAAGCCCCGTCCGGCCCTCCCTCTTACTCACTGCGTTCCTTCTGCTTTCCATTCTCCTTCCTCCCTTTATACCTCTTTACCCATTTCGCCCACAACCTCCTTCCATTTCTCTTATCCTCTTTTCCTTTTCCCGTTCAGCTCTATGCATCACTCGAATGTGTGTTAGGAAATGACTTTCGAAGTTTCAAATTTTTTTAAACCGTCATTCTCAATATAAAAGTTTAAAATTTTTAATTTGCAATAATGGGGCAATGCATTATTTGATTAACAGTAACTTTAAGCAAATTTTATGTATACAGTTATCAATTAAAGATAAGGTAGTTGTAGAGATAACCGTCATTTAGTGATTGAGGACTTTCAATATTAAAATATAAGCTTTTGTAATTCGTGTTTCGATACTTTGCCTCAAGTTAATATTACTTTTATTTAGTTTTATTTTTGATATTGAGTCTTCTTAACTTTGCGACGAATACTTATGAGGCTGTGATTCCGAGCAACTAGAATGTACCAACTTTTGGTTTATGTAATGGGTATACAGATCTGTTACTAGATGAGCAGTTTCGTTTTGGATTTTAAGTATCAAAGTGCTACAGCTACAGAAGGATATTAGGCGGCGACATCCGACAAAACTTCCACTAATTAATAGAAATGTAATATTACTTTAGCAGTACGTTTGAATATAACTTGTGTTTGATATAAACTTGACAGAGAACGAAATAGGTTCGGCGTAATGTTTGCTCCTGTACCTACGTAAAACAAGCATCTGGCAAGACGGTAGACAGAAGGAGTGATTTCTAACGCCCGGGGCCGTAGAATTATTTGCTTTGATGTTAAGGGTTATGGCAAACACTTATTTTGAAGGACGATAATACATAGACGATTTAAGTATATTCGTAATTCCAAGCCATTTGTTGAATAGAGTAAAAGATGTAAACAAACACCTTAATATTTGGAGTCTGCTAAGCTTTAAACTCTTAGCGTTTTTAAATTTATTAGAGAAACCTTTGTTGAATCACGGCGTTAACATCCTTAGGAAAATATTTTCTCTTAAGTGAATTAAATATTTGTTTTAATAATATTATTCGTCATTTCAGATGAGTACTTCCATTAAAATTGATGGGTGTATTGCATTAGAACCCGAGAGGAGTCAATGAAAGTAAATGAAGAAGAGCATTTTCAAAGACTATTTACTAGAAAAACATGAATAACGTCAGAATTTGCGTGTTCATATGTACGGTCTGTTTATGTGTATGTACTTTCGTGCGCACCTATGTTCGCTTTCAAAGGTTTATACAATCTGAAGGGAATCTGGTTGATAACAGACTATTTTATTTAACAGCGCTCAGAGAAACGAAGAAAACGATAAGTTTTTCAGCTCGGAAACCCGTTCTGTCCTTGAGTTATGTCAGCAAAAAGTTCAAATCTATGTTATACAAAAACTAAAGATAAACTGACTGTATTGGGATTGGACAATTTAAAGCTATTCCTATTGATTCATAGATGGTATAGGATGGACTTATTCTTTTATGTATTGATTAAATTAAAGTCAATACAATTAAAGTCAATAACAACAATGGTCAATAATCCTGTACGGTACAAAGTAATAAACACTCGCGTCCACCATTGGGCTTTTGACTTATCCGACAGAACACATTGGTATGCACTTTTGGGCGTAGCCCAAAAAGCTTGCTGATTATGAAATTGAACTTTTGAGCTTTTTTTTAGTACATATTGATCATCTAGTCATTTTTTCGTCGATTAGTTAACACAGAAAATGATAAAGAGTAAAATATTGATTTTGAAAGATGCCATTTTGTTTCGACTCCGAAAGGCGGGGGTTTTCAATTTAGTATTTCGCTGAAGAAATGGTTGACGTTCTGCATCCTCGACATATTAGAACATGTAGGCGATTGCAATTAGCTATTCAGTTCACTTTCACTTTCAGATCCCTTCTGAAGTAGAAATTTACTTTCTTCTTTTTTAATTGATTCTGTTCTAATTTGAACTTAGTATAGAAAGTGCTCTATAGATATATGAATCAAATATTGTTAAAAAAATACTGCGACTGACTTAATACAACTTTGGCTACTTTTTGGCTGCGTTCTGCACCATAAAAGGAAAAAAAATTAAACCTTTGTGTGATCAATCACCTGTTTATCTGTCCGTCTATTACAACCGATTTTATTAGAAACTATGTGATATAGAATTTGAAGTTTTGGCATAATTATACATCTTAGTAATCCACATATTTATACTAGCTAACATTTAAAAAATATTTATAATGTTAGCTATTTAGTTATTAAATATACGAACATAATGTTAGCTATTAAATATACGTACAAATCACAAACCATTTAAAATTTAAAATTTTTTGTTCAGAGAGTATTAAGCTTGCCTTTTCTAAAATTCAGGTATGTAAACATATTTGAGTGTGAAACATTTTAAAATAATTTGCCTAATATGAATGGATAATTCATATGTAGATTATTGCTTAAGCTAGCTAGGAATTAGTAAATGATAAAGTCTAGACATAAAATATGTAATAATGTATAATACAATTATTCAGACTATTTGGTTATTAGTCTTTGCAATTAATAAAATATTCGAAATGGACGTTAATTAAGCAATGCAAGTATTGCACTACGACAGACCAGACGGAAATTGAATTATGAAATAAAGTACGTAGTGATGTGGCATGTATATCGTGAGAAAAGCCTATCAAGTACGAGTAGAACGTACTACGAGGATTCCATATTTTATTTACGTTTTATAAACATTTAAAAGTGAGTATTGTGCGAGTTAATATTCTTTATTATTATTTCAAGTTTCAAGTTTTTACGTCAAGTGATATCTGAGAAAAACGGCCGGCAGGCGGACACGTGAGTGATGCTATAATCGTTCCGTTTGAGATATGGAGTCTTGACAAAATCGATTACATAAGGGCCACGAAAACTAGTTTCTCCAAAAGAATCGTATTTAAATCGTGGCAATATTTACAATAACGACATAATAGATGAATTAATATTGTAGAAATGAATGTAGATGAATTAATACTGTAGAGAGTTAGAAACCATGTAGATGAATTAATACTGTAGAGATTTAGAAACCGCGCCGCCGTGGTCTAATAGGTTTTTGATTACGACGCCGCCCTTGGGGCAGAAAAAGAGATTTTTAACCCTCCCTGAGGATTATTTAAAATTATGCTTGAAAATAAACGAATGACCCAAATACGCCCAAGATGTGACCCTTTAAGAATTTCACTAAATTCCCCTTTGCCCGGGGATGCGGCCGTCGTCGGTAATTACGATGGTCGGGAACACCTTGTCATTAGGTCTGTACATAACTGGGGATAGAAGCGGGCGCCGAGTAATCTGATGTACATTTAGACGAACCGCACGTTAGTAGACTACTTTTATTATGAGATGAAATACTTTTTGCATCTCAAGGCTGTGTAGCAACGTAGCAATTTACGGTGTCTAATGAGGATTGCTGAAGAGATCGATAATCGCGGTGATATAAACGTAATTAAACTGTTATATTTTTAAATAATTATATTTTAATTATCGCTTGAGATTAATTCGAATTTAAAATTAGGAACTGAATGACTCGATAAGAATTGAGCACATTACAATTTTGGTCTATACAGCGTTGTTAATTTATTCAAAATGCAATGGACCATATTTGTGTCGAAAAGCGGTTAAAGTAGAATTCCGTAGTTGGATTTACCCCTTTACTTTGATGTTGCAAGTTAGAGAAAATAATTTTATTTTAAAGTATGATTAAATTCTAATGTAAATTAGTTTTTGAGACTTCAAACTTATCCTTAAATAATTAGGAAGAGGAGGGAAGAGGGGGGGGGGGTATCGTACGTCATTTTGAAATTTAATAATTTGCAAACGGTGCTTAAAAATGGGATACATTGAATATATCTTTATTTTTACATTAAAAGATCTACAGATCTTTTAATGAGGTCAATATATAATGGAAATATTTCACCTAAAGCAATAGGTAAATAATTTTTTTTCAAAATAAAATTTCCTCACGCAATAAATTATTTAAATACAATTTTCGTCCCAGTTTCATAGGTATAGGCAGGTTATAAGAATTTTTAACATATTGCCACGTATTCATTTAAATTTCCATATAAAGCATTTACTTGCAAAATGTTATGCACATAGATTTAAAACTGTAGAAAATATAAAGCTCTGATAGTAAGTACAGATTACTGACGGGCGCACGGAGTCCGTTCTGACGTACGAATGGACGAAATTATAAGGATTCCTCATTTCGTAACGAAACCTTAAAATAAAATAAAGATAAAAAAAGTTCTATGTTTTGAATGCGAATAAAACCTAGTCAATATTGTAGAATAATTTGGAAACAGTGTTCTGGCATATCTTTTTTTTATTACTACTATATATTGTATCAAATATTTATGTTATTTTTCTGTTATTAAAAAAAAAGCTATAACTCTCAAATCTATGTTTAGTTTTCTCAGTCAATGAAAGCAAGCATGGTTAACCAACAATTCTATCGAATCAGTAGCGTTAATGCAAAAGACAGATTTTAAAATCTTTTTAAGACAAATTTTTATACAAATGTTTCTCTAGGTCAAGACAAACAATATTACAAATAGTCTCGATTGGCAGAACTCTAGAAACACTGAAGGACATATATGCGTCATATCAAACACCATTTCAGTTAAAGTTGAATCGGGATTATAACGAGCCGTAAGTACGACATAACGGCGTCAATGAAAAGCAAAGGTTTATGCAAAATGTAACGCAACGACAGGAAGGAGCAACGACTAGAATACTTTAACAATTTACGGCCACTACCGGTTTACGAGTTAGCGCCGCGGCCGAATGCATGATGTCACCCGAAAGTGCCGACTTCGACATTATTTTTACAGCTGCAATAAACTTCCAAGGAGCTCTTCTCAATTCGATGAGCGCCTGGCGTGTACTGTCCCGCGCTGAATGAAGATATGACGTGCCGCCGGCTCAGTGGAGAGCCGATAGTTCTTCAAGGCTGAAAGGTAATCTTAAAAATGTACGAGAATAATACGCATATTGTTCCTTTACGACCATGTATGCGTCTCCTGCGGCATGCACTTGTCGAGTTTGTAGAGGGGGGCTCAGAACTCCAGATAGGTTTGAAGGTTGGTAATGAAGTTGATCTATTTATGACACTAAAATAACATCGATTGTTATCTTGTCAGTTCATTTAAAGAAAGCCAAATGCTGTATTTATTGATTAGTCAAAATCGATTAACCAGTTTCTAAGTATTGAAAGAATTAAAACTGATTTATAACAATATGCCAATGTTAATCAACGCGTTTTCTAATGTTACGTATGCTGCTTCTATTGAAATGCATTTATAGATTCCAACGGAGTTTTGATCGACTATATTTTATATGTAAATCGATTAATCAGTTTCAAAGTATTGGAAGAGTTCAAATTTACAATTAAATAATCATATGCCAATGTTAATCAATGTGATTTTTTAATTTTATTGATACTGTTTTAATTTAATCGCATTTATAGTTTCCAATGAAATTTTAATTGACCATATATCTATATTGATTAATTCGTTTCTAAGTATTTTAAGAATTGAAATGATGATTAAATAATTGTATGCCAATGTTAATTAGTGCACTTTCTAGTTATATTTATGCTACTTATACTGAATTGCACTTATAACTTCCAACGAAAGTTTAATTGACTATATCTAAAGTGATTAATCAGTTTCTAAGTATTTAAAGAGTAAAAACTGATAATTAAATAACGATATGATAACATTAATCAGTGAGCTGCCTATATTGATTTGCATTTATGGTTTCCAACTTTTAATTAACTGTACTTTATATAAATTTATACGCATATAAAGTGGATTAATTCTTACAAAAGTAGTCTCTCTCAGTCAAAGAAATATGTATAATTTCATCGCTTAATTGGGCGACAAGAGATTTTCGGTAAAGTGCGAAGGAAAAATGTAATATTTTAAAATGTAATAATTATAACAATAAAAAGGACAAACATATTAAAATGGTGAATTTGGTATGTGGACCGGATCAAGGAAAGGACCAAGGATAACAAAGATAGGGTGAGGCAGGAGAGGTAAAAATATATGAGAAAGGAAAAAATGTGAATGCAATTAGGACAAGGATGACTTTTAGTGACAATTTTTGAATGCATTAAGTGGATCGGTGCTATGTAGCTTTTCCATAAAATGGCATTTAGGATGAACTAATACCATTAAAATGAAATATCGTGTTTGAGAAAAAGAAGTGTATACAGTTTTTCTGAGCTATGAGAAGAGAGGGGTGTGAATCTAAAAGCCAGATAAGAAGAGCTGTGTGGATTTTTTCAGATATTGACTTTATTCCATAATTTGGCGTGAAAATTTATGAATGAGTTTTTTTAATATATGGTGCCATATTTGAGAATAAGAAGTGGATACAACTTTTCTGAGCGTAGATCCGTATTCATGTCATTAAAAGAGAAAGATGTTAATCGGGAAGCAAAATGGGAGTAGCTATGTGGATTATTTAAGATGCTAAAAAGTAGCACAGGGTATGCATTTGGCGGCGTTCCGAACTGAGAAATATGATCGATATTTACGTAGACTAAATATTCAGAATAAAAACATTATCAAAAGTACGAATAAACATTTTTTCAATAAGGTCTATATCCATAGGTGTAATTATGTAAATTCGCTATGTGTCTTTGTTTTGTATAGTCAAGAGATTGTATTAAGCTAAGGTTGAAAGTTTAACTTATACTAGTATCTTCCTAGTATAGTTTGCATTCGGCTGTGAATGATTATAAAAGTATGTATATGACAGTATGTAGCAAATTGACAAAGACAATAAAACGTATTTTACATTTTAAACAGAAACTAAATTGACATAAGGCATTAGGTTTCCAGAAATCGAATCACTTAAAAAATAGAGAAAACTCTTTTGTTTAAATTACGAAAAAATTTGAACAGAAAACAAGAAAACGACAAGAGAGTGGCACTTAATTCCATTCCCTCAAAATTTGCTTCCAGACATATTATATCCAAAATGGTCTAAAAAGTGCTTAATTTAGATAAAAATGTTTAGATTACGTAAATGAAAATAATTGAGCGTTATTTGGTATTTTCACTTTTTGAATAGTCGGGATTAATTTGGAACTTGAAAGCGATTTGAAAACAAATCTTCTAAAATAAAAAAAAATGATTTTCAGTTTAATCGATATCACGATGACATTCCTAGAGTCATACACTCATATTTCGCAGTGGTTTTCGATGATGAAGAGTTTGAACGCTATTATGAGTTTAAGCGTGGACGTATTTTGTAATTTAATTTTATATTGATTCTTTTCATATGATGTCACTTTGGCGTATCTTTCCGGACTAACGACTAAGATCAGTTATTCAGTTATTAAGTAGCATGGCTATATTTTTCAACTTAATTAACTGCGGATGCTCTATCATTGCCAGGAACACACAGATGAAATATTTAAGATAATACTTGTTGAGTGAATACGAATAACATTCATTAAAACTTATTTAATTTATATCATTGATGTCCTGCTGGTAGTACCTAAGCAGTGACATGTCAGCATTGACTAAAAACAATCTGGACATTTCCAATGGAATGAAACGAAATAGAAATACTACAACAAAATCCGTCGAGATTAAAATGAACACCGAACTATTTGAATGATTTCCGCAATAATAATTGTTGATTGTTTAGGATGACTTTTAGTGACAATTTTTGAATCCATTAATCGAATACTATTAAAATGAAACATTGTTTGAGAAAAGGAAGTGTCTATAGTTTTTCTGAGCTACGGGAAGAGAGGGGTGTGAATCAGAATTAATACTTCTGAAGAACAGACAAATTGCGCTTAGTCCAATTTTATTATTTAGTTTCCATATATACGTAAGTACGTATACCCTGAAATATCATATTTCAATAATTGGTATTCATGACTAAGTCACTTATTTGTCAGAACTTATCTTTCTTCATTAGTAATATGTTTCCAGCATTAAATTTAGCTTCTTATTTCAACAATTATATAAACACTTAGAAAATACTTCTTTCATAAAATTAAATTCTGGAGCAGGGGCACATTCAACTCGAACGCATTGTGACCCTATCCCAGCACTGATCGAGTGCCTCAATTTCTAGGAATAAGATTGTCGTTACGGGCAACAAATCACGATTGAGTAAACGCTTCACGGTTCACCCCTTCTTAACGATTGTAAACAATCACAATGCCTTCAGGTACTACTTTGAAAAAGCTCCAACAAAATAAATGTCGTTATTTCATTGTTGTTATTTATTTCATTTACACTGGTTAATGATTCGACGGTGAGAGAGTAGGTGTAGTAATCGCACGTTTAGTTCAAAAATGTTGTAATAATAGAAGCTCCATTTGTTTCAAATGAGTCTTACTAAACATTTTTAAATGACTTAAAAGAGGAGGTTTTCAATTTGACTGTATTTTATTGTTCGTTACTTCATATCTTCGGCAGTTATCAGCCGACTTTGATGCTTCTTTTTTATTTGGAAGGCCTGTCTCATGAGAATTCGGTCATAATTTGACTATGGAAATTGAAGATGAACAACACAGGTGCTATGATCGAGTTTGGGTGATACAAATCCAATGAAAATCTAATAATAAAGCCGCTAATGTTTTCACGACTAAGGACGACATAAAACCTACTCTTTAGCAAAATAAGAGTGCGATGAGAGAGCCTGAAGATGGTGACAGGAATTCTTAAGTGATAAGGAGTAAACTTGTCGAGTTTCGACTCATTTGACTTATCTTAACGTAAACAAAAAAGTTATAAAGTAAATAGATAGGTAAATATATACAGGTACATACAAGAGTATGAAGCAGCAACGATATAGGTAGGTACACAAGTAAATAAATATAGTTATAAACAAATACATGCTATATTAAAATATTAATAAATAAGAGATATTATTGAAGTCATCATAACTTTATGACACCCTAGGTAACATAGACGTTAAAAATGGAAAAATAAACAGATGCATGCAAAAAAATATAAAATTATGAAAATACGAGTGCTCAGTTAGAATTTTGCGGTACAATACCGTTTTAAATATATATAAATTTGCAAAATGCCGTTGCTGCTAGAGATTTATCGACTCGGTGCCAAGTAAAATGTGGTACTCGTCTGTGTATGCACTGGAGAGAAAATGACAATAGCGATTTGGCACCGATTAACTAAATAAATTATATCTTTGTTCACTCATATAATAGGACATAAGGCGTTATTAAAACCAAAGCCAATGGATTTCACATTAGAAATGACAACGTACTGAAAACAAAGCTTTATTCAAAAATGATAGTGAAGTGAAAAATATAGATAAGTTGCATGCAAAATTGAAAACGAAAACAAAAATAAATTGTATGCAAATTTGATGACTGCCTGGAGATTTAAACTCCCATCTCCATAGACAATTTAATTAATAACTAAATTCATCAATACAATCATTTTTACTAAGCTAAGACACAGAGTGGATATACGAATTTTGACATGCATAAGATATTTTTCATGAGTGGCAAAATTTCAATTATCAAATCAAGCCATTGAAAGTGTTTCGTAATAGTGAATTTCATCTCTAACCTTAAAAAAGTGTTAAATATTTTAGTCTCATTATTGATCAAAATATTTAGCTCATTTCATTCAAAATTAACGTTAAAAACATTCATTTCGAATTAATATTTTTTGTGGCAAAATACGACGACCAAGGTCTTTTAGCTAGGACCGTAAGTTGAAATTTTGGCGACCATTTTTATAATCGAAGCGTTAAAATATTGACTGATAACAGCAATTTGAGTTCGACATACAACCTGAGATTTTTGTTAAATAGTTAATAGTATTTTCTATTTTTTGTTAACAATGAATGTTATATTCTATAATTTGTACCTCTGATCGATGGTATAATATATTGATGTATAATATACTGAATCATCATTGTCTTCTCAGAGTGACAATGATATTAAACGTTTATGGTAAAAATGAAATGATTATGATACTTATCAAGTTCATTTCCATAAATTACCTGACCGACTTACGTAATAAGTGTCAATAAATAAATGAGGAAATTTAAATAACAAACACCTTTACTCTAGGTGAAAAACACGTTGGTGCTTAGGTTTACATAACAAACAACAGCACGTAAACACAAATAACACAAGCGCTAGGATACATACAAACTTAATACACAAACGATTGTTTGAGCAAGCCGGATAAGCTCGTAAAGGACACTGAAATATATGAATCCGCTTATCCGCACTACATTGTACTCTCGCGCCCGGCTATCTTGTGCGTAAGCATAAATAGACGAGTTGTACTACGCAAATATCCATCAAACGTACTTCAATCGTATAATAAAAAATATTTTGTCGCAATAATATTATTTTTTGTCACAATAATATGTACAGTAGAAATGAGAGGCTTTAGTATTCATTTTATATATCCGTTCACAAAATAAGAAAAAAATTTACAAAATTAATAATATGAAATTATAAAATAAAAGTAGTTAATTTCGCTTAATAGCCTAGTGAACGGACTCATATTCGGTTTTTAATTGTATAATGTAATATATCAAGGGATAACAATGTATTCAATAACTCTACACCATTACCAAAAGTGATGGTGTAGTTATTGGATATAACGGGCAAATGGGGATTGTGATTAACGTTTCCTGTTATAGCAATTGCTGAAAAGGGATGTTTCGTAATGACTATTAATAGAATACAAGGTCAGATCCTGAAGGTGCCAGACGTGTGCCAGTCACATTTCTTGCATGAACAGCTGTTCCACCGTCAGTGCGATCTTCAGCGTTCATATACTTGCTTATAATGCCAAAAAACATTAACATATTATACAAAGAGACTCTAACATTATTCTTATGAGAAAAACTGCCCTGTTATTCAAGATATCCATCACTGTCGATTTAAATTTTTATTACTGTTACAAGATCCCAAGAGAGGTATGTTAGTCTTTTTCTTATTTCCCTACTAAATTGAATTGAATTAACTAAATTGAATTGGAATCTACTAAATTGAATTGGATTAAATTGAATTAACATTTAGATTTCATTTCTTTGCAAACAGTTCATTAAATGAAAATATATGCAAATTTAACATTTCCATCAATTAATTTATACTGCACTAGTACAAAAACAAGGAATTGCCTAATGACTCGTAATTATTACCATAAGACAAATGTATTGTACACCCGAGTACGTCAATAATGGACCTACGTATCTTTTAAATCTTGCAATAAAATATTCCTCCAGGACATAAAATGACTAAATTGGCGTAGCTAGAAATGAAGTTTGCAAATACACTTATAAAATACGTACGATATCGCGGACACAGGTTGTTTCAAATATAATTATTTCACTCGAATTTCATTAGAAATTTCAAAAGATATAAGTAATTACTTTTTGCTTATTCCAAAACGTATTTGGATTTTTGACTTGGGTTATCTAACATTAGTGCTAAGGATTTTATGTATCAAAATGTGTTTGTTATTCTTACCAACGTTTCGTTAATTTCACCACAGGTGTAATGGACTGTCTTTAATTAATTAAACTTTAATTATATACTTTTAGCCCTTTTCATCGAGCGCTGGGCTGACCTTCGAGATTTTTTTATGTGAATAATTTTTTCAGGAAAGTAAGCGTTTTAGTTAGCTCAGATGGTATCACAATATTTAATTTTTTTGTTATTGACTATTTGCTAGCCCATCGTTACTTAGTGTCATTTTATTTTGTCAACGGAGCCAATTAAATTTTCCGTTCGATTCTTTATTCATCACCAGTTTAATCAATGCCTGAGAAAATGAAACGGCAAAACATAACTCGTCTTTCTGTGCGTCGATAAAAGGGTTTTTTTTCCAGAATTTTTTTTTTGATTGAAGGTCTTTAAGGTCCAGTAAATATAACTATGTGGTTGTTTTAGGGACGCTATTGTCTTCATTGATAAACATTCCGTCTTGTTTCATTTTGTATTATGCCGTTAGGATATCAAGATTTCTATTTTTAATGAAACATCCCCAATATTTCATTTGAGATGGAATATCTTGACCACAAAATTCTTATAAGAGAGCGATTTAGGAGGCGAGTCTATCGTTGTATATAAATAGTTGTTAACTTCACTTGAATCATCAGTCACCTTTTTGTTGACAAATTTCTTTAAAATCTACCGGTTTGTTGTTATTCCTTTAAGAAAATATATTACGCTATCACAATATATAGTTACAAATATGCAATATCTAATCATATGGCATCATTTAAATCATAATTTAATTAAATACTTTTAGTCTTTTAAACGAGCCAAAAATCCATCATATTTCGTCACATTTTATAAGTAGATTTAAGCAATCTACTTGTTGTTCATTAGTTTAATTCAATTGATTACTACGGATCGTTATAATCTATTTTTAAAGGAAAAATACTAAAACAAAAGAAGACGGTTTTTGTATACAGTACGTAAAAATGTAAATATGGGATAATTATTTTCTATACTATTGTAGAAGAAAAAATATCATATATCTCTCTGAAATAAAAAGTTTCAAAATTAAGTTAAATAAACACGTTTCATTTGTAATGCTCGACGTAATGATTGACAGACGACTATTTCGAATGGAGTGTGTCGCCCGCTCATGTTTAGACATCCTTCAAGAGGCTTTCCTCGTGAGGGCTCGCCCCCTAATGCGCTCTCCGAGCCCGAGCGCGTCTTCTAATGTGGATACGAGGAAAATTAATGCCCAAAAAAGGAAATGCCGCGAGTGATATTTCGAAGGCTCTATCGGGCGTCGAGCAAACGATATCGCCACGACCGCGCCTCGTGTAATAAGCTTTTACGAGGCACCCTGTAGGCTTTATTCGCGCACTATTCGCGCCGCGCCGCTCCGACGATGGCGTCGAGTACATTTTCAGATGGAATATATTATATTACATGTCGATATACTCCACAAGAAGGGATCCATAGGAGTGTCCTCACTATTCGGTTTGTAATGAAAAAATATGCACTTCCGAACTCAATAGGGCTAAACGATATCCTTACGCTTATTTGTAAGTCATCGTTCCAACCAAGTTGTAAGTTATGATACGTTATCTCAGTAAAGAAGCGAAGGGTTTTTATAGTAACTGAAGTAGTATAAAATGTAATAGTATTGTTGACATAAAACCTGTCAATTACATTGATGACCAATGAATCGACACACAAATTATCCTTTGAACAGCTTCTCGACGTTGATCACACTGGATTTACGTTTTTAACCAGATTCTAACACAGGTTATGGTATATGGTTTTTAATTAGTTCATCCTATTTCAAATGTACTATTGAAAATAACTGACGTCATTGAACCTTCCTATTACTACTATCTGTGTTAATAACAGTTGATACAATATTTTCAGTTCCGTAGAGTTTAATATTCTGAATAATGGCCTGTATAGTTAAAGCCGTCACAGCCATGAATAAATTGCTTCAGTTTGAATCTTTAAGGGCGTTAATTTCAAAGAAATCTGGAGACTAACTTTGTTGTCGGAATATCGGAGTGTGATTTTCTCTACTAAAACTCTTCATAACTGTTATCTATGTGTTAAAATAACTGTCGAATTTATGAGCTGTATTGAATAAAACCTTATCTTATATTGACATTTTGAAAGGAAACTTAAATCAGGTCAGCCTGTGGTCAGTGTGAAGCCAAATAAATTACAAAACTATTATTATCGAACGTAAAAAACTTTCAAAATAAAGTAGCTTCTTAACACAGTTTCTTTCACTGTTAAAAATTTTGGTATATTTAGTAACCAATATTATAAAGGACTCGATTAGGTAAATAACGTAAGTCGTCAAATGTTCTCTAAAATACACTCTGTCAAACGTTTTCGAAAAAGCTCTCATCAAAATAATGTACATATTTGTCAAACTTTTATTACCACATATTAAGTGTTATTTGTAATATAGGTTATCCAAAAGTAAAGTTCGTTACATGATTACACACTTAAATGCTTTCAAAATTTACGTGTTATATTTAATTCCAATCTTAAAAAGCATGAAGCTTGAGCACTCGTCACAATTTACCTTGTTATGAAGAAAATGTGCACTTCTTTTTGAAATTACATTTTCTTTCCTTTTTATATAAAATCCTTAATAATCCTGTTATTCCATATCACCGATCTAAATTCTAACACTTATCTGATCACGGCATTGAACTATGTTCTAAAAGTATAGACAGTTTCCCAAAATATATCAGTACAGAAGTGATTTTCTTTCATAATATTTTGTTATCATTCTATAAGATTTTGTTATCTCTATTAGTCATTAGTTTATCACTGGCTTTTTCTCACGGCTTCGCTTTTAAAATATTCAATTCAAACTAGGATCAATTTGTATTTGAATCGAATAAAAAATCTACGAGTATATTGGTTAATGGAGAGCTTCTCATTAGATAATGTATTTAGTTTTATTGGTTTATTTCAAAATTTACACATAAAATTATATATATATATATATATATATAAAATTTCACATATCTTTTGGAGGACTTAAATTAACAATCTTTTCCAATCAACCATAGTGAAATACATTGTATTACGATGGAATATATTGGTCACTCTTTTGAAAGATTTTGTGTAATAATATTTCATAATGATTCATTCATATAAATAATAAAAGATATGAAACATTTATGTGAAAAATATCCACGCCTGATCTGCTAAAACTGGTTATTTGATTCATTGTCATTCATTTGATGATGGAGTCGTATATAATCAAAATTTAACTGAGTGGCTACTCAGTAAAGTAGAATGAGTTCCAAACCTTTGTGTTTGACGTATTTTTACCAAAAAGAATATGACAATACATCGATCAGGATTCATCATGTTACAGATTTGTTAATGGTACAGTTAGCAGTATCTCACCTCTAATCAGGTTTTATATACAATAAGACCCTCTCTATCTTAGTACAAAACTGCATTCTATAAATAATGCTTTACCATATGTACATATATGCGACTAGATTATGACGAACTAGATTATAAAAACAAATTGACGAAGAACGCCGGCAATATTTACGTTCAAAATTCGTCTGTAATCGCGTAGGTGTTGGAATTAATTCGTAGCGTTTTTAAAAATAAAACAATACATTAATGAAAATACTGACCATTGCTTGCAATTACTTTTTCTAGAGTAGGAGACGGATATCCCGTCGAAAGAACGCTTCGTCCTTGGAGGCAATCCATGAATCGATCTAATTTTTACAATCTTCATAAGAAGTGAAATTCTCCCCCGACGAACCATGAGCCATTGATCGGAACAGGTTGTAGTCCGAAGGGCCAATATCTGGAGAATACTGTGGGTGGATTAAGACTTCCCAGTTTAGTGTTTGTAGATAAGTTTTCACTGGTTTTGCGACGTGCAGTAGAGCATTGTCGTGCAGTAAAATCATTTTATCGTCCCTTTCGTTCCATTCCGGTCGTTTTCCTTTCAATTCCTTCAAGCGCATAAGTTGTAATCCGTAACGATTCCCAGTTATGGTTTCGTTCAGTTTTAACAGTTCATAATAAATCACATCCTGTTGATTCCACTAAATACAAAGGAGGAGATTAGACCCATGAATTTGTGTAATACCTTTTGCCACTGATTCGGGCTTAACCCATGATTTTTTACGCTTACGATTGTCATAATGTGTCCACTTTCCATTACCAGTAACAAGCCGATGTAAAAAACGTTTTCTTTTGCGCCGTTGAAGCAGTAATTCACAGGTTAAAAAACTCCTTTCAACGTCCTTCGGTTTTAATTTATATGGGACCCAATTTCCTTCCTTTTGGATCGTTCCCAAAGCTTTAAGGTGTTTTTCTACAGTTGATAAATCAACCCTCAACGATGCAGATAACTCTTTAATTGTTTGAGATGAGTTTTCTTCAAGTAATTCCTCTAATTCTCTATCTTCAAACTTTTTTAGCTGTCTAGGTCATTCCTTGTCTTCTAAATCAAAATCACTACTCTTAAAACGTGCAAACCACTTTTGACACGTTTGCTCAGCTAAAGCATGTTCACCATAAATGTCCTCCAAATTGCGACGACTTTCCGCAGTACTTTTATTCATATTAAAATAATGTAAAACTCCCTGCAAAAACACTTTATTCGGCACAAACTTCGACATATTTAAATAATTGGAACGTGTTGTTATTAACAACTGAAAGATAAGATGTGTCGTAAAAATAATACCTAATAACAGCTGATTTATAATGAATTTGTTTCTGAAGGTAAAACAGTATATCGTAATACCCAAGCCATCTTTCGTAAAATTCTACGAATTTATTCCAATAACGTTATTCCTTGACTGAAAATTCTTTGATAGTTTTTAAAATAAAATTTAAAACATGACTTTTTTTCAGAAAATTTAAAATAATATTCATAATTATTTGTCATCTTTTCTGTACACACGTTACTTGCGCACATTGTTCAGCGTCGCTCGGGGGGATAACCCGAGAACCGTTGTGAATACATCACCACTGTGGGTAAACACCGCGCTCCGGGCAAGTATTAGGTGTGTTAAAAAGATATATGTAATATTTTTTTGCACTCAAAAAGAAAAAAAGGCATGATTTATGTTTTATTTCAACGACAATCTATTCCTTTCTAGCCAACGAATAGCGTCGGACTCCGTGTATATGTATGTATATATATATATATATATATATATATATATATATATATATATATATATATATATATATATATATATAAATATATATATAATTATACAATATTATGTTTTGATAAATGGACAGATTACAATATTTTAAGCGTCGACCGTCTCTATCAGTCGATACGCCACAATATTCGCAAGAGGGTCCGGGCGCCCGCCTCATATCTCGATAAGCGCATCTTCGCTTCGTAAAGCGAGTGAAAAGCGCGCGTCGAACGTCCGTGTAGACATCGGCCTCCGACTTGCGTTTAATTTGCGTCGTTCGCCTCAGGAATGTGTTTAATTCGACGGAGGCGCGCCTCGCGCGTTCTCGCATTCCACCCGCCCTGTCGCCTCCGTTCTCGCTGCCCGCTCTTTCGCGATTCCGCAAAAAATTCTTAGTAAAGCAATAAATGTTATGAACTTGAAAATGAAATATAAAAAATTATTGTTCTGTTACATGTCAGTAAATGAATTCCTTAACCATGATTTTTAAAATTTGATATTTCTTCTTCGTATGTTCTTTAATCTTTATAACTCATACACTATATATATATATATATATATATATATATATATATATATATATATATATATATATATATATACATATATACATATTTTTTTTGTGTTGGTAATATACTAAGAGAGAGATGAAAATATAATATATTATATATTATAATATAGTTTTTAAACACTTACGTAATCATGACAGCCATAATTAATTGAAAGGCAACAATTAATTAAATCTATATATTTTCTTGTGTTTGCATAGTTTATGGCTGTTGTGAACCATTTACTACGCGCATTCATGCATTATTATCGTTAGCTGATTCTACTATTTGTGCTGGTGGTACCTAATGTCCATCTCGTATAAGTTGAAGGACCTTTATTGTTTTTACTTTCTTAAGAACGTAAAGGCGAGATGTAAAAATTATTTTCTGACAGATGTCAAAATGAAATTATATTTTGCTCTATTTGTCAACATATTATTATCATATTGCTTTAGTAAAGAAAATAATTTTGTTAGTTTTTAGTTTCCAGGATTTGGTGTGAAAACTCAAACCACCGAAATTAAGAAGGATTCACCTAATATGGTTAGCATAAGCTTAGTTTATTTATTTATTTTTTGAAAACTCCGTGCCTAAATTACAGTTTTATCCAAAGCGCTGTGCATGTGGAAGGACGTATTACAAACGATGACGAATAAGACAATACACAGAGTAATTCAATTAAATTAAAATGTAATTTGGATAAATATCATCTAGCAATTAGTTTGTGGACTACCAAGCAACTCCATGACTTCATTTTTGAAGCGATCATTGGAGCAGAAAAAATATCTAGATTGCCTGTATCTCGAAATACTGTGTTCAATAATGTGAGCGAACAAAAGACAGGTGAACGCTGTGCAATATTCGTGCTTAGCTGTATAATAGTGGTTGCAACATGGGGCCCGGAAATGACAAAAATAGTAGCAGAACAACTAAGAGTTACTCAACGAACCGTGGAGTGACGTTAGGAATCGCCTCGAAAGATAAAATTTGCAACAGTGGAATACGCCACAAATCTGGGTTGACTGATATTGTGGAGACAATAACTACAAATAAATGACAATGATTACATTAGAAACGGACGGAGAAGACGGTAAATTATAATTTTTTTTGGAGGCCAATAAAAAATAGGCGAAGCGTCCGGCGACACACGAAAGGATACATAGGCGACGTTAAAAATAGCAGATGAAAAACTGATGAGAACGATTGCAAAGAGAAAAACATGGAAAAAAACTCGTAGAGGTCTATGTCCAATACTAGATAAACGAAGTCTGAAGAAAATGATATAAAACGGCTTATGCGGTTATTGAGTTACGCTTTTGAACCGTTAAGCTTAGAGTAGAAAGATATTGAAAATTATATGGAAATCTGTAAAAAAAATTCAACTATATATAATAAATACAGATCGCCTATTATATTCCTTTTTCTGTTATAAGCTGACGATATTTTTGAGTTAAATAAAATAAATGTTACAACTATAGAAACATTATGATTATTGAAACAAAACATTAACATGACAATAAAATCTATTTTAAAATAACGTCCCGGGATGTATATGGCAATTGTTATGTATCGTTTGTCATAGGCGTTTTCATGTTACAAGATTAGTCTGTACTTGACTAAAGCAAATAAATAAACCTTGGAGAATATTGACAAACAATTAACCATGATAATTATTATATAAAAATCAATTAAACAAATGAGGATTTGCCCAGGCAAAGCCGGGACGAGCAACATATAATATAATAAATTTGGCTGTAAAAACTGCATGGTGTGAATTATCATAAAACCCCCATATCCAATCTACAAATTACTTCAAAATGCTGGACATGTGCAGACACCAAAAATACAACTATTTACATTACATATAATAACGGAAACGTAACTAATAAAACAGAAAAAAAACACATATTAATTCAAATTAAACATAAAATTAACTAATTATGAAACGTGAATTGCCAAGCAACTTCATCACTTTCCTAAAACGGTCAAGTGAACAGAAAAAACTATCAATGTGGTGCCTCTTGAAATACCTTGTTGATTAACATAACGCACACCTAGATCTAAACTGAGACCACTCAAAAATTGAAAATTTTAAATTATCCTTATATTCGAATGCTCGGTGATCATACTATCCAACATAACAGGTTCAAAAAAGGCTTGGAAGATGCCTCGCTAGATGGCGTTAGCTTTCTTTTGTTGAATCAACGTATGTCAGACCCTCCCACCTAAACAAGTCAATTATCAGCTGACCTTCGCTAGTTTTAGGGAGTGCACATATTAACATGGACGAAAACGCGGATATTTCAAATTACAGTTTTGATGAAAAAATATACATGAGTTAATTTGAGTTGTTCTGCCATATTACTTCGGGATATTTTGACTTGTTCCCGTTTTGTTTAATAAGAGTACGTAAATATTTAGTTACTATTTTGACTTTCTTTTGATGGATCAACATGTAAATTTTTAGTTAACCTACGTTTGTTGAAACAAATTTATTTTAATGTTTTTCTACACACAACTTGACATTTTGTCGTATAATATGTTCCGCCTAAAATCATGAACAGTATTATATTGTCTGTTTCAAAATTATGCTGTTTTCAATCAAACTATCTACCGCTTTGTTGGAAAAGAGTTCTTTTGAGTTAATCCACTATTGTTGGATAAATAAAACTTACAATAGCCCCTTTCCTCTTTTCAGAGAAAAATGAATTGAGGCCGTTTTCTTGTCAATATTACAAAAGACCGATGGAAAGAGAACCCATTAAAATTAATGAATAAGACTTAGAAATGTCTATAAATGTAGAAGCACAAAAAATAAAAAAAAATATCCCAATGACCACCGACGTGCTGACCAAACCATGCCAGAGCTAGCAATTTGAAAATTACCTTATGTTGCCAATTGAAGAAAGTTTCATAGAAGATTCTGATACTGACCCAAGCTTTATCCGTCAAAAAAAGAAGAAACTGCACCCGAAAGCAATTCCTACTTTATCTTCGGCTTCTTCAAGTGACAATAGGTCATCTAGGATTTCAAGTTCTAGCGGTAGTTATAAAATAGTAGTAGGTCTGATTCTGAAACTGAAACCAGGGCTCTTACTGATTCTGTTACACAGAATCAAAGTCAAGATGTGGTCAATGAAGATTGCAATAATCCGCATAGTGTAAAAAGAGGAAAAAAGAGGTTAAGAAGAAAATCGGCATGGAAAGATAATATTTGTAAATTCCTGAAGAATTGTGGTAAGGCCTACCAATATTTGTAAAAAAAAAGAAATCAGTTTCTGAAAGGAACGTACGCACGACTTGAGGCGAAAAATGCAGACAATCTTGTAATATGAAGATAAACGAAAAAACAAGACAAAACATATTTGACGCTTATTGGGGTCTAGCTGATCTTCAGAAGCAGAGGGAGTATATAGTCAGGCACACTCAAGAAATTAACCTAAAGTATAGGTATTCTAGCACACAAGAGTATATAAGTCTTAATAGAGCATTTTATTTCGAAGTCGCCGGGAATAAAATCAGAGTATATAAAACTCTTTTTAAGGCTATACTTTAATTAAGTAATATGACCGTAACTACTGCCTTCTCTAAGTATAACGCTTCCGGTATCGTAGCCAATCATTTTAGAGGGAAACACGGAAATAAACCCAAAATTGATGCTAAAATGAAATATAGTATTGTGGAGTTTATTAATAATATCCCAAGGATTGAGTTCCATTACTCGAGAGCGCAGACATCACGAGAATTTATTTACAGTGACAAATCTCTTGCCGACTTATATCGCGATTACAAAGAACAGGATATTCAATGCGGAATTTAAAACTACTTTTTTTATTACGAAAAAAAGATCTTTGCGACCTTTGTGAGAGTTTTAAAAATACAGAGGAGAAATTAAAAATACGAGAGAGTTATGAACAACATCTTTTAGAAAAAAAAAATATCAAGGGGGACCACAAAGAAAAGAGTAGAACAGAAATGACGGAGTAATTGTAGCTGTATATTATTTACAAGCAGTTATGCAAGTTTGAAAGGGTCAATTTTAACTGTTATTTGTGTTAATTGGATTAATTGTTTAAATGTTACAAATAAGTGATTTGAGGACAAAATATGTAATATGCTATTTTTGGGACGAGCCGGAAGGAAAAAGGGGCGCTGTAGAAATAGACTCGTGTGTTCTGAAGTTTATTGACACTTTATTAGAAAAACATCCAGATAAAGATATCGATATTGTTTTCTATTCAGACAATTGCTGTGGACAGTAAAAAAAATAAGTATTTACTTTCTGCTTACGCTTTTACAATGTTCACAGCGTAACAAAGAAACAAATTAAAAGGCACATTAAATCTGATATACATCCCGCAACTATATTGCACTTCGTACAGCAAAAAAGTCGGGCAATCCCATACTAAATTTTTACAAAAAGAGTGGGGAACTAATATCAATATAGATGAAGATTCAGGAAAAGGAGAACCCAGGGCGTTCTTTTATAAAAAGTCATTTCCAGGTGAAAATTATAAAAAGATGTCTGTGCGCAAACGCCAAACCAAAGATGATCAGATAGTATTTACAGGGTTTACACAAACCTATACACAAAAAATACCACTCTCTGAGGAAAAGATAAAGGACCTTAAGGACCTTGTAACAAAACACGCTATCCCACAGTTTTATATTGATTGTTATTTTAAAAATTTACTTGGTATCTTTTACTCTATCTCTATTTACTTGGTATCTGATTGCTTTTGATAATTTTGTACTTAATTTAAAAACTAATGTGCCTTTTACGTAAAACCTTCATATTTATAAGACTTTGTAACATTTTTATTTTTGTTAATTTGAAACATGTTATTTTTATGTTATTTAATTTAATAATAAGAAACTGATGTTATTTTTGAGTGGGAAAGTGATATTCCCCTATTTTTAATCAAAGGTGCCATATCAAATTATGACTATAAGTATCGTAAGAAGTTTATAGAAAAATTTAATAATAATTATCATCAAATCATTTGTAAGATGTTCCTATTTTTAATTATTAGTTGATTTAAAATCTTAAAATTTGCACGAAGAAAATATTTTATTTAGAAATGTTTACTTTCTTATCGTAAATTTTAATATTTCGAGACTCATATTTTGTGATTGATTATTATAATTTGTGATTTATTGTTATTATGTTGATGTTTCATTATTAATTTATATTTTATCACTCGTTTAGAACATTTTTGTTTGAATATTTGTTTATTTAATTTTTGTTCTGATATAAGTATAACTCAAAATGGTTAAATGAAACTGATTCAAGTCCAAATGTTTATTTTGTTATACCAAGTCACCAACCTAAACTGTTACAACTCAAAAAATAGTAATTATCAGTAAAAAAAATTTATTCTTAGCCTCAGTTTACATACAGTGACATTTTACAAACTATTTATTATATAAAATGACTTGAAACTTGAATTTTATAACTTTCCTAGCAAAAAAATGCAGTAGTACGTTTTTTTCGTCTCCTGAAAAATGACTTTTTTTGATTTGTCTCAGTTTAGATTTAGGTATGTGATAAATGCATTAAAAACTGGTGAACGCAGGAGAATATTCGTGCACGCTCTAGGTAGATGAAATAAACTATTATTCCGTCCTTTCACGTAGCAGTCAGAAGCATAAAGCATTACCAAACCCACAACAGAGGGGCTATCAATATAATTATTTAATAATTTGAAAAAAATCGTGATCATAAGCAATTCCCGTCGGAGTTGAAGTAAAAAACATCCGACCATGCCCATTATCAAAATTTGGAGGTACAAATAAGCATAGTACCCATACATTTTTTTATATAAAATTCTATTAAACTTCTGTAATTCTTTCTCTATCATAAGTACTATATATAAATTGTTTTATGTGGAGACCAGGTGACTTCATCAAATTCAAGTATACTTCGTACTAAAGAATTAAACAAGTTTACAATACACCCACTGTCATGGACATAGTGGGAAAATCGCATGACAAATTCTAACAACCTGTAGGCCTTCTGCCAGGTTTCAGTGATATTAATACAGTCGTCGAATATACATCACACATATATTGCAAACGGCAAATGCGCAGTGGTGACATGCACTGCAAATGTCAGCGGGCGCCTCGACGTCAACGAGGTCATCGATTTGGAAGTCAGATTCAACGGAAGTCAGATTCGCTTCGATTGTGACTTTTCGTGGTTTTGTGGATGCGGCGTAATGCCAAGGGTTTTTGAATAGGAATACGTCATTATTATGAAGAGAGTTGGAAGCTAGCTCGATCATTTATATTCTGCATGAGACTAAGTACAGCCTGACGATTGATCATATTCGGGAAACGTTCCGTCAGTATCTCTATGCATATACAGGTACATATGATGGTGTGGTAACTTTGAGGAGTTGCGAAAATTCTAGGTATCCAGTAAAACTAGACTTCTTATAGAAATTATTTTTCGATAGTTCAGTGGAAAGATTGTCAGATCTGAGTTGATTGTATATGACTAATGAATATAAATTTCTTGAAACTTTTATGTATAGTACATATGGCGGACTTATTGCTACACGAGCAATCTCTTCCAGTCAACCATAACAATTTGTATTGAAATTTAATTGGTAGACTGTAAGAGATTTTACAATGAAAATTCTTCATAGCACATTAGACAAAAAAAATACAAAAGTAAATTAAAGAAGAAATCAAAATATTGACATGATTTGGGATGGGAAAGACAGGAAAGGGAAAAAATGTTGTCGTTATATTAGAATATAATAGAAATAATAAATTGTTGAATTTATTTTTTATATATAACGTAAATTTTTTAATAATATCTTACGCATTAAAGGTGGGACTAACTCATACCCATGTTCGATAACCCAGTTACCGCATACGATTTTTACGTCTATAGGTCTGTGGTACGTGTTTCTGCCATATTAAATTTACGGAAGCATAGCAAAGTTTCACGTTCTTCACCACTTCCTTTTTTAACGAACATTACGGGGAAAATGTTAATACATAATTTTCCAAAAAAAAAGAAATTACTGTGTCGGGCGCTCCCATAGTTATTTTTTTGGAAACGGAAAACGTGTAAAGTATATTGGAAATAGAGTTTTTGTTTTGAATATGGCTCCGGCACTTTGGTGTCATTCTCTGTAGAATTTTGTGCGCTATGAATTCGTGCCAGATTTTTGTAATTCTAATTATGCTTTCCATGGCCTATTATCTTTTTATGTATTTGAGGTATATACTTGAAGCCTATATGATGTTGTTTACGTATACTTCAAAATAACGTTCTCTTCAAAATAATACTTAATTTACTATGATCAGGTAATTAGTCTTCTGAGATCTGATCCTGTTTATGGGCATGAGTCAGACGAAGATCGAGATAATCATCAGAAAAGTGCAAATTTTAATATGAAAAGTTAACCAATAGAAAAAAATCATGATTTTATTAAGTAAATGGTTATTTATATTAATTATGAGTTCGTCATAATATTACCTGATTTCTCGCGGCACTACCCGGTACTAGAATAAAAATTAAACTTTCCAAAATCAAAATTATTTTCTTGGAGTGACTGGTTTTTGTGCAAAAACTGAATACAGAGAATAATGTCAAATTTAACACAGAAATTTTAACTGACAATGTAACAATAGTAACGACAGTAACTATTTCTTTGTTGTAGGCTCGTGGGTTACAATACAATAAGCGCGGGGACAATAGCTATTTCTTTGTTGTAGGCTCGTGGGTTACCATACAATAATCGCGGGGACAATAGCTATTTCTTTGTTGTAGGTTCGTGGATTACAATACAATAATCGCGGGGACAATAGCTATTTCTTTGTTGTAGACTCGTGGGTTTTAATAATATTATGGCTGCGAACCTGTTCGTTACGTAAAAGTACAGGGAAAAAATGTTTTTTGATCAGATCAGATCGAAACTGCTTCAGCGGTTTTAACCAAAAAAGTAGGTACTACCTTTCTAACAAAACAAAGAGTTCGAAATTAACCTGGTTCAAATCCAACACGTTATTCTGACGTGTTTACAGAAGACAGGTTTCAATTTTAAAAACTTATATCTTTAAGAATGTTACGGTTGTCCGGGTTCAGAAATATATAGTTATGTATTTAGCCGCAAAGCATTATTAAACAAAGTATGCCCGAAAGTAATTGGGTGGCTTAGAGTGTATTCCACACACGAATTTACCTACTTACATACATACATATATATGTATGTATATATATATATATATATATATATATATATATAAATAAATATATATATATATATATATGTATATTTATATATATATATATAATATATATATATATATAAAACGCTAACGCGATATTTTCATAATTTTGAATTAGTGCGCCTATTATTTTTATAATAAATAATTGCAGAACATTAATGCAATTATCCCAGTATGTTTGTGCGTGTCGTGCACTTGTAAAGTTGTTTTGGTTTAAATAACTTCTGACATGAATTATAAATATGCTAGTCTTTTTATGTGATCGAGAAAAATATCACACATACAAGTAAAGTGCATGGCTAAGAATATTTTTCCTATCGTCCTCCTGAGATGAAAGATACTCTACAATACCATAGATAATATACAATTCTAACCCCCAACGTAGACGACCGATGATTATAGGTTCGAAAACAACCGGCGAAACTGGAATATACGACAATTAATCAAAATGATGCAAATGTCCTACAAAAATCGGAGCTGTGAAAATCGGAGCAGTCTGGCCGACTCTCAGCGATTCGAATGTTGAAAGTTTAACCCCGCTCACACAGAAAATGAAGAATATACGGCTGAATACGCGCTAACGGAGACGGCGGACATTTAGGTGGCGGCGGGCGCATCTTAATTTATGCAGGAAGTCGGTGGAAATTCGGCAACCGACCACAAAAATTGGAAGTTGTCGGCCGCCTACTCGCCTTCTAAAGAAGCGCGTAAAGCGTATTTATTTTATATTTTGTTATGCATCGTTGAATTAAATTTAGACATTTGGAGAAGTGATTTAAAATTTTTACTAACCGATTTGTCTGTTTCACATCACAAGGCTATAAAAGTATCTAATATTAAGACAAGCAACTGTAAATTTATATGTGTAAACCAGTAAACTGTTTATCTTATGTGGACTAAGACTGGAAGGACTGGAAGGTAACATTTTAGGTGCAATTTTATCAAGGGAACCTCAAAAATATTAATATATAATCCGAATGTTAATTGTGCAACACTTTCAACTTTGCTGCCATTTTACGTTGGGTGAGCAAATTTTAATTTTTCTTTCTGACGTTTGAATAATTTTTCTACCATAAAATTTTAATACGGTTTTATTTTTACTTTATACGTAAATTTTAAACTAAATAGTTCATAGCCTACAACATTTTGACAGATGAGTATAAAATGGATGTAAAGATTGACAGGCAGACATGACAATAGTTTGCATATATCGCGGTCCTTACGCCGAAAATCAGAGATTACACTATTTGACACTTTTTATTCAAGAGTCATACACTCTTGAATAAAAAGTGTTTAAAAATAAACATCATTAAGTAACATTCTTATCGAACTTTCACGAGAAGTTACTCAATGCTACAATGGATAATGGGAAAATTTAACAAGCATTGACAAAAATTAAATGTTGGACAAAGTTATAATGAAGAAATGATCTAGCGATTCGGAAATTTAGACTCGAAAGCTTAGAAAAAAATACGGTTCGTGAAAGCCAATTTGTAAGAAGTATAAAAAAAAGCAATTTGTAAAATGTCTTGATGATATAATAGCGTGTACGAGATCAACGAAGATAACAAATAGGTGAAAGACGTGTGGAGGTAGAGATATGAGAATTGTCGCTATCTAAGTTACGTGCGGTGTGTAATACTATCTGTTCTTTATAACCTTCGTCGTATGTCATCTTAAGGTGGATTTATAAAGATACATCAGTAAGTATATAGGCTATATATCTTTAAGGCATTTACGGTTTGAGTGCGAGTAATCCCGCGTAAGCCGCGGGCGCTACGACGGTACTCCCGCGGGACGCCCGGCGGTCATTACCTACTGATTCACCTTTTACCTATGAACTCAAATTTTGATTCAGTATACCTTTGGAGTATTCCATAATCAATGATCGCCTGAGGGTAGGATCAAGAAAATCACATTTAAAATTATTTTGTTAGCTTTTTAAAAAATTAATAGTATTTTCAAAGTTTGAATTACAGATGTACATAGCCAGTCGACGCAGGATTTAGCCGGTTTTATTTTCACCTTATATTTGTCTTGTTCTCTATTCTTATTATAATACGTACAATGTCTCACTGCATCATCACTTGCTGAAGTGATGTTGACGTGGGTATGTAATATCAATTTTGTTGTCAATTTGTTATCAACGTTGTTTGTTCCATTTTATGCAGAAAGCTTTTAAAAATGTTACTTATTAAAAAAAAATTATGATGCATTTATTTACACACAATAAATGGTCAAAAAGAAAACAAGGGTCAATCTTTTCGAGTCCAATAACATAATTTTATGGAAGAAGTTAATTTTGTGGTGGTAAGAGTGGTAAGATCTTGACTAGATTAGGAAATATTTAGATGTTACTTTCTAAGAAACAAAAATATTAAACATGGATTGGGAAAAAAGAGGCAGGGAGAAAAAATATTGGAAGTTGAGACTTTTTGACAACTTTTACATATATTTATTCATAAACAAGTTCTTAGCATCGAGACAAAGACAAGTTCTTATATCAGAAATAGTTTTGCAGTTCAAGATATAAATGACCTTTTGTGGAAAACAAACGTATATTTGGGATTGTGTATTATACATTTTCACAAAGAGTCCCAAGGAAATAATTTGATTCTAGACTATTTCAGATATCGGAGCAATCTCATTATATGAAGAGATCCCTAACCACTTGAGATGAAATCTGTATTCAGAAATGTGGTTAAATTTTCTATGTAATTCAAGATAACCGGCCGTCACAATCCCTAGAAATGGTGAATCATCCAATGGTAAAATTCTTTAAAAATAGATGAAGATGGCGGCGCTATGTCTATTTACAGCTGACTTATTGAAGTTTGAAACTACTTCGTTTAAGAGGTATAATATAAAAAAAATCCACAAATATTCAATACAAATCATGGATAGACGTACTGTCTAAATCAATATTGCGAGACTGCGTTATCTTCGCTTCGTATTCTTTTTAAAGCGTTTACCAATAAGTCTGCCGATACATCATCGCTGCTTGGGCGGCGTGTATTTCAGGACGCGACCGGGTGGCGGTGCCGCTCAGACAGATAGGTTCGGCGCAGGTAATGGCCGTATGTAAATATGGCTCATCTATCTCCGCGTGCACGTCACGGCTCGGTGGCGGGCCCTCCTAAAATATGAGTCATAAATATTTAAAAATCGCGAGAACGATTCGCGAGCGAGGGCGCGGTTGCGACGTGCGCCGCGGCCGGTGGCACGCGTGCGATGAGTGAAATATGCGCCCCCACCAGTTCCTATCACAGCCCCTGCGATATCCTCGTCGGGATTTCGTATTCCTAAAGTGTAATGAAATTCTAGATAAGAAAGCAAACGCTTTCGGTATTTCATAAATATGTTTAGACAGGTAGTTACATAATGTCGGTAGTACTGTATATTTCGCTACAGAGAATGAACGTGAATTTAACTAGACATTAGACGAGCACGTTTCACGCGAGTATTGCAGGTGCTCATCAAGTATTCTATGATTTAAAGCATGTAGGATTTCTAACAAAGGCGTAGTGACGTTTTGAAAGAAATATTCCGCTGACTCTGATATTTTGATTTGAATAATAAAATTTATGATTTTTACTTGACATGAGATTACTTGATTAATAAAAATCGGACAATTGCGATTCTTGTTCAAGCATCGAGGGTTCCGTACCCCATTTTGAAATGAAATTACTTTATTTATCATAAGACAACACTAATATGGAGTTTCTAGCGAAATAACTATTTTATAACTAAGTAAAGAGGGGGGAAAATTAAATAACTATGAATATCTCAAAATCCATAACATTTGTAATCGTAGTTACAATTTCCCCATAAACTTTGCATATGGTTCTAAAACTGTTTTTTTCATAATTTCAAGTTCAGTAATTACGAAAATTATTCAAGGGGAAGCTATCTAAATTATGAAAAAGATATTTACGAGTCTCTTATAATTAACCCTTTCAAATGATACCCCACACTATAGATGGAAATTTAAACATTTTTTTCGATTATTTAATTGGCTCATCAACCTTTTCTACCTAATACAATTTTCATATTTTTAAGTATTAGCTATTTTGCTTGATATGCCTTCAACTTTTAATTTTCTTTAGACTACCGATATAAATTATAAAGTATATAGGCCAATTTTGAGACAAAATACGGCTCGCCTTGCCTTCATGAAGATAAAATTAAGTTATTTAAATAAGCTTTTATCGACACATTTTTTTCTTTAACCTACACAGTCTTGTTCTATACTTTAATTAGTAAAATTATAAAAATGTACCACGACACGATGAACGTGTGATATTCCCGCACCACGGGTATTCGTACCGCACCGAACGTCATCAAAATCGTATCTCTGGTTTTGTTTACTTTTAAGAACTTTTAAATTTTTCTTGAAGTTCTGATCCAAATTGTAAAGTGTGAACGGCCCAATTTTATCTATTAAAAACGTTTAAAATAACGTTCATATTTATTTTAATGAGAATTAATAAATTGACCTAAATTGACAAACTTTGACCCGCCTGCTTTTGAAATTAAAACAGTTACCATGGCTTATTCGTAAAATATAGACAAAATTTTCTTTAATTTTTTTCTTTTTACATAGTATAATTTATATAATATAATTTTACATGTATCTGTAATAGTTTTGCCAGAGTTTTTTACGAAAACGAATAGACCAGTGACTTTTCCCCGACATACAATATATGTACGCAATATACAGCATATGATAATCTGGAGACTATAATATTGTGAAAGTTATATTTCAAACGGATTAGCAGATTTTGCCTGAATCCTAACATATCTAACAAAACTTTCCCATTTATAATATTCGTGTGACGTTTAAAAAGAGCATTTTAGGGACACTGTTTCTAACAACAAGTTATACATATTTTCTTCACAAGTATACGACCACTACAAATAAACAAGACGAAATGATGATAATTATATTTTCCAAATCAGTTGGCGACTGGGCTATTTTGGTTTTACCAACGTTTCTCTCACCTAGTTGGTAATTATACGAAATATTAACAAATAATTTAATTAAATCGAGATGAAGAGATTTTGCACCGTGAAATGTGTTGTTTAAATAAAATGCGGTATATTCGTATTTTAAATTTAATAAATTTTAATGTATTATATGTCCAAAAATAGCTTAAAAGGTATATTTAAAATGGACAATTAAGTCAAAGAGGTTTAAAAAATGAACATTATCTTACACGGATACTTATTTAATTCAGCGTATTGGCAAAATAACCCTTATACAGGAGTAGCAATGATATTCTTGTGCGCATCGACATTAGCCCCAGTTATTCGTAAGTGTTTGCATGTACGTTACCTGAAATACAGATTAGGCAGCTTTAAAAAAGAGCTCGTAACTTTTCACAACAAAGAAGCGAAGTAACATTGACGCGAAAAGAAGCGCACTTCATGACAAAGTGCCACAGCGAATCGACGTGCATTAAAATATCATAAATAAAATGGCAGCGCGACGCGACTTCAGTCGTAAAAAACGTCAGGAGCAGCGGCGCGACTCTTCGAAACGAATGCAGATAGAGCGAGCCGGGCGGGCTAATGAAGGAGCGATAGCGCGAGGACGTAAAGCTGCAATATAAGCGAGGAGTTCGATCGTCGGTATCGCGCGACGGAAGCGCCAGATAAGACTTATACGGCCCGGTTTGAGCCCCGCCAACCGTCGAGCCGCCTGCACCGACGCGCCACATTTTTGAGGGCGCCGCCAGAACGTAGAGATGATTGAAAGCCTTTTATCGTCTTCCTTAGCGTCTCGCTCTATGTCGGAGATTAGTTTTATGCGATGCCGCGCCACCGTATTGACACGGGAGCCCGTGGAGTTCATATAATTTATTCCGAGCTGAATAGCCGAGGGGTTTAGCTTATAGTTGTGAAACTTTCGTTGTAATACAACGAAACCTAGGTCGTGGTAAAGAAATCAAAGAAAGTAGAAATAATACTACATCACGTAGTTTCATTTAATTTTTCTCTATGATAAATGAAAAGAAACAAATCTACAATAGATGCAGTATATATATAATATGTGTTGAAAGTGAAATATGTACATATTAGTTTGGTATATGCGAGTACATATTATCAAGACAGTTCTTTTTGACCTTGTTTTTGGGGCTCAGTCCCTCAAAATGAAAAAAAGGAACCCTTATAGAATCACTGGGTTGTCCGTCCGCCTACCTTTCAAAACCCTTTTTCTTAGAAACAACTAGAAATATCAAGTTGAAATAAATATCGTATACTGAGACCTATAGCCTTACGGTGATGTGAAAATCTAATTTGTAAAATTATTTTGGCTAACTAAACAGAAGATATGGTCCTTTAAAGCGTATTTTTTTTTCATTTATACAATATTCTCACTCATTGATCGTCGAAACCTATAACGCCCATATGCACCACACACGGTCAAGACTGTCAGTCGAACTTACTGACAGTTAAAAACGTATTTCTGTTTCTCATTAACTGTCAGTCGAGTCGGAACAAGAGTTTACTTTACTGACCGTACCCTATTGCACGGACCAATTCCTAAAGTATCCATACAAAATACGTTTTTAACTGTCAGTAAATCCGACTGAGAGTCCTGACCGTGTTTGGTGCATATGGGCGTAAGCTACTTCTGGTCGACCTACAATCTTGAAAGTCGAATAAAAATCCAAAAATCAAAATAAAAATCCAAGTAAAATAAAAAGCTAAAAATCGGTAATTTCTAATTCTTTTTGATGCGGTATTCTACATTCATATAATTAGTTGCCACTTCAATCTGCAATAGTGTATTAGGGGTAGATTGTAATACACATATCTTTTTTAAAAATCATACCATTTTTTCTGAAATTTAAAAATTGTTCGTGCATTTTCATGTTAATGACATGATAATTTTCAAATTTCGGAAAAAAGTGCTACGATTTAAAAGAAAATGAGTATATTGCAATTTACCCATGATGCTCTATTACAGATTAAAGTTGCGCAATTTAGTTCATTTACATACTGTACATATATTGTGAAAAATTTATTTTTGTAAATAGTTTATTTGAAATACTATGAATTCGTAAATGTATACGAGTGCCTCAGTGTGTACGAAATATCCGCAGTGCGTTTGCTACTCGTTTTTTTAAATGTAAACAAACCTATTACTAGGGTATAGCTGAGAAATTCAGTTTTTTTCCAATATTTATTTTTAATAAGATATGTCATACCAAATCACAATAAATCAATATTTTATTGTCGAACTAGAAGACATATCGAGAATTGAACAAACGAATAAGTAACAAATGTCATGTTTTTCATGGCATAGCGAAAGCTATAAGCTAAACCCCTCGGCTATTCAGCTCGGAATAAATTATATGACCTCCACGGGCTCCCGTGTCAATACGGTGGCGCGGCGTCGCATAAAACTAATCTCCGACATAGAGCGAGACGCTAAGGAAGACGATAAAAGGCTTTCAATCATCTCTACGTTCTGGCGGCGCCCTCAAAAATGTGGCGCGTCGGTGCAGGCGGCTCGACGGTCGGCGGGGCTCAAACCGGGCCGTATAAGTCTTAACTGGCGCTTCCGTCGCGCGATACCGACGATCGAACTCCTCGCTTATATTGCAGCTTTACGTCCTCGCGCTATCGCTCCTTCATTAGCCCGCCCGGCTCGCTCTATCTGCATTCGTTTCGAAGAGTCGCGCCGCTGCTCCTGACGTTTTTTACGACTGAAGTCGCGTCGCGCTGCCATTTTATTTATGATATTTTAATGCACGTCGATTCGCTGTGGCACTTTGTCATGAAGTGCGCTTCTTTTCGCGTCAATGTTACTTCGCTTCTTTGTTGTGAAAAGTTACGAGCTCTTATTTAAAGCTGCCTAATCTGTATTTCAGGTAACGTGCATGCACACACTTACGATGGACGAACTGGGGCTTATGTCGATGCGCACAAGAATATCATTGCTACTCCTGTATAAGGGTTATTTCGCCAATACGCTGAATTAAATAAGTATCCGTGTAAGATAATGTTCATTTTTTAAACCTCTTTGACTTAATTGTCCATTTTAAATATACATTTTAAGCTATTTTTGGACATATAATACATTAATATTTATTAAATTTAAAATACGAATATACCGCATTTTATTTAAACGTAACACATTTCACGGTGCAAAATCTCTTCATCTCGATTTAATTAAATTATTTGTTAATATTTCGTATAATTACCAACTAGGTGAGAGAAACGTTGGTAAAGCCAAAATAGCCCAGTCGCCAACTGATTTGTAAAATTTGTATTACAACATCTTCAGGTGGGATATTAGTAAAGATCTTTATTAGATTTAGCCAATCTTTGCTAATATACCACCTGAAGATGTAATACAACGAAACCTAGGCCGTGGTAAAGAAATTAAAGAAAGTAGAAATAATACTACATCACGTAGTTTCATTTAATTGTGAATAATGAATTTCTACAAAATTAACGCCAAATATATTCAATAGAGAAAAATATAAAATTAACGATTTTTTTGAGCGTCATAAATTATACATTTTGTTACTTCTCAGTTATAACAAATATTTTGTGTAGACAAGTATCAATTTTTCTTTTATCATAAGCCTATATACAGTATGTAAATAACTTTATATTGAATTTCACCCACATAATGATTTTTTTGCCTTATTTATTTTTGTATGTAGTGACGTGACACGGAATCAAAAGTATCGATACTTTTACTTAATTCAATATTATGTGAATTTTTCAAGTTATTCTCTATTAATTTTTAGTCCTCAAGAATATAAACAGACTTAAATAAAAATTAAATAAGAAACTTAATTCCAATCGTCTAAAACTTTTTAGCTTTAAAAAAATAAAATAAAAAGTTAATTAATGTTTTTTGACTAAATAAGTATATAAAACCAATGTAAGAAAACAAAAACACAAAACAGATCAGCGAAGCATTTACAGAAGAAATTGACGTGAACAATGTTTTAAATTTTCTATTTTTCCTCTCCACAATTAAATGAAACTATGTGATGTAGTATTATTTCTACTTTATTTGAGTTCTTTACAGGTGGGAGTATCTATAGGTGGGCTATTGGCAAAGAATAAAAATTCAATCTTTGCTAATAGTCCACCTGAAGATGTTGTAATACAACGAAACCTAGGTCGTGGTATGGAACTTAAAGAAAGTAGAAATAATACTACAACACGTAGTTTCATTTAATTGTGAATAATGAATTTCTACAAAATTAACTACAGAATAGAGATTTCTACAGAATAGAGTAAAAGTATAAGTTAGGATGTACAGAGTACAAAAGTATCGGTATCGAAAATATATACTCGATGCTGGAAGATATGGATATTTTTTTATGTACTCTACGTGCGTTAATTATTTTTGTCGCGTTTTTATTGCTACATATAACAGTATTACCAGCAAGATGTAAATTTTGATTTCCTTGAGGTGAGGGAAAAATTCACAAAAATTACAAAGTTACGTGTTAACTGAATTGAAAAACATTTAAAAGGTGGAATGCAAGGCTCGATGATAATAGAAGAGGATGCATAAAAAGGCAGTAGGGAGTAACGGAATAAGGATGAATACCGGCCAAGGTCGAGCTGGATTCGCATAAGTGGGACTCCATATCGATGTATAATTAATTTTGCGGCTTATTAATAATTACTGAAATTGGTCCATAGTCGTTTAGTGTGACTAAATAAATTAAGAATTTTTTTTTCATTATAATCTATTTTGCTGGAATTATAAGTATGTGGCACATATATTATTTTTTTTGTATATTATTTGAACAACTATCCATTTACGTAAACTCTTTCATTTTTATCTCTCCAACTTCGACAATAAGATAGGGTGAGGGCAGAATGAAAAAAAACATAATATGAGTTAAATATTATGTAATTAATATACGTTGTGTAATATAGTTTCGAAATGTGCTCGCTAAGAATCATCTTTTATATGACTTCACACTAGATTTGGTTAAAAAATAATATTTCTGATCTGGTAGAAAGAACTAGAATGTGAATATGCCAATATTCAAGAATCTAGTATATGTCGTTTCTGAGAAAGACAGCTGTGACAGATAAGAAGAGAAACGAACATCCAAGTCACACCATAAGTGTTCCTTTTTTACCATTTTCGTACGGAACTATAAACGAGGGACACAATATGTTTATACATATAAAGTAGTAGATTGGTATTTAGTTATTTTCGAATATATCTCAAGATGTTCTAAAGATTACAATTGAATTATAAATCCTAATAAAGAAATTATTTTTTGATTCCGTATAGCGTACAAATACGCTCGCTCATTATTACTACAGTATCTATGCAATCATTAGATTTTTGTACGTCACTACATTCGTTCATATTCACGATTGATTTCTAAAGTCTCGCGTGTCCTAGTTTGCAAATGTAAAAAAGAACGTGTGTGATTCGCTGCATGAAACTGAGTAGAAAACGCATACTTCCTGTATGTGATAATACACAACGGTTTCTGAAAAAAAAATCATTATAAAATTTGCGATTTTAATAAGAAAAAATGTAATTTTTACAGATACACGTTTCAAATATGCTCAGTTTAATGCACATTATTATCTATATGCATAGCAGACGCGTCTATGTGAGGTATTATAGCGGACATAACATGAGGAGGTCGCAACGCAGTTTCTGAGTGCCACACTGCAAGTTCCTCATGCTATTTGCTAGCTTCCAATTATCAGAAGGACAAATAGCACGTCGCTCTGTATACGGCGTTGCACTTTATTACCTGACGTACGTGACCGAAAATATATATGTTTGATGTTATCGCTGGCATACGGTCGGTGGTTTGCGCTACACAGCGTATGTACGTACGTGTGTATGTACGTTATGCAACGCGTACGTGGGTGCTTTGAATTTAGTCGAATACGTGAACATTATAAGAGTATGTTAAGCAATTGAAATGACTTTAAAGTTACTACAATCGTAGGTCAGCGTTTACATACAGTTGCCGTAGATTTATTATAAAATTATTAATAATATTTTATGTAATTAATGCTTATTTCATTTTAGTATTTCATTTATGCGCCCTTTCCTGTGCCCTACTCGCATAGATTTTGGGGTCCAGTACAAATCAATTTAAACGTAGGATATTTTATTGGATATTTTATATTTCAGTCAACAGATAAAAAAAAAATAAAAAAAAAAGTATATATATATATATATATATATAGGCAATTGAATTGAAAAATTTCTTTGTAGACAATGCATTCCATTTTATTATTCACAAGTTTTGAATATATTTGGAGTTAATTTTGTAGAAATTCATTATTGATAATTAAATGAAACTACGTGATGTAGCATTATTTCTACTTTCTTTAAGTTCTTTACCACGACCTAGGTTTCGTTGTATTACAACATCTTCAGGTGGGCTATTAGCGAATGTTATAATGTACGAAACCTATTTCATGTACGAAACCTTTTTTATTTTAATGTACGAAACCTTATTCGCAAGTTCTTTATCTGGGTCAACAATTATGTTTGCGTCTATACCATTGAGTCTATACCATGGCATGAACTTTAACTGTAACACTGTGACAGTTTTGACGTTTTATATTCATCAGTTTTTGAGACCGGATATTTGGATCTTTCTGTGTGAGCATAAATATTAAACTTCAAGTCCTTTGGAGAATACGTAATTGCGACAAAACGTGGTTTATTTATTTTATTATTAAATAATGAATATATAAAATTTATAATCATTATACATTTCGAGGACAGCTTAAGGGATTTTGAAATGAAACCCGGGAAAGGCCTCAGTATTTTTCACTTTCTGCTAATTATTAACAAAATGTGCGCAAACGAGCTTTGAAAGATTTGAAAACGAAATAAATCATGTCGCCCTTCGTAACAAACCGATCTAAAATCAAATTATTCTTCGTCATCCTGGATAATATACTTTGATCAACGCATCTTCGGCCAACATCATATCGAGTTCCAATCCACTCGCTCAGCAAGAGGCACTGAGTAATCAATGTCAACTGCGCACCCCTTCTTTAGAACCAGCTCAGAAGTCCGTAGTCCCAGTTCACTTCAGTCGTTGTTACAGTTTAGTCTTAAATAAGAAAGTGTTTGTAATAGTCATATTTCAGTAAATTATTTTATAATTTCTAAAAATAAATCATAAATTAATCAAAATCTCAATCATAAAATGCCTCTTTGAAAAGTGTCTCAATAAATCTCTTATAACATTTTGTTTAATGTTATTGTTTTTAGAAAGTACCAACGCATTTCTTAAATATGACTATTACGAACACGTTCATATATGTTAAGAAAAATAATTGACAACTAACTTGAACTGGGATTACGGATTTCTGTGCTAGGTGGGGGTTGTAATTAGGGTTTAAAAAAATTAGAAATGCTGAAGATTTGGTGAGGCTTCTGCGAACAGAGCCTTATCTTAGCAAGGTGAAATCCTGGAAACCGGGCTGTGTCATGTTGATATGATGTACTAGGGAGTAATGCTCCATAAGTATCATAGCTGATGAATTAGAGGGTGCGATAGCTCAGACTTGTTGCTATGAGAGCGATATCTTTATTTCCAAACTCACCCTCCTTAATTTCCAACTAAAACACTAGTAAAACGATAAATATCATTGTGGTAAACTGCAATATGTTATGCAAAATTAACTAAAATAATTCTAATAAAAAAGGACAAATCTGTAAGTGCTTATATGCACATACGTAAAAACACAAAGAAATACACAAGGCGTGGGATGAAGGATGGGAACAGGATATGGAAGAAAAAAGGATGTAAAATATATAAAGAAATTGGAAGAGGTATGGCTCTCTGAGATGATTTTTAAGTGTATACAGGGGGGAAATTTCGTAGGTCAGTGTCAGTAGGTAGTGATCTAAGTACTTATCCCACAACTCGATCTCGTATATTATAAATGAACTTTCGTAGAAGGTAGTGGGATGATTGTTGATGAGGAGGGTAAAAGGAGTCTTCGAAGACGTAAATCAACACCACGAACGGATAATGTAATAAATTTTGATTTTAAATGCGAAATACTGCTGGAAATATTTGAAACGCTGACGAGAAGTGAAATAATATGAAGATTCCATTGGTCTTGAATCGCCAACCATCTGAGGGGAGAACTAAACTTGGAAATGTGATCATATTTCCTGAGCCTGAAGATATGGCGGAAACATAAATTTTGAAGTCGAACTAACTTATTTAAGCAGCTTTCAGTTAGATCTAGATCTAGATACATCCGTAGTCAAGAAGAAGAAGTAAAAGCGTTTGGAAAAGGTGAATTTAGTCTCAATAGGTACAAAGTTTTGAAGTTGCTTTAGATTCTAAACTAAATCTCAAGCAAAATTTCAATGAATAAACCCATTCTAAACTATCAAGTAGTTTTGTGACACCGTAGCTAATAATTATAGGAAAAGTTGTTTCAGCTTCTTTTCAACCTCAACCATGCTTCCGATACGAAAGTTTTCCAAAATACCCATTGCAAAAATTTCCCTTCCTTCAGAAAAATGATACATAATGATAGGATTTGTCTGTAATTAATTTTTTTTATTAATATTCTTATCCCTTTTAATAGCAGACGGTATTATTCTTGACTTGCAACATTTCAAATTCAAATAAATCTGAAGTTTTATCTTATCTTAAAATGTGAAATTATGTTTTGAATTGAACTAATTTTATGCCATACATTGTTATCTAATATTGAATTACATCAGGTTTCTTCTCAGGTTATTCGTTTGTTCGACATGCGGTCATTTCAGAATTTCTTTTTTAATTTATTTGTAAATATATGTGTTTGAATATAAAAAGATATGAAATAAATTTTAAAAAAATATTTCATTATATCTGCACAGTGTTTGGTTATGCCATACATTTTTTATAAATGCTTTGAAAACGGATTTGTAATGAAATTTTATTTGTTTCTATTTTAATATATTTAATATCACAGAGTTCGCATCAAGAAAAGCTGCTATTTTGTCGTCCGTTGACTATTTTCAAAATAATTTGACTTTAATGTCACCGTCAAAAATGATATTTTCTTCTGTCTAGTAGTTTTCTAAATCATATAAATAGTCTGTTATACTGTAGAAATAGCCGTTTGAAAGCTTTTGTCATTTTAGAAACAATCTGTGTTTAATGCATTATAAAATGCAGTCCAGTCTAGTTATTTATTACACATTCCTACAGATTGTCTCTGTTCACTGTTGGGCATATACTGTATACTCTTCTCCCATAATCGCCACGATTGCCGGGCGGCTTGGCGAACAAAGCACTTATCTTCTCGCTCTAATGGCGCTACAGCCCTCACTCGTCTGTTGCATTTTAGCTACGCAATTTAACATAAATCAAAACGAAACTGAAACCTGAGCTTGTGATCAACCGGCGGCAACATTTAATTCATAATTATTAAACCAAAAAAAATATTAGTTTATTTTCCAATTTTTGAAAGAAATTCGAATTTGCCTTTTTATCGATAACAGTTTGTGTCTTGTTTACTTAATACGTAAATAACGTTATTAGCTTGATAATTTATTATTTATATTTATTACTAATATTAAATTAATTTTATTCATCGATATTTTACGCAGGAAAATAATTTGTACAGAGAGAAACCGTGAAATAGAATAGCTTTGGGCTGTATTTATATAATCTAATCCATTTTCTTTTAAATGAACTTGCATTTGTGCATTGCAGATATAAGACCATAGTATAAATGTAAGACCGTCTCTAAAAGTAAAAGAAAAACGTAAAAATCTAGGCTGTGTAACAATACCCGATCATATATGGAGACAGATCCCGCTGCAGGTCGGCGGGCGACCATAGTAGAGCGAGGACGGCCTCTGCACAAAAATAGTCATATTGTAAAGAGAAATGCGATCCAGACATAACGTCCTAAGAGCTTTTTACTGTACGGCGACACAGAGAGCGAGAGGTAGCTGTGTCATCGTCTCGCTCCCACGGCCTGCCCTTGATCTAGTTGGCGGCGGCGCCCTGCAATCTCCCCGAACGTCGCTTCGGTGGCATCTTCGTACGAATCATGCGTGTCATGTTGAACTCGCGGGTCACTAATGGGCACAAGTACGCCTGTTCTGTCTTAATATCGAATTTTAATAGTAAAATAATCGATTTCATTAAAATAAATGTCTTCTATTTTTGATCTGCTTATAGTAGTTTTATGAAACTAGTTAAGAACAAACGAACAAAAAACGAATAACGGTTTTGACAAATAATTTTACTATAGGTTCTGTAAATAAGAGCACACTTCTTTGATCGTTTTTCGGAGTTTTCTAATATTTATTCTATATTAATTTATTGCTATAAGAAAAAAAATTATAAGGTAACAAACGGAATATATATAGGTAACAAACGGAAACCTGGTAAGCTAAAAGATTGCTTAACTATGTGAAATGGTGAATAACCGTACATAAATATTTCTATAAAAATAACATTTTAAAAATTACGCGTACGGAGGGTAAGAAAGAAAATTAAAAGCATGAACAGAACAGATTTCAGAACCATGTTGCCGGGAAATTGCAATTGAGGAAGATGCTTTGAAGTCATTTTATTTCCTTTACTCTATGCAATAAATAGAAAACAAAATCGTAAAATGAGGAAGTATGTTACGGAATAAAGATTGGCTGTAAATTTGTTGTATCTAGTCTAATTAGACTCCGAATAGGAATAAAGCTAAGTCTAGAAAGAAAATAAGACGTTCTGTATGGATAATTTAAAATATTACTTCATGATACAACTTGTGGCAACTTACACTCAGAAATGTAGTCGTACTTTCTAAGATCTAAGATGTAACGGATGCATAAATTTTAAGAATAAAATAGTTTTTTAAAAAGCAATATAGAAAGAAAAATATATCAGTTTTTTATATATTGATGTGAGTAAAAATATAACAAATAAAATGACACGCTTGTTAAGAAATTGATACTTTTTATAACTTCTCACTCTCTTTAAATCTCTTTAAACACATTTTTTTAATTTAAAGAAATTGCTAAAATGGAATGATTGGTTCATTAAAAGCTTGCTTGTTTTTTTATCCATACAGAACGTCTTAATTTAAAAAAATTCAAAAAAGTTATATCGAAAAATTATAAAGCAAACAGTTTCGAATGATTTAAAATATGAGCTTTTTAAAGAAAATCGATGGTAAGTGAAAGCAGGAAAGTGAATTTCGTAGAGTTTTTGTTTATGTATATAGTTTATTTAAATATGAAGATATCTGGCATTTAAATCACCCAAAAATTCACTTTTTATTTGATATTGTGAAAATATGAAAAAAATCGTAAAAATACAAACAAGTTCTAGTAAAAACTTATCCATCTAAGCTGGGTAATATACATAATATGTGTTATTATCCAGTTTAGGTAGTGTACCTAAAGACGCCGTAGGAAATAATAAAATATTAATTGAGCCATTAGTAAGATTTTCATTCGTATCCACGAATGAAAATCTTACTATTTGTACTAAAATATAGAATTAATTTTTTCTTAATTAATTATTATCACGACGTACTGAGATGCCGTAGTTTTATAGGCATACGGTTTAGGAAGTTTTTCTTTTTCACTATAAAGTCATTTCTTTTTAATAAAAACAGTAGTATATCAGATATGTTTTTAACACATAATTTCGTCTCAACTGTGTAAGAAAGGTGGCTTCCAGAATGTCCACAATTTTCACTGCGTGCATATTTACAAATATATGTAAATATATATTTTTATCTATTTTTAACCCCAAGCCAACTTGTATATTTACTCAAATTGGTATGTGGACATACCATAACAACAAATGGTTATAAAATGCAACACAAACAATAACAAATAAAACAGAAAGACACAGCAATTCGTACAAACAAATGATCAGTCGTGAATCACCAAACAACTCCCTAATTCCTTTCCGGACACGATCAATGGAGGAGGAAAAAATATCAAGAGTGGGTGCGTGTTATAATATCGTATTAAACATTGTAAACGCATAAAAGACAAGTGAAGTCTGCATAATATTAATGTGAGTTATAGGGAGGCATAATCAATTTTGACATCGTTCTTTCACTTAATAGTCAGGAGGAAACGTGCCAAGATTTAGTTTAGTCAAGATCGAGAGATTATCAATCTACCACTTTAGTGATATAAAAAATACGTGATCAAAAATAAATTGAAGGCAATCACATCCGAATTAAAAAAAAATCTGTCTAAAATATATTCTCCAGGATGAGAATATAAGTAACTTCATACGGAGACCAGACTCCATTCGTTTCAAGCATGCTACGAGCTAACGAGTTTAGTCACGATATATTCGATGTTATGAAAATCATTACAACTGTGAGAATTCAGTATGATGAATCCTAGTAGCTTGTATGATTTCTGAGAAGTTTCGATCACACGATGGTTAAATGTGGATGATTATTTATATCTACATCGGAATCCTGCACGGATGAGACTCTTCGGTCCTAGTTCCGTTCAGCTATAATTGTGCACAAGGGACATGTAAGAAAGCCCTATTCAACACATAAAATAATCATAATATTAATAATTTATACACGAATTAAATTGTAAAAAATGTTTTCTTGAAAATAAAGAGAGAAACAGTGACAAATTCAATTATATATCATAAATTTAAATAATGCGAAAAGTTGTCGACAAAAAGGTGACTAGTTCAGCTTGTGCTATGCTATAAGCATTTCCGATACAATCGGTTTACAGCAAGCGCTATTGACAAATGCACACACATAAATATTCTTATGTAGACACAGCATGTACAAGAACATTAATAATAATTAATACATCAAGTAAATACGGATACAATAAAACGTACAATTGAAATGCAGGTCGTTGTAAACACTATCGCATGTATATATTATATGCCCATCAATAACGTATCTGCATATTGATATTAAATAAATATGTAAAAATATGCACACATTATTGTATATGGAGGAGACATAACACAAAAGAAATAGCAAGGAAATTGGGGAAGAAAAAACTATTTAAATAAAATAATTTCCAAATAATTCTTCGTCTATTCTATCGGCACTGGATCTATCATCACGGATGGACCTTTTAAATGCATTCATGGAAGCATTTAAAACACATGCTTCCATGAATACATATATATATATATATATATATAAATATATATATATATATATATATATATATATAAATATATATATATATATATATATTCACTCTGCCTTTTCAGTTCCAAATCGCTTTGTTTCTTTTCATTTATCTCGGAATGTAGCTATATTTTAATATCAAGGGAACACGAATGGCTGAAAAAACAATATTTCTTTAGTTTATATAATTAATTTTGTAACAAAGTAAGTTTCAACTTTCTTTTTTACAATTCTTTAAAAGGATGCGGTAGATACTTCTACGTTGGATGTTGCAGTACAGTGCCTATTCCCCTTAAGATTTCTTAATTTTCCCTTCCGATGACTTTCAGTTCTTGTGATTGATTAATTCCAATGTAAATTGTTTTTTTCATAGAATATTAAAACCTAGTTTAATTTTATACGGTAAACATGATATATAACTTGCTTCTTTTCTTCACTCTCTGATATTAAACAAGTTATTAATAGACCTTACAATTTAGACACTAAGATGAGCGATGGAAAAATATATCTATTTTCAGATCATTACAATAACATTGTAAGTTTCAATATCTCTAAAAAACTACAAAATAAAAGAATCGAAAGATAATCGAAAGCGTTTTACAAAGAAAAACAAAATTTCTTTCCTTACGCAATGCCAAGGTCGTCGCCTCACTGTAGGTGGAGTCCAAGTGGAATCCATTCAAGTGGACAACAAAAGCTTTTCCATAGGATATATTTTGTTTAACATCAATGTGCATTTGTCGAAATAAAATATTCAAAATGGGAGGGAGACAGCGCCGCTCGCCAAATACCAATTACAGACGACAAAGGCGATCGTTTGCCAATGCGGCATTAACGATACCGATTCTGCTTTATTTCGGCCGACGGCGTCACGCTGCTACGTAAACAATGCACCGATGCGCTTCGGACTCTGCTTTGGAAACGATACGCGTCCTATGAGTTCGTTAGTTTATCAATATTTATGGGGCTTTCTGTGCTTTGTGATTTTCAGGTTTAATTGGAACATTGGTACTTGGGGTTGTTATTATAATTACTGTAATATTGAGGACTTTTTCCAAGGAAGTTTCCATAATCTGGGCATTCACGATGTTCGGAAACGGGAACGAGCGCTTAAGTTATTTGAAACGTCTATTAATATAGTACTTTTAAATTTAAGCGACAATTCATTCAGGGGTAATCAGACATGATCATGTTAAATGATAAACTTGTGTGGAAACATTAACCAAGGATAAACGAGTTACTTATATGAACCAATGATAATAAGAGCCATTCAATTTAATATAATTTTTTTCATATACTCATAATATAGCTTAATTTTTTGTGTCCATGTGTGTGTATGTACGTCGGATTAATTATTTCCTCATAGATTTCCATCGGTTCACTGAATTTTAATGTACGAGATGCTGCTAGATTCCTCTATATCCTAAGAATACCTTACCTTATGGGCGGAGTTGTAAAAATGTATCTAATGTAAAACAGCAGGCAATATGAATATATTAATATGCACTAGGTATACTATACAATGATGGATGACGATGTAAAATACAGTACAAGTACAATTCAAACATTGGTTCCGCAGATTCAAACGAAATTCATTTAATTTCTCCGATAATCCTTATAATTTTGTTAAAATATTTAATTTGACCTCTACATTAAGTTTAGAAAAGCTAAGAAGCCTTCTTAAAATAGATCCCGATTAAGTTTCCATTATGTATAGGAGCTATTCTTAGTGCTTTTTGGAAGAAGTAGAATTATTTTGTTTTGCTGTCGTATGAGTTACCACTGATGGACCGAGATGGCGAGCTTATTAATTGCAAACCTAATATATGTAATTGCCTAATCTAACTCTATTATGAAATTTGCTTATATGTAAACAATCGCCTACACAGTAAGTTTTCTCTACTGCGACAAAAATGTATTGACATATTTTAATGAAAAAGATACAGTAATTTAAAACTTTGTATTGTAATTAAATAGGTTGTACGTTTCAGCGAGGTTTTACCTTTTTACTGGCAAAAAAACAGTTTTTATGTAACTATAAATTAATTTATCTACACATTTCATCATCACAATACCATGTGCCGAATTCATCTTTAATAGTCACAATTTAAAAAAAATAACATAATTTCAAAAATGGTTCGAATGAGTTTCAAATGTTTATAAATTTCATTATATATTATTTTTGTTTATTGACAGAACAAATGACGAATTCACGCCTGTTGCAAGCCCGACTTTTCTTGGAGTTTCGATTTCAATCGATTTCATTAAAGTTTGTGCATGCTTAACATTTTGCTATATGTTTTTTTGCTATGCTTATATGTTTTGCTATTTTTCATACTAATTGCAAAAGCGCGTGAAATAAAGTCCTTACGATAAGTCATCAGGAATGAGCACATGTTTATAATAAGGCCCAGTGATTTGTTTAGTGACATTTCATCATAGTTTTTATTTAAAATATAAATTGCATGAGTCGTATGTGTATTCGTTTCTATATTTCCTAGTATTAATTTTATATAATGCGGTGTATTGCAAGTGCAGGTCCGTTTTTTATACAGAAATATTATTTATTACGTATTACTTTTTCTCGCAGTTTTGTTTGTGTAGAAGTTGTGATATTCACAACTTTCACGATCGACGATTAAATTTGAACGTTTCGGGTTTCGTGCTTATTTGCTTTCTGGGACATGCCTCGCTAATATTAACGTAACCTTTGTCTAAATAAATATTTTACACATATTAACCTTTCTGAAAAAATATTCTTTGTGTGCACACTGAAAGATAAACAGACAGACAGTTACATTATATACATATACTAGCTGTGCCCGCGGCTTCGCCCGATGTCAAACATTTAAAAGCAATTCTAAAACGCGATCGCAGCGCTGCCTATGGGATCGAATTGTGAATCTAAACCATTCTCGAATCAATTTAATTACACATACAAAATTTCACAAGAATCAATACAGCCGTTTAGGAGGAGTTCAGTCACATACACACGGGCAGAAGATATATATATATATATATATATATATATATATATATATATGTGTGTGTGTGTATGTGTGTGTGTATTTCTAATTTAAGATAAAGCGAAGCTTACTTACGTATGTAGTTAAGCCTGGCTTTCTGCATCAGTCTTGTCTTTTGCCACTTCATGGAACTTAATATTTATTGCTTTCCCACATTATGAAAACACACAAAGTCAAATCGACTAATGTTTTCTTCCATACTAGTTCACTTTAATATGCATTATAATTTTCATTATCGCAATATAAAATTAAACGGTGTATTGTAGAACAAGTCACTGAAAATTTTGGACTTTACTCTTTAATAATCGATTTTCATATATAACTCCCGTTATGAAGTTTTATGAGGAGTAAAATCAGAGGTTCAGAGCGTTAAAAAGTGTAACAGTTTGTAGCTTTGAAGAGGAGGAAACTACCCATCCGATTTTAAAAATTCATACACCAATACATAGAAAAGACCTTTAGGATGTATATAGATTGTACATTATCCCGTAAAACAAATTTCAAATATTATGAAAAGTTAAATTTTGTAAATTTGGATGTAGGAGGTAATCTCCGAAACTACTCATCCGATTTAAAATTTCTTTCAACAGTATATTATCCCGTTAAAAATTTGTTATGGAGACCAGTTTTGCTACGTAAGTCAACAGTCGAACGAATGCGTTTCTCATAAAGGCTGCCTTAACGGTAAGAGATACATTGATAGATGATACTGATATTTATATTTATATATACACTGTGTTACCTGTTTTACATTCCGAGATAATCGTAATTAAGAAGTAACTCCAGTGGCGCGTCGGAGCAGACACGTTCAATGTTTTTTTACATTGTGATTTAAGTTAATGTCTTATTCCCTCTTATGAATTAATGTATGTGAAATCGATTCATGATGTTTGAATAGTAAATATTTTCAAGAGACATTCCATCCAACATGAAGTGATATAATATGAGTATCTTTGCTAATAGCCCACCTGAAGATATTGTAATACAACGAAACCTAGGTCGTGGTAAAGAAATACAAAAAAAGTAGAAATAATACTACATCATGTAGTTTCATTTAATTGTGAGCCTTAATGCTATTAAGAAAACTTTACTAAGATAACTTGATATTCTATTTTTTTTCTTATGAAAATACTTATCTTTTATATCAAAATTATCATTTATATTATTATGATACACCTAATTGAACTGTAAAGAAATCCTCGCTTGAATTAAAAACCCATTCCTTGTTTTTAAAGTTTTATTACATCCAGTGGAAAAATTATCAACTTCTATATATAGTGAAGCGGTGCTGCCTTTTGTTGTAAATATGATTTCAAATAGAATAATTGTATATACTTCACTCGTAATGGCTGTTGGTTTCATTTATATTTTTTGTAGAATATTGTAAGATATATGGAAGTTAAACGGAAGCAGGTGAGTTAGTTTGAAAACTCATTGCTTATATAATCGATCTAGTTCCTGACTCTAATTGCCATTACATTGTTCGTTGCGTAATATCGGACCACTCGAGTCACGTCTTTGCGACTGGCTTCTCGACTTGGTGTTGAGTGGCTGCCAAGCGAGTATAGTAGAGATCAAACGCTGGTCGCGTTTGATTAAGAATACAAGAATGACTACAATATTTTTTTAGCTTCCACTTAGTAGATTAAGAAGAACCAACTCTATGGTTTATATTGCAAAGCCATCATTTAAACGTTTGGTATTATTTGACTCACAAAGAATATAAGTAGAGGTGGTAAGTAAGCGTAGCCGCGCGCCACGCATGTGAAAATCGAAGTGGAAAAGTACATTAATGTTTGTTTACTTTATTATTGAAAACACCGTGATACTAAAGTGACAAAACGTCAATCACTTAATACATACGTGTTATTTTCGGGACAATAAGTTAATTATTTACAAAAAAATTTGTCAATATATCTCATTGTGACCAACTAAAACTAAAATTATTTCGGTCATTATAAACCTTAACATGTTTGAAAATTCGGTAAGCCTTGGAGACTAACAATCTTTGTTACATTTATTTAAATTTTATTCACAACAAAATGAAATACGTGATGTAGTATTATATCTACTTTATTTAAATTATTAACCACGACCTAGGTTTCATTGTATGACAACATCTTCAAGTGGGCAATTTGTAGAGAATGTTTCTCTCTCCTTTATATTTAAATTGCCCACCTAAAGATCTTGCCATACAACGAAACCTAGGTCGTGGTTCATAATTTAAATAATGTAGATATAATACTACATCACGTAGTTTCATTTAGTTGTGAATAAAAATTAAGAGATAATGAATGTCTACAAAATTAACGCCAAATATATTCAATATTATATTTAATTAAATCCTATTTTTTAAATAAACTTTATTACACCATCTTCTGTTGTTTATTTCTGTTTTAGAACTTATGTAGGTATCTGTTGTGTTAAATGTATATAATAATTATTTTTATAGTCCTAAATATTAGAACTTCAAATTTATTTTTTCCTATTAAAAATTAAATTGAAAAATATTAACTTATCTATGTTATTATGTTGGTTTAGCTCAATATTGTGATAAGCGGTTGATAAATGTGTAAACAACATTAAAATTATATAATGTTTATTGCGCGATATAAGCATATTTGACTCAAGTGTGTGGAAACGAGAGAGCGTTTCATAATTTTGGACAGAGCTGGGGACTCTGCCATGTAATTGGTGCATTTAAAATTAATTTGTTACACTTGGCGATATGTGTTTTCATACAGTTTCCCGAACACCACTTGTTCTATGCTTTGACTAGTTCCAAAAGAGACACACAAATTTTATGTTATTAAACAATGTGATAAACATCATACTACAGTCATTTGGTTCATTAATTTTTGTAGTCAATTTTCTTAACTAATTTAATAATGGTGTTTATCCATTTCTATTCATTGTTAACGAATTTACTTAATGAATATACCCATAAGGCATTCGTTTGTGCTCTAGCAACTGTTTTATTTTAGCGACTATATACATACACGTTTTATAGTTTAATTTTCAAGGTTTTAAGCAAATTACTTCACCGTAAATGTCAATTACGCAGAATCTCGATCTCTTGTTCCAATTAAGATATCGAGGTCGACCGTCGGAGATTGTCTTCTTAGCAATCTACAACATCCGGCCACCCTAATCGCAATTCAGTGTACGAGTGGAGCTTTTAAACAAATGATTCAATCTAATTTACTCGTAAATTGTTAGTTTCTAGTATTCGGATGCCGGGTTCAAATCGTGTGTTTGAAACAAGTTTCATCAACTTGGTGCACATGACATAAAATTAAGGGCTGCGCCTTACGTTACAGCGAGAACATTGCTCATCCAACACATAATAATTCCACGTACATGCGCCACGAGGCATCAGCATCAGTAAACTGAAGCACACGAGGAGAATCAACCGAGCGAGCGCCAACCTCGAATGTCATGACGTAAAGACAAAGGGGCTGTGCGAGAAATGAAAGGTTAAGCGTAAAACATTTGTTAAACGCAATAATCTTAAAGCGTATCCACATTCTGGTAAGTTCGAGTTTATATAAATGATGGCAGTTAAATGTTCTTGTGCAACACCTTGTGTTTTGACGAGAGACGGGGAGAAACGTGCAAAAACATGCACCTATGAATCCAGGTTTTTTAAATACGTTTTTCGTTAGCTTTAATACATTACGCTTTATTCTATGTGTATTATTCTAGGTAAGTATAGTACGGACTTTAGAGAACTTTTTTATTTATATATGTTTCATGTCTATCATGGGTAAGTTGTCTCTATGTATAGCTTTGTGTTCTGTGGTAAAATTGTCGAAACGAAACACTAATGTTATCACTTCTGCGTCAATCACTTCTGCGGAATCACTTATCCGTCCGTCACAAGTTATTTTCTTGGAAACTATTCACGTTAAAAATTTGAAATTTGACACCGGGATAGAGTACGGTATCCTATTTATAAACGTGAAGTTCAAAAAGTTTTTGTCCTGAGAATTTTTTGTCCTGAGAATTATTTTGAGGCGGTAAATTTGGAAAGTAAAAAATAAAATGTTTTAAGGTTACCGTGTAGGGTGTCAAATGAAAGCTTATTGAAGCATGAATTGAACCATATATATATGATATATTTTTTAAGATTGTTTTAATATTTTCCGGGAAAATTTAAAAATTGTTGTCCTTTACACTTTTCACCAAGAGGTGACCCTCTCAGAAAATTTTTCAAAAATTCATGAACATTACGAATCAGAATTCATGAACATTGAACGAAAATGATCACGACTGAAACATTCCGACACGAGTGATTTTTGCAAATAATTTAATTGTTTATTTGCTTGTAACTACGGAACCACTAGTTTTACAGAAAAGTTTTCGAACAAAAAATGTGTCTTAGGACATGTAAGGATACACGCTTTCCAGAATTATTATTTTGACTCACTCGAAATCTTTCCACTTAGCTCCGCGCATATACGATCTGATATGGCATTTAAGTGATCGACGGTGGGTAGCATGTCGTGTTTTTGTCGATTTTTTTTATCGCTTTTAGTTCACAGAGGTCTGACAACTTTAAATTAGTTATTTTTGTTCTAAACTATGTCCATCTCATCATTAGACGGAAACTATTTCGGGACTATGACACGATAAAGATATGAAAAATATATGTTTTGTGCCTTTATATCTCCGAAACTAATAGTCGTGAGATAAAAAAGTATATAACTTTTGGTTCGTGTAGTCAATTAGTAATAAATATAAATAATGAATAGTAATAATTTTCTCCTCTTTAGAGTTCAATCCTTTAAAATAAAAAAAAAAATGAAACCTTGTAAGATCTTTCACGTGTCCGTTGTTACAGTTGCTTTTCTTAGAAACAGTTTGATGTAGAAACTTTTAAGTTTGCATAGTAAACAAACATATTAATCGGTTGATATAATCATCATAGATAATACTAAAAAATATTTATGTAAAACTTTTAGGGCGTTTGAGAGTAATTTAAGTGCTTCAAAATTGTTTGTAATATATATATTTTGTGTAGGATAGTTTGAAAGGGCTACTTATATGGGTCTTAAATTATTATTTTGTCTCGTATGAAAATATATCGTTGAAACGAATTTCGTATGAGCTAGTAAGAATAAAAGCAAATGTGATAATCCGAAATAATAAACAAAAAATCTGTTTGTAATTATTTGCGACGAAACTTGACGAAATTGTGTGAGTGCTTTACTTTCTTTTGTCCTGTGAGTATTGCCTGGATAAATTTTGTTTTAGTTAGTAAAAATGAAAACAAATTTGAAAGTGTAAAATAATAAACATATATAATGTGTTCATAATTATTAAGAAATACGATAGTGTGGAGGCTATTGTTTATTTTGTTCTGTAAATAAAATGTACTGGAGGAGCAAATTTTGTTTTAATGGGTAAAAATGAAAACAAATGTGAATGTTCAAAATAATAAAGTGTTAAATAATCTGTTCATAATTATTAAGAAATACAGTGCTGTGGTTGCTCCAGTTTCTTTTGTCCTGCAAGTGAAACGTATTATGGAAGTAAATTTCGTATCAGTAATTAAAAATGAAAACAAACGTGATAATCCAAAATAATTAAATAATAGGATGTTTACTTGTTTATATATCATGGATGTTATAATTGTTGAGCGTTGAGGGAAACATAGTGAATAAATGCGATAAAAACAGACGAATATCACAATTTAACCTCGCCATTATCAGAGTTTGTATGTCGAAGAACTACCCAAACATATAAATCTGTAATTCCTGTTTGTACAAGATTGTTTACGCTGAAGCGCCGTCGATGAAATAGGGTCGACGCGGCGAGGTCGCGTGCGGAGCCAGATTTCTTACTTTATTTACAAGTACCGGGGAGCGATCCCGTAGAAACGATAAATTTAACGGAAATTAATGAAATATTTAACTTTCCACTCAGTTGGGCGAAGATGGCGCGGAATGGCCGGAAGAGGATTTCGATGAATTATTGTTTTTAATAAATTCTTGTTTAGTGAGACCGCGTCGGTGCCGAATGGTGCGCGATGACCTCCACCGCTCCCCGCCGCTCCCGACTTAATTGCCGCTGAGAGGCAGACACGATATAATTGGGACATATTTCGGCGGTTAATAATTAACGTTAGTTAATTAACTGAAAGTGGTACAGCCACCAATATGAAGAAATAAATTTGATAAAAGAGTATACCGAAAAACGAGAAAGGACGAGGAAACTGCCTAAAATATTTTTTGTTTAGATGAATGAAGCCTCGTTACAAATGCGAGCATTGTAGAAATTCAAATATCTAATATAAGTCCACTTGCAGTGATATGAAAAAAAAATTCTGTAACATAAACAATTATTTTAATTATACGAAACTTACTCTTCACATTATCGCTAGTAAGTGACAAATCTACATTTATCTCAAAGAAATTACATTAATTGTCATTCGAGAGGTTTAAAATAGCCTTTTAAGTAAGAAAAAATATAAAATAAATAATTAAATATGAAATAAATAATTTTTCTTGGTTTTATTTCACGAATCAATAATATACAAAATACAATACACACTTTAAAAAAAAAAAATGCAGTATTAGTGGTGAATTCTAGTTTGTAATTGAATGCCTTTATCCTGTCTGAAACGTGTTTTTACGCGTTATCGTTGTGCATTTTATATTAAAAAGTATTAATAAAATTGTTCATGTCACGAAATTAGCGACTGTTTTAAATATTCAACCTGAACCTCCGAGAAACAATCAGCGCATAAAACATTTAGTCCAATGTCTTAAATGTTGGGAAATTGTTGGAAATTTAAAACGTGTATATGAATGAGTGAAAATTAATTCAGATTCGATAAATAGCAAAACAAATATTGACGTGTGCGAAGCATATACTCCGCGCGCGTATACGGTCGGGATTTGCGTTAGTTGTACGTTCTAAAGGACGATCGTAATTTGTCACCCAAATACACGATTACGTGACTTTGTTCGCAATAGATTCGGTACGTTTTACTTTGTAGTCTCACGTAATACTGTCGCTCGTCTCTGCGGGAATTACATATACGTAGATGCGACTAATTCCCTGTTCGTTTTATTTGTCCTATTTAGTGTCTCTTTAATTAGTGCGATAAGAAATAAGTAACGCTTAGTGTAATTTGGTAGGTGACAACCGTATTCGTAAATCGAACTTTGCGCTAGCAAATAGTGTCTGTGGTCGCAATGCGCCGCATTCTTAATTCATAAATAACGCATAGCCGTTGTAATTTCGCTGCGTTCATTACGCGTCTACGTAGAAAGTTAGAAACGTCAAAACATAAAATAGCTTGTTGTGGTATCTTAGTGAAGACATAGCATTGAAAACATGTTAACATACGAAACCGAAGAAGAATTTGTGAGATATATGGGAAAATATTTGGATTAGGATCCTCGATGTTTGTTTCGGCTAGTTATACGGGACTTTGACAATCCTGTAGAAATATATCGTGATGTCGGATTTAGAAAAAGATACAGTTCTTAAAGGGCTACCGTCGATCTCTACTCTCTACTCTTTCAGCCGATTGTAGTTTTTAGGGTATTATGTTACAGGTAACTTTCAAATAAGTAGTTTTAGAACATTACTCGTTTTACTAGTTAAACTAGGTTTTAGAAATATAATAATATTGATAGCTTAGCTATAGCTGAATTGTAAATATAAATGTCTTATTTTTAAATGTGCATCATATTAAACTGAAACTGTGCAACAAAAAAAAAACGATTTCCTTAACATACTACCTGTTTATAACTTTTAACTCTTTTTCAGAGTGTTTTGGTCAATATAATAAAGTTCAGCCAATCCAACTATGAGCCGAATAATAGAAAAAGTTTCAAAATGTATTTGCGGTCATCTAAACCGATATATAAAATTCCCTGTGAACGTTAAAGACAATAAGAAAATTTTTTATAAAAAGTTCACTTTCCTGGAGTAATTGCTTGTATATATGGCACTCATATAACAATTTAAGTCATATGATGAAATTTTCAGGAACCGAAAGCGATTTTTTTCACTAAATGTTCAAATGGCGTGTGGCCTCGTGCTTTATATTTATGATATTGTTGTCGAAAGGCCTCGGTCAACTTACGACAGCCGCATTTTTGACTGCAGAAGCTTGAAAAGAAATCTATGGTAATGATAACACTGAAGCCTGATTTTGAACTCAAATAAACAGAAATACAATTGAAAAACTCAGGAAACGAACGAACGAATGAATGGATGTAGCGAATGCTGCTTCCTACACAGCTTCGAGCCAACGAGTGAAGGACTCCACACAATCGGCGCTCAGATCTCGAAACTTATAACGAACTCGAAATGCGGCGGCACGAGTGATAATCAAAGAGCCCTTCAATTAAAGCTTTGATGACGAAAAAGCTTGCTGCCCCGTTCGGACGAAACTCTAGTGGAAACCACCGCCGCGCCCACTTCAACTGACGGCCGTGCCCTCTTTGTTTGAATAAATGAAGTAGAATCGGCAACGAACTGAACAACTGTTTAAGAGTGTATGGTATGTGTGTTAATTGTGAGAACATCATATTTTTGTAACATTTGGCGTTTCAAAATTTTAGATAAAGGAGAGTGACTAAAAATACAACGTTTATTTTTTTAACTTATGTGAATACAATTCTCTAGTTCTCAAAGTTTTCAATATTTTTTTCATAACGTTGTAGGCAATTATTATTTCTGCTATTACCATTGTTTATGTTCAAATATATCTCTGGCCACAATTTGCAGTCAGTGCAATGGCTGTGGCTGTGAGAGCTGGGACGTCTTCATATTAATAACTATTTAATTGTTTATATTTTATACGTGGGATTCGTGAGCACAATTTCAATCTTAATACGCATCTATTAGGTTTCGTATTTAAAGGGTTCGAAAAGAACCCTTTTGCCCTTCTGCCCATTTATATGAGACTTGTAGTGTGTTGTAGTGTGTCTCTTAAACGTGTGCGTTTTAAATTTAAATTTTACATATGCCGTGTAATTCTCTAACCAAAAAACCGAAAAAAACTGGTTTAAAGTTGTATATGATTTTATTTTGCTCTACGCGGCCGCATTTTTTTTAGCCTAATGGTGTGAGATATAATTAATGAAGTTTTTAAGTGAGGTACACTGTTGATAACATTAATATCTAGATATTTAAAATTTCTGGTCAAAATTGAAAATACCCTTCATTCTGAAAAAAAATTATAATTGTGATAATAATTACTTAGTTATGATTAATACGAACTTATGATTTTTGGTTATTAAGAATCTCTATAATATAAATTTATTTATCTAATTTATACATATGGTGGACTTATAGCTACGCGAGCAATCTCTCACTGCCAACCATAACACTAGTCCAGCCCCGTTTGCCGAATGGCCGGGAATCAAACCGCGGTGCACTGCATCGTTAAAGGCTGTATGCCTTGTGAACAACCCAGAAGAAAACGGCGACCACAATAGTATAAAATAGCGGTAAATAGTTTAAATTAGCAAATATTGCACACTAATCGCGGTTCTTGAATTAAGAATCCATATCTATGCATTCATTATTTAAAGTTAATACCGCTGTACGCACGGAACCCTCTTAGCGCTAGTTAGTCACATTTTCCCAGTTATTAGGGTTCGTAGACCAACTTTGAAAACTCATAGTTTCGCCATGTCCGTCTATCTGTCTTTCGGTCTATACGTCACAATCGTTTTACTCGCAAACTGTAAATCTCATAAAGGTTTTATTTCATAAATTTGCAGGTACAAATATGTACCATAAAACAATATTTGGCATGGTTATTCGTATAAATGTGCACTCATAAAGTTATAAATAAACCTTTTAAATCAAATTTTTAGGGTACCTCTCCAACATGAAAGGTGTGGTTGAATTTTTTTCGTATATTCTTTGTCGTTATATGTCTTTCAACAATATTGGGCGTTTATCACTTTTTCTATACAGGGATAAGTTTCGGAAATATTCAAGCTTTAATATAATCATTTTCGCTAGCGTTACGTATCTTTTAAAAGCTAAACCGATATTTTTTAAATATCTGAAAGTATTCAAGATAGTAGTTATACCTAACGAAACTAAAAGAAAAACTATCATAGATGAATAGGTTATATACTAGTTTACTGGTAATAGTTGACCAACTTGCGAAATATAGTTGGATCTATAAAATGTTCATAGAAATTCCATAGAATTTACTCCAAAATTAGCTGTATATTTTAGTATGCACATTTAATATGTCTGTAAATGAATTAATAAGCACTTTATTTATTTATTTACAAAGGGAGAAATAATATTTAAATATGCACAATTATATGTCTGTGAAAGATGTAGTAGGCAATAAATTTACGTTGGGGAAAATTAATATCTATGAATAGTTTTATGAAAATAAAAAAGGTTAAAATTAAAGGTTCATAACGATTTTTATTACTACGCTTTTGAATGTATTGAAGGTAATTGATAAGCGGATTTATAACCCTTACGATTTTTTTTATAAAGTCAGAGCGAAAAAATGTTTCACACTTATTCCATAGATGTGGTCCCATTGAATTAATTTCTTAAGACGAAATTGATGTTCCTTCTAGTAGTTTGCATTCATCTGAAAAAAATCCTAGATACTGGAAATTACTTCAGTTACGTTACGTCAACGGCTACCCAACCCTAATCTATATGTTTTCCAATACATACTTGATCAGCTTTTAATCTAAAACATTACGAGTAAAAACAGATATGCTACCTTTTTCAATATAGCAATTTCGTAGTACATACATAACATTGGTTTTACAATAAGAGTACGCATGTAAAACACGACCGCTTATTGAAAATAATCCTTGTTTATTTTCATCGAATGAAGCGGGAGGACAAAGGCAACATTTGTCCGGTGTGAGCGGTGCGTCTAACGTCGTTAGGCTGGACCCGCTCGCTCCCACACGATGTAAATTGAAGGCAGACCGCTCGCGGTGAACAACTCAATTTTTCACACTTTATTGGGTTCGCAGACGCGGTGAGTTCAAAAACTAATATAATCCTTACTCTATTGAGTATGCCATCGTGTCCATTTATTAACATTTGAGTGTGCTCAACTTGCATTACTACTTATTAACCACGGTTTACATCGCTTCAATAGTCTATTTCAAGAGGCCTATTACATCATTATTTTTCATTATGTTTTCTCTAGTCTGTGGTTCCAAAAGTTGGGCAATGCGTTAGTTTAAAATTTGACACATTATTCAACTCAGTAATTGAAATCAAAAGACAGTCAATGCAATGAAAAACACGGTCATCATAAAGAAGAAAAAAAGATCGTCATAGCCGTACTCATTGCGCTTTTTGGAATCGGGGGTGTCATTTTAGAAGAAGGAATTACTGTTAACCAGAATTATCATAAGGAAGATTTCATAAAGCTGAGAGAAAAAGTCGGCCATAACTGTGGAAAAATAGCTTTATTTTTCACCAGCCACCTTTCTCTTAAGCGGTCTTTGACTGACAAGCTCATTGCCATACTTGAACATCATCCATGTTCATTCGAAACAATTTTTAATTTTTCCAAAAAGTTAAATCAGTACTTAAAAGAACACGTTTTGGGTCAGTTAAACGGTGAATTTTTAAAGTAAAAACTTCTTTAGACGCACTTTCGTACTTTACTTTGAAATGAAAACTTATTATGAGAAGTGAACGAAGCTCAGGCGTTCGCTCAGATCGGTGACCCCGAGCCCGTTTGCTTCGGGTCGGTGACGCAGAACTTCGGGTCGGTAACGAAGAGCTCGTTTGCTTTGGATCGGTGGCGTCTAGCCGTTCGTTTCGGGTCGGTGATGCCGAGCTCGTTTTCTTCGGGTCGGTGATGCTGAATTGGGTAAACTCGGCTCTCTTTGGCATCGGCCTAGCTAGTTCAGTATCTAATAATGTTTAACATGGAGTGCATTTTTTCAAGAATTACGTTCTATTTTTGAATAACATTTTATTTCAGTACAATTTAATAAAACACGCGTGTACTATTTTTCCAACTAATTTCCCATTCAGTTAGCTCCGTTATATTACCGGCTATTTTCGGCTTAATTCGACCAGTTCGTTTATATCAGTGTATTGCATTAACCTATTTTAAAACGTTAAAGGGAAAAAGAATTCATAAATATAATCGGGTTCGTCCGGGATTTCAACCCGGTATCTCTCGCATTCAAAGTGAAAGCCATATCTCTAGCCTAATGAACAACGACATAGGTATGTGTAATTTTTTAAATAAAATAAAATTTTAGTATAAAATATGTTTGGTAATATTTATCGATAGATGGATACTGGCTTCGTTGTTCAAATCTTTGCTTGCGCTGGGCTTGTGTTAATATTTTAATATAATACGAGAACTTTATTGTATTACAATAAGTGTAGTATATCAAGTGACACAGTGATATATTTTCCTAATCATCAGGAAGCGATATACACTCCACGTGATATGCATCGAAATGTTAATCATACGAATTCTTCGTACAATTTTTGTTATTTTTCCTATTTCCTCAAAATTTGATGGAAATTTCAAGTTATTAATATGATTTAATTTCTTGAGAAATATCATCTTAATATTCTTCAGTATGTTAATATCTTTTCTCTTTTCTTCTATTCTGTCGGATAAAATGTTTAAAAATATATCAAAAATGAAGCAGAAGAAATCAGCATAAAGATCTACTCTGATGTTTTGAAATAGAGTCATCAACAAGATTTTAATCCTAAAAAATCTAGAATTACTCTAAAAATATAGAATTTATTCTAAATATTATGTCTACATATTATTCCTAATATATTATCTTATTTTATATTAAATTAAATTGGCGCTGGATGGATAATGTGGCACACGCTACAAATGGACGCTGGAGCGAGCGAATACTGCACTGGTGGCCGCGCGGTGAACCTCGTCGCCGCGGCTGTTCCATCGTTGCTGGAGTGGCGAAGCGGTACGTATCTCATATGGATCACGAAGGACAGAAAGGAATAGCAAGATATGGAGGACGCCTCTATCCGATAATGGGTACCCCAATGACTTGAGTACGAATATAAATTAACTACCACAAAATTATTTAATTATTGAAATTAAGTATTTTTTTCTACGTATACAAAAATTGTTTAGTGATTTAGTATAAGTGTTTAGAATAATATTTATATTCAAATTAATGTAAGTGCGATTTAATCATTCAAATATTGTAAACTTTTTTGTTTTGCTCTTTTATTGGATTTATTTGGCTTAAATAAATAAATATTATCTTATAACGGATGGACATGGAGACGCACTAAAGGCACGTAGGAACCTTTACAACTTTATCCTAAGTCCGTATGTCAAATTTTATAAATTAATCTAAAGCTGGATGTCAAGTGAAATGACGAGAATTGATTTTACAGTTTAAAATTTGAACGAGACTTGTTTTTTTCGCATATCCCGCTGAATGAGGTGTCATTATACAGGTAGATACAAATGCAAGCAATTATGTCATATGTAACTCTTTATTTAGTTGTATTATTCGTCAGATATAAGACTCTATAAATACTTGCAATTTATGTGCCCTACTACTTCTAATATTGCAACTAGAAGTTCAAAAAAACCTGAAAGAAATTCGATATTATTGTTTTTGTTAGGCATTTTCCACTAAAGTGGCGTTTATTTTTATAAAAAAGTCGTACCTAATTAATATCTCATATAAAATAATAAGATAATGTAGGAAAGAGTTAAAGGCAAAGAAAATAAAAATTATTTACAAGTACAATAATGGGACACGTCAGATAGTGGCGGGTAGATTTCTATTATATACAATGGTGATCCGAAGTTGTTGTTTTAATGGCTGTAATATTGCAACTAGTTTAATATGAGTGTTTATTAACATATTATAAAGTGTAAGTGATATTTATTTATTTCTTGAAAACCACATGCCCAACTTAGAGTATTTCCCAAATCGCTGGGCATGTGGAAGAACATATAACCAAGAGTTATAAAAAATGATGAATAGGACAATACACTCACAGAGAAATTCCATACAATTGAAAAAACAAGTACATAGTAATTTGGATAAACATCATCTAGCATTACTAAGCAACTCTATGATTCCATTTCTGAAACGGTCAATAGACCAGAAAAAAATATCTAGACTGGGTGCATCTCGCAACACCGCGTGGAGCAATGTGAGTGCATGAAAGACAGACGAACGCTGTAGAATTTTCGTATGCGCTCTAGGAATGTAAAATAAATAATGACATCGTCCCCTCATGTAGCAGCCAGGAGCATAAAGGACCACTAAACTCAGAATCGAGAGGTTATCAACATAATGATTTAATATTTAAAAAAAGTGCATCATTAAAAGCAATTCCTTGAAGGGAATTACACCCACCATTCCCATGATGAAATCTGAGGGAAATAAATAAGGATAATATCCATACATTTTATAATACAAAAATCTATTAACATTTTTAAATATTTTCTCCAGCATGAGGATATAAGTACCCTCAGATGGAGACTAGATGACTGCATACGTTTCAAGTATACTACGGACTAGAGCTACTACGGAATAAGAGTTAAATATATTTAATACCATGAATAAGAACTGTGCTAAACTAAAGCGTTTTCAGGAAACTTTTATTTTCACTTCTATTCTTCAAGGAATTCAATGAAACGACAGTTTCATGGGAATAAAAAATTATATTTTGTAATGTACTCCATATTTTCTTATTTATAGATAAATTTATGTTAAATTGTAAAGTCTAGTAGTACTCGGACCCGTACGGTATGCTTATGGTCTGTCATCATTTTTGATGGATTCACTTGACATTTCTATGATCCCCTCTGTTTATTAGCAGATTACTGGTATACATTGTGGCCAGAACTGATAGTGTAAGTGGTAACCAAATATCAGTACTATTGTGCTTCTAAATTTATGAATGAAATTAGCTTTCAGTTAATTAACCATCTTTAATTAATCTTTGATAATAACCCATCTGAAGATGTTTTAATAAATTGAGACCTAGGTCGTAGTACCTAGGTAACGAAACCTAGGTCGTAGTAATGTTGTAATACAACGAAACCTAGGCGGTAGTTTGAATACATTTTTAGCAAGGAAGAAGATTTATTGTAGCAGGGATACAAGAAATGATGGTACAAAAATGATCATAATATTTTTAAGAATAAAATAAATAAAAAACTAATAAGAACTCTATTTATCTTTTTTTATGTTAGATATTATAGACACATTGTATGTTAAGTAAATCCGTTTACAGAGAGTACACTTTGATTTTATCAACGATTTGGTATGTTTGTATTTTTTTTTATTTCTTATAAATATTTAATTGTCGTGTTTGTAATATAATATTCGTTTGTTTTTCTACATATCAAAATGAATATTTCAGTAAGTGGTCTGTTTAAAAAATAATTATGTTTTAAATATACACACTTGGATTTGAACCCAAGAGTTCAAAATCCGATGAGATTAAGAAAAATTTGTACCGGCGTTTTACACTTGTCCATTAAAATTTAGTTTGAAAAAAAAAACGAAATCGACTAGGTGGATGCAATAAATAAACAACTGGCGGATCATGTTTTGTGTAGTCGTTTATATTTGTTAAAACGGTAATGCAAGTACATAGTCATTAGCTAGAAGAAGTCAACTGCTAAATATGAGCTTTCTTCTACAAATTTCCACGAAAATCCCATACTGCTTGGACCTGACGCCGTTCCGCGATTTTTATTAGGTCATCTGTCCAGCTAAGTTGTTGGGTTACACTTTGTGTTACAGTTTGCGTTTCTGGTAAACTCTCTCCATTTGAGAACTTTTGTCCCGAAAGGTAGTTGGTTCTGCTCACCGGCCAGTTGTCACTTCCGCTTACCAATCCCACGGGCTATGTCCATAACGTTAGTTCTCCTGCGAATATCCTCATTACTGATAAATTTTCGTACGGAAAGCCTGTGTATAGCCCTTTTCACAGAAAGGTAAGTGGTCTTTCGAGACCGATAGTATGGTGCTACGTCTCAATGCCAGTTAATTGAATGTTAACTGAAATTTCTAATAGAATACTTAGATTTTATCGATTTTTTTTAAAAACCTACGGTTGAAAAATTAGGAGGCAACTGACCGCATATCATTTTATAAACTTCAAAATTCTTATTCTTTAATCGGAGCTCAAAAATGAAAAAAAGAAACAAACCGCCAAGTTCGAGTCCGGCTTGCGCTTTGAGATTTTTTACATGGTTTGAAGTAAAATTACTACATTGATCATAAGTCACTAATACGGACTTTTTTGGTATAATTAATGTTTAAAAATACCTGATATCATTAAGTAGGGTGATATATATATGTTATCGTGTGAATATCTGAAAAATTGTTACATGTAGATTCATCGTTTTTACACATTCCTTATTATATCCCTGAAGATATATTACGTAAAATTGTAAACAATTTTGAGATATGCAACTAAGATATAAGATATATGAAATTTTTTTCGAGTATCTAATTTACACTTCCATTGCTTAAAATTTCCATATAAATATCTTTGATTGTTACATTCCAATATACTTGCGGGCAGCTAATCCAAATTTCAACTTTTCATACGTCAAACATTTTCTAAATAGATGGATGGACAGATATATGAGTGATCGAAAAGGATTTTGTTTTTTCTTTCAAAGTAAGGAACCCTGAAAACAGCAAATATAAGTTTAATTTAATTTTAAACGACTCATCCCATGATACCTCGATCGAAGGGAATGGCAAACAATTTTGCTCTCACTTTACATGTGTAGGGAGAGCGGCCTTCTTTTGATTAATTTGATACGTACTAAGATTTTTTATCAGGCATTTACTTGTAAAATCTAGAAATATATAGGTTTATGCGTAGACAGATAGACAGATAGATAGATATAAAGAAATTAAAGAAATTAGGTGTCCTTGTTTCACTATGGAACTTTAAAAATTTAAACTATCCCCCTGAACTTTTAATGTAGTTCGGTGTATTACAGTGAGCATTCAAAGATTACTGTTTCAAGTGAGAACACTCGATTACGCGATACACAAAACAAGTTTGCCAAGTGATTTCTAAAACCTGTAACCGATTACGGTAACCGTAGCGTCGAGGTCTTTGGCAACCATACCTAGCGTAGGATCGAGGTGGCGCATCGGTGGTGGTTAATACTCGGCGGAGCGCCACGTTCATTATGTGCAGACGCGTTCCTCGGCGGGGCACGTTCCGCTTCACGCGCAGCCCTTATCGCCGGGCGTTTCCCATTAACTTTTTCAATTTAACACCATTATCGGGTACCAGCGTGGGCCGACGCTCGCTTCTGCAAAGTACTTTAGCGCTCGCGTCTTAACGGAGAGAATGAGCGAATGCGCGGCCCCTTAGGTTCAAACGCGTCGTGAGATGTATTCGTTCGCGTAAGGCGGTGTTCAATCGGCTTAACCATTCAAATGCTTGCTTTTTTGGAATTAGTAAAACGTAAGGTTAAACTTATTTATTTTAAATTAAATTTTAGTAAAAGTTTATACATGTGTTGTGACTCTCTCTTACAATACCACCATCACCATGCTGGCATTATATTCTCCCAAGCTCACAAAAAAACAATTTATTTCACGTTGCGATGAGCTTGGGAGAATGTAATGCCAGCATGGTGATGGTGGTATTGTAAGAGAGAGTCATAACACATGTATAAACTTTTACTAAAATTTAATGTAAAATAAATAAGTTTAACCTTGCGTGTTACAAATTCTACAAAAAGGAAGCATTTTCGGAGCGGAGAAAGTTTTCTAGTAAAGAAAGTTTCTACTCACAAGTTGCTTCTCTTGGAGATCAATAATTCAGGAGTTGACTTTACATTTTGGGGCAAGTTCACCACAGCATACGTACTTTTTTATTACAGATATAGGAATTATGATCCCATATTATCGTAGGCTCGTCAGAACGTAGCTACTTTATTCAGTCACCCATAATATTTTTACTTTGCGCAGCGACAATTGAGTAGTTGACTCGACAGATCAGGGAAAGCCCGCTTCAGCATACGTACTCTACATTAAAAAGAAAGGAGTTCTGACTCTATCTTCCCACAAGCTCGTCACAACATACCCAATCCATTCCGCCACATGGAAGATGCGTCCCTTGCGTACCGACAATGCAGGAGTTGACTATGTTTCAGAGAAAACTCACCTCTGCATTCAGAGTCTACAGCGCGAATTTGCGGGAAGATAAAGTTAGAATTGAAGAGACAGCAGCTATCGATGTCACAATCGAGATGAGATACACATTACTTTTAAATTTAGATATATTTTTGTGCTATTATATTGTTATTCAATCATTCAACATTTTTGTGTTTCTCTGTATTTCAAATTGTGAATTAAATATATTTTTTAAAAGTCTGAAGTTTACGTCGAATGTAAAACAAACTCGTCGATGTCGTTGAAGTCGCATTAACCGTGTAATGAGATGGATTTATCGCAACACGATCAGCGATGGTGGTAGTAACTCTAACATGTGGTGCATCATCAAACTATAAAAGAACTAGCTTCAATTCGCCGTTTCGCTTATTGTCAATTGATTGACAATCGTCAAGTTGGATCGTCTGAATGTAAAATAAAATTCAAAATTACAATATTAAAAGAAAAATACAAGTAATTCAGTTAAGGGATATAAAACATAAATAACAAAATTGAAAAATCAAATCTTAAAAATACACATAAACTGTAAAAAAACTACATTAATTATGAAATTAATGAATTAAATGATTAGATGATTCGTCTTAATGTACACATCACATGTGCAACAAATATAAATGTATAGTCACAAAGATCTACAAGAAAAATTAAACAAATTGAATAAATGGAAGAAAACAGAATAACATTTTATTAATTATATCAATTATTTAATGTTAATATTTCTCGTTTGCAATTATTTACTGCAACGTAACTCTATGTGAAACGCAATATGACGTTCATAATTTTCTGAACTCTTCGCCTCTCCTTCACTTCCCCACGTTAGTATGCACGATAGCTCTGGTTAAAATAAAATATTTCAAAAAATCAATTAACAGACACATTCAAGAATTTTAACTTATTCGATTCTCGAAGGTCATTGCTGGAATTACTCCATTTACATTATATAAACATGTCTCAGTTAATGTCTTCTTGGAACACTTCGATTGAAGTTAAATAAACAGTATAATAATTTTCTACTTACAGACTAGAAGATTGTCCTTGATAAAATATCTCCACAATCAACGAAACTCACCTGAAAGCAAAACAAAAACTTGAATGAAAATTCCTTTAAAATAAACAACCTACTTAAGAAGGTAAAATCCCTCGATTCTCGCCCGCTCGCCTCGAACATCAAAGAGTAAAAGTAACTTGTAGCGCTTTTGAGCGAAATGAAAAGCGCGATAACAATATTTGATAAAATTTCAAGTGTATTATGATCGATGGCGCGAGCCTCGTAACGAACGGGCACGCGCAGCGCCGCGCCCGCCTTGAAATTTGTCAAATTGTGTAACATAATTCACAATTTGTGAGAACGTAATGAAACAAGTAACGTCGGCGTATATTTATTGAATAAATCAGCGTTTACTTGTATCGCGATACGGAATTCTGCGATGCACGCATATTTTACGTAGGCTGAGGATTATAATGATTTCAATTTTAATGAAAGGTAAAGTTATCGCTATTTAACATTTTTGCATTTCCCTGTTAGCTATTATTGTATATGCTTCTTCTATTTGTAAAATAAAGTTTATGATGTACCTTTAGCAAATGAGGCTTTACGTGTAATACGGCCCAGTTCAGTCATTATCTATGCTTATAAACAAAGAGGGCCAGTTTATTTTTATCTTTGTTTATATGTAAGATATTAAGTTAAAAACTATTGAATGGATTCCAAAAATTCCTTTGATCTTGGAAAGCAACAATACCATTATGCCAAATGAGAACATGTTATGTTTTATTTCAATAAGTTTAGGGTTCGTGTGATATGTTATTTACAACTGTTGAATGCCATGTCACACAAACTCTGTACGAATGAAGTCGCGGGGAGGGTTAGTTTTCTATAATAATTTAAATCGGTGAACTTATTTTAAATATTGCTTCAATCTTCTTTATTACAAAAATATATTATATCATTTATCTAATGATTTATTTTGCAAAATTTACATTAAATATAACAATATCTAAATGTTAACAAGGCTCACTGAATTCGAGCTTGAGCTTTATTAGATCTCAAAATTGTTGAGTTCTAATTTTATATCGTATAGAATACAACAGTGTACCTAATAGTGATTTTTGCCCATTTTATACCCTTATGAGTCTCATAGACCCAAAGCGTATTGTGTGGAAAGATAAAGTAAACAAGCTTCCTTGAATATATTTCATCAAGACCTTATTTAAAGCTTAACGCGTTTTAATGACATGAACACGTGAAATATCGAGTTTCATTTCAAACGTGCTATACTTAACGTAGGTATGACATGTGATTTATCTATCACATGTACATATACAACGTTTTTTGGGTTTTATGATGGCATCAAAGTCTTTGAGTGATGCTATACTTAACGTGCTATACTTATAGGTATGATATGTGATTTATCTACCGCATGTACATATACAACGTTTTTTGGGTTTTATGATAGCATCAAAGTCTTTGAGTGATTTTAAAGCTGAATTTCAAAAGTTATACAGGTTATTTTTTTTATATTGTGTTATTCCTTAAGACATATTTTTACAAGGGTGATACCTTGCATATAAAAAGAATGAAAAAATAATTGTTTAGAATTCTTTTAAAGTACGAATTTTTAAAATTTTTTTTTACTAATAATATATTCAAAATTATGAAAAAAAGTAACGCCGAAACTTTGTGGATCGTCAGCCAATATTTTTAGCGATATTTAGGGGGGTTATGTGATAGTTTTGAAAGTTTTATTTTAAATTTGAGTAGTAAAATTTGATGTAATAATTGTATTGAAGTGATTTCATAACAAGTATGAGTAGAATTCGCATTATGACGGTTTCCCACAAATTTAAGTATTTATTAACATTTAATTAGTATTTTTGTTAAACTATTTATAAAATTTTAACTTCTCAAAACGTAATATTGCTTACTATTATATCTTTCACAGGCGTATATTTAAAAAAAATGTGTGACTTCACATAAAATTGGAAATCGTTGATTTTTAGAAAATATGCTTGAATGGGCCAATTCTTTTTATTGCTTGAATCAAAAAACTTCAATATTCTACGGCAATGAAAGGTCTTACGATATTAATTTCAACCTGATATCTAAAGCTGTTTCCGTGAAAAAGGGCTTCAACCGACAGACGGACAGATGGCGGACAACCAAATCATCCTATAAGGGTACCGTTTTTTATCGAGGGACCGAACATGAAAAATTGGATATTTTTAATATCAAAATTGTAAGATTTTCATACTTCTTTAAGACTGATTCCAATCAAAGTATGAATTTTTATTAGGCAAGTAGAATACTTTCAAATCTGTAAGCTCGAAAGTAAAAAGGGTCGAAACGTGCCGTTATACATTTGAATATCTTCAAGAAATTTTCTTGTGCACACGTAATATATTCTTTCATAACGAACGTAAAGTATTATTTCTCTTACTCCCAACACGTAGGACACGTTGAAGGAGACGATTTTTATCAAATTGTAAAACTGAATGGGAATATCTTACGAAATCAGACTTGAATAACGTTCGTATCACTTGGGGATTTCCGTTACAAATTCGAAATGCGGTTCGTCCATTGAAAACTATGTTTTTCTCACGTGAGGTAATTTCTCTCTTCATTGCAGGCATTCGTCTCGAGTGTAGGGCTTGCAGCTCCTGGGGGAAGATAGGCCTCTCGGGATTCCATCAGTGCGCATACGCGTTTCTGTTTACCGCTCCAAGCTAATGTTATTCCATACGTTTTTGGTGAAAAACTACTTTGCCAGTAAATTTTCCAACTTTACATAGAGACAATTTTTAAACTTACAAGGATGTGGGTAAAGAAATGTAAATTTTATTTAAACTCTAGAAATGCAAAAAAAATTATGTAAACTCTGGAAATGAAATGTGTAGGTTTCCAAAATGTTTAAAATCCTGTTTTTTGTTCCATCATTTTGAATTCAGCAGTTTCAAGAAATAAGGGTGAGGAGTGGAATATGTTTTTTGGCTAATTTTTAGTACAATCCTGAAAGAAACTACTCAAAATCACGGAACAAAGATCCTTATAACTAGGGCTTTCAAACGATTCCTTTTACCCCACATTTGGACTTTTAACATTTTTTTCGCGTAATTAATTTGTTTCTCTGACGTGTTGGTATGAATATTTTTTATTGTTAGATATTGAGACATTTTCAAATTAATACCTTAACTACTACGCCAACTTTCAAGTTTTTATATCTAGTTGTTGAGAAAAACGAGCGTGGGAGTGGTGTAAGGTTCGGTGTTCCATTTATCCTTTCAGATAAGGAACCTTACAAAAAAGGTTCATATAATAGAAAACAAAATTACTTGTATAATTGGGAACCCTATAATAGAACATTTAGGTCTATATAAATAAACGAAATAGAAGTGCCGTCACTAAAAGATGTTAGATTCAATTGGCACTTGATTGAAACAAGTACAGTTAATCATAATTCTTCTTTTCTAATAGATAAAATTAAAGCTTTTTTTATTCTAGGTGTAGTTATTATTGATAATATTTTGTTCAAGATAAGTAGAATCGTGTTACTTTAAGTCTCATCAGCGCGGTACGGCGGCTAGTATATTGTTTGAAAATATCCAAAGGGTCGATACGTTGGGACTACTTGCGGCCGTCCCCGGTCGACTTTACTCACATCTGCGTCGATAGTGTTTTCGATCTTCGAGTAGAAAATTACATGTTTATTAAAAATTTTATTTAGTTGAATTGTATGTTCTTTTACATACTTGAATGAAGAATTCTTGATGGTTGTATCAGTGTAATCTCAATAAATTTCAAGTTTTGGACGTTAACTTCACAATTAGCGATCCGTTCAAATTTCCTAATTTAAGTTTAATCAAATTTTGCCCATGAGTTGAATTGCTTCGTACACATAGCTTTTAATAAAAGTGACGAAGTTTTTCTTCAAGAGTAATGTTAGTATGTTAAACGTATTTGTGATGGGAATGAAAGTAACTTGCGCCTCAGTCAGAACTTCAAATTGAATCTTTTTGAAAGCTTGGGTAACTTCTATTCAGCAGTTATTAAGGGTACGATTTTGCTGCCTGAGTGCTTACGGTAGAATTTTAAGTCTCCTAAAGAATATTCGATTAAAACCAAAAGCTTTAATACTTGCCATTCCCGTGACGTTGCCGAAACTTTTCCAGACTGTCAAAACGAAACCTGCAAGTAGTACCGATCATTTCGAAATTGTACGTTCATGAAATAAATTCAAAAAGCATATTTTTATTTATTATAACGTACCAGAAATTATGCAGATGAAACTTCTTGGCAGAAAAACATATAGTGTACACTACTTGTTTAGCAAATATTTCGTTTTATGACCGTTACGTTGAATGATCTTAAAGATACTTTCCAATGAAGTCACTATTGGTTATTAAATATATATAAAAATTAAGTTTTTTTCGAAAATTGAAAATTTCCTTGCTTCAAATTTGTTTGATGTCAAAAGATTTGCGATTTAGTGCGAAGAGCTTTAGATATACTCGGCGTTAGGCCGAGCATGATCGAATGGTTCGACTTCATATATGCTCGGCGCCAGGTCGACCGGACGAGGGAAGCTGAGTTAGGAAGTACATTTTAGTGAGGCAGCAGTAAAGCTGAATTACGTACGGAACGCCACGGAAGTCTGAGTTCGAATCTCGATGCTAGTGTTTTTTCTTCCTTGGTTTTATTTTAGAATGTAATATTTATATATTCTATTCAAATTAAAAACATTTTTTTAAAATACATTTGTAAATAATTTAATTTTACGTCAGTAATTTTGTGTTTTAAGTGCATATGTGTCTAAATATGGTTTAACGGAAAAAAATCGGATTATGGGTAGTCTTTGTACAAATTCCATTACCTAAGATTCTTTTTTTGTAATTTTTTCATAAAAATACTATTATTAATGGAATTCAACTAAACTTCCTTCTCTCTTGTGCTTGGATGTACTCAGTATATAAAGTTCACGCAAGAAGATGCATACTTTCTCTTTAGACAAACCTATTTATTTATTTTATTGTGTATTTGAATGTAATTGTGTAAATTTTATAAATTAATTGAGCTTGTTTGTATGAATTAATATGTCATATTTCTGTCGTACTTAAAATTTTCCACATACACAGTACGATTATATTGGTTGCCAAAATTTTACATTCTACTGTGTTGTCTCAACAAGAGACATTTTTTTTATAATTACTTATTCCACATTATGTAGATTGAACACCGTGGGCGAATTTAATAATAGAAGAAGAAAAAGGCACCACTTAAATAAATAAATTTCTGGGTTAAATAAATATTATGGCAAAAGTTGGCTGTAGTGTGAAAAAAATCTGTGTGATCGTGAATTGAGCCAATTAGTAAATCTATGGTTTTGACAGTTTGCGTTGTGAATTTTATTTTTGGAATTATTTTATTGAATTACCATTGTATTTTAATTTGATTCCATTAATTGTTTTTAATATCAGTATGATATAAGTAATATGTATAATCCAGAAAGTCATCAAAATAAAACTGCAAAAATATAACATCAGTATTTAATTGTCAATTGTTTCGTATAATAACAAATATCATTGCTAATTTAACGTATAAATAAACATGGTTATGGTAAATATTTTAGGTATTTCTTTTTATTCCATATATTAGTGTTCCTCAAATCTATTACGATAATCTTGAAATTTTGTAAGCAAATCAATGTCATATGAGTTGCTCTTATATAATCATGGATTCAAAGGGTTACGCTCCTTGATAAATCATAAAACTTTTTTACAAAAATAATTGAACCGGCTTCGAATAAGAACAGCATTGAAAAGTATAAAATAATAAAAATACGTGTATTCAGTTGGAACTTGCGTGGTTCAATGTCGTTTCTGAACATAAACAAATTTGTAAAATGCTGCTACTGCTAGAAATTTTTGGAATCGGTGCCAAGTCGACGCTGTTCTCTCTCACGTGCATGCACACCGACATACACATAGATGAAGCTACAATTTACTTGGCGTAGACTCCAAAAATCTCAATCATTATTTTGCTAAAATTATTTATGTTCAGATGAATTCAATATTAATAATATTTCATTACTTTAAATCGGAGCAGACGTTTGCGATGTTTAATGAACTTAAATATATTCATGTATATCTATATACGCATATGGATATGCATGTAAACAGATACATGTAGCCTAATTAATATTCCTTCTAATATTCTAGCAGTTATATGTCTTTGTATATACATGTATTTACTTATTTATCTACCTACCTGCGGATGTCTTAAATGCTTCATTGCTGAATAATTCTATGGCACGCCTTTCATTTCCATGATCAAATTCTAATTAATTTTTATGATGATGGTGTTCGTTGCAGTTCGTACGTGCATACGCGCTAATCTCGAGACAGTACGATGGCTAGGCAGAGGCCATGTATGAAATCCTTGAATACCTTAAAAATCACCTTTTAAGTGTGATCCAAACTCTGTTAGATTTTTTATTACACATATGAGAATAAAATATTATAATCTTTTTTTACGAAATAGTCAGTTAGTGAATTCTGCATTATTTTTCGAATTTCAGTTTCTTCAGGCACACGATTTAGATCATAGAAGGCTGAGAAACAATCAGATGTAAAGAAAATGGGCATAAGCTATAAGTATTTTGGTTTCATTTTCAATATATAACCCTGTAAGTTCGAGAGGAAATGTAGTATACCAAGAAACACGTGGGTGGATGGGATTAGGGAAGATTTAAAGAGACAACATTGGGGCTCAGGGAAAATGACGATTTTAAATATAAAAAGGTCACTAGTCTGTTCAGGTGATAGAGGAAGTAACAGCAAAGCTAAATAAAAATATACTCCGACTATTTGTAACTAATTTTGACAATGTTTATACACAATCATCAGTGGTAACATGGAGATAATCATCGGTGATAACGTTGGTGAGAACACAATCATCGGTGATAACATTCATATACATGGTAACGAAATTTGGGAGCGCACCGAAAACTACATTTTACAGTCGATCTGTTATACGAGAATTTAAAAAAAACAGGCTTCTTTAATTGTATTTAATTATAGTAATGCAAAAATGATTAGTATTTTAAATTTCTCATAATTTATGAAGATGGTATAATGGATTTGGGATAGCATAAACATTACTTTTAATAACCCGTTTCGTTGGACAGCTTTACAAACTGGTGTATTTATTTTAGAAAAAAATCACGTTTTCATGAAACTGAAAAAATCTAACAGCTTCAAGAAATACTACAACATGAACGAAGATTGTATAAATTAATTTCATAATAAAATGCTAATTTGAGGTCAGTTGGAGAATTAGGAATCCCTACAATTTTTACATCTTCACGGTGTAGCTGATTTACATTGGCCAGAGATTTATTACCTACTGGATATTTATGTCTATCTTAATCAGAATACTGAATTTATTCGGGTATCAAGATTATTTAATTTCAGCCCTACAGTTGTTGCTTATTTTTCATAAGCGGTTTGATTAATTCGTGGAGTATTTGCTTAAAAAATATTACTTACTAAAATAATTTTAATTAGGGGAAAGCCAATTCTGGAAAGAGTATTTTATTGAATATATTTGGCGTTAATTTTGTAGAATTTTATAATTCACAATTAAATGAAACTACGTGATGATATTAGCAAAGGCTATTAGTAATCTTTGCTAATAGCCCACTTGAAGATGTTGTAATACAACGAAACCTAGGTCGTGGTAAAGAACATAAAGAAAGTAGAAATGATACTACATTGCGTAGTTTCATTTAATTATGAAAAGTACTTTAATCAATTACTTCGTTTCATCAAATATTTGGAACATTATCTTATCAATTGTTTCCGCCAAGTTATGCTTCTGCTGTTAATATTAATGGTGCCACAATTTATTCTAAACTTTCAGTGGGAATAAATAAAATATATGAAGACTTTAGTTCATATTCTCTTGTTGAATGTCAAGAGGAAATTTATGGGTATAAATTTGAAGGACGTTGCCTTTGAGGAAAATTTATCTTTGGTTCCACAGAGTTATTCTTTTAAGGCAAAGTGAATCATTTGGTGGATTATTCAGATATTAATCAGATATTAACCTGTTAATGACAACTTACTATACTTATAAATTAGAAGGAAATTAATCCCTTTTAGAAAGAAAAGTTGTTACTTATATTAAGTATCCAAAAATATTTTTGGAACGAAGTTCCCTATGGTACGTTACATGCTTGGCGAATGAGAGTTAGCCAGAAAAAAGTCAAAGATTTTGAATGCTTCTTTTACTACAGTATAAAACTATAGTTTGGCTACAGTATAAGCACAAGCGTATGTCAATGCCTTTTTTTCTATGGTTGTATATTGCAAGCCAATCATCTACCAGACTGTTTCCAACTCGATATGTATTTATTTGCATTATAAATTATTATTTTATTATTTATTAAATATTTAAAACAAATAAACTACTACAAATTTTCAGCATATTCATTTACTTTCATTACTAATGAAACTTTATTTAGATTGTTATAATAAATTTAACAATTCATTATATTCATATAAATTTTTAAAATAATTAAATTAAATTTTAAAAATAATTTCAAATTTAATTTCATTTAATTGATTAAAAATATTTAAATAATAAAAAATAAAAATAAATAAATTTGAGTTTATAATCAATTTTAAATGTAATTTGATTTTTTAAATTCCAGATAAAAAGACCAAATTGTTAACTATTCTCTATGAGAAAATAATTAAGTTGAAAGGCAGCCAGCAGAGAAATAAGTTGGTGTATCTATCATCTATCAAAAATAATTTTTTTTTCAATTTAATTACATGATTGAATTTAGATTGTACCAACTGTATTTATGATCACGCTCTAGTCATTTTATTATTTTATTACCATTAATTATTTGCGACCTAAATAAAGTTGCTCTTGTGGCATAAGAAGTATACTTCTAACGATCTTTCTTATCAATAAAGAATTAATTGTGAAGGTGATTCTGTAGAAGTTGAGGACGATAGTATGATGTTAGATAAGTACCAATGTTAAGGTTACAATTAGTGGATGATTAATTTTAAATTTAAATTTTGGTATCATTTTATTTGCGTCACCAAAAGTTTACACATATATTAACCGATACCAAAATTAAATCATGCGATATTATTTACGTATCATGCAAGTTTAGTTTAATTATAAGATGTTGCTCAGATCGCCACATTGTCATTATTATTTTTTCATATCTTAAAATTATTAATAATATATAACAATATTTTATCATGCTGAAATATTTTTTTTTATTTAATACATAATATCTAACGAAGGGAACTTCGTTCCAACCGGGTGTCCCATGACACCTCTCGATTTTTTATCGTCATAATTTTGAAAAAATGAATCCCTACAAGTATTTTGAGATATACTTGATCATACGGTGAATGTACAGTTAGTAACGGTGAATGTACAGCTGAATATTATGAAAAATTAACGACAAAGACTTTACAATTATTTTTAATAAATTAATGTAATTTTTTCAACGATGCGATTAGATTAATTACAACAATTAAAAATTTAAATGAGTTTAATCATCAAAGTTTAAAGAATTGCGTCCACCAATTGTTTATATTTAGTGCAGAAATATTACATTATAGGTGAACTTGAACCGTCTAAAATTTTATCAGTTACGTTGTGTTCTAATTTATGGTTATGTTGAAGATATAACTTAAGAAGAAATATCATGGTTCCTCTGATCAAGTGCCACGAGTGGAAACGGTTCGTATTGAAAAATTATTCGCATTCAATTAATCAAATAATTAATACTACCTATAACTAAATTTTGAAAAAGGAGAGATACTACTTGTTCAAAGAAACAATTTTCCTTAGAACTAGGTTTAGCAATCGCATTCAAAGGTTTAGTAGACACTGAAGAAAAATAAACGTTTTTTAGTTTAACATATGTTGGGTTTTCTAGAGTAAAAACATTAGAATGATCAGAATTAAACAGCATATTTCCTTATGATAGATTTTGAAATATTAAAAACTCATATATATATATATATATATATATATATATATATATATATATTAAAGTGTAGAAGACAAAAAGAAATTGGTATTAGGAAATTTAGTATATTGCGTACTAAATTTCCTAATACCAATTTCTTTAAAAGTAAATTGGATTACATTTTAGAAAATCATACCATAAATATACCTGTATAAATATACCCGTACCATAAATATATATAATTCTTTGTTATTAACTGACCTAAATTATGATATTTATGGTAGTTATTTCATGAAATTTAAAAATTAATGTGATTTTCAAATTTGTGCATACTGTTTTTAAAATTTCGCGGAACTGTGCTTTTAGTTAATATATTTAAATTAAGATATTTTTATAACCGCAATTATTTAACTATGGCATTGTTAACTGTCTACATTCGATGGCAGGTAGAAACTCATTGGAATCTGTTCAATGATTGAAGGAACTCGACTAACTGGGAGGATACGAATTAGAATGATCACGGCTGCCTGCCTTGTCCGCGGGTTCTAAGTCGTATTTAAAAACTCATTTTCATTCAGGATATACTTTATTCTATTAGCGGAAATAAGATATGTATAGAGCCAAAGATGGCGACACGTTATATTGGGTTTTTTCCATGCTCTTTTTACTGAGAAAATAATTACTGAAAATATAGTCGGCGTCAGGTTTGTAGATGAAAAAGCTCTGTTTTGTGTGTTTCCTTGCTTCGCTTGAGATATAACAGATCGGAATAAAACTGATCACTAAAATAGCTTATATAAACATCTATGTTATGTTTACAGATAAGCAAAATTGATTCAGTATTTTCAAATTAGTGGCCATACAAAATGTGGAGAAACGCGACAAGAATAAATTTTACAACGCTAATGCGCACGTGATAAAAACACATTTTAACAAGAACTTTTAAATACTTCATTTTTACCATGAAACATTTTTTTTTCACTTACAGGAAAAAAGAAAAATGTCTTGAACTGCATTTAACCTAGCAGCCTATTACACTTAAAATATTTTCATACAGCGTCACTTCATTTCTTCAACAAATACTTATCAAAATGAAATTAAACTCTTGATATATATTCATTTTATATATCTTTGATTCCATATTGTAATGTATTTATTAATGAAAATTTCGCTATTCAATTAATTGAAATTTTCTTTTATGAATGGCGTATCTAGGTACCCCATCTAAACTAGATATGCAAATAATGTAATACAATGAAATTTAACACTATTAAAAAGATGCGTCCTCGTTTTAATAACAAGTACAATACCAATAAAAAAGGGGATATTTGTATAACTGAAATGTAAAATATTTGTCTACTTAAGGAGTTCATCATTATCATTGAAACTGGGTGAAAGTCACCTTTCTGTTTATCAATTTTTAACACAAATAAATACTGATTTTATGAATCAGCACCAAATTCATGCTCGTACAATAAACATATATTATGATTTAGCTGCTAAAATCTTTCAAATATAGTGAAAACCGTCTTTTTATTTCTATTTTGCCGAATTTATTTCGAGATTCCTTGAACTAAATTTAATTTAAATTTGCCCACTTTTCCTTTATTACTTTCTTCCATATGTTTCTTTTATTATTTTCTTACATCTTTATTTCAATTTCTTACTGTACACATTTTAAATTAACAGTAGATATCCCTTTTTTACACTACAACTAACCGAAATGCTGGGACTACTTAACGAACGGTATGAATTTATTTTATGTATGACGTAATACTGAACAGCAAGAACATGTTAAAGGTAAACATATGTACATATGAAAGGTCCGCCAAGCTGGCGGGCGCGACCGCATGACACGAGAGCAACACAGAGCTTATGAGCTCATTGAGCGTGAGGTTACATACACTGCTCTACTTAACGCGGACATTGTTAAAAGTTTTAATTGTCTACTCTAACCGTACATTCGGTAAATTGAACGATTTTGACATCCTTTATTATAACATGATTTTAGAATTACCACTTCATTATTTCAATAATATTCTAACGATTTTAAAGTTTGTTTCAACGAACTGAGATCCTTGATCGACGATTTAATTTAACTTTTTTTGTCATTTCTCAATGCCATTTGTCATATCTGTATCCAATTCACATTTGAGTGCTATCATACATATTATACAGATATTTTTAAATTAACAAAGATAAAAAAAATCATTTATTTATTACGCTGTAAACATCACTTATTACTTTGCGGTTATACAATCGTCAGACAACAATTGCAACCGTCGCGCTGTGATATGCATTAGGGCCGCAGTTTTATCTTCAGTGCATTTTTAACGCGTTTCTTTTAGCTTGACCTCTAACTTCCTAACATTGTAAGCAATCGTTTCAAGTTCCCTTTTACTCGCCACTAATTGTTATCTCGATTTGAAACGTTGCAATTTTTTGTAGTTCTGAAGACGAAAAAATAGTATCATCGAACTAATATGATAATGGAGGGTCGAGATGGTTATAGACACTTCAACTACTATCACTAAATCTATGACACGTTCCAAAGATACGTTTCGTTACGTATTGTAATCGGTCGGTTGGTATTGTAATCTCATGATGACCAGTAAAACTTTACTAAAGTTACAAAGAAACAATACAAAATCGTAAATTGTAAATGTAAATTTCAAACGATTTCTCGTGTGAAACAGTTGCGGTTGTCAAACACAATACCGCAAGTGTCGATTTCGACGACTTATACGCGTGAGTGATCACATGCACGTTGTTTAATGTAACCACTTAACACGTATTAATGAATCGAATATTACGCAAGAGTTCATCGTAAATTGTGCGTGAATCCTATGTGTTTATGAGCACATACACACACTAGGGGATATTTACGAATAAATTTGATGAATTTAATTCGATTATAATTAACCGTCACAATATTATAAGTTATAAAAGTTAATTGCATATTATATACATATTTGAACATTAATTTTTATTGAAATATTGTAATTATTATTAGTTCATAGAACATCTGAAGTTTTTATTTAGTTGTCACGCCCTCATTTTCTGAATGAGCAGAGCAGTTGTAGCAAAGCTAGAGCCACGACAATGCTACATGAATACCTAAAATTAATTTATAAAGTAAACGGAAGTTCCGAAAATATCACCACTGTTATCATTATATAAATAATGTCTATAATGATTGGGTCAAAGCGCTGGGATTCAGGATTTTCGATTTCATTCTTAACTTTTTTTGGTAAAACAGCAAATTTAGGAGTGTTTCATTACCTTATTGAAAACCTCCTATTTTCTCAAAATCAATCATTGAAAATAATCAATTCCATCAATACATTATAAAATCAAGAATTGTGTTTGTAAGTTATATATTTGTAACTCATAAGATTAGATAAGTTGTATGTTTAGTTACTAATTTTTTTAAGTCAGCAATTCTTCCTTTAAAACTAGCATACTACAGACACCTCTGAGACCGCTGAGTAGATTTTAATGGAACATATTTATCGTCGATTTTAATCGTGAATATATCAATTGGCATATAAGAATTTTATTATTATTAGCTGTAATGTACTTAGACTCAATTTTTATGACAATTGACTTTTTCTATCTTGGATAAAAAAATAAGTCGTTTTTCACTAAACTTATATGAATAAGAGTGCAGATAAAATCATAAGTCTGTTTGGAAACGAAATTTTAGTTATATTACTTTCCTTTAATACAAGGGAAACCCCGGAGGAAGTTGAATTAGCATTATTTGAAAAGTGGAAGTAGGCGTAATTTTTTGAAATTAATAATATATTTAATCAAGATGATGGTTTACGATAAACTCTTGTAGTACATATCAAATATAAATAATGCTTCTCTTTTACTTTCATAACTAGGTGGTAAATAAGCGGGGAAAATATATTCTGCAATAGCGATATGTTACAAGAAAATTGCCTATTAATCATAATTTCAAGGAACAAGCTGACGAGGATAAATTTTTGACAAATCTTAAAAATTTACCTGGTTGTATAGGTCCAAACATAACTATTAGACTAGGACAATAAGTGAGTAGTAAGTTATCATATAATTTTTAGTAATACGCACAGAATTTTACGGGGGGAAATGAGACAGGTAGATATCCGAATTCTATCCCTAAATTTAGAAGCTAAAAACTTTATTATTTTTTGATAAATTTTTATAATATTGTTTACTACTACTGGATTTTAGTTAACCTATATTTTCAGGATATTTTAGAAAAAAACAATAAATTAAAGAGCAGTCCGCTACTCTATTGAAAAACTCCTCTTTCCTTGAAGTCGATAATAAATTCCATTAACGTACTATGTAATCAAGAACTGTTTTTGGGTCAAATATTATATTAATAACTTGTGTATTTGTATACTTTCTGTCTTATATATTTATATACTCTTTGTTTTTCAATGATAAAATTAGTACAACACATCATGCCCCAAGATGAGCAATATGCGTATGTCCTATTGCTCGTTCAACCACCCGGTCAGTAGATATTCGAAGAAGTGAGTGGTCGTACGTACACGCTGTCGCAGTATCACTTGCCACCCCCGAAGCCACCGAAAATGCGGCGTCGCCCTGCACGACGGCCTAATGAGGTCCCTCGATATCCGCCCGCCCCTCAATCGCTCAGACAAAAGACGAGCGAATTGGAGATGAGGCCGACGCAATCCCATTCTGATCTCGACCGCTTTCAAATATTCATATTTCGCGTCGTAAAATATCTACAAAGTGGAAGAAAAATGAATTTGGCAAAATATTAAAAGTGAAATCCCTCCCGTAAGACCGACATAAATTAAGTTGGGCTTAACGGGATTTGGGGATAAGGACGGAAGTGCTCGCGATGACAAATGCCGCACTGGCGACGGATGTCCTTCCTTGGCGCGGCTATGTCGCCATGGCGACGGCCGCGATGTCGTCCCGCTTTAAGATTTACTTGTAGACGTCTTGCATATCTAATTTGTCATTTATGACATGTTCGTGAACACAAGCTGCATTGTGTATGATTTTCTAAGCGAATAAGATAAATTTCTAGTAGAATTTATTTAATTTATAGATTGCAATTATTTTTTGCAACCGTTGTTTATCGAGAAAAAACCGGGAAATATATTAATATATTAAGAAATAATATCGAATTCTATTGAAAAGTACAGAAGGGCCATTTGTCGCAAAGAAAAAAGGGTTTTTCATTGTTTCTAGAAGAAACGCTTAATTTTTTGGGATGAAATTTATGATAAGTCCATAACACAGTGTACACGCACCACTTAAACATCGCATGATTAGTAGTGTTATTATAAGAAAACCCTTGATGTAGAAAATAAGCATGCAGAAATGAAGCATAAGGTATATTAATTCGTACAAACTTCAATAGCTAATGCTTAAAAATATTTGTACGTAAATATTGCAAATTGAGTATAAAAAATTATTGTTTCGTAAATATGGTTTTGTAAATTCGAAGGCAAAAGAAAAATAGTGCGCCACGTTGAAACTTAATACATTAGAAATAGATGTTTACAACGTGGAAAAAGAAAGTGAAAAATGTGACAATAAAAATATTGTATTGACATATGAATCTCACCAAATACGTGTTCAATGATATCCAACTTAGTGAGGTATGCGAAAAAAAATACCTTCAGTTTATATATGCATAAGGGAAGGTATGTTAAAAAGAAAATACAGTTCTGTCACATACTATTTGAGATCTCCATTTTTTTTAAAAAATGTCACGCATACAGGTCTAAAATTACAAAAACTTTGTAAATGTGACAGATGGACCAACAAACTTGACGAAATTATGAGGATTCGTTGTTTCACTATGGAACTTTAAAAATACCTAAAGCTACATTCAAGAAACTTTACCGTCAATGGAAATAAATATATTACATCATCAATTTACTAATAATGTAACATGCTAGTGAGACAGATCTTGAGTAGGATATTTGACTATATTTTTTATTACTAAAATAGGATAAGTAATAACATTAAAGTAAAATAAATTAAGGTATATATTAAGGTAAAATAAATTTATTGTATCCAGGACTTTTCATTACAAAGTCATAACGACTTAAAACTGACGAACTACAATTCGCGCGGAAACGCCCCATACAAAACACCACTGGCTTATGGCGTCAATGGCCAGTATTTTGTATTCATTATAAGGGAGTTTATCAAATATCTTTAGTATCTCCTTAAATATTTCGTTTAAGTTATATATATTTATACTTATATATAAGTTATATATATTTATACTTATATAGTTATACTTTTCCTATTTAATAAAAAACATTGACACTTTTTCCTATTTAGACGTTTCGATTAATTGTTTATTATATGCATTATTTTTTTCATCTCAAGGTTTTCTTAAACCTACTTTACAGTTTTAAAACATTTTTACAAAAAATATTGACATCTGTCAAACACCCAATTTTGTGTAAGAAAATTTTGTGGATAATGAAAATATATTTAGTACGAAGTGTATCTTCGCTATTTTCACGAAATTTTCGAGATAACAATATTCAATAATATTCATAAACAATTGGCATTGATTGGGCGGTTATTTACACGTAACATCAAAAAGTCTATTTGTCCACCTTCATTATACCTACTGTTATCTCCTATAAAAGTCTATTTGTCCACCTTCTATTATACCTACCTACTCTTCTGTAATGACATTTTTTATTAGACTAGGTATAAAAACAAAAAATCGTACACGTTTCTAAGGTTGGCACTATTATAATTCTATGCAAGTTCTGTAGACAAATTTAAATGATTAGGGAAAAAACAAATGACGAATCAAAAAATTGTCACGTTCAACTCTGAAAAAATAATAATGTATTAAATAAAATAATAACTTATTATTTGATAATTAATTTTCTATATGTTATTCTTCAATTTTATTGAAATTATTAAAAAAATAGTATTAGGGGTCGACGCCTGAGGAAAAGAAATCCGCTGTGAATAGGCGTGTGGGGTATTGTTAGAAAGGTCTTAAAAATGATATAGAGTTTACAAAATAACTTTTTTATTTAAGTCGATAGTAAGATATGCGCTTCTAAAGTCTTAAAAAGTTGGTCACCCTCTCTCTACTTTGTCAACTAACTTGTGTAAATTCTTAAAAAAGATTAAGGTAGTAGAACTTAAAATAAACTTTCAATGAACATTGGTTTGAATACGATATGATATGTGGTTTTTGATATATGGGATATTTTCGATACCGACCGCAGCAATAACTTTGTTGTTCACGGTGTCATTGACAAATACAAACTTATAAGTTTACTATTAAGTTTTATTCGTCAGACCATTCGTCCAAACTTATTGTCTTTAGTGTTACTGTAAGCGAGCATCAAGATCAGCCTTGCTTAAAAAAGCCATTCAATAAAAACAATAGTACTAGTTTCAGCGAATGAGAATAACATTTTTTCAATATTTAGAAACTAACTTCTTCAAATTTAAACAGCTTATATTGATATTTTTAAATTTTACGCACATCACTGCTAGAGTAGAATCTTCGATTTAGGGAAACATCAACTTTTTTTTCTTGTGTTTTGCATTAAGTATACGAATTTGAAGAGTATAGTTTGCAAGTATCTAGATGGAAAGTTTATACTTGATCTCAAAGATGAAGGTTGAACCTTACAGCTTGAATTATTTTACGCACACTACTTCTAGAGTAGAATCTTCGATTTAGGGAAACATGAACTTTTTTTTCTTGTGTTTTGCATTAAGTATACGAATTTGAAGAGTATAGTTTGCAAGTAACTAGATGGAAAGTTTATACTTGATCTCAAAGATGAAGGTTGAACCTTACAGCTTGAATTATTTTACGCACACTACTTCTAGAGTAGAATCTTCGATTTAGGGAAACATGAACTTTTTTTTCTTGTGTTTTGCATTAAGTATACGAATTTGAAGAGTATAGTTTGCAAGTAACTAGATGGAAAGTTTATACTTGATCTCAAAGATGAAGGTTGAACCTTACAGCTTGAATTATTTTACGCACACCACTTCTAGAGTAGAATCTTCGATTTAGGGAAACATGAACTTTTTTTTCTTATGTTTTGCATTAAGTATACGAATTTGAAGAGTATAGTTTGCAAGTAACTAGATGGAAAGTTTATACTTGATCTCAAAGATGAAGGTTGAACCTTACAGCTTGAATTATTTTACGCACACTACTTCTAGAGTAGAATCTTCGATTTAGGGAAACATGAACTTTTTTTTCTTGTGTTTTGCATCAAGTATACGAATTTGAAGAGTATAGTTTGCAAGTAACTAGATGGAAAGTTTATATCTGATCTCAAAGACGAAGGTTGAACCTTACATCTTGAATTATTTTACGCACACCACTGCTAGAGTAGAATCTTCGATTTAGGGAAACATGAACTTTTTTTTCTTGTGTTTTGCTTTAAGTATACGAATTTGAAGAGTATAGTTTGCAAGTAACTAGATGGAAAGTTTATATCTGATCTTAAAGAAAGTGGAACCTTACAGCATGAATTATAGATCTAGGTTATAAATAGTTAGCGTAAACATCCGAAGAACTCTGACTGAGCCATCTAATTTTCTCCTGCTCACCATATACCGATCATCAAAAAGTAAAATCTCACGAGCGTTTGATTGTGTTTTGAAATTCCTATCCTAGCAATACATTTCCACTGTAACATTCGGTTCTCATATCCAGAACAATGCCAAATACTCGTTCTTTCTTATCTGTAAGTATTGGTCAATATATTATTCAATTATTTGTTTCACAACTTTAGTACGAGTGAAACAAATAAATAATAAATAGATCGCACAATAGTCCTTTGTAAGGTTTCGAATGCGTTGTCAACTTATAACATGAATGGGCACGGAAAAAACACGGTTTCCAAAGCAAAGTTTTGAATAAAATAACCAAGAGCCAGTCAATAGGTAGCAGCCTACGGTGTTATAATTTGCGAAGCGCTTTCTACCAAAAGGTTCGTAATTAAACGTCGACTGCACTGGCTGTGGCGTTGTTGTATGCTCCGTCCAACTACCGCTCGACACAGCGTGTGCTCTGCAATGAACGAAACCTGTGGTAAAGATACATATGGTTTAGCTCTATTAATAGTTTATTATTTACACGATATTTGATAAATATTTAACTTTGATTTAAACCTTTTTTATAGCTCGATACAATCGAAACACGGGTCATTACTACCTAAACTAAATAAAATATAATTTCTGTATTTATCTTTGAGTTTAGCTATTATTTCAAATGCCTAGTTGTTCTACCCTATGTATAAATAAAATGTACTAGAATTATAATCTATCTGTCCGTCAAGTTTTGCAGAAATGTGTACTTATATTTAACTAGCTTTTACCCGCGTGGTTACAGTTCCAAACTTATACAGAGAAATAAAAACATGCAGCATAGAATTGAAATACTAAGTTCTTCTTTAAGTTATTTTATAATACAAATGGTAATGAAGATAAAAAATTTCCTTTAAATTTAGAGGTTAAAAGAAGTGATTTTTGATTTGCTTTGTATTGGGTATGTTGCGTTTTAAAAAAGAAACTCGATTTGTTGCAAAAGAAAGAAGGACAAACAAACATACTTTCGCGTTTATAATATTAAATTATATATTATAATCAGGATACTATTAGAGTTAAAATTGGATTTCTCGGGATAAAAATTAGTTCACGTCATTTTCTAGCCCGCTAACTATTTACGTGTAAAACATATCGTTGATCCGTGACTCCATTGTGACATGAAAGAAGGGTAAATAAATATACTTACGTATTTAAATATTAGTTTGGAGTGAAAAAGTGTAGGGAAAACTTATGCTTTGTTTAATATGAAACATTGTAGTGAATTGACTTAAACTTTGTGTAATGTCCATCCACTGTAAATATTTTAAACTCTCAAAGAAATTAAACTATTTATACACCATATTTTTGTGACTTACCATCATCAGTATACATTCAACGTAAAAATCTTATGAATTCGATTAAAAAAAATTGACATCGTCTTTTTGAAGGTCTAACGTATTTTAAACTTTTTTTCTATAAATGATTACTTAGAGCTTTAATGAAATGATAGTCAGACGGTGAAATATTGGGCGAATAAAACGGATTTATTAGTAGAACCCAGCTCATCTCCTGTGATTTCTTTATGTGACGTTATGTCCAGTCCTGCCGACTACCTAGTTTGTCAGCTGATATAATCACTGACAGTAAATCTTTCCATTAGCGTAGATCTCTTCGCAAGGAACTTCAAATGAATAATGCCTTTGATATTTCACCACCAGCCCTGCTTTACATTTCTGTTATTCAGTCCAGGATTACGACCTGAAACTGCCTTTTTTCACTATGCAAAACAGGAGAAGAATAAAAACAGGAGAGTGGGTACTTTATGTCGAGTTATAAATTAATTTTCTTTGATGTAATTCACTTGGTGTCGAATTACAAATTAATTTTATTCGATGTAATGCACTCGATGTCGAGTTATAAACGAATTTTCTTCGATGAAATGTATTTGATATCGAGTTATAAACTAATTTTTTGATGTAATGCACCTAAAAATATGGGGCTTTAAATCTTTATAGATTTAAATAAAAATCAAAGAGATGTATTATATGATCTCTGACGATTGAATTTTTTTTTATAAACAAATTATCCGGGACACACAAATATCCAATTCATTTTAAGCGTGTTATTGAACCTTTATAGCATAACCTCGATTCGTCCTCCAATTACTGGGAAACGTGAAAAAAGCGCTTAAAAATTTACACTTATTTCTTATGTGGATGAGTAGATACATTTTAAAAAAAATTGCTGAAAATTAGTCATCATAAAATGTGAGAAAATTTTGATGTAATGATTGAATGCTAAAATAACTGTGCATGAGTAGACATCGCACTATAAGGATTCCTAATGCCTATAAACACTTATTGACATTTGTGGGTGCGTAGTATTTATATTAAATTATATACAAACATTAATTTTTTACAACTTAAATATATTGCCTATTATATCTTTCACCGGTTTAAAATATATTATATATATATATATATATATATATATATATATATATATATATATATATATATAAATATATGATCTTTTAATTCAAATACCATTAAGAAATCAAGTAAATAATTCAATAAAAAACGAGTTAAATTCTTTGTTTATGGTACTATGTGGTACCGAAAAAGAAACCACTGAATAATGTTAGTACTCAGGTTAATAAAAAGAAGCACAAAGTCTTTCAATATATTAATTCATTTTAAATAATCATATAATTGTGCAATTTAAACTAAACAATAAGAATTCAAACAATTCTTTTATATGTTTTCTCACTGTTCAATAATTTACCACGTGTTGAATGGCAAGCTGTTCAAAGGCAGTCTTTGCTATTTTAATACCTGATTTTAATATTTGAACATTTCACCCGATGATCCGATTAATTTGATTAAAGCGGCGGTGGAAGGCTTCACGTCCTCAAGCGGAGCTGACTCTAATTCGCTTTTAAAATACCATAACTGAAAAATAAGACTTTCTACGTTCAGCCACGGGATTAACGTTTTTCTATCCTTCAGGCGACTTGATATAAAATGTTTCTTTTACGAAAAATGTGATCAAATTTCAAATTTGAAGGTCAAATAAGAATCGGCGAATTTAAAAAAGGTCGTGTTTTGTTTATCCGTATTTGAAAGGTCATGAATAATCAGCTTGTATTTGGTCATTCAAATCGAAGTAGAAATAGGCAAATCACTGAGCACTACAAACTGACATTATCAAAGAGCTTATGTCGTAGAAATGAAAATAAGTAGATTCATATAATAAAAAAAGACAATTCAAAATATTGAAACCTGTTTAAATTAACAACCTCAGTAAATAAATATCGACGGAGATATGTATATATATATATATATATATATGTATATATATATATATATATATATATATATATATATATATATATATATATAATGCAGAATAGTTTAACATGATTAAATAATTTTTAAAATAAACCCAAAGTGAGTAAGTAATGAAAAGATGATTTTTTTTTAAAAGATTTCAAGTATATTTGTTTAAAATATAGAAGCGTAAAAATTACCGCATCGTACATTTCAGATAACAAATTAATGAAGAAAAATCTATTATTACGAATTATAATAATTTCAAGGGATTATAAAATTTATGGATCAGTAAGACAAGGATATGTTCTGTCATCGACACTCTTAAAGAAATTAAAAGAAAGCTCTGGCAGGAGAAACAGTTGGAATTAAGGTAAATGGAATACCGATAAACGATACTAGATATGGGGACGATACGATTATTCTGGTAGAAAATATAGTAGACTTACAGGGACTGATGGCAAGAATGGCTGAGTATGGAGGAATAGTGAGAGACACTGTTTGACTTTGAATAGGAAGGAAACGAAATTCATGCACACGAATTCACACACTAACGGATAGAATATAAAACAAAGCGATAAGTTTACGTATTTTGACACAATGACTAATTCTTCCAACGAGCATTCGTTGAAGAAATTTAGGTCCACGACATAAAGATAAGAATAGAGAAAGCGCGAGCTAAATTTACTAAAATGAAAATAAGTACTTGGAAATAGAAATTTAAGTTTCGAGCTAAAAGTTCGCTTGTCAAAGTACTTCGTCTTCGCAACTCTCATTCAAGAGTTGAAGCATAGAGACTTATGGCGGCAACTACCAAAAAACTTAGGGCACTTTAGATGTGGGTATATGGGAGTATCCTAAAAATATCATGGATGTACAGAGCAATAAACATCAACTATGTGATGTAGTATTATTTCTCCTTTACTTAAATTATTTACTACCACCTAGGTTTCGTTGTATTGCAACATTGCCAGTTGCGCAATTAGCAAAGATAATTGCCCACATACGACATCTTTGCTAATTGTCCACCTGAAGTTGTTGTAATGCAACGAAACCTAAGTCGTGGTGAAGAAGTTAAATAAAGTAGAATAATATTACATCACTTAGTTTTATTTAATTGTGAATAATGAATTTCTACAAAATTAACGCCAAATATATTCAATAACAAAAATATGGAAATCATAGATATAATAAAACCAGAAAATTGTAATAAATTGGACATATAACACGAGGATCAAGGTATACTCTGTTAAGACTGGCCGTGCAAGATAAAATCTAAGGCAAAAGAAGTACTGGCTGAAGAAAGATATCATTACGGCGCAACTTGAGAGAACGGTATGGATGTAAATCAAGGTAGCTATTTGAGTTGCTACATCCAATATTAGTGTAGCCATAATGATCATCAACTTCCGACGAAGGGAACTTGAAAGAGAAGATTTAACTCCATATTTGATAAAACAAAAAGTGTAACGAACTTTTTCTAAGCGTTATTATGTGATTGGCATTAAAGAATGAATTTGAATCTCACTTTGGACACATAGAGAAAGAAAAATATTATATCCGGCAACACTTTTTGAACCATAGTTTTGAATCTATTCCAGTATCTATGCTGCTAATAAAAAAATTTATACCATCAACCGTTCTTTGAAGAAATGTTAAAAAAGTGGCAACATTGGAAGTATTGATAGTAGTGATGATGGTTAACCTACAATTCTCGTACAAATAGCACCAAATCTTCCGAAGTTACTACGAGTATGTAGAATTTATTTTTACAGAGCACCTTAATTGCATAAATGTCAAAAATTCTATCGTTTTGAAGTCAAAAATGAATATCTAAAGGAAGAAATGAGTAAGTGTAATCAGCAGTTGTATGTTTGGTGAGATAAACAGGAAGAAAAAAAATCAAAAAACAATTTATTTAGCTTGAGTTTCCTGTCTGCGAGCACAGTTATCCAATGCAAGAAATTGTTTTAAAATAAAAGTAATTGTCTTTTGCCGAATAGAGCATACGCTACTCTTTATTCTGATTGCGTTATATTTTAAATTCTAATTGAATAAAAACTATAATTAAGTAAAATCAATCAAACGTTGATTGAAATCTTTACCCATAGGCAGGATATGATTTCCAATTTATTATATATTCTATTCTCACAAGAATTAAACATAAATCAGATGTTCAATTTTAAAAAAAGGTTTTTTTTGTTTTAACAACCAAACCAAATTTTAAATTTATACACACACACACATATGTGTGTGTGTGTATATAAATTATATATAATTTATATATATATATATATATATATATATATATATATATATATATATATCTGAAATATGCCGAATACAACAAATATCGAATATTCGGCCCATCCCTAATATTAACTCTACAGCGACATCGAATTCTCATATACGATGAAGGTGACCGTTAGTTTTCTTCTGCCAGTTAAAACGCCATTTATACTTTACCTCGACGTTAACTGTGTTTTTACGTGTCACTCCACGTGAGACGCGCGCGTCGCATCTCGCCGTCTATTCGAGCGGCTCCGCTTAACTGCTGCCTCCATAAACTTGACGATCGGCGTTAAGTTTGGATCGTGTTAACTGATCGCTCTCCTCATGCCGCAGCGCCCGACGTTTTCCTCACATTTTTCGCCCTTTCCATTTTATTATTATATCTACTTATTAACGGAACACCTTGATGTAACGAGATGGTAATAATTTATATAGTTACTTTGGTATTTTAGCGGCTGTTAAACGGATGAAATATTTTTTCTCTGTTCGATTGCTTTTGTGCTGTAAATAAATGGCGTTACATTTTTCGACATGAAATGTTTCTAGGATTGTGAGTGCATTCGGGTAAATTCTGACATTATTCCATGGCGTGAAATATTTCTCAGGAATATGTTTCTCTTTCTCGTCGCCTGAAGGCTGAAGTATGACAGCGAACGCTCGCATATCAAAAGGTATTGGTTATTTCTGAATTGTACATTTATCAAATAAATGTCAAAAATCGTACTTTTGTATCTTATAACTTTTCCCACATTATGTGGAGTAAACACCAGGGGCGAAATTAATAGTAAACAGATAAACAGAAAAACGAAATCGCATAATAAATAAGTCGCGAGGTACGAAAATATGTTATGAAAATACAAAAAAAAATTCAACAGAACAATATTTTTTTTGTCATTAGTTTGTGGGTTTAGAAATGTGGTTTAATTTGGTTTAATAAATTATTTTTAATACCATTTTTAAAAAGTGTAGTCAGCACTGTACGAACCTGACATAACTTACTCAAATAATATATTCTAAAGAGCAGATACAATCAACAATGTTATCAAAAACAAACCTCCAAAAATATAGGGTTAATGTGTGTTATACTGTACTAATAATACAAATTGTTATTTACGTAATTAATAAACTAATATGGTTAAAGTGCAAATTAAATGTATTTGTCGTAGTTTTTCATTTTGCTATTCTTCATATCTATCACAATATAGTGCCGACATTGTCGGCTCTGGCGCGTTGCGTCGATCGCAGGTTTACGGCCTTTGACGTCGCACCGCGGTCGAGTCCCGGGTTCGATTCCCGGCCGCTGGTCATCAAGGACATAGATCATTAGAGGGTCTCATGACTTCGAGTCGAGCGGGGCTTGACTGGTGGGGTGTATAAATACTATTTAATTTATATTAAAACAAATACATTAAAATATAAACAGCGCATTTGGTGTTCGAATTTTTATTTCTTAGAAAATATGTTACTTAGAGTAAAATTCACTTTACTCAAAAGCAAAGCTTCCTTGTTGAAGATGCCAAGTTTTGCAACATTTAGAAATTTAGCAAGGAAAGCTTTTATTAGTTGAGATAAACCTGTCGAGGAAACGGCAATAGTCTAAAGGACAATAAGAGAAACATATTTACAAATGACAAAACTGTACCAACGTGTAACGGTGCGAACTTTGTTCTTAGACAGCTTAACAATTACACAAAAGATAACTTTGAATAAAGTTTATAAGTAGAGCACTGCTATTTAACAGCGCAGATGTTACAAATAACCTGTTATCTATAAACGGCCATGCAAGAACAATTTGTTCAAACCTTCGGCGGCATTATCGCGAGCACACGACGCGAACTAACATTGAAAACGAGTAAAGTGTGGCACTGTGATGGGCGAAGGGAGTGAGCGTCACGTACCGCGCCTGTATGAAGACAGAAGCGGACGGGAAAGCGATTGGAAAATTGTAAGCGCGCCATTATGCCACCTAATGAATAAAGTTTAAAGGGAGGCGTCGGTGGTGGGACTTGCGAGGTACCGTGGGCCCCGCTCCAGAGTTGAACAGACAAACGAAAACGTCTTATTTAGGCAATACGATTAACTTTTTAAATTGTATTTCCTATTGCTTTTTTTTCATTTTGCGAATGTTCGAAACTAGAAGGTACCAAATTTGTTAATTATTTTAATTCCACCAGTCCACATTTCGACTTTCTTCGCCAATCTAATCTATTCAAGAAATAAAAAAGACGTTCTCCTTTTGAAATACTACTTTCGACATAATTTGTTTTTATTTTATAACTCTGTTATCTTGATGTTCCACATTTTATTTTTCCATTCATTTTTTTTCACATTTGAGTAAGTGGCAACAGTTTTGGCCAGCTTGTAAACCATTATAGATTCAATATGGGTAAATCATCATCAAACATCCCCTTTGCATTTTTTATTTACATACCCTCATTTTAATTCTTATTTTGTAAATTCATTATTCATAATGAGTAATTTTTAGGAGTATTACATATATGTCTTTTCTATGATGGCAATACCAAATTTCATTCAGATCAGTGTATTGGTTCATCGGATATTTGCATAAAATTTGTAAACGTACGTATCATAAATTTCTTCTTTAGGGTCTGGCAATTCATTTGAATCGATTTTTTCAATTGAATGATTTAAATAGTATACTAGATGAGACTATGAGAGATTGATCAGGTCACTACATGATAAAGATGATGTCCACTGTAGTAGATGAGTGTCAAACTGTATGTAGATAAACGAAGAGAAATCGTCAAAGGGTGAAGATGAAGTCCAATGGAGTTGTTGATACTTGATAGAAGACCCAAGTGATCATTTCATTGTTTACAATAAAATTAAATTTTCACACGCAGACACCGCTATTTATACTAATTTTCAGACTTCCAGAATATTCGATAGTTATGTTTATTTGTTTTATTTGAGCCATATTAACTTATTTACTACGTAGCCCGATAGGTATAAATACTTGTTATATATGCCTGTCATAAACATATAGAGATATGAATATACATATATTCGATTCGAGAATGTTATTAAGTAGTCGTACGCGTGTAATAATAATTTATTTACTACGTAGCCCGATAGGTATAAATACTTGTTATGTATGCATAGGTTATAATGAGATATATGAATATCATCAATCATAGAGACATACGAGTATGTGTTCGGTTTGAGAATCTTTTAGTAAATAGTAATGGCGCGCGTGATAAAGTACACAAGTTTGAATGGTTCGTTTTGAGGATTCTAGAAGGTTCGTTAAACTTAATTTGAATATATGAGGATAAATAAGTTTAAATAGTGTCTTGACTTTGCGATGTGTCGAGTATTTGTTTGTATTGATGAGTGACTATTGTGTGCTGTAATTCAGCTGTCTACTTAATTATTTATTTATATTCCGCCAACTTCTTCGAAATCAAAACATACTGATGCGTCAAAATAGCCAATGCATTTAAATATACATGAAATATGAGATATGTTTAATGTGGTTAAATTTAGATAGTATCAGATGATATCAATTTTAAATGGTATCAGTAGCATTTCTCAAATATGGTAAGTCCGTAACCTAGTAAACATAATAAAATAAACTGTAAAAAAATTAAAACAGGCTTCAAAAATTAACTGAAAATTAATGATAATAAGAAAATTTAACTTAAAATTTGTTTTATCTGTTTTTTGTTCGGACTTAGTACCGACTCCAAAAAAATATTAAATATAAACACGTGCTTAAAAAGCGTCGGTGTCCATGCTAATTGCAGTACTTAGTAAGGGTAAATAGTAATTATATTTTAACTTTTCAGGATTTTAAAGCCATTCGCTGTTTGAAGTTAGTTTTTCTTTGTTTTTAAAGCTTATTTTATAGTTTTAGTGGCTTTTTAGAGATTTACACACACACATATATATATATATATATATATGTATATATATATATATATATATATATATATATATATATATATATATATATATATATAGTTCTACTAAACGCATTATTATAGAAAATGAGAGAGGAAAGCGAGAATAATTTGAAATAATAAGGATTATTATTTCTTGATTCAGAGAATACTCCAAAATGGAGTGAACATAGACACTTGAGGCATTATGCAGCTTGAACATAGATTTGAAGAGTTTATGTAAATGAAATCCTAAATAATGAAAGGCTGATCGTATGCGCTGTTTCAACTTGATACACATGTGATTTTATCGTCTTTAAAAAATGTTTAAATGACGAATAACCTGCTGATGCCCGTTAAGAAGTTTCATTGAGAAAATCCCATCCGACATTAACAGATCTTTGTCCAGCTGGTGTTGTGTTTCCTTTGTCAACAAATTTTTATAATTAAACAAGAGTCTTCAACGACGGATGTTGTTCTATCATCCGTTGAGGAGTTCCATTGTCTGTCTTCGGAGTGCATCATCATATCATGACCAAGTTGATATGCAATTTATCTAACCTTAGACGCTAAATAAATAAGAATAATTTAAATAAATATTTATAATGCCGGAAATGTTAACAATCATTAAAAAATACAATCGAATTGTGGACATGCGGTCTTTTTTTAACTTGATTTAAAAAAAGAAATCATTGCCATTTTGTGATCCCTCTACCGATTATGAAGACAATTTCAAGAGCGCTGATCGTATATTCATCAGCCTTTGTGCAGGAAATCAAGAAGGAAACATATAATGAATGTTAAACAAGGCGTTAAAAAACAGTTAATTCTTTTAAAGAAACATCTTTAAAAAAACATTAATTTTTACAATTAATAGCTAAATGTCATTTCTACCAACAAAAAATGACGATAAAATTTTTGTGTCATTTCTACCAAATATTATTTATGCGTAAAATGAGTCCAGCGTTGCTGAGAAATAAATACACTGGACCGCGGCGCCCGCTCCCCACTCAACCGCGCTATCGGCCGAACAGAAAAACAAACGAAATCCTATAAAATCGAGTAAAACAAATGAATCCAATCTAAGTTTGATAAATGTGAATGTTAGGGCAGTGCGCTTTGTATATTGTTCCGCCAAATCACTGATCGAGTTTTTCATTTTAACTTGGCAATTTTCAAATTAACCACTTCACCGTCATCACCAAAGCATTTCCTTGTAAACCAGGCATTTTAATCTTTTACGATTTAAATAGAATTTGGTTCTGGCTAATAGCAACAAAATATATGCAACATATTTGTATAAGTTATTTTTAACTGATACATCTGACGATTCTATGAACGTTTAGTCTATAATTTTGTATGTAAAAAAGAACATGACGTTGAAAGTGGAAAAATCTTGAATGTGCATCAGTTCTAAAATTAACGTGATGAAACGTATTTTATAATTTAAATAGAAAAAGAAAAAAAAACAATGAACTATTTTAAACACAGTGTACACAATAAATAAATATCACTAGTGATTTGGAAATAGTATTCCCACAGATTCAACTTGGCGCTTACAATTCCAAAAAATACTTTTATTCGGATAATTTATTCATATTTTCTTTCACAACAAATACCATATTCAACAAACCGTTGTAATATTCGTATCCGTCTTGAGATGATAACCTTGTAGGTGCACTCTGTCTGTAACATTGGTTCGTATATACAAGATATGTATTATTGGTTCGCATATGTATTTTAAATTTAATTTAATAATTTTTAAACGTCGCTATTGTCAGATCGTTACCCTTCTTTGTCTTCATTCGTGGTCGTTTAATTTCTTTATGCACGTAACGCAATGCGTCGAGACTGGTAACTAATCTACTTCTTCCTTATAATCAACATTCGCTAAAACCATGAGATATTTTATCGCAGCTTAAGATACAGTATCTTATTAATTTTTTATTCATACTTTAGTTTCTTAGAAGATCAGGTTTGATTTTATTTTTCAATTGCCTTTCTCAAAAAAATTAGGTTCCAGTATATATTAATTTAACCCTTTCATCGTATCAGCTTTGAAGAAACTTTTTCCTGGTTTTTTAACATTCAGCTTTTTTGTCCTAGGTAATTTGATGAGTTGATTTTGGTAATACAACTAGCGAACCTTCAGAAGAAACAAACCATGAATCAAAGGTAAGAACCTTAACGCCTTTAGTCAACACCGAAGTGTTGCAAAGATTACTATCTAGTGGTGAGTAGACATAAATTTCTTATTTCGGTTTTAGATTGAAATCAGAGACGGTTAGAATACAACAAATTATTTTTTTTTGGTCCGAGTTGAATCTAAGATTAAGCTTCTAATATTAAATGAAAAGAATATCGTTAACCCTAACGATATTCTTTTCATTTAAATAACTATGGTACGGAGCCGAAAAGTTCTCAATAATTAACCCTACTAGAATAGGAGAAAAGAAAAGGAGTCACTTTGATGATTAATAGCTCAGCATTGGGTAGGAATAATTTTACTTAAAAGTGTTGTTAAAATAATATCTTTAGGCTATATATTAGGCGGTATGCAATTCTTTTCAATTTAGGTTAGAATTATTATTTCTGTAAACTTATATTGCTAATTTTCTTAGCTCATAAGATGACAACTACAATAATTATTGCAGATAATAATCCGTATTAACTACATTAATTAAACAGTTGACATCTTCAATAACGGTGAGACTTATCTATAATATCGGTAGGACATATTACGTCAATCGGTATCCATTGGCGGATCGTATATTACAAATTTCTTAAGAACTTACATTGAATTTTTTTTGATAAACTGACGTGGTTTATCAACAAAATTTAAACAGCCGCATTGCGACAACCTAGTGTCGCATCATTCGACCATCTGCAGTGAGATCGTATCGTCTAATCCGCGATTGGCGTCGTTAATTGAAATTCGCGCCCATGAATATTTATGGTCGTACCGGACGTCCGGTGTTGCCGCGCAAACTTGTAATAATGAGCGTACTTTCGGCATGATGCGAGCCTGATTACGGCTTATTCATACATTATTACAGTTATAGCGATAGACAGCTAATAGGCCCGGAATTTTTCGGAGCAGAATATGTATGAAACTCGACGTACCGTTTGCAAGTGGGTAAATAACACCTAATTTATATAAATATTTCCGTCATCTAAGACTTCTGTCGGTATTCTGTCTAGCGGTATACGATCATCTAAGAAAAGACATTTCTTTCGTGTTTAATAGATAAAGAGCGATTGAATAAAAAAAATGCTTTGTCTTTTTATGATGGTAACTATAATTATAACGGTAGATACACTCGAAATGTCAACGTAAGTACTACTTTTGCAATTTTAGAATTAAACAGTAATAACTTTATCCATCAAGATAAAAAAATCTGTGCAAGACGTGTAAAATTTGCAATACGAGGATTGCGTTTTACAGCACGTCATTAAAAAAAAAAAAAAAAAAAGAAAATATATATATATATATATATATATATATATATATAGAAAATTCCACAAAGAATCAGAAATCATTGATATTTTGACTTTGCACTTTATTTGTGCTATGAGACCTCACATTTTGCCTATTTTCAAGATTGAAGTAGACTTGAAGTAGGTTTTGAAGATCAGTGATTAAGACTATGGTATAAATAAATGGCATAAACAAAAAAATATTGCCTATATAATAAATATATTTCACAGGCGCATATCTAAAAAAAAATGTATAATTTCATATAGAATTAGAAATCATTGACTGCTAGATTACTCTCTTTACTTGTATTATAAGTTCTCCCATTACGTCAATCTTCAAGATTGTAGGTCGACCGGAAGTTTAGGTTTTGATGATCAGTAAAACTGTGGTAAAAATAAAGAAAAAATACGCTTTAAAGGACCTTGTTTGTTTTATTGTGTGAACCAAACTACTTGAATTTACAGCATGTATGACTATAGGACTAAGTCCAAGATATTAATATCAATTCCATATATCAAACCGTTCCCAAGAATAAGGGCTTCAACAAAAAACGGACAGATGGCGGACAACCAAGATGTACTATAGGAGGTATCGTTTTTTTTAATTAACGCATATCCTGTAATTATGTTTGTTAAGGTATAATAAGCACTCAAAATAAATTTTAGCTTATTCTGTAAACGGGAACCCGTGCCGTCTCGTTTCTAAATACGTTCATACGAGCCACGCAGGACAAGGCGCATGCATTATAGTGTACGTTTTTGCTCAATTTGCATGTATTACTTTCTTTCTAAATGAAGGCATTTGAACTTCGAAGTAAGAAAAAAGATATTTATTTAGTAGGAGATGTCAGACATCAGATAACAGGTGCAAAATTGCCTTTAAATCGATAAATGCTAGCAGTTCGGTTTTTTAATATACGGCAAGTTAAACTAACAGTAAGTGAGAGTGCTAACCTTGTCATTCTTGAGTGTGCTATATTCTGGGAAACGGCAAGAATACGGTCAAGATCAATTTCAAATTGTGTTAAACAACTTGTGGACCTTTGTCAAGTTTGGTGAGACAAAAAAAAACTCAAATTATTTACAAGCACCGTGAGGAGACTTTTAAAATGTATTTAAATAATTTTTTCATGTAGCATGGGCCTATACTCTTGATGTGATGAAAAAATATTTTTAAAGCGAGAGAGAGAAGAAGGGTATCCAGGCTACTTTGCAGGGGTAGATAAAATTTAGCTGGAACAGAAGAACGGGTTAGCCAAAGAAAAGAGGAGGAACAACAGAAAATATTGAAATACATGTAATCAACGACTGAATCGTCTTACTCCTATGATACTTTCTTATCTCAAGCTCAAGAGTCGTTTTGGTTATTATCCAATAGTTGTACCGGAAGTATAAACGTGATTTTCTCGGATGAATACGTGACAACGTTTCAAACTTCTATGAAAGGATGTAGGGAAAATTTTATTACGCCAAAGTTAGTTGCAGTTCTTTAAATGGCTTTGAGTTGAGCATAAGAGATTTTATTTTCGTAACAGATACAATGAATGGGTCTCAGTGTTGACGAACTTCCACTGAATGAGTCATCAATATAACGTGTTCGAACACAGGCTCGGAAGGTGAGAGTAGAGGTTATAAAAAGTGATTGTCAAATAATATTCCCGAAATCGTGACAGTCCACTGGGACGCTAAATTATTATCTGGTCTGGACGTCAGAAGTTCGAAGAAAGAACAACTGCTGATTGTGATTATTTATGAATACAAAGAAAAACTTCTCACAGTACCAAAACTTAGACAGTTCGTCAGGAAAAGAGCAAGCTTTGAATGTTTCAAAAGTATTTAAAGATTGGCAGCTTAGTGGCAAGGTACAGATAATATACATATACATCTTTTTAAAAAGTGTAGAGACATTTGGAAGGATATTGATAAAAATATTATCGAAAAGGGCACCTGTTTGAACTCCGTAAAAATACATTTAAATGACAAGGAAATTTACGAAATCGTAAAGTTTTGTAGAGCCGAACTAAAAAAACTTTTGTGAGAGATGACTATCGCGAACTTTTCGAATTGTGTTTAATATTTTTGAGTGGAGATAATGAAAAAACATTTAAAATTCGGTCTTCTGGTGCACCGACCGAGGTGAATGGCAAGAGCTATTTTTCTTTAAAAATATGTTTGTTACGGCCTCAGTTCAAAGTTAGAAAGAAAGACAAAAAAGGATTGCAAAACGTATCTTCGTTCATTATAGTATTAAATGTTGAATTCTGGCTTGGATGCAGTTTGGTATTAATAGCGTCAAATCAAGATTTATGTTTTTTGAACGTTTAAAGAAATGCAAAGACATTTACCAGTCCATTTCAAAACTAACTTTGAACGAGTTCTGTCAACACTCGTGGTATTCGTGTGATGAAATTACCGTCTCAGCTCTTTTCGATGACGAAGTAGATGGCTAAACAAAAATGAGAATGATTTCCAATTTAAAATGTGAGAAATTATTACACGATGATGGAAAGAGGTACAACTCATCTGAGGAAGCAATATTAAACTAATAAGGTAAGGTAATGCAGTATCGTGATAACATTTTTTTAAAATTTTGTCTCAAAAAACTGATTGCAAAAACGACTTTAAAAAGAGACTATTCGTAATAGATTGGTATTATTTAAAATACTATAAATTAATTTTAATAAAATTAACAATTCCACGCTCCCTAATGTTTATTTACCTACTTAATTCACACATTCGTAGATCTCTATAATTAAAAAAATGTTTTCATGTAAATTTCAAGCGAAATTTTAAAGATGAGTCGCTATGGCTTCCAATCATCATAAAAATTACACATTTAACTTAATATTTTAATAATATAAAAAGATTTAAGTGGTATGCGTATGGACTTTTGTGAAAAATTATAAATATATATATATATATATATATATATATTTATATATATATATACATATATATATATGTATATATATATATATATATATATATATATATATATATATATATATTCTTTCTTCTTAGTCGTGCACTCTCGACAGAGTGGTCGTGATCATGATTCGTGTTCCTTCGCCACTGCCGCCCTCGCGATGTGACGCCATGTAGTTCGGTGTTTTGCGGAGTGAGAGCAGTCATTTACACTGGAGTGCAGATTTTATTAGGTTTGTCCACCGTGTCGGAGAGCGTCCGCGGGATCGTTTGCCTTCGACTTTGCCTTGCACCACCAGTCGTTCCATGGAGTCCTCATTATGGGTGACATGTCCAAAGAATTTGAGGATTCGGAATTGCACAGTCGACGATAATCTCTCTTTCATGTTAAGTTCCTTGAGGATCGAAACGTTGGTTCGGTGCGCGGTCCGTAGGATCCTAAGCAAACGCCTCCAGCACCACATTTCCAGCGCGTCAATTTTGTGGCGGTCTTGCATCCTCAGCGTCCACGTCCCAGATCCATATAGAAAAATCCGAAAGACCAGGCATTTCATAAGTCGAGCCTTTGTGTTTCTGGTTATTCTGCGGTCTTTCCAGATCTTTGTGAGTTTTTCCACTGATGATCTCGTCACGGCGCAACGTCTTCGAAACTCATCCTCGCAACCTCCATCATTAGCGATAGTGGAGCCCAGATATACGTAGCTCTTCACTACCTGGCATCCTGCTATATTTTGGATGTTCCGTTGGTTATTGTTAGCACGATCTACAATCATCATTTTAGTCTTATCGCGATTGATTGTAAGCCCAAACTCCAATGTTGTGGTCTCCAGTCGTTGTAGGAGAGACTCGATTTCATCTTTTGTTGACGCTAGGACATCGGGGATAAACTCAGAAACATATATATAAATATATATATGTATATATATATATATATACATATATATATATATATATATATATATATATATATATATATATATATATATTCCTTTTTTGTGATTACAATTGCCATTTTTCTTTCAGCTATTCCCTAATATTGCCTTGCTACTTTATTGTACAATTTTAAGTTATTTATTTTATATTAGGTATTAAAAGTAACCCGTTTAAATCCCGCGAGGAACTCAACATGTGTTACTTCCCCCATCCCCTTTCCCCGCCTGCTATCGTGTCTTCCTATAGCTCACCGCTGCTCGTCATCTGTATGAGTTGTGAAGATGTTTACAATTTTTTTTGGAAAATTTTAAGGTATCATGAGGTGTCCAACGAAATTCAGATTGTGCTCCGTTGCATCTTCTATAAACAGACAAAAATTGTGCTCTGCTGTCAACCGTTTCTGAGTTTATCCCCGATGAATAGATGGAGAGACTTATAGACCAATAGACAAACAGACCAACATTCTACGATGTGTTTGTTTATGTTTAGCAATGTATGTTCCGCAGTGAACCCAGCCAATCTAAAATTATACGTTTTTACAAAATGGCCCTTTTTTATAGCTCCGGATATTCAAACTTTCTTTTGTAAAAATACCACAAGGAAGGTGCTCTAAACTCTAAAAGATGTTTATGATATTGTTAATTAATATGTAAAAATTAAATTATAAACATTTATTAAAATGTATTAAAAGCGCCATTGAGTGGAGAATTATAAAATTTCGTCTAGATGGGTTAGATCAAAACGAATGCTTAGAAATAAATAAATGACGCTATTAATTAATCAGTAGTAGTTTATTATGTGGTAGTCGTTTTAATATTATTAATTATGGATTACCCTAACATATGAATCGATTTGGATTACACTAACATACTTAGACTTATAGCATACTTTCCTGTTGAACTGTTTTCTCCGTTCATCCGTCGTCGGTCTGCCTGCCGTCTGTAGGTCACACTAGTTTTAGGAGCTAAAATTTGAGATGGTTTTACATATTTATAACGCTTAAAAATTATGAAATAAAATAAATTAAACATTTTTTGGAGAAAAAATATTGGCGGATCCGTTTACGAAATATTATGTTTTAAAATGGTAATTTTTAATAAAGGTACGTGTACCCACCCCCTACTAGCTAAACCGTTATTTTTTTAATTTATAAAAAATATTCATGATAGTAGTATTTATAACGCAATTAAAAAGAAAATTATCACACCTAAATAGGTTGTGCTAGTTTTCAAGTAATTGTCGACTAATTCATACATGTAGTTGCGTTCTGTTATATCCTGTACTTGCTAGCAATAATGCTTACACAGCACCTGTCTCATTGATTCTCGTATCAACATGATAAGAGCATCCGGCTGGCAGAGTATTGCATTACCATGACAAGCTCTGTTCCCAGGCCCGTCAGCAAACTCCACTCCCAGGTGCATCAGCATTTCTTATCCTTTATAAACCCTGGACCGAAGCTTCACGAAGTTCAGATAATCACAGTTCAATCCAGACCTTAGTCCACGTCAGTCGTAATCCATATACAAGCGCGATCAAAGTCTAACTAAATTTTTTATAAAATATAATAATTGTAAAAATTCGTTAAATAATAATATCTAAAAAATAAATTGTTTTTTTTTATATTAAATCTTGAAGTCGTCATAACATTTTGGTGGCAGCTTAAGGGGTTTCAAAGAAAATCTGGGAAAACGCCTCATCAACAAAATCTTCATAGACAAACTACTATCATCGAAAAAAGGAACTAACGAAGTACCAGTCGAAAACCAAAAACTTCGCAGAGGAACCCCGAAAATTACGTCAAATCGGAAAACATCAAATATTTTCAATCTACATCAACTGGGCCATCATCATAACAGTTCTCATCTAGCAATATAACAAGGTGCATCGAACAGTCAACGCCAACAGCGCATCTCTCTCAAGAAACTGCTTCAAAGCCCAACATCGCCACACCGAGCATCAGCATTTCAAATGTAGACTACGCATCTCATAATTCTGTAAGCCTGTAATTTACTTATAATAATTGTATTTCATAATTGTTTTACTATTATAATTTGCTCCATAAATTTTCAAATCATATATTCCGAATCGCATTATCAACATTTAAAAAATTATTTCGTACTCTTCAAGTCAATTGTTAATTTAATTAACTTGTTTTAACTGCAAAAATTTAAACGCATTTCTTACAAATTGCACAAATGCAATGAATCTGGCAACCCCTCCTCAAGATGATATCGTTTTTAAATTCATACTCAGCTAACTACAGGGCAAAGCAGCAATCGCGTCATCCATTAATGAATTCGAAAATTGGGCCTCTGAAAGAATTTCTGAAAAATCAATTCGGGGAACGCAAACACTACGCCCATCTTCTCACAGATCTACAAGCTTGTAAACAAGAGTCTCACGAGTCCATAAGTCAATCTCTGTGCGTTGAGATGTGCCTCTCCAAACTTTTGACCGAGGTTACCATATCCAACAATGTCAAAGGAGAACTGTGTTCACCCTCAGATTTCTAACGTAATCCGGTGTCGAGATTCAAGAAATTTAAATAAAGCAATAAACCTTGCCGTTTCAGAGGAGAAAATTCAACAATATATCTAGTAACAAAAACCCTACATCCCAAAGCCAAGACCTACTGAGCGAATATCACCCAATTTAAATTTTAAAAGTAACTCGCCGAAACCAAATAGTCCCAATACTGCGTACTCCCCTAAAGATACACCCTTTTGTCGTTACTGTAAAAAGTTAGGTCACACTCTCGAAGTGTGTTGTTTAAGAAAATATAACAATGATACATTTCGATCCGGGCCTAGTAATTTCAATTCGAGACAACCACCCATTTACGGACAGGAACCAAATTTTAATTTTAAACCCCGCGTAAATTTCATAAAAGAAGACGACGACTCTTCTAATACAAATATAGGCGTCGACACCATCGACAATTTAAACCAATAAATGTCTCACCAAGGTGTCGAGCGAGACTAAACTTTTCCAAAATCGACACCCCCTTAAATAATTCAAATAAGACCAACGGACAGGGTAACCAGTCCCAAACTCACGGTCATTCAAAAAATAATTCAAATAAGGCCAACGGACAGGGTAATCAGCCCCAAACTCACGATCAATCAAAAATTAATTCAAATAAGGCTAACGGACAGGGCAACTAGCCCCAAACTCACGGTCATTCAAAAAATAATTCAAATAAGGCCAACAGATAGGGTAACCAGCCTCAAACTCACGGTCAACAAAAAATTAATTCAAATAAGGCCAACGGACAGGGTAACCAGCCCCAAACTCACGGTCATTCAAAAATTAATTCAAATAAGGCCAACGGACAGCTCCAAATACACGGCCAACTAAACACAATCCAGATGGGTAATGAACCCCAATCTAATAGTCATAAAATTGTTAAAATAAATAAAACAAACACATCCGACACTTCAACTACTCTCACTACACACTTTACTAATACTGTTTCTAATGAAAGGAAAAATAATAATAAAATCATATAAAACATCGGTTTACAAACAGAAAATTCAAACATTTCCGAAAGGGTATACGAAATCTCTTCCAACCACTCCAAAAACTTATATATATACCCTAAAAACAACGTATATTACCCTAAAAACAACCCTCTCTTCTCACCCCTTATAATTTTTAATAGATACTGGTTCATCCGTATGTTTAATAAAAAAATCTTCAATACAAACCTTGCCTACTCTAAATTTAAACAAAATAAAATGAAAGGGTATCGATACATCTAACGAAACCACCAATACCTTGGGCTCATTCGACATACAATTATTTCCGGATAACCAACCAAGAAAATCATACAAATTTCACGTAGTTGACAAAATTAATTTAGATTACGAGTGCATTTTAGGTAACGATTTAATGACAGACTCGGAATGTATCATTGATTATAATGCTAGTACACTAAAAATATATAATTCTTATATACAATTGCAATTCACCGAACCCGTGTACAATCTCCCCGCAGTGAAACAATAATCGGATGTTCGGTATCCAATCCCGAAATTAAAGAAGGCATAGTACTCGATCAGCACATTACCGAATCTCTTCTCATAGCAAATTGTATAGTCCAAGTAAAAGGTAATAACCGGGTAAATATTTCTGTCGTGAATACTTCTGAAAAATCTGTTTCAGTCAATTCCGATTTAAAATTACACCTCGCCCCCCTGAAAACTGAAACCTGTTTATCAATTAATACAAATTTCTCCTAGCCAACTCACTCAACGAACTCACTTCAACGCACTAACGACGTTTTAAATCTACTCCGAATTTTGCATCTCAACAACGAAGAAATTAATTCCTTATACGATGTATGTTCCCGATATTCCGATAGTTTCCACCTGGCTTCAGATCAATTAAGTAAAACCAATATCGTTGTGCATGAAATTAGGACAAGTTCAAACATACCGATCCCTACCAAATCCTATAGACTTCCCGAATGCTACAAACAAGAAGTGAACGATCAAATAAATAAAATGTTTAATCAGGGTATAATTAAACCCTTTATGTTACCTTGGTCATCTCTTATTTGGATAGTTCCCAAAAAATTAGACGTCTCAAACAAAAGAAAATGGCGAGTAGTTATCGACTGCAGAAAATTAAATGACATCACTATTGGCGGTTCTTACTCCTCCTGAAATCCTCGATCAATTAGGCAAGAGTAAATATTTTTCAATCCTCGATCTCGCTTCAGGGTTTCATCAGATACCCATGTCTGCTGAGGACGCTCCGAAAACTGCATTTAGTGTTCCTCAAGGACACTTCGAATTTACGCGTATGCCATTTGGGCTGAAAAACGCGCCCTCCACCTTTCAGGGACTCATGAATTCTGCTCTCTCCGGTCTTCAAGGATGCTTTGTCTATTTAGACGACATCGTTATCTATTTCCATGACCCGAAATCACACATAGATAACTTATCTACTGTCTTTGAACGATTACGAAATTGCAACCTTAAACTTTAACCTGATAAATGCGAATTTTTACGCAGAGAAGTCGCTTATTTAGGCCACATAATAACTGAAAGGGGTATAAAACCGTATTCTGAAATATTAAATCAGTCAATGAATTTCCAATACCAAAATCGCCAAAGGACGTTAAATCTTTTCTTAGTCTCGTATCTTATTATCGAAGATTCATTCCCGACTTTTCAAAATTAGCAAAACCGCTTACAACCCTTCTGAAAAAAGATATGACATTTCTATGAGAAAACGAGCAACAACTTGCCTTCGAAACTTTAAAATCTAAATTAACCTCTGCTTCTTTATTTGTTTATCCAGATTTTACGAAACCTTTTATACTCACCTGTGACGCATCTAATTACGCCATCAGCGCGATTCTTTCGCAAGGGGAAATCGGCAAAGACCGACCTATTGCATATACTTCTCGAACACTTAATGAATGTGTGAGTGCAATCTCAACACGACAGAAAAGGAGTGGTTAGCCATCATATTTGGTTGTAAAACCTTCCGACCATATCTCTTTGGCCGCACATTCGATATTGTTACCGACCACCGCCTCTTAAATGGTTATTTAACCACAAGGACCCAAGTAGTAAACTTCAACGGTGGCGTTTGATATTAGAAGAATATGATTACAGAATTATCTATAGAAAGGAAAAACTAAACTCTGCGGCTGACGCTCTCTCTCGTTACCCTGTAAACCCTGTTCAATCTGATAGCACCGATACTAATATTCCATCCCCAAATCTTTCTGAACCCATAATAATAGAACCTCCCCCTGATCTTGAAAATCTCGATCCTTTAGTTAATGACGATATCTTCGATGAGTCATATTCCAAATTCCTGAAAGTGTTATCGGAAAAGTCATACTTCAATACAATCATAATCGAATACAACGACAGCTCTTGAAGTCGTCATAACAGTTCGTAAGAAGTTCATAGAAATTCCATACAAATTATTTCAATCAACTGTTAAAATAACTTTGTGTTTTAAAATATATCTATGAAAGATATAAATAAAATTATTATACATAAATAATTTATTAGAAAACTATGGACGATTAAATATTTATAAATATATACGAGTGAGTGTGTGTGGTAGCCTCGTAGTACAAGTTATACTCGTACTTAACAAGATTTTTTTTCACGTATAAGCTTCCTGTTACTATCTACAGATATGTTACTTCCTTTGAAATACTGCAGGAGATTATATCATCTACTTGAAATATACTTTGTGACGACATAATCTTTTATAAAACCAACCCAATCGACTCGATTCGCAATAATTTGTCATAAATATATTTACTTCCAAAACCCGCTCTAGGTATGTTTGAAATAGAAAATACTGGATTGCTGCTGCAATTGTTTTTACATGTATCACATATTAGGCCTACCTATATTAAATGAGAAAATATATAACAAACGATTGATTTCATAAAGGCGACTTCCGGCACGCACACGATACTAATATTTGACGGCGGTTCGCTCCTAACGCGCGCAATCCGTCGCGCCGCACGCCCTTAATAAAAGTGTGTGCACTAGGGCGCCGTTCTACTCGTGTTCGCGAGCGCGGACCTATCTCGACGAGGTAATGGCATCGTTTATTGAATGGCGCAACTGTACGCGTGTCTTACGACGATAAATCTTTATGATTGTGCTCCTTCTCATCACTGTATATCGATAGAGCGTTGCGCGTCGCACCGCTTCCCTATTAAACACGCCTTCTCGCGATGCAGGTATCTCGAGCATTTATACGCCGTTACGGCTGCGAAGCTTAACGAGAACAATTTAATCGAATGGTTTCAACAATATTAATAAACACACGTACGTATAACTGTATAATACAGTGAAAAGATTGGATTAAAATGGCCCTTTGACTGTTTGTCACAGCTTCCTAGATTTTAATCTATTTAACATATTGATGTTTATTCCAGTGAAGGGTGTTTCTTACTCAAAGACAGTATTAGAAAAATTATTTATTCCAAATGATTGTAAAAGATAATAATAAAGTCAAGGAAAAACTATATTGCATTGAAATTTGTTGTGAAAAATCGCTGATAATTTTTGTAGAATTTCCACAACGGGTAATCGCTTCGATATTTAGATCTTTGTATAACAAGAAAAACAACTTGGTGTATTGGTATTTTTGAAGTTATCACTTATGATTTTTGATTTTATGCCTTCATTTTCTCATTCAATTCTCCCGTACATATGTTTTATTAGCCTTTCCAAATTAATAAGTTAGATCTATCAAAATAATTTTTAACTTCATAATTATTTCCTTTTACTATTGGATATATTTGGCGTTTTTTGCAGAAATTCATTATTCACAATTACATGAAACTACGTGATGTAGTATTATTTCAACTTTCTTTAAGTTCTTTATCAGATCCCAGGTTTTGTTGTATTACAACATCTTCAGGTGGGCTATTAGCAAAGATGTAATACAACGAAACCCACCTGAAGATGTTGTAATACATCGAAACCTAGGTCGTGGTAAAGAACTTAAAGAAGATAGAAATAATACTACACCACGTATTTTCTTTTACATTGAGTTCATCACTTATATATAAGTAAATCAAAATTAAAGATACGTCATCTACTTCAAGCTCATCTACTGCTTTTTTCATAAAATATTTTTTATATTCTCTATAAAATTTCTTGCCAATTTAAGGAATATACGTCAAATAAGACGCCCAGATCTACTTCACTTTATTTGGTAGTTTGCAAAAGCTTGCGTTTCAGGTGAACCCATCGCAGAACTTCCTCATTGGAGAATTTCCAAGTCTAAGATGATCTAATGCATTTATAGGCCCACGTTTCGAATGTTTCTCTACGTTTTCTCCATACAAGTATTGGCCAGATGTAGCCCTGGAGAAGAAAAATCAGAAGTCGGATTTTAAGGCTACGATTGCAAAGTGCTATTTTCATTGTTCGAAAGGCTTAATAGTCTAGCTGGAAATAAATATGAAGATATATTACAAAACCACCCAGTTTTAACTAGATCCTCAACAGCTTTCGTTTTCACACTTTGAGCAGTTTTCTCACTTCTTCCGTAGCATTGCAACTAAACTGAGAATCAGGCATTTATTTTTACCTTAATTTTGGTATTAATATTTTTCTTACAGTAAAAGTAACAAATTACATGATCAGGTTTCAAGTTTAGAGCGCAAATTGTTGAGTGCGACTAGCTCACTGTGAATGTAATAAGTTATAATAAATGCTATTTAATATTTAATAAGATCTCATACCCGTAAAATTCCACATAGGGAAAATAGAATCAATTTAGCACCCAGTATAGTATGTGGCGTCGTAACGGGAAAAAACTCGTCTTACAAAGAACTAAAAGGTCCACATCGTTATTCCTTGTTTTAACGATTTACGCAGGAGCGTAACGGCAGCGTCGGTTCGGATGCCCGCGGCGGCGCCGAGCTAACAACGCTTACTCCATGCGTAATCATCGGGCTAGTGCCGAATTACTAAAGGCATTATACTTTTATTTAAGACATAGCATTCCTTTTTAGTACATTTCTTATATTATAGTAGTATTATAAAATACTTAAATAAACCGAAAAAAAACAAAGTATAAAGTAAAAACACAATTCTTGATAATGTTATTGGATATTGCTAATAATATTTTAATAAGTTGTGAGCGCTTTAATTTCTGCAATCATTATGCAATGGTTATGGAAAATATAGGAGCCGCTAGGGAACTACAGCAAATTTATCGTTCATTGAATGGGATTGAAATTGATTCAATGGTTTGAGCTTCTTCCAAATTCATCACATTTATAATATTCGATGAATCGAATACAGAGTTACATGGGATGAGTGTAGTGGTGATAGGTCTATATTTATTTACTAATCGTACAAGATGTACTATACATGTATTTTAAACCATAAAATTGACTTCCTGTCGTTAGCTTTGTGTAACTTCAATTTTATAACATTCATCAAATTACCTTATGTTATATATATATATATATATATATATATATATATATATATATATATATATATATTTGTCAATTTAATGAAAAAATTATTTCACAATAAATATTTTTGGATAGAAGCAGTCCTTCTGATTTCAATTCGTTATTCAGCAAAAGTACGCAATATTAGTAATAGAATATGTTTGGTCATAGTCTCTGCAAAATGAAGGCAAATTTGATTGTGACATGATACTGTAATTAAGGTTATTTTATACTTGTGTGCGTCGTGCAGTTGATCGATTTGAGAAGAGGTTTGGGCATTATAATCTTCAAGAAAGATGCGTTCAAGAAAGAGGACTTTAGATCAATTAGAAATAAAAGTGATTATCTATTTACGAAACTGTGTCAAGAATCGAAATAGAATTTACAGCATCAGATATTCGGTTTTAAATTAAGTGAAATCCGTTTTCCTCACTGAAGTAAAAAAAATTAATTTACCGCCAATTTTATTAGAGGCGTTGACGTCAAAAACTAATATATTGGCAACAAAATTAGGATGAAACGGCTTGAGTAGGCTTTAAACCGTTGTGGTTAATTACAAAATAAATAGGAAGATAAAAGCTCTTTGATCTAAGTTTGTTTACCGTCGAAGAAAAACCGAAGAAAATATGTCACCTGAGTGCATGCTACCATCAGTGAAGTATAGTGGCAGCCCAGTTATGATTTAGAGTTACTTTTTTAGCAAAGGTTGGGAGATTTAAATGTATAATGTGATGTTACAATGAATTAATTGTGATCAATGAACTCATTGAAGCAGGTCAAACGAGCCCAATGATGATGAATCTACTCCTTACCATATAGGAGATCCTGTCACCACCTTCCGGCTCTATCATCAGGCCATGGTCATCATTTGTGGTTAGAAGAATGGTCATGATAAGTTAAAAGAGTTCAGACTTGATGAAATTTCTTCTAACCATTAAGGAGTACTATCACAAATTTTTGTTCCATTATTGGACACTAGCCATTACTTATAACCAAAAGAGTAGTCAAGAAAAGTCAAGTGGACTCAAACACGATGACCATTTTCCTCGTAATTAAGGAGTTCTTGTCGCCAATTTTCGGTTTCATTATTATCAGAAAATAAAAATCACTAGATTTAAACTCTACTAAATTTTAAAGCAGGAGCTGAATATAAAAGATCGACACTGCTGTTTGTCGTCGAAGGAATATATGAATGTATATTACAGAGAATAATATTGTACCAGTACTTTTACACTTTTTTTACATTTACATATAGGTATTTATTGTAATATTAAGTTAAAATAAATCATATTTAAAATGTTATTTTTACTTTACCAATTTCTTTAGACGGCAGTACATATTTGTGTAATAAGTAAACTTATAGCGAAAAAGTAATAACAAACCCACAGAAATTAAAGGAATTTTTTAAATAAACTTTAAGCCATATCATTCATTTAAAAAACATAACGTTACAAACTTTTAAACTGTTATAAAATTTGAAATACTTAATTTTACACTTATTTATAGTTAGTTTTCTCCATTGCATAATTGATTTTCAGTAGAGTAATTCCGTCTTAATATTGATATGTACGACGAAATAATTACAATGAATGAGACAATAGAAGTCGGAAAAAAGGTCGATTTCGTAATCTCTCCTAATTCACATTATCTTAATGTTTTAGCGAATTATTCTTTACGATCCGTAACGAGATTTGTTTTGTCATTCAGCTTCATAAATACCTGAGTATTTCATCGTTTGTTGGAGACGTCTTTTAAACTCCATTTAGCGCGAATAAAGAAGTGTTGATTAAAAAACTCTAATGAGGCCTAAAAAACCTTGCCGTTGCAAAAATAATGTCCGAAATTATGTCGTAAATCAAACTTTCAAATTCTCTTGTCTATGAAACATTTTTTCACTTACGCGCGACATGTCGAGATCGACTTGTAAAGAACCACGGCTCACAAAAAACAAAAATTTCCTCTTGAATAAATTTAAATTAGTCCGAAACTTGGAAATGGCCACACTTTTATTAATGGTGTAATTGAGTTATGTGTTGATGAGTAAAAGGTTAATTAGTTTGAGTTAATTAGTATTAGTATTTGCATCCGTACTCGCGAATAGTGTAATAAATTAATTTGATATATATTCGCGAATAGGGGTGCAAATTATTCGCGTCCGTGCTCGCTAAAGTAAATTGTACGTGTTCGTATTCATAACTTGTGAGGCAAATTATTCACGTTCGTATCGGTAAATAGTGCGACAAATTTTCTATATTCTCATTCGCAAGGAGCGAAACAAATTTTTCGTATTCGTATTAGTGAAACGAAGATAGATAGAGAAGAAGCGACAACGTATATTATAGTGTTCACAATATTGTTATTTTTTCCATTTCATTGACAGCATGTGGAATAAGAATGTAAAGTTGCTCGATGATTTGTAATGAATTATTAGTTAGTGTTCTCTTTGTTTAAATTATTTAAATACTAATTCTTATTTCAAGTTACGTGTTCTTCCGCATACTCAGTATTTTTTTTTCATTTTCTCCGAAACCGTTCGGTGTAGAAATTTAAAATTTAGCATAGTGATACACCATGTGTATATTTCGTAGTTATTATTTTTATTGGAATTTAGAAAAATATTTTTGTTGGAATTTTAGTAAATAACTTTTAACATTTTTTTGTATCGCCAACATTTTTTTTTATTAAAATTTAGTTTTCTATATATTGATAGAAATGTCGGCAATATTTTTCTCAGAAACTATTTGACGTAGGACGTTGAAGTTTCGCACAATGATGAAGTATATTAGTCTGCATATATTGTAATAGTTAAGCATCAGAAATATTCATATGGAAATTTTGGAGGGGGGCAAAATATATCAAAGAAATTTTATTTTCGTTTCATGCATTATTTGAAATATGTATAAGGTTACACAGCAAGCTGTAAGTATTTAAAAATATTTTTTTAAGAATTTTATGTAATATAGATTTGGAGATTTTGTTGTGAAGGCCCACAAAAATATTCCTTGTACCTTCTACTATCTTCGAAATAGTTAAAAAAATAGTTCTGAAAAATTATTTATAATAATAATTCTTAAAAATTTATCAAAGGCACGCCATAAAACTATATCGATACTTCTAAATCTTATAATTATTGAGAAATTCGAGAATTTTTGTAAGCCTGTGAATGATATACTTAAGTATAATGTTTACGCAATGAAATATAATATTGGTGTTTGTAAATAGTTTAATGGAAATAGTATACGTTCATATATGCCTGATTGTGTACGAAACACTTATAGTGAAAGTTCTGCACGTACTTAACCGATTGAACTTGTTTTCACTAAATATGCCAACACACGGGACTTTAATGTATGTTATTACTTTACATTGTTGACGTTTCTTTCACATTGTTTCACTTCTTTGTAGTTGTCCAACTTTTTCGTATTACGAAAAGTCAGAAATTCAAAAAGATGCGAAGATAACAAACTTCTTCTCCTGTAGTTCGTCACCTTCGTCACCTGTAGTTCCCGTAGATGTTATTGAAAATGCGAAGAGACCCTGCCTGAACAACAACTTATCTTTCTAGATGTACTAGATATGTAGAAACCACTGATTTTTAAATATATGCTACCGGAAAGATGTCGAGAAATCAACAAGGGCGCGTTTCTTTTGTTCTTTGATTATGTGAAACTTTTGATAAAGTATGAACTTGATGCAGCCGATGTTGAAATTATTCAAAATTCAATAACATTTAGTAAGGTACATGTATCGATACATTAAAGGTAATCTATTCATAAATATAAGTAATTAATGGTTTAACAAATTAAAACAAAAGAATTATATATTAAACATGGACACAAAATACACAAGAACTACCAAATAAAAATTTAGTACACTCAGAAGAAATCGGTGGGAAATAGAAAGGGGAAGTTTCGCGAATTCGCGAATAACAAACAATTTCGGTCGAGAACAACAGTCTTCACGGTGCAACCAATATCGTTTACTAGTATAGTGAAAGTAAAGGACCGATATTCGAAACCTGGCTTACTCCCGTGCGTGTAAAGTAAGTCTGCGATTTAAAGTCTCCCATACCCACTCGTACATATTGTTTTTTGTTTGAAAAATACGAAAAGAAAAATCGTAAGAGTGGAACGGAGAACCGGTGACTTAATGAGATATCATTGTCCACACGATCGAAAGCTTTTAGGTAGTCAAAATATGCAATATCTACTTGAACTCCGAGGTCAACATGATACGCAACATAATTAAGGAAACATACAAGGTTCATGACCACTGAAAGTTCGACTCGAAAACCACGCAGCTCATCATAGATTTGAGCTCCGTAGGTGAAATAGATGTTATGATGTAAAACAAAGTGAAATAATTTTGCAAGTGCAAAGAGAATAGCGATCGGTCTGAAATTATTTACGTCTAATCCTGTGCCGCCCTTGAGCATAGATGTTACCTGGGCAACTTGATATGCTTCAAAGGTTTTATAAAAATATCAGCGCTGGAGAAAGCGAGTGGAAGATTATTATCAGAGACACATGTGACATCAATGTCGGATCCGGGACGGTAGCAAGAAGTCGCCGCCGCTATATTTAGTCGAGGAATGTTTAGACTGAATTCTGACCGGAAATGCTTAGCAAAAGCTTCTGCCTGGGCTGGGATATGAACAACAGCCATCGCTTGAAGTAACGTGAAGAGCGCCGCAGTTAGCTCTTGGGGGCTTATATATGCCAAAAACTATGCAATGCTGTTTTTTTTAAATTCATTTCTACATTATAAACCTTTGTAGATTATAAGCGCAGCTTTAAGATTCTTTATATCTCTTTTGATAGTAGATCGAAGCAACCTAAATATTTCGTTGTCACCAGCCGATCGTTGTTGTTTCCAACGTTGATGAAAATAATGTTTAGTTTTGATGTCGGCACTTAACTACTGCTTAAACCAGACCATCAGAAAGCAGATCTTAAAATTATTTATTTTTAAATTGTAGGTTGAGGAGATATTCAGAGGAGCAGTGGACAATGTTGAATATAGAAAGAATACTTGAAATTTGTTATACCGGTGATATGTTAACAACAGACAGCGCTGAAGGCAGTTTCAAGTGTCAGAGCAAAGTGCGACTTAAAAATAAGCGAAAAAAACTATGAAAATAACCAGCAAACCTAATGTTCTCGCCATGACTTCAATCGATAACAATCAACCTGTAGGAAGCGTATCTCACTTACGATATCTAGGGGCAAGAATTAATAGTCAAGGAACCTTTATTACAGAAATGAAAGTCCACATAAAAATAGCTTTTAATTATTATATTCCATATCATGTTCCTACAAAATACTTATTAATATATGAATATGATTTCTCAAATATTGTAATTACTCAAAAATAATTAATACTTTTGTTACGGAATGCTAATTAAAAATTTAAGATTGAATACCAGGTTTTTAATTCGAACGATACCGAATTTATAAAATGTTTACACAACATTATATTTAAAGAGCATATTATTCATCTTTAAAACATGTTCTTCAAAAGCTTTAATTTGAAACTCATCTTAATGGCGTTATCTATTTTTTCACATTTGATAAAGCGATGAATTTCTGCAGCCTGTATTCCGAACGTAGCCAGATCGTAACGTCATCTGCCTAAAAAAACTCGTAAGTTTCAGAAGATTCTGACGATGCCTCATTTGTTCAAATCAGATTATCCATTGCGGCACTACAGGGTAATATCTGGACACATATATATTTGTATAGATATTTTAACACAATACATCAATGGGTACTGTAAATTCGTCATGAAATGTCTTAGATAATTTTTATGCTTGTTTACAGACCATAGTCTGGACGCATTATTTTTCTTTCCGAATTATTTCTAACGCCTATAAATTGTTACCTATTATAGATCCAATAAAATGAGGCAAATTCCATAATATATTTTGAAAGCTTTAATTATTCTTATTATATAAATTATAAGAAAATCAGGAAAAAAATCGTTTATTCCATCAGTGCCATAATACTTAAATGAAACGGCTTTGAGACAAAATATATATTTTGTTTATTTGTTATAGGTGTGCCTTGTATGAATGAGTAATGATAAAAGCAAAAATTTGAATTAAATAATTGATCTGAATTCCTTATGCCGTTCATAAGGGATTCAAAAATACATGCACACAATATGCAGAAAGAATTTGAAGAATTATGACAAGATCCTTTTGTTTGACATATGTTTTTGAATTTCGTTTCTTTTTGTATATTTATTAGTCGATCAAAAGGGAGGAGAAACATACGGAACGTAATTACGGGGAATGTGATTTAAATATAGTACACCTAATGTATAATGAAACAATTGGCTTCAAAAGTCAATAAGCTTAGTTTTGATAAGTCGTTCAACGATATATTATTCAAATAATATAATATTCAACCTCGATCGACTTTCTCTTTTACATTTAACAAAAGGACGACTTGAAAATATTCACGAAACGATAATATTTATTCTTGCGGTTCTTCGCATTTTGTTCTTAACAAATTAAGTTTAAACACCGTCAAAGAAGCAAACAAAGCTCGTTGCTCTCTCGTCTTTACGTTTTGTGACTAAATAATGGAGGAAATGCGAGAGCACCAAATAGCGAAGAAGTCGGGCATAATGAAGAACAAAAAGCTAATTGATTTCAAGTGAAACGTTTAATAATAAGGTTGATACTCGAAAATGATGGATATTAATTAGAGTTATAAAAAACTTATAAAAATTAATGGCCAGAAAATTTATATTGTCAAGTAAATTTCATTACTTAAGCAGGTTGAATGAGGTATAATGATTGTTTAACTTTCATTACTGTTCGATGTATTTCTTATATAAATGTATTTCTTATATAAGCCATGTAAAAGAAAATTACTATTAAGAACGAATGGGACGAAAGGAATACTAGAAAATTATTTTAAATTATTTTTATTTCTCGTTTCATACAGTTAAGAGAGTGGATAAAGTTAACGTTAAATCCAATTGCTCAAATACTCTTTCCCATATTCTGTATGAACAATTATTTCAATAATTATTGAGTTCAATAAGCTACGAGTCTCTAGCTGAATCTCATCTTTAATACCGACATATAGTGTAATTTTTAATTTGAGAACAGAAAAAGTGTTTATGAATTAACTCGATCGATTTTATATAGAGCTTGGTACATTTGACGTACATATACAACTAACTTAAATCGTAATGTGTTTTCATATGTTTAACCCGAAGAGGAAGTTAGGAAAGGTTAATTTTATAATAAATATACCCAATTGTTGAAAAAAGGGAATAGTAAGCTGGTAAGGCCGATCGGATTAGCCCCTTAGATAATAGGAATCATTCTAAAATGGCAGAATTTAGTTTGCTTGACAAGAACAATTGGACATTGATATAATTCTGTCTTACTCTTGCCTTCAAGATAATTTGAAAGAAAGTAAAAAGGAATATCGTAAAAAATCAGATTAAATATTTGTAAATAAAATATTTTGTCCAACGCAGGTTGAAATTTTGATGGTTATTTTTGTAAAATAAGACCTTGCCCGCGAGTTAGGCGTTCTATTAATGACAGCTAAATAAATATTTTTTTTTAATTTATTAGTATTATTTTTTGAAGACCACTTTTAGAGCGCTAGCGACGTATCTATGTAACATAACTTGGTTGGTAGCCATGTGTTGTTCTAGTATATATTATGAAATACAACTAACAACTCTACCATTCTTGGAGAGGAAAAACGCATTAAGTTACACTTTTATAAATCTTTAAGGAAGGCCATATATCCGTTGATATGACGCCATCAAGAAAGAACTGGAATGAAGAGGGTGGAAACTGCACAAGACAGACTAACGGCATAAATTGAAGGAGGCTTACACTTTAGCGGCCGAAAACGGCTGAACAAGAAAAAGATCTTTAAACTTTTCACTGTAGGCAAAGAATACTAACTATTACTGTGTAAAGGAGCGACACACACCTCCTACCGCCAGTTTAAAGTCACCCTCAGATAATAGGTACGATTAAGGGTAAGCTTTCCTGCGTGTGCACGTGATTTTTTAAAAATTTTGCGATGTTTGGTTGAGTTTAACTTAAATGCAGTCTTAATTGGTAAATATTTATAATAATTTGATATAATGGTCCGTTATTGCATTATGTACGAGGAGTGCTTAGAAAGCAATAAAATCACTAAGGAAATGAGATTGTTCCCTTTTTTTGTTTGTTGTAAATAATTTTGTTTTGTACCACCAACTTATTTCGTTAGTACCTATAATTTTATGTCTACAACCGTGCCACTGAGCAGTTTTAAATTTCAAACTGTTCTTAAAAGTCATCGTTTTGTTTGAACGCGATATGGTTGGAAAAATTACCTTGTAGTGCCGCTCATATGCTTGTTTTATTGTTTATTAATAGATCTTTCACATAAAGCAAATTTAATCAAGTCAAAAATACAACGATGATAATATTTCAGTGTATCACATTTATAAATAAAAACATTCATTTTTATTTAAGATTTTATTTCGTTTTGAAGATATAAACCTTTTTCCAAAATTCTATCTTAATATTATTATTGTCAAATCACTTTCACACAATTAAATGTATAGTATAAAATATTTATTTATGTAATTACATTTTTACAATTAGGTAATAATAAAGACGTGCGCGCCATTACAAAGTTACTGCACCTGCGTGGTCAATACAGTCATTCGATCGACGCTATTGGTTAGAAAGAGAAACAGCTATATTGCTGATGTACGAGTATAGCGTCAATTCGTTCGATCGGCGCGATTGCTCGCAACGATCGAGACCGATATGTAGTATTAGTAAATATTCTTTACCTGCACGCTGCAGTCAGCCATACTTTATTTTTTGAGTACTGGGTTTCTTGGTAAAAAATCGCGTGGTCTAAATACTAGTCTTAAGAAAATTGGTAAATTTATGATAATCGAGTTACAAAAAAACTAGTGTAGATTTCTAAAACAATAAATTAGATCAGAGTCAGATGACGCAACAACGAGAAGTTTTCGCGTCTGCCATTTTAAACTTAGCATAACTTAGGACTGTGTCACTATATATCGTATCACGAAATGTCATTCGCTCTACCTGTGTTAAATTTATTGATTGTGTTAGCAGCCCGTCATTAACAAGAATTTTTTTTAGCTCAGAACAAAAGAGTCATTCTCTGAAACCACATTATCCTGTGCATAATTTTTCTTCAAAAAGAAAACAACAATTTTTTTCAAATCTGCAAACTCTGTGAATTCAGTTATTCTAAGACCCATCCAATAACCGTGTGATGTTTTTTACCGTAAACCACCGGCACCATTGTTCCGACACAGCCTTGTACAAATGTTTTTGCGTTCTGTATTTCAAAAGGAAAGTACGGAATCCTTCTATGATTACTTGTTTGTCCATTATCATAGTCGCTTTTAACAGAAACCATTGTACGTGAAAACTTGAAATTTAGCATAATGATTCTCACATTTATTTCAATAATTAACTCTTAAAAACATTCATATGGAAATTTAAGGTTATTTTAAAACAATGTCTTTTATTTTATATGTTGTATGGTACATTTTTCGCGATATTTGTGAATGTGAAAAAACCCAACGTTTCTAAGTTAATTGCCAAAATAATAAATTTAAAAAAAACATATAGAGATTTTATTTCTATCCTGTGAAGTGATAATTGGGAACTACGTTTCACGAAATATCCATAAGGTCTTGAATACACATGTTACTTAGCAGCATGAAAGCACGCTACTTTTGAATAAATGCTACCTAGTAATAAACAATTAACACATGTATACGAAAAGAGTATTCCTGTAAAAGAGCACGCTACTTAATCGCACGACCGCGGCCGTCTGTTTTTCCGCGCTTGTTTGAATAGAGGGGAAGCATGCTTCGAAGAAAATCTGAACGCGTTGAGTGTGAGCACCATGCTCACACTGAACGCGTTCAGACTTTTTGTTTTGCCTACGTCCCTCTTTTCCTCTTTCATCTCACATTTTTTTAAAATGCTTTTTCATCTTTGAAAAAGTAATATAATATTTTTTAATTCGTTTCATATATAGAGCACTTCCATTTTGCCTGCCAGTATAAAAGCATGCTTATCTAAGGCTCGCTGTAAACATGTTGCAATACAAGCATGCTCATAACGAGCAGCCCTCCGACTGAGCTATATTATTAGCAAATATATACACCGAGGACATACCCTAAGCGATCATGAAAGCTAGTAATAACCAAGCATTTTTAATAGCATGTGTATTTCAGACCTAAGTGTGGTTTTAATGATTTGTATTGTAATAGTATAACAATGCTCCACTATTCTAAATAATCCGTGTATATCGGCGTGAAGTTTACGAATAATTTATGAAACACATAACTTGTTCTAATGTTAAACACAAGAGTAGAGTTATGAATTTAAATGGGTATTTAGCGAGTGTGAAACTTGCAGATATATAAAAAGTGTTTATAAACAATGATTCTGTTAATTTATAAAAAAAGATTCTGATTAATAATATAATTACTGTATCAATAAAACGAGAGTTTTGCCGAATTATTAATTAGACGCTGAATGAGTTTAAGTTTCAAATTAATGATGGTTATTTTTTACGAAGAAACTTGACAAAAAGCGATCGGCTTTGCGAGATAGCCTTGTTGCGTTAATTGAATAAAAAATGAAGTTGTACACTTTATTTACCATCTATTATTCCTTCGTCCTAATGAATTTACGCGCTCACTGACGTAAAAGAATAGATGGATAGAAAAAGAAATTAAAAAAAATGTAACACAAGAGAGCACTCCTGAAAATAAGAAAGGACTTTTAGACTCGTTGGATTAAAGGGAACTAAATAAATTAAGTAAAAATCTCAATAATATTTCATTTTTAATTTTCATCACTGAACGACGATTGCACGATTTTATTTTGTTTTAAAAATCTTTCGTAAAGTGGAATCGTAAAACATAGTTTTTTCTTCTCCACAACGCTACACAAAATGTCTATTGTATAAAAAAACAGAAGTTAATATCTGTGTTAAAAGAGAGCGTCAAATGGGTGTTTAAAATCATTTTCACCATAGCTGGTGGGCTTGGTAACATTTTGAATCGTTAGAGGATATACTAGATGGCAGTTTTTTATCGAACTAAAGTAAATACACTGGTAGCAGAAGTCGTCTGAATGCAAGTGATAGCACATGCGATACAATCTCGGTGTACTCGATCTGTAATTATTTTTGTACGCAATGGGGTTAAATCCGATACTATTATTATCTCCTAAATGAAATTATTCTCAACTTGTTCACCGTGTTGTTCACAAGTATATTAGTGATTATCACGATTGTCCACACTCAGGAAGACAAGGAGCTTGTGTGAGAATAATTTCATCATTATTATTGGCAAGTGGAATAGACACCCCACGACCTCGAAAACTTGTGCCATCGTGAACGAAGCTCGATCTAAACTTTTGTCAATTATCACGATTAGGGACGTTAATTAATTTTGTCGCATTGCTGTACGTAAATCACTATAACTTAATGTGCGCATAAAACATGTACATACACTTGGCGAACTTATTGCTTCACGAACAATCTCTCCCAGTCAATCAGAATGGAGAAATATGAAAATTTTGTAATATAAGCGGTATTCATAATCTTCTCTACTCCAAGTTTTATAAATTAGAATATTAATGAAATAAAAAAAGAATAGTAAAATATATAAAATAAGTAAGTAAAACTAGACTTTATACAACAAACAGAAAAAAATTAATCAAACATCTCAACATGGTATGATTAGGAACAAAATGTAGTTAAGAAAGGGAAAAACTAAGGGTTATCAGGATTTCAGACAGTCTTTGAAAACATGTCCAAAGAGAGAGTTTTTGGTATTCGGACCCAGTAGACTATACAGCTTGAACTGCAACAGATGACAAGTTCTCGGATAGCAAAGGGCTATTCATAAAAGGTGGTTGCACATTTGGGAAAAAGGAGGCTGGGGTGGTTTTCAGACTGTTACCCTATACCGTGTGCAGACAAGTAACTAAAACTGTTCTAAGATACTTTAACTGAGTCTGTTGATTCGCCGCTACGAACTTCCGTCCGATTATGGTTAATGTTGCTAAAAAACGTAACAAAACGTTTGGTGAAAGTGATGTTGTATAGTGCTATTCAGAAGCATATTGAGTGTAAAAGAGAAGCTAATAAAATATTAAATTGGACGTTAAAGACAAGCCCCATAGATTATAAGCTTATTAGCCCAAATTATTTATATATATATATATATATATATATATATATATATATATATATATATATATATATAGAAATAGGCAAGAAACGGCTGCTTCATCTGATAGAGGTCAACCTGACATAGGTTAACAGGAGTTTCCGAAAAATTCCTCAATTTGGTCAGATTAGGCATCGATCGTAGAAAAAAACTTTCTATAGAGATCTTTCTCCAAGTGCATTTAATGATAATGAAAGTTCGTATGTTTATTGCACCTAAGTCATCGTATCTATAAATGTATCCAAACTACACAATTAAATGAAACTACGTAATGTAGTATTATTTCTACTTTCTTTAAGTTCTTTACCACGACCTAGGTTTCGTTGTATTACATGTTGTGAATAATGAATATCTACAAAATTAACGCCAAATATATTCAGTATCCAAACTACTGCATAAGATTACTTTGGTCTAGATTAGGTTAAGTTAGGTTGCGTATTAATTCAATTATAAATGTATCGGAAGTACGCAAGCAAGTCACTTAAAAATTAAGTCAATTTCAAGATTTCATGAAATAATTATAATACGCCTGCAAATCTTTCATTACAATTAATAACCATTATACTTTTGATCTTATTTCCCGATTACGTGTTTATTTCCGCATCCTATTAAATACGCGAACACTCCATCGTTTGGAGGAGAGGTCTTCAAATATCATTTAGCTCGAATAAAGAAATATTGATTTCATTTAAAGCACTAATGAGATCCATCAAGTTTGACGTCTTGCCATCAAAAAATAATGTTGGATAGAAAATCGTAAATCAAATTTTTCAATTTTGCTCGTCATTGAAGTACTTTCACGCTTAACGCGACATTTAGGCCGACTTTCGAGGAGGCACTTCTCGCGGTTCCCATTAACTAACATGAACCGTTGTATAATTTCGTATCAGTTCGTCACTTGAAAACTGCTGTAATGCGAATTAGCCATGTCGTATTCTGATATGTGATTTGGAAGGGTGGGATCAAAACGAAACAGATGACTATTTATGATTAATCGAATGTGATGATTATCAACTTAATATAACAATTGTTTGCAAAATTTTCTTTTTTTTACGAAACAAAATTAGTCTGGACGTAAAGTATTAAATATTATTTCATATGAGTTCAAAACTATAATAAAGAGACAAAAGAGAAAGAAGAGCGCAAAAAGACTAAAGGGAATAAAGGGAGTAAAGAGATTAAACGGAGAAAAGAGTGCAAAAGACAGAAGGAAATGGAAAGAGTAAAGAGGTGACATAGAGTAAACAATATATATTTTAATAAACAATTTACATACTATATATTCAAATAATTTTACTGACATTGAATTTCGTGAAAAAAATATAAAAATAGTAATTTGGCTGACAAATTAACTACTGTTAAAGAACGCATAATGTATACAAAACTTTTCTTAAAAGAAAATATTGACCTATAGCTCAAGTATAAAAGAAAATCATCAACATTGATTTCGAATATCAATAATTAATGTAGACAATCACTATTCAAATATACGTACTCAATTTTTATGTACAAAACTAAAAAATAATGTAAAAATTAAATATGTCTCATGTTCGAAAGTGACATGGATATGATATGATGTCTAAAAGTTATTATTATACAATGTATCACCTATTTCACGAAACGTTTGTGTCTGAGTTGTTTTGACCTGGATAACTCTGCAACAGATCGGTTTCCGCCACTCTCACAAACCACTCCATGTGCCGTCGTGCTATGGAGAGTCTAGCTAGTCATCCGACAGTCTTGAAAGGAGGTGCGTGTGTTTGTTCTGTGGTCGCTTAGTCATGTATTAAAACATGTAGTTTCCTAATAAACTATTCATATTTTCCAGTAATTTCTTAATTTTTTTGTTAAGCTATTATTCAGAAAACTCAAGCGTTGTTCTTTTTTACCTTCGTCATGACACAGATTTGTTAAGAAAATGTGACAGAGTGATATATTTCGCGATTGAGTTAAATATTTTGTATGATATTTTGGGCCTTTTTGACATATTCAATACTGTAAAATGCTTAAATGTTTTGCATGTTAATTACATAGTCTTTAATTTATTTGGTTATGGCTTTAGGAGAACTGTAAATTTATAGCAAGAAGACAACGAAGATCCAAATTTATTATTGGTATAAAAGAAAAAATTAAACCGGATAAAGTTGCAGAAGTTGAAGGAAAAAATTTGTATCCGACCATATCCGAAGGAATATAAAAGAGAATATAGGAATACCGAAAACTAGAAAATCCGAAACTCTTTTGCCAAAAGAGACGATTTTGAAAGACAAGATTAATGCTTTCCATATAAGAAATGATGTGTCGTATGAGACCGCCCGAAAAAAGACAGTTATTCAGAAAAAAATTAAAAAGAAGACTTTTTACGAGCGGTACTTCATGATTTGATTTTGAACAGAACACATCTTTTAACAAAACAGATTAGCAAAAGAAAAGTTGAAAACATTTACTTAATATCGCCAGGGATGACGTTGATGACAATGATCACGAATGACATTTTATCATGTGTCAGGCGTGAAGTTCGAAAATTTGCTAAAAATTGCTCCAACTGGTGAAAAGGTTAAAAGATGAAGGCGTCTACTGTATGAATTCGAGAGCTTGTCGTCAATGTGAACGAGAATCAAAGTAGCCCAGCGTTTTATTTTTCGTGGTTTTAAGTAAAACTATGTTCTAAAATTAATAAATATTTTGTAGTAAAGCTGATTATATATTTCATATAATTCAGTTTGTAATTACAGCAGCTTTTCAAAGTTTACTCTTTTTAGAGTAAGAAATGTGACAGTGTGTATGTGAAGTAACATATTTTTACTTTTGTTATTAAAAGCACAACAATATTGGATTGCTCAAAAGAAAGTCTTTGTTCTAGTTTTAGCAGCGTTAATTAAAATTTAATATTTATGTGTTCACATTTACATAAAAAATAATACATTTGTGTGACTAAAGTTTTTATTTTTTATCATCCTTCCAAGAGATCTTGAAGATTTAGGAATAAATCGAGTAATACAACAATGCTGAACGTATTGCCAGAATCTGTCATAATTTAAAAACCCTGTAAAGTAACAAATACTTATGAAAAGATAAGTAAATATGTTTTCAAAATAACAATAAATATGAGTCCAATTGGCGCTATGAAAGAAGAACGTTCCACGTACAAACATTTCAAGCTTTACAATCCAGGAAACATTGTGGTGAATTAGTCAGTGAGGATACGTAAATTAACTTTTGAAATTTTGGAAGAAAGTGATCACTGGCAGTGCGTCTAAATTCAGCCTTAATTATATATGATTATAAGTCTAGATATTTTGTATTTTTTATGGAGTATACCACAAGAATATTCAAATTCTGTGATAGCTGTGCGCTTCGCTTGTTTTAGTTACTTAAACGTTTGATGAATTCTTATTTAACAACTCAACAATAGTACATAAAATATTCAAAAAACAATATTTAAAGACGGCCCAAGAGTCAAACGATGTGAACGAGAGAAAACACAACGAATAAATCAACGATATGAGACGATATAGTATGGAGTTTTAAAAATAGACCTCATTGTATATTGTGTGAGTACAGTGTTTGTATAGCACTTCCTTCAAAGGTTCTTTGTAGTTTAAAATATACTATCGTTATTATATTCTTGAAACGTTTTTCCACAATTTTCATGAAATTTAAAATAACATTGTAAATTTTAATAATTATCGTCAATAATACCAAAAGCTTATAAGATTTAATGACAACTCTTGATGCAATACAAGGACATAAAGTATACTTTGCAATTCATTAGTGATGTCTATTTAGCAGGAAAAACTTTTCACTCATTAAATTCTATGTATACCAACGTATCAAATCATTCAATCATTCATTCCTGTAATAGTTTACTTTGCATTGTTAAGCATATAATTAATTGAAATACAGACAATGACGTTTAAATTAAAAACATATACAGAATTGTGAAAAGAACTGAAATACTATGTAATCGAATTATACTCATTTAATGACAGGACTGAGTGGGCAATAGATACGTAGACTTAAAGAGATGTTTTAAGAAAGAAGCATGCAGGAAAAAACGGAGAATAATTTACGGCAATAATTTTTATATATACGTATACGTTTACACTATATACGTATATGTTTACACATATACGTATATATTTACACTTAAACTTTTGTTTATATAATAAAAAATATATTTTTATTAATTGGGGAAATATTTCTTAAAACATGCATCATCAAACGTGTGATAAATGTCGGGAAATTATTGCATAGGGTATTTTGACTTTCATTCAAAACATACTAAAATAGCATACCAGTATCAATACCTGTGCTAAGTAATGGAAGTTAGTTTCCAAGTTTTTACTTCATAAATTTTACAAAGAAGCGAGCAACTCCGCTCGCCTGGAGCGAGATTCCAGTAGACCTGTAGGTCAAATAATAGGTTTTATATGATTAAAAAATTTGAAGAAAAAAAACCGTTTAATTCTATTTATTTTTATCATGTTTCTTTAATTATACATATCTCTCATTTTTTGTTTTCTTTGGTGATGTGTCTCCCTGGATGTGTAGCCTTTGCTAAATGTCCACCTGAAGAAGTTGCAATACAACGAACCCTAAGTCGTGGCAAAGAATTGAAATAAAGTAGAAATTAATACCATACCACGTAGTTTCATTTCATTTTGAATAATGAATTTCTAAAAAATTAACGCCAAATATATTCAATATATAGAAATGTTTTTTTTGTTAATGGAAATATCCAAAATTTGAAATCATCCAAAAAAACCTCCAAATTTGTTAGAATTATTTAAAGCTTCTTAAGTAGATGTACATTAAAGAAATGTAAATATATTCCACTATGATATATGAATCGAATATCTTATACATCACAAAGAATTTTTTTTTGTAATACAACAAACATTTCTTTTCTCAGCCTTTGTCCATCCACTTTTCGGTGTGGGCATCCTACATAAAATTCCAAGTAAATCTACCTTGAGCGAGGTGCATCCAAGACACTCCTTTATAGTTTTGACTTTATCTCACTAGTGAAGTGGAGGACATACTACGTCACGAGTTTTGGCCCTTGGTCTGATTCAAAAGTCGCTTTATCTATTTCTTATCAGGGCTTTTGACTGATATATCCCGCCCTTTACCTCTTCAATGATGTAACTTAATGAATGATATTATTTATTTTCCTTTGGACTTTAATTTCTTTCTTCTGCATTCTTTCACTCAATCTAGCATCTCGTATTTTTCTGGCTTGTTGTGGGATTGTCGACTAATAATTCAGAGCGAATTTTCCACCCAACAAGAATAGAAGTTTAGAAAATAATTGATATTTGTATGTATCTCAATAAATATTTTTTCGATTTCTTTAAGAAAAGATAGTATATTTGGTAATTATAATACCGCTATACTGCTATGCATTATGATACGATCGTCTAAAAATGTAATACCAAGTAGGCAGATATCCAAATAAAAATAGAAAAACTTTTATCTTAATATTAATAATCATTTATCTGATATTCCTATCGAAAAAAATAAACCAAACAAACTAAGAGACTTTAGAGGCTAGGTTAGTCCACCTAAATAAAAGATAAAAATTCAAGAAGTAAATTAGTATTGATTTTAAGAATTCGCCATGAAATAAATCATAGTTGTTCTTATCTGTACACGCACAGAACAATTATTTAGAAACGTTTTATTTCTAAAAGTTAATTTATTCATCGTTGTAGGATCATAGAGCGAACTCTTGAGTAACTAATACAAAATATGCAATAGTTTTGTCTAAAAGAATAAACCAAATTAAAAAAAAGAAATTTTTATACCTAACTCCAATCAAGTTTCATTAAGTCATTCATATCAGCATTTGAATAAATAATGACAATTTTACTAGTATTTATACCCTTGTCAAGTACCTTACATAGAAATAATTTTGTTGACCGAAACAAGTTATCGACTTCTCTGAAAAGAAAATCAGTATTGCGACCTTGTCCTAACTTGCTCCTTTTAAAAAAAGTAAGGCATGTAATCTCTAAAAAATATGGCAGGATTTTTTTGGGATTGTAAGGGAATCTTATTTGTGGTTTTTATATTACCTAGTGCTAAAGTAACTGGCAACTATTTTGCTTCTTTTCTTCATCAGCCTAGAGATGTCATTAAAAGATAGCATTGAGAAAATCTATCCAGTTTAGTGTTATTGCTGTATAACTATGCACAGCTGTAAACCTATATTGTTGCTAAAGCTGTTTTCCATGAACGTAGCCTTACAGAATTCGACCACGCACGCTATGGCCCTTACCTAGAGTGATTACTATAGACCGGATTATATGCATTTGCATATTTGCAAATGCATTTGCATATTTAAGCCATTTTCAGCGCTAATAGCATATTTTTCCTAAAATCTAGTGATGATGCATATTACCGCTATAATTTAGTATTTTTCAGTATTTTTACAGTATTTTTCGAGCACAGCGCACTCAGCAGCCACGCGTCTTTTATTTTGGTACGATAATAAAATGAAAGAGACAAATGATCGCCGCGCTCGCCTCCCACACTACTCCTTCCTCCCACATATTACGCATATTATTGCTTGCATTGTTGACGCGCGTGCTCATTGATCTGCAGTTAAATTTTTTTGTGTGAAATTGTACAATGCCTCCCGAAACAAAAAGTGTGTCTTCGTAAATAAGTGACTTCTCTGGAACATTTACTTACGACGGAAATGTTTTATATTGTCGAGTTTGCGAGAAAAATATTTCTTGCACTAAAAAGTTTCAAATAGACCAACATGTCAAGACAAGTGTTCACGTCGCAGGATTGCAGAAAAAAGGTCCACGACAACAACTTATAACCGCGTCTACTTCTAGCTCTAAATGTAAACAAAATAATCAGTTTAGCACGGATTTATGTGAAGCATTGCTTGCAAGTAATATTCCTCTCCATAAACTAAAAAATCCTACTCTCAAACAGTTTCTGCAAAAATATTGCTTAAATAAAAATATACCAGACAAATCAACATTGCGTAAAAATTATATACCAACAATTTATAAAAATGTTATGGAAGAAATACGTAATGAACTCAAGGAGAACCTTATATGGATTTCAGCTGACGAAACTACCGACAGTTGTGGTCGTTATATAGCGAATTTAATTGTCGGTACATTGAAACTAGAACCTTCTCCTTCCTATTTGGTGACCTGCAAAGCATTAGAAAAAATAATCATTCTACGATAGCCAGATTTGTGAATGAGGGCATTAAAAAAATATTTCCTGAATCATCTGCAGAAGAAAGAGTATTTATATTTCTTTCAGATGCTGCTCCCTATATGGTCAAAGCAGCCAAGGCCCTCTAAGTATTTTATCCCAATTTGATTCATGTGACGTGCTTTGCCCATGGAGTACATCGACTTGCTGAAGAAGTACGATCCACGTTTGGGAATGTAAATAAACTTATTTCATCAACAAAAAAAGTGTTTCTTAATGCACCTGCTCGTAATAAAGCCTGCAAAGAAAAAATACCAAATGTTCCTCTCCCTCCGGAACCAGTTGTAATCCGATGGGGGACATGGATAGAAGCTGTACTGTTTTACAATGAATATTTTGAGGCCATCAAAGGTGTAGTAAATGACTTTGACAGTGCCGAGTCAAGAGCAATTTGTGAGTCAAAGAGAGCATTTAACGATTCTACCATAAAAAAAACATAGCTGTAATTTGTACCAATTTTTCTCACATACCTGAAAGTATTAAAATGCTTGAAACTCACGGTTTGGCATTGAGTGAATCCATTCAAGCAATGAATAAAATCCGCCAAATTAACTCCACGTTGCCAAGTACGTTGCCGCATAAACTTAAAGAAAAGTTTGAAAACATTTTGAACAATAATCCAGGCTTTGAACATCTGTGTCAAATTGATAGCTTTATTAATGGGCCGGCGGAAGTTTTGCCAGAAAATATAAGCGCTAACATAGCACCCAAGTTCAAATTCTGCCCAGTTTCCTCAGTAGATGTGGAGCGATCATTTACGACCTATAAAAATATTTTGAATGATCGTAGACATAATCTTACCACTGAACATTTAGAACAATACTTGATTGTTAACGTTTACAAAAATATTAAATAATGTTACATGTTACTGTATCGATTATCGCCTATCAATGGATAGTTTACTAAATGTGTGCTGATTTTGTAATAATACAAAATCTAAAACTTAATTGTTTTTTATTTTATTAAAAAACAATAGATTATAAAGATAAATACTTAATAAAGTAAAACTTAAAACAAGTATTTACCAATAAACTTAAATCACATAATAACAATAAACTTAAATCTAAAGGAATAATATTTACAAAACAAACAAAAAAATTGGTCATTTAATGTTGCATATTCTGTCAGTTTTCGTGCATATTTCAAGCATTTTTCATGCATATTTGCATGCATATTTCAAGCTTTTTATGTTGCATATAATCCGGTCTCTAGTGATTACTATTTGTTCCACTGAGTTCTCCAAATTGAAATTAGGTTTGAGATGAAAGAAATATCGCAAGTAGTCGTCGGGCGGTTTTAGCGCACTTGAAGACTAGATTTCAGACTATTTTATAAAGGAATGGAAGTGGCATATATATGGGAAATATATCGAAAAATAATAACAGTTATTTTCTTTTTCACTCATAATATACAGCCCAGGCTGGAAACATTTAGGCTTTACCGTGTATTACAGAAAGAAACTCTTCAACCAGGGTGCTCTAACTTTCTCACGAAATTCAGGTCTCTATATGGGATTACTGTGATTTGCAGTAAAACTGTTTTTTTTTAAATTTTATAATCGGGATCATAAATGAGATTTATTATATTTATATAGTGCTTTATGTACTATACTACAATATATTATACTACAATATTGTATCAAGTTACATTTTTACGAATTGAAAGTGTGTTTTTGAAGCTGGGAAATTTGATTAGAGCAAAGAATATGGAAATACAAACATTTGCTCTAGGACCTTGTGACTTGTATTAATATAAACAAAGATGCTAAACAGTCATGAATACAATTAATTAGTAAGAAATATATGAGAAACCAAAAAGTTAAGCAATAATTTAAATTGTGATGAAATATAAAAGCCTATTGTTATATATAAAAGCCTATTATTATATATGTATATAAGTACATTTTTGATCGTGAAAAGCATTATAGATTTATCTACATAATGCTAGATTTCGAATTATCGTGTCGTGTAGTTTCAGGGAGCAAAAATAATGAGGATATAGAGCTTATGTACATCTAAAAAGCGGTCCATAGATTATATTTCAATTACCACATTTATGGAAGAGGATTCGAGATGGAGAGTGTGTTTTCTTCATTATCATCAGAAGGATTAAACCATCGAACTGAGATTGCGAATTGCAAGAACCATTTTATTTCCATTTCAAAACAACGGCGATGCTCCGCCTCCAAGTTAGGTAAAGTCTTAATAAAATTATTGTTTAATCAAAGTAAATATTGAAAAATTTAATATATAACCTATGCTTTTGAAAATAAATGTTCGACAAAACTTTGCATTAGAAGAGAATGTCAAGCGTAAAGGTCAGAATCGTTCTTGTTACATTTATGAACAAATCTACGGAGAGGTAAATGTTGAATTATTGGAAAGAATATTGCTTTTCACTTTTTCGGTTCAGCTTAAGCAAACGGAAAAAAGTCGGGTGCATTGAGACGCGAGCCGACCTACTTGTGCATAAATCGAACGAGCGACATTTATTGCACTTCCCAAATCGATTTTAAAGTCGGACGTGACTGCAGAAGATGCAGTGATAGTCAAACAATTCACTAAGTAGCTATATGATTAAAATGGCTAAGAAATATGAAAGTTAAACGGTTATCCAGTTACAAAATATGAATAAATTAAACTGTTTAAAAAGCCGAAGTATAGTTTTTTTCCTATCTACGATGTTTTAAAATTTTCTCTAATGATGGTGATAATCTTCTTTACAACTCGTAAGATTTGTTTTCCCATCTAGCTGCATTAAACTCATTTTATCATTTGGCGGAGACATTTTTTAAAGTTTATTTGGTGCGAATAAAGAACAGTCTTAACTAGATCTATGAAATGCTAGTGCAAACGTACTAGCATTTCATAGATCGAAAATATATTGAAAAGCAACATTTTCGTAGTTTTCGTTAAGTTAGGTTTTTTCGCTGGTTTTTACATTGTTATTATGAGATCCATATTTAAAAAGTGACAGTAATGAAATGGTACATGAAATGAAAATCATAAAAATAATCAAAATAAATTAAGGCAAACGTCAGTTCTAGTTTGCCAAGTACCAATATTAGTCATAAGTAAAAAATTACATCTCAATGTTCGTTGGAAGCCAGCAAAATAAATCAGACATTATTATCCATGAGATTGTAAAATCCAAGAAAGGAATGTTGAGTTAGTTCTTCATGTTCAACTTAAAAATAGTTATATAAGTGGAGTTGGGAAACTAATTTTTCGTTTTGGGGATGTGTTCCGCTTTTTTTACTCGACTTTTTCAGATGGATGGTTATGATTTCGAGTGTATATACCTATGTATGTCTGTTTCTTTGGCACAGGTGTAGTCTAAATGGCTCGATGGATTTTAACATATAATGTGTCGTTAGATTTGTCTTGATGGCACAAGTTACACTAGGTATATTAAAATTTCAAAAAACCAAAATGGAGTAATTCATATGCCATATTGATTAAGTCTAACAATTATCTTTTTCTAATCCTATCGAGTAAGATATAAAAATAAAGGGTTTTGAATAAAGATTATAAAAATATACATACTTATATTTTTATATTTATTTGCAAAGAAAATACGTTCAACAAAAATATCACTGTCTTATATAGGAACACACTCTTGTTTTAAGTTTTGTTACAGTGTCTTTTATAATATTTAATTGCGTGTTTATACGACCTAATAAAATATAACGTGTAAAACATAGCGTGTGTATACTATTTAATTCAATATAAAAAGAGAGGGATGATAAAAAAAACTTATAAAAATAACTAATAAAACACGGGTGTCACATACAAGCACAAAAGTACTAAAATATTAGAGAATTTTAGTTTGTTGCTGTTCCACGGATCAACTATAGATACAATCGATTTTAAATATTAATTATGCTAGTTGCACAATCGAGCGCGAGCGGAGTGGAGCGCAATGCCGCGCGGGAGGGGCTATCTTTCAGAATGAGAGGTCCGACACGGGCGGACATGTGAGGGTAGACATCATTGTCGGTTATATTTAATTTGCTTTTTTTGGTGCGGCATACGTGAATAACGTTTAATCTAGTTTTATCCATTCCTCTTTCCCTAAAACTCCCAAGTTGTTAACCTAACTTTACCGTAGAATTGATTTATTTTCCAATGCCAACTGATATTTAACTGAACAAATAATTTATTAATAAAACTAAAAAATATGTAATAAAAAATGATTAAAAAAACGATTACGAAACACAACTCATGATATAAAAGAAAAGAGAAAATATGTTTTGTTTTAGAAATTTAAGCAGGCCACCACAAAACATACTATGGTTATATATATATATATATATATATATATATATAATAGCAACTTAAAAAGGGTTTGGCAATAACAGTGTCGCACATTTCAATGTAGACCTACCCCGCCATTTTGTGGATGGCAGTAACTTCCTATGGATCTTTCACTTTGCACAAAAAATAATGCGGACAATATCTTATGGATAGTGTTGGTTTCTAACCACTGACTATAAGTTTGTTTCTTCTAAACATTCATACGTTAATATCGTTCCTACGCTCATTAATTTTTTTTTCGAATTAATGTCTTTTTACAGACTAATACAGTGATCACAACTCAATTAAAATATTTACATCCCAAAAGCAGATGAAAACTTCCATTTTCGAGATCATTCTTTAAATTATTCAATTTTATAACATGTAAAAATGGAAGTCTTTCATCCGTTTTGGGGATGTATATATTTTTAATTGAATTGTGATCGATATATTAGTGTGTAAAGAGACATTCATTCGAAAAAAAAGTGAGCCGTCACGGGACGCCTGGCAGATGTGAAACATTGTGTTCGTACAAGTAATATGCATAAAAGACAATGTTATTACAGGAACTAAATATAGCATAATGAAAAAATAAAGTATTACGAATTTCTTACAGAAAATGGTGACTTTATTTAGTAAACATTTATTTACAATTAATACAAAAATAATAAAGCACAGGTTATGTGTACCGTAGTAAACAACAGCGACGAACTGAGTGAGGAGAGGGTCGCGTAGTCAGTTGCGCATGGCGACACGTCGCCATACCGTATACTCTACTACATATAGACTATATATATATCTTAGTATAGCGTGGCGACTCGTCGCCACGGCAAGCACCGCCACGCCAACAATTCGGTTCATACCTGGGCCTATAGATGTTTCACATCAAAAAAATTAAATTGAGCATAGGATCGATATTAACTGATGAATAATACAATAGTTCATGTATTTTGCATCATTATAATAATGATTCTAAAAAAAATTGACAATACTATTAATTACGATATCAGTTTTATTCCTTCAATTTAAAATAATAATAAATTTCTATTTTCCGAAATATCATTAAAATATTTTTTAATTCGAGCTTTGTATTTATTATTTTCAGCTTACTTATTTAATTTCTGTTGAAACTAAAATAATTTTATTAAACTTACAAAATTAAGTTTTGCTCGTTTTCACTCTCAATACTCACGTTTTAAAAGAAATAAATATATTTGACTATTTAAGTTTAATAAGTTGATAAAAATACTAATAATTTTTATTTAAATAAAAAATATTAAATAAATTGTACTAATAATTTATTTAATTTTTTTAAATTTTTCCCATAAAGACTAAATTTGTTTTTTCAAAGCCAAATTTGCTAGAATTTTATTTATGTTAATGTTATTTATAGTATTATATTTAAGAGATCATATGTTATTATTTTATTGTCGAAACATATAATAAAATTATAACAGAGTATAATTTTAGATCGATACAAAATATTTAAAAAATATTTAATTTTTTATTTAATAATTTAATTTTTTTGATCGTAACCATTTCATTATGATATTTTTATCATTATATTCATATCATATTTATCTATATAAATTGTTTTACTGTATACTGTATATAACGTATATTCACAGTGTATTATTATGGATTATATACTTCAGTGTTATATTTGAGTATTTATTTTAGTTCATAAGATATAAATAATCAGCTTATAAATTAAAATGTATTCCAGGCTAACTTTAAATATGTTATAAGTTATATTTTGTATCTATTAGTTTCCTGCAAGTTTTTTCATTTTTTATCATTTTTCGTCATTTATTATCTTTTAGTACATCGGTTTATATTCCATTTTCCCTCGGGATACGGCTTAGAAAATATTTTGTGTAATATTGGTTCAATACAAAAATTTATGTTTTTTTACAGATTTTCTCAGAGTCCGGAATGAAAAGAGAATTAGCTAAAGGCATTGGGCCAACCTGATATCTGGTTCGCCACTATAAAGCAACACCATATTGTTCCAAAGCAAACAGCACATAGCTTAAATCGGAAAAGAAAAAAATAGTTCATTAAATAGGCGGTGCCAAAGTGAAATAAAATCAAATTGATTTATTGCATGAATTTCACTAATGAATTCAATCTTGTGTTTCAAAATCACAAATATACACAACTGTAAGCCTATGTATAGCCAGATGTGTTATAATACAAATATTAATCTCATCATAACTTATTTTTGCAATCTTGTGAAATTACAAAATTTGGCTGAGCAATGGTATTTATTTTATATTCTAAAATTATTTGCAAATCCTGAACTTCTAAGATTTACCAAAATAAAAAATACTAATACATTTTTTTTGCTAACTTCAAATAAATTGATTAATAAAAATTAACGGAAAATAAATGAATAATATAAAGTAACGGACTTGTACGAACTGAACACACACGTCAAGGTTCTGTATAATGTGACTATCAAAACTAACAATCTGTTCTAGTGTCTCGAGACTAGTTGAAGAAATGACTGAAGATTGACTGACAGGTCATTAATAAAGGTATAAGACCCATCAGTTTTTAGCAACATTGGTGTGAAATTTAAGTAGCTCACAAAAAAAAGATCGTTAAAATAAAAACGGGGTGTATTCCGTGGGAGAAATATTAACCATCCCTAGGAGCTGTTGCACTTACTTTAAACTTTTATTTGTAAAAGACATACGCGTTCGACGGTCAAATAATTAATACATGTTTACCGTTCCCACGCACTCTGAATAATCGATATAAATGTGTGAGAGCAACTTCAAACAAAAAAGAGGAACTTCAGACACCAGTTCAACAAAGAAGCCTTTGATTCTATAATATTAAAGGCTAAATTTGGGAACAAGAACTTTTTCTGTACGTTCATTCTTGATGAAATGGTCATACGCCGTAAGGTCGAATGGATCCCAGAAACTAAAAATATTATGGTTATGTCGATTTGGATACAGGGATAGATGACGATTGTATGTATTAATGATGGATTTTATGATGATGATGATTGTAAGGTATCACTGTTTCTACATTATCATTTGTTAGTTGTGCATCTAATATTGCAATGGATAGGAAAAAAAATTTTGACCTGAATCGAAAAATATTAAAAACATCAATCAGTATACTGGAGATGAAATATCCATTTATGGACACACCAATGTATTGTCACTTGACTTGAAAATAAAACCCACTGAGCAGAAATTTTAATCTTACTCGTCCCGCTTTGTCTCATACAGACTGTTTAAATATTCAAAAACCAATACAGAAATAATCTATAATTTTAATGGTTATTTTTTACATGAAACTACCCAAATTTAAAGGTCTGAAATCGATCTTATAAAATACTAGTATTTTCTCTAAGAATACCTAAAAAAATGCTTATTTTTTAATAATAAGCTATCTACGCTAGATTGGAACCAAATATTATTTTCTGTCAAAAAATATAAGTCACTGGATGGTAACCAAATAAAAAAAAATATTCTTAAAACAAAAAAAGGGTTGAAAAAATATATAGTTTAAAAGTGAAAGTATGTGTCTGATGACAATAAAATTACATTCATGTAGAAAAATGTGCATTCGACTTACATTTTCGTAACACCTTTACAAATAGCTAGCGATAAAAAAATTACGACAACTGATATCAAACGTCTAAGTTTTTTTTTTAAATGAAAGGTAATTTTTTGCCGTTAGAGACATCCTTTGGCTCTTGACCGAAATCTTTATATTTAAAGATAATTTTTTTATTTTTCAGTTTATATTGTTACAAAAGCGTGTTTTTAGACTAGAATTTTATTATACATTCGACCTATGTATAGTTGACACCTACCCACAGGCAAATCAATGCTTTGTATAATAATTGTGGACAATATTCCAGTAATTTAAAAAAAAAATTGTCATTTTAGCCTAGGTTCTACTTCTGTGAAATATATAATTAAAAACAAAAGAATTTATCAATATCGATAAATACGCGATCATCGAATAAGAGATAGCTCGATACACTTTATCGTTCTACATAATGCTTGGGTTGGCTACTAGACGGCGGTACCGCTATATGTGCCTCACCATCTCGCGCACTCCCGCAAAATGACTCATTTGCTTTCATATATTGCACCTTAAGTGGGTAGTCTATTTAGTTATTTAGTCTGTGGTGGACGTAGTCCTCGTCCATTATGGGGATTCGTCCCACTCCAAAGTAGCTTGCAGATGGGCTATAAAATACTCGCAAAAGCACTCAGACGTACATATTATTTAATAATTAAAATTATTTTAAAAGCAAGTTATATTATTTTGAAAACAATTACCATTGTTTGTTATGTTATCATTCAGAGGGGAAGCTGGTAAAATTTCATAACCATCGAATTTTAGTGGTAAACATTATTTATTTGCTTTTTCAATATAAAAAAATTACTATTTTTTATTTCTCTTACATATTTTTGGCTATAAGGAAATAATATTAAAGACGAAAGTCTGAGAAAGACGAAAGTTATGTCTTTCTAAGACATAACTTTTTTTCTCTTTTTTTTTGTTATCATTAATTATGCAATTTTTAAATACACTTTAGAAATATTATCAGAATCACTTTCATAAAATTTCATGTTCCGTCTAGATCGAGGCCCTAATTATGGTATAGTTAAGTCTGGTATAGCCGCAAGGTGAATTAGTGGCGTAATATTCTGGTGTGCGCTTTATGAACGGGAGGAAGGCTAGCCAGGAGGATTCTCCGGTCGGTGATTAGTTGTAGTCCACAAACGTAATATTAACTTTGATTAGACATTCAGCAAACGTTGCTTTTTCTTTAAGAATGTTTTCTTTTTTTTTCCTTTTAGGTTATATGTCAGTGAGCTTATATCATTTGTCATAAATATGATGAGAGAAATAAGAAACAATAGCTATATTATTTAAGGCAATTGTGTAAATTCTTGATTTTTATGATAAGATTAATAAACAAAATAAGCCATCCGCCATATCAGATCATGAAAGCGGATTTCTCGAGCGATGAAACACTACTTTGTATAATTAATTCGAAAGTGACACAAAGCGCTCAATTCTGTCTTCCTATATATGTGAGATATGGCGTGAAAATATAGTAGTCGGTTACAGGAATAGTTAAGCTATTTTGGCACAAATTATACTATTCAATATTATTTCTGGAATGTATAATACTATTTCTGGAATGTATCAGAAAGTTTCCGAATATCTCTGATGAGATATATAAAAAGTGCAACATTTGATATTGTGTCCAGTTAGCAATTGAGTTTGAGTAAGTAATTACCGAAAAAAATATGGAAATTTTGCCAAGAAAACTTGGAAAAATAGAAGCATTTTAAGAATTCCTCCTGGAGTGAAAACTGAGCAAAGAAGTACGTAATACGACGATGGATGATGTAGCACTCTCCGATGATACTGCTAAGAATTTATTCCAATGATTTAATGAAGTATATTTTGCTCTCTCCGGTACCAGAAACCAAAACAAAAGCTATCTTCATGTTTTCTAAAATATAACACTCATGTATTATATTTTCGAAAATATTTAAGAAATAATCAGTATTGGTTGCTTTTTTTTATTCGTGTCCATCACCTAAATTAATTAGAAATAAACTGTTATTTGCCATTGACATTCATTCTGTGGTAAAGAAAATTAATGTCTTTTTTTCTCTTTTTGACTTTCATGTGGCTTTTTTAAACGACCCTATCGGTTCTGCAAGTTTCATGGATTAATGTATTACATTTGGATATAGAGACATAGATATACGAGAGACATTCTGCGTTTTGTCGCATTTTGTTAATTGAAATATTTTCGAAGAAATAGCTATTAAAACTATTAGGAAAAATCTGACTTCATATAAAAATTCTAGGTTTCTCATTTATTTTATCGATGATTTAATAAAAAATTCAAAGGAATTTTTTCATTTCCTCTATTTAAGTATGTCATTTTTATTTTTGTAACACGTGATCTCAACAATATATGAATTTCGCCGGTCTACGACATTGAATTTGGAATACTTAAAAAGCATTACCAGAAAGTTTGTATTATCTAGCAGAGCTACACACATATTGACACTCTGCAGAAGAAAACAATTTCATGCTTTGGGGAAGAAGTGCAAATATTCTGTTTGGCTACCACATGAGCGCACTCTGACGAACTGAGTTGACGGATTCATTATTTTCCAACGAAATAAAATCATCATGGCCGTTGATGTACAGAACAATGATTTTTGAAAAAATTTTGTCATGAGCATATCTGGGATAGTCAAAACACCATTTTAGAATTTTGGTCCGTTTCTTAGAGTACCGCACTAGATTGATTTGCATGAAATTTAAATTGGAGTAATGCTTGGTATATATTAATGCAGTAATAGGTACGAATATTGAATATTTTTGTCGCTAATTTTGTAGAAATTAATTATTCACAATTAAATTAAACTACGTGATGTAGTATTATTTAAAAATTAATACTACATCACGTAGTTTCATTTAATAGTGAATAGGTGCGAACTTAAAAATTAACGAATAAAATTAAACGTCAGAGTAATTCAGTTTAAAGTTCGAGCTAATATATAAGTATGTTTATACCAGTCAGGAGCATTCTAAGGACAAACACGTAATTATTATATTATATTATGTATATTAATAAAAAAACTACGCGACTATGCCGTATAAAAAATTATCTATACTATAAATAAAATTATAACATAATGAAATCTGTACATGGAAAATATTTTAAAAAGAGTCATTAATTTAGAATTAACAATGATAATAGAAGCCAGAAAACCTATTTTTATAATTTTTTTTGTCTGTATGTTAATTTGTTTGTCAATCACGTGAAATATACTGGACAAATTTTGTTGGAATTTGGTACGGTAATAGTTTATAAGAATCCCACGAGCAACATATGAGAGAAAAAAAGGTCTAATAACTTTTGTTATTCCGAATTACACGTGAGTGCAATTATGGGGTATAGCTAATATTAAATGAAAGGGAACAAATTTTAAAAGCGATTATGGAAGAACGGAATGCATTAGTTTATTTATAACAAGATGGCCTGAAACCCCTATAAACCACTATCCGATTGAGATTAGGATATTAGTAAGATGTATGTTAGCACTATACGACTCAGTATTTTAATATTAGACTCTGTTTTGCTTCTGGGGTAAATGTTGTAATGTCACAAATATTATGGGCTCATACAGATGCTGACGTTCTTTCCGTCTATGTAATTTTTACAACGATGTCTCAAATTCAAATAGAGTATTTTATTCAATTAACTTTTAAGCCAGCAAAATTTTGATGAAATTTGACATTCAGTTAATGAAATAAATATTAAATAACTCAAAAGGCATTCGGCCGGGATTGCCTACCTTTAATAGGTAGCCCATTCCTATTAAAGGAAGTCAAAAGCTTATAGAACTGTAGCCCTTGGCAGACTCTTCAATTCAATATCCGACCTCAATCAATACTATCTTAAATAAGTAACAAAAGGCAATGGGAAAAGGTCTACGAAGGTCGCTTTCTATTGTTACAAATTACATTCAAACATTTCCGAAGAGGTAAACAAAATTCGTAGATTAATTTAGCCTTTCCATTTTGTAAACAAATAATGACACATCTGTGGGAGAAGAGACGCTCACAGATAGTCGGGCGAGACGGAGAACAAAGCGTTCATTTATTTTGACAAAATAATTGTAATTATAGGCCTATGATATTACAAAATTATGGCTATTAATTAGTTTTAAAATCTGGTTAGGCAAAATCTGTTTAGGGAAGTTAATAATCTGATTGACCTAAAACCGTGTCGTTTTTTTCTTCACTTCTATAAAGAGGAAATTATGAGCATATTAAATTGCCAGTATAATTCCACATTGAGTTATTGACAGCTACGAGTGGAATAATTAGCACCTCTAAAGTTCAGTTTCTAAAAATGCAACTCCACTAATAGTAACTATTAATAGGTTGCATCAATTGAACCGTGACATATAGTGCATTTACTGAATCGATTTAAAGTGGATCAGTACGGTAGTCTTTATTACAGTTATATGGTTCACCAGTTATATCATTCGATGACTATCTTCCTAATATTTCTCGTGAAAATTTATGGGGAAATTCCAATAAATTTTCGATATAAATACGAAAGTAGAGTTGTTTTAATAAAAATATTTTTCTTTATCGGTATAATCTTCATTAACATTACAAAAATATCTTTACGATTTTCACAACAGAACTCTAAAAAGTGTTCATAGCAATCATTGTGCGTTTATCCCTTAGGTAGTTTCAGATTCTTCAGAATCCATATTTATGTGACTTAACATATTAAACGGTTGCAGATAACCTATGAAAACAATGAAAAGTCGAGTATTTAGATAATATTTAGGCTTAAAAAATTTCCAATAAAATTTCCTCGATTTTAGTAATGTTTTGTTTCTGATTCATACGAGCGGTTGAGTTTTACGCCTTTTACGCCTAACGAAGAACCACATTATTTGTAGATAGTAATAGTTTTTTATTCAATTCATTTTAAACTTTTCCTTGTTTTGTGAGGAAGTTGATTATTAACGAAATTCATAATACCCGAGTTGTGTCATTAATTGCAGCAAGATTACTGATGGAATAATTATAAATCATGGTTTTTATACTATTAATGAGTACCTTGTAGCAAAATAAAAAAGCGTATAGCCTAAGTGATAAAATAATATTACCGATAATTTTTAGGAATTCTTCCTTTCAAAAAGTGAGCAAATAACCTGCACAAAATTATACTTTAATTCTTCAGTTTGACTTTGGCCTGAATACCTGTAATATATGGATTGCAAACTAATATTTTTTCTATTATAATTCTTCTATCGTATTTAAATATACATCGAGTATCACAGTTTAAGTAAACGACTTCATGACCAAAAAGGTCGTGAAATCGTTTAAATTATTACGGTGATGATTGGGTGAATTATTCTTTACGATCCCTAGCGAGATTTGTTTTTCATCCGGCCATATAAATATACGAGTGCTCCATCATTTGGTGAAGACATCTTTTAAACTCCATTTAGCACGAATAAAGAAATCATGATTCCATAAAATCCCCTAATGAGATCCACGAAAGCTCCATCGCCCGCCGCTACGAATATAATGTTCGAAATTATATCGTAAATCAAACTTTTCAACTTCGCTCGTTTTTGCAATATTTCCACACTTATACGCAGTTTTAGGGGCCGACTCGTGAAAAGCCACGTCCAGTGGCTTGCAATAACAAAAATGGTCTCTTGAATAATTTAAAATTAGTTCAGAAACTCGAAAACTGCCGCAGCGCGAATTAAAACAGGTCAGAATGATTCCCCGTGGGCGCGTTAGTTATGTGCCGACATGCCTGCAGCGGGCAGCGAGTTGTTGGACATTTAACGAAAGTTTTTTTTCGTATTTACGAGTGTGTGATGTTGCGATGCGCTTTTTATCTATGTTAAAATCTGTGTTTATATTTATGTTAAAGATAAAGAAGGCAAACACTTTCTCTTCACTATATACGTGGAATGAATACTATTTGAAGAAGTTTATTATTAAGATTAATTAATAGAAATACTGAAGATTAGTTTTGTAATGTTAAAGCAATGACAATATTTTTCATAAATAAACACAATTCATGTACCGAGTAATTATAATTATGTACACTTACATAAATGTATATTTATAGGTGCAACATACGATTCCATACATCATTATATATGCTACGTCGTTACATTTATATGAATATATGTTATTATATTACTCATTTGTTAATTGTAATAATGTATGTAATGCAAGCGGAAGAATGTCGTATTATCAAATGCCAGTGGTGCGTCTATGGAGCGATGCTGCCTCCATTTCATTTACTGCACTCACGTAATAATCACATTTTTGCTATACCATATTCTAGAACCGAGGTATCCAACTACTCAACCACATGATCGCGGTCGCACCAGGGTGTGATGGGTTTACGACGAATGAAAGTAAATTTGTCGAAACGTGTGGTCGTGTGTTCAAATTAATTTACGTATATGTAAAGTATTTTGAGAAATAGTATGGTTATCTATAAATAAGTTACAATAATAAGTACATATATGAGCCAAAAATTACTAAACAGATATTTAGTAATTTTTGGCTCATATATGTACTTATTATTGTAGCTTAAGCTTATTATTGTTGCTTTCAATATAACTCAGGGGCAGTCGAATAGATTGATACAGAATATTGAAAATTTGGGATTTAATGCATATTTATTAGTTTGCATTAAATCTTTACTGTCATGTTGTTTAGAGTTTAAAAAAACTGAGACATTTTATTTACTACATTTAAGTACGATGTTAAAAAGTTCTGAAATTAAAAAGAAATACCGCACTTTCTAACTGACACGATATGTTTAAACATTTACTATTCTTATTACCACCTCAAAGTTCACGCGAGCTAAGCTACGAAGAAATTATTTAGAATAAGTAAAATGTTAGTAAGAAATCGAAGAAAATTAGATATTATACTGTGAACTTGAAAGGAATATAAAGTCAATGAAAATGCAATGCCTTAAGATCAGATTGTAATGAAATAAATACAACAAATTTATAAAAGAATCTGACCGGAGCGATAATCTTTACTCTGTGCGACTGTTTGCCCACAGATTATTATGTGCTTAACATTAACTATAAAAATGTAACCAATGAATATTTTAATGTATTTATCATATTTAATTTAATGTATTTATTGTACATATTATTTATAAATTTTAGTTTTCTACACTACTTCTCCGTATAAACTTTATCTACGTCAAATCTTGTGCGCGCAATCTGCGTTAAAAGGGGTACAAAACTTTCTCTTTACGAACATTGAAACCAAATACTTATATATATATATATACATATATATGTATATATATATATATATATATATATATATATATATTTATATCCGTTTCTGTCTCACACTATGGCTTATGTTGATATGGGAATCCAAATTTACTTTGCTTAATGTTAATTACATTAAAAACAACAAACATTTTTCGTAACAAAAGTGTTTGTCAATTTTTATTTTATTTGTTTAGTTTAGGCAAGACTATATTAAAATTTAGTCTATATTAAATAATATACGTGAAGTCAGTATATTACGTTGCGAGAAACCAAGTTCGGGCAGTGAAAGTGAAATTAATTAAATTGGAAAAAGAAGTGTTTGACAGGATGCTATTAACGATTTCCAAATTGTTAACGTTACATAGATGAGAATGTGATTGATTTCAAAGTTACAAACAAAAATCGACAAAATAATAAACACAAGTGTAATAAATCTTACGCACAGCAAGAATTCCTATTACAATTTATAATACATTCTGTATTATTAGGACTTCTGCTTTTCAAACAAACTCTTTAATAACAACTCTCGTTTGTAAAGAACTTATATATTTATCGTAAGAATCACCAATATCAAGGTGAAAAATGGTTTACCGTTTTCTGTTTTGCATTATTAGTATAATACAAAAGTAAAATGTATCCGGGCAGTGCGGGACATTGACTGCTAGTTTGGAGAACCTACTGTTAGTATGAGACAGTTACTGCAAACGATTATATCTTTATTTTTTGGCAGGGTTCGAAGGATATATATCAATGGATATACATCATGATATATATTCGATATATATCCGATATATATCCAATGACTTTTTGTGATATATATCAATATTTTATAAGCATTTTTCGGCATTTCCAACGCCATCTAGATTTGCGAAGTAGAAATACTATTGTATGTATGTACTACTAGATTCTAGATGGCGTTGGAGTATTTCTACTTCGCAAATGTAGATGGCGTAAGTTCTAATCCATATATGGCAACACTTCTGTCGGCATTAATGGCGTCATTCGTGTCTGAAAAATTTTGTCATGAAAGAGAATAGGTGTCGATATCGGCTAAAAATTGTACATACAAATTTGGTGTTAAAAAGTAGAATACCTACCTAGAGTTGTGAAGCTCAAATCAAAAGTAATTTTACGTCAGATATTATTTTTTCTCTTCTCTAGGTAATTTAATAAAAATATAATTTTTTGTCGAATGTTCTTTAGTTAAACTATTTGATATTTTTTTTCAATTTCCATGGTTTTAACGGCAATGATTGTTTGTCCTTTTTAGGAATAACACCAACCATGCCGAAGCCTCTTCTCTCAGTCTGGGCTGACTTTCAGCTAATAGCAAATAACACGGGCAAGTGGGCGAAATGTAAACATTGCGCTAAGGAATTGCAGGGCATCCCGGAGCGTATGGTGAAACATCGTGATACCTGTATACGAGCAGGCAGCTCTAACCCCACAACACACCCTAATTTAGAAAGTACGTCCAGAAGTTCCAGAACACGTCCTGCTCATACAAGTTGTATTGTTGAAGTTGAATAAAAAAAAAAGAAACAAACTTCAATTGACAATAAAATAATATCTACTTCTGCAGCTTTATCAAAAGAATTTGACACTAAAATTACAACATTTTTTTATGCAACAAATACACCATTTAGTCATGCAGATCACTCACTATTTAAAGAAATGATCACAGCTCTAAGACCAGGATACAAACCCCCGTCCGCATTCCAGTTAGCTGGACCACTACTGAATAAAACACAGAGAAAGATAAAGAATGTTTACGTGGCAAAACAGTTTCCATGTCCTTAGATGGCTGGTAGAATATACACAACGAACCGATTATTTGTTGTAGCATTACAACAGCTGAAGGAGATTCTGTTTTCGTCCATACTGTTGATACGTTTGGCAATTCGCATTCTGCCGAATATTTGACAACTGTTGCTAAGCAATCAATCAAAAAGAGTGAAGAAGATTTCGGAGTTAAGGTACGCAGTACGGACAATACTGGAAATGTGACTAAGATGCGACGTGAGTTGGAAATGCAAGAAGACATTGATATTATCCAATATGGATGTAGTGCACATTTGTTAAATCTACTTGCTGAAGATGCAGAAGTGAAAGGAGTCACTAGACACATCATTAAAGTCGTGAAATATTTCAGAAATAAGCATTTGCCAGCAGCGTGGTACAAAGAAGCAAAATGCAAAAAATTGGCCGTGCCTATTGTTGTACGTTGGAACTCGATTCGGGATACAGTGTGATCATTCATCGAAAATCGCGGAATTCTTGTCCAGATTTGCCAAAATCACATTTACAGAATTGTGAACAATATTCAAATAACTAACAATTCATTAGATTTGCTGGCATGCCGATTTTAGTAGCTGTCGAAATTTGGAACAATTTAGAGAAAGATTTATCAAGTCAACCGACTCAAATGAAGTCTGCTTTCAACAAAAGGCGCGACATGGCCTTAGGTGCGCCGCACTACATAGCAAATGTTGTAGACCAACGGTTTGCAGGCAAACATTTGACGGCAGAACAGCGTAACAAAACATTTGCTGAACTAGATGTAGATTTTATGGCGATGGTAACATCAATAATGACAAAATCGTTAATTTTCCCACTATATCTTTTTGGGTCTCAGTTTCAAACAACCCCACCGCTGGATTGGTGGAAGCTTCTAAACTTGAATACCACAGATGTTCAATGGGAGCAATGGGAACACAAAAAAAGGTTCCTAAATATGTGTGAATAATTCTTGACAGCTGTTGCTTCAACAGCGTGTCTTGAAAGGATTTTCTCAAGTTTTGGTCTGGTGCAGTCGAAGCTGAGGAACCGTTTGGGAATTGACAAAGCTAATAAATTGGTGTATATGCTTAAACGCCTCAACAACTCTCCAGCAAAGAAAGGGAACTTAGATTGGATATCGGATACTACTCACGATGATGATTTTACTCAATCTGCTGATCCGGTGGATGACATGATTCAAAATGTCGTTGATGTCATATCCAGACCAGATTCAGAATCGGAAGATGACCTACCTTTATATTCCCTGCGGTCAAACCAAGCACAATTATGAATACGGCATTTTTATTATTTATTTTATTTGATAATTAACAGTTTATTACGAATGACTGATGATGACTGATTAATAACTAAAAGACTTATTTGATTATATTCTAGAGTTATTATTTGTAATGTTTATTATTTAATTGTTTTGTTACCTACGTAAGTGTAGGTATGATTATTGATTGATTAGAATTATTTATAAAAAGGTTTTATGTTTTTGAGTTGATTATTTGATAAATAAGATTTTATGTTTTTAGTTGATTTTGCCTGATCTAGAAGAAGATTTTATGTTTTGGTTTTATTTGTCTGATTTTAAGTACTTACCTATATAAATAAACCATTAAAAACATTTTAGTTTCTTTTTAATAATTTATTATGTTTATGTAAAACATATGCAAATAATATACATAAATAATACTATAAAATAACAACATGACTTTCATACAAAATGGATTTATATCAAACTTGATATATATCGGATATATATCATAAATATCCGATATTTTGATATTTATAATAAATATCGGATATTTTCGAACCCTGATCGACATAGTCTTCATTCTACGTATATAATGAAGTGAAAGTGTCTGCCTTCTTTGTTTTTAACTGAAATGACCGAGATTTACAAGCTGATAAGCGCATCGCAACATGGACACACTTCTAAATGCAAAAGAACTTGAAAAGAACAAAAGACTTAAATATCGAGCTCGCTGACTGTTGCAGGGTTGTCAGCTGATAACTAACGAGGCCATGGGGAATCATTCTGACCTGTTTTAATTCGCGCTGCGGCAGTTTTCTAGTTTCCAAACTAATTTGAAATTTTTCAAGAGATCATTTTTGTTATTTCAAGCCACTGGACGTGGCTTTTCACGAGTCGGTCCCTATAGCCGGGTATAAGTGTGGAAATATTGCAAAAACGAGCGAAGTTGAAAAGTTTGATTTACGATATAATTTCGAACATTATATTCGCAACGGCGGGGCGATGGAGCTTTCGTGGATCTCATTATGGGATTTTATGGAATCAAGTTTTCTTTATTCGTGCTAAATGGAGTTTAAAAGATGTCGTCGCCAAATGATGGAGCACTTATATATTTATATGACCGGATGAAAAACAAATCTCGTTAGGGTACTTAAAGAATAATTCACCCAATCATCACCGTAATTCAAACAATAAAGGAATCGTGAAATTGTTTTCTTGAACCGTGATACTCGATATATATTTAAATATGATAGAAGAATTATAATAGAAAAATATAAGTCTGCGATCCATATATTGCAGGTATTTGTGCCAAAGGTAGACGAAAGAATTAAAATGTTATTCAAGTCATTTGTTTACTTTTTGAAAGATGGAATTCCTAAAAGTTATCCGTAATATTTTTTATCGCAATTAAGCTAAACGCTTTTTTTATAAAGGTACTTATTAGCAGTATAAATACCAAGATTTACAATTATTCCATCGTTAATCTTGCTACACTTAATGAGATAACACGGATATTATGAAAATTTCGTTAATAATCAATAAACTCTAAATTATCAACTTCGTCACAAAATAAGGAAAAGTTTAAAATGAATTGAACAAAAAATCTAAACCATCGGTAGATTATCTGTTTCTTCGTTATCTTTTGCCCAGGAGGATCAAGAGAATTTAAAACGCTTGGAAAAGTTAACCGTTTAATATGCTATTACGTGTGCATTATTTTTAATGTAATTTAGTAGACCTGATTTATAACATTGTACGCATGCGTACAAGTTATGTGATGGTAGTCAGGACTAAATTGCTATGAACTTGCCATACACACTTACACACTTGGCGTACACAAACAAATATTTCACTATTTTTCTCCTTTGAGTTACTTTGCGTCAGCCATCAGACATTATCGTGTTTATTGTATATTATTATTGATGATAGGAACTTTTCCCATAATTTTGTCATTGCATTCACGTTTTCATGCCTGGGAGACATTTTAACTTTTACGTTCACTGCTCTGTTTCTGTAAAAATCAGTGTAATTATTTATAATCTATTAATTAGGGAGAAATATCATCTACATGTAAAATTTTATTGAAATCTGTTGTCTTGTTTAAGCGTGAAAGAAAGGCAAAGAAATATATTAACAGACAACCTTTTACTTCTGTTGTATTGGTTATCTTAATTTGGATATTTTAATCATGGAGGTATACTTTTTGTTTGCAAAATTTCATGCATATAGAAAATATTGAAATGCGTTGGGCCCTTTAAGCGTAAAAAAGGCAAATAAATTTAACGCATAACATTTCACTTTTACATTAGTTAGCGTAAATTATGTGTATCCTCTATTTTAATCAAGGATAGGCTTTATCTATATGCAAAATTTTAATAAAATATGTTGGGCTATTTAAACTTAACAAAAATAAACAAATAATGCGACAACGTTTCATTTGTATATTACCAGGAATAGCCAGACAATTAACAATTCCGTTATCTCAGTCCATTAATGTTAGCTCCTGTGGTAGCCAAGCAGAATATTTCCAAAACATGAACTTATTTTCCAAAAGATAATATTATTTTTCTTTTTCATTAAGAAAGTAGCTCTACCAGATAACGCGAACTTAATCTGGAATATGTTTCAATAAGACTTTTAGTTTATTTTTTTTAAATCTAATGAGGAGGTCGTCCTGGATGGTGATTTTCGAAGAGATAAGAATTTCGTTCTTTGAATCTTTGCAACCAATGCTTGATAGTGTCATACAAGAACATAGCCTCATTCATCATTGTGTATATATTGCGTGTTACTTTGTTCATTTTAGTCCTAAATGGAATTCATGAGGGAAGAGCACTTTAACGTAGATTTTCTTCGTGAAATTTTCACATCTTGTTTGTCCTTTACGCGCTTCGAACCTAATGCTTTTTATATACTTCAACAAAGAAGTTTGAGATGTTTTTATAACGTTCCAAAAATGATGTATTGTATTTAATTATTTTTACTACAAACAAGTAATCAAGATGAAAATAATATAAGAAAAGAAAATGTAGAAAAGAACATCAAGCCATCGTGGGACGCCTGGCAGAAGTGAAGTATCTAAATTTTATAAATATTCACCAGATCCAAATAAATCCGATGAAAATTAGCGCAAACATAGATTTACACAATGCATTTAGTATAGAGCCATCTATCTAAATTATTTTATACTTATAATTTTTAATATATTTAGCGTTAAGTTTGTAGAAATTGAATATCACTTAATTTTTGTTAACAAGTAAGTTAAACTACGTGATGTAGTATTATATCCATTTTATTTAAATTCTTAACCACGACCCAAGTTTTATTTATGTAACTCTTTTAATCGATATTTTAACTCGATATAAACGAGTTGGCCGAATTAAGTAAGAAATAGTCGCAGAGGCGTGAAGCTGGAAGTCTAAATTTTATAAATATTCACCGAATCCAAATAAACAAGATAAAAAGTAGTACAAACATGACTTTGAGCTTTGCAATTAGTATAGCAAACCATGCATTCAGTATAGCGCGCCTGAAAATACTTTATACTTAAAAATAATTTTATTAAAAAAAGCAATCTTAGTCAAACGTATCAAAATTTCTAAAAATGTATCAACGGCTCGTTTGTCTAGGATAATGATTTTTACTTAGGGTGCGAGAGGTTCTGGTTCAAATCCCGGACGAAAACAACTATATTTATGTAACTCTTTTAAGGTTTTAACGTTTTAAAACAGTTGAATGCAATACACCGACATAAACAAGTTGGCCGAATTAAGTCGGAAAGAGCCGATAAGACGCGAAGCTGGCCGAATGGCAGACAAGACATCAAGCTTGCCGAATTAACTCGAAAAGAGCCGACTATACGAGTACAACAAAGCTGGTTAAAGGGGGGATTAAGCCGGAAAAAGCTAAAAGTACGCACCGAATATCAAGGCGCATCTTGCTATCTGAACATTTTAACCCACATCCTAAACCATTAAATGCTTCATATCAATAAGTAATCTTTAATTATCCCATCATATTTCATTTTCACGAAAGACACCACTTTAGAAGATATAACTTTGTTGATTGAACGCGGCAGTTTTTTAACAAGTTCTTTACAGTGTTTAAGATATTATTCCACGATGTTTTAAGTACCTACCGAAGAAATTCTGTAGAAGTTTTATTCACATTCTTTAGTTTATGATTCAGTTCGCTATATATTAGCTAAATTGGATTATGATCCAGAAGATTGCTTTATGATTTGAAATATAATTAATAGAGTTCGGAGGTATACATGGGATTATTGCCTTGTTAAAAAAGACAAACCCACGTCCGATCAATCGCTTTCCACGTAAGAACAACACCGCTTTTCGACATATAGTGATTACGGTTTTTTTTTTAATAATTCTTTTGACTCCGTAAGTATATCCTGCATTTTTGTAAGAAGAACGATTCCCCACCATAATAGATCCTACAGTCTGCTTGTCAGTTGATTTTACACAACTAGGATCATATTTTTCTGAAGATATTCAATGCCTTTAAATTTTGCTATTTTGTCCAAACGATTCTAATTTGGATTTATAAGTCCATAGTACACATTTTCTGTCTTCAATTGTCCTATATTTAGTTTCTTGAGTCGGCACGAGTAATTTTCTTCGAGTTTTTCTTAAGTCCGCTCTTTCTTATCCACATCAAAGAGATTTCTTCACGGAAATTCTAGCCCGGAGACGACTTGCGTAAATGATAGTTACAGAGATTTGCTTATCATGTTTTAGACATTTGCATTTGTATTTTCCGGGCGGTAAGTTTCCTGTCCATTTTAGATACGACCACTGTTAAATTCAGAGCTAACGCGGGGCCTCCCTCTACAAGATTTGTCATACTTTAAACCGGTATTCAGAAAACTAGGCTAACTTTTTCTAGGCTTGGAAACTTTGGCGGGCTCTTATCCTAAAAAAACTAAGAGATTGAACTTAAATTTGAATTTGATAAACCATTGTGATTTAATTAGGTTTTCGCTTACCTCGGCTTCAATTATAATATTATGTCTTCTATAGTTGCATACACACACGTCATAATATAGATAGCATTTCCTTATATATAAACACACACACACACACACACACACACACACACACATATATATATATATATATATATATATATATATTTTCTTTTTTTTGCATAAACAAAGAGTGAGCGATTACAGTACAAAGTACACTACTTAGTACTTGTTAAGAGCGAGAACATGTACGCTATAATACACGCCCGCCAACATGTTTTTATTTTTCTTATTAAGCTATTTCTTCCTACTTTGTTTTTATTTTTGTTATTAAGCTATTTCTGATAAATAGTTTGTCCAGAATTTTTTTGCTGCGGTGTGCATATTTATATTTATGAAACCTCCAATTTATTTTGAATCCATTTAAGCGATGCTTATTATTTATTTGTCTAAAACGGTAGAGATGCGATTATTTATTACAAAAGGCAACGATTTTACATGACTATTCCAGTCATATAAAACTGTAACCTAGCAGTCAAGGAAAATATTGAACATCCTTAAGCAAGAATGATCAGTTGAAACTGTTGAAATCTTGAAGAAGAATATTCGTGGAGGAGTTTGCAGCTTCGTAGCATGAAAAAAAGGTTGACCTATAGTCTTTTTATTAAAATCATAATCATGCACGCATATTTTTTGTAACATTTGAAAAAATATATATACATATATTAAGAAATAATAATAATACAATTGAATTGTAGAATTATTTACTAAAGTTTTTGCTATGGGGTATTTTACCGAAAAAAAATCATGTTTTTAAGTTCCCGGAAGACCGAGCTTTTCTCCATGGGCTAGACAAATGAAATAAGTTTCACTAAAGCCAGTAATTAACTAAATTGCTTTCTCATAACCGAAAGCGATAGAGTTTGTTTCGTCGAAATCCTTAGAGTTGTTTCCAGGGCGAACTTGACGTAAAAATTCAATCGAATTCAAGGTTTTTTTTTGTTTTTGGATGGTTTCTAATCATTTATATTATACAAATAATTTGAACAATTCAATTACAAAATCTGTACAGTTTGTAACTGATTAAAAAATTAGTAAGTAATAATGTTTAGTACGGTGTTACAAAAAAAATAGTATCATCCATACAGTACATTGTGTCTCTCAAACATTATTTCATTAAAAAAAAATGTTTAATCCTTTATTTGTTACGTATTTTGGGGTAAATCCTAATGAAGATATCACATATTGCTGATTTTATGTTTCTTATATACGAAAAAAATTAAGTCAAAGCAAGAGGACAAATTGTTCTTCTTCATCCATTGGATGTACTTAGAGCATAATGACATGTTTAGGAAATATGCTGAAACATTGAAATTGGATGGGGACATTGAGTTTTTTAATGAGCCCCGTTTATCCAAAATTGTCAAACTTTCTAGTTACTTCTTAGTTAAGATAAGATCAATATTTTTGGTTCAGACTCGAAACTGGGCATTCAGAGAGAGAGCATCTGGTCCCTGTGCTGTTTAAGCCTGTGTCATACGTTTCTCTCTTGAATTGAATGCATGAAAACCTGCGGAAAATGTACTAGTAACGAGTGAAGATAACGTAACAGAATTAAGTCGTAGGCGATGTAAAGATAATTGGAAAATTCCTTTTAAAAAAAGAAGCCGCGTACGTGTCGTACATGATTAAAATTTAAAGATCAGACATTTCTTACACCAACTTCATCAACAAAATATTATGCGTCACTTGGGAATAAATTGATTTTAGTTATCTTAAGTTCCGTTAACCTTTTATACTCATTCCTCCGTATGTGTTTTATATAAATAAAGAAACGGGGTTATAATGTTTTTCAATCATGTTCAGTATTAATAACAATAAAATATTTTTATGTTAGGTGTCCGCCGAAATTGTCATTCAATAACTGATTTCAGCATTCCGCATAGTTTTCCGAAATTTTCGCAACTATGTAAATTATATAATTTTCATTTGCAAGTTATTATTTCACCGAGGTATTATTAAAATATCTCGTGTGAGTTTGCCGTAGCGATTATATATTATATTGAAGTTGAAATGTGTCATCAATATATTAGGAGGAAGATCGGGAGGTTGTGACCCACTGGCGAGGTTCTTTATTCAAATCTGTACAACCCGAAATGTATTTAATACGACAGGCCGCTCGGTGAAAAATTGATGCGTGCTTACAAAACGAATGGGGAAATTTATTTACTGCGAATTTAATGGATACGTTTTAGAGAATGGTTTTTATAAAATCATTGTCGGCAGGGGCGTTGAGTGATATTTTATTTTTAAAAGGTAAAAAATACCCTGCAAATGGTTGACTAATAAATATAAATTCGTAAATACAGTAAAAGAAATGATATTCAATCCAGTGATGTCGATTTTATATTTATTCCTTCTTGTTAAATTATATTATACGCTGTTATGTTTAGGAGGATTGACACAATAAAAATGTGATTCTGGGGATGCTACTTTGGGTCGCCTCCGCGGAGCAATGACTGCTACTGAAACCTGTAAATCTTCTCTTAAATCAAAGTAAATGTGCATCACGTGTATTTTATGAACAATAAAGGCCACACACTGGTTTTTTGTAATGATATCCTCAGACACAACACATCCTGATACACAAATGATTAAAAATAGGACATATTACAAGGATACCAAACTTTTTCTAAATATATTCCAGATAAACACTGATAAAACCGAAAATTTTTAGCGGAACGCGTTATGGCGTTTATGAGGACTAGAAACTGTAAAAAAAAAACAAAGCTATATACGCTTTGTTTTTTGGTGTTTATGAGCGATGCGATATATGCTATGTTTTTTGACATGGGTTTATACGTACAAATTTATTTGACACAAGCCTTGCAACATACACGTCCAACACTATTTTTTTCAATTCAGTTTAATGAAAATTTTAATTCAGTAATTAACTAGTCTTTTAATAAACTTTATGTCAGGCAGCGCGTTAATTATAGGGTTAAAATATTTCAATTAACAGAGGTTAATTGAAATATTTTAACCCTATAATTAACGCGTTACATTTGAGGGGCGGGAAATCCGAGTGGAAGGAATGATTTTGTTGTAATTCAAACATAAGGGTATACGTAAACATTATTCAGATTATATCTTTGTAAAGTAAAAAAATTAAAAAGAGCACTAATGGAATTCGCTTCTTGAAATTATGTGAAATGGGAGGCAATTATCTGTAGCCACATTGAGATAGCTCGCACCGAAAAGCATCTACAGGTTTGTATTCCCGAAATATTTAATCTTACGCTCTTTACTTCCATTTTTAATAAGTAATATGTATAAACGCAAGATTGCGCTATATATTTCACGCTCCCGCACGCATACAAAGCAACCTAAATAAGCAATTATTTAATTTCTTTTCATTTGATAATTGTATTCACGTCGGCAGCAGTGCGTCTACGAAATTCATCACAATTTCCCATCAGAGTGTCGGCGCGGCTCGGGATAGCACGACGTCGGCCGCTACAGTCGGAGGCGTCGTAAAAAATGTCCCTAAGAAATAGGGATGTACACTGTTTGACATGTCGAGAGGTATACTGGATAAATGGGCACTTCATAAAATTTATCTTTTAATCGATATCTAGGAACTGTTTGTTCAATGACTTTTGTTGTTACGTATAGCATTATATTTTGTTGTTACGTATAGCATTATATTTATTGTAATTTTGATGCTAATTATTAATTAGATGAACAAGTTATGTACTATATATTGTAGTGATATTAATAAAATTATACCATTTAATTACGTGTAGACCTCGCAACATCTAAGTATACTTATTATTTCTATTATACTATTTAAAAGTACTAATATAGTTTTATTTGTAAATAGTATAATAGAAATACTAAGAACTACTTTAAATAAAATTCTGGAAAAACAGTTTTGTTATATATATAATTCACTCTTTCAAATCATACCTCACGAAAATTTAAATTTGAAAAACCTCGAATTCTCCATTTCATTTTTAAAATTTTTCACCCCATTGTGTAGAGTATTACTATGTACATACATATATATACATGTGTGTGTGCATATATATATATAAATATATATATGTATATGTGTGTATATATATATATTAGGATCATCCGTAGCCAAAATAGGGACTTTATAATTTCGCCACATACATCTTTATGTCTGTTACCTGTATTTGTTTTATTCGCAGTACTCCAAGGCTGAAATTTGGTGTAGCCAATCACATTTATATTGTCTATAAAGTTATAAAATATTTAAAAAGGTTCTTTATGGTACATTCCCAACATGGGGGTGTTTTTTCATTCGCTCTATTATGTAGAGTATATATAACTGAATAGGTCTTTGAAGAATATTGGGGGTACGTCATGAATACTTTGTCAATAAAGGGATATGATTACGAAATATTATGCTTCAAAGTGGTCATTATTTTTCATCGTATATCGCCGATATCTACCAGCTAAACGGCTATTTTTGAATATCTGAAAGTATTAACAACATATAAAGAAATTAAAGAAAAAATTATCACAGCTAAGTAGGCTCCATTGGTTTACGAGTAATAATCGACCAACTTACGACTTATTATTGGGTTAGCAAAAATTTCATAGAAACTCTATACAAATGACTTAAATCAGTTGCAAAAATTACTTAGTATTTGAAAAAGTGTATTTATTATACCTTTGAAAGATATAGTAGGCAACATATTTACGTGGCAAAAAATTATTAATTGTAAATAGTTTAATAGAAATATTATGTAACTTTAAATGTTTATAAGCGTTTAAATATTCTACTGCTACTTCACAGGTTTCTTGTCATAACAACAAAATACACAAGCTGACAAATATAAATTGGTGGAATCATTGCCTTGTTGTTAATTTAAAATGTAACTTACGGCCTTACAAACTTATAACATTCAGAGATAATCACAAATACACGCGTTAGAATGAATGTTCACTGTTAGTGAAGCTGATTTGTTTATAGAAAGCGGATTCTAATTTCACCCAGACGTTTAATGATTACTGTTACAATAAAATTGTGTAAACTTTGGCGAGAGGTAGGTCTAGCTGATTAATCCGATATCACCAAGGCCGTTGATACGTTATGTTCAAGTCGCTACGTCAAAATTAGTTAACCGTGAATGCGATATATGAATAAGTATCAAACGGTTTCGTATATTATGCATCAAGGTGATGTTTTCTTGTTAAAACTGGATAACATGAAATTAGAAAATGTTGAGTCTTGAAACTATTTCTTGAAACCGTATTAATTGACGTCTTGGAAAAGAATCAGTGCTTAATAATACGTGAATAATAATTACAAAGATTCGTTAAGAAATAATTAGGTGACTTTCTTTTGGAACTTAATTACGTGGAAGGAGATGCCGAGTCGTGAAGTCCCCGTGACTTAAAGAATAATGAACAATAAAATAAGATATAATAGTGATATAATTTTATACTTTACTACACGATGGCACAGTTATTATGACGAGAGCTATTTACGTTACTGACTTTCCGGAGAATATGTAGGAAGGATTGAGATATATTACTTCAAAGGCAATTTATCGTATTTTTTTCTAGTAAACAAAGATTTAGATTGAAGAAAAATTTTATTTAAATCTATGAAGAAGTATATTTATATTTTTTTTGTGTTCACTGTACACAAAAAAATTATTCATGACATTTAAAAATTATTTATGACATTCAAAACCCAGGTATAGATCAAAGATTGTTCCAGCAAATAAAGATTCAGGTTAAAGGGAACTTTATGCAACATACCTTTATATTTTTTTGTGTCGGTGTACAATTAAAGATTTTTCATTTCATTCGAAACAAAGATTAAATTAAGGAGAACTTTAAGCAAAATACCTTGAAGTATACTTATTTAATTTTATTTAAAACAAAGAGTTAGATTAAAGAGAACTTTATACAACATACCTTCAAGTATATTTATATTTTTTGTAATATAAAATAAATGTCGTTGTAAAATTAAAGATATTTAATTTTATTTAAAACAAAGAGTTAGATTAAAGAGAACTTTATACAACATACCTTCAAGTATATTTATAGTTTTTGTAATATAAAATAAATGTCGTTGTAAAATTAAAGATATTTAATTTTATTTAAAACAAAGAGTTAGATTAAAGAGAACTTTATACAATATACCTTCAAGTATATTTATAGTTTTTGTAATATAAAATAAATGTCGTTGTAAAATTAAAGATATTTAATTTTATTTAAAACAAAGAGTTAGATTAAAGAGAACTTTATACAACATACCTTCAAGTATATTTATAGTTTTTGTAATATAAAATAAATGTCGTTGTAAAATTAAAGATATTTAATTTTATTTAAAACAAAGAGTTAGATTAAAGAGAACTTTATACAACATACCTTCAAGTATATTTATAGTTTTTGTAATATAAAATAAATGTCGTTGTAAAATTAAAGATATTTTATTTCATTTAAAACTAAGATTTAGATTAAAGAAATCTTCAGCCAATGCACCTTGAAGTATATATATTTTTTGTGTTTAAAAAATGTTGATTTTCACAGAAGCCGCACATCTTTAAAGAAAAATTCAACTTTTGCCTAAAATTTTTTGTGTAAAATTACAATTTATGGCAAAAAGAATTTTCGATATTCTTAAAAACTATCAAGTTTTTGTGTAAGCGATCCATCTTTAAACGTTTCATTAAAATTTGAAATTATTTGGTTGAAAAATTTTGAGTTATGCAAACCAGTTGGAAAACCCCTGTTTTAAGAAAATCGTGTTTAAAGTTTTGACGTCAAACTAAACTAATAAGTTAGCCAAGAATTTCATCGTAAGTGTGGACTTTCTATTATTATCTATATTAGATTCAAAAAAATAATTTGCAACTCAAATCCGAAATTCCATTTTTCAAACCCTTTGGAGTGTTTTTAGCCCTTTCGAACCATTTTGAGTATTTTTATCATTCGTTTCTAAACCCTTAAGTAAACATAGTGTTGTTACCGAACTATCGACTGAAAGAATTCGTATATTTTTTTCGGCGCCACTGCGATGTCCACGACAGTGTCATAATGAATAAACGGAAATTTATATTTTTCAAATAAGTTTTGCTACAATTTGTATCTGTTTGTTAGAAAAAGACCAGCCAAGTGCGAGTCTGCTTCGTGAATCGAGGGTTCCGTATCTCACTTGAAGTGAAATTATTTATCATAAATTATAACTAATACGGACTTCCTAAAGCAATAAGTATTTAGTAATATCTAATAAAATTAAGTGAAGGGTATAAATATATTATCGCAAATAATTCAATATCAGATCTAAAATCGTTATATTTTTACTACAAACTTTAAGGCTTCTATAAACCTTATTTTCTTGTACAAACCCTAAATTGTGTAGTTTTGGAAATAAGGAGGTCGAAATAAATTTCCGTATGTTTGTCATGACGTACTTTCTATTTTAGAGACCTTTATAATTCGATTTTCAACATTAAAATAAACTAAAAAAATTTTTTGAAAAAATTGTATAAACATTTTTTAATATAGCTAAAGATTAAAAAAGTTAGTTGTATGCAAAAACATTCATTGAGATAATGTCCTTTATTACTATGCCAAATTTTAAGTTTCATGCGAAAGACAACTATTACGGGCGGACTAAGGGACACGCAAATAATTTTGTTATTAATTCTTGGATATGGTATCCTAATTAGTGAGAAATTGTACTACTAATTGTTTTACCAAGCACTGGCAATTAGGTTAGACGAAGTTTATAAGAAGCTATCATAATCACGTGATTCCGCCACTACAACTTTGTTTGCTTATATATGAAAGGGTGTAAACGGATATAATATTTAATTTACCATCATATATATTCTTAATTTAAAATTTGCTTTTCATTCAAATTGGTAAATCCTTTGTTTAGAATGAAAGATGCCGTTCGGTTTATTACTGTCAATTGGACAGTGCACAGTGAATCATAAAAGCACTTAATTTTTTTTTATTGTTAACAGAGAAAATTGCAAAGTAAGACGTTAGATATTCATCCATTGTTTATTTACTTTAGTGTAACAGGCACATTTTAAATTAACAGATATTGTATATAATCGATTTTACACGTTTAACATTTACGCCCAGAATAGTAATCGTACTGTGGTATTGAATATTTTTTTTATGTAAGAAATTGATTACAGTTTTTCAAAGTTGATGTACGCAGCTTTCTTTGTACATTGGAATATAAAAAAAAGCTTTGCAAACAAGGAGGTATAGATATCGATACAAAGGGACGGTATCGTCCCTAGCTCCCTCGCGCGCTACCATAATAACGTAATTAGGGGCGCGATCTGGCCGTCGCGCTACGTCCAGCGGCCGTTATTTACGACGCGCCCGCCATTACTGCAGACGCGCGCCGCTTTTGAGCCTTTATTAAGTTTCCTGTTGTGTTTCCGTAGCCGGAAAAAACGCCAAGATATTACCTTCCACTCAGCGCGTGAGCTCGAGGCTTCGCTCACTGCTCGTGCTCCGCCGCCTTTGTCAGCTCCGTGCCAATTATTGCCAAAGAAAAAATGGTCACTCTGCATCTTCTTAATAAATATTTCTGTGTTTCATCTTATTACATTGTGATCAGTTGACTTGAGTTATTTGAAGTTTTATTGCTGTTGTTGTGGGTGTTATTAAAATTATTTTTATAATACGGAAGGTTGCGTTGTAAAGCTGCCCACGGATATCAGGTTACCATGTAAAATACAAAAATTTTATATATTCTATAAAAAATGTCGTAAATTTATGTTTACAATTGTCAACTTAGCCTATACGATAAATGAAGTAACCCTATTACTCAGGTTATATAAGCTATTAAAAAAAGAATATTTCAATCATACATAGTATAATAAATCGACAACATTTTGGCAGCTTGCTTTTAGTAAACATAACCATTGATCTAAATATCAAGATATGGTCAAAGGAACATTAAGCCAAATAGAAAATGACAACACCAATTCACGTACGCCATCTACTGCAATTAAACAATTACTTTTTCAGTCACATGATAATACTGTATGCGATAGTAAATGTAATCTTGCCTTGGCGTGAGATTATTTGATTATTTTTTAACCAAAATAATTCATTCTGTGCCAGTTTTTATTTATTCACTGTTATTCACAGTATTGGGAGGTTGCGTATTATAGTTGTCGGCGTCGGTAAGAAGATTATGCAAGAGCCGATATATACTTCATCAGTGATGATAAGGTTAACATATAAAAAAATAAAATTTATCTTAAAGAAATTATAATGTTATAATACTCTCCGTCTACATACAGCTATATATCTACGGCATGTTTTCGAGAATAATTTAGACTGTTCTCGTATTTTATATTATTTTAGTTTTGAATATTTGTTTATTACTTTAGTACCAAATTAGTAATGTGCATGTATAGAAAGATGCCAATATATAGAACGATACCAACTCATTCAGTGTCACACTTAAATTTCATCTGACCATATAAGAAAATGCGAATTTTCGACAACATTGCCATAATATAATTCAAAGCCGAATATTCTATATAATAAAAACCGAATATTATTAAATCATTTTCAATCACGTTGTGCTTTCCGGCTTTATTTACCTTTACAAAATAATTCCCTTTCTAGTTGTTCTTTCCCGCGTTAAAAATGAAGCATAATCAATTGAAATTGGTTTTAGAAAGCGACAAGACAATGTCGAGTTGTTTGCAAATATTTTAAACTGGCTGTGCCCATGATTACGTTCGCGTGAAATTCGGAATAACAAAAGTTATTAGAATTTCTCTCTCTCATATGTTGCTCTTGGGTATAAACTGTCACTATACCAAATTTCATCAAAATCAGTATAATAAATTTTGCGTGATTGGTCACAAAATAACAGATACAACGGCAGACAAAATTCAAAAAGAATTTGTTCTATTATCATTCTATACGCTAAATCAATATTTTTAAAATATTTTCCACGTACCGAATTCTCTCTGTTATAATTTTATTAATTGTAGAGATATTTATTATTTGGGAGGTTAATTATTTCGAAGATTTGTCAATACTACAGTAACATACTATAGCATGCTTAAAATTTCCAACTGATAAGATACTGTTGTTTGCTTTAGTTTGCGAAATCCCTTTTGCACTACTTATACTTGACAAACTGGAAAATTATTTTAATAATCTATAATACAGCAGAAATTCTTCTCAATAATTAAAAATACAATGTGTGTGTAATCATGTGTCTTTCATGTATTGGCTGTTTCAAAAATTTTGTACGTTGGTTGTATTTAGTCCCTAAATGACTCAAACACATGAATACTTAATACCTAACTAACCTAACTATTTAATACTTACCAATTTTAGGTTTATCGGTTTAGTAGTTTTTGAGTTATTGAAGTGACAGATAGATGGACAAATACTAATCGATTTTGCTTCTAAGGTTTCCTTTTTTCCGGCACCACACGCATCTAGTGGCGTGAGCTCTGAGCATGTAGCACATATACATAAGACATTTACGAAAATTTAAACATACTTAAATTGTGCTATACAAGCGAAAGCTTTGGCTTTCTCTAGCACAATTATTTCAATATATGATTTGTATTTTGTTGCTGGAATTTTAGATAAAACGTACAAACTTCACACCCATATTGTATGAAATTAAAAATATTTTTCGAATCAGAAATGGTCCACACGAAATTAAAATTGATTATTTTGTTTCAAAATGCCAGTTCATAATCTCAAGGCACGCAGTAGTCTGTTAGATTATCGGCTATATTCAAACTAAAACAATACTGTAATTATGACATTTGCATACAAACAACGAATTATTGTGTTGTTATAACGAGCTCGCTGCCAATTTATCTTCTTTTTTCGAAAGTAATTTTATAATTTTAATAGTTTTAAAATATACGTATTATATTTTGTCAGTGAAATATATTTTAGCAGTGAAGCTTTGTTTGTGCATTAAATTAATATTTGATTAATTTATTTTTCCACGTGTATTTTTGCTGTGAAAATAAAAAATGGCGACTATCAAATGTTGCTACTTATTACGTGATTAAGGTAGGATTTTTAAATTTTTCTTTTAGTAAAATAAATAGTATAACTGAGAATGGTAGATCGAAGTCAATTTTGATCGAAGTCAATTTGATATAACGTATAGACGTTCATAATAAATCTAGTGTACGGCATTTTCATAGTAATTTTTATGATTAGTATAGGTGGAACAAGTTCAGTTTAACAAAATTGTGAAATTCCATATTTTTTTGTTTTAAATATTTTTTGTTTTTAATGATTATTTTATTAAAAAAAAATTATTTGAAAAAGTTCTTATACGAAACTGCACTTTGTCAAGGAAGTTCAGTTCAGTTGTAAGAATATAGACTTATTTGCCATTTTAGTAACGCTAGAGAAAGTATTAGCAAATACAAAGAGGAATTGATATTAGAAAAAAAACTAAAGAACAAAATAAAAATAAGAAATTGCGTAAAAGAGATTGCATAAAGTGAGGTTATAAAATTTATATTTAACAGTCAACTGACAACCGTTTCCTTATAAAAAAGCAGTTTTTAAATCAATTTCTTATAATGAAATTATCGTGTCGTGTTTCAATACGTCGTTTTTATGTACATGCTTTCATTTAAAAGTATTGGTAGCTAATCAGAAAAAATGTATTGGTAGCTAATCAGAAGTTGCATTTTAAATAAAATGTTTTGTTAAATTAAATTGTATTTTTCAGCAGCGAGAATACCTTTTCATAGTCACGATTAGGTCATAGTTCGGTAAGTCCGGGAATATGTCGGTTGTTAGTTAAGCACCGTTTTTCCGTCTTTCTTGATATAGATTCGTTACGTTTTGACTTCACAAATATTGCATGAAGGCTCACATCGCGCACAAAAAAGTTTCACTTTAAAAATGATTGTTTACAATTGGTAAGTCTAGTTTTCATTAGTCGAATGGAATGTGACGGTTGTAGACTGAATATGCGTACAACAGAGAAGCCAATAATTGAACCGGCAGTAATGGGAGTAAATAGAACATATGATATTTGATATTTTAATATGGACTTCCGACAAAATTGGGCTCTTCAAAAATCGGAGCGGATCTAGCCGACCCTTGTTGATTTGACGTTATGAGTTAAAACGCGCTAAAGTAGAAAAATATAGAACATACTACGCATTGATGGAGAAGGAAGACATTCAGTCGGCGGTGTGTATCCCTTGACGTATACGTTAAGTCGACGGAAAGTCGGTTATCGACCTAGTCCAGCGAAACATATCGTCCTAGTCGTTCCGATATATAATACTTAGTACATTTACTTAAATATAGAAGCGGAGTACAAAATTATTTAAATTAATCCGCTAGAAGAATACAAGTAACCTTTTTACAATATATATCATCTCAGCAGTAGTGTACACAAAATTTTCATTAGAATTTTCTTCTTTCTTTAATCTTTTTTGGTATATGTAGACATTTGAGTTTACAATTTAATAGGTACGCGTTTCCATTTTGTCCAGTTAAAAATTTGATCTGTTAATGACCTTTGTTTTAATTTGTTTAAAATGGAAATTGTTCACGATTTATTATTTAACAGTATTCACAGCGGTTTAATAATTTCTTGTTCACTTTATTCGGTATCTGTATCAAATAATTGTACGTAACATAAAATATTAACAATAAAAAATCGACAATAGTTAGTTATATACGTAGTGACAATTTTGGTACATTTTTTTATTGTTTACAATTTCCATAAATTATATTTTAATATAGATATACCGTCTCAACACTAGCTGTGCGCTTTTTGTAAAATACGACTCAGCTTGTGGAGAGTTATTTGCCGTTTACAAATTAAAAAGTTCAAATTTTTTTGTAATATTTAATGTAATTCGATAAATAAAATACTTTACAAAATTAGAAACTTTTATTTTGTAAAGTTTTTAGCACATAAACAAATTATGAGAAACTGAACACCTTATCTACAGCATTCATCTACAGTATATGCTTGGGCAAACTAGCTTTGACCTAGTTCATTGCACATTAACTTAATACTCTCTATCTTCTTTTGTACTACTATTTTAGAAGGACATATCTGACAGTTTCCTTCCCTTTATAAGAAGTATAGGATGTTGCTCAGACTTATCAATAAAACAATTTTATTCCACAATGGTATGTACAATGTTGGATTAACAGATATTTAAGTAATGCATGATTATTTGTTCTCAGCGCTTTATATATTATCTCGCTATTAATGACTGCAAAGTTCGAAACCGAAAAAATAACTTCGTTGGCCTTATGTGAGTAATTTTACCTTCAATGAATTCCCCCTTCATTCGATTCCCAACATCTACACGAATGATTTCAAGTTTTACAGAAGCTTTGGTACTTTCATCAATTTTGTCAAATAAAAATCTAAGTACGTATTTGGTCAATAAATATTGTTAATAAGTACGCGCAGTAACAATTTGTGGAAACCCATGAGGTCTCGCTCGAATATCACCTTTTACTACATTTAGATTGGCAACTAGTGGAAAAAAATTATATGCATAGGCAGGGGGAGAGAACGAATATCTGCTTTGCGTCTGAGAGCTGTCTGTTATTATTTCATGAAGTTTTTATATGGCGGCCAGTAAATTTTTTTTAGCGCGCCAACTCTACAAGCGCATTCGGCGCGCTAGGTTACCCTTCACCTAAATCGTTAGTACTTATTACCCACAAAATTATAACAGATATTTTATATTTTATGTTTATCAGGACATTATAAACAACTATGTAACGTTAATGTCATTTTTGCAAAAATACTTAAAAATCAAACAACGACGAACTTTTTGAACACTTCAGATGTAGATGTGATTAGATCCGTTGTGAAGAAATGATGAGAGTGAAATTTTATGAATGCAAAAAAAATTTCACACCATAAAGTTGCTCACTAGATATATATTTATTTTTGATATATATTTATTTCCATTATAAATTGTAAATCATTTATTAAATGCTTAAAATGAATAAATTAAAATCGATTTTCAGCATATTCATTTATTTTCATCATTAATTAAATTTATAGTGTTTATATTAAATTGAATGCTGAGTATTCATTTAATTTTTTAAAATAATTAAATTTAATTGTAAAATAAGATCAAATTTTTTATTACTCTGTATTAGGAATAATAAAGTTGGAGCGCGATAATTTGGAAACGGTTTGGTAGACGATTGTCTTAAAATGGAAAGCCAGCTGAACAATAAATTGGTGGACCATTAATCTGTCAAATAAATTTTAAATTTTAATATTAAAATACTATTTGATTTAATTTAGATGTTGCCATCCATATTTATAATCACGCTTCAGTCCTTTTATTATTTTATTTCCATTAATTATTTGCGTGCTAAATAAAAATATTCTTTTATTATGCCAAAGAAGTATAACTTTAAAGCGAATATAAGTACACACACAATGTGTTTTTTAACCTCTAATGTTAGTTTGATTATATGACTTAATAATAAAATCGGTTATTAGATTGACCTACACGTCGATTATGTTTTCCATTATTCTTGTTCGAAATTCTATAACAACCTTTCTTAAAGTTTTCGTTATTCGGGCTTTATACCTGAAAATGAATCATTCATTTGGTACCACCTAATAGATTTAGAACAATAAAACGCTATTCGCTTGATGCAAAATACGATTTTTGTATAACTCTTTGATGCGGATTGTTGAAATTTTTAATATTTTGGGCAAATTTTGAATAGCTTCGACGATAGTAATAATACTTGTAATAATAATGAAAACATTAAAATTATAGGGATGAAATAGATAGTTAAAAATTAGGTATAGGCAAAAAACTGCTATGAAAGCCATCACTTATTTCATAAATGAGGTAAGAAATCTAAATTCAAGTTCCAACTGAATTCTGGTACTAGAAGTTCGTTTTGCTTCATGTTTTCAAACGTCATATTATAAAGTTATGTTTCCTGTAATCTCTTAACCCACGATTAAAATAGTCTTTGCAAAGATTATAGGTACGTGGAATATATATATATATATATATATATATATATATATGTATATATATATATATATATATATATATATATATATATATATATATAACAGCATGAGTCGAGTTAGGAGAGGTGTGATTTTTCAGACGACTTGAAAGCGTTCAATGCAAATAAATGCATTTCTTACGCTGGTGTACAAAAAACTTGGTAATTTAGCAAGTAGCATAAACCGAGAAGGAGTACTCATCAAAGGGACGAATAATGTTCATAAATGACGAGCATGGGAGGTTTTATGAACGTAGACCAAAGCCATGGGGGGATGAATCTGTGAATCTGCAACCCGGGTAAGAAGGAGTATGAATTATTGAAAATATTATGAAGATGCAACAGGATATAGAGAATTTGCCGATTACACATCAATTTAAACTGTAATTTAAACGCAGTGATATGCTCATATTTTTTAAGTCAAATTTGTCTCTACGTTAATTTAAAAAATCATGTTTTGAAATTAAGGTCACACTAACCATTACAGGTAAACATTATTTTATGCCACCTCAGTTTTTGAGTAAAATCAACTAACAGTAAACTGTAAAGAATATAATTAAGCTAAACTTTCTTTTTCCACAAAATTGTGAACACTTTTTTAATTTGTGTTAATGTAATTGTTGATTGGAAGAAAATGATATACAGGCTTGACGCCTGTGTATCATTTTCTTATCCACTATATATATCCAATTTTGTTATTTATATAGCGACTACCCACAATACATCGTCATTATTACAGAATAACAAATGCGATGTAAGAATTTGTAAAATAACATTTCTCAATTCGGCGGCGGGCGCTCTCATTGGAATGATTAATCGTCAAATTAAAAAGCCAAGCTCCTCCTCGAGATTAAAGCGCGAAGAGTAAAGCTCTCAGCGTTCCCGGGCAGTTTATTATAAAGACGGACACTATTAAATATTAAACTTTTGGCGACCCAGCCCAGCGTGAATACCTTGCTCGTTGCCGTTCCCATTTGCATTCTGGCCGGTTTTGCCTTAGGCTGAATTTTGTTTAAATTCGAGGCAGCGTTTATGATGTTTGCGTAAATAGATCTGCGTGGAATTTAGACTCATAAGGTATAATGGAAATTAAGGAAAAGAATTCAATTTATGTTAATATGAGTCGCAAAATGTACGCGGGCTACAATATAATGTAGAAATGTTATTTTTCATTGTAATTTTGATCAAGATTTAGTACAAAAATTATATAATATGTAACAAAATTATAAAGTAAAAAAAGAGTGTCGACGACTAGCCAAAAAGGAATATTAATTTGTTTGTTGTAACGAAATGGCGAATAATGCAAATGACAAAACACAGTCGTTAATAACTGAACAAGTAAAGAAATTCAAGCGAGGCACAAAGCTAATCTTATGGTACCATAATGTCGTAAAGGTGTTACAATACAATAATGTAATGAAAGATATTGGTGAATCAAGAAATGACTGATTACGAAAATCGTGCATATTAAAGAGAATTAAAAGAAATAGATCTAAGAGCACGCTCGAAACATAATTTCTAAATCATTTAAAATAAATTCGGGCCAAGCAACTAAATTTTTTATATGAATTTTGACGAATTTGATGGACGGATGATAGTTCACAACAATAGGTTTCCATTTAGATAATGTGTATTCGTGTGGATAGTGGAATTCTAAATGTGGTTGCCATTCAGAGTTTAAAAAAATTTCTTGATTTAATACTACTACTCGTATAGTTCCTCTTCAGTACTGAAAGCAAATAAAAAACTTAGACATACGTTACATCATTGACCCTAAAACAAAAGACATATTTTATGAAAAGAGGTCACACTCTAAGTTGTGAGAGATTCGTAACTGAAATGGACTTCTCATACTTACTCCTGTTTTAATGTTATAAATGTATTTATTTATATGTTTCTTGAAAACTCCATGCTCAACTTCAGATATAAGCGCTGGGCTGTGAAAGAACATAGTTATAAAACAATAACGATTGAGACAAATAGTTTTAAACAATAACGAATAAGACAGTACACTCATAGAGCAACTCAATACAATTCAAATACACGGTAATTTAGATAAATATCATCTAGCAATCAGTCTTGAAATACCAACCGACTCCAAGACCCCATGTTTGAAGCGGTCAATGAAGTAGAAAAAAAAATATTTAGACTGGGGTGTATCTCGCAATGCTACGTTGAACAATGTGAGTGCATGAAAGACAGGTGAACGCTATAGAATATTCGTTGGAGCTCCAGGCAGATAAAATAAACAATGACATCGTCTTCTTATGTAGCAGCTAGGAACATAAAGGGCCACTGAACTCAAGATCAAGGATTATCACAGTAATTATTAAATAATTTTAAAAAAATTACACGATCAAGAGAAATTCCCGCCAGAGTTGAAGGGAATCGCATCCAATCGTGTGCATTATAAAATCTGAGGAAAATAAGCAACCATAATTTATAAAGCAAAAACTTATTAAACTTTTTAAATGTTTCCTCCAGCGTGAGGATATAAGTAGCTTTACACGAAGACCAGATGACTGCATTTGTTTCAAGTATACTATGGACAAAAGAGTTAAGTACTGTAACGATACATTCGGTATCGATAATAAATACTCCATAAAGACCACATTTTCTCATTACCGGATTCAAAGATAGCCTACTCATGACCTTGGGCTTTATTTTGAAAATTTATTCTGCTTGTACTCAAAAAGGACCACTGTCTTCCACAAAAATCGTTTACTGTCTGCATCATAAAATTTGGATACCAACAACTTATCTCCAATAAATGTTTTCGGAAATTGACCGACAATATCCATACCTTTCCCAATTTCTAACCCCTACTGCCTTGTATTTTGACTTGTATTTTCCTATCCCAATCTTCAATAAAGTTTATGAATAGAAAAATTTCCTGGCGTTAAAACTATTTCGAAATCATGCTCACATGATAACACCGTGCAAGCATACACTAGACAATAAAAAATAAATTACATTTCATGCATTATAATTAATCATTTTAAAATAAATGTTCGCTTATGAAACATAATCAATTTACAATTAAATGAAACTACGTGATGTAGTATTATTTCTACTTTCTTTAAGTTCTTTACCACGACAAAGGTTTCGTTGTATTACAACATCTTCAGGTGGGCTATTAGGATAGATCTTTGCTAATAGCCCACCTGAAGATGTTGTAATACAACGAAACCTAGGTCGTGGTAAAGAACTTAAAGAAGGTAGAAATAATACTACATCACGTATTTTAATTTAATTGTCAATAATGAATTTCTACAAAATTAACGTCAAATATATACAATAATAAATTTACCTATGGGTTTGTTCAATTCAATAAAACTAAATACACAATGCAATACACAAAGATAGCAAAAAGTATTCAAGTTAATATTTACTGAACGTGTTAAACAATATATTGAATTTAATAATATCACATTATATGAGAAAATAATTCAGGGACAAATTAAATAATACACAACGGAAATCAGTTGCATATTTCTGCATCCGGTGAAAAAGTGATCATGCATCGAGCGCACTGAATCATCTAAAGCTTGTTGAAGACTGCATGGGCTAATGACTATGGGATATTTTTCATGTATGTAAGTCAAAACCAATATTAAAACAACTTATTATAATGACTTAAAAAAGAAACTTTGTATTTAAAAAATAATAAAATTTGGTCTCGTCTGTATGAAAATTTCTTTGTTATTTTCTGAATGTAGTCGTGAAAATACGATTTAATGAAATTACAGTTTACGTCTGGATAGTCTCGATTATTGAAAACCCGATAAATTTATCAAATTATGTCGAATCGAAAACCAGAATAAGAAAACTGTTCGTCTATCGACGTAATATAGTGTTTTGTATCTATGATAGCACTCGCTTCGTTATGAAAAGGACACCCATTCATTATTTCAATCCACCACGCTAATTACAAATAGATTGAAAAGTTAATGAAACAGGTAAACTAGTTAATGAAATACGTACCCATCGGTGATGAATCAAGGAACTCTTATAAGTGACAACGTTATAAGAGTTCCTTGGTTCATCACGGAATCATGAAAAAGCTATGCCTCCTAAATAAAGCATCCTGATTACACACAGCGAAATGCATTTATTATCTATACTAGACAGACATTAAAATGTTTATTTTCATGAAAAAACACAAATTAATGAAAAAAAAAACATAAATTTAGTTTTAATACTTTTATGCACATTTTAAACAATCTATTAAATAACTATAATAGCAATACTGAAAGGATATGAAAAAATGCGTGTAGTGTCATAGTACACTACACCATCAGACCGTTGGAAGTTTTTTATAGTTCTTCTTTATTAAAAACTAGGTAACATGGATTCCCATAACTTATGGGATAATAAAGAAGCGCAATTTGGGTAAATTGTTAATAACTTTTAAAGAATTCATTGTGGTAAAGATTCAAAACTTAACATTATTTACATGATCTTATTACTTAAATTTTACTAGCTATTTAGCTGTAGATGTTTTTAAAAAAATCTGTCTGGATACGAGTTTTAAAAATCTGTTAAACTGCAGATGTGTTTTTAAATTCTCTTGGACCGCGTTTACAAATGTTACTTACAAAAGGGCTGAAAAAAACCTCTCTCATCAACGATGAAACCATGGGTACTAAATTCGTAACCCCGTTTCCAGAAATGAAGACTCCTTGGAACGATGCATTATAAAGGTCTAGTGGAAGCACCTCCTCGCCATGTAAACTATACGAAGTATGACCACTCTGGCAAGAGCCCCAACTGAACAATAACTGCTAAGCTGTATGAATATTAATAACTCAATAAAGAGAATTATTTAGTGGAAAATTATTTCCTAGCGGGGACAACAGATGACGTTAGGTTCGTATCAAAAGGGAAAAAAATATTGGGCGTCACGCGCTCTTGAAGTTCCAGCATGATGGGCTACCTTTCCAAAATTAATTAAACATATTCAGTGTTACACTGAAACTAATTTAAATTATTTACATAATCTCTACATTATGGAAACAAGTAAACTTTCTGCATGAGGTTGGATGCTAATAAAACAGCTACAAATATTTCATCTGAAAGCTGTGGTGAAAACACTACGTCACGTGTATCTCGACGTGTCTTCCAATAAGGATCTGGTCAATGAATTTTGTAGCGATCCAGTCGTAGTCGAATCTAATCTCGAGTAATCTAAAATTACACATCCTCTTTTATCTTTCGAGGGTGGGGCGAGAGGATTTTATTTAATATTGGGGTGTTGGAACTGACATGCTTACCTAAAAGTGATTTTAAATTTTTCTGGTTATATTCATATATATATATATATATATATATATATATATATATATATATATATATATATGTATATAAATAAATATATATATATATAAAAATTTTTAGTTTGAAATCAAGTTGGGATGTAGACCATTTCATTCTATAGTGTCATATGGAATCATTTGTTAAATTATTCAAGTCCATTCATTGATAAATTACAATTTCGAATAGATAATGCCGTTCAATGTCTATCGAACTGTGCCTAATGGTATTCTAGGTATCTCGGTATTCTAGGTTTCTAGTATAAAAAATACGAAGTAAAAATTTGTGAAAATCGATACTGTGCCCCTAATGGTATTCGAGGTACATCTTTTTTTTTTGGTTGCGCGAAAACTATATAAAACTCATGAATGTCGCGTCAGTTATGGCCTGCCCTTATTTATCCTCAGTAGTCCTACGTTTAAACGTGTGTGCAGTAGGTAGCAACAATTTTTAATTAAATTTTCCAATTTTTTTTTCATCACACTGTTCTTCGAGTATAATTACTAGTAAATACTGATATCCCAGTTAAGCCATAATATATATTACTGTCTGTTCCTACTCGGTAAAAACTGATGTTAAAAAATAAGGAAATTTTGTTGGTTGCAAAAACTGAAAGCTTCCCCCTTTTTTTAAATACTTATTATATTTAATCAAGGAACGCGGCGATTTTATTTCACCTTATCAAGTTTAAAATTGCGTGTTTATCCCGAATTATGGACTAGAGGCAAGGAGCTGTATTTTCTGTTTTTATTTAATCATATAAAGTGTTTGCGTATGGAGAATACATTACTAGAGCAATACTCGGAGGTAGTAATGTGGATGTCACCGTGGATGGCGTAAAATTAAAAAAACCTACGTTATGTTGACACATTACCGTACTAGCAGCGAATGAGTCAGGAGTGATATCTCCCTTCTTAGAAGGGAAGTGATCAGAGTTCACTCGAGAGTATCCATTAATAAGACGAAACTAATGATTGTGGACGGACTAAAGAAACGGGAGCTCATGTAGAACATCATGCAAATCTAGAAATCGTGGAAAATTTTATCTGCCCGAGAATATCCCTGACTCTGATTTTATCCTCCTTTCTGCTTATCAGTGATTTATGGATATGCCAATATCGAATAAAACTATAAAAATCACTATAAAAGGTGAATATCATTTTGATTGCAGAAAACTTCTTCACGTTGATATTATATGTTTTTATTCTGCTTTAAGCAGGTTTATCGTTTAATCACATACAAGTCCTTCCCAAGTATTTGACTTTGATACAGAAACTTCTAAACAACACGCAATTCTGTTGTTAGTCAAGGTAGTAACTTATTGCTGTTAATGATGAATGACTTTTAGCTGTGACCGGAAACTGTTTAGTGGTATAAGCAAGGCTAGGCCTTATATTTCGCCGTGATATAGATCTTCTGATAAAATAGATTTCGGGGAACAGGTATTGATTAAAGTTTAGTAAAGGTGACTTGATGTCTCACCCGGGCATGTATTCCAAACATGTATTATGTAAGATTACTTGCATTGAATAGCGCATGTTACTTTGCTGCAGGTTTTTGTTTGGCTATTAACTAACTTTACATTTCATCATCATATTATAAAAACTTTGATAGGTGGCTATACGATTTTGGAGTTTGTCAAACTACGTGCCTATACTTTTCTTGCTAGTCAATACAGATTTGTTACATTAATATTTATACGTATCATGGATTGGAAATAAGCTCGAAAAGAACATATTTATTTGGTGTGTCTTAAAAGAGGCACACATACATATTGTTGACGAAATAAACTAGATTTCTTAAGTAGTTTCTATTTATTTGAACACATGGTTACTGAGCAATTTATATTTAACAATCTTTTATTCAGATGTGAAATTATTCTTATCAGGAAATGACAAAGACGATTCATGGCATTTTTTTCTAATTCAAGAAAATGTAAAATACCGAACGTAAAATTAATAAATAATAAAATATAGTCTACTAGTGTTACAATCTAATTATTCAATTTAGCAAACTCAACGTTATCGCGGTATTCACCTAATATCCTGACCGTCATAAATATACGCAGATCATATTTTACTAAAATTAATCCATTTTAATGACGTTTGATGGAGAAATATAGAACTGTTGTAGAAGTTCTATATCATCATGAACAAGCGCAAGCTATTAACTTTTTAAAGTCGCTTCGTTTAAATATACCTAGTACAAAATCTAAAATTAAAAGAGGAAAAGTAATATCTAATTTATAACTATTTCGAAGAAATTTCATATCGTTTGATCTTCGTGGATGATATCACGTACTTGCAATGTATGAGTCATGAAATTTCATTCCATGCTCTGTCAATGTAGATGGCAATAATGCGAATGACGATACGAATGACGACGCTACGCGTGACGATACGACATCTTGTCGTTTCTCTAACGCTTCGCTTACTATATTGAGGACGGCATTAATATCAAACTGACATTAAAAATATTCCCACCGCGCTAAGTAACAAGTTAATTCATTAACCTACGGGATATGATGTTCTACATTCACGTATTAATTGTGAAAGCGTTAATGAAGCAATATGCTATTGGCTCTCTGGAGTATTTACGAAATTTGTGATACTAATTAATCAATTCACTTAGTGATCCCATTACAGTTTCTGTGACATTACGGTGTTGATTTCTTTAATGCTAGCGTCAACTGAATTTCTATTTACAATCATAGTTGTAAATTTCACTGGAATAACTTAGGATAAAAATATATCTGGAAGTTAATACATGAACTTTCTTTGAAACGTATAATGCTTCATGTAATACTAAATTTAAATATTTTTCTTAAATTAGAAGTGTATTGAAAAAAATAAATATACTAAATAATTCCATTAAAATTGCATAAATTTAAAGTAAAAACTTCATCTTATCACTTCAATCATTTGATGATGTTTGAAATGAGGAATCGGTGAAAAGATTTGTATCGGTGAAAAACTAGACCATTACGTAGATAATTCATGGTGATGATGTTGTAAGTGTGTGTGTGATTCGCGCTTGGATCAATGTTTTCCCGTCATTGATATCTACGAGTTTAAAATTATAGAGCCAAAGTTTGAAAGTTTGTTTATTTGGAAACTTCTACGTAATTCACGTTACATCCCAGTGTTGTAACATCACGCTGTTTAAAGAAAACCCCATAGCAATTGTACTGAGAAAAATCACAAGCAAATTTAGAAACGTGCGTTACAGCTATTACATAATTACTTAATATTGAAAATAGTTCTAAACGTCTTCCAAACTATAGTTGTTGCTGCAGTGGTACACGTGACACGGGAGTTCTGATGTAAATTATTGCACGTTTGTACTAGCGGGGATCCCTTTACTTCGTATCCTATCAAAATTGTGTCCTTGTGAGGCAGTAGGGTTACTGAATCTGTACGTAAGGTCAAAGTGGACCTTTTTTCTTCACTTACTTTGGCGAGAGGCGTAGAAAAATATGTCATTGTGTACAACTTCCACTAATTTTCGGCTAATTTCTTCGTGAACATAAAAATAATATCAAATCAATTATTTTTACTATTATTTTTAATCGTTTTATAAATTGAACATTTAGTTCCAAAGATCACCGACTTTTTTATAAATGCCGTTCACGCTTGAAAGCAGTGGCAGCTTATCTGGAGACCTGCTAATTCTCCAATCGAACAAATAATTATGACGAGATTTAAAAGAAAGAAAATGAATTTTCCGGGATGGTTTACGTGCTCTAGGGTTGCTTCCCCCGCGTAGTACAGGCCGAGAATTCACAAAGCTGGGCAGGATAAAAACAACCTAAGCCTACCAAAGACAAACTCACTTTACATTATCTTTCGCTCCGGAACAAAGAGATGAATCCCTCGGTAGTCTGTTGTGTTTGTTTATTTTAATTTTCATTATTTGAAAAGCTGTTTTTTCATAAATATTTATAAGTTATTTTTCACTCGGAAAACATCTCCTTCTTTTCATCAACCTGAGTAATATGCTTTTTACTTTGTCTTTAGCTAAACTTATATTTAATAATGTTTTCAAAGGCATTCTAAGGGCAGGAAATCTTTTTGAATGATAATACTCATTATTACCTTCGACGCAAGTCGCGATAACAAACTTTTGATTAAATGGCGGAACCTTTTCGAATGGAAATTTAATCTCCCATCATTTACGAAAGCTCCTCGCGGTCGCGGTGTAAAAGTTTCCTCGACATAGTCTTGTTGACAACTTTTAAAATCGATAAGACAATTCAACAAAATATCAGAAGGTTAGCATCTTTTTTTGGTATTTTGTTAGGAAAATATTGTGAAAGTAAAACCTTTTTAATTTCGCGATAAAAAGGTTACCTTTTACGTATTTTATGAAATATTTTATGTATTATGGCGTTGTTTAGAACCAAAAACAATATTCCGACGGCGGTTGATAAACTGAAGCAGTTAAACACGGATACTAAAAATTCGATAAAAAGGCAATGTCTCTTGTAAAATAAAGTAAAAATGTAATGTTACCTACATTATACTTTATTTTCTAAAAATAGAGCATCGTTAAAAATAGAGCATCGAACTACAAAATATACTTAATAATGTCATGATACTTTATCCATTGCTAATACTCTAAACTTTCCCTTTTGGTGCTTATTCATCTTCTTTTGACTATAAGTCCGCGTGAATATATTCAGGAAAACAAATTTCCAAACGCCATTTTTTTATTTCAAAGATTGACCTGAAAGGTCGGTTTGTCCAAATATATTACTTGAAAATATATCAATATATTAACATGAGTTAAAATTTATTTGATTTTTTTGTCCGTGACAACATCGTGAATTATAGATCTGAAACCGTTGGAATTTTAACTCTTGTGATGGGTACACTTTCGCAAGTTATCTAATAATTGCTGTGCCACTGTTTAACATTCTTGATGTATCTTTTACTAAGTTACATCAAGAGAAATTTAAACACTGACAGGCAACGCTAGGTAGTGTAAATAAGATGGTCGGAAATCTATTGTTGAATACGGTATCTGACAATCAGATGAATAATTACAAGGCATATTTTTTCTATGGTTCACCTAGTCCAAAGTTTTTTAGTGAAAAAGAATTGCGATTTCACCGTAGGCCGAGTACGGTCCAACGGTTTGACGCTCTTCGGGTATATTCGGCGCTAGGCCGAGTGCGGCCCAACGAGAGAAATATCGACCAGCCGAGTTAGCAAGTATATTTTTATTTTATCGCCTTGCCCAGTGTCATTGTTGCAGCGGCAAAACACAGGGTTACGTACGAAATGCGACAAAAGTCTGAATTTGAATCTCTATGTTCCTGTTTTTTCTTCTTTGGTTTTATTTTAGAAAGCATTATTTCCTTATTGAATTCAAATTAGTAATACTTTCTTATGATATATTTGAATCCGATGGCTCAAGTTTCTTTTTTCGTGTTATTTTTTTATATAAATACAATTTATTAACACCAAACAAAAATTCCCTCTCTCCTCTCACTCGCAATATATTCAATATATAATTTCTCTTTAGAAAAATGTAATTATTTATTATGTAGTGTATTTTTTAAATTAATTGAGCGTATTTTATGCATTAGTACATCATAATTATTATGAATACACTTCGTGTCAAAGTGAATAAAATATGGTCAGTTTAATGTTCACTGAATGTTCATTGTTTTGTTTTGTTCACGTGTCTCCGTGATATGTCTAACTAGTACTGTTAAGGTTAACTATTTTTTTAAAATTTTTGTATTCATAATTTTCAATACACATAGTACGATTATATCGGTTGCTAAAGTTTTCACTTTTACAGTGTGATTTACACCAATTTTTTTTTAGACTTTCGTCTCTCAAAATTGGAAAAAATGGAATTCTTACTAGATAACTTGCTGTAAATTGAATCCAGGTCTAAAAGGCCTGTTTATATATATATATATATATATATATATATATATATATGTGTGTATATATATGTATATATGTATAAAGGACCTAGAATTGATGATAATCTTACGATATTTATTCTTGGAATAGTTTAGATCCCAAGAATAGTTTATATTTGTAGAGTAAAATAGCAGCATGTATAGCAGAAAGAAGCTTTGTTTTCTGTTATTGACCGAGTTTTATTCTATGGAGTTGCATGTTTGTATAGTAGAGTAGTGATCTGTGTAATAGAATAATGTCTTTATATAATAGAATTACATAGGGTTCTTCTAATAATTTTCTTATCAATATTTATTAGTTTCTAGTTAATGAAATATACTTTCCTAGTCTGTATCGGGAAACCAATTCGAATACTTTTATCAACTGTGTCACAAGAGAGGGGTAATTTAGGTATCTCATCGTCAAAACTTATGTCTACTTTCCACAAACTTTACGGAATTGGCTATGTCGGGTTGCTGAGTAGAAAAGTCTGATTGGTTTTTCCTTTAAAATAACAAGTGAGATTTTTGCCGTTGATACCGCCAAATATTACAAGATATTATAGGTTTTTCATCTTGATCGAATTCTGTAATCAAGATTTTGTTGTGAATTATATCTTACTTCTCTGTTTTGTGCTAAAAACCCACGTTACACTATTCATTAGCAAAAGCTTTGTCAAATGTTAATTTAGAAGGTTGCGTTCATCAAGATCAATGTAGATTGATGCGTTTGCATGAAAATTATTTACCTTTATAGTGCAAAATATCAGCCCACGTCCAGTAACGCTTTTTACCCTTAAATCTGTTTTGATAGGTGTGACATTTTAGTGTACAGCTAGCATCTAGAATATCAGTGTTATATTTGGCGCGTGTCTTAAATTTTAGGACAATGTCAGAAATATGCAAAAGATATGAATTCATGGTTTAGGTTTTGATATCGTATAAAGAATTAGCTTTATTACATTATAAAAATGAATCGAAACATGAATTAACCATTTCGCGCATATAGATAAGAATAATCTACTTTCATGTAAAAAAAAATTAAAAAATCAATCGAAAACTGAATATTGAATATATTTGGCGTTAATTTTGTAGAAATTCATTATTCATAATTAAATAAAACTACGTGATGTAGAATCATTTCTACTTTATTTAAATTCTTTACCATTAGCAAAGATTCCTTCTTCTTGAATCTTTGCTAATTGCCCACCTAAAAATGTTGTAGTACAATGAAACCTAGTTCGTGGTAAAGAATTTAAATAAATTAAAAATAATACTACATCACGTAATTTCATTTAATCATGAACCAAACAAAAGTTGAAAAAAAAATTGTTAACATAATAATTAACTTTCAGTTTTTCCCAAAAAAATTAGGATATTTTTTAATTCGCTTAATGTTTAAGTTCTAGTAGCTCAATTAAAAAATCCATTACAGTTAAATAATCTAATATGAACTATCCTCGGCACTGACTATGACTTTAGATAATTTAAATTTAATTAAGACGACGCGATTAAGTAGGATGACACTTAAGTGTTTATAATTATTTCATTAAGTATTTTAATTCTTAGAGTATATTGAAATAATTGTCTATTTCCAATTATTTGTCGGTTATAAATAAGAATTGTAAACTATCATGAAATTTTGTGAATAGCTTGTAAGATCGCTCAAATATTGTGAGCCCAGTCGATATTCTCTTGTTTTCAATTATATTTTTCGCTATTTCTATCATTTATGATTTTAATTTTAATATTAATTGTTATTGGCTTTACTGCTGTTACGAAGGGCAATAAGAAGTAACACTTCTATAACATGTTCATTGGCACCGTTAACTAGAAAATATATTTTAACAAAAGTCGTTTATTTGTCTATAAGTTTATTAAATCATAGCAGGAACATATTCATAATTTCGTTTTAACCTATTTATTAGTTTAAAACAAAATTATGGATAAGTACCTTCTCTTTCAATTAATAGTTCCCGGCTTTTTCGAACCTCAAAAGCAAAAAGGAAACACTTATTGAATATATTTGGCGTTAATTTTGTAGAAATTCATTATTCACAATTAAATGAAACTACGTGATGTAGTATTATTTCTACTTTCTTTAATTGCTTTACCACGACCTAGGTTTCGTTGTATTACAATATCTTCAGGTGGGATATTAGCAAAGATCTTTGTTAATATCCCACCTGAAGATGTTGTAATACAACGAAACCTAGGTCGTGGTTAAAGAAATTAAAGAAAGTAGAAATAATACTACATCACGTAGTTTCATTTAATTGTGAAGGAAACACTTATAAAATTACTCGTACATCCTTCTGTTCCTTTGTCACAGCTATCTTTTTAGGAAACATCTTGACGTTAAAACTCGAAATTTGGTATATAATAAAGCATATTACCCCCCCCCCCCCATATCTCAATTAGCTCATCTAACTCTCAAAAATATTTATATGGAAATTTTATGCAGTTTTTAATTTGAATACTTGGTATGCCCCTGAATCCCATAGAGGCATATCAAGTATTCAATTTTCTTATTTATTTCATATATTATTATATTGTGAAGTGATATTTGCAAATTTCCAATTATAAGGGTAATATTTTTGTATTTTTTTTTTAAATTTTAAACGGTATATCTTCAGAATTATATTAAAGATATGTAAGAAAAATATGCCATATCTCTTTATTTGCGAAACTACCGGACATATGGCAAAGAAAACAGGGTTTTAGAAGCCTCCGCATAGGTTATGGAAAAACTATAACGTTGATTCCAGATGTTGTTACATATTCACTTTAGTACATATGTTCTTATACTTATATACATGTTCCCCTACTTATTAGATATTAATTAAATATTTTTTTGCCCTGGAAAGTCCACATTAGTGACGACTTATGGTAAATAAACTAATTGCGCTTCAAATAAGGGGTAAAGGCGGAACCCTCGATGCGTAAGCCAGGCCAGTACTTGGTTGCTATTTTAAATCTTACAATATTAGAATTTCGACCATTTTAATTAAAGTAGTAGGTAATTTGATGTAAATATATCTGAATGAAGCTATAAGCTTAAAAACATAGCAATTTCTAATTTAAGTGTAATTTCGTATTGAGACGATTTCGCCTCATTTCATAATACCAGCTTACTGACGCAGAATAATTCGTATATGAGCTGGTCAGAATAAGCTGCATTTCGGAAAACAACTTCGTATCTAAGAAAACAATTAACGGCCGAGGGCAGATTGATTGTACGCCCCATTAGACGTTGCGAGCGCTGCTAAATAATGAAATAACGCGAGGTGGACGGATCGGAAGCAGCGCAGCGGAAGATATTGTTTGATCCCTTGTTTGTGCCTCGTCGATATTAATTTGTTTAAATCTACGTAAATAAGAGAAATCAATAAAATAAAAGAGCTTAAACTAAATTTAATACACAAAATTATAATAAGAGTTCCAGTGCAGTTATGATAGGATAATCCTGACAGTATATACATTAAAGAAGAACGTAAGATTCTGCACGGCGTAAATGTGTTAACGTAAACGTTTCATAAAAAATTCGGTCAATTTATTTCCGCTCAATTTAAACAAAACCTAATTCTGTAGCTCCTCCGGATATAAACATTTAAGATATTTTTGATTATGTAATTCGTTGATGTGGCTATTTCAACACTAAGATAGAGTTAAGGAATATTATTCTCTGTTCTCACTAAGCTATTTAATTCACATTATTAAGTCTAACTTCAAGGTAACGTTTTATGAATATCAGAGGCCATAATGTCACAGCTGTTATTTACGAGAAAGACGTGTTGAAGCACTTAAACGTATTTATATAATTCCTTGAAAATTAAACGACTTACTTTTGTGCTGTTGTTAGAGCATGATATTTTGTTATTTGAGTTTCGATCTTTACCCTTCTGAGGCTTCACAACAAGGACTTCCAAACGGTTTTCGATAATTTCGAGGAATAATAAAAGATCAAAAAAGAAACGACGGAAATTATTTTTCCAAACTTCAATTACGTACAGTGCTTTTACAGTTAATAGACTCCTAAACTTGACATTAATTAAAGTTAATTGCAAAGTATATCTCTCTCAAATGACGATCAGAATGTAAATACAATTTCGCTTGTCGCACGAATCCCCGAACCTCACATAAAAATTATCTTACCTGAACCTGCTCGCACGATGCCGTGATTTTAGGTTCCGAATGATAATTGTTTAGCAATGTCGTAAATTCAACGTTGAAATAAATACTGAACGTGCTGTTTTGGACGGACAGCTCGGTATAACTCCTCGCTGGACATATTTCACATGGCGTAATCACTGGGCGGGCGGCGTACACTTGGCACCCGGAATTAATTAAACGTTTTTCATTAATCGGCAAGCTGATGGGCGCCAAACATTATTGTTTGCTCTGGGCACGTTAAATGGCCACATCCCTACCTACGATTTATATCTTTCAAGCCAATCAACGTATGTTGCCGTAAATTCGCACGCGAGAATTTTCACGTTGTGGCGAGTCCTGAATTAATGTTTTCAAGGCGCTTGACAGCTAACGAATTAGTTTTTGTTTAAATTGAGCGGAAATAAATTGACCGAATTTTTTATGAAACGTTTACGTTAACACATTTACGCCGTACAGAATCTTACGTTCTTCTTTAATGTATATACTGTCAGGATTATCCTATCATAACTGCACTGGAACTCTTATTATAATTTTGTGTATTAAATTTAGTTTAAGCTCTTTTATTTGATTGATTTCTCTTATTTACGTAGATTTAAAAAAATTAATTTACGAATTGCTACCATTTCATTTGGCAAGAAAAGTGCACTATGAATTAGAAAGTCAGTCCTTTTTCAAGTGCTACGAACTGAAAGAATCAAAGTTTGAATATTTTTGTAACACAAAATATTATTTTCAGTCTAAATAGATTTTTTCCCAAATTTCTATTGAATCTTAACTGCTAAGGATATTTGTGTAGATATGAATATTTTACGTACAGATTCATAAGAACGAGCAGCCCCCGCTCAATTAGGTGCTGATTTTTCGTATTTCGTAATTCTAATTTAAGAAATTCCTACAAATTTTATGTTTATCCAATTCGTTCAAAATTACAATATTACAACATTACTTTAAATGTCTCTTCACCTCTCTGAAAGTGACAAACTTCTGAGTTAAGGTGAGAAACTGAGAAAAGTATTTATCGTCATTACCACTCGTGATAATGGGTAAGGTGACAGGTGATTTTCCGTTATGACGGGTCTTTTACTCAGGCCGACGTAATCTGTATATATTTATATAATTACATTTTTTATATATCCGGAACTATAACTGGACAAGCTTGGTTCCTAATATGCTAGATAACAGCTGAGAAGTAATTTTTTAAATTAAATTCCTAAGGGTGAGAAATACAAGATGAAAACTTGTACAGGATACCAGCATATTTTAAAGTTACAGGCGTGTAAATCATGTTTGAACTCTCTATTGTAAATGAATGAATACTTGTTTTATCGATTTTCGAAATTCGTCTCGCAAGGGGTTGAAAAAGAGTATGAAATGTGTTAACTACATTAAATAATAGAATATTTTTTTTCAATTAGCGTATAAAATTTATTATCGCATTATGTACATTATATACACATAATATTAGCTAGCAGATACCCGTGATTAGTCTGCGTAGAAAAACCTTATTGTCATTTTTATTCTTCTTCGGTCTTTAAGATAATATTCTTTCATTGCCGCACTATGTGCAATATACGGTAAAAAACCTCCCAGTAGATAACCACATACTCTTTCTATTTTGTAACGGCGCAAGCTGTCAGTGCAGCAGTACGTAGGTAGAGAAAAGATGAACTACTCGAAAACGAGCAGAAGCATGAGGGCGGAGGTCATTGATGGTTTTGTCTCTGTTAGAAGTGTTTTATGCTTCTATATGAATACTTTTGAACATAATACATCTCCCCGGATATTTTGTTACGAAGTTATTGTTGAAATTCGGGGAAGAAAAAAAAGTACCAATAATGTCTTTCTACGCGGATCAAATCGAGGTTATCGGCTAGTAAGTAATAAATAAATACCGCATTTGCGCCTTCTTTATTCTTCAGATTTCATTTCTATCAAAAATATGAATTCAGGTTTAAGTTTATGATTGAACTAATTTTGTAATCATCAATAATACAGATGTATATATATATATATATATATATATATATATATATATATATATGTGTATATATATATATATATACACATGTATATGTATATGTATATAAATAATAATTTTAGTGTTATGGACCGAGTTCTATCTTTTGTAGTTTTATATTTGATAGTAGAGTAGTGACTTGTATGAAATGACTTTTTATTGTAGTTATTTAGGGCTTTTTTAATTAGATTCTAGTTAATTAAAGATATTTTCCTAATTTTTATCGGAAAATCAATTCAAATACTTTTGTCAAGTATGCCACAAGACAGGTATAATTTAGATATTTCATAGTCGAAATTTTCGTCTACTTTTGACAGACTTCGCTGAATCGGCCACATCGTGTCGCCGTATCGCTGAATAGAAAAATCTGATTTGTTTTCAAGATCACATGTGATATTTTTTCCTTGATATCGCCGAAGATCGCAAAACATTATAGTTTTAATCTCGATTGAATTTTGTAATCAAAATTATATTGTGAATTAAATCTTACGAGTACATTGATGCTATGTCCTGTGATAGTTAATAATATGTGATGCCCTAAAAAGATACGCTTTTTGTTATTTATTAACGATTTATTTGTTACTTTTTAACGTAACTTTATTAGATGTTATTCTGCAAGGTTATATACTTGTCAATATTAATATAGATTGGTGCGTTAGGAAAATATTTATCTTTCTAGTGAAACATAACACCCACATCGAATCCTTCTACCTCCTTCTTTTTACTGTATATAAGCATCAAGAATAACTGTGGTACATTTGTTGTGTGTTTTAAATTTTAGGATAAATATTGTGAAAAAAACTTGTAATGTTGCATTATAAAATCATAGTCCAAAGTTGAATTAACAGATTTGCGCTTAAAGATTATATTTTTGGTGTAAAAAAAACAATAGTAACATTTTCGTTAATTTAATAAGTAACTTTTAATTTTAATTCAACAAAATAAAGACGTATTTAAATTCACTTAATGCTCAAATTCTAGTAGCTCCATTAAAACGCGTTTTGAAATGAAAACGACCCACTATGAATTATCTTCATTAGTAACTATTAATTTACATAATTTAAATTTAATTAATGCACCATTATAATTATGTTGTCATCATTACGATATATTCAAATATTTGTCTATTGTCGATTATATATTTGAATCGCAAAATATAATGAAATTGAAAATAGCGTGAACCAAATTAATATTTTCGTGTTTTCAATTTTATTTTTGACTGTCTCTGTTATCCATAATTTTAAAGTACCTCTTTTAAGTTTAATTGTCACTAGCTTTCTTGCTATTACGAATGGCAGCATACCTAAGATTTCTCTGACGTCACGACATTATATATATATATATATATATATATATATATATATATATATATAATGATGGACTGAGTGGTTTCAAAAAGGTTTTTAAATTTTGTACATTTATTCATAAAATCTTTGTCCATAATTTTGTTTTTAAACTAATAAACTTTTTAAAAATAGTTCATAGTTCTTTAGGATTCTGTATCTCGTACTAACGTACGATCTACCTCTCGCACTGATGTATCTGTTTGTCCATTTGTCATACTTGTTTTTCTAAAAAACTCTTGACGTAGAAACTGAATTTTTGTATAGAATAAAGCATATAAACTCGCCCATATCTCAATTAGTTCAGCGAAGATTAAAAAATATTTAGATGGAAATTTTGGAGGTAAACTAATACTCAAAAAAAAAATTGTAACAGGGTAAATTTTGTACACGGAAAATATTTTCAAAAGAGTGATTGATTTAGAGCATGGAAGCGTGAAAACTTTTCTGGAAAACCTTTTCTAGATTTTTTCTGTCTGTCTTTATATTATTTTGTGCGTCAATCACGCAAAAGCTATTGGATGAATTTTTATTAAATTTGATATAGTAATAATTTATAACTAAGAGCAACATTTGGGGGAACGCCCTGAGTCAAATTTAAAATAAAAAAATTCTCGAAACTGGAACAATAAAACCCGTCACAAACTTCATTGCTTTTTTCGAGAAAATTTCAAAGGTACTATTTGATGAGGTTAGATATTTTTTTTTCATTTAGTGCCTTGCATTTTACTTCTTAAATCAATTACATAATTAATTTAGTGCTCTTTACATATTTACACTAAATTTAATCGTAATAGGTAAAAAAATAAGAGAACAAAACTATAATAGTACCTGGTTGAGTCTACGGAGGGCTAAAAAGTTGAAAGATGAAGATATTAATAATGCTTCGAAACTAAAGGTTTATAAAAGTACTACGCTATGATTTATGTTAGTTTGACGCGATGGCGAAATGTACGTACTCGTAGAAGTGAGCCGAAATGAATGCTTAGGTTTATAGAAGTTTGTAACCTGAGAGTACAATTTCCCCACAGAGATAACTTTTTAATTCTCTTGGCGTTTCATCGATTGGAAGTGTTAATCCCTCGATAAAGAAATACGATCTACTAGGTTAAGAATATATTAAGTATAGATAGCTAATAAATTGATTTGAAACAAAAAATTTGAAATATGAAAAGTGACAGTCAATGAGGTGTAATATTAAATACAAAAAATCTATGCGTTAAGCATATTTTCGAAAATAGGTATGCGATGGAATTCTTATGAATTGTGGAGCGGTAATCGCGCGTTTTTTAAATTTTCATCTGTCTTCTTCACGCCTACTTTTTTGTTTGTGCATAAAATTAATTAAAGATATTTTAATAATATTTTTAATTCAATTATCTTGGTACGATGTCGACAAGTAATCGACGATTTTGATGTGTAATTATGTGGCAACGATGGAAAAAATAAAGACAAAAATATTAACCCACAGACAGTAACATATCTTATAAGCAGAGATATTTTATTATCTACTCCTGGTATAAGGCTAAGTTCTGAAAATTACCTTAGACTTATTTTTCTCCAATATATTACCTTCTATGAAATGTCCTTCTTTGTGAAAGCTGCAAAAATTAAGATTAAACTGGATTCTTCCATCAAGAAATTCCCGATGTCAGGTTACAATTGATTCCTAATGTCAGCAGCCCTCTATGAATGTTTTTAAATGCCACCTGGCAACTGTTGATCCTTACATTTAATAGACTATGACACTAAACTCAGTAAACATTTGTTGATATTTATAGATATGCTGATCTTTTTTATATTAATCAGTAAATATAAATTTGAAAGATCTATTCATGGATGAATTGAAATAAATAATAAACCATTTTATTGTCTTGTTAGAATTGTAATCTGTCGCTATTATTAAGAAAAATTATGCTATTTGCATGGTTAAGCTATGTCAGGCAAGGATTCATATTAAATTAACATGCCAATAGCGCTCTAAAGACGTCACTAAAATTAACGAGATCTCAATTATTATCTTCAATAAGACTATCTCTTTAGTATACATTCTATCTGACTCTTTAACTCTTTCTTTAAAGCCCAGATATGAACGTTACCTGGAACCATTTTTTGGTCGTAGAAGTATATTTAACTTCAGTCATTTATTTTTTGATAGTATTGCTGCGACACGCTCCGATTAATTTTCCCAGTTGAGGTACTCCGAAATATGATGCTCAGTCCATCGAATTTGCAAAATTTTAAAGCAAATCGTCGACGCGTCAATGAAACGGTGAAAACATATTGCATTTTTAAAAATTAACGTTTCGTGCAATTTTATTGGACCGGAACTAGAAATTTAGATGATTCCAGTATTATAGGACTTTGAACCGCTATTTATTTTATTTATGTACATTTACTTATATAATGCAAGTTTATGGTTAAAAGCACAATTCCAAAGCTTTCTCAATCACGGTTATAGGTAGAGACTGTACGAAGTGAGGAACAGAAAAAAAATATTTTTTTGTCTGAAACCTGTTATTTGAGCAACCTGTCTTAAAATGGTGCTTTTTTTATCCGTGTTTCCAAATTATGGAAAGATCACATTCCTAAAGCCACCTTTACAAATAGAAGAGTCATATGGAAGGCCGCAAGCGTCAACAACGGCACAGCTCCAAAGACTATTTGTAGCAAATAATTTAGGCAGAGCAGAGTTACGGCGGTGCGGTAGTGCACTTCACCAACAGGTGCAGTTTGCACTTTAGTACTCATATAAACAAGAGTTTATCAGCGCAAAAGTTGTAACCGCAAATTTGGAACAACTTCACGCGCTTTGGAAATTAACCTTTGTTGTTTAAATACGTAATTAGGTTTATACGGAATACACTGGGACGATAGTGTTTGCTTCAGAATGAAAAAATAAAAACGATTATGGTACAATTTAGACGAGAATAATGATCACAACTAAAATCAATTATTTCATTCACTTTGTGTTTCATAAGCTTTCGATTTTGAAGTGCCTTTTTATCAAAGTTTAAGTATCTTTTGTGAGTTATCTCCTGAAAGTAGGTAGCCGGTGCATAGTTTATGGCACATTTAAACAAAAGTCACAATTTTGTACGTTATTCAATAACTTTTATCAACGTTTAAAAATGTATAGATTTCATTGTTTAAGAACTCGCGTTTTTATTCTTTTTTGACTAATTGAGACTAATGAATGACTGTCGTCCGACGGCAGAGGTGACAGAGTAAAGCAACACGTCCATACAGTGGCAATAACATTTTCGTTTGAAAGACATTATTAAAAAAAATTGTTATTTAATTATCGTTGTGAAAAATATGACGACGATTGGATTTATGTAGTACTATAAAGATTGATTGGATTACTATAAAGGATTACTTCAAAGTAATCTCACTCAAAGCTTATTCTTTTTAAGAGTTATCACATCGAACTTAAAAATTTAATATTTGAAGACTAATTAGGAAGAATTAGAAAAATTGGGCCAAGTGCAAGTTTGGTTCGCTCATTAAGAATAAATATATAATAATTTCGCATATCATAAATAATAATTAATATGGAATGCTAGCAAAATAAACATTACCTAATATTATTACGTAGGAAGGAACATAAATGTTAAAGTTACTATCATAAAAACTATGATGTCGCCGCATTTTTCCAAAAACCGTTGCATAGACTTTTCGAAACCCTGATTTTTCACAATAATACGTTCAGTAATTTCGTAAATAATGGAGGAGCATATTTTATTTTACATATTTTTCCTCATATTTCTGAAGACATACTATCTAAATTTATGAAAAAAAAAAATTGAGTTCTTTATAACCAGCCCTTTCAAACAATATCCCACACTAGGTATGGAATTTCAAAATTTTTGAAGATTTATTTAGCACTTCCCCTTCTTTTAAAATTTTTATAAAAATATTTTTAGCTTTAGTTATTTATATATACGCGGGTTAATATGCTTCATTATAATACCAAATTTCAGATTTCAACAACCTTTTGAAGGTTTCAGAGCAAAATGGCTATGACAGACGGAGAGACGGATATGTAAGTGATCTTATAAAGTTTACTTTTTTTTGAGATGTAGAACCTTAAGAAACAACAGTATCTAGATCATATAATACAGGCGATATCTTGAATATTTCTGGAGTGGTCAAAATCCATTTCAAAAAAGCTTTGCTGATAAATAATGATTAGATAGGACTATGTGAAGCTTTACAAGGTGCTGAAAAAATTACTTAGTATAAGTCAATCACAAATTCCAACCATTTGAGTCGCAACCTGCACCATATAAAATGGTATTTGAATTTTTTGAGGCGCTTTACTTTACTTAGGAAATCTTCAAAAAGATTTATATCTAACATAGTTGTGATAGAAGGAAACGATAACTAAAATTTTAAAACAAATACAATTTTAACATAATTATTAGTTACGCGATATATTTTGCACTTTACGCTCTTCATGAATATATAATATACGCGATGAATATGATTTTCATCAGCACAAAAGCTTAATTAGTATTTTTTGAACTATCGATAAAAGTTTCTTCTCAATCGATCTTCAAAAAAATGTAGCAGATAATATACTACATGAACCCAAGCAAAGAATCTTTGTAACTGATATGGATTATTAGAAATATATCGATAAGTAAAATCTTACGCCAGAAAAAGACGTACAAATAGTTTAGATATACCACTTACCATTCGCGTCGTCGTTATGTTTACTTGTTTTTAGGGTTATTTACCTCAAAAGGACAAACGAAACCCTCGTAAGCTGATTTACGTGTCCATCTGTCCGTGTTTCACGGCCATTTTCTCAGTAACCGCTCAGCGTAGAAATTTTGCATAGTGGTAAAGCATATAAAGGATTATTTGCATTTATGCCAATATATAAAAGTCTAAAATATGTAAATTTTAGTGGGGGTAAACTAAGTGCTTGGGAAAATAAATTCCATAATTTCTTAAAAGTATTTTTTCAATTATTTGAAAGGAATAGTTACACGGGACTTAAACTTATTTGTTTTATAACTTTAGGTACATTTTCAAATATATAATTAAAAATATATATTTGAAAATGTACCTAAAGTTATAAAACAAGTAATTTTAGGTCTTTCTAAATATTCCTTTCAAATGATTGCCACGCTTCTTCGAAATCAAAAAATTAATTTTTCCGAGCACTTTATCTTTGCTAAGAATCCATCTGAAGATGTTGTAATACAATGAAACCTAGGTCGCGGTAAAGAACTTAAAGAATTTTTTTCATTTAATTTTACATAAAAATATTCAAGTCAAATATGTTCCCTCTTATTTCTGAAACTGTCAACCTAAAATTTTGAAAAAAAAACAGTACGTTTTAAATTATATGTAAAGGTAGTAATTATGGTTTTGAGATATTCCTGACATTTTTTATTTATTTATTAAATATTCATTGCGCTAGTACGTCTACATTAGTAGTACTTCTCCAACGATGTACGGAACGCTCGATGCGCGAGTGAGCCTCGTGTTTGGTCAGCTTTTTATATTCTTATTACTTTCAGATTTGAATATCGAATACATTTGGCGTTAACTTTGTAGAAATTCATTGTACACAATTAAATGAAACTATGTGATGTAGTATTATTTCTACTTTCTTTAATTTCTTTATCACGACCTAGGTTTCGTTGTATTACAACATATTCAGGTGAGAGACAGAAGGATGGACAAACACGTGAGTGGTCTTATAGGGGTTCCATTTTGTTTCTTTTGAGTTTCGCAAACATAATTAACATTTGATCAAAATAAGCATCTGATTTACAAAGGTCTAACTATATTAACCGAGTTATCCATTTAACAGCCTTTGTATTGATATAATTAAGGCGTCGGTAAATTAAAAATATTACCTTTCAAAGCAATCACAGTTTGAGTGCACAATATTCACATAACACACAATTTTCTAACATCACGTTAGAATTGAATGTTGTAACTGAATTAAATATAATAATTAAAATATTTTATGAAGATATAAATAAGAAGTAGGATTACCAATAATATGAAGAATGGATGTTAATTTTTAACATGAAAAGATTAAAATGCTGGTTAAGATTCATGAAAGCGATGGGCGAAACATGTCCTAGGCTAAAAAGAAATACAAATAGACTATTTTGAACGATGTTTGAAGAATGGATATGCAGAGAGTCACAAAAACAAAAGAATTAAACATTAAACCTTAAGTGACTCCAATATGGTACATCGGGATAGAAAATTTTGACGTTTAGCACATAAAATAATACGCAACTTTTATACAAACGATAAAGGAAAGTTAAAGTATTTTAAATAATTATTTTTTTTAGATATTTTCTTTAAGGTATTTTTCAAATAATTTCTGATTACAAAGTTTTGTGAAAATTTATGTGTCTTCTTTTATATTTTTATTCACAGTCCATAGCATAGTGATAGGTGTTGTACATAAATAAATATAGTTCTTTTTTTTTTATGGTGACATTAAATTTTGTGGTACATATTTATATATACATTCTTGTTTGGGACGTATTCTCGTGTTTACGTCACGAACAAATATAGATAAAACTATTTTTAAAGAAATTTTCGATGAATGAAAGAGAAGAATTGTAAATATCAATACGTATATAAAACATTTTTTATTTTTTATATGCTAGAATAAAATAAGGAAATGCTTCTTTACAATTAAAGATAATAATAATCATTGTCTACGACTTTGCGCCGCCATATTTTTAATGATAAAAGACCTAAAAATCTTTCAAACTCGTGATACTGCATTTAAATATCGATAATAATTTTTTTAATTTTATTTCTAAATATTAATTTTTAAGAAAACATGGAAAAAATGACTTCTAGGTCTTTTTATGGATATCGATGAATTGAAGGAAAAAAAAACGGCATCGCATTGTATTAATTTAGGTTTAGTTTTAATTTTAAAAAAAATCGAACAAGACTTCTTTCATCTTATTAACTTTGACAAACAAGTCAGGTGCTTTTGGGCGTATACGATCACTCTAGAAAAAAATACGTAGATAATGCATTTCATCTTATTTTTCTTGAAAAAGGGAGATGCGGGCGAGTTAGTATCAGCGTTCTTTTAATTTTTTTCATTTGTCACTTTTAGATTCACACTATGGTTTTTTAAGATTTAGAATTACTTACATGCTTAGTTTTTTAACATTAGTGTACACTCAATATATTTACCTCAGTATTATATTGTTTTCACCTTAAAAGAACAGGTGAAAAATTTCGGTGCGGTCTCACCTAAATGACAAAATGCATAACGAACACCTGAAGAATAATGCTTTACTAAAGACATTTGCTAATTATTATTACAGAGAAAAAATAAAAATAATTTGCGTGCGTCACTAACCACATCTATGAGCTGACTGAGTTTGAGCTTGATCTTGACGGTGAGCGCGTCGGTGACGTTGACGACGGGCCGCACTAGCTTGTTGTAGTTGCTCAGCAGGTCGTCGTACAGCCGCTTGGCGTCCGGGTTGCCCGAACACCCTGCGCAATGAAGGACGTTTTATTTAACTCGTTAAAATGTTAAAAAAGCCAGGAAATAATTTTTATACAAAAACGCTCCTTTTCTGTACTCTACGATTATTCTCGACCTCCGTTTTTTGCAGATCTTCTTGCTCCTTCTCTCGATTCCTGCTTTTTAATTTTTTTTATTTTAACTTTTTGTTACAATTGTTTATTTAACAAAAAGCGCGGTGAGCGCCTCTTTGGTTTTGCCAATAATTTGCATAAAAACTTAAAATAAATTTAAATAATACTACTCACAATGAAGGATTTTATTCCATATAATAAGTAAGGGTTAAGGAAATAAAAAAGAAAAATAATTTTTTAGATAATGTCTTTTTTGTTTTTTTTTTTAAATTTATTTGTTTTTTTCTCAAAAACTTTTAAAGCTCTTTTGCCGAATTCAGTCAAATTTTTGCATTATTTTTGACGTGGACATATCAATTTCACCTACGAAGCCAAAAGCTAATTACGCATTCAGTAAAAATTATTGTAAAAATCTTATTGATAATAAAATTAATTTAATGTATTCATTGTACAATAAAACATTCACTAAAACAAATGAAATATATATACATATATGAATATATATATATATATATATATATATATATATATATATACATATATATATATATATATATATATATATATATGTATATATATATACATATAGATATACATATATATATATATATTCATCAACAAGAAAGAAAAAAATAACAAAATGATATAAAATTGAATGTAAATATTTAACTGAAACAAAAGTAAAGATACATGAATTTCATCGATATTAAATTGTAATGCAATATACACATGCTCGTAAAATACGCTACAGCTAGTCGAATTCCGCTCAAGTGCGCTCCGGTAAAGATTTAAGAAACCGCGAGCAATAAAAACAAGAAGTGTATCGATGGAGGCGGTGCGGTTACGAGACAGGAAATAGAATTTCCACGTCGGCTTCCGGAGCAGGCTCTATCAGTCGCCGAGTTGCCAGGAAAGACCGAATCTTCTACGTCGCTACGGCTCCGATTTCTGTAGCGACGTAGACGGTAGAATGTAAGATAAACGGGGCTTAATAATGCAGCTTGATGGACCGTGGAAAATGGCGTTTTGCCCTATGATATGATGCAAGATGAAATAGCATAGAAGTTTGTTTTATAGAAATTTTACAATTTACAAAAATACATGTACATCGTTTAAGAATATAATTAAGGTTTTAAAATATTTATTAAACAAAATCTGTCAAGTACGAGTAGAAGTCGCACAGAGGCGGTTACGTAGAGATTTATGTTCTTATAAACATTTCATGATGAATGGTTATCTTTTCATGAATGGTTATTTTTAATTGTATGCTGAGTAATTTCGGAATTAAAGAGGTACACATCGCCGTGGTGTGTTAGGTTGGGTTGATTATAAGGCATACGGCATTTGGCTAAGCGACGCACCGCGGAGACCGTTGTTTGATTCCCGGCGCTCGTCGAGCGGGGCCAGATTGGTGTTTTGGTTGTCTTTAAAAGATTGCTCTCGTCGCAATAAGACCGCCACATATATCAATTGGATACATTAAAATTACACCACATTATATATGAAATAAAACACTTTTTTTGAGTACTTAATTTGTCCCTCCCCCCTAAAATTTTCAATTAAATCTTTTTGAATTTTAGCTATTAAGATATGCGGAGGTTAATATTTTTATTACCATGAGATTTTTCAAATCAAGCGGTTTCTGAAAAAAACTGTTGTGACTTACAGACAGACACACACCTGATTGATTTTATACGGTTTCCATTTTTTCCTTTTGATATACGAAACCCTTAAAATGTAATCGTTTACATACATTTGAGTTAAATAGTAAAATTTAATGAAATTCAAATTTTTAATAATTTTTTTGAGTTAAATCGTAATATAGAACTAATGAATAATTATTTTATTAATATTACCACACAAGTTTGTGCATACAGAATGTTATCAAATTATTACAGCAAGCCGGCTATTACGAGTTTCTGAGCTCAAAAAAGGCGATTATAATTAATAAAATATTGTCGTATCTTATTCTTCTATTTAGAAATTTTTCAACGTTACCGCAAGGGTTAAACGTCTTGCAGCATAGGTAGCTATACCGATTGTCATTAGAGCGAAATACGACAAGACATACGTAACACTTCACTCTGCTTTCAATAGTGCTATAAAAATATTATTTCGTAGAACAAGAAACCGATTATACAGGTAAGTCAGTGTGTATATTATTTCTTATGCATCAAGGTTACATTTATGATAATAAAACGTTTAAAGGTAATTGTTATTGAGAAAATGTTGAAAATAAAAAATATTTTGATTGGAAAACGAGTAATGTATGTGTATTAAAGCTCCGAGTTATAAAATGTTTATGTTGTATTTTCTCCTCAAATTCTCATAAGGAATCCGAAAAAAATTTTCTATACTTATTGAGTAACAATATGTATATTATTCTATAGTGTCCCAATAACATACTATCACTAATGGAGAATTTTATGTTAATGATCTGAACAAAATTAATGCATAAATATGACTATCTGTCGCTCACTCTCCATAACTAACGTCTTTAAATTTTGGTTACGGTCTCATTTTCCAACATACTAACTTATTCGACCGTAATAAAAAAAGTTACCCTATGAAAATTGTCATTTTAATAGTGTGTCACATGCCAACACTGCAATGTTCACAAGTATTTCAAAAGATTAAACGTTCATACGTGTATTTATAATTAAATAGGTGAAGTTCACTGCTAATTAGCGATGTAATTTATTTTTAAACAACAGTGCTTTAGGAAATGTTATCTGGTACTAAATATAAAAGCTCCGTAACAGGAGATACGTTCCGCAAAAGGGAAAATTTATGAACAAAAAGTTCTTTTTTTGTAAAGACGAAATATTTTCCAAGATGAAACAGTATTCGTACAGGCAATAGTTTTGTAAAGTTACGCTGTTGGCGTGAGTCGAGTTGAGTGCGTACAGCTAACAATATTAGCGCTTATCGGCGTAGCAATGCAGGGTGAAGCAATGGGGAGTAAAAACTTTATACGAATTTCACGAGTCGTAAGGTAATATGCTGGAAAATTGCTTGTTTCTCATGATCAAGCGAGGAAAATATGACTGTACGTGCATGATTATATCTTAGTGAGAATTAAAGACTCGTATGCGGAGCGGAAGCTGTATTGTTGAGTAATTTTCGCCTGCGGCTTCTCTAGCGTTGATTTTATATTAAGGCGGTGGTGTTTTCCTTGAGTTAAATAACGTTTAATTCCAAAAACATTTTGACTGCGATAAAAGTAACTTATATTTTAAACTGAATTTGAGCGGCTTTAGCTAACAGTTTCTATTCATCAATTTTCAAGTCCAGATATTCGTTTCTCACTGTATGAGCCCCAATAAAATGAATTTCAAGTCAATTAAGAAGTATCCGATCGGGATGTTGTCTAGATTTTATTCTGAATTTCAAACATAATCACAGTGAAATTTCCATTTCGAAAGAGTCCAGTAGTTTTTGTGATTTTCTGAAAAACATATAAACAGATTCAGGTTAATGCACACCATCATCTTTATGAATAATAGACGAGTTAATTGTTACAAGCTATACCTACGATTTCGTTTACGTAAGATTCGGAATAAGAAACGTTATCAGATTTTTTTTCTCTCTCAATTCTTGGGTATAAATTATTACCATACTACATTTCATCAAAACTCGTCCAGTAGATTTCGCGTGATTGAGGAACAAATTAACATACAGATAGACAGAAATTCTTAAAACAGATTTTCTGGCTTCTATTATCATGCTTTATGCTAAATCAATTACTGTTTTTAAACTATTTTCCATACACATATAATCTAAATACATGTAGAATGTAACAAAAAGAAGTCTTATTAATATAGATGAATTTAAGCACCAAACTGAGTAGAAAATATTAAAGAAATATATGATGGTTTTTAACAATTTATAAAAAAAAATATAAACAGTTAAATTAGATTCCAACGTAAAAACTTATTTTTTTTTACAGAAACATGCTTCAAGTATATTAAGTCTTTTTCCAAATATCTCTAGAACTAATAGTATTTTGAAAATTCATTTATGTTCGAAAATGGTATTTTACAGCAAAAGTTTCAACTAAGTATTTTATCATTTTTGTCATTAATCATCCGTATTTTAATTATTTTATACTTTTCAGTGGGCTTCTTATTCGTTGGTTATTTGAAGTCGGTTCAGTTTGTTTGTAAAAAAGGTTCATTAAATAAATTTAATTGAGTAATTTAAATATTAAAATGACAGTTTTTTTAAAATAATAATTGACATCGCTTTATACGTATATTATTTGTTATATGCCATTTTAAAATAAGATTGGAACAATCTAACTGGTTGCACTCTTTAATCTAAAGTTTCGATCCTCTTTTTTCATTAATAAAAGTTGGACAGGAACTGCAGACATTGTTAAATAATCTAGCTGTTGCCACCAGACATGTGGCAGCTTTTGTGGCCTTCCTTATATGCCATGTTCGGGAAGAGAGGATTTGGGAATTATACATTTTTATGTCGTCTTACAGTTATGTCATTAGATATGTTGCAGGTTTTGTGGAGTTCCTTAAATAGCTATCCTTAATACTCTTCTAAAGGGAGGATTGGGGAATTATACATTTTTAAGTTGTCTTACAGTTATTTCATTAGATATGTTGGAGGTTTTGTGGCCTTCTTTAAATGGCTATCCTTAATAAATGCCATGTTCGGGAGGGAGGACTTGGGAATTATACATTTTTATGTCGTCTTACAGTTGTCTTACATTATACATTTTTATGTCGTCTTACAGTTATGTCATTAGATATGTTGCAGGTTTTGTGGAGTTCCTTAAATAGCTATCCTTAATACTCTTCTAAAGGGAGGATTTGGGAATTATACATTTTTAAGTTGTCTTACAGTTATTTCATTAGATATGTTGGAGGTTTTGTGGCCTTCTTTAAATGGCTATCCTTAATAAATGCCATGTTCGGGAGGGAGGATTTGGGAATTATACATTTTTATGTCGTCTTACAGTTATGTCATTAGACATATTGCAGGTTTTGTGGAGTTCCTTAAATAGCTATCCTTAATACTCTTCTAAAGGGAGGATTGGGGAATTATACATTTTTAAATTGTCTTACAGTTATTTCATTAGATATGTTGGAGGTTTTGTGTCTTCCTTAAATATCTATACTTAATGCTTTCCTAAACGTTGATTAGCTTTCTTAAATGTCATGTTCGGGAAGGAACGATTTGGAAATTATACGAGTACATTTTTATGTCGTCTTATAGTTATGTCATAAGACGTTTTGCAGGTTTTGTGGCCTTCCTTAAATGCCTGTTCTTGATACTCTCCTAAGCGCTTGATTAGCTTTCTTAAATGCCATGTTCGGGAAGGGGAGGATTTGGGAATTATACATTTTTGTGTCGTCTTACAGTTTTAGTGAGCTACATTTTTCCATATCATTAACTGAAATTAACTACAAATTTATCTATAAAACACATCACTACATTATTACAAAACGTTTAATATTTACTGTATAATAAATGCAAAACTCGTTTTTTAAATATTAGACGAAATTTTGAAAGCTTTATTAAACTAAAATGATAAAATAAATTAACCCCTTGTACTGTAAACACAAACACGTGTTCGAAGCCTCACGGCCGATTATAATCAAGCGTCAGCCCTTTCATTATTAATATTGTCGCGGTAGCAACAGTTCACCATGGTGCTCTATCATCGGGAAGTGTCTTATTAACCACCCCCAAGTGATCAGTCATAAGCCCGCTGAGGACGAGGCGTCCCGAGCGTTTGCAACTATTAATTAGACACTTCTAGTACAATACAAAACAGATGTACTTTTAAGTGACGCTGCGTGCGATCACAGAGCTTTGCAACGCACGTAATTTTTCAGCTGAATTTAAATATTAATATTAGAAATGCAAGTGAATATGTAATTGGTTTATTACAGTTACCTAATTATTATTTCTCATCATAAAAACTAAGTAAAGTCTAAGGTTATGTTACCGTAATGGCGATTCAAACATTGCATTTTTAATTTTCCTTATTTATTCATTAAATTCTCGCAAAAATAAATCTCGTTTCAGATGAAATTTATTTGGAGCTAACTCTGCCAATACAATTTTTATTTTTTTTTCACTATGAATTAACATCCACATTTTTACAGCCTTACTAAAGGCGTTCTTTCATTTATTCATTCCTTCATATGAATTTAAGTGACGATATTCTTAATTCTTTAGTAACGTGATAACTTAAATATATTTATTCTTAATATTATTACACTGGTCGTTGCTAAAACGGTATAGCAAGCCAACTTCTGTTAATACCTGAGTACGAAATAGGATGAATGTAACCAATAATTTTGTTTGTGCCTTATAGGGAGGCACAAAAAAAAGATACACTATTTCAACGTTAGCGCAAGGGTTAATCGAGCGAGATACCGAGCGCTGCGCGATTTCATTAAAACGATATATTGTGCGACGCACCTAACATCTTATTCGGACCTTGAATAGTGGGCTATACTATTATTCGGTAGAAAGAAAGATCTGTTGTAGTGTAATTCAGTATTTTTCTGAACTTTTTTTAAGGAATTTTCTGTTTATTATAATGGTACGTTTAGATGATTGAGAAAATGTTTAAAGTAGAAATATATTTTTATTGAAAATTCAATTATTTCTCCGCAATAAAGGCCCAAATCAAAAATAATTTATTTTACCTTATACATTCGAGAACAATCCGAACAATAATTCTTGTTATACCAAGTAGCAATTTTTAAAAAATAATCTCAAATCATTGCGATTTCAATAGATGTTAAATTGAGATGTTAAAGAAGAGTGACGTATACATGTGGAAATTGCAACAGTTATGTTCACAGCAGTATATTTACGATCAAAATACAGATAAATGAAAAATTTGCAATATTAAATCACTTTTACAAGCTTAATCCATCATGTTAAGCCATTTTTATCGACGTCGTAATAAACAAAGCAAAGCAATTTTTTTTATTTGAATTAAAAAATATTGTAAGTTAGGCATGTGGTTTTAAAGAAATAAAGAAACGAATAAATAAAATTTAACGAAAATTAAATTCAATGTTTAAAAAATATTCAAAAAAATAGCCGAAAATTTAGCCTTTCCTTAAGTACTGAACAAAAACATTGTCCGTAAAATCTGACTAAAATATTACAGAAAAACTATAATGATTAGTCTAGATATATACCATATTGTTATGCCATTAGGCAATATATTTAGGTTTTAAAAATAAATATTTGTATTTAATTTAAATGAAATGCTCCATATTCTTAAGTGTGTATTTATACATGTACGAAACCCTTGTATTGCGAGGTCATCTTATGCTGGATAGGTTTTTATGTAAACGCTAGGGTGCCTACGGTAAAGACATTTCACCATAGGTATTCTGGCGTTATACTGATACTCAAATTAATCATTTTAATACACTTCTCAATCTTATTGTAACCAGTTTCGATTTCATTCCATTTATTAGACTATTTTATGCATTCCACTTACTCGTTCCAGTTACGTACTTGAAACTTAAACGTTCCAGTTAATGTTCCAATAAGTGTCGTATTTGTCGCTTCTACAACGTCAGCTTATTGAGATACATTATCGAGGTCTATTAGATGAACATATAACATAACGTATTTATTATTCTAGGATACATTTTTATTTTAGGACATATTAGTTTACAACAACGTTAATTATTATTGTATCACTTTATTTCCTTCAATTAAATTAATTTTAAAAGCATTTGTAAAACATGAAATTTAATTTTAACTAACTTAATTTATTAACTTTAATTTAGAAGAAATTTTACTGATGATTCAAATCTCACACACATTAACTGATTAATCTTAATATTCTTCCTAATTAAGAATAAAATCACCATTATGCCCTTAATCATACTGGCAAGCTAGCATGCTATAAATTGGCTTGAGTTGTGAAGTAATTCATAAAAACTTTACTCAGCGTTCGTAGAGTTACTATCCCAGCGGAAACATATCATGAAAAAATGATCACGTTCCTCAACACTAACTCACTGGTGGGAATATGACCGTCGCTGAATAACGACCATAAAAATTAAAAGAGTTAGTACTTCCTCGAAAATAGTTTGGAGTATTAAGACTTAATCTATAGATCTATTTTTCTAAATAAACTATATTTGGCTCAGCCGTTTCCTTCAGAATACTTAAATACAATCACATTCACATTCTAATTAGTCAACAAATATTCTAATGTTCGATACACATTCTAATGTAACGACATACATTTTAATATATCAACACACTTTCTAATGTGTCGTCACACATTCCAATATATCGACACACATTCTAATCTGTCGATACAAATTCTAATGTGCCGACGCGCATTCTACAATAATGACAAACATTCTAATACATCAACACATGTGCTTATCACAATACATTTTTAAATAAAACAAATAATAAAGACTAAGCGTCATTCGTACATGAAAATTGCTATATATAGAGTTAATTTTTAATAAGGAAACTTTGCCAATGTAAAATGACAAAGCTCGTTAGTTTCGACTACAAACGACTCACACACACCGCCCACGAGCCTGAGATGAGTGGGAACGGCAACGTTTTACCAATTTATTCATAAACTTTTACTGACAAAGGAGGAATACTTCATAGCGACAAAAAAGTTTTCAAATTATATCGCAACACTTTGACAAAGGGACTTAATCGAATGCGTCGAATGAGCGTTATTGCTTACCGAAAGGAAGCCGCCCGCCCACCGATACCCTAATTAAACCGCAGTGCACGGGTGACGCTGCACGTGCGTCGGATATTTATATCTGCCCGTTCCAATATGCATCTTAATTAGTTCTAACATATATCGGTCATATCAATAACGACCTTAAATTATAACAATATTTTCCGTCTTATAAACACTTTCAGTGTTCACCAGCGACTGTTCCACTTGGTTATTTGTTTTATAAAATACCAAATCCTGCAAAGTATTATAAAATATTGTTTAATTTATGATATCTATATTTTTACAAAGAATGAAATTGTTCATATAAGCTACTTTATATGCTGATTGAATAAAAAGTAAATTATAATTAATTAAACATTAAAATATTTACATTAAAATATTGTGACAAATGATTTCAGAGAATATACCTGATTAAATTTGTTTTACTTAATATTAATACGCATGAGACATATTTGTATACATTACAATGGGTGTTGTATACATTACATGAGACATATTTGTATACATTACAATTTAGACCTGGATCCATTGTAGCGAACTTTCAAAGAAAATCACATTATGAGCATTTAGATTTTTACGTAGCTTCTTCGTGGTTATCTAATATATTATCCCACATTAATAATGTTGGATAGGTAAAATTTGCCGACATTTAAGTGTCTTAATAGTTAAATGCAAATATTTCCTGACATTGGAACAATTGAAATCACAGAAAATGTAATTACTGTACGCTACAAGTTTTGAAAACTTTTCAATTTTATCATACTCGCTAATTACTCTAATACTAATTAATTGGTAATATATATATAAATATTAAAAGTTCAAATTTTTAAGTCATTTTTTTCAGCAGCTCGAAAGATATAAAGAAAAATTAAAATCCTTATACTAATCATCAGTTATTATCCTTAAATGTTAATTCAATTTTTTTTAGTTTTATTATAATTTAATTTACAAATATGTATGCATTACAAATATGTATATATATATATGGTGTTAGGCGATGTAGGGCAAAGGTGCTGATATTTTGACAGGAGATTTATCTAATTATACGAAGGTTTGCGCCGGATATACATAAATGTAACGCAAAGTAATTAGATTGCTAGTTTAGGTTAACATTTCCACTGTTATTTCATGTTACTTAATATTTTCACTGACAATTACATGCGCCCAAATTTTTTCATTAACCATAATGGGTTTGAAAACGATTTATCTTTTACAAAATTAATAAGCTATTTTACACACCAGACAGTCTAATATTTATTTCTTGGTGCAATCTATTTCTGTACCATTTTTGCAGCTTGTTAATTTGTTAAATTAATATTAATTTAATAAATTAACATGTGACTGTGGTGATTAAATAAATTCACTAGGTTCTTTTCGTGATGAATTAAGGTTCATAATTGAAACAAGCAAAAGCTCCTTTAAAAAAAGACTACTGACCATGAAGAATAAAATGTAATTAAAGAAAATTAATTAATATGTCTTGAAATGCGCCCTAAGTTTCTAATAATTATAGTCGACTTAGTTTAATAAAAAAAGTTTTTACAATTAAATGAAACTACGTGATATAGTATTATTTCTACTTTATTTAAATTCTTTACCACGACCTAGGTTTCGTTGTATTACAAGATCTACAGGTGGAGAATTAGCAAAGACGCCTTGTAAAAATCATTTTTGCTAATTGCCTATCTGAAAAGGGTGTAATACAACAAAACCAAGTCGTGTAAAGAATTTAAGTAAAGTAGAAATAATGTTATATCACGTAGTTTCATTTAATTGCGAATAATGAATTTCTACAAAATTAACGCCAAATATATTTAATATTTAAAAAAAAGTTTTCTTATTATCTCGCATCTCTAAACTTTCCAAATGTCCTTCAGAATATTTCCTATTCAAGGAACTTTCATGAAATATTACTAAATTACTCGAACAATCATATCATAAAATAAGAAAATTTTAACTTATGCTTTCATTCATAAAAAAATTAAAATTTCCCTTCCTCAAAACTTTGACTGCATTCATCACATTGGGATGAAACAAAAATACTGAAATCAATATTTCAACATACATATTTGTAAATAAAATGATAATAAAACTAAAAAAAATTGAATTAACATTTAAGGATAATAACTGATGATTAGTATGAGGATTTTAATTTTTCTTTATATCTTTCTAGCTGCTGAAAAAAATGACTTAAAAATTTGAACTTTTAATATTTTTCTTTTACTTTGTGATTTACTGTGTGAGGTTATTACAACTCGTTATTAAATTTTCACGTAAACAATAAAATATTGTATAAAAGTCAGCGAAGAAAATTGTGCAAAAAAAACAAATAATAAGATCATTTTAAAGTTAAAATTTTAAACATCTAATGGTATTAAAAAGTTTGACCTACATTTTTGTCTCCAAATTACAAAATTTTGATACTTTTCTACACGCTGCTTTTTTATATTTGTACGACACTAATTAAAAAGATCCCTGATGTGTGTTGAAGTAGCGATTTTAGTTAATGAATAGGTTTCTATTACGATACAAAACACAACCATGAGCGATTGAAAGTTTAGACATTTGTACGACTTATTCTTCAATTTATTACAAGTATTCTTCAATTTATTATGAGCGAGCAAAAAACCTCTGTTGCAAAAAACCTGTCTGGCGGTATCATTGTTCGAATCCTAATGAAATATAATTTATCTACTATTGTATCTGTTTTCCATATGTTGACACTGCGTTAGACGCATCAACCAATAGAATCCTCAAGACACGAGGAGTGGAATGGTCTCAACGCCATGTAAGATTCTAAAGTAGAGAATTAGAATAAAGTGGAAAAGGTTAAAAACAATTTGTAAAAAAGAATGTGTTATATAACAAATGTATATTATATAAACTGTGCTTGAAATAACCTCACAGTAACCTGAAAAGCAGGTGCCTCTATATGAAAACAACATAACTGAAGCATTAAGTGTCGCCAGAATTTTAACCGAAACAAAGTTCAAAATTAAGTTGAAACAGGAGACAATTAAGATGAAACGAAACTTCCACCAAAGAAGTTTGTCGGAATAATAAACAGCGAACTAAATAGCGTCCCGCTGCCCTGCTCTTTACATTTGAATTGGCGCCGTAATGTTCGTTCTCTGCGACAATTTATATTCAAATTTAACTTTTTACAGTTCTTACGACGGTCAATGAACGGAGATTATGTTATGTTTTCATGGTTGACTGCAATATCATTGTACTGGAATTAACGTACATTGTGATATTTGAATATGTTTACCATGACGTCTATGATCCACCTAAGTAATCGCTATTTAATTACGTTCGACTTCGATCTCGCTAATTACGTGCGAAATATTTTTAATGCTATTTTTGTATGAAAAGTACCACCAAAAAACCAGTATCAAAAAGTCTGACTGTACTCGATTCGAACCTAGAAACTCTGGTTGAAAATTAATTCGATGTTTAGTCCTCCATCGTTGCTTTTAAAATTACTATGCGGGATATAATCAATAAATAAAGAGCAGGATTTAAATAATTTGGTATTCGTGTGAATAAACTTATCTCATATTATTGTATTGTATTATCATAAGTAGCATTACGTATTTTTGTAATACCTCGTATTGTATTAAAATAAAGATGGTTTTTTAAAAGCTTTTATTTTTGCTAACTTTATTGTCTGCTAAAAGTTTTGTAATCGATATTTTACCTACTTCCCGATGGTCCGATCTACTACCCTTTACCCACACATAATTTAATCTGGTGATAAAATATGGCAATGGAGTCAGGATCTAAAAAGTGATTATGTATTGACGACAGAATCAGAGTTTAATGATGAAAATAAAAGGAGGCAAATGATAACTGTGAATGAGTAAATTTATCAAGTTTGAGGCTTGTTTTACTCATCTGAACAAGGTGTTTGTCCATGAGGGCTAATCAGGTACTGGCAATAGAGCCAGAATCTGATGACGGAGATGGAAAATGGGCAAAGTGGAGCAGGAGTTGGGTTGATTTTAATTGTTTTGATATTTTCTTAATTCATGGTGATCTATCTTGATAATGGAGCCAGAATATGATGATAGAGATGGAAAGCGGGCAAAGGATCTTCTTAAAGGTAAATAGTAAACCTATAGAGTTTGGACTCGTTTTACTTGTCTAAGTAAGTATTTCTTACAGTTAGTTAAGTATTTTTACCGTGTTATCCACACCGTAACTTTGTTGAACTTTAAATCGCGGTATACTTCAAAACAAATGAAATAACTTGCGTTCTCACGCTGATCTCCATATAAAGTGACATGTACATGATTGAAGTAACGTATTTTATTTAATCTGTCTGAAGCAGGCATAACTTTTCTTACAGCAATCGGTTGTTTTTTGCAATTTACATTGAACAACTTATTGTTGTAAACATGCTCCTATCTTAACACTTTTTCTACATGGAGTGGCTGGACGATTCACTTTCGATTACATCGACCTTTCATATTCGGCTTTCACCATCAAGATGTTTATATATGTAGTGCATGTTTAAGTATAGTGTTCTTATCGAATACGTAAAATATTTTAAACATTGTAAATTTCGGTGAAAATATCACTGTCGCATTCGTGAAATGAAAGATTTATTTTAATTCTAATAATTTTGTTGATAAAACTGTTTTATTTCGTAGTTTATATTTTACATTTGACGATCATTTCTGTGAACGAAAACCTCAGAAATTTACTGGCATGTATTCCTGCCTGTTTGTCACTACCGTTCAACGTTTTCTACATTAAACGGTTGTGACAAATAGGCAGAACGTTTAACGTTTTCTACGTTTAACGGTTGTGACAAAGAAGCTCGAACTAAGAAACCGTTTAACGTAGAAACTGGAAATTCAGCATATTAGCAGTTTAAATTAACCAGCATATTTATATATAGCTAACGCTAAAAATATTTAAATAAATACTTCAGACACGTACCTCAGAAATATGAACTAAAATGTGCATTTCCCCTTAATTTTGAAAGAACTGAACCAAAACTTCATAAAAAGGTTTTGTTTCTGTTCTTTCTAAATAAGAACCTGAATTGTAAATTACAGGAATATTATCCTAGATCCTATGTGTTTTGAGCAATTCACGATAATTATACGCCTATGAAAGATATATTAGGCAACATGTTAGTACTACGAAAAATAATATTACATGTATAAATTAATGGAAACACTTTATATCTTTAAATATTTAAACCCTTTATATATCTAACTATGTACTCTAATAGAGTTCTACTCGTTATTAGCGTTTTTTTACTTGCGTATGTCCAACGCTTTAAACAACGCTTTAATTTTTAATATTACACTAACACTTCGCTTCGAGTTAACTTCGAGTTAATAAAAATACCTAAGTCACCTTAAAAGTTAAACTGCACTGTACTTTCGATACAAGTAAAGCGCACTCAATAATTAGGCCATAAATATTTCAACGGACGCAAATCGAAAACAAACACCGGGATTAGTGACACTGCCCGCACCACTGCTGCTCGCCTCCCCGTCCGCGGACGCCCGCGGAATTAATAATGCAGCACGGCAGCAACAAAGCAAGGCTTTTACTTTTATTGTCTCAACTTTTACCAGTCTCCTCAGCGCTATTGGAAATGACCGCAGGCAGTGGTTCTACGTTACCAATTAAAATTAACAAAGGGAAATGTTCACACATGTAATGCCCCAAAATCAAGGGCATTAAATATGGACCTGGGATTTTGTCAGTTCTTGATACGTCAGAACTCCTTTAAACAATTTTTATTTGTAAATTCTCTTCCAATTTTTATCTTGTCAATTAGTGGTCTTTGGATTGAAAGTAATGTCTACCCGCTGCGTTAACGTACGGATCATTGGCCTTGTGCTCCTTTGCCCTTATCATTAGTCTTCATTTGGTGACCGTTTCTTTTTTTAGCAATATGGCTGAAATATCTTATGAAAGCAAATGGTAGACAACTCGTAATTTTTAATTCTTGGCAGTATTGTAGGTTCAGGGTATTTCAGTATAGTTCTCCAGCACCGTATTTCGAAAGCACCAATGAATTTGCGGTCGAATGCTTTTCATGTCATGCCTCCGTATAGAAAAAAAACACCAATGTTCGCACAAGTGTGGTCTTGTTCTTTAGTCTAATATTATCTTTCCAGATCTTATAAGGTTGAATACCATATTAACGAATTTTCATAAGTCATCTTTACGTGCATCGTTATTAGAGATCAGGTCAATAATTTTTTTTCTTTTCCAAGTTTCGGAACTCCGGTGAGATCTAATCTGCTTCCTCTACTACTATTATAAGTTGGAGATATTTGGTAATTAAATATATTGAGCTTGTTAAAGATGGACGAAAGGTATTTTTTAATGTCGTCCATTGAAATTATGGGTTCGATAATAAAAGTTTGTGCCGACTAAGATTAGTTTTATTTATACGAAAACTGACCAGTCGCTATACGGATATACATGGCAAGGTCCAACTACTTAACATTGTTCAATAAACTATGTACGTAGAGCGCGTCAGCGTAATGTGGTCTGAACCAGGCAAGGTAATACGGTGCTCTCAGTGAATGAACCTTGCGCGTTCTACTCTTCTTTTCGCCATTTTACTTAATTTAATATCCATGTTAATATATTTAAAATTAAAAATACAACGTCCAATTGAACTATCTCATCCGCTAATTAGGGCCGGGCGCACCCTATGTATTCTTTAAATTTAGAATTATGCTTTCGATTGAGTACTCAGAACTGAAACTGTAACATTATGAACAGTGAGTTTCCATATGATATTTGATGAATATTCTCAACTCACTGATAGTTCTTTATAATTTACCTTAATAAATAAAAGCAGACTGGAATGGTAGCATTCAGTCGAATGTACGAAGTGCCTAGTTTATGGCGAGAACTAAGTAATTTACTTGCTCAACGAGCACCTTGTTTAGCAAATTCTTTTTTAAGAGTACGTGTATTCAAGTCCTCCTTTAAAATACCGAATGTAAATGAAGACTGTTTAGAATTTATAAAAAAAATTAATATAAAAACGCTAAGTAGAAGAAAAAAACATAACAAAAGCTATTGATACATAGTAAAGCATCATTTTCTAAATTAGGAAACACTCGTTGAAATTTGAATTTTCTAAAATTTGAAGGTAGATTTTCTAAGGAAGTATTTTTGGAGATGTATATTTCAGCGCTCGTGTTCCCTACCAGAGCCATTTAGAAGAGAAAAAAAAATTGTGCATTCTACTGATGTTCATTCATTCATTGTTATGATTGGTAAAAACATTTAGTCTGGAAGTTAAAGACACTTCCTCATATATATCCTAAAAGCAGTTTTTTTAAAATTATTACTTAAGATTTTGTGATATAGTCCCTGAGTCATAATTTTAAGCAACTTTTATTATGTATGCATAAGTTGCTAGAGATAGAATTTGCTAACATACCTTAGTGACAACGAATAGATATATTTTAGATCGGCAAAATGGATACATATTTTAGTAAAAAGCAAACGTACATTAATAAAATTTATTGTAATATATTATGTAATAAATTACATTAATATTTTATATTTATTTATAAAAAAAACGCTTTAGTTATAATGCATGGAATAAAATAAACAATATTTAATAAAACAGAAAAACACAAATTATTTCTAATTATATATAAAAGTAACTGATTATCGAGTTTGAAATACCAAGCAACTCCATAATCGTATTCCTAAAGCGGTCAATGATGCAGAAAAAAAATCAAGACTTGGTCCTCCTTGCATCACTTCGTTGATTATAAAAGTTGGTGAACACTGCAGGGTATTAGAGCCAGCTCTACAATTTGAATAAACTACGACTCCGTCCCCTCAACTACAAGTCGTGATCATAAAGCATTACCAAACTCAAGACTGAGTGGTTATCAATATAATTATTTAATAATTTAAAAAAAATGAATGACCAAAAGCAAGTCTCGTTAGAATTTGAAGTGAATTGTATTTGACCAAGCCCATTTTAAAGTCTGAAGGAAACGAATGAGTGTAGTGCTCGTAATTTTTTTACATAAAAATCTATTGAACCTTTGTAATACTTTTTCTAACATATGTGTATAAGGAAACCGGGTGACTGCATCGGTGTCAAGGATACTACAGACCAAAGAATTAAATAAGACCACACCATGGAATGTCATGGAAATCTTTGGAATGTTGCATGATAAATTCTGGTAACCTGTAGGCCTTCTGACAGGTTTTAATAATATGGTCGTGAATGTATAGAATAACCTGTAAACGTGTCGTGTATTAATTTCATCATAAAGTTTTTATTCATGTGCTTTAACGTAAACAAAAGACAATACATAATGCTGATTTTCCGTTACAGGGGCAACTTTTTGTTTGTGTGGAATTTAATAAATGAACATAATATTGTAACAAATCACTGAAACTGTAAAGCGATTATTTTAAATTACGTATCATTGAAATTCGATATATATATATATATATATATATATATATATATATATATGAATCACCTGTGCTTATCCGGGTTCTATATTGGTTCGAATACGATACTATATTCATGAGATTTCATTCTACATTATCGGTAATAATATTGTAGATAAGAATCTCGATTTTAAGGTTGCTTAAATTTACATAAAACTGTCAATCGTAAATAAGTCCGGCAATAAGCTGAGATAATAAAACATAAGATATTTAATACTCAACAGCCAAGTCCCACAAAAACAGGTCTTACAAAAAAAGAACTTTATTCGTTAAAACGAGATAACGGAGACAGTAGATTTTTACATGTGCGAAAAGTCGGTGGAAAGTCGGCCACCCATCTTGTCCCAAAAAAGTCGGTTGCGTGTAAGAGCAAAGTGACGGCGAAATAATAGGGAATTGTAGATTATACTTTTAATGAAAACATCTCTGTTCCCTCCTAATGAAATTAGAAGCACCCTATTCTTGTCCTGAAATGTGCAAAACGAAAAGAATTATGCAAATTTGTGGTTGTTGAGATCATGTTAATATCTAATGGCTTTAACATAAAGGGATATACTTCGTACATATGAAGGATTGAAAATGTATTTTAGACAATAATTTCAAGGCAAACATGTATTCAAAACGAGATTCTCAAGAGAAATATAAAAATGATGTATCGGTCCAAGGAAGGTGGTCGAAAAGGAAGAAAAGAGCCGCGCTATATTGCTAATAAGGCAGAACGGGACAAATATAGAACCTACTAGAGGCGGCTTTTAAAAAATGTTTAATGTTAGGATATGTTTAATATCTCTATTCAGTTGATTCTGCTTTCTCATCGATACGACGCGACGGTGGATGAGTCATCACGAAATACGGAACCGCTTTGGGGGTATTTATAAAGATTTTATCATTCTGGGACAGCAACGCAGGCAAAGGGATGACAGCGTTTCAAGTGTATCGTTTATAGAACATTGTGTAGAAGCTTGAAAAGATCACCGAAGAGCGTGTAGATTATGATATTTACGAAAAATCTAGGGCAAACATTTCGTAACATGATTAATGTGAAGCGAATAAACACACTTTAATCATAACGTTTAAGTCATAATTTTTCTTCTTTAAAAATAAACTAAACGTCGATATTGCATAGAAGAATGCGTGAGAATTCGATTCTTTGAGATATCCCAGCTCTAATTTTTCCGGAAAAAGAAGCTGTCAGCTTGGATTAAAGGAAACGTCATGATATTGGGCTCACACTATACTAATAATGTAGGACATTTATAGGAAGTTGACGTAGAAACTTGAAATTCGTCATAATAATAAAGTATATTCACTCGTACATATCTAAGTAGCTAAAACTTAAAAAAAAATTATATGGAAATATTAGGGAGACTACGTTCGATTTTTTAAAAATTTCGTATGCACTGTGGGATGTCGATTAAAATCACTAGTTATTAGAATATAAAAATATTTACATAATAATTTTAGGAATTATACCTTCATAGATGTACTGAAAAATATTGTAAACAAAGTACCTCCTTCTCCTTATTTCCAAAACTACTGAACCTAAAATTTTGGAAAAAAACAAGGTTTTTAGAAGACTACGCAAAGGTCGTAGGAAAATTATAACGTTGGTTTTTAACGTAGTTTTTGAGATATTCACGATAAGGTATACATATGTCGCCCTACTGTATTACATGTTGGGCAATATTGAATATTTATTGCACTAGAAAGTGAGTTAATGGCTACTTAAAACTGATTTTCTAGTGCAATAAATATTCAGCTAAGTACAGAACACCCGACGCGAGAGCCAGACTAGCGCGTGGTCGGTTTATTTTCTTAAAACAAGTAAGCAGTATTTTTATTGTAAAAAACTTGAAGATATTTATAAAAAAACTTCTATAAAATTTCATGCCAATTGCATCATCGAAAATATAATAACCACCAATTATGAAATTTCATTCAAAACGGTCGAACGGTTTATGTGCTAGACGTTACGACAGGGTTCTTCCGTGGTTCACACCCTAACCGAGTCTCTAAATAGATAAGATACTGACCATTTGAAAACTATTATTCTAAAAATCGTTTTGTATTGATTACAAAAACCAATTTCTGAAAAATGATTGGTTCTTATATTGTTATACTTTTTATTACTTATCTACTACAACCATATCATATACATGTATTTTTGTTTCCTTATCTTAACTAAACAATAAATTTATTGTTGCATGTTATCAAAAGATCCTTTATTCCATTGTCGAACGATTGATATTTATGGGACGGAATTGTCACTATTCGATATGATCTCAATAACGTATTATAATTATACGATCCGTATCGATCCAAGATATAGATACAAAGAAAAATATCTTACACCTCTATTTTAAAAAGTACAATACATTATCAAGAAAATGACGTAATCAGCAAGAAAATAATATCGACAAAATCAAAACATGGTTAGAGAAATATTAATATTTGTCCATCTGTACATTCACTCTATATGCTTATAAGATAAGAACCTATAAACCATAAGAAGTAAACCAGCTAGCTAGCCCTTTGGGTATCTCCAAAGTGCACATAATATACCTACATGAAACACGTTTTAGGTAAAAGTGACAGCAATCTAGTTTGACGTTTTCTTTTTAATTTTTTGTAAAAAGTAGTAATTAGAAATTAGAAATGTAACGTCTAATCTTTGTACAGCTCTAAAATATTTTTGAAACAGGCCAAACTTCAACCAAAATTTATAAGATAATTTATGACTACACTATTGTTGACACCTGCGCTTATGTTTTTAGTTTATAAGAGATTACAAAGATGTAACTAAATAATTAAAGTGTTAATAAAGGTTTTTTGGAAGGTAGACATTAATTTTTCGAAAGTTTCAGCTCCTCCTGAGGGTTTTAAACTTTCAGACAATGTTCAATCAATGGCTTTTCAAGGAAAATAATATAATTTCTAATAAGCGTACATCATCATCATCATATATATTAATACGCTAAGGTTAAGATGTTGTTAAGATGTTGTTTTTAGAAAAAACCTCACAACTAATCCACATAAATTATATATCATTTTATATATAATTGCTTGCTCTACCGGCATCCACAACTAAAAAATGTATTATTGCTATTGTTTTTGCAAATTAATTAATTATTAAAATTATATACATAAAACAGCAATGCTGCCATCTAACGACTCAACGTCAATATGATTGACGGTCGGTAAAATTTTTGTTTAATTTCAAATCCACTCACGTATAAATAAAGTGGCGCTTTAGCTCAATGCTTTTGATACTTGCGCCTCTATATGTCAATTTTAGTAAAATATTTGTTTGATCTGTCATCAGAGCTTCATAATGGAATAAAAACATAATAAGCAGTGTGCAAAATTAGAAATGAATTGTGGAATACCTGTAATCAATTTTGATTTATTAAATTGAGTTGAATAATTTATAATGCGAAGACTTCGCACGGGTCACGCTAGTATGCTATATAGATATTACATTTATTATATAAACCCATAAATATTACGTGGGCAGTGTAATATTATTCGGAGAACGCTGACCTGAAGTGTTTATATCGGCTCGGCAGTGTTAATATATTTGTAAAGCGATAATGTTGTAACTGGAAAATTGTTGAATAGTGGAAAACCTTCGACATTAAGTAAATAAATCGAAATATTCAAATCACCTTAAGCATGGGTAAGTGTAAGGAGATTCTGTTAGAATTATGAGTTTTATGCAAAAATTTAACCCACGTTTAAAAATTGCTGTTGGTGAACTCAATTATGCGTTTAGAAGACTGTAAAATAACTTGTTCCAATTTACCGTAAAACATAATTACTAAAATAATTTAGAACATTAGGAAACGAATATGGGCAATGAAATTACGATGTAAATAACTACATTAAATATTGGTCTCACTCAAAACTCAATGGGACCATCGGAAACTTTGGCTCATAATTTGACTCGTCTATTGGTCCTTTCATTTGATGGAATATTTTGAGTCCCACTTTACAGCACACTTCAAATTCCAAAACTATAATGACATTCGAATAAACTAAAGCACTCGAAGCAGCGGTCGACCCGGCGGCGGCGAGGTCGCATCGCTCGCGGTCAGCCCGCGGAATGCGGCCCGCCTCGACCGGGCCTTTCCCCTTCGCTTCTCAAATACTTGCCGTACTTCATCCGTCGACTGTCGTACCCATCTCTACTCGCTACGACGGACATCGTCCGATCAATGTAGACTTATTAATTGCAACGTATAATTTATATTTAATATGTAGCTTAGACGACAACACGTATTCTGCATAACTAGAATATAATCCGGTCTCGCGAGGTTACAAATTTCTATAAAAATAATAAATAGACTTGGAAGGGAAAACTCTTTATATACCATTACTCTGGAAGAACAAAGAGAAATAATAGAGTATACTAAAATAAAAATTAAAACTTATTGGAAGACGTAGCACACTGATGCCAACTAAATACTTTTATATATTTATTAAGCTTTATTGAAACATACAGAGCTAAGTACACAGATTGTGGACTTATTGATACGGAGTAATTTCTTCTCTCTCTATCTCAATCAGCCAACCACAAATGTATTAAATGTATAGACCATCTTTAAAAATGCAGTCAAATATTGACTGATTATTAATTATAATTGACTGAAACTTTAAAAATAGATCTCCGTTTTTTTAACGCGGATAAAACGACTCTTGTAAACTAGAATCTAGGTTAAGGAGACGAGCCTGTGCTGGTGATTTTGAGTAATATTTTGTGCATATTTAGATACTTTTCTCCCCAATTCGGAAAATCCAAGTCACCAGTTGATAGGAAAGGGGACACGTATATTTTGACATATTCTCTTATACATCCCTTAATTCTCTCATTTACACCTTCATTCGGAATTTCCTGCGAATTTACAATTTTAGGCGAATGCTACTAATAATTTTATATCTCATCCCGCTTTATTAGTGATTTGGCTATGTTCGTGCTACTCGCAAATATCTCGACGACAAGATGCATACCAGACGCGCGCATCGGCCACGGAGCGCTCCGGAATGCTCCTGAGCCTCTATCGTATTGCGTGCTTGATAATAACACCTTTTGTTTTGATACATTTTATGACCAAAAATATCAATTTTTCCCGGGCATTTTATAAGTCGTTATCTGTAATTTGCATTATTTTCCTAATCCTTACATATTTTATGATATTATATGATTAATTTTTGAAGATAATATTCCTTTTTAATTAGCTTTCTTTACCTTACTTTTCTTAATTTTATTAATAAACCTTTCTGTTTAGATCTTGTCACGCTTTACATCCCTGCTAATGTAATAAAAGTGAAATTTTGATAATATACATTCTATCTCTAAAGGAGCAGAACATTAAAAACTAATGTTAAAAAAATTAAGCTCGCATATTGAAAACTGAATGCGCTGCTTTTAATTTAATTTTTCAAATTAGTGGGACATATTCCATTTAATATATAAATTTACGGGTCAATTATTACACGGCATTTTAATCCAGACTATCATCGTGTAACACACACAGCACACACTGCACCACAAAAAATGTTGAGTTAAGTCTGGCAAAGGTTGAAAATATTAATGAAACCTATACCCACTTTGTTAAACAAATAACATTTTTCTAATATCGCATAGGAGCTAGCAAAAGCTAGGTAGTTACGAATAAATTTAAAAAAAATTGTTGTATTTCATTTCGAGTACCAGAGACAAGCAATGGAGTGAAAACGGTATAAGATGCAAGATGGATTAAATAAGTATATTTTCTTAGTACAATTGTTTTCGTTGAAACCATAGATTTAAAGAACAAGTATAGTGTAAAACACTAAGATTAAAGTAGATAACGATAAGGTGTATACAATAATTATATAGTAACAAGATTTGACAGTAGTGAACATCTTTGCGGTTAAATTTTGTACAAATTCATTATTCACACTTAAATAAAACTACATGATGTAGTATTAATTCTACTTTCTTTAAGTTCTTTACCACTACCTAGGTTTTGTTATTACAACATCTTCAGATGGGCTATTAGCAAAAATCTTTGCTTTTATGAAAGTATAACATATATATCCGAATACTGTGTTTATAAGAACGTATTTGTATGAAATAATTATATGTCCATATAAACATGATTGCTCTACAACGTAATACTTAGAACGATATTAAAGTCTTATAAAGTATTAGCTAAACTGCCAGTACGGTGTAATAAAATTATCTATAATGCATTACATAAATCACGAACATCAATAAACTCTGATACAGGAGGGATTCGCTGTCAAGAAAACATAATGTATGGTTCGTAGCAAAGGGCGCAGACGCTTACTACATATTAAATTCAAACCTGTTAGTAAAGGGCGATTTACTCGAGCGAGTAAACAAAATTTATGTCCTGCGTTGGACAACGTAATAGGAGTATCGTTTTATAAAAACCTTTAAAGACAATTCTGGGTACACTTTTGCGTATATATATATATATATATATATATATATATATATATATATATATATATATATATATATATATATATATATATATATATATATATATACATATGCGTGTGCATAAATTTATTTTTTCTCCCATGTTTTTTTTAATATGCTTCCGGAAATATATTACAGAAACTTATGAAAAAAAGCTGTTTTTGAGGTTCTTATAGCCTTTTTAAACGATAACTAGTATGAAAAATACAGGTGGCCGAGCGACTAATTTAATATTCCGGTTTTTTTTACTTATATGACTTGACAAAAAAAGGAAAAAAGGAAAATGGCATTTGGAAGTGAATCATAATTTTCGGAAAATATGACGCTGTCTGGGAATACGTTAGGGTATTCTGAGTGCAATATATGGTAGCATCAATTTTATAAATAAGTATGCTTGGTTTTAAAATTTTATTTCGCTTAATTACTATTGCCCCAACTTATTTTTTGATTTGCAAGATAGAAGTTGGAAAGAAATGGTAAGGCAGTTGTAATAAATAATGTAACTGGTTAGACGCTGAAGTGTATCAGAACAATAATGATATAAGTAATTACTTGCTTATATTTGTAGTGATTATTAATATGGTGTTAATCACCATATTATATCAGAAAACAAAAATTCGGACTGTTTTAGTATCTTTATATAAATAAAATTATAACAGCAATAAAAATAATTTCGACGACTTCAGTTCTATTAGTCCTCTGAGTATAGTGAGTAAGCAGAAGGAAGAAATATTAATTATTCGGATAAAACCAAAAGAAGACGAAAGAAATAGCGGCATTCTACGCACCAACAGCTTTCAGATTATTCATAACAAAATTATTCATTTAATCCTTGCTTGACTTACTGCTTATTGCGTTAATTAGAAATGAAAGCAAATAAAAAAATAAATAACAGATAAAAATACAGCAACAACATTAAAATACAATGAATGTAAATACATTAATAAAACGCAGTGAAGATAATAAACTGGAGTCAATGATCTTAACCCTGAATTGAACCAGGATAATGAGTCGGGTTGTGGTAGTGCATCTCTAAAAGCGCGTGGGTAATCGGGGATCGCAAACGGTTGTGTGTAAGTGCATAAGGAGTATGAAATAGCGGGTGTTTTCATATGCACGCATAACAAGGCTGGTACACGAAAACGGTGCAAATCTTAACAATAATGGGTTGCCAATGTAACTTGTTAATAATTTCAGTAAATACAGTGTCAGCTGCAAAAAGGAAAGACGAGAAGTACATGTGAAAATTTTATCGAAAGTTTTAAAATAAGGAAATCGTATAAATCTTTTTAATATTTTCTCCAATATGGGGACATAAATTATGTCATACAAAGATTAAATAACCGAATTCGTTTTCAGATTGCTGCTTGGAACGAGCTATTTGATACCGGTTATTTGATTACATGTAAAAATATATAGAGATAAGAAAGCTCAGTGTATCTTTATGGTCTAAGATAAAGATGTTCGATAAGAATTGAATAAAACAATGACGGTGTTTGAACTGAATGAAGACTTAATTTATGGAGGGTATATTATATTATTATGGAAAATCTCCATTAGCTTGTATAGCATTTAGATATCACGTTAGAAAAGTATTAAAAGTGAACTGAAACAGTTTGTATAAATTATGGATCAACGTTTTGATGACTGTAAATTTTAGATTTTCATTTCAGGATTTATTGAAGTTAGGTTTGTAAAATTTGTATGACGAGTATTTTATTAATGCGGTAATGAGTATTTAACTTTGTATAGTAAATAAGTATTGAGCTCTCTGTTATTCTTTAGTATTTAAATCTATATAGTAAATAAGTCTTATGTTAGAAAAGTATTAAAAGTAGTCCAAAATAGTTTACGTAAATACCTGAGATTTTTAAAAGATTTTTCAGCGCTCTGCCGTTACACATAAAATAAATAAATAAAATATATATTAGTTACTTTAAATTGTTATGTACGAATGTTTTTTTCCTGGGATTTTAGATTTAAATATAAATAAAATAATGATAAAAATAGCATATATCATATGTATAAATAAAGGTGTCTCACCGCCGAATTCAAACTCGAATATCTCGGCAAGCAACGGGGCTAGGGAAAGAGGGAGGATGGCGTTCGGTAGCTCATGGGCTCGGATTTTTAGTCACCATATTCCAGCGGTGTGGTACATATCGCGCGTACGCTGTGAAAGCGTATTTCTGCAACTGGTTTCCTGTTAGTGAAGCGCGATACAAGTTTTGTAACTGTTTTTAAATCCGGCGATTTAATAATGGGCCCAGTGTTCAGTTCATCAAGTTGTGGGTAGCGAAGTTTCGAGCGACAGGATGTGCACTAAATCATTCAAGTGGTCCTCGAAATAGACCTGTGCGATCAATTGAAAACATTAACCGTGTCGCCGCTTCAGTTGGGCAGCATCCACGAAGATCAATTATAAAACATGCTGCCTTTTTGAATATACATCGTCCAAGTCTTGGCTTAAACATTTGGATTTAGACTTAAAATTACATCCCTAAAAAACGGATCGTTCTTTGATCGTATCGTAAAATACGGATCGTTCAAAAAATCTAATCTGAAGACTACAACAAGCGGAAAATTTACTGTCAGAAAATGTCAGGGATTTTTTCGGAGGAAAATGGGATGGACAATGTTTATTTTAGAGACGAATCACACTTTCATCTTGAAGGTTACGTCAATCGTCAAAATTGTCGTTACTGGTCATCCAGCGATGACCAGTAACGACAATTTTTTGACGAATCCAAAGGAAAAGCATCAGAAGGTATTACAACGCTGTTGTATGGTGCGCAATATCGTCTAAAAAATTATCGGGCATTGTTTTGTACCGCAGCTATGAGAGAAGGATGTCGACCGATGTGTAGTTTCAGCAAGATGGGCCATTGTCACTCAGCTACGGACACAACTAGAGCGATATTTCCGGGAAAAGTTATAAGCTGATTTGGGGACATAATTTGGCCACCCAGATCGCGCGTCTTAATCTCAGCTGATTTTTTTCTATGGGATTATCTTAAAGCAAAAGTTTTTGATATGTATCTTAAAAATTTGGAGCAGCTGAAGGCTGAAATAACGGAAGAAGTGAGAGCTCTCTCAGTGAAGTTCTACGTTGCGTCATTGCAAATTCTTGCTTACGCTTCGAGGCGTGCATTTGCCGTGATAGAAGACATCTTGACGGTGTCATATAATATATTGTATATAAAATTTGTGAAAAAGTGTCATTTAATTTACTATTGAATATATTTGGCGTTAATTTTGCAGAAATTCATTATTCACAATTAAATGAAACTACGTGATGTAGTATTATTTCTACTTTCTTTAAGTTCTTTACCACGACCTAGGTTTCGTTGTATTACAACATCTTCAGGTGGGCTATTAGTAAAGTTAGAAAGAGAGCAAGATCTTTGCTAATAGCCCACTTGAAGATAGTGGTAAAAAACTTAAAGAAAGTAGAAATAATGCTACATCACGTAGTTTCATTTAATTGTGATTAATTTACTATAATTAAAATATTATAAATACAATAATTGGTTTTTAATTATTATTTAAAGTGTAAATTCCGCGCTGAGATATATTTTACTTTATACCTATTTCCATTTACTACTTCTGTTTAAATCATACGAATGTATAGTTCAAGCCAAGTATTTGAGTTTCCAAATAAATATAATAATTTTAATCCCTTTAAATCTGATTCCTGAGCGGATCATAGTACCTTTATGGAATTACTTAAGGTTACTGAAGACCCGTTTCCCTATAAATAATACCCAACTATCAATTGTCGTACATCCCGACTTCAGTAGAGCTTTTAATTCTGTAGCCTTTTATTAGCATGCTTGAAATTAGTGTACTTTCCTCACACTTTACTGGCATAGTTTCAATCTAATTTGTACCAATATAAGCAAGCTGTTGGATCTGTAGAAAATTGTTCCGAAGTGGCTGACTTAGTAGTTGGTATTTCCCAAAGCTATTGTTATTGATAGTAGGAAAATCCATTCCAGGATCGATACTCATCATGTGCCAAAAATATTACTAAACGATGCAGTTATCCAATTCTCTTCAGTTGTAAAAGACTTGGGTCTAGTGATTGATCAATTTGTTAACGTGCGGATACAGGTTAATGATGTTAGCCGTCGAATCTTTAGCACAATATACTCTCTTAAACGTCTTCAACTTTTGATTCCCTTTGAAATTAAAAATCCACTTATGTCAAACACTCTTATTGCAGCTACTAGACTGTGGAGGTACTATCCTGATATTTCAGACTAACTGCTTAACAAACTTCAACGCCTTCAACATTTCTGTATTAGTTACATTTTCAGTTTCAGAAATCTGATCACATCTCTGAGTTTAGAAAGCGGATATGGAGATTTGAGAGCAATTTCCGGTACAATTTTCACACTCGTCGCCGCTTTATAATGTCTTGAAAAATCCTCACATTGCCTCGGTCTATATTCTGAGTAAATACTCGCGTTTTTTAGACCCAAAAATACCTTTTTTCATCAGCGTTTGTTTACTGTTAATGCTGTTAAGTTATGGAATAAACTCAATTTTGACACCAAATTTTCACCGTCCATTTTATGCATTTAAAAGTTGTCTGATAAAATCATACTTTCCCTAACTTTATTTTGCAGATATCGTAATCTTTTGTAAAATTATCTTTTTTAAAAATGTCGCCTTATATGAGACGAAGTACAGCAATCCGAAGTGTAATCCGAGGAAAGAGCCGATTAAGAAGAACCGGAAAATAACAAAAATAGAAATTTTATGAAACTTAAAAAATTATATTTCAGTTTCGTTGTGCTATAAGAGATGAAAATACAAGCAGGAAAGAAGGAAAGTTCTAAGCATGTGCTTGTCTCCTACTCTAGTTGACTTAATCTATTCTCGCCCGTCGATAGTAGATGACATTAGCACTATATGTTATAAAATTAAAAAAAATATTATCATTTACCCGCCATCTGAACTCGTTCCGATGTACACTATACGTCTCGTACATCAATTATCGTCGGCCAATAATAATACTGCATCAGATCACAAAGTGTGTGAATTTCGATTTGCATAGAACTCAAGCATAGATAAGTGCAAACATTCTACTGATAACGACAATACATTTTATTTGTTTTTCTTTGATTAAATTCCTGTATAGATGCAAAGAAATCGAGAAACATGACGTTTTCACCCAAAAACCTACGACTCATATTCAACTGAAACCATGTCTTCCCATTTTTTTTTATTCTTTAAGAAATAAAATCTTTAAAAACAGTTTCCATTTATGTATGAAAAAAAATTATGTAGCATAATTAAGGTATGTGGCGTCATTAAGACTTAAATAAGCAATATAAGCAATAGTGCATTTAAAAGTTTAAATTAACTGTTCATGAAAGCACCGCGAATACTTGTTCCTAAAGAAAAGTTTTCGAAACGAGTAATTCGAGGGACTATCTCGGAAATATTGCGAGCGCCGTGAGCTACGACGAACTATGTGTTGTCGGTTTCGAGTTTGTTTCACGAAATGAAACGGGGATGGAATGGGATGAGAAATACTTGAGAAACAAAGTTATGTGGGCGATAATCAATTTCATAATTAGGGACACGTACCGGAAATGTTCGAACGGCACCCAATTGCTCTCTCTAGATTGTATGGCCATATGTTTGTCACCTCTTCCTAATTCCCAAATTATTTATGCTACATACGTGAACCTAATAGATATTGCAGAAGTAACTACAAATTTGCTACTAAAAAAATAGTTTCAAAATTTGATAGAAACAGGGGATCCTACTTGCTTCTGATTGGCTAAAGCTGTTTACACGTTTTATTATAATTGGTCAACGGACGCACTAATCACATTTTCTTCAAATCTTAATTGTCGAGACTGTGAAAATATCGATAAACCATTGTTCGATAGTATTTCTTTACCGAGCTACGTACTATCTTAATATCGAATCGATTTGTTTCTTAACACTTGGTCCAACTAATCTTAATAATAATATTGTATGTCCCACCATGACTTCTGCGCCAGTTAATGACATTTTGTGATTCAATGCGTTCGCGATTGTAACTTAAATGCAACTGATATTCAATTTTTCAAAAGTAGAACACATGTCGGATTTATCCTGAGTACGGCTAGTGGAGTTGCCCAAGTATGACGCGTCCCCACTGGACGCGTCATACTTGGGGTCGCCATAAGTGGTTTCCTGGTCTATGGCTATGTACGTAATATTTTCATGTGTTATGTAAAAGCTAGGTCAAATTAAAATTTAGCAAAGAACTTTTATTTCGGGTCCTTAGTACAAATTTGTGATAAGTCATAGAAAAGAGAGCTAGAAGAAAAGTTGGAAAATATTTTTTCAGTTGTGGTTTGAACTTGTGGCAATTAGTGAAATTTAGTATAACCTCATAAAAATATGATAATTTAGTATTACTTCAATGTGATAATTTAGTGTGTGGCCTAGGAAATAAGATATGTAGGATACTGGTTCAGATTAATTATGATTATAGCTTTGAATAAAAAAAAATATCTTTTACTTAATTAATGTTGACAAATGAAACTACGTGATGCAGTAATATTTCTACTTTCTTTAAGTCCTTCACCACGACCTAGGTTTCGTTGTATTAATAAACCTACCTATACTAATTATTGAATATACTAATTGAAATTATTAATACAACGACCTAGGTTTCGTTGTATTAATTATTTCAATTAATTAATATTAAAAATTGCAAAACCTAAAGTTTTTATCATCATACCAAATTTCAAATTTCTATGACAAACGGTTTCTGAAACGATATCTTTCTAAAATATTCGTGTAGATTATCAGAATAAACAGGTATTGTTCTTTTATGTCGCAAAAATGATATTGTAATGCAATTTTTTAATAAAATCCTCGGAAAGTGCTCAGTTTATGACCGATTGCCACAAAATTTCCGTTATTTATCGATAAAAATAAAAAAAATTTAAATATATAGTTCCCCTTGTTTTCCATTTATCTATTTTGAAATATTCCAATTTTTAACATTATGATTTTTGTTATAAAATTTACAAAATGCTCAAATAGAGTCATATAATATACCACTCACTGACAGACTCATCACGAAATTATAAAGTTAATATACTAGGAATATGACACTTTTTTTCTTGACTTCAAGGTATTCCCAAAGAGAGGTTTTTTTTTCAATTTCAACACAAAGATATGAATTGCAATTTTGAAACATGTGATGTTAGAGACATGAACATTTATATTTAAACTCTCCAATAGAAACAAAGAAACACTCGTTAAGGAAATCACTATAATAAAGCGAATAATGTAAAATGCGGTCCCCGTCCGGCTGCCCGCCCCTGCTTCGTCTGGTCCCCTTTTTGCCCAGACGAAGCAGGGACGGGCAGCCGGTATTATATAAAAAAAAACAATTATTTAATTTCCGATTCCAAATTTAACCAGATTCAACGAGGGGCGGTTAAACTGATATCTCGTACCACCTTCACCTCGAATCGTAGCTCGAATAATACAAATGCGGATATCTCTCGAAACAAGTTTTTTAATAAAATTGCCGATCGCGGGCGATCTTTGAATTCTTTATAACGTGCTCGCTGATTGTTATTAAAATACTTCATGCGCTTCTCTCTTGTTCCGAACAAGATTAATCTAATTACAATTCATTTGATACAAGTTCGAACATGACGCTGTATATTTTCGCGGTGCGGCGTTGCTATTATTAGAAAACACGAGCACAAAGCACCGTTCGAAAAAATTTTGAGAAAGTATAAATAAATGTATTGAGCTACGACTTATTGAAATTTCAACTTCATCACAAGTGTACGGAATTTTGCTACGTAATTCAACCCTATTATTAATGTCGACTATTCTATCGATCTATTATTGATATGCATAGTTGAAATGTTTGAACTTAGGTCACTTTGAAATCAATGTATAAATAAAACCTGTTAAGTACGTGTAGAACTCTCACCATGAAGATTTTGTATACAATTTTGTATGTTGAATATTTTTGGTGTTAATTTTGTAGAAATTAATTTTAATTTAATTTTTCACAACTAAATGAAATTAGGTGATGTAGTATTATTCCTACTTTATTTCAATTATTAGCCACAACCTAGGTTTCGTTGTATGACAATATCTTCAAGTGGGCAATTTGTAAAGATTCTTAAAAATATCTTTGCTAATTGCCCACCTGAAGTTGTTGTCATGCAGCTAAACCTAGGTCGTGGTAAAGAATTTAAATAAAGTAGAAATAATACTACATCACGTAGTTTCATTCAGTCGTGAAAAAATTAATTTTGTATGTATAAAAGTCCAGGATACTATTCAGGATAAGAAATATTTCTTTTTATTTATTTACAAATATTAATTATTAAATAATATCAAATATAATGTCCAGTTTATCTTTTACATGCATAATAAGATAGACGTAATTTTTTTTATAGAAAATGAGTTTCAAAATGATTTCTATTGTTTTTCCTTTGGTAACATTTAGTAACTACTTTTTTCCAAAATTTTAGCTGTAGAAGTTTCCCTGAAAGATGGAGGAGTAAACATATTTTTATAGCAATTTTCAATGTTATCTTTAGGACCATTTATATAAAATGGTTTTGAAATACTTCTAACTTCTTTTAATTGTTTTATTTAACAACTCTGCCAACCAGCAGCACACCAAAGTTTGCAAGTAGATTTTTTTATATTCTTACGAAATAAACAATTATAATTATATTGAAACAATTACATGAAACGATTATATATCGGCCATACTAATGGCCTTTCTACTTCAAACGATTATATGGGGTCAATAGCGGCGGAGTTTTCACGTCAAACGATTTTTAAGAAAAACGAACATGTAGTTTCTGCAATTTTTAACTTATGTTCATGAAGAAAGGTTTATACGTAGCAAAATAATATTTTTCTATTTTTAAAGGTGTCTTTCCCCTCATTAGGAACTGGGTTTGAAAAAAAATGTTTAGCATATGTGGAGTATCATTAGATAGGTACTTTATAGTAAAGTTTAAGTTCTATTTGCCATTTTTCAGCCTCGTTTACGAAGCATTCAGCTTCAAATTTGTTTGTAAAGTGTCCCCACGCCTTTCTAACAAGACCATGTAAAAATGTGGAAAATTCCAAAAATGGATTTTGGTAATTCTAACATAGATACGTTACATCTAATAATTTTATTAATTCTTAATATGTACACTTGTATGTAAAGATATATTACCTCCAAATACATTTGTAAGTCTATGAAATATATTCTTACATTGTATTTCCAAGCTATTTAATAATTAAAGTTATCATTAAATATTAGTTCCTCAATTTATCGATTCAAACAGTTCTTATACGTTTAAGAGGCCCCATAATTAAAAGCTTATCTAAATGGTTAGCCGCCATTACTTGTCGTAGAAGTGTACGACTACGGCTTAAACCGGTAATGCAATATCCTACGACAGCTACGACCGACGTTGCGCCGTAACCTATCTGCTACGACCGCTATCAAAGCTGATAGCCGCAAGTTTTATGCATTGATTTTGCCCTTTTCTCGACATTGCTTGTCGACTTAAAGGAAACGTTTTGGTGATTTATGCAATAAATAAAATGAGAAATGATAACGCAGATATTTAACTTTATAAATTAAATGTGATAGCGAGTACCGGAAAACGTGGATTGGTTTGATTTATAATATTTAATTTACATCATATTAATTTCATTTAAAACGTATGAATTTTAAATACAACAAAAACTCTTAGCAAAGAATCTTTGCTAATATCCCACCTGAAGATGTTGTAATACAACGAAACCTAGGTCGTGGTAAAGAAATCAAAGAAAGTAGAAATAATACTACATCACGTAGTTTCATTTAATTGTGAATAATGTAAATAAATTGATGTGGTCATTCATTTTTCTGTTAATATTGAACTATGTCAATTTTGCAATTATTAGTTAAATAGGCAATCCTAATATCTATAAATCACATATGAAGTTTAATATTTGGCACTAAATTCAATCGTTGGTAGACTGTGAGAGTTTGAAGTTTCACGGAATTGGTGGAACCACTTTGAAAAAAGTCCTTTTGAACAAAAAATATGAATAAATTTCTTATTCATGTTCCATGATACATGTACCAAAATTAAACTAGTTTTATAGAAATATGAATTTCAAGTGGTTTTTTCGATCTTCCTGTGAAGCCTGCAAATTTCGTAGCTTAGTGGGACATGTGGTACTTGTAACTTACATTTGTGTATGGGGGATACCATGAAACGTAACGTGCACTTTGTTTGATCTTGCTGGTTTCAACGGTTCCGTGGAAAGAGTATTTACCAAATATTATGCAAAATATTCTCAGTTTGCATGGAAAAATACATTTCTCATTCGTCTGATTGACAGTTTAAATAAAACTTTGAAAGTACTTGTTTTTTCTCATTTTCTCAATAGGATATTTTAATTCCTAATATTTTGAATTGAACTCCTCAATAAATTACGCTAAAATGTATATTCCACATTTTGACATGGCGACCAGCATCAATTTGTGTATTGATATTATACAGTAGGTAGCTGGCGAATAGGCTCACATGAATAATTCATTCTTATGTTTGCAAATTTAAAAACGCATACTAACTACGGGCGACAACATGCATGGAATACGAAACAATGCTGAAATTGGATCTCAATAGCGCTCGCCCCGAACCCGCCGCCTTTCGCTCGCAGGCGCCCTACGGTCGATGGCGCGCCGCGTCCATGCATTCCTAAGAAAGCAATTTCCATACATTACGCGTCGCCCAGGTGTCCGCGATGTGCCTTCATCGCCGCGTTCATGCGCGAGTTGCTCCCGAGCGGTATCGCATCGCGCCCGCCCGCGAAATAATAAGATTGCGAAGCTGCTTGTCCGCTCACGAGGACTTTACTTATTTTCGTCGTTTAGTCTACCTCCGAGCTGGAATTATCCCACGTCGCGGTCCTTTACCTTTGTGTAGTTTTTCTCATTAGTTTAAGTTATATGCAGAATTTAAATTTGTTTACCGATAGAAGCATTTTCACTCTACAAAATCGACTAAGATAACATATTTTATTAAAGTTTATTTATAAGATGTGAATAATTCAGGAGACGCAGAAAGGAAAGTATTCTCTATTTTACGTAGCTAGTGATATTAAAGCACATTATTTTAATGTCATTAGTAACATCATTACGGATTAATGTTACGATCTCCGCGTCAAAATACATTTTCTTACAATATCACTTTTTGCTTTATTTTTATTATTTTATGCGTATGTATATATACACACACACACATATATATTATATATATATATATATATATATATATAATATTCTGATTGATTTACTATTTGGTTATATGGTCTGAATTTAGGATTAATTTAAAATTTCAGTTTAAACAATTCGGTTATTTAGTTTTTCCTTAAAATAAAAAATTAGGTGGTTAAAAAATCTTAAATACTGAATATTTTTTCTTATGTAACTATTTATAACATTTACAGCAAATGGTTTTTGTTTTAAACCTTGTAACTTTCCGAAATTGCTTTATACGAAAAATATATTTATTTCAAATCACTATGTAATTTTCTTCCTTGACAAAATATAAATCGTTGCAGATAATTTTAGATTAATACCTTCTGATACATGATAGTCACGATGAATATAATTAGTGAAATAATTTATTATTTAATCAACGGATTATCAACAAGCTAAAATGCATCAACACGCGTTCATAAAAATATTATCTAGGATAATATGAAGTACCTGCGTTCTTGTTTCTGACGTTTTATATTTTTCATTCAATATAATATGATTATTATAATACACAAATATGCTTAAGAATTTGGATTCAATTTTCTTAAAAGAAGTTGGTTTAGTTGAAAAGTTTGTAATATTATGATAAAGTAATTATTTTCCAGTATCTGGAATTTCTCTATGATCGATCACATAATCAAGATAGCAAGTATATTTATTTATTAATGAGCGGTGAATACACATTACATGACGTTATTAGTGGTGAAACCTAATATTAATTACATTTTTTATTCAATCGCTAATGAATTTTTCAACTTAGTACAAATATCGTACTGTTTCACGCATTCACCATTATGCACAATAGTGAGTGTGTAAAATAGTGAAAGTGCAAAACTTAAAGGTTATGTGACTGTGGCTTATACACGGGTTCATATATGTCTAGTCGTGTAATGTAGGTATAAATTAGCAGCACAGGTGATGTCGAGAAGTAATATGGACGTAAGCTTAGGTCTTGTGACTGTGTTCAATATGTGTAGTATTCTAGATTTATTTAAATTCAATACCATGTTATGTTTTACATGCATTCATTTGACAAAACTGTTATAAATCTGTCAAGTTACCTATTTAATAATACTATTTTCAATTCTTTAATTAGCTAGGATTCTCGATCCCTTGTCTTCTATTTTAGTTAGAATTCTTCCTTCTATAACATTAAAATCTTAAACAATATTTGAAAACAAAATATAGTACAAAATCTTGAAATCATCTGCAAAGAACGTCGATATAGAACAAGATTTCTCCGCGAAATTCTTCCACAAAATATATTTTACGAAAGGTTCTGAAAGGGCTTCACAAGAGATTACGTACAGCGGATTAGGTAATACAGACACTGAGCGTATGGAAAATATTAAGGCTGGCATTTTACCTATCAGTAATCTATAAAGACGACGTTATGAGTCGCTTCGCTATTGAACGCGCTTACGTATGCGAGTATACATGTGGATAAACGCCATGCGAGCTGATAAGAAATTAAGGATGGAGCTATTAATAAGGAATTATGGAAATTGTTAAACAAATGAAATTGGTAACTTACAGCGGGTTCAATTCTTGTCAAATATATGAAACTAAGTTAAGTTTAAGCGATGTTGTATTTTTGTTACCTTAAGATAAAATTGAAATGGATTTAGGTACTGTTTGTTAAATTTCTCATCTAATCTTTGAAATGTAAAATTCACATAATTAAAACTGATGTCAAGACCATTTTTTCTATATTTTAAGCTTTAATTAAAAATGAAAAAAAGACCAAGCATATGAGTCTAAAATTGAAGACGCTGTGAGTATTTGATTAACGGATGAATGGGCGCGAGAACATGACGAATGCATTCTTTCACCACGGAACCGCAAAAAACTAAACAATTTAAATTTATGTGGCACCATTCATTTTCACTACTTACAATATTACCTCCCATTTCGAGATTGCAAGCTGTAAAGAGCACGATATGAATAATTCATATTTAAAGTCATGTATATTATTTATTAAGGACTTGGCGTAATTGGCAATCGTGCTACATAGTGTTCATTAACGAAAATTACATATTTTATGTCAAATAAATTTTGTTTTTTCTAAGATGAACGAAAATTTGTTTTCTAACGGTGTGCTGGATATGCAATAAAGGCACATATCTGGTACTCCCACATTTCAACAAACTTACCTCGACATTCTGTTTTAATGAACGAACGGTTTAGTAATTTTTAGATATAAGTAGATAAAAATAGTTTGACAATAAAATTTATACAGATAATGAAATATAGCCTACCCTTAACAAAATGCTCGGGAATCTAAACAAAGTTTACCAGTAGATCTCAAAATGAACATGAACAAGAGAAAGATCATATCTAAAATCCGTGCCATACCTGTACTTGTAATGTTAGGTATGCGGTTCTCGAAAATGTTGACCACAATATATACCCAGGACAAACTGTCTAATGAGGTAACTCTAGTTTCAAAAAGAAGACGCAAATCGCAGAATTCGACTTGGCTGAGCGGCGATCGGGAAACTTCACCTATCTTCTTGTACAAAATACGCTAATGTATGAACAGGAAAGTATTCAATGGATGCGTTTTGCCAGTAATGATATACAGAAGTGAGATGGTGATTGTTAGTGTTGCTCTGTTAAAAAAATACCTTAACAAGCTATGGAAAAACTATGCTCAGACTTTCTCTATGAAGTATGATCGGTGAAAAGGAGATCAGTATTCGAACTAAAGTTATCGAAGTAAGTTTGTTTGATACCTGAACTGAAGTGACAATAGACGGTCTACATGTTGGGCAAAATAGACAATGGTTGAGGAAGCAAAGTCCTTGAAGGGATGCACTAGCACTACTTCTTAATTAAACAAAATTTATTTTTCCTCCAGTAAACTATTTTGTGATTTTTATAATGTTATCTGATAATATTCGTATTTGAAGAAAATTATCGAAAAACAAAATTAAAAGCGATACCAAACTCCCAAAAAAACCTAAATAAATATTTCTTAATTCCTGTGAATAAAAAAAAGTGATCCTAAGCTAAGTTTAATTTTTCATGACAAAAAACTATAAATGTGACTATCTGTGCTCCGCAGTTTTAAATGCTTAGAATTATTTTAATGATACTGCTTCGCCTTCCGCGCTCACTAAATGTTCCGCACCATCAATTATCAGGGTCGGGATTATTTCGGTGGGAATTCTCAAAATGATAAATTAATATTTTACATGAAATTAATAAATAAACCCACCTCTCGCTTAGTTTCAATAGTGTTCCATGACTTCTGCCACATTTTTAATAACGCATTACTCCTGTAATACGCATTTACGCATTACTCCTGTATTGTATCATGATGGTGTATATCCTCCCCACAGTATGAGCTTCCAAACAAAATAAATGCTTAATCCTCCCCACAGTATAAGCTTCCATACAAAATAAAAGAAAAAAAAAATTTAGATTGTACTCGTCGATTCAAAGATCAGTGCGAACAAACAAACAAAAGAACAAACTTTTCACTATATATATTAGTATGTATCTGTCGGTTTCCTTCAGAAAACGATTTTATGAGTTATACTTTTGTTACTACCGAGCACTTGTTACAAAATCGACAATAGTATCTTTTGTTTTAATTTGATTTGAGTCGATTGAAAAGTATCATTAATTAAATGTGTATATATATATATATATATATATATATATATATATATATATATATATATACATATTTATGATTTTCATCCGACTGGTGTTATATTGATATAACAGTATATTCATATTAAAAAGGATTATAAGTATATGGAAACTTTTTTCTGAATTTCATGTAACTTAGTTATAGAGATTTTGCCGAAAATATCTATAAAAATATAACTGCAATCACCACTTCCCCACTTTTCTATTCTGCTAAAATTAAAATTATGGAAAAATAGTGTTACTGGAGGTCTAACAAAAGTTTCTCGAAGAACTACGGTGATAATTTTACATAAATCTAATAGTTTTTAATAACTTCTTGATATTTTTGTGCTTATGAAAAATATACCAGGCCGTATGTTTGTATGGAGAAAAATAATATCAATATTTTAAAATAGTTAGATAGACATAGCGTGTACCCGTAAACGTTTACAAAAATGTAAAGGGGACCTTTTTGGTGCGAATTCTATCCTTGTTTGACATAGTTTTTATGACCGTTTTATTAATCGGATTTCAAAAAAGAATAAATGTAAATATTAACAAAAAAAATTAAAAATTCGCCATCTAAATACAATAAAAAGTAAGTGTTAATACCTTTAGGTAAAGCTAGGCCATCTCTTTGCGGCTATTACAGATAATATGATTCGCTTCTGACTTTCTGGTAAGTGATGAAATTAAGACGATACTTTAGATAGTTAAATTGTAATACTACATAAAAATACTCTGGAAAAGCACTATTTCAAATTGTCTCGATCATAAATCGATCATTGAGACATAAACGGAAACGGATGACTGCTCTGTAAAAAAGTTAAACAGAAGCAAGTTTAAATGGATAATTCATTGAAGATGTGCAGTATGAATATGCGATGAGCGGTATTGTCCCGCGCCCCGGTGTCGTGCACAGATGTGACCATGTTATTTTTTGCTCCAGCTACGCTATAAAGTGGTCTGTTGCTACGACACCGACAGACGCTGCGAAGATTGTCTCTACGCGTACGTGATGCATTTACTACGGGGGGATGTTGCGCGTGCCAACTGCAGATGTCACTTGAGTTTAGCGTCTACTCGCGGCAGGGCGGCAATAATTCATTGTTTTAGCGACTCCCTCACGCAAAAGAGGCTGCTATTTTTTCGAGACAATTTTTATTCTCGTATATATCTCAAATCCACTAAATATGAAATACATAAAAGTTGTTTTTGTAAAGAAAAACAACACTTAATGGATTAGGTACACACCAAAAATGTAAATGAAAGCAATAGTTTAAATATTCGCTTAAGCTTTAGTAACGAAATAGTTGTTATACTAAATAATTTCAGCAAATATAAAAGTGATGATTCTGTAAATACATAGGAATTTTAGCGCTGGTGAAAGTGATGAAACAAAGTCAATTATAAAATAAACCCGTTATAAAAAAATAATATATCACCACATGCCATAATTTCCACTGTGAACTTGAGTTAGATATCGTAATGTAATTGTGGCTAAAAGAAATTTGCCTATAACTGCTCATGTCTAAATTAAAATCTATTCAAAATTAATTAAAATGGAGAATAGGGCCAGAGACCTTACTTTTCTAAAAAACTTGTTAAAAATATTATTGATCCCAAAAAACTTGGAAACGACAATGATTTCCAAAACTGTCACGATGCCTTGTCGTACAAGTAATACAAATGGTATTATTTTTTAAATAACAAAGTAATATATGTGATTAAAATACTTGTTTAACTGAAAGCACGTAATGGAGTATTTTTTGAGACGTTTCTATGTCAAACAATTTTTTTAAATTGCAGAATGGGATATTAAAAATTATGTAATATGAATTTTCTTATATACTTAATCTGCGTGTTTTGTTAAAGAAAGCTCTAATTCATCTTGCAATGTAAGAATTGAAAAGAAAATTAGTGATTTCTGTTAGAAGCTATTATACCATCCCTACGAGTTGACGACTGTGAGCCAGTACTTGGCTGGTCCACACGTGAATATTCATAAAATAATAAACAAACATGAAACAAAAATCTTTGTTCATTTCTAGTGTTCCGTGGCAAAATTACCAAAACGGACAGTGTATATAAATGTGTTCTTTTGTCCATTCGTCTACTACAGGTGGTTTTCAACGGAAAAAATTGAAATTTAGTATAAAGACATAGGCGAAAAAACTATAATTTAGTACAAAGGTAGAGACGAAAATTTTGATATTTAGTATAGTGGTTCAATTATATACTTATTGAAGCACAAAATTAATATTGTATGTAATGTATATTTTTATGAATTTATTTACAATATTTCTCTGGAAAACCTTTAAAAATTGCTGTCCTCCGCACTTATCACTAAAAAGCACGTTCAGAAAACTGTGAAAAAAATCATAAACATTGGGAATTAGTTGTATCTACACCTAATTTCCAATGTTAATAAACGAAAATTATCAATATTATAAAAAAATTAGCGTAAACAATTTTTGTAAATCATTTAATTGTTTATTTCTTTATAATTGCTGAAATATTGGTTTCAGAAATAAAGTTTTTCAACAAAAAATATTTCTCACGATATAAGGGAAACCTTTTGATTAGGCTCAGTCTCCATTCAGCTCCGCGCTTATGTGAAATGATACGGTATTGGTGTGGTCGGCGGAGGATAGCGCGAAAATGGGCGCTTTTTAAGCACATTGTCGGAGTGCGGTACTACTGATATTTAAACGGGGGGCTGATCGCAATGAACACTACTTGTGCAAGTATAGCTTGCGTTTAACTGATTTTTTGATATTGGGCAAGTTTTATGTACATGTTTGCTTTTTCTAACATGTTGTTAACAGACTAGAAATAATATTTATAAAAAATATGAAAAGAATTGTAATAAGAATCCTATATAAGTCTTTCAAAGTCTTTCGAAAAATTAATGACGGTAATATTTTATCACGATGCATCTATCTTTATCTCGTAAACGCGCGTTTTGAACATGATAACTAATTTAATAGTTGACGATTAAGTTTTCACAGATTTCTTCTTTGTAAAAATTACCAAATTTTGAATATTGTGATTTTAAATCAGAAGGTTTTTTCAACGGAAAATATTCGGAACAAACCAACGCCGAACAATAGTATTATTCGAAATGGAACGTAACTGGACCTTAGAGCAAAGAAACACATAATAACAGCTTTAATATACTTTATTTTTAACATATTTTACGTAAATAAATTAAGTCAACTGAGTTCTTATCTTTTACATTTCTAACAACTACAATAAATTCAATTGCAGCATAATAGCAGGAGGCGTGCTAAACTCGTCGCCGTTAAAATCTGTTATATCTTTCAACGGGATTAGCCTCGTGTAAACTAATGTAATTATGAGACGGCAAGGCGTAATGTACTAATGTACCGCATCTATCTTATCCATCAGCCACAATTCTCCGGTAGTCGCGAAGTTGGCGCCCGCAAGCGCTAACTTCCGAGCGGTGCTAAGGATTGAAAAGGCTCAGGAGCAAAGCGCAGGGTGGGCGGGCGTACCCCGGACGTGAATAGTGTCTGTCGTTTTAATTAAATATAGTTTTCAGTTTCGTGTCGCTAAGTTTCCACATTTGATTTAATGAATTTAGAATGTTTTAAATTTCCACACCTTAGATACTAACTGTTCATTCATGAAAAGGTACACAAATCGAATTATCAGAAAATTCTCATTAAGAGTAGGAATTAATTGAAAATTACAAACTTTTGCCTGTTGAGATACTAGTTATAGTATGTAATTAGAAAAACTAAAACTAATATAATTGTTTTTTTTTCTTACTCTTGTTGCTGAAGTAAAATACTGACAATTAAACGTTTTATTAACGCTTCCTGTTGAGAGTGTTTTAATATTTTGCAAAGGAAGTTGTTAGTAAAAATAAGTAATGAAATGTTAGTTACGAAACATATTTAACCGGTGAAATATTAAGCATTAGAATGTGTGGCCCGTCACCGCAGTACCGCTAATTTTTCAACCATATCTATGAAAAATATGTCAAAATTCTGGAAATTTTATTAGAAGGCTAAATTAAAATGTTTCCGGTTAATTTGCATTAATGATTTCAAGAGATACAGTTAACTATGGAAACTTGCTTAAAGCGTTTTAAACAGGCACTTCATCGGTTTAATATGTTTTGTACCTATTCATTAATTATTATTCACTAACAACTTCTTGTACAAAATATTAATATACTCTAAACACGAAGCATTAACAAAAGGTTTAATTTTCATTATTTTCCATTACCATAGGATTTCAAAGAAATAAAAGTATTTTATTAGTTACAGTTTTTTTGTAATTATATAGGTACTATAAACAGTATCTCAATATATTAAAAAAATCGTTAAGTGCGATTCCGATATTCATCGTCCATCGAAGGTAACGTACCTTATTTGATATAAAATTGCTATATTTTAAATAATAAGTCATTACTAATACGGACTTTCTAGCGCAACAAATATTTAATGATCCTAACCTAACCTAAAATAACGAATTAGTAAATAAAAATATTTCAAAAACATGGAACCTGTAATCATCGTTTCAGTTATCTATGACCTTTCCGTGGACTTCAATAGGAAATCTAAAACAGAGACAATTATATCTAATTTTTTTTCAAATGATTCCCCTCATTATTTGTAGAATTTTAAAAGGTTTTTTCTAATATTTAACTTCCTCCTCCCTTTGAGATTTTTACGTAAATATTTTTACGTGTTAGCTATTCAGATATACTCTTTTAACTTCTTTTTCTACTCAGATATACTCCTGTAACATGCTTTATTACTGTACCAAATTTCAAGTTCCACGTCAAGTGCACATCATTCTAGAATGAGGGTTCCATTTTTCCTTTTGAGATACGGAATCCTAAAAATTTTAAAATTACTACTATTAATTGATATCTTCACCTGAAGTATCCACTTGCAAAATTTTGAGCAGGTAGGACTACAACTACGGAAACCGTTAGGTTATGATAGTCAAATAAATGGATATGACGAAGTCCAAGGTTTTTTTATTACACTAAAATGATGCATTCGATAAATACATATTTAAATAATGACGTTGCATTGTCACAAAGAAAATTACTAACATGCAAATATTTCTTAATCTAAGATCTCCCTAAACATTTACTAGTAGCTTAAAATAGTTAATGAACTTTATATAAATAAATTATAACATTTATCCTTATAGTGCTGGGTTAATTAGTTTTACACGTTCTTAATGAAGATGAATGGAATAGACGTTTGTCATATAGACAAAAAATAGGACGTAGTTGTTTCTTTTCGATCCAACAGACCTGTCCGTAACAATGTCTTTTTGAACTTCTTTATTATGAAACGACATCCGTTTCCGAGTTCATTTTAGTTCACTGTTACTTTAAACTAGAACTAATCTCACTATAATCATACGATTCGCTAGCTCACATGATGACCGACCGTGAACTGAGATGCGCTCGAAAACATATTTTGCGTCATCCTCTTGGGCACCTCAGGCATACCATTCAACTGTGACGACATATATTCGCGATCTTAAACCAATCTATCGAACGATCCTATAATAGTTTACCTTGCTCTTGCCGTATTAACTGTTTGCTGTTAACTGCTCTTGCCGTATAACACCCGCGCCAGTTTTTTAATTCGTATTTGACCTCCTATATCACGTTTTTAAAACAAAACGTCTCCACATAGTAGTGCCAGAATAAGTAATTTTACATTTTCTTTTAATAAGAAAACCATATTAAATGATTAATATATTCTTAAACAACACTCAATACCTAAGCTTGAACTACAAAATATCAGTAATTATAAAAATTTAAAAACGATTTTTATCGATAAATATATGTCTCTGATAAACTGAACGAAACTTTAATGATGCAGTGAAGAACAAAACTATTCAAAAGCAAAAGTAGCATAGCATTCTGGTGTAAAGTATCAATAAATAACTAATGAATGAAATTTTAGTTAATGACAAACAAAGAATTAATTGTGAATAAAATGTCGATATTCGACGAGAAGGCTTTGTATAATAAAAGTAATTGCGGGAGTAAAAAAACTATTATTTAGTTGTTTTGGTTCCGTTGAACCTATAAGTATTAAAGGTCAAACAAAAAACTTGTAACTGTGGTGAAGTGAAGGGGAAAGGAAAAGGTCGATAAAGATCTGGGTAGAGTAGATTTAATTTTGTAAAGAATCAAAAAATTATGTGGCTGAATGATATTGTATACAGAATTTTACTAACATTTTTTTATCCCCATTAATGCACTAATTACTCGGTTTCGGAATGAAATTTGAAAAAACCAAGGCCATGATTAATGGCATAAGACTAATGTCGGCAGCCTACTCCAAACTTGAGTTAGCCTTCAGCACAAAACTCAATGCTGAACAAGAGCAGTGTGTTTTGCCATTGTTCACATATGGAGCTCTGGGTGTTCACGAAGGATATACTCCATAAACTCCAAGTGACTTAAATATCAATCGGGAGAAGAATTATAGGCGTTTCACTGAAAGATGGTAAAAGAAACGACTGGCTAAGAGAGCACAGTAAATTTAACGATGTCACAAAACGGGTAGCGAAATTAAAATGAGAGTGACCTGGTCATATCGCCCGCAAACAAAGCTTGGGATACTGAACAGTTGTTGGATAGAGGCCATGGGGAGATAAATTACCACAAGGAAGATCACATATATGTTGGTATAACGACATCAAGAAAACAGATGAAGTGAAGAGGGTAGAAACTGCCCAAGACCGAGAAAGATGGCATCGATTGAAGGGGGCTTATATCTTAGCGGCTGAAAATTACTAAAGGGGAAGAAAAATTTACTAATCACTGATTTATTAATAATATTTTATCAGCAACTTATAAGCAAATGTTTCTAATTCGATTCGGTCAAAAGCTCGGATGCCGACTTGGTTGATTTAAATTTGCGAATTATTTTAGGCAAAATTAGTAAATTATCCTAATTTAGGGGTTTACTGAACTGATGTACCTAAACGAGAACACAAGCTACTCGAATGGAAAATTCATTAAGTCAACGTTTGAATCACGTGAAGAGAAATTGGCAAAACTATTCCATCATGAAATTGGTCTTTTACAAGCTGAAGTAGTAATTGGAATCGTCATCGCTTCACTCTGTATACGTATAAAACGTATACAGTATGTATACGCTTTTTTAAATGACGACCAAATCCAATGCCTCCTATTGGACTGAAAACTCGGTTTCATATTTTCCATCAACTTCCCTTACAAATCGAAACAAAGAAAATAACATATACGCAAAATGTACAAATAGTGATTTTTTCCACAATTGGACTGAATAAAATGATATTAAAAATCTTACATACTATTATGTTTTGCTATTAAGATCCTTGGATTCCAGGGCTAAGTTTGGAAATAGCTTTCGCATGTGTTTGTTTCCACATTTATTATCTTGTCTACTTTTATATTGTTTATGTTACTTAGCGATAATTTTCTCTTGCTCTAGTTTAATAATGCCTATTATTTTACATGCCTTTTTTATGCAATGTTTTGCGATTTGTGTACTTTTAGTGAAAGCTAAAAAATATGTAATGTAAATTGATCATTGATTGATCTTCAAAGTCGATTGATCTTCATTGAAAAATTGATTGATCTTCGTCAGTTTCAAAATATTAGAATGTAATTTTTCCTCGTCAAAGTAAAAAATGATTTTGTTTTAATATGATTACAACAGCTTTCTTTTCATAATTCATACTGTAATTCAACACACTTCTAGTGAAGAAAAAGCATCTACCACAATTAAATGAAACTACGTGATGTAGTATTATTTCTACTATCTTTAATTTCTTTACCACGACCTAGGTTTCGTTGTATTACAACATCTTCAGGTGGGATAATGCATTTCTACAAAATTAACGCCAAATATATTCAATATTTAAAATCTACCGTAAAACAATAAAATATCACTTTACTGAATAAGGAAGACGATTAAGTGTGCGTAAACTCGTACTCAGAATAGTTTATTTTGTGTTTTGTACTTGCGTCAATATAAAAAAAAAACAATAATCTAAAAGCTGAATAATTCCATATTGAATTACAAATAAATGATTTTCGGAATATAATTAATGATTTTTGCCCTATTGTGCTGTGAGACCTCCCTTGATATGCAATTCATGCCAGTACGTGATATTTGAAAGGAATTATTTTTTTATTGCATTAAGTTAAAAGTTTGAATTTCTACAGATCTGTGGAGTTATAGACTATTTGATATTACTTTCAACTTGATACTTTTAGTCGGTCCTTAGAAACAGGGTCTTCATAGACTAACATATAGAGGGTATACATTCTGAATTAAGGTATGCTAAAAATGTAACTTAAAAGGAATATAGGAATATATCCGGCATGAACTTATTTTGACATTGCGACATCACTCTATAACAATTATTGAATATATTTGGCATTAATTTTGTAGAAATTCATTATTCACAAAGCCTACCTGAAGATGTTGTAATACAACGAAACCTAGGTCGTGGTAAAGAAGGAAAGAAAGTAGAAATAATACTACATCACGTCGTTTCATTTAATCGTGAAAGTGGAAGAGAATAATGAATCCGTGGATAAAAGAGAAAGAAGAAAAATTAAATATCTACACTACTTAAATATCTCACAAATATAAAAAATAATAATTTCATTATTATTTATGAATAAAACTTTAATTTTATTTAAGACGTTTTCGCAGCGGACATTAATTTACCTTATTCAATCATATTCTCTATTTTATTGTAAATAATTATTTTTTCCCCGTGCGTAAAGTATTTTCATTTCTAAAAGTTGTCTATCAAATAGATTGACGTGCGCAAATTCCTTTATTCCGCATACAGATGAGAAAATGAGCAAAAGATTGAAAAACACGGTACTTGTTATGGTGGATAAGGAAATGTGCGGGAGCCAACTTTGCTTCTTGCACGTCAGTCGCGCTGTGTCAAGGATAACGAAACGTGGAATTAAATATTTTATTCGTGATTACAGTTCTTGTTTGTTGTTTGCCTCTACTGCCGTTCGGTCCAAAATACTTCGCTTTCTTCTTAATTTGCACATACATCGGTTCGACAGACAAGTTTTACGAGCGACGTCTATAGGAATAAGTTACAATATTGATTTGCGTGAGCAATTGATAGACACCTATTTATGTCCGCGGATTCGAGCGGAGTCTTTTCAATTGAGTAGAAAAGTAGGTTAAAGAGGACAGCACCTTCCAATATTGAAAAGTACGTGAAACGAGTTGTTGTGTTTGAGAGACGCCCTCATATCATTTTCCCATTTGCGGTTACATTTTATTTTCGCAGTATATCCGCTCGCGATGGAAATACGTTAAGTTCTTGGCGAAAATATTCTGAGTTATATATAAAACTCGAGTGAAAGTTGTTAGTTCATAAATATTTATTAGCGTTTTATGGCTAATTTGTCGCACAAGCATAATACTATTTATTAGATTGTATGCTGTGACTGCATGATAAACAAAGTAAATTCACATTAAGTTTTAAATTACACTCTTTAATATATAATTCACTTGTAGTTATTCTAAACGAGTGTAATTACGGTATTATTTCTTTCAATATTTTAAAAATAAGAATAAAAAATAAATGGATAGGAATGTAGTAAATTACACAGATTACGTAGTAATAAATGCTACATTTAAAAACGATTAAGCTTATAAAGACGTACTTTGAGCGAGTTTGTGTGTTACTGGAATTCAAGGAATATACGTAGGAGAATATTTTTATTTCAAGGAATTCAAAAATGTTATCAATATTAAATTAATTTTTTTTTCTTAAGTATATTGTCAAAATCTGACTATTGTGAATTTATTTTCATTGTTTTCAGACTAATGCGATAAGTCGTCTTATCAATGATATTACGATGTCTTGTCAGAGAATGTATAAGAATGTAAAGGTGGATAGAGATGAGTATTTTCATAGATAGGAATCAGGAATATTAGTGTCACCGTTTTTTGAGGAACGTAAACAATAATGGATATTTCAAACTTTAAGTTTACCGAAATTATGAGATATTTTTCTGACAAATAAAAGATTTGAGAAATATACCAAAAAGAGAAAACAAAACACGAAAGTATGCTGAAATGGACTATATACACAGAAATACTTATTGAATTTTCACGCACCATGGGAAATAGATTGCGACGTAGAACAAAGACCGATAAAAATATATATTGTAACAAGTTACGGACTACGCTTTGCATTTTTTTTGAAAATAAAGAAATGTCAGTTTAAATTTTTTTAAATTTTAAAAAGAAGCAGATTTACGACGGCAAAATAATTAAGTTCCATTTTGAATGTAGTATTTTTTATTTAATCGGTCTTTAAAATAATCTTAACTCTTTGACCATCTTGATAGTTAATTATCACATTGCAATGATGACTCTGAATCTTTTCTAATTAAGAAATTCGTGTTGATGGAACCTGAAGCTTTGTTGAAAAAGTTCCAATGTCTAGCTAGTCTGTTAGCTAACTGTCGAAGAACTAACTAATGATCAATAATTCAATTACAGCATCTTTGTTACACAAATGATAATATCAAAGTTGTTCATGTGAATTTTTTATGAATTCTTGGTAGTTTTACTTCAGACGTAATTACATTTTCTCCAACAATCCAAGTCTGTTGAGTTTTCATTAATAAGTTAGTTATAAAGTAAAAGTACGAATCGGGAAACTAAAAACGTCTGCGGTCTCATCTACCGCTTGAAGTTTTCAATGCAAAAACTAGGTCAGTGGATAAATAAACATAATAGAACCGGAATGTATGTTCGTGTGTTTATTGTTTTTGTCATTTTAATTAACTTCGGTCAAACCATTTTTAAGGTTAGTTGATATTTATTTATTGATTTGCACTTTTGAACATTCGGAGTCGGCGAAGAAATAACTTACTAGATTTTGTCTGATGAAGTTATTTCATAAATAAACTTAAGTTGGGATGATTTCAGTAATGATACAAGTTATATGAAAAACAGAGAACAGTTAATTAGAGATCGAAAAACTGAACAGAAAAAAAGACTGAAAGTTTTTTTAAACTTAAAGCTTCAAAATTAAATAACATGTCTATTATTTTTAAAACTACACATAGAAACAGGCTTTTTGCCTTTTTTCATTGTCAGCTTTTAAAGTAGTACAAAATATACAAAAGCGATGAAGAACCCTGCTTTGTAGGGTTTCGTACCTCAAAAGGAAAAAATGAACCCTTATGAGATTATTCATGTGTGTGTCCATCCGTACGTCACAGCCGTTTTTCACAGAAACTACTTCACGCAAAAACTTGAAATTTAGCATTATTACAGTTGATAAAACTCAAATATATTTTTTTGCAAATCTTAGGGGGATCAAATTGAATACTCAAAAAAAATATTTTTATTCCGTGTGGGGGTATTGTCCGAAAGGTTTAATTATGAGGATCTAAAAATATATTTAAATAATTTTTGGTATTACATCTTTAGGGATATAATAAAATATATGCTAAAATTATAGGTTTTCGGAAGCCCGTGCAAAAGTTGTAGGAAAACAGTAGTAATAATTCTAGATGTCATAATTTTTCAAATATTCACTACGTTCTTATGGCTATGAAAGATAGGCGTGGAAACTTAAAATTTGGCATAATGATACATATCATTAACCCTCATACTTTGCACTAGATAATTTTTTTAAAAGATTTATATAACAATTAAAGAGGAAGTAAATAAAAGTCGGTTATAACACACCATACTTTGTGGGTTCACAAGAAGAGTCGTCATCAAAGTGAAGTAAATATCACTTTAGTGCTGAAACCAACTAACAAGACAACAATGTGTGACGATAATGGCCCACAACCTAAGATATAAGGAACTCTGACCGAGTTAGTCGATAAGAAATTACTTTATAGCGATGAGGACATTAGGGCAAAAGATATAACTCGCACTGTCGCCGAGAAAATATGTATTGAGATGGAGCAATTTGATTTAGTGAATAACACTATCCGCAATTGTTGAAGAAGCTATGTCCGAATTACAAAGTAGTCTCGTGTTTCTACATTACTGAAAAAGTTATACCAGGAATGTATGAGCGTGGGAGAACTAAAGTACTAGGACTGGTAAAAAGACTGCTTCATATTGTGATAACCACCGATATATGGACAAGCGATTCCTCTTTGTAACCTTATGATTTTATTAGCTTAACAGCTCATGGTATCGATGGAAATTTGAATGTAAGCTTTAATAATACCTTTATACCTTTCGATGGCCTTAAGTATTCCGGTATCAACGTAGTATGTAACCTTTCAAGGTTTTTCAAGACTGGAATACGCAGATAACGCGGAAAGTTCAATAAATTTATGATGCGCTCTTTGATTATCTATCGTAATTAATAAGCTGACTCTGCCAGAAGTTTAGCTCACTAATCGCAATAGGTAATCAAAGCCGGTCTATTTACCAAAAAAGGTGAATTACATGATTACGTAGTAGTTATTCCGCAAAGGGCAGCAAGATCTTAAAAGAAATGGAAGACGCTGATATTGTTCCTAATCCGACGTATCTATGCGTTGGGACTCAACGCTGGAAGTATTAAGGCTACTGCTAGAGAAACGATTAGCAGTACAAGCTTGTTTACTTCGCATAAAGTGCAAAGTGGAACTTAAACCGAATGGATAATAATAGATGACGTGATGATCATTTTGCGTCACTTCGAAGAGGTTACAAAATCAATTAGCAAATCCACTGCTATTTTACCCGATGCAATTCTATAAAATAACGTTCATCAATAAGTGCTAGTGAACGTATAGAGAAGGTCATCCGATAGAAATGGAGAATGCATTGCAACTTATAACGGCTGATCTGCTATTGACCCTCAGTGAAAGAATTAGTTGTTTGGAAAATGAAGGATCGTATTATTTAGCCACAACGCTTGATCAGCATTCTAAACTACGAACATGCCATTTAAACTCTACCATTTCTGCAGCAAAAAGGCGGCTTGTAGAGTTAATGAATGTATCTCTGTATTCGGAAACTATTTTAGAAACTGTCTAGGAGACGTGGGTTATTGAGCGTTTGTAGAAATATTATTAAAAAAAGAAGTTAAGAGATAATTAATACCTTTTAATATAGCAAGAGAAACATCCTCTCATTTTTTGGCATAGTAAAGTTCTATATGAAAATTTTAAAAATTGGCGCAAAAATACTTCAGTTTTTAAGAGTTCTGTCGCCTTTGAGAGGTTATATTTAACAGCAGATCTCATTCAAACAGACTTTCGAAATCGCCTTTCTCCGTAAATTGAGGATGCTGTGTTTCCTAAATAAAAATCTTATTAGGTTAAATCCTAATCATTAATTTTAAAAGTTAAATTCCGTTAAATTTAATAATTCCTTTTTTCATTTTTAATCTGTTAATCTTTCAGTCAATTAAATATTATGTACGCCACTTTATTTATGTCTTATTCAGTATTTAAACATACTATCCGGATCCGTATCGCCAATACTTTCATATAAATGTCGGTATCACTATCGTATCGGTAAAATACTGTATCGATGCATCTCAACTCGTAATATCAAGATCAAATTTATAACAACATAGCAGCAAAATATATACATATTTATATAGAAGCAGCTTCTGTCTAGTGTTTGGTACGTGTGTGTTTACTATTTTTGTAAAATTCTGTTTTTTTTTCGAAAAAAAAACCAAAGGAGTAAGTCAAGTCGAATATCAATACCTAAACAAAGTAGTAATGAGAAAAAAAACATGTCGGGCCCCTGTGCTTTTGTATATTTTTTTGGATAACAATTTTAATTCCCACGTAATGCCGAGTAGGGTCAACATTTGGAACAATGCATATGTAATCGACACTTCATGATTATTTTTATTTAATATAAAGATATTTTAATTTTCTTATAATGTTATAAAAGTAGGCACAAAATATATAAAAGAACAGGAAATTGGACACATATGCTGCATAAAGTTTATTCTTTAAAGAATTGGAAAAATTATCCAACAACCCATATAAACATTTTAGAGCTATTTTACAGGTTTTCGTGGGTAATTAAATACTTAGTTACTGGGACCGATGGTTAAGTTTAGATTATTATTTCCGCTCTCTATCATTAACGCATATTTAATTTAATTTCATGCAATGCTTTCTTCGTATATGTCCATGAACGAAAAAAGGACCTTGTGTAAAATGTTTGACTTCTAGACCTAATGGTTTTAGCTTAGCTTTGATAAAAAAAAAACAATCATCCATTCGCCTAAAATTTTCACAAAACATTGAAAGGCGTATTTATTTATTTTACGAACAGAATTTAATGGTAATTTTGTAGAGAGTAGAATTGACTATTTCTGTGATATTCTACTAATCTCGCAAAAGAAAAAAAAATCAGTCTATTTAAAATGAAAAGTAAATAGATAGATTGAGATTAATGGATGAAGAATTGGATTGAAAATACCATTTTTGGTAATACAGCTATAATGCTGAAGAAGTCGACTTTGATTTACTTTCCTGTTCAAAAATTACCTACGCATGACGGAAGCAAAAATCATTTGAATAAATGCTTTCCAAACTTATACTGCAAAAATTAACAAATTAAGACGAGAAGTCAAGCGACTGAGGAAAGCTTGTAAAATATAAGCCACGACTCCATTTCGACACCAGCTCCTTTCTACATTTCCCATTTCATAGCCGCGCACTCAGACGATTATTGCTGTAGCAGTGTCCCTCGCCTAACTTTTAACTCACTTATTCGGGTTCGTACGATATGACGAACTTTGCAGTCCCTCGTAAGCTCAACATAACTAATATGCACATATGCGTAAATTCAGTTAAAATGCTGGCATCGAGACTTTGTTAACGAATGTATTCATTCTGTTAGAATAACTGTCAGACGGTATCGCAATTCTTTCGCTTGGACTCTAAGAGGACAATATTTTGCCGTACTTTCGTTTGGAGTCTAAGAGGATAATAAATGCTGTTCGGTCTTTAGAAATAAACTACTTATTGATAATTGTGCCGATTTAATATGATATGTTGCTTTTGGAAGAAATCTCGAGCTTCCCTTATTTTAATTTTGACTTAATTTAACTTGTAGAAGTGAAAATTAGACGGAATATAACGAAGGAACAATTTAATTCAGCAATAAGTAAAATTACTAAAAAATTAAAGGACAAGAGCAATAAGGTAATATGAAACTTATTATAAACAGTTTGTGTGTAAGAAATATTTCATAGTTGAGCAGAGATTATCCAAAAGTAGAAACTGATGATGATGGCTTATTATAAGTGTAAAATGCTCCCACAAAACGCGTAGTGGTTACAAAGGGAATGTTAAATTAGTCATTTATTATTAACTATAATTTAATGGTGGCAACTTTTGAGATTTCAAGATAGTTTTTTTTATTTCACTTAGGAATGATAAGTTTGCTACAGAGTAATAATAATTTATCGAATAAAAATATCGTTAAAACTTTATGCAAAGTTAATATAATTTGAACGAGTTATTTAAAAGGAAACAAATTTGCAATGCTAAGACTTATCGAAATTATAAAGATCCAAATAAAAAGTATCGAGGGATCAAATCGTTCAATTAAATCAATTATTCATTACTACCAGCGTCACCCGGTACGGACGGAGCAAAACACTTTTAAAACAAATGAATCGAAGTCTATTGCGTAAATAAAAATAAAGTCTAACTTTTCTTTTTTCGGTTTCCAGTAACTAACTCGATTGAAATCTCCTTCTGTCAATCCAAATTTATTTATTAATTATTATATTTGCTAAAACTTTTTCATAAAATTTATCTTTGTTAGTGGATAATTTTAGTTTCGCTAAATTTATTACAACCTGAGTACTTGCTATAGCTCACCATTTAACTTTGTTTACTCGCATTAAACTGTGAAGGAGCCGCAATTACTATATGATTAATAATTTAAAGAAGTTCACATTGTCTGTGAATATGCAGATAAATATTAGCGTCAAAGTAACAGTTTGAAATTCAAACATATAAAATGTATGAAATAAGGCTTAGGATAATGAGACGAACTGCCTAAAGCTTTAAATGTACAGAGAGAAAAACATTGGCGACAACGTTTGGCATTGCAATTTGGCAATATACCCTAATAGAACTAAATAATATTAATTTGAAGTTTTATATACAAAAAGACCAAAATATTTGTTATGATTCAGTGCTTGAAACTTTGTAATGGGCAGCTCCGAATGTAATAACTTTCAACTCCGACAGAAATTGAATTAGATTATGCATTTTTTTAATTATTAAATTATTAAATTGTTAGAATTTAGTGACATTTTACGTAAATAAGAAGATTATGTTATCTTTTATGTGACCTGCCTAGAGATGCACCACAGGATTAATCTATCCTTCGTGCATTCATATTATTCAAGAAAGAATTGCGAGATGCGCCTAGTTTTGATATTTTTTCTGCTACATAGAATGGAGTTCAGGAATGGAGTTATGGAGTTGCTTGGGAGTTCGAGATTGATTACTAGTTAGAATTATTTTGATTTGAATTGCTCTGTTTTCTATGTTATTTCTAATTGTTCGTACCACATTTTATAACAATTTTTTTAGGGTACTTGCAGAAGTCCAACGTAAATCTTTAAGTTGGCGCTCGTTTACGTCGATAATTAGGATTATACCTATAGAACTTACGATGATTAAAATTAAGAGAAACCACTATGGACTACATCGTGTGTGTGTATATATATATATATATATATATATATATATAATATATATATATATATATATATATATATATATATATATATATATATATATATATATATATATATATATATACAACATCGTATTATTCTTCCATGTTCATAAGGTTTCACATTAAACTTGTGTATTTAATTGTTACTTGAAGTTCTCGCTGTAAATAAACATTTCAATTCGCTTTTAACTAAAATTATGGTCATAATTTTTGTAAAATTGTAGTAAAAATTCAAAAATGTTAATCTGTAAAGTTCTATAAACTGGTATGGAATTTATAAAATCAACACACGAGGCTTTTGTTTAAGGAAAAACTTAAGAACTTTTATGAAACCCTGGGCATATCTCACTTCCCATGAAGTACTGAAAAGAATGACCAAAAATACTATACCTAAGCATCAACTCAACGGAAAGATAATGCTATACTCGATTTCTTGGAGTTTCTAATGTGAATCTGTCATCATTAAAAGTCGCATATTTGTTTTGAACTAACATTCAAATGCTCCAAACGGACGGTGGAAACTGTGTTCATAAATTATATTTCTATCATAGTACATACTGCTAGCTTTTGTCCGTGGTTTTAGGCTTTCATTTTTTATTAATTCGACGATTTTCCTATTATTTCTGATGTTTAGATTAGCAGCGGAACTTTACATCATTATTTATGTTTGCATCTCAAAAGTATACAAGGTTAAATTAACATTTATATTACCTTAAACTTTAAGGTGATTCGCTATAACCGTCACTATTCATCAGTTCTTAAAGTTGCCCCTCCTCTTGCGCATTCCCCTTAAGAAATATTTGCTCAGGACAAAAGGTATTCTAAATGTTAATTTGAAACAGAGAGTGGCGAAACTTAAGTGGCAGTGTGTTGGTCACATTGCTCGAAAGTCGGATTCTTGGTACACAATTTTCTTGGAGTGGTGACCATGAGATTGGAAAAGCGCAGTCGGGCGGCGGAAAATGAAATGGAACGATGACATAATCAAAGTGGCGGGAACAAACTGGATCCAGACAGCCCAAAATAGAACCGAGTGGTGCAGATTGAAGGAGGCCTACACCAAAATGTTTAAGAATGGCTTATTATGATGATATATTATGAATTTGAACTCTCAGCCTTATCCCAGTGAAAAATCTACCTCAGACAAATATACAGAAATTCTAAAAAAAATTGTTTCGCCTTCTGCTTGATCTTATACCTACCTTGGATACTATTTATATAACTATTGATTTCGTACGTATGACTAAATGTAATAATATTGATTTCGTATGTATGCATAAACATAGTGTTAATTTCGTACGTACATATAAATATGATAATATTGATTTCGTACGTATGAAAGTATAACCGCAATATTAATGTACTCTGTAAAATGAAAAAGAAAAACCATTATTCAAGTTGATGTGATAGCTTATACTCCTATATGAAAAAGTAATTACGCTCATTTTTTCAAGTGAGATAAAATATTTCACATATATATTCAACGCGATAATATCAGCATACACCATCAACACATTTGTCCACTAACGAACTATTTATTTGCCGTTTTTACTAAGTAGGTTATAGGTTTTTGCTAATTACTTATATTTCAAATTTTACTTATATTTACTTATATTTTAATAGAAAATAAACTGTTTATATAATAATACATACACCGTTATTGCCGTATGAAAACGTAGAACGAATTTACGATGGAAATTATAAAAACATTTTTACATCACTTCGAGATAAGCAAAAATTAATTGCGGACGGAAGGAGATTAGATCTGTTTTATTCAATTCTACACCAGACATCACTAAAGGTTTATTACCCGAGGACTTTATTACTCGACACGATCGAGCGGTCGGCGGCTGTTTCGGTGCGAGCCCGTGCCAGATATAATATTATTCGCCTCACGACTGCACTTTATTACCATTTATTAGCCGCTCGATCCCCTTCCACTGTAGCCCCGCACTCGCGCTAATCACTATTGTCTTTTCTAACCTGCAATTTCATTGTAATTGTCTTCCTCCGGAATTATACGCGTGCCTTGAACGCGAATATTTGAAGCAGTACTGGCAATATTTTATTCAACTTCGAATTGCAAATTAAAAAAAAACTAAGTAGTAAAAAAGTTAAGTTATAAAAAAACACCCGACTATGGCGAAAAGTTAACTATATTTTTAAAAACTTACTAAAGTTTAGGCAGACTTGAATAGTGAGAAATAATTATCAATGTACATATTACCTCCCAATATTAGGTTTATATTATAAGACAATTGCAAATATCTACTTAGTTTCAGTCTATTTGATTATATTTACCTTCCTTTGACTATATTTAGTACATATAGTACAAACATTAAAAATATAATAATGTTTTAGCCTAACGACAAAGCAACTATCATCTCTCATTTTTTATTTCACGCCCGTTTTTTATTGCCAGTGGTGCCAAAACGACTTAAACGATATCTTATTTATCAAAATTAATGCAGGTGTTTGAGATCTATAATGGACTCAAAAAAACCTATAAATCCATGTGAAAAATGATTATCCTCTCTATAATTTCGCTGTATTAGGATAGGAAACATGATTTGGTTCAGCAGCCTGCTTTTGATGGCCAAAGATGTATTGCCGTAAAAGATGGCCGTAAAACACATATGCATACTAAACTTTTGCTAAAACATATAAATGTAACGAAAACAAATTTTCCAAGTCTTCTGAATGGCATCATTATGGGTAACTCTGCTAAAATGGTTAAATTAAGTAAAGATTTATGTATGCATTACAAATATACATATTAGTACAGTGACGTTGTAAATGATTAATACAGGCAACTTGATCATAAACATAAAGCCATTGTGTAAAAATAAACACATATATCAAAGGTACATATACTATATGATATTAAATTAAACTAGACAAGCTACATATCACGGAGAGGGAAAGAATAGGAAGGTAACGAGAAATGTGGTATAAAAGCGATTTTGATCCTCAGATTAACTCAACTAATGCGATTACGGACGACTTTTGAATGCAGACGAAGAAGCCGCACTTCGTATATAAAATTTGTACAGTCGATTCCATAATAATATTGAGTATACGGTTTAAGATGTATTTTTTTATAATTAAAAGGTTTATAGTCATGATTTGAAAGATTTGGTATTCAAATCGAAAATATGACGTAGTGAAAATATTACATATGGCAAAAAAACATGTCAAGTACGTTTGTGGCTCATGAATCGAATATTCCGTACGCCGTTTGAAGTGAAATTTCCTTATTTTTTATAAGCCATCACTAATATGAATTTGTTAGAACAATATATTTAATAATAGCTAATATTAAATATATTGAGAATACATTATTTATTTTTAGTATTTTTTTGGTTAGTTCGTTTCCTCATTATTTTTGTGAAATTAATGTGCCATTTTCATATAATTATTGGTTTACTTTATAATATTTTCGAAACTGAAAAGTTTATGATTTGATTCGGTAACTTTTCTCAAATTTTTTAAGAAATAAATTAAAAATTGAGAATTCACGATCTTGTTTTTATATATATTTTTTTCGTTAAAAGGCTATTATAAACGTCCCCAATATTTTATTACACAATTGTGATTGATAGGGGAAGTGAGACCTCTTTTTTGATACCTGGATGAGACTGCAGGTCTGCTAGAGTTTGTGTTATGTTTTCAGGCTGAAGTAAAAGTATGTAAATAGTTTTGATTTAATACAAAAAAATTAATACATTATCTTATTATTAGTGTCAAAATTGTATTACTCGTCATCTCAGAAAAGTTGCAATTTGTGAAAAACCCGATTGAAGTATTAATAAAGAATATGTAGGTATACTTTATAAATTTGGGGCAAAGGTAAATTGTGCGCACTGTACGCAATAATAAAGGTAGCTGAATATTCAATAGTTTGTTGCATTTCTACGTAAGAAAAGTTCAACAAAAGATATATCTCAGAATTTCATGAAAACAGATGGTCGTCCAACCATTGCGGCCGGTCGTAGTCAAACGCTTCATTCTTCTGTTCAGATACTCTACTTGCTTCTATTACAAACGTTGCAATTGCGTAATTTTTGAAAATTTCCACAGAATATTTATGTAAGTGTATACTTCAAGAAAAAACATAGAAAAACAATTATTTTATTTAATAATTGGACATGTTCTGATCTCCCTTTCAGAATGATAGTGTTTGTTGCAAGTCGAATCAAGTAACAGATAAAACTACGAAATAAAATTATAAGAAAAAAAGCCCCACGATTTAGCTATCACGATACCGGTGTATTTTCGTTAGGATTCGAATTACGTAGACAAAATTTATGCTTTAGGTAGAATAACATTTATCACAATGTTGTTGAGGGACTCTTCACATTAATAAGTAGCCTCTTTAAAGCAAATGACAGGTAACTTTTATTTGTTCCACTATATAAGAAGTAATTTGTTAGTCCGCGGTATGTCATCCTAGCAATTGAAAATAACTAGTCTCAAATTTAGAAAGTACATGTACAATTTATTTCTAAAATAAATGTATTTAAATAAAATAACAATTTTAAAACAAATGTGTATTTTATTCAAAATGGCGTTTGGTGTAAAATGTTTTAAAAAGCCGGTTATATGTTACGTGTGCAACACAAAAAGACTCACTTCATCGGTTTCATATAAACACCTAATGCCGGATTAAAGGTTAGTCTACGCTATCAAATGATTTCAAAAAAGCATTGAAGTGGGAGTTTGGCTCGCGCATCGAGGGTTGAAATGTAATTACACCCTCATACAGAATCCTACAAAAATAACACTAAAACAAACAAAAAATATAAATATACTATGTTAAAACAATCAAAATTACTTTATTAATTGTTAGGATGCGTAAATTTTCAAGAACTTAACTTCACTACCTTTATACTAAATAAATCTATTAACGAAATTGTATTTCTGTTTGAATTTATACATATCGAAATATTTTGGTTACCTTAAATGACAACTTGTAATATTTAACCTAAACGTATTGCACTTCGCACTATATTCCATTCTAAAAATGATCAATATTACTAAATATTTAAATCTCATTTTGTTCAACCGTGAGTACAATGAAAAGTGGCAAAGACTCGCCGCCATTCATCACATTCGTAAATAACGTATACACATTAACCTCTAAAGTCATAAAAGCGGGTTGCGAATCGAAACAAGCGGAACATTACAATGTGTTCGACAAGTAAATGCAAAAGTTGATAATGCACGATGGAAATATGATTTATGGAGCACCGCCGCGGCCTCGCTTCTATCGGCGCGATCGGACGCATTCCCCAACGAGGCGAACCGAACTGTGTCTATACCTAAAGTCGCCAATCTACACAGCAACTCGATGCGTATTTTTCATACCACATAACGAGCAACGCACGCGACGAATGCTGATGAATCACGTGAGAGGAAAGCAATAAAAGGAAAAGTTGTGGAGCACAAGTTTTACCCATTATATGTGGATCGAGCGAAATGATATATCAAGATTATTATTCAGTGGAAGAACTGGCCAGACGGTCGGAGATAAAGCTTACTGGAGAAGTAAATTATCCTCGTTATTCAAGGTCTAAGAGGTTCGAATAAATGCATTCAATATTACGATCAATTTAAAAGATTTCGCGTATAATTTATTCGTTCTAGGAAGCCATAATTTTTGTTTTACATGGAAATATTACACAGGTGAATTCGTAACTGGTTAACGTTTTTGCATGTGGTTATGCGTCAAATTAGGATAATATTTTTTTAACCTAATCCTAATTTAACGCACGGTGATTGTGCGTTATGTTAGGATATTATTTATTTACGAAAGTAGTACGTCCTCTGTTTACTTCAAGTTTAAAAAGATCTCAATATTTTTTCTGGATAAGAGTACCGCGATATAGCCCATTTTATAGATAGAAAGAAAAGACGAGTATATATTAAATGCCTCCTTCTGGTACTATTTTAAAAATAAATAATACAGGCCGCTTCTTATTAACTTGGTTTCCAAAATTTCATTTGATGTGTGAATTTTCAATTAATTTATAGTTTTATTGTATAATTATATAGGCTGGTAATATATGTTTTTGATTTAAGTAATATTTATTTATACAAAAGATTTTGTTTGCTATTTCGATCACGTTAGCTATATTCCATACCATTCTAAAAGAGAATGTTTGTAAAGAAACCAATTTTATAGTTAAAATATAGTTAGTTAAAATATATAAAAAATTAATTTTGTTTCACCTATGATATTATTATACCAAATACTAGTCACTAGAGTGACTTAAGTTGTCATGTTAAATAATGTTATAAATATCAGTGTTACATGGATATTTTATTAATATGAATTGTAAAATTTAGAGAAAAAAAATGAACAAACCCAGCTGCCAATTACATAAAACTCATTTGAGGCGTAAAACATTTTGGAAAATATCCAATGTTCCGACACGTACGAAGTCCATATATTTATATGCTATTTTTTAAATATTATTTACTTTCTAATGGGTTGAAATGAAATATCTGCAAAAAGTACGTTTCTGTTTAACGTAGACCATATTCGATTGTCTTTCTAGCGTGATGCTTAAGCAAGATGAAAGGGGTAAGTGATGCCATATATCAAATTGTTGGCTCATTCTCCTCCGTATACAGGGTACTCGACTTAAAGATGGTAGAAAAAAGGTTGCAACCATTTTATTTTCAAATAAGTTTTTGCAATGTAGAATATATGTTTTATATAGTTTTGTATGGTTAGGCTTTCGCTCTTATTTTACTGTATATTTTCGGTGATTAATTTTGATGTTAGATCCATTTATTTAAAAAAAATAAGATTAGAAAAAACCTTAATGTCAATGTTCGGCATTATTTATGTGTACTTTGACATTATATTATACAACGTAAATGTATTATATTTTGAAACCCAAATACCAAATAAATCCATATATTATTAACGTGAATACAAGAAAAAGGTTCAGAATACCTGAACTTGCAATTTGGTTTGTTTACATACATTCTCTTTTGGAATGGAATGAAATAAAGATATTAATATGAGAACCGATTTCGATAGCGCAATTTAAATGTAGTATCATATATTGGAACTAGATGGAAGAAGTTGTATAACATAACATTAACATTTTTGAACATTCTTTTAATTTTTTGTCAAATTAATAACAAAAAATATACTTGTAATATACTAGTAGAACTGGCACTGGTAGTGGTTTTCGTACAGTAAGTATAAATACTTACCATATGGTACTAACCATAAAATGAAAATACCTACCATAAAATTATTTAAAAATATACGTTATTAAATTGATTTTTTCATAATTTTGACAGGCGTGGTTAAAAAATTAGTGTGAGAGAAAGACGCGGTACGAAACGTGTGCGCGTATCAGCACATACCACTGGTTATTTTTGATTGCATTATGAAAGATTCGATGGGATTGATTAGAAAAAAAAAAATGTTTTATCTGCAAGTTCAATATAAAGAACAACTTTAAAAAAATTTAACTCTTCAACCCTAAATTCAACTATGTCATCTTGTAAAATTTCATCACGGAGGGTTTTAAACTGAACGAATTATAATGCGGCGACCTACGTATGGTAGACCAAAAAACGGCTATGACAGAATTCCTTTTATGTTATTCAGCTACGAAATCCTTAAAAGGCAAATAATATTTTTTTTTCGCAGAAAAACCCTTTTTTTCCTATTTTCCGACGCTATATCGAAATTATATCTGCCTCATTTTATCTTTGAAATCATAACTTATACAAAAATGTTACGAAAACCTAGTTTAATAGTTGAAAATAAATACAGTTATTGTTTAATAAATTTAAATAGTCATAATTAAACACAATTAAATGAAACTACGTGATGTAGTATTATTTCTACTTTCTTTAATTTCTTTACCACGACCTAGGTTTCGTTGTATTACAACATCTTCAGGTGGGATATTAGCAAAGATATCTGCTAATATCCCACATGTATTATTCCCATTGTATTACAACATCTTCAGGTGGGATATTAGCAAAGATCTTTGCTAATATCCCACCTTAAGATGTTGTAATACAACGAAACCTAGGTCGTGGTAAGGAAATTAAAGAAAGTAGAAATAATACTGTATTATGAATTTCTACAAAATTAACGCCAAATATATTCAATACATAATTAAACAAATGAGTCTTTTCAGATTCCAATCAAAAAAATTGCATTAGAATATTATTATATTCTTTTATAGCATCGTTTATTGTAATGTGATTTTGAAAATCACGTCGCACACAAATGATGGATTCGTTGGTTACGGAAAAACTTGCAAGTCTTATATTAGTTATTTTGGGAACGGTTTTCAAAAAAATATGAAATATATTGTAGAGAATATTTTCTTAAACATTACTAAAACCAATCTTCTTAAATATTATTTAAACATGCTTTAATAGTCAGACAATATTCGAAACTGCAAAAAATAAAAATGTTAAAATCGTAATTATATTTAAATATAAGTTCTTCATATAATATATATATATATATATATATATATATATATATATATATATATATATATATAAATATGTTATAATCTTTTGAGCTCACTGGAATCATGAAAGTTGTCTGTGGACGCGGTCTCAAATGACTACCTTTCCTTCCTTTTTTATAAAATATACATGAATATTTTATAAAAAAAGAAGGAAAATAAGTATGTTATATAAAAATGCACGTTGTAGCAATAATATGTAATTTTAACACGGCATTTATATTTTGAAGATAATTTCTCACCCCTGTCATTTTAACTCTTATCATAATGAATGACATTTTTGTGAATAACATTTATTAATTCTAAAATAAAAATATATAAATTTTAATTAAAATTAAATGGAAATAAGCATACCCAAATAATAATACAGTAGGAAATAAATAATTTCCCAAGCGTTTTTGCCCCACTAAAATCCATGTTTTTTAAGTGTTTCCGTTACATCTATCTGACTACAATGAGGTATGCTTTTACAGTCCGAATCGAGCAAATTTAATTAGAAATATTCTAAATTTTATGTGTAACATTACCATTATTGACATCAGAAATTATAATGATATTTTTGAACATATGTTGCGTTTCAAAAATAAAATCAGCAAAAAAAAACAAACGTAAATTTATTCTTAATTAATACTACACACTTTTTAATTGATACAAAGACTACAAAGTCCAAAGTCTTTAAAAAAAATTTCACTTTTTATTTCTATAAAAAAATATACACTCCTCTCCTCTCCCCCAATGTTTAGCCTTTCGTATTTAATACCATTAAATGCACATATTTTTGTAATTTACTTCTGTCCTGTTATTTCATGAATCCTTTGAACACCTGAAAACGTGAAATAAATATACAAATTTATAAATGTCAGAATAATGACGAAATTAAACAAAAACGTTTACACGAATTAAATTATTGATTACATAATAGTTTAAAGTATGTAAAAAAAAATAATAAAATTATTACGATTAACTGAAACTCCCCTCATCTCTCGAATATTAAAAATGGTAATTAATGGGCAAATCACAATCTGGTTATTAACATATTTGCATAATTTCAATGTATTTATTTCTATAGAAAAACCCCTAGAAGCTACATTATTTATAATATCGACTTCAGTACTTACATATTTTTTTCTGTATTCCTTTATTTTTGGAGGTAGACGTGGTGCATAGAAACGAATAGTTATAATGGTATAATAAGTGAACTGAAAATTCAATGGAAAATCCATTTCTTTTCACCTATGAAGTATCAGATAATTAATTCAACATATTTAAAATTTTCTATAACACTTTTGTAGATGATATATTATTTAATGAAATAATATTTTTAATATATTACAGATTTAATATCCGATTTATAATTCTATTCCCGGTTATCGTTAAAAAAATAACGGAGCGATATAAAATTATGCCGATATAAGTTTGTATGCTTGAGTAAGATACGGCAACGTAAAAAACCAAATTAGTAAAAATAGATACGAAATGAGAACAAAATATAGATAAAAGTGCAAAGAGGAGCAAACAATGAAAAAACCTGTTATGTATGTTCGTAGAACTTATGCTACGATCGTGTAGAACTCGTGCTACGGGTGAGTAGAATTCGCACTGCGAGGGTTTCGTGTACGTTTAGGTTCAAAAAATAATATGGTGTTTAAACTTACCGTTTTACCGTATTTCGTTAAATTATTTACAAATATTAATATAATTTTTCTTCAAGTAAATATATTGTGTGGTATATTTTTACAGGTGTAATAAAATCGAATATTTGTGGAACTTTATGAAATTTAGAACTGTCGATATATATTATTTTTGAGTTTTAATATTAAGATACATTTGGGTTAATACATTTTATCGCTATGCCAAATTTTAAGTATGTGCTATAAAGCCTTTCGGTTTAAATCAGCCGAGGCAGATAGATAAGTAGACGGACTTGTACGTAGGTCATTTTATAAGGGTTATGTGTTTTCATTTTGAGGTACTGAAATCTAAAAGTTACAAAGATGTTTTATATAGTTTCCACAAATATGCTAAATAATTAAAAAAATAAATAACATGGAAGGATAAATAAATTATATAGATTCAATAAATAAGAGAAATAAGTAAATAATCAGTTAGTATAATTTAGTATATACTTATTTGTAATGCGTATCGGGATCATTTAGGTTTGTGTCGCTATATAATTGATTGAACCCTGAACTATAATTTTATATTCTTTCAATTATTACTTCTACCTAAAAATTCTATGCGATTTTAATAGATAAATATAGATCAATAATTATATCAACAGTAATTATTCCAATAGTGTGAATGTCAATACGAAAAGAGACGAGGTGCTTATTTAACCAATTCTGTCTCTGCACCTCAATCTAACCCGTTTAAAAAACTGGAAATTCTAAAAAACCGTATATCCCGTACTATACAGATTGTTGGCTAATTGGTACAGCAAAAATCTTGTTTTTTTATTAAAATATAAAAGACAGAAATAATCTGTAATAATAATGTGACAGAAATAATATTTGGGTTAATTTTGGAGAAATTCATTTTAAAAGACAGAAATAATCTGAAATAATAATGTGACAGAAATAATATTTGGGTTAATTTCAGAGAAATTCATTTTAATTTAATTTTTCACAACTAAATGAAACTACGTGATGTAGTATTATTTCTACTTTATTTAAATTCTTTACTACGACCTAGGTTTCGTTGTATGACAACATCTTCAGGTGGGCGATTTGTAAGACAGATCCCACCTGAAGATGTTGTCATGTAACGAAATCTAGGTCGTGGTAAAGTATTTAAATAAAGTAGAAATAATACTACATTATGTAATTTCTGTAATCACGCTGGCACACATCAAAATATTCCACTAATATTTTACCATATCAATTTCGATTCAGTGAGCTAATACAACCTGCAGTTATAACTTAAAAATTATGCTAAGGTAGTCTCCCTAGCGGCAAGAACTCTGCATGAAGATAAAATTCATCCATTATTCGTGGAAATACTCGGAAAGCGTTCGTTGAACTCGGAAAAGAGGCCCTCTAAGTGAGATTTCATTACAAGCAATCAAATGTAACTTTTGCCTAAGTAACGTTATCTCATTTTAGGAAACGTTTTCCTCATACAGACTTTTAACTATCCTACAGACAGCGAATCGATCGCACGTAACGTGTGTCATTACGTAAGTTGTAAATATATTTACTGGTAACCGAATACAAGGCATTTGATAAAAAAATTGTTTCCGTAAAACAGATTTAGATGATCACAAATATAGTTAATTGACGATTTTCGGCAAAAGTTATTAGTATAGAATTAATGTACTTTGTAATTTTGGTATCGGTTTTTAAGTTATCGAAGAAATAGTGAAATACGGAATGTACACAAGTTCGTTATTTCCGTTGCGTGTCCATCTGTTCGTCCATCTGTCACAATGCCATATATAGATTCTATAGTTTTGGGCTTACGTGCAAGAAATTTTGCAAGTAGAAAGAACGTTTTCACTTAACTATTAATAAAACTTATCTATTACAATAAATGAAACTTAACTATTAATTTACCTCCATATGCGTAAAGCATGGGAAGAAAACATTTGTACTTTCATCAAAATTATTAGCACCTAAGAAAGTAATCAAAGAAAAGAAATAAGGATATTTTCAAGGGAAATGTTAGTGGATAACCACGAATCACGTTATAGTTCATGTGTATGTAGGTATGTATGTACGTATGTACCTATATACACTTTCAAACGCTTGTAAAATCTGAATGGTGTTTCCAATTGAACACGGACTTTTTTTACTTAGTGGTGCTCTACAGAACAAACAAAAGTTATAAGTTCGTTCTGCACTATATCCTACAAAAATTAAAGTAAAACTAATTGGATTGGTACTAGACAAGATTGGATTGAAACTGGACATTGCAGATTTTGCGTATTGGTCTATAAATAATACCTTTTTGGTTATACTCATAAAAGTATTTCCGAAGTAAAAAAATGGTATTTTATTCACCATTTATTATTGCTGAGTCACTGCTATTTTGTAACAGTCGTGAGGACTTTGAACCAGCTATTTACAAAGAAAAAAAATAATGAGTATATTTAATTTCTTTTGGTTTATCGAAGGCGCTCTCCCTTTATTTATTTTAAATTTATATTTAACAATATATTACATGTCATTTTCATGAAAGTTTATTGGTACAGACCGCTTGTTATTTCAGGCGATGGGTTCCATTACAATTTTTTTTTAATTTTTAAAATTTATTTGGAAAATATCAAACTTAAATGTAACATCCAATGTGAGCACGTAGAATGTGTATGTTCTGGAAGCCTAACCTAACCTAAACCAATCTGAAATAACGTAATTTGTCCTAAGCTAACCCAATCTAACGTAACCTAACTTGTCCTAAGCTAACCCAATCTGATGTAACCTAACTTGTACTAAGCCAACCCAATCTGATGTAACCTAACTTGTCCTAAGCTAACCCAATCTGATGTAACCTAACTTGTCCTAAGCTAACCCAATCTAATGTAACCTAACTTGTCCTAAGATAACCCAATCTGATGTAACCTTACTTGTCTTAAGCTAACCCAATCTGATGTAACCTAACTTCGTACCTATAATAAAATACTTTTCTCTATATCTGCCCTACTGTATGCAACCTAATATCAATAAAATATGTCATGAAATAAATAAGACATTGGCTATATCTCGATCTACTATACTAAGAATGTGAGGACACTTCATCTTTAATCGCATAATCTATCCCTACTTCTCATAATGTACTAAGTAACTAGATTATATATTTAGTTACCTAATTTCATTTTCAAAGAATGTTTGTAAACATTCATTAATATTTTCCAAATTCATTAATAGAATGGAAAATAAATTTATAACTTTAAAGCACGATCAAATCTGATATAATATGTTACTAAATTATATAATTAGTAAGTTGAATATAATGAAAAGGAATATTAAAATTATGGTGGAATTGATTGTAAATTCAACATGACAAATTACTCGTAAAATAAGGTAATTAGTAAACCGACGCTAATAAATGAAACGTGAACTAACAATAATTACAAATACTATTAAATTTGATAAATATGCATTCACTGCATTGAATGTACATTTTGAATTTGGATCATATGGTTTCCAAATTTAATATTTGCAATCGTCTATTGTTCACAACTATGTGAGTAGGTTATATTATGATCATTCTAATTTGATTAAATTAACTTACTTTATTATATAAGTAACACATCTCAAGAAAATATTAATATTATTTTTTATTCTACTCTCTCATAATGAATTATTTTTAAGTACATTTGAATACAATGCAACTCGTAAAGCTTTAAAAGATAATTAGATGGTAATTTTATCACATTAGAAAAAATAGGGACTTACTATATTTTATGTTATTAACAAAGGAAATATATCCATAACGTGCCATATATATATATATATATATATATACACACATACACACACACACATATATATATATATATATATATATATATATATATATATATATATATAACCTAGGAATCAATATTTTATTGCAACTTTTTTTACATTTCCCGATTAGATACGTTAAAATATCATCCCTAGAATTTTCCACAGAATATACAGTTCGTATGTTTGCTTGTTTCCAGTGTTCGTTTGAGACATTCTTTTTAATATTTTTTCTATTGATTAATTCTAATTTCATAATATAAGCTTAATCATCAAGTATCTAGCTAGGAGGAGCTATCTTTTATGGATTTCCTAATAAATGAGCTCAGTGCATGTTTCTTCTTTTTAGAGCGAATTGATTAAAAAATCTTCATCTATCAGATTGTCAGAGTGTAGAATAAAATAGAATTTATATATAATAAAACAAAATATGCTAGAGATAGCTTACGTAATAAAATAAACACAGTTTAATAAAATTAGTATGATTCATAATGTTACCTACGATAGGGTATGTTTAACTGTACTTATAATCATTGTTAGGGTAGGAATGTATGTGTGGGAAAAATGTCATTATTGAAATATAAAAAAAGGTTGACCTTGATTGCCTAAAAACATGGAATAAAATAAAGTAAAAATATTCATGAAGTGGCTAGGATAATTAGTTCATTTTCAAAATTAATCGTAAGAGGACAGGTCAAAAAGAGAAAATATTCAGGAAATTGTCTCTCACTATAAGAAACAAACCAGGCATATCACGAACAAACAACGAATGTAATGCATAATATAATATATGAGATGGCATAATCAAACCTGCAACAATACGTCTTGATCTATCAATAATTTGGCTAAATATCCTTAATATAAATAAACGAGCGGTATATAGTATAGCTTGAGAGAAATTTTATCAAAATAGCGTTTAGAAATGTATAAATTTAAATTTGGTCTTTGGTAAAGAAGTAAACTATTTTTGAATGAAATATAATGACTGGAAAGCAAAAAGCTAAATTTTTTGGTCTTAACCCAAAAATACTTTTTCGAACATTACTGAAAATAATAGGTACCATCTATTAACTAACGCGAATAGCCTACGGTTCCAATTCGATTAGTTTTACTTTACTTTTCGCAGGAAATAGCTTTAAAACGTTCAGTGGCTTAACTCAAGAGTGGAATGTGTGAGCTCGAAAATTCATTCTTTTTTTCAATTTAAAAAAGCCTGAAGCCACTCGAATGCTACTTTCAGGTTTCATAATTCTTTCAAATCGTACATAAATATATACGTACTTTGTATACATGCATACATTGTATATATTCTATGTGATTCACGCTTATCCAATAACATGTTCTCTGAAAATGCCCTGCTTTTATCATATTGATAAAAGTACGCAGGATGCAGTAAAGCAGATTGGATAAATGCCATTTTGGAAGTATTTTTAATTAAAGTACATATAATCACGAATTAGTTACAGAAAGAAAGACGTACAAATCGTCCATTTTGCTTCATTATTCTTAAATAACATCAACATTTTATCAGACGACATTTTGCTAAAACATTTTAATAGTTCTCTATGACCCTTAATGTGCCATCCTGTAGCAATATTCATTTGAAACTCGATCCAGTAACACAATGAATAGATGTAAGTTTAGTTAAATCCATGGTTAGGTATAATAATTTAAACTACTAAATTACATATTAGATCGAAGACGACGTGCGTGAATGTGGTGTATAATCCTCAAGGAATCCACGCAAAGGATTTACAAAGTATTTTCTTCAAGTTTCCAGTTTGTGAAGTTTTTGTGAAAGTAAGCGTAGAGTTCGCGATATAAATCAAGTTTGGCGAGATATAAATCTCGTCATCGGCGTGCGAGCCGTTTGGTGCGCCGGGGCTTAAGGCGGGCGGATACGCAGCGAGGGCGGCACGTACGCACTTCCAGCGAGCTTTCATAGCTTTTACCGTCGCGTTACGTTTATATCAATCCCCTCCACGCACGGCGAGTGTTTTATAAGTGAACGGCCGGTGAATGAAAAATATTGCGCTCCAAACTTTTAAGTGGGTGTAAGTTGATTTCAGCGCGCTGCGCCTTTTATCTTCGACTTTGAGTGAAAATTACGAGTGTGAAAGTAAATCGCTTTCACTGCGGAAGAACTCAAAGCAGAGCAAATCGCAAAAGTTTAATAAATGTTTTGTATTGAATTGAGTACACGTGCATAGAAAATTGCTGCGCTATTATGATTCAGTTACGCTATGTGAACAATTTTAGAGTGAAGGGTGTAATTAAAACGAAATTAATACAATTTACACTTTATTATATAGGAGTGAGTATATTAAAAAAATCATTAGTGTTATTATAGTTTGCACACTCTATATAATGGTTATATTCCAATATTTATGAAACAATACCCCTATTGTTACGAGGAAAACATTTGCTTTAACGAGAGAATTTTACTTAAGCGGAAGTTATATTTGATTGCTCGTGATGAAAACTCACTTAGAGCATCTTTTGTCCGAGACCATTGAATGAGTTCGAACACTGACATGACTAATGAAATAATTTTATTTTGATGAGTCTTTTTTTTTAAATTTCCGATGTTAACTGTGGTTTCGTTTCTGGAAATTAAAAATTATGAACGAACCAAATTTAAAAAGGCCTGATATATAAGAAATACGATTTGGTAAAAATGATTTTTACTTTCATCAAAATGATGAAAATGTTATTACGTTAGCATCCAGAAAAGGGTCTATGAACATCAAAGAAAGAGGATACCCACTTTCCCATTTAGATCTTCAACTGTCAAGCTACGTATATGAAAAACGTCATCGTACTAGGAGAGCAGGTTCAAATCGCACCATTTGTTTTTAACATACAAGATCGAACGAGATCATATTGCTGTGTTAAATATTCCCCCCGCTGATCTGTCTTTGAAGGTCTATTTACTCTATAAAATTAAGTTTTTAGAGGTTTTTGTCCAAAACGAGAACACACTTATTTTAAAAAACGATAAAAATTTTTCAAATCAAAATTCACAATGGCAATGCGACATTATAATACAAGATTATAGCAACAACAGAATTCAAATTTTATACTTTAAGAGTTTTCTTATTAAATATAATTAAATTAATATATAGTGTTATTAAATACAGTTACTCTTTTTACTGAAATTATAGCCTTGCCATATCATATTATAAATTGTCAATAATCTTCGATTGAATCGTAACAAATTTTTGAAATTTTATTAGTCAACGTGCACGGAGAATAATCTAACGAAAATGATATTGTCTTCCAAGTACAAAATACCATCTAGAGTCCGAGTATAAGTGTCCGTTCGCACTTTATCGTTAATTAATTAATTGATAAAGCGCGCTGCAAGTGTTACTGCCGCTCGTTACTGCCGCACTCGATCGTCGCTATATCTTAACGGCCCGTTGATCGGATGATCTTCAACCGGCGCTAACGAGCGGCGCTCTAGGCCGGCTGCAGATGAATTATATAAACTTTAGTTTAATATTTAGCACCATTTCCTAAATCATCTTGCAAAATCGATCTTCTATCAATTATCTGTCTGTATATTTGATATAACCTCCGCAATTTCCTTAACGAGAGTTCTATGTTAAAATCTTATCACCTATCTAATTGAATTACTTAAGAAAAATCTTCAACGTGGATAAAAAAATACATTACAAATAAACAATAATAATTAAAAATAATTTTCTAAAAACAGAATACTCGACTGTATTAACATTGAAACTTTTAAAATGAACTTTCATTAACACATATTTATAAAAAAAAACAGTGAGCCGTCACGGGACGCCTGGCAGATGTGAAACATCGTGTTCGTATAAGTAATATGCATAAAAGACAAGATTATTACAGGAACTAAATATAGCATAATGAAAAAATAAAGTATTACGAATTTCTTACAGAAAATGGTGACTTTATTTAATAAACATTTATTTACAATTAATATAAAAATAATAAAGCAAAGGTTATGTGTACCGTAGTAAACAACAGCGTCGAACTAAGTGAGGAGGGGGTCGCGTAGTCGGTTGCGTATGGCGACACGTCGCCATACCGTACATTCTACTACATGTAGACTATATATATACCTACCTTAGTATAGCGTGGTGACCCGTCGCCACGGCAAGCGTCGCCACGCCAACGATCCGGCTTATACCTGCGCCTATAGATGTTTCACATCAAAAATTCTTTAAGTAATGATTTGTAGGCAATATACGACAATCGAACGTCGGTTACCATTATAATTAGATTCCGCCTGAAATTTGGTGAATATTTTTTTTGGAATGAACTGTATCCTAAAACATCAATGTTAAACACACGCAGATGACATCCAGTACCCTTATAAACTAGAATTCAAGAACTTTAGTCCGCGATTACAGTAAGTCGTAAATTTTAATTCTTATAACATGTGTAGCGCGCAACTCGCAAAGGACAGATAAACATTTTACGACACGAGATAAATCATATTACCTTGAGCATATTCACACGCGAAACAAACAATCCCCGCCAGGAAGCGAGGAAGTGGCTTCCGTCGTACGTGACCACATTACAAGCGTTTCGCTTGGTTCACTCGTTAGTTTGTTTAAGTGTGACGTACTTACGCGAAACGCCATTTTAGTTGTCACTTCTTAAATAATCGGTGCAATTAAAGTGCAAAACTTCACATTATTTACAATTGTGTTTCGTGATCATTCAAGTCCACTCAGTGTTATAAATTTATGAAATATTTCAATTGTGCTTATGTGTTACCGTTCACTTAGATTAAAAGATATTTGAAAATATGTTTTTGGTTTTAACTTTTATCATTTACAGTATAAATAAGTGGTTCTATTTAAGAAGAAAAAGCTAAATCTCTGCAAACTTGTCTATAATTCTGGTAATTGTGCTTAATATAAACTATAATTAAATTGACAATATTAATATTAAGTATATACGACAGCTCTGAGAATTTCTTAGCATTACTCGTTTCGCCTATAAAATACACAAAAAAGTCAATTTTCTAACACATTAGCGGAGGTAAAGGCTATTCCATCCGTAAACTGAGTTAAGTTTTATTCCAGTACGTACCAGAGCTTACTTTTGAAAGTAATTTCAGTAAAATATTAAATATATCTTATGACCACAACCTCATCTTTGATTATGTTTTCAAAAGTTGTCTGAAAATTATATCTTTCTAAACCTCTAGCCTCCAACATTCACCGATCTTTTGTGCATTGGTTTTTCCAATCGTCACTTATGCGAATATCTATTATTTTTTCTTCGGTTGAAATTCGCTTTTTTTTATTCGCAAAAAATAAGTTCTTTAACAAAACTCCATATTTAAATTCCAGAGATATTAATATGTTGTAAAAAAAATAAATGTAGTTCTATAAACGTTGACATAAGAAAGTTTAAAAAGAAAATCAAAATTGTAAGAGACTTGACGGTGAATATCGTTCGGCCATTTTGCGGGAGTCGTTTATCATAATTCTGCTATTCCACCTTTATAAACGTCTCATTGGAATAAATTGAAAAATTGGATACAAGGTAAAACGCCTGGGTGATGTTTTTCTTTAGGTTATTCCCCGATATTGTGGGACGATGATTGATACGGCCATAAAGAGGAGCGTTTGTGCGGCGCAACGAAGCGGCTGCCGGACCGTTTATTATTAACGAGCTTTTGTCACGGGACCGAGTGTGATCTAGCCGCCACTAACTTATAGCCGCCTTTGTCTCTGGATGCCCTTCCACTCGGCGTCCGAATTTCCCTTTCAAATTTAAATTGCTCGTTTCAACAAAACAACGGTTTTACGCGTGAGTAGAATTTGGAGATTTGCAATAACGGGTTGTGCTCGATAAAAATTGCACGCGACCGATAATGATTACGGTTTATAGAATTAACGCCTTTTAATATGGAAATTCGATTAGAACGAATATTTTTGCATAGATATGTAAATTTTGACATGTCTGTTAAACATATTTAGCACAAAATCGTTGTTCAATTTCATTAACACAATAGGTTGGTTAAATTTAAGCCGACATATTATCGTACCAATTTTAAGTAACATAAAATCATTGTTCAAGTTCATAAAAGTACCTATAAATGTTTTGACACATGAATTATACAAAGTTATTATATCGAATATACCGTGTTTAATAAATAATAATTTTTTGGAACCTGTTTAATAAATAATTTACTCAAACTGTGAAATGTAAATTTGAAAAGTAAAAAAAAAAGATTTAGTATGTGCAGAACTTGCACCATGGGTTCCTGTAGATATTTAGATACATATAAATGTTTATTGAATTATTTATAAAAAATAATAAAAAAATAATATAAGATTATCGTGAATATTTAAAAAATATGTAAATTAGACAGTTTTATAATAAAATTTACATAAATTTTCAGTAATTATTGAAGTTATACTTTTTTAGGTGCGTTGTGAATAAGTAATGATAGCGAAATTTTAAAATTATAGGATGGAATTGGTAACGATGCAACACAAAATCGACACCATGAAGTTGCTCACTAAACATTTATTTTTTATCGATTTACTTGTTCAAATTAGATGCATATAGGTATGAAATAGTTTGTTTGTTGATAGTGTCCGCAAGCGATTATTTGATAGTCAAAAATTATACTGTGACCACGATCATGAGTTGGTAAGAGAAAAAATGCTTATTCATAAAAAATGCTTTCATAAGGTGAATGTTTAATCTCATAGTTTATTTTGCTGTTGGCATTCTATTGTAAGCCAACAATCAATTTGGTATGTATTTATTTGCATTATAAATAGTAAATTATTACAATTAAATGAAACTACATGATGTAGTATTATTTCTACTTTCTTTAAGTTCTTTACCACGGTTTCGTCACCTAGGTTTCGTTGTATTACAACATCTTCAGGTGGGCTATTAGCAAAGATTAACTCTTGGGAACATCCAACAGCATTTATATGTTTCAAGTACAATAGTGGAAGCCTGGTTTGTGTGGGTTTTCCCACTGCTTATGTTAGTGAGTTTATTGTAGAGGAGCGGTGTAGGTTTTATTATATTTCCGAGAGTTATACTGGTATATCATGAAAAATGAATTTCTACAAAATTAACGCCAAATATATTCAATAATAAATTATTAAATACTTAACATTAATAAATTAAAATAATTTTCAGTATATTCATTTATTTTCATTCTTAACTATATTTTATTCAGTTAGCAATTCAATCCTCGTGTTTAATATGGCGACATATCATTAATGTCTACCGGCTTTCCGTCTTAAGTCAATCATCTGCCTTTTAGTAATTGAAACTCAATAGCGGTCCTTATGATAAAGATACTTATTAAAATAATTAAATTTAATTTTATAGTAATTTATAACATCGTTGAAAAATGTATTAACGTGAACGATCTATAATTCTTTATTTGACGAATTCAGAAATGCATCGATTATAAAATATTTCTCTTTTAAACATTTTTCTTTTTTCTAACATTTTTCCACTCATTAGTTAAAAAAATATTGAGAAGCATAATATTTCTGTTTCGAGAAGCATAATGTCACTGTAAATACAATTAAACTTAATGGAGAATTTTGGCGTCAAATTATAAGACAGGGGTATATATGAGTATGCATCGAAGAGATCTCACCTTAAGCATTCCACAGGTACATTTGTATCTCAGTAAGAAACAAAATCGTAAAAGGAGTGAGGTTATGTATGTATTATTTACCATTTAAAGTTACAATATATATTAGAGAATATTAATACGATACTCTTAAAATCAATGCCTTCATAATGTATTTATAAAGTTTATAGTGTCCAGTTTCAACTTTTGATGGCGTGACTTGGATTACTTTCGATCACTTCTCAGTGATTAACAAATCTGTTTTATATTATGTTATGGTTTATGACCAGAATGTAAAACTACAGTTCTGTGATATCATATATGACGCAAATTATTAAAACCGCACAGAAATTCAGTGGAACCGGATTTAATAACTATGAGGAGTGGATCGGTTGTTTTTTGGTAGTCGAATTAACAGGTAAGTTTTTACCAATGATAATGGCCATTAATCATTCTAGAATTCAGATCGTGTGCATCATAAAAAGCAAGTTAATGGATATGAAAACGGATGTGTGTGAGAATCAAAATAAAGTTAGTTGCGCATTCATTAAAAAAAAACGCCAACATAAGTGTAAAATTCACAAAATAAAGAAGGAAATGAAAATAAATGATCACGTAAACTAAACGTAAACACAAATCAAAAGCTATAAATATAAATAGCTCGTCCATTATTGGAATCGGTACTCGAATATAAAAATTGCTATTTAAATGGAAAACTACAAAAAGAGACAAATGCATTAAGCACTATCTTTAAAGAGGAAATTTTAATAAAAGAAAATATTATAATTATTCGAGTGCGAGTATAAATTTCAATGCAAACCCAAGCTGGATATAGAATGGAAAAAAGACAAATTATATTTGCATGTACTGAACTTGAGTATTGTTAACATTGTTACAGAAGCCGATGAATATGAATTTAAGGCGCCACTTATATAAGTGTCATGTATTCCAGGCTTAACAATCGACTTAATATCTGTTAATCCGATCTAAGCGAGCATTGCATTTGTGTTATTTCTTATAAGAAAACACTGATAATTTATATCTCGCTAAGATGGAAAATATTGCAAATAGAAATCAAAATAATATCGTTATTAATGAAGGGCTACGTAGCTATTAAGAGTTGTTTACGTTTTCACATCAACAAATGTATATTTGATCTCATTTTCGTAATTTACGGTGAAATTTCAAATATATTACTGTACATAATATACGTTATGATACTAACTAGTTTTCTATTTACAATATCGGCAATAATGAGCCCGCACAATACACAAAGACGAACGAGATAGGCTAATGAAGTAACGTATCAAGAGAGACCAATTCGACAGTATAATCGTCTAATTCAGCTCACTATATTAATAATTCCAAACATTTGCCGAGCATTGCAATCATCTTCAAGACGTCATTATGGTCTCGATTTAGGAGACTTGTGTAGCAGTGCGTCGGCGGGCGGCGGGCGACACGCTGTTACAAACGCATTTGGGTCGATTATACGACCGGAGTACATTGAGACCTGCGGTTTGGCAATTATGTCGTAGGATTTTCGTAAATAAGACGAGATATTTCGCTCCAGAACGAGCGATTCCTAAATATGAATGCATTGTCATCTGGCTTATGTACGGCTGTTGAAGATTCAACGTGAAATGATTTAATAGTAATTTATGTTAAAAGACAGTGAGCCGTCACGGGACGCCTGGCAGATGTGAAACATCGTGTTCGTACAAGTAATATCCATAAAAGACAAGATTATTACAGGAACTAAATATAGCATAATGAAAAAACAAAGTATTACGAATTTCTTACAGAAAATGGTGACTTTATTTAATAAACATTTATTTACAATTAATACAAAAATAATAAAGCACAGGTTATGTGTACCGTAATAAACAACAGCGTCGAACTGAGTGAGGAGGTGGTCGCGTAGTCGGTGCGTATGGCGACACGTCGCCATACCGCACACTCTACTATATATATATACATACCTTAGTATAGCGTGGCGACCCGTCGCCACGGCAAGCGTCGCCACGCCAACGATCTGGTTTATACCTGCGCCTATAGATGTTTGACATCAAAATAATTAAATTTTTTAAGTTATACTTCTTGATAACATGAAGTTGCTTACTATGCAACAAAAAATCTATATGAAATCGAGATCATGAAGTTGCTCACTAAACATATATTTATATAGTTTATTTGATAGATGAGCGCTCCACCATTTTATTTGTGATGTAAAACATCTATAGGCGTAGGTATAAACCGGATCGTCGGCGTGGCGACGGGTCGCCACGCTTTACTAATATATATTAGTATATATATATATATAGGTATATATATATATATATATATATATATATAGGTATATATATATATATATATATATATAGTCTATATGTAGTAGAGTGTACGGTATGGCGACATGTCGCCATGCGGAACCGACTACGCGACCCCCTCTTCACTCAGTTCGACACTGTTGTTTACAAGTCACCATTCTTTGTAAGAAGTTCGTAATACTTTATTTTTATTTTTTCATTATGCTATATTTAGTTCCTGTAATAATCTTGTCTTATTACTTATACGAAGACGATGTTTCACATCTGCCAGGCGTCCCGTGTCGGCTTTTTTCTACTGGCTTTCTATTGTAAGTCAATCAACTGCCATCATCATCATATATATTAATACGCTAAGGTTAAGATGTTACTCTCCCTTTTTAGAAAAAACCTCACAACTAATCCACATAAATTATATATCATTTTATAGATAATTGCTTGCTCTACCGGCATCCACAACTAAAAAAATTATTATTGCTATTGTTTTTGCAAATTAATTAATTATTAAAATTATATACACAAAACAGCAATGCTGCCATCTAACGGCTCAACGTCAATATGATTGACGGTCGGTAAAATTTTTGTTTAATTTCAAATCCACTCACGTATAAATAAAGTGGCGCTTTAGCTCAATGCTTTTGATACTTGCGCCTCTATATGTCAATTTTAGTAAAATATTTGTTTGATCTGTCATCTGAGCTTCATAATGGAATAAATAATGCGAAGACTTCGCACGGGTCACGCTAGTTATAAATTATTACTTTATTATTTATTAAATACTCAAAATTACAAAATTAAAGTATATGCATTATTAATTAAACTTTTTTGTATTGTTTTATTAAATTAAACAATTAATTACTTACTCATCTTTATGTTAAATTGAATACTGAGTATTAATTTAAATCTCTAAAATAATTAAATTTAATTTTAATATTAATTTCACATTCCATTTCAAAATAAGATCCATTTTTTTTACTATTCTGTATGAGAATTTAGATTTGATTCGATTGAATTAAATTTTACCAATCGTAATCACGCTGCAGTACTTTTATTATATTAGATCCGTTAATTATAGTAATTTAAATAAAGTTATTTTTTTATTATGCCAAAAAAGTATAAATTCTAACGCGCGTACATTTTTACACATATTTTTTTTATTTCAATCCAGGTTTAAAAAAATATATAAACTTCAATTAAAACTCAATAAACAGGAAAATAAATGCAGTATGAATGGATAAGATCTTATTTACTATAGAATTTTTTTCGTTACCGTATTGTCATAGATTTTTTTAAATTGCTTTTACTAATTTAATTAATTATTTGCAGTTGATCTAACTAATATTATTAAGTCAGGTAATGCGAAAATTTTGACCATAGTTTGAAACACAGCAGCAATGAAATATTAGTAGAAATGTATTTGTGAGAAGCTAATAAAGAACACTATTTAAAAAGCAAAAAATACGGTTGTGTATTAAGGGATAAGGAGTATTTAAAAAAAGGACCTATGAGACTATATATGAAACGTTGCTGTTTTGTTACATCATTGTTTATAATGTTGAAAACATAAATATTAACATCTACAGCTACATTAATGTTTATAATGTTGAAAACATAAATATTAACATCCACAGCTACATCATTGTTTATAATGTTGAAAACGTAAATATTGACATCTACAGCTTTTTCATTGTTTATAATGTTGAAAACATAAATATTATCATCTACAGCTACTTCATTGTTTATAATGTTGAAAACGTAAATGTTAACATCTCTGATTCTGTTTTCACGTCAAACTTTCTTAACAACTTCTTTTTCTTCGTTTCTAAGTTGACGATTGGATGTTAGTAACCATAGCGCTAAACGATTGGAGTCGCATCATTTTAATGAACTCCGATAGTTTTTTTCCATGCTTCTTTATTCTTCGCTTTGTTGCGATAATTTTATAGATCGTCCTCAACTAGTATATCCATGTTTTGCTGGTTTTATAGTATTCTATCATTTTTGTATTTGATTTTCTACAGAACAAATTTTTATCAGCGGAGAATACATATTAATATATATGATATTCGCTCTTGGCTCATTTCACATACATGTCCAAATCAACTCAAGCATCGCTCTTAGTTTGTACCTCGGTTGTTAATTTTTTGCTGTTATGTTGCTCAGATATTCTTGGTTATGATTCGATGACAGACTGAAACTTTCAGTTCAAAAACTTTCAATTTATTTAGATTTGTGTTTATATATAATGTGGATAGTTCAGGTTTCGGATCTATAGAGATTGTTAAAAAAAATTTAGAAAAAATTTAAGTATTGAATATATTTGGCGTTAATTTTGTAGAAATTCATTATTCACAATTAAATGAAACTACGTGATGTAGTATTATTTCTACTTTCTTTAATTTCTTTACCACGATCTAGGTTTCGTTGTATTATAACATCTTCAGGTGGGATATTAGCAAAGATTAACTCTTAGGAACAATCAACAGCATTTATATGTTTCAAACACAATAGCGGAAGTCTGGTTTGTACGGATTTTTCCATTGTTTATGTTAGTGAGTTTATTGCAGGGGTGCAGAGTAGATTTTATTATATTACCGTGAATTATACAATATACCAGTATTTTAGTGAGGGTAATAAATTCAATTGTTGTTATTATGTGAGGTTATACAATGGAAACTTTACATACTTTTTTGTATGTAATAAAATTAAATGGAAGTTATTATCGGTAATATATTTATACAAAAGCAAGGGTATTTGAAAGTAAGGACAAGTTAATACACTAATTCTACATATCTCCGGTTTTGTGTATTCATATATTTATTTATTTCTTTTTATTTTTTTGTTTTTATTATATATACTTATATTTATATGTGTATTATTGCTGAAACAATTTCCAGGGTACTGTAGTATCAATGTTGTATATTTATATTATATCTAGAAGATATTAAGAATGGGTGATGATATTATATTTAGTTGTTCATTTAATATATTGGCCTTGATATCTTTTTTATGTCTGTTTATTTCTAATATTTCTAGGATATTAAGTTTATTACCTTTTGTATTTATTTGTAATATATAGGGGGTATTATCAATATGGGGGTGATGGTTATTTTCAATGAGATGTTTAGCAAAGTGAGATGTGTCTGGTTTATTATTTCGAAAGCTGGCAATGTGTTCTTTATATCTTGAATTAAAATCTCTTCCTGTTTGACCTATGTATGCACTGTTACAGTCGTTACATTTAAGTTTATAGATACCACTCTTTATATTCATCTATTTCTTTATTATTAATAAGGGTTTTACCCAAGTTATTTAAGGTACTATACGTACATGTTATATTATTTATATTTTTATTATTAGTTAAGAGTTTTCCTAATTTGAGTGATACATTACCTATGTATGGGATAGATTTATAGTAAATATTATTATTATTTGGTACGACCGGGTTCTTGTATTAGTATTTTTCTTAATTTATTATGATACAGTTTTGTGACAATTGTTGCGATTTGTTTTATAGTTTTTATTTCTTTACGTAGATTAGGTTTTTCTAGAGGGATGGTTAAAGCTCTGTGGATCATGGAATGGAAGGCTGCTAACTTATGGGACCAAGGGTGTTGAGATTGAACATTAATTATGGAGTTTGTAAATGTGTCTTTTCTAAATATACTAAATTGATTTAGATTTTAGATTTATTTTTATTTTTGCGTTCTATTGTTATATCTAAAAAATTAAGTTTATTATTAGAGTCTACTTCTAAAGTGAATTTGATATTATTGTGTAGGGAGTTAGCAAAGTTAACGAACTGGTCTAACTGTCGCTGTGTACCTTTCCAGCAGATAAGGATGTCGTCAACGTATCTATAGTAGTATAATATATTGGTAGCTAATTTACTGTTTTACTAGGCTGGTTTCTAGATGGTTCATAAATAATTCGGCTGGGGACTGAGGGGGGAGCCCATTGCAAGGCCATTGACTTGTTGAAACTAATTTTTATCGAATAGGAAATATTTTTGGTCTATGTATAATTTAAAGAGGTCTCTAATTTCTGATGCTTCAATGGGATTTAACTTTTTCTTTTCTAGCTTATCTGAAATGATATTTAGGCAATCTTTTGGTGGTATATTAGAAAATAAGTTTACTACGTCGAGTGATACTAATTTACAATTGGGTGTTAGATGTATATTTTTAATTTTATTACAGAGATCAATAGAGTTTTTGATGGTATGTTTAGGCGCAAATCTGGTTTTATTTCGGAAGATCTTATTTAGGTCAAAAGGTAATTTTTTTGTGGGTGCGTTTGTATATGAGACAACAGGTCTTATGGGTATATTTGGTTTATGAATTTTAGGTTGTCCATATAGTATTGGGGGTCTAGGGTTCATTTTATATCAGCAGCTTTGTGTTTAGTAAGTAAGTAATACTTACTAAGTAAGTGAGTAAGTAAGTAGTAGTTTTTAAATGAGATATTATAGCTTATTACATAAAGGGTCATTGATGAAGAAAAACAAAGAGGAACAAGAGAGGAGGGGAAATAGGAAAAAGTGCTGAAATTAGAAAACATTATGTCGATTGAGGTGAACTTTGAGACGATTTTGAAATTTACAAAAATAAATTCGTTCAAATATCTCCAAGCCATATATCATTGTCTATGGTAGCTATAATATAATAAGGTCTTTGTGTGTGAACATAAATTTACATATATTCACTCGTTGCTCTTCTTGTTAGGCGCTACAAAAATTATTTATCCGCCTCCTGATGTTACAGAAATATTTTTTTCAAACTATCCCGAATATTTCACTTTACAACATGTCTACAATCACGACATCCATCTTTCGCTCGAGACATTACTCTCAACAGGCCGAGTGGCCGCAGTCGAGGAGCGCGGCCGGGCCGTCCCACCCGCATCAAAAAGCGATCGGGCGCGCGCCGACGCCGCTTGATTGATGCGCGGACATGGCGCCCTTTAATAAAACCCGAGACGTCATTCCGCTCTGCACGATGTAAATGCCGCCCGATACAACTCTCACGAACGAACGATATAACTCTCGAAACAACTATTAAAGCCGTTCGCAATAATTGTACGCCGATGCTAAGATTGTTTAACGACTACGAAGGAAATTTACGACCGCGCTGCCGCCGCGCCGCGTGCCGCGCTACTCGCTCGCGTTGCGAGGATGTGGGAGGGCAGTGTTCCGAGCATTACGGCAATATTTACGTTCAAATTTGCATGCTCTTGGAAAGAAACAATTTAATGTTCTTTTAAATTGTTACTATGTCAGTTTTTACCATTTGAGGAGCCGTCTTTACATAATTTTTTCATGGAGCAATATTGTTATTTAAATGTTAATTAATAGTAGTCCAATATACACATAAAATATAGTATAAACATATGAGCACAAATTCAGATCTCTTTTGGGTTAGAAATGTTTGTTTTGTTTTGATTTAAACATCAACGAATTGAAAGTTTATGTTTTAATGCATGCAGTTTAGGTTTTAATGCCAGTTTCTAATATTAAAGAGTTGTAAAGATAAAACGTTACTAGCTAAATATTTTTTTGGAAATATTAAGTTTAAAAAGATGAATTAAAGGTAATAATCGGAGCGGATCACTCTAAAACTATGACTTTATCATCAAAATAATGCCGGGATATTTTCATTGGATTTGGCAAATTGAATACCTCATGTTTTTAGTAAACACCAACAAGACACATGCTTCAAAAAGTGCTCTTCAACCGATAAAAAATATAACGAAAATTAAAGTCTATGACGATATAAGCGAATGTATATCTCAAAGAAATTAAATAAAGTTGAAATTTTTAGCAAGACTGAACAAAATAATCTCTGAGTATTTTGAATATTTTAATCGGGTTTATAAGAAGGTTTATTTTCACGTTTTTTGAGTGCCTTGAAAGGCTTAATAAAGAAAGTGAGAGCGTGGATAACGATAAATATATCTGATGGGAAGATGTTGATTATGATATGTTGAGTATCCTCCATATTGGTAAGATTTGGCACTTTGCGACTTTTTCACTTTCCAGTTAAGATAAAAACAACATACCTTGTACAACAGTTGACAGAAGGTGATCTGCACCACGCTTTTGATGAGAGGAAAACAAAAATTTCTTGCTACATGGATGCCAAAAAGAAGTATATTGAAGAAGAAAAACAACTTAATTTGTAATAATCAATAAGGTTGAACTATCGATTGAATCCCTTCATTTTTGTGACTCACTAGGTAAGCTGGAAAGTTTGGTAGCTTTATGCTAATGTTATTCTATATAAGGTCAAAGATTCTAAATCATGATAAAAAGCATGCAATCGAAAATCCGAAATTGGTTAATCGTTCTTCAGGTTGCTATTGAATATTAGATAAATCTCATACTTACTTTATTGCTCTCCTTGCTATAATTATGCATTGTACCAAGTGGACCTTCGGTTGTTAGTGGACGTTACATATTACTACTACCAGATATCTTTCAATCTTAATGAGAAAAATTTTTACTGAATTGCCTCATCGAGACTGTTTCTATTCTTCATATTATGCGGATAGGAGACTTAAGTGTGAACGTTTTGTCCTGCTCTTATTTAATGTATTCAACTGGAGATTGACTTCAGGACCATTGTTATTACCATTAAATAATATTGGAAGTACTGTAAAAACTCTTCGTTGGTTTATTATTCGCCGATAATATGAAGGTGTTGTCTATTATTAAAGTTATAAAATGTCCACTAATTGGATATGACCACAACATTTCACTGTTGTGCAGCCAAATATGCAATTATGAGCAATTAACGTGTTAATGCATATAAATGCTTAATTGTAAGTTAGAGTATCGCAGCGCTTCTGTTGAGTACTGACATACAAGTTTTATGTCAAATTAATGATGTTACCGAATTAAACCTCAGATCTAACTTATATTCTAAGTAGGTTAAGTTTTCACTCTATATATTATGAAAAACATTTTCGTTTTTCTGTCACGTAACCGTAATATTGTCAAAGACTGCGCTCTTGAACTATACGATACAGGAATTTTCCTATTTTACGGTTTATTTAACTGCTTAAAACCTTGTCAAAATTATATTGGAGTGCAATTTGTTTACAATGGATTAAAATAAATTTATTGAAAAATATTTTCTGTTATGTTGCTTTGACAATAAATATTGCAAGTGTTTACTGTAACGTTTCTGTAACGGAACCGTTCCGTCCGTAAACGTTCCTGTATGTTCATAGCGATAATAATATATGTAACTGAATAAAAATTTGTCTTAAAATTGTAATACCTGCAGCTAGAAGTCTCTTTAGAATCTTCAGTCCACACCGTATTCATAGAAGCTTTGAAAGTAACTCCCACTTTTTTGATTTCATAAATCCACTAAAAAATGTACAATATTATTTTCACAATAAAAGAATTTGGCATTTTAAAATTCGCCAATTTCATGTTGATTGGTTGTTATTAATACTTATAAGAAGTAAAACGTATTTTTAATTTAATACTTAGATTTGAATTTCGCAAATTTTTTAGTAGGTATTTAAAAATTCCAGTTTCTAAAAATAAGTTTGTACCTCAATTAAACATCTATTAAGTATAAAAAAGTTAAACGTAGAAACATAAAATATATCACAGTGATAAAGCATATGTACCCATATATATTTCCATATATATTATTATTAGATGTAACATAACCGAATTTTTTAAAACATTTCGTATACTGTGTGCGATATCAGTTGAAAGAGAACATTACATACGACAATACATTAGACATATTTTTGAAAGTGTCTACTAAAAATATGTTCCTCCTAAAAACTTTCAAAATTGTTACTGTAAACATTTTGATAAAAACAGATATTTTTACTTCTGAGAAAGATATACCACGCAAACTATACTAGGAACATTTACGTAACTATCCATGCATACTTATGTGTCCATGCTAACGGTGAGCATAAAGTCTAAATTCCGGTAAAAGTCTTCAGAAAAGTCGATACCACTAAAATGGAAAACGGCTTCTATCAAAACATACTATGCCATTTAAATTTTTCTACGCTTATTAATATGGTTATAATATTATTTATATTTTTGTGAATTTTACGTAAGTTTATTGGTTCACACATCTCAACACGTTAATATGATAGTGAGCAACGTACGCGATTAAAAGTAAACGGGTCATTTTGTATTAATTTGAATGTCATATATATATATATATATATATATATATATATATATATATATATATATATATATATATATTTATATATATATAATGTTTTTATTGGATTCTGTTTCGAACTTGTTGAAATAAAGGCGTAATTGCGTTTCTGTGGATAAAATATTTATTTACTTGTAAAACGTTCCTTCTACAATTTGCTAGTAACATTATCTTATAAACTAAACATTTACTCACATGTGGATAAAAGAAACAACATTTAAAGCCCTTATTTCGGGTTTATCATCTGAATTCGACAGGTAAGCTTTTTACAATAAAATACTGAATCAAAAACAAATCTAATCTCTCAAAATCGTTTGACGTTTAATACGAAAGCTAACAGCGACCTCTATGGAATTTATCATAGATAACGCGGCAAAGTTTATATACCTAAAGGTTTTCTTTACATATATATATATATATATATATATATATATATATATATATATATATTTATTTACATATATATATATATATATATATATATATATGTGTGTGTGTGTGTGTTTGTGTAAAATTGTTAAGAGGACATGTTTACAAAATGGATCCACGATATTTTTTCAAGTAGTAGTAACAAAGTCCCAGGAAATGTGTTTGCAGAACTTCTTACGATACGAATTAATTATTATGATCTTTGGTTTACACTCTAACCAAAGATCATAATAATTAGTTCAAACGACCGTTTAAAGTTTAGATAGTAATTAACTACGCGGAAAAGTCTATACATCTAGGAAGTTCATTCATATGAAACTGAAGGATGCCGGTCTTTTATTTTCTTATTTTATCAGAATTGTTAATTACACAGGGTTTCTATTTTTTCCGAAAAATTAATTGTTAAAAAATTAACATAAAATTCATATAAAATTAATATAAAATTTCTTTTGTTTTTTTTTGTATTTTGTAAATGAGCAAACTTATAATTTCTTGTAGAGAGTACACATAAAAGATTAACATACCTGACTGTTTTTAATGTACAGTTGCAAAAACTCGGAAAGGCTCCTCCCTTCATTCATTTAAAATTATTAAAGGGCATATATCTGATAAATATCGTGACTGAACAGAACTTTTATGACAGGTTATAATAGTTTGAAGACCTATCTAACGATATCCTCCTCAATGAGGCACGTGGCAGACTTCCCAATTTGTTGCATCCCTTTAAAATATTTTTCGTAATTTTATTTTACGCCTTTTTTGGGTTTGTAAAAATAACGTACCTGCAAGAATTCATCGAAAAAATTAAGAAATGACTAGATTATTTATAGTAGAAATTTCACTAGTTCTATTAATGAAATTTAAATTTAATTCTATTATATAAATACTAGTTTGCTCCATTTAGTAGAAACTTGACAAGGAGTTTATTTTATAATCGGCGATATTTACCTAACTATGTTTATATGGTATATCTACGCCACAAGAAAAAAAACATCAATTTATTAGTGAAATTTTTCTAAAATTATTAATTAAAATATTGTATAAAATATACCATTGCTCAAAAAAAAATTACATGAAATGAAATGATATTTTATGGGAATGTTATAAATATTATGGATATACAGGTTGAAAAAGAGTTTACAGCTATCTTAATTTTCCCAATAAGTGAACGAAACAATTTTCAGGTCAAATTTCTAGCGTTTTCAAAAGTTCTTTTTAACAATGCGTTATTTCTGTACTTTCATATTAAGATGAATGCTTTTATAATAAAATTTTAGCGAATTTTTCATAATTTGAACCGGCGTCATTTTTAAAGTACGAATATAACAATTTTTTCGTTTACGAACTCAATCTAGATTTTTATCTAAGTCATTTTTGTATTGAGTTTTATCCTGATAAAAAAATATACTTCCGAAGCGCTCACAAATATTACTATATCTTACAACAAAAATATTGCAAAAATTTTACTGCGATTGCCAGTGATGCTTGTCATTCTAGTAAGTTACCACGTATTCAGTTGGAACTGGATGAGCTACGTCAGGTTGAGATTTTGATTAATTTTATACCGTATATTAGGTTTTATTCTATTGAGTTTAGTATTAGTTTAATTTAATCTATTTAAGTTTAGTAGAATTTGATTATTCCATTAGGCATGAGGTTGAACAATTTCCAGCCTAGTTTTAAAGCCTGACTTTTTCTTAGAAAAAAATAAAACATTTCAAGATCTAAATGACAAAAAGAAATCCTGTTACGTAAGTGTAGATATTAAGAATTAATAACTGATCCCAAGAAATTCTGAAAATAGTGATGAAAGAATAAATAAAGATAAATATATTCTAGATTGACCGTGGACAATACTGGCCTCATATGTAAAAAACAATATTCTACTCAAATGGAAACAATATTACAATACCGTGTAGAATATTGTACTCACATGGAAAAAAAAACTGAGATGGGTAATTCATATTTATAGTTCACGATAAATGCATCGTTTATCACAATAAAATATGTAAGACGGGCAAGTTTTAGTGACTTCATTTCATAGCTTTTATTACTTTCTAACATTCGATATTCAGCATTAAATCAAAAACCCTATCAAATAATGTAATTAGTTATTCGAACACAATTTCTCCGTAAACATATTTATTCAGTCTAACTTGGTTCGAGGCATTTAACATTATATTTTCTTTACGAAAAAATATATTTTGAAATAAATTTGTTAGCACCAATAAAGATTTTGTTTGACACAAATTGAATGGGAAGAAATAATTTATTCTGACTGATAAAAAAATATTTGTCGCTACTGCGCTCACGCGTCTTCATTTTTAAATTTATTTTTCTCCCATTTTCCAGATCGCTAATCAAATCAACATCAAGCGAAGGGGCGTCGAGTCAAGCATTCAGCGAGGAAAACAGAACGCTCCGTCGACAGTATTAATAATAATTTGTTTTTCACTCCTTCAACTCTCGCCGCGCCCGCTCATCGCATAATTAAAGGCGATTATATCGGTCTCGGAGGAAACGAAAGAAAACTTTATTCTGAAGAATTAGCATAAAGTAATTAGAGGAATACGAGCGACGCTGGAGCTGTTTGCTCACACGCGCACCGCTGCGACGTCGACACGGCGCACATGTTTAATTCGTTATTAACTTATCAAAGTGCTTCATTTGCATATATAGAGAGTCAGGTATGGCGTCTGACAGCGGGCCGATTGTTTGAACGAGAGTATATCGGCTTGATTAGTCGCGTCTGCCGTCTACGCCCGGCGCTGTGTGCTCGCGCACCGAACGACACGACCGACTACTCGGAAGCCAAACGGAATAGTCAATAACGCGAAAGGAAGACCTGAATTAGTTCCAACTATTGATATACGCTCGAACTCGTGTGTGATGTAGTGATGATGTAGTCATTGTTGAATATAAGCTGCCTTATTATGAAAAGACGAGCACGATTTTTGTGTATTCAAATCAAGATTGTATTTCGATACGTACAAAGCAAATTCGACTCTTCTATTCACAATATTTTTAACATTTCGATGTTCCTACGAGGAAATTATTTGGTATTCTGTTAGAATTTGGCTAACACCAAAACTTTTGTATAAAAAATGTAAGATAATGAAAGGAATCAATATAATATATAAGAAATCTGTATGTATTAATATAGGTAAATTTTTTATCCGCTTTTAGTCGTCTCTGGGCTAGTCGGTTTAAGTACAATGACAAAAACGCCTTAATCAATCCTCAGTTATTCATTCCTTTCAATATATTTTTATATAACTTTTTCGAACGATTCTTAGTCGGAATTGGGATTCTCCTTTATTTAAGTAGTATTATTTGAACAGTATCCAGGTATGAAACTTGAGTCTTACTTCTTGCATGCTTATTCAAGTTTATTGGAATCAATATTCCATATTATTTATAGCATTTAATATTCGATAAGGATTTTCAGAGTATTTTAAAATTTCTTAAATTCTTTTTTTCAATTTCTTCTCGTCTGATGTATTTGCCTCTTGCACGTTTTAAATTATTCTTTAAATCTTATATCTCTCAAAATTGTTCATTTCCATTATGTTTACCGCGTCAGATTTCTATAAATTTTAGACTAATGTGAAATCAGCAGTTGCTTCTTTTTGAAGGTGCCTTTTCTCACGGTCCGTCTCGGCATTAAAACATACCGGAGTAAACTGGCGATACACCCGATCCACGCCCATATGCACACTACACGGTTAGGACTCAGTCGGATTTACTGATAGTTAAAAATATATTTTGTCTGGATACTTTGCCGATTGGACCGAGCAATGGGGCATGGTCGCTAAAATATAGTCTCGTTCCGACTCGGCTGACAGTTAAAGAGAAACAGAAATACGTTTTAACTATCAGTGAGTTCGACTGACGGTTTTGATAATGTGTGGTGTATATGGGCGCTATTATTCCAGCATGCTGCCGGTGGTCGGGCATCTTCGTGTATCCTCGGTTTTTTACATTTATTTTTTGGTCGTCCGTCCGTGGTTCGGGCATCCTCTGACACGCACCTGTTTTTAATTAATTGACTTCCGGAAAAAGAAGATCCTCGATTCGATAGAACTTTTTTTATGTCAACGTTATCTTATATCTCCGATATTTATCAAACAAATTAGTATAATTTTTTTTTATTTGAGAGTATACACTCAGTATAATATTAGGAAATTAGAATATGACCATGTAAATTAAATATATACTATAGAATTTTTCAATACATAACAGCACAGGAACCGTGATCGAGTTTGGATTCTATAAGTCTATTAATAATTTGCCACATATACTTACCTACTTATTTTGTCTAGGCTTACAAAATAGGTAGGTATGTACATAAAAAGTTATGAAGCCACATTTTTAAACGGTTTTATTTGGATTTACATTCCGTATATTATTATTCTGGCAATGGATTTTTATCATTACTTCTACTTAATCGATTCTTATTAAACTTAGCACACGAATTTAGTTCCAAAGATAATAAAACGTTATGATATTTTTCGCCTTTGGTCCATAAATCCCGATTTCACTAATCTTGACGTAAGTACGCAAATATATAAGTATATAGACACGCACATATATACAGGTATATAAAAAAGCATAAAGCAACTAAGACATTAGTAAGTAGGTAGACGAGTAAGTAAGTACAGGTATAAAAAACGCAGGGAGTGACCAGGCAGATGTGCAGTATGCACAAGCACATATAATACTCGAGACAGTGACTATAATGAAGTCGAACTATGTTAAAACATATTTTAACTTTAAACTACCTTTTATATTATTACTTTTCTTTGCGATTTTTTTGTAAGTCTTATTCATTTCACGAAATTCATTATTCATTCTAGAATCAACTATGTCGAAATTTTACTTGCTTTAATAATTATTTATGTCGGTAAATTTTTTCTCCTCCCCAAATAATAAAATGTCAGGACCAGGTCGAGGCGATAATTCCTATTTTTTTATCCATATATGAACCCCAAGCATGATTATTCGAAACGATGATCCGGTAATTGTCAATCGTATAATCCATTTGAGTGGCGGTTTTATGCGGCTGTCAAATTGACAATAAACTGATTGATAAATTGTGACAAGTCTCATGGTTCAAATATCTTCAATCGTTTGTATAAAATAAATAAATTATTGTGACGTAAATGGTACACTAATGGAACAATAAATAATTGTTCCACGTCTAAAAACATTAATGCTTTCAGTAGAATTCACTATTTCATGTGATCTAAGTGAAAGTTTTTACATTTCATTTATCATACTAATTTTATAAAGGGGATAGTTTTTTGTTTCTTTGCTTGTTTTTAAAGTTTGGCACAAAATTGGCTAATGAATATAAAATGTTAACCATCATAAATCTACAGTACTCAGATTGATATAGGGTATATTTTTAGAATGTATGGGTTATAAGTAGGGTGACCAGATATTTTTTCATTTGCTTGGGACAAATGAAGAAAAATGAAACATCGGCTGGTTATGTGAAACCAGAGAATAAGGGGGGCGCAGAAAGGTGTAAAATAAAGTAAATACGAGTATTTAGTTGCAATTTTTGCGGTAAAATATTCTTTCTGAACTTAAATAAATTTGTGAAATCCTTTTAATCTAAGAGATTTTTGGAATCGATTCCAAGTTGACGCTTCTCTCCTCTCTCAATTACATGCAGAACCACACACACACACACACATACACACAAATGAGTATTGTATTTCAGATCATTAAATTACTTGAGAAATCGAAAGACAATAATCTAAATTACTTGAGAAATACCGGAGTTATAAAGTAACATACATAAAACAGAGTCGAATAGAGAACATTCTATTATTTTTGAAGTCGGTTAAAAAGTGAACTAAATAAGGAATTTTACAATTCAATACGGGACAAAAACGAAACAAGTCAAAGAGAATGAAACAGTAATTAGTTATGTTTTAATATTGAGTGAAGATTGCATTTATTTCGTGGAAGCTCAGGCGAGGGAGCAAAAAACCGCTAGCGACAGCGCTTACCTCCCGATTTTGTTCACTCATCATTAAGAGACGAACGCTATGGTTCTGTTCACGACGAATTTCAAAAGTACGGAATAATGGTTTTCCCAACAGTTGTAATTAATACCATTTAAATTAAGGAAATAAAATGGGACGGACTTAATATTGAACAACATTTTTTAACAATTATATATACATTGAAATAACTCAATATATGGTAAATAAAATAAAAATTTGTAAGACTTTCAATCGCTAATTATTCAAGATTATCAGTTATGACTCATTTTCTATTGCAAAACACGATCATAGAATTATTTTTGAATTAGAAAAATTAAACCTAACTAACACCTACGTGAAATTAACGTTTGGACAATTTGTTCGACAATGAATTTATCCGGTGTCACTTGCATTCACAAATCTCTCCCCCAATCAGACGCCTGCCGCCAGCGGAAGTTATAACAATTCGTGAAAGATTATTGCCATATTGAATCGCAATTAACTGCAACGCCATTTAGTTTGTTTACGGGTACTATGCCATATATATATATATATAAATATATATATATATATATATATATATATATATGTATATATATATATATATATATATATATATGTATGTGTGTATATATATATATATACACACACATGTATATTTATGTTTACTTTGGTTATTTATAAATATATTACAAAATTTAGACGATTTTTTAAAAGCAAACGTGCACAAAAGTCTGATTAATTAAATTAAACTAGTTAAATTATTTATTTCTGTGTGTGTTATTAATATGCAAGTGACGTTTATTTAATTGAACTAGCCGTATTTTTTCAAATAGCCTATTCTGGAATCATACGTTTTTTTATAGATAGCTTAGTCGTTTTCAATTAAAATTGTATTCAATTTTAATATTTACAACGTTCTATCACTGAAAAGAGATTTCTTATACTTATGTTACCAATTACAAATTACTGATAGACGTGATGTTTTAACCATAAAAAACTGCAGAATTAGGTTTGACATTATATTTTTAAAGTATGTGGGTGACAAGGATTTAAATGGAGGGAATTAAAGGTTACACTTTTGAAACTTTATATCAAAATTAAAATAACTCATGCATATGTTGTACACAACCTGAAGAGCAAAGACTTTCAGAATTGTATATTGCTTATTATTACTGATCGTTGTTTGTGACTCGTCTTCCGTACTGAAATTGGATAATAGTATTTCGTTTGAGTTAAAGAAAATAAACCGTCGCAGCTTCTATGGCTACAATGAAATAACGTTTGGAAAATTGTTAAGATTTGCAATAAATATAAGACAATCAAAATTATTTTGACAATGAAATATTAAAATGTTTACAAATAAACTCTGATTCAAACTTAGAACGGTCAACTCTGAAATGTCACTGATGAATTACTAAACGAAAGGATTTATCTCAATCTATTTACAGCTATATATTCTAAATAAATCTTTTCGTATTATGAACTTCAGTTATTATGTATCAATTAATACATTCCTTTATTAATATATCAACATAATAAAACCATAATACCCTCAACCAACATCGAACCCTTTTAAGCGGGGAATCTCCGAATATCTCGTTTTATTACAGCTATCGTTCCTCGCCGACGGGAAGGCCTATTTATATATGCCGCGCCCTGTATATAATTTTAATTACACTTCCGAACGACATTCCATTCCCGTAACACCATTAGCCCGCCGCATTACTCGTTCACTGTATAAACCTCGATCACCGTTCGAGGGTGAAATCGAATAGACTTATTCCTAAAAATGGAAGCGTTAACCTTACCTCCAATTAGCTCCTAATGTGTCTCAAATCGGCCGCGCTTTGCTGCGACCTATTAATTGAGTTATAGAAAAACGCCCCACCCTCCCGTTTATATTGATTGGGGACAATAATGAAAAGCCCCTCGGGATAATGGAGCCCTCCGTGAATACGTAATGCTCGCTTTATTCGGCGGGAGCCTCTTCGCTTGTTCCGACGATCTTTGTTAAATGCTAACTATTGTCTTTCAAAGATTCAGAGTGCGAAGTGCTTTTCCGAGTTGCGATGTCGGAGTTGTAATTATTTATGCATAAAGGTCATTAGAAGAGTGACGGCTGGTAACTCGCTTGACTGAAGCAGGCGCTGTGGTTATTCGGCCCAAAGCGTTGGCGAGATTCAATTTATCGTTAGATACTTAAGAACTACAAGAAATATTGTGCTAAATTTTAATCAGAATAAAATATTTAATATGAATAAATACGAATACTCCGATTATTCATTCGTCGTATGCCTATGAGGAGGATAAAAAATAACCGAAGCGATTTTTCTGCAATGTGATATGCTACATAACATAAATGCTAATATACTAGAGTGGTGATATTGTTCACGTACAAAAAAAATGATGAACATTTTTCATTAATTTTTATATATCTTCGATAATTAAACTATCCAAAATATATAAAAATCAATTAAGTATATACAGATCAAACATTTCTGAACACAATGTACAGATATGTTTTCTTAAATAATAATAATAAAGAGGTGGGACGAAAGTGGTTTTAACATGAACACGATACTTTAATATCAAAACAAACGATAGTCACGTGTCACGTACGCGAACTCCCGCATACAATACCCTTTTCTGAATAGAATGTCTCACCTATGCTAATTTTAAGTTAAAATATTTTCAATATCGAATTAAAATTTGTTAACGCTTGCTTAGAATTACGAAAGTTACAGCGACACGTCACGGCATTGTAACGCCATCTTTCGTTTACTATTGAAAAACGTAACTGGGGTCTGTGGATAAGAGATGGGGTTTACATAGTAATGTAATGACAGATAATCCAGTGCATAAATCAATGATTACAGTAGTTTATTAAAAAAAACAATTTTTCTTTACACTTAGAGGTATTCAGCGTATCGACATTATTTACATTTATACTTCATTAATTATATAACATTTTATTTCATTGTTTTCAATACAATGTGCATACAGATACCGGTTGATATAGACAGCCAAAAATCTATTATCAAAAAAGTAGTTTTGTGGAAAACACGCCTGGGTAATAATATACAGGGACAAAAACTACCACAGACCGCACCCTTATAACTATTGCTTTCACGCGACTTGCACGAGTAGGGGTGGAAGTCATTTGTATAATTAAACATATTTTTATTTCATTGTAATTTTGAAGTAATCATTTTGAAAATTTATATTTATCACTAGTTTTTATTTCGCAGTAAATGAATAAATTAATTTTGGTCTATAATTTCAGTCCCACTTACTTAACGTGACATTGTTTTAGTTACTAAACACGGATAAATCAGTTAACGAAGATAATTTATTTTTATCACTTAGATTGACGAAATATATGTATGCGCAATGACGTGCTGCTATGTAGTAAAATATCCGGGCTGTACAGCATCTGTCGGGTTATGTAACATTTAAAAATCTTTCAAATCATCTACGAATCAAATATTTTTTTTATTTATGTAATATTTTAAAAATGAAAAAATTATTTTTATTTTGCCACGTCTTTGATATTGGCCTATATTTTACGTAAAATGACAACATTGGAAATAAATATGTTTATGACAGTCGCATTTCCGCTTGTAACTGTGCAACTGAGTATGTCAATTCAAACTAGTAAAAGCAATTTTTTATTTTTATTCCTAGCAAATTTTTGTTTCTAGCAAAGCTGAAGAATTCAAATCTTATACTAAGATAGCCTTATATAGTTTTATATTGCTATAAAAATTTAGAGTATTTAGTTCACGAAACAACAAAATATGATTCTGTCAGGACCATATTTTCTTGTTTCGTGTACAAATAATACAATCGTTTACTCACTGGTTGTCAAAACGTAGTTTGCCAAAGGGTAGTTTCAGTCGAATTAAAATCATAAAAGGCGGCGTAATTATAAATACTATATACACTTCAATTTTTATAAGTGCCTAAATTCGTACGGAGCCTTCGTTTATTGTTCATTGTTCAGGAAGTTGATTTTGTTTATTTTTAATCCAACATTAGTAGGACAATGTTACAAATGCGAAAGTTTGTGAAGATGTATGGGTTTTTGTTGCTCTTTCACGCAAAAACTACTAAACGGATTTTGAAGAATCTTTACGGTAATGGAGCTTGTACATCAGAATAACATACAGACTACAATTTATAAAGATATTGTGCGATTTGGTCACTACATAACGATATGATTTAAATAAGTCGAAAAAATACCTGTCCTCTGAGAGTTATATTAGCGTGCATTACCTATACCGTTAAACTTATATGAAGATAATGTATAGTATGATTATTTCCTTTAATATTTCTAACTAAAAGTCTGCGACTGCGTATATCTTTTGGGCAGAAGCCATTATAACCAAAATAGTCAGGCATAAATTCTTTTAATTTGAACTCTTTTTTTTACAATGCACATTTTATAGTATTAAATTAATTCTTATCAAAATAAATACGTTTATCGTTTTTGGTGGTTAAAGTAGATGTATTTTGCTTTTACACTGAATAATATGGATAAATAGTATAAAATTTATCACGATATGAATTACTTAAGCGGAGCGCCATTAAAACACGTTGGTGATGCACTGCCATAAGCCTTCAGCGCAGGTGGCGCATGGAGCAGGGGTAGAGGGACGGGCACGGAAACGTCACGCGCCATCGCCGAGTGTACGATCCGAACACGGGCAGACGCGTGAGGACTGACGTCCCAAAGATGAAAATAGGGTGCTTTTCGTTTCGGAAAGTTTTGATAATTAGGCCGACGACATGTAGCAGTGACCTGGATCAGTATAAAGAATAACTACATTTTATCCCCAGGGAACATTCCCGTGGGATAATTATAGGAAACAACGTCGTTTACGCAGGCGAAGCTGTGGGCAAAAGCTAGATAACTATATGTCAAACCTATCGCCTCCCAGTTTATCACGCCGTCCTATTTTCGGTCTGCCTACTGCTCCTTTGATATATTTTGGGCATTGAGTCCATTTGTTGCCTGTATAAGCCATGCATAAAATGACCTAAATATTAAATTCAAGCGAAGATTTCGAACTAAAATTTAAAGATGAAAACATGATGAATAGTGATATTTATCTCGGCAAACTTTCAAAGATTTCCAAACAGAAGAAATGGATCGATGAGTGGCGAATGTTTAATGCAAATATATATATATATATATATATATATATATATATATATATATATATATATATATATATATACACACACACACACACACACACACACACACATATATATATATATATATATATATATATATATATAAACAAGAAAATAACTATAAAATGTGAAGGTAACATACATAATAATGGCATATTTACTTATTAGTATATTACAAAACCACGGGCTTTAAACAAAAAGACGTGAAAGAAGCTAAAAATCACTCAACGTGAAATGGAGAAACATATTTTATAAATTAATGAATTAGTTATGAGTTAATGAATTAGAAATATTGACAATAAAAATGTAACGTTTTCATTCAAGAAATCTGCATATATTTTGACTTTGAAATTCTACCAATATTTCGTCATAATCGACCTCCTGTAGATAATAAAATGAAATCACGTGAATAGACTTGTAAATCTCTATCGCGTAAGCTTACCATTTAAATCGTTAAATTACTTATAACAAATCAACTATTACAGTGTCTATGTAAACATTGATTCAGCAACATTTTAACAGTGTCTGAACATGATTAATGTTGACGAAAACGTCCTAGTTATGAAATATATAAAATAATTATATAAACTAGATAGCAAAGTTATAAGTAATGTAATTACTTCCTTACTTAATATAAAAGGAATTCCTTTAAAGTTAAAAACAATTAAGATTTTGGTTTACAAATAGAGAAAGTCCAAAAATGGTGAAAAATTTACTTTGAGCAGTTTGATTAGTTAATAATGAAGCGAAAACTTGATGGAATCGAATCAATCGCACCGAATGGTTAAATGAAAAGATTGAACCGAATATTCGATGATGAATAGAAAGTTTTCGAAAGCTCGATAATGAATCGAAATGTAAGGATCGAACTGGACTCTCGATAATGAATCGAATCGTTAAATGTTCACAATTGCCTAAGATTGAACTATATAAGCCTCGTAGTGCGAATTCATTTTTTCTTATTGAATCAGCACTTATTTCTTAATTTAAAGTAATCCACTATTTCTATAAAAAAATACAAGAGAGCGCTATAAGCATAAGTAAGCTTATCATAATTATAGAGTTTTACATAATCATTGAGTATTAAAGTCTTCAAATCATCTCTACCACTGGTTGAAAAGTTTATGGCCCCTAATGAATTGGTTTTCGCTTAATTATAGTAACGTCACCGTCAAAATAGAATCTCTCACCAACTACATTTTTAAAATTATGCTTTACAAGATGATTTATAGATCCATTTGAAGTTAAGGCACATAGCTATTGTGAAGACGTTATGGTGAAAACGTCTATTGCGTTAATTAAAGCTGCTTTTTTTCGCTTAGATAGAGCTCTAGTTTCAGTTTTTCATTAAAGTGAATTGAAATAATGGTAGTTTCATAATGGTGAGAAAATCCGAAGAGTGAAATTCAGTTAAAGAGACTTTCAAGCCTGTGACATAAATAGGTATAGATTGCTCGTTTCTTAATTTTTTTTGGATAACATTTTCTCATATTTATATATATATATATATATATATATGTACTTCAGTTAACTCAAAGACAGATGTAAAGTACATGACAATTTGAAAAATGGATAAACATTTACATATACGATATTTTAAAAATTGACTTAAAAATTGTTTTTCGTGTACCCTGTCTAATGGTGCATTGAAAAAAACTCAGTGAAATATGACATACAATATTATTTAATTTTATTATGTTTTTGATAGAAGATTCCACAATCCTTTGCAATACACCCTCATGAATTACACATAAACTATATAACTATATAAACTATATAAATAACTTTAATAAAACTGATAGTAAATATTTGACAAACTTCTAGTTATGTTGCTTTTTTCATAATTTTTAACATTTACGGAGATGTCTTTTGTTGGTTTCAGCAATATCTCTGGAACAACTTTATATAAAATCATGAAAAAAACAATTTGCAATCCTTGTAATTCAACCTTTCAGTTGATATCTCACAAGAGACATGCAGTGAAAATATACATTTTTCAGTTGCTTCATTCGCATCCTCTAAAATTTCTTTCTAAATATTTTTAGTGTTGTGTGTATTAACTGTTGCAAGTTAAATCACGGTTTTTTTTCCTTTTCAAAAGTTTTCAATCACGGTTTTTCTTTTTTTTGAGGTATGAATCATAAAATGTTTATATTCTCATTGTTATTGCATTTGTAGCTTTTTTTGTAACAAATAAATAAATAAATAATGCTATTGAGCTATAGTATTTCTTATGCATCTTATGTTAAACGACTATAAAAATATATAAACCTTTTAAAAATGTACTTTATTTTACAAAAATAAAATTGTGGTTTGTATAGTATTTAATGTAAGAAAAACTACAATAACTTCGTTAAAAAAATTGTGCTAATAAAATCCATAATTTCAACTGGGCTGTAATGTTAAATTAAAATAAAAAATTGTTAGAGGAGGTACTATAAATTAATAAATTGTAATGTGACTATTTCCGTAAAACAATCCGTCTTTAATTGTGAATCATAACGATCTACAAAGGCACACATTCACAAAGGAAAGTACTGTGTTCGTTTCTCATCTCAAAATGAAATAAACATTACCGCAACAAGAACCTCAGAGGGTAGACGGATGTATTTATTAACGATTCTTTTATTAGTCCGTATCCGCTTCCTCGCTTTTCAAATGAAAATCTTATCCTTGCATCCTCGCAGAGGTGAATTTTCACCTTTGCTTTCATTTTTAACGCGAAAAGCGGAAACATTTTATGAAAATTTAGTGGAATAGAGAGTGGCCGGGCGAGAATATTATCGCATTGTCTCTTTTGAAATAAATAGTCAGTGGTGGGCGGGTGGCATGGCGTGTCGGGTGGCGTTCGCTGGGCTGCGCGCGTAATATTTGTAGAGTAAACAAACGGAAGAGGCAACTCGCTATTTGACGCCTTAAAGAGCTATTAAAACTGGCGAATATTTTCGCGAAAGATGTTTTCTCTGCTCTTGTCTCTGCTTTGTGAATCATATTACCTCATTTGTATTCGACGTACTGAGATGAAATAGGAGTTGACTTAACAACAATAAATCATTGTTATTCAATGATTTATTTAATAGTTTCGATTATGGGTATTATCTACTAAAATCTATGTTTTTTCGTTCCGAGTTTTCGTTCCACTTATAAATTAAGGTCATAAAAAAAATATCAATAAAAATCGTCGCAGTTGTTGTCAAACATCGGAAAGGCAACCCAATAAATATTGACGTGTTTATAAACCATTCTAGGATCAAAGAACTTACAATTAAAAGATACCGACTGACTCACAGAATGTTACATATTTCAATTTTAAATTAATTAAAACTAAAATTGAAACGCATCTTTTAAAGTCACCTGAACGGAATTATTTGAACTCAGCTTCCATCGTCTCTTGGGAATCGCATTTTTTATCTTGTCGAAAAAAAGTGATTTTTAAATTCTTTAAGCACTAGCTTCTTTTCACTGCTTGTGTTGCGGGCACTGGACTAGATCCGATAGTTCAAAAAACGATTTACATTTTTCGTACAGAATCCATTTTTCGTTAAAAGCAACAATCTATATTTATGTTGTTTCAACCGAAAAGCGAACGCTTTTTTTCTCGTTAATGCTCCTTGAGCTTTCAAATACCCATATCATAATTTCTTTGTTAACCGATTTTACAAAAATTACTTAATATAGCTTTGGTAATCAAACATTATTGCGGTTGTAGTTTAGGAGAAATGTATTTCAAGAATGTACAATTAAACATTAGCAATTAATACATAGTCTCGAGTTACTCATTTAATTGGAATCCGACATCAAAATTTTCGAAAATTGTAACAAGGGATGCAGAGATTTTAGTGACACTGCCATCATTTTTTTGACATTGACATATTACAAATGACAGATTTTATTGACATTGACACATTAGAAATGCCATCAATACAGTAATGCTTCCATTACTTAACTTATATTAAAAAATGAATCGAATCTACTGCTTGTCTATGATGGTTGATTGGTATTGATGATTACATAAAGTAAGTTTATGTGGTTATCTAGATCTTTTGAAATTATTGATGCAATATGAACGAAATAACTTTGAATGAAAGCAATAGTCAAGTGTTTGCATTAAACATTTATGAGATTTTGAATATAGAATATATTTGGCGTTAATATTGTAGAAATACATTATTCACAATTAAATGAAACTACGTGATGTAGTATTATTTCTACTTTCTTTAAGTTCTTTACCACGACCTAGGTTTCAATGTATTATGACATCATCAGGTAGGCTATTACCAAAAATTAACTCTTAGGAACATCCAACAGTATTTATACCTTTCAAACACAATAGCGGAAGCCGGGTTTGTGTCAGTTTTCCCACTGCTTATATTAGTGAGTTTATTGTAGGGGAGCGGTGTATGTTTTATTATATTTCCGAGAGTTATACAATATACCAGTATTTTAGTGAGGGTAATAAATTCAATTGTTGTTATTATATGAGGTCGTACAATGCTAATGTTCTGATGTATGTAATAAAATTAAATGGAAGTTATTCTCGATAAATCCAACCTTCACCGCTCCCCTATAATAAACTCACTAACACAAGCAGTGGGAAAACCCACACAAACCCGGCTTCCGCTATTGTATTTGAATATTGTATAAAAATATTGTATCTAAATGCTGTTGGATGTTCCTAAGAGTTAATCTTTGCCAATATAGCCCACCTGAAGATGTAATATACCAAAACCTAGGTCGTGGTAAAGAATTTAAAGAAAGTAGAAATAATACTACATTACGTAGTTTCATTTAATTGTAGATTTATGAGATTTTTCAATTTCATAAATATCATTTCGTAGCTTGGTTTTTTGAAAACCGGACTTAAAAATGAAAAGAGGCAAACAGAACTTCAGTTTTTTTTAGATTTGTCTTATGACGCCTCACTTCTACCTAATTTCAGGAACATAGGTCTTAAAATCTAGAGACTGTGAAGTATGAACTAAAAAAAAACGAAAAAAATGATTGATTTCGGAAACAGAATATCGTGAATTAAAATTAAAATATATTTAAATCAAGGTAATTTCTGCTTATTTTATAGCACAATGTTGTTCTTAACTTTATTTACCGTTATTTATTTGAAGAAGTTTTGCAAAAAACTAAATGTTTTTTAGGATAGCCTTTTCCGAGTTCTTTATTTACATGTTCGTTTGCTCCTCTGTCCTACCCATTCTTATTGTATTAGAAACCGCTTAATTCATAAATTTGAATTTTGACGTAATAATAAAACAAATTAACATATCTCCTTGGTTAACACTTAAATATATTTACCTGGAAAATTGCGGAATAAAATTGAAATTCAACATATGGAATAATGTATCGTTTGAAAGAGTAATAATGGCTTCAAAAATATTTTTTTCATAATTTTAAGCTTCAGATATATTCTAAAATATATAAAAAAATATGATCTTATTTTTATAATAAAATTATGAAAAACAAGGCTTTTAGTAGATTATACATAGATTCTACAAAACCGTAACGATAATTCTAGATGTCATACTTTTAGAAATTTATGATAATGTTTATATCCCCCTGTCTGATTATGTTTGGTACTACTTGAATTTATATTGCACTAGGAAGTCCATTTTCATGATAAATTATGATAAATAACATTTTATTTCAAACAAAGCCCTTCATGGACGCTTGACTGGTTTTTATGTTGTAGGCGCTATGCAATATATTTAAATAAACTAACCCTGCAGAAAAATAATATTCGCAATTCGCGTAAGTACGAGATTAAAAAAAATTTTGTCGACTGAATGAGGATTTTTTGTACAGTACTATGTAGTAATATTTATTTAAACAGTATGTTGAAGCATATTTAAAAATAATTTAGAATTATTAAAGTACTCACACACACTTGCACTTATGTACAATCATACAGGGAAGTCTTAATAAATAAATGAGATATCATTGATATTGAGTATATTTGGTGTTAATTTTGTAAAAACTCATTATTCACAGTTAAACAAAACTATGTGATGTATTATTATTTCTAGTTTCTTTAAGTTCTTTACCACGACCAAGATTTCGTAGTATTACAACATCTTCAGGTGGGCTATTAGCAAATAATTCTTCTCATTCTTTACTAATAGCCCACCTGAAGATGTTGTAATACAACGAAACCTAGGTCGTGGTAAAGAACTTAAAGAAAGTAGATATAATAATACATCATGTAGTTTTATTTAATTATGAGATATCATGTAAAGAGTAGTCGACCTCTTTACTTGTGTTAGATGACATGTTTAACTTCGTTCAAAAAAGTTAAATTCCATAAATAAACACTTGGATATTCTATAGGTTTTTCTATGGAACATAGAAATGATATACAAGATGTTATGTAAAGACTCTTCAAAAACTAACAAACATAGAGCAACACCAGTAGAGACGCGCCAACTGCCTCCCTCTCCGGCAACATAAACGAAGTGAAACATACTGAAAGCGAAGTTGATTGGGCTCACGGACAGGCCGATCTACGCCTACGAATTCGCAACTTACGAGAACTTCTCTAAACGGAATTAAAGTTAGATTGAGTTCGGATCTAACAGAAGTGCTCGCCGACGAACGCTCGTGGCCCCGCCCGCGTGTATACGCCTTTCCATCATCGCACGAGATTTATGAAGCTGTTTAGAATACGCCAGCGCCTCGCTCCGCAATAACATTTATAATATATTATCTCTTTCCCGTGAATGATATTTTTATTTCAGCCTTTTATAATCATAGACGTGTTTTGTACGGCGCTAAGCTTTCATGTGGAACTCGGCCGTAAGCGCTCTATGTATGTTCATATAGAACAGCATTGGTTTGTGCAGGTTTCAAGTCTGTGTTTCAGATTGTATTCAATTATAAATGTATTCGGTTGTGTACTGAATATTCGTGATGTTTATCGGTATAGTGTGATTATATAAAATATTCACGGAAACACCAAGCACAATATATTACACCAAGTTATTGAAAAAAATTAGTGCCAGTAGTGACGTTTTTATACAGGTACAGGAATCAATATGAAGCATGAAAATAAATCATTACATATATATATATATATATATATATATATATATATATATATATTTAAGAAATGTTAATAACAACAAAAAACGTGTGATTGCTTAATTTGTTTTTTAAAATTACTTTCAATTATATATTTATTTAATGTAATCGGTCTCAAATATTACTTTAGAAAATACAAGAATATTTAAATAAAAGTTCCGTGATATCGGACAGTCGACTTTTTTTATTATTTGAACTTAAAAATATTTTATCAAAGAAATTCGTAAAAATATAATTTCAAAAGAACTAATCAACCATTAATAAAGGAAATTAAACATGATGAATTGAAAAAACAAAATACGAAATTATTTACTACAACAAGGTAAACCTAACAGTAAAACTGTTCGCCATTAGGGACCCTTATGTACATGGAAAAAAATCCTAATTCACATCGTGTCGTGAATCATTAAAATCTTGTGACTTAAGACAGATAGTAATATAACAATAAAACATTAAAGATTATCACTGTCATCATATACTTTAATTACTATTCACAGACCACAAAAAATTATTGCGAAGAAACATTTTACTAACCTCTAAATTTGCACTAATCTCCAAGACGAAAGAAGCGGCACTGACTCGCGAGCGTCACCCCCCGCACTTCATGTCGGACGAAGTTTCTAACCGCAACACAAGTAACAAAATGGCGTGCTTCCTTGCACCAATTCAAATCCTGTCCGTCTTTAGGAGCCGTCTGGGCTTACGAGACTTCCCCCGATATATAAATATATATACATATATATATATATATATGTATATATATATACATATATATATATATGTATATATATATATATATATATATATATATATATATATATATATATATATATATGTAATTTTATGGAAGCTCGTTGACTCCGACAATATGATAAAATATACTTCGTCTTACTTCGCGAATGCGAGCTCTAATAAAAGATTGTTGATCCAAGAAATTGCTCAGTTGCAGACGCAAATTTCCCAAAATAACATGACAAGATAAAGCAGACTTTTAAAAAAATCTCACCGAGTAAGAGAAAGTTAACGCGATAGTTTTGGAAATACATATATTACTGCATGTTTACAACTATTGAAGTACTTTGGCGTGAATTGTTTCTCACGCATAAGTATTTTGTTTAGATTAGATGTTCTCGCTCTTCAAGAGAAAACGTTTTGTGTCTCATATTTCTATGTCTTCAAATATTTTACCCTTTGGAGTACCTCTTAAAGCTTGTTAGATAGTAATGATACTGCAATTATTAATACGTCAATATAAATTCGTTATTACATTAAAGAGATTTATTGAAAGGGGTTGCCTATAAAGTACGTCACGCGAAATCTTCGTCATATTTTTGTAAATCACCAACTGTAGTTACATCGCATAACGACAGACATCCTCCGTACTTGTTTTTTTAAACGATAGCAAAGTAAGCATTTATAATTTATTCCTTAAAAGAAAATAAATATTGTATCTTGTTCTTTGTCGTTTGTTGATGTTAGTGTAGTATTGATTAAATAGTATTCATTTGAAAGAAAATAAGTGTTGGGTCTAGAAAATTAAAAGATATTCCGTTTCTTTTGCGATTAGTATACTGCTTGTATCTATTATACAACCGTCATTATTATCACGAGTTACTTAAAATATTTTTTTCATTGGATATCCGAGTAATTTTACATATTCTCACTTTCCAAATACTGGGTTCCGCGTAGTTGCGGTCACATCCGAAAAAAATCACTTTCACTTCATTTTCTTTAATCTATTTCCCTGACCTTTTGTGTGTAAATGATGATAAGTAACAATTAAATTATAATACATAATTGATGGCAATGGGTCGTCATGTTGCTCTAGTGTACTCTCCTTTCTCGTTACTTATTGTAACGCTAGACCATAGCCCCCCTCTCTTCTTGTTGCGTACGTATTTTATGGAAAGCCTCAAAGTAAAACAAACAGCGACGTCTAGCACAAAATTATAAAACCATATCTTAAAGTACTGACTGGGTGTTTAATTATTTTTCACTTATTCGTGGCATTGTTTATAAAATAAACAGAAGTCGCTATTAATTAATATTTAGTTATTATAGGAATGTGAATTTTGTGTGAGCTGACCCGAATCACCAATAACCTTAATGCTGAATTTCATATCAAATGTAAAAGGAAGTTAAGGAAGAAATGTCAAACATACACAAACACACGCAAATAAAGGAAGAGAAAAATGGAGGCTTTAAATAATACTTAACACCGCAATTTTTCTATTACTTAAGTTTGTTCCTCAAGTATAGAAGTCCTCGCATTTTATTACAAAGTAAAATGGAATTTCAAAATGAGGACCCCGGAAATCTATTGTAAGTTAAAATTTAGTTATAATAAGAATGTGAATCCCCGAATCACCAATAACCTTCGTGCTGAATTTCGTATTAAATCCATTAAGAAAGAATTGTCAAACATACACAAACACATGCGAATAGAAGAAGAGAGAGATAGTGTTTTTAAATAATATTCACCATTGCAATTTATCTGTTACTTCATTGTGTTCTATAAGTATTGAAGTCCTCGCATTTTATTATAAAGTAAAATGGAATTTCAAGTTAAGGATACGGGAAATTTATTTTAAGTTAACATTTAGTTTTAATAAGAATATGAATTTTACATGAGTTTACTCGAATCACCAATAACCTTCGTGTTGAATTTCATATTAAATCCGTTAAGAAATAATTGTCAAACATACACAAACACACGCAAATAGAAGAAGAGAGAAATAGAAGCTTTAAATAATATTCACCATTGCAATTTATCTGTTACTTCATTGTGTTCTATAAGTATTGAAGTCCTCGCATTTTATTTTAAAGTAAAATGGAATTTCAAAATAAGGACTATAATTACAATTTGTCTGTTACTTCATTTTGTTCTATAAGTATTGAAGTCCTCGCATTTTATTATAAAGTTCCTATTAAAATCCATTTTAAGTTAACATTTAGTTTTAATAAGAATGTGAATATTGCCTTAGTTTATTCGAATCACCAATAACCTTCGTGCTGAATTTCATGTTAAATTCGTTAAGGAAGAAATGTCTAACATTCCCAAACACACGCAAATAGAGGAAGAAATAGACAGAGAATTTAAATAATATTCATCACAGCAATTTATCTGTTACTTCATTTTGTTCTTTAAGTATAGAAGTCCCCGCATTTTAATACAAAGTAAAATGGTATTTCAAAGTAAGGACTCCGGAAAGCAATTGTCGTTCTTATGAAGGTAGTGAAAACAAAAGAATATGAGAACAGAGGTCTCTTATCAATTAGGGAAATGGATATCTTACATAAAAGAGAGGATTAAAAGAGATTGAATGCTTTTGAGATAAAATCGTCATGAAATATTGAGATTAAATCATAACGAACATCGAAAGTAAACACCTTCCATGTTAGTATTTGAAAAGTAGAACTCTTTATATATTCAGCCCACAATGTAATAATTTTAGTGTCATTGTGTACTTGCGAGTGAATTTATTTTATTAGTTTATTGCTTGCCAGTGAATTTCTTTGTTCACTTAGTTATTAGCAATGTTAGTAAGCTGTTTTTGTTTATTCGTCAAGTTTCATCGTTTCATTGATAAACTATCTATCCAATCTAGATTATACTCTCTGATATTCGCATCATCCATGATTGACGATTGACTTTGAGTATCTCTCTGAGAAAATGGCGTCTTGTGCATTCCAGTGTTCATTATTCCTTTCGAGCCTACCCGCATTCAAGGTCACGCCACATAAATATTAACATAGTTGTGCATCTCAGAATCTACTCTAATATTTTATGCCCTAAAAACTCATCTTTATAAGTACCCTCTATAATAGTGATAATCGTAAATCGTAAATCGAAAACTATAGTTATAAGTGAGCAAACAGACATGCCTGTCTGGAGTTCCGTTTTATTTATTTTTTACTTATTAAAATCCAACTTACTGTTTATTACCAATGTGTTGCACAAATATTATAAAATAAACATTAAATAAATTCCTTATTAATTGATTATACAAATGGATGATTAACATAAAATGAACGCGATTAAAAGTTTAACATGGTAAAAACAATAAGCCAACCGGGCTCTACATAAATATCCTAAAACACTTTCGCGAATTGAACGGGAGAGGAAGTCGAGATAGCAATATCTCCAATACAATATTAAGTAAATTAATTGCCCAGACAATTAGGGAACGCAAACGGGTGTTTTGACGTGTATCCAAAATATGAAATAATGGTAGTTTGCGCACTTGTGAATAACAGTCCAGTACAAAAAAAACAATAATAATGCCAACACTGATGGGTTATCAATATAAGTTGTCATCATCAAAATAACATCTTGAACAAATACAAAACTATTACAACTCTCGTCTTGTTTGCAGAGGATTATATTTAGCCATGCATAAAATAAATGAGGGAGGTAGTCATGTGACGACGATAGCCATAATTTTATAAATTAGTTTTTAATATTTAGTTTAATTACTTTAAAAAATAGTAGTCGTTATTTAAACATAAACATACTGCAAGCAATTCGTAATAATATCTTGAAGTCAATGCTATACGCAGCTAACGAGTTAGTTATCGAACTACAATATCAAATGAAATCACTGAAGAGCAGTTACGCGCGAGCTATCAGCACGACGCGGGCGATCAATCAAGGATGCGGACCCGGGCATTGTCTCCTCGTGCCTCGGCCGCGCCCATTGTCCGCCTAAATGAAGATTGATGGTAACGAATGCCGCATCTGAATCGATAATATGCCACCGCACTATATCGACGTCGATTGTATCGAACTAATGGCGTAAAGGCATTGCATTTGTATATTGTCGAACAAGTCATTCAATTCACTCTACGTAGCTCGAAGTAGAACATTGCACGAAATTTCCACACTTATTTAAAAGGTTTTTTCAAAAATAATGAAAATTACCTTGTTAAAATCGGATCAACAATTCAAAATACAAAGGTATTTTCGTCATCACATATGATTTATGTTCACATTTCATGCGTGGTAACACAAAAGTAATATTAAACAGGTATTTGTTATTGTCCGAATCCAAAAATATATTTTTTAAATATAAAAATATAGTTCACATTATACTAGTTAACTGTGTAAAACTATGTAAACAACGTGTAATTAGTGGTATTGACATTAATTTCTCTACAAGTGGTCTATGCGATAACATAAAAATGAAGAAAAAGGAAGTATGTGTTATCATCTGGTACCCCTGCCATTAAGTCTACAAAAAAATGGTGAAAACACATAGTAAATCTGTTCCTCAATTTTTATTGTAGTACGCTGGTGCAAGGAGCTTTGGCTGAGAAGAATTTTGAACGAAGAGGAGCTGAGTGAAAAAACGCATGTTCACATTTCTCAACGGAGACTATGCCAAAAATTTCAAGCGCTTTGATGGATCAAAAATCATTATTGGGTATATTCAAAAGATCCACGCCAGATTTCTTACAGATCGCAAAATCCGATCTCATAACTTTGATCTTGAGATTAATTTCAAGATCAAGCTGTAATTGATAGATTGAAAAAATCAATTTTCATCATTGAAGACCTTAAGACTCATTTTTTTGGCAGACTGTCTACAGTCTACTTAAAGGAAAATGATCAGATAACCCCTCTATCTTCTATCCTTCGTCTACTTAAAGGGAAGGATCAGATTCCACAATTCTTTTTTTGCATTGCAGAACGTATAATCATAGCAAATTATATAGAATAAAGACCTACTATTACTGGCTACTACTAGGTAGAACAAATAAAAAAATTATAGATAACAATCACAGAAAAGAAGACAAGGAAAAATGTGAACGAGAGTTTCCTTTCAACTTACTCGCTGATTAGACCGAAGTTCGTATAGCAGTAATTAGTCAAGCTAGCCGATGTCTTCTGTTCTCCAAGAAAGTATTCCAGCTTCAAGAAAAGGTAGACTAAGTGTACAAATTGATTAAAAGACTTTGTAGAAAAATAAATTTATTATGTGTGATGTGTGTTGTTTTACTCAGTCGTCATGATTACTTTTGAATTACTTCTTGTATTTCACGTATTTTGCCGATAGTACAACGGAACTGTGGTGACAGAAACGTCCTTTACAAAATATAAATTCAGTTTCAAACTATATTATTTGTCCTATTATATCCTATGACACGTAATCCTATTGTACACTCATCAAAATATCTGAGGAAGGAGGGGAAATATGAAAATAAATATAATGATTAAGCAAAACAATTTACGTACAAAATAACTTAATTACAAAAATATTTAATCGAGCGTGGATTACTGTGATATTTTCTCCGACGCGGTGGTGCAAAGTAATTAGTTTTCGTAAAAGAAATTTTATGTGCAAAACTGCTTACTAAAAGTAAAACTTCATAAAGAGCAATTCAACATATATGAATGCATTCAAAATTACTTAACCCCCCAACGACCCCCAACAACCTGGCAATAATTAGATGAAGCAATTGATTTTCGATTTATGGATGCCTTATGTGAAAGTTTCTTTGTCAAATTTAACAAAAAGTTATTGTAACTTCAGAAAAAAAACGTAATTTCAGCAAAAAATTTATTCATTTTTCAAGCTGGATTGAAATCTGTCATATTGTTTTGCTGCAGATTAGGAAGCCTTCTGCTATGTTCGAATCTACTTTTGTAATCCTACAATTAAAATATAGCTAACAATTTAAACAGTGAAATAAACTTTCCTGTTAATAAACCACAAACTTAAATTTAGTCAATCCTTGAATTGAATAAATCTTGTCATAACTATTGTCGTGTAACGAAACAATGTTATTAGAAATTTTTTAATGCATATCGAATATAGAAAATATAAATCAGAAAATGCATAAAAACATTACTTAGTTGACATGAAATTATGTGATGTATAGTTTAAAAGTTTTCATATAGATGGTGCATTTATAATAAAATCTCATATCGCTAACAAGACCTGAACCTGATCCTTTTATTAAAAATTTATTTAAAATGACCGTGCACTAAGAAGCATAGATATTTTTTTAGACAATTACACTATATATTCCATTCTTCGTAAGTTAATTATCCTTCACTTCATATTCCATTTATTTACTGTTATCTGTTGTCATGTATGTTCCACTAGTTTTACATTTCGTTCCGCTTTGTGTTTGAATAGACAATTTAAAAAAAAAACGTTTATACCAACTTAGCACCAATCGTCCTTTTCGTTACTGAAAAAAACACATAACAAACACACGTAAAAGTATGTAAACATAATGTGTAAAAGAGGTCAAGTGTCTCGTTTATTTTCCCGTAGCGCGTAATCTATTCGTTACACGGTTGATTACCTTACCCTTTCGTAATGGCGTAGAGCTGCAGCGCGTTGCTTTGAAGTCGTGGGGCGGGCGTTAGGTGCGCGGGACGTCGAAAGCCATTCCCTTAGGAGCGTTACATTCAGCTTTGCTGATTACTTCATACGAGAGTTATTGTAATGACGTAGTCAACGAGCAGCTATGGGTTCACAAGTTAAAATAAATAGGGGAAAAATTTTATTGAACTTCTTTCTTATGAATTCAACTCGTAGAGTCTTGTTTTTGAACCCAAAATATTTTGATATTCGATAACAGTAAGTGATAAATTTGAAGACTTTTCGTCAAAACTATATATTTTTTTCTTATCGAGAATGTGAAATACTACAGTACATAAATCTAAGCAGTAATTATACATTGAATATATTTGGCGTTAATTTTGTAGAAATTCATTATTCACAATTAAATGAAACTACGTGATGTAGTATTATTTCTACTTTCTTTAATTTCTTTACCACGACCTAGGTTTCATTGTATTACAACATCTTCAGGTGGGATATCAGCAAAGATTGAATCTTAGCAAAGATTAGATATTAGCAAAGATTCAATCTTTGCTAATATCCCACCTGAAGATGTTGTAATACAACGAAACCTAGGTCGTGGTAAAGAAATTAAAGAAAGTAGAAATAATACTACATCACGTAGTTTCATTTAATTGTGAGTAATTATACATTTTGGATTATCTATCGATTGGTTAATTAGCAAAGAAAAGCCAATTAACTTACGCTATGATTTATGAAATAGTTTATATGATGATGACTTTAGAAGTTTTATTTCATTTTAAAATTACCACTTCCACTGGTTTTCCGTAGATGTTATTTTTTGGCGTTAAAATCGCTAGGTATATTTGCGCTTAGAAAATATTTCGAACAATATGGAATTATAATTGTGTTACAACTAATCGTTTGGCGATCATCGTATTATTTCGGTTATTTTTCATTCGTTTACAGGGAGGAGTGAAGAAAAAAATTGTACTTATTTACCTTTTGCCTTAAGCGGCAAATACGAGCAGCATGGAGTGTGATAGCACGAGTATGGATGATAATGGTAGATAATATCAATAAATAATTAAAATTAATTTTATTTAAAATGTGCAATGAGTTGAAATTGATGTTTACATAATTTATGTTTGTCCATAGCTTTTACATTTTTCTACAATGATTTGTTTAACAACTTATCGCACACGCTCGCATTTTTTAATGTCTACGGAAACTTCTAAAAAGTGTAGACGCGTCAATCGCTCGCGAGCGACTAATGCAACTATGGTCACTACACCGAAATTTTGACCAAGTGTGACGTTTATACGCAAACAAAATTTCAATTATTAAAATCTTCATTTTAAGTTAGAGCTTTCATTTCGAATCAAATCAATATTTCACAGAGCGTAACCTTCAAAATCCCAATTGGAGATGATCGCTGCTAGCCTTCTGCCAATATCGTGCGAATACGCGAACCGGTTAACAGCCGACGCGCCCATGATCGAATTTGCCCTAACATAAGAAAAAACTTTTCAATATCGCAATTTTTTAGCGACTCAAACCAACCTCATCCTTTCTTCGTCAGACGAAATAAAAAGGGAGCTACGAGTCGATTGTATTTTGCTCTTCAAACTTCTTACTCATTGATGTTAGCTAAATTGTTAGGTGAGTTGGGTCGAAGGGCGAGTAAAAACGCTAAGAGGGCGCCTGTCGATAAAATTATCATTACAGTCTCTAGTCTACGTTTGACACCGAGTTCTCGACGGACCGCTCGTCGCCACTCACACTCCTCTTGCCGCACATTTCTTTTTGTCCTATAAACGATATTAAAAGTTTGATTGTTAAACTTCGTCGTTATATTTTTTATTTTTTAAAATTTGATATGACAATCGGTTTGACATCGTATGTTTATTAATTTGCTTACGCACAGACACTTAGCACGTATAAAGAAAAAAGTATAGAACTGTATAAACCTACTTTTATTAGTATCCTCTCCATTATCACATAAGGCTTTCTTAGTCCTTTAAACGTATTGTAAAAATTATCAATGGTTAAAATAACATGTATGAATATATTTATATGTATATATATATATATATATATATATATATATATATATATATACATATATATATATATATATATACCAGAAAATTATGTGTGCTATCCATTCACTGGAACCACGATTCGTGGGAACTACGCTCGAATTTAGGAATATGGTATATGTGAAAACATGAGACATCAGGCTTCAATAATTTTTATTAAAATAAAGGTACGTATTCAAGAATGAAATACTATGAACATCATAAAAGTTAAATGCACTTCCTAAAGAAATACTTCACATTTTGTGTTAGATCGTTGTCTATGTCTAATAATCCCGGATTTAATCTGTTCTACCAAACTTCTCTAAATTTGTTTAAAAATTACGAAGTTCAAGAATAACAACAAAATGTCCAACCAAACTTTCACATTTATGATATTATTTAGGATAACATAGCGAGGGACATTTATTTCTCTCTTTCTTTATTTGTCCGTGTCACGAAACAGAGTGAACCAGAATGATCGCCATGCCTACCAATCCACATAAAATAAGTGTCAAAATTGTTCATACATTAATTTGATAAAAAGGCCACTTTCGCGTCGCAAGCATTGTGTAATGAGTAGTGTTGTCCATAAATATAATATATCTTACTCTCCATAGCTCATAGATGCCAATATCAAAGAAAAAGTAATTTTTGTTTCATAAACTTTTTTAATTAAAATTACTGTAATAAAAATATTTCTCAAATTATAAGGTAAATATAAGAATAACATTATTCTAAAAATTTATTTTACGGAAATTTACATAAATTTAAAATTATTTAGGTCGTGCACATAATATCCAAAATAACAAGACAATTGTCAGAATATTTAGTATGAGAAAATATATATTTCTGAGCAATCCACACAGTAAATACATTGACCCTTTGCTTGGATGTACCTGAACACTTACACTGGGCAAACAGGATGTATCTATGTATGATCAGCGTAAAGTGTAGCTGTCAGTAGAGGTGAGAGTATATATTTCTATTTAATGCCATCTTGAAAAAAAAGCTTTGTCACCAATCTGATTACCAGCCTGATCAATACCTGGGACATATATTGTTGTCAATCTCCTAAAGTATTGAACCGATTTGAATATACTCACAATCGTGTCACCCTTGATTCTTTAAAATAATTATAGGTGTTGACACATAGGTATCGATGATGTATATAAAAAGTGAGCTGAGTAGCTAAAATGAATGTGAGAAAACTGAAAAAAAAACTGTCCTCGTTAAAACACACCAAAAATATGCACGTTGAAATGATTTTAGTATAATTTTGGTAACAAAAAGATCATGAAATGATTTCAGTAACAAAAATATCAATCCTTAGAATTTTGCGTTTGAGCATCTAATGATAACCAGCAAAGTGGCGACCGGACCTGAGTGTCGGAATTATCGGAAACACTGATATGAGAGAGAATTGCAATCAACGACATCTTTACATACCACGCTCCTCTTTAACGTTATTGAAAATGCCCAGAATCTAGTGTTATTAGCAGATTTAAAGACAAGTCTACGTACGGCTTTAGTTTAAGCTCTGAAAGCTTACACAACCTACTTACTTCCAAACAGAACTCTTACGAACAATTCCTTACTGCTTAAGCAGTAAAATTTTGGAATCAACTGGATTCTGATACTAGAAAATATTCTCGAAAAATGTGTTCAAGAATCAATTGGAAGAGTCCAACATCACTTTACTCTAATTCTTCCGCGCTTTTGTCATTCCCTTCTTCCTTGTTAACTCATGTCAATTGATGTGAAACATATATGGTGCGTTTGAATGGGAGTCAAAACGTTCTGATGGCTAGAGGTGTCTTGCCATTCGACTAGCTTCGCGTCTTATCGGTTCTTTCCTACTTAATTTGCATTGTTTCCTACTACTAACGCCTACAATTTTACTCGTGTATATCGGTGCATTGCATTAAACTGTTTTAAAATGTCAAAAGCATTTATTGACAATATATTGTTAAGAAATATTTCTGTGATAAATTATTATATAAAAACAAAATAAAATAATAAAGTTAAATAAATATTTTATTATTAACAACTGTCTGAATTGTTGTTTTCGCTGTGTTTAAACAAAAATGTTTCAATATAAAGTAAAAAAATTATATGTTTAACACCTCCAGGCTAATCCGTGACGGCTCACTTGCTTTTTTGTATTATATTATTTAATTTGTTGAAGATTTTACTGTTATTATTATTTACCAAGACATTGTTTATGTTTTTCTTGTTATTTATCCCTTGTTTTTATATTGCAATATATCTTACAGTCAAAAAACCAATTTTTCAATACTTCTCAAATTTTTACACGTCAATTTTTCAAAACTTTTGTCATGGTTGACTAATATAGATTGCCTTAAGTTCACTATGCTAAAATTGTTGGGTGAAGAAATAAATAAACAATATCGTGTATTTTAAACATGGTTAAAAATTAATGTACTGTACTACGCAAAATGGTATCATTTGTTGAAAATCTTAATGCGCAACGAGCTTTGTACCTAATGCTACAACAGCGCCTACGTCGCTTAGTCGCGGAACTGTCGCTGCCGAGAGACGGTGGAATCTCTCCCCTAAATCTTCTTTCCCGAGTATGCAGGAGGGAGGTTCAATACATTTTTTTTTAAAATAGAAAGTAGTAGCTATGTTTAGCAAGAAGGATTAAGTTAGTATTATTCATTTGACAGAAATTTTTCTTCGAAATACCATTAAAACATACTATTAATGTATTGACTTATATCACTCACGAGGAACACCAAACTTACGTAGGATAATTTATTTATTAATTATTACTTGCTATGAATGGCTGAATATATCATTTAAATAGACAATAAATTAATTTATTAACGTATTCTCCTTGAAAGCCATCCTAAAAAAACATTATTCGACAAAAAATATCCTTGTTTTATTATCACATCATTAAAAGTAGCAAAAATCGTGGATTTATATCAGATTCTTCTTCCAAAGGTCTCTCTTCTACTAATGGCAAAATACGCAGAGATCAAACGGTAGTCAGCTCTGCGTATTTTGTCTTGTCTTGACATGTGACTTTACGTTGTTCAATGATTTAACAAAGCTTTCCTTTCTGGCCAAACTGTCATAGAACTTATTCATTGGAGACTTGTTGAGCAAAAGATGGCTAAGAGCTCACATTTTGAATGTTTTATATGTTTTCTGAGATCTTTCTTAATACCCTCGCATCTGGCTAAAATTATTAGCCAGATATAGAACTGAAGAAGAGCAATTTGGATTTATGTTTTTAGGTTACGATTACAGACTCCCTATTTTATTTTTCCAAAGGCACCGAGGGCAATTTCAAAGCGAGTTTTGTTCTCCAATTTACTGTCTTAGCTTTGAGTAAGCCAGGTTTCGATATATTTATTAATTGGTTTCAGTTTTTAACCCGCCACAAACATCCGAGATTGGGATGGCTAGAGACGACTAAAAACTTTGTCATGAGAGCATTCATTCTGAGGCACGCTCTGGCATTACACTCGTTAACACGATCGATAATCTTCCGTAACTCCACTTTTGAATATGCTGTGACAATTGTGTTATCGGATAATCGGTTTAACTATACCAATTTGGAAAATTACTCAGAACGCGAACATATTATATTGTCCAAAAATTTTTTTAGCCTAACCATCCAAAACAATTTACAGTTCAACTGGATTATATGGTTGTAATCCTTCGAAAAATTGAGAGCACTCTGATCACCTAACGATGCCAATTCATAATTAAATCTAAATATCGAATATTAAACCTTAGTTTAAGTTAAATACGCCTCATTTAAATTTAACCCGAAAAAGGAATTAACTTTACGATTCTAATTTATGTAAGTTAATATTGTTCAAATGCCATGGGTGCTAATTTACACCAACTAAAACACAAACTAACATGTAAATATAATTTAGCGATAACACCGCTTTCAGAAATTATATTTGAGGTTATTTCAGAAGGGAAATTAACCGTATAACCTAATATATTCCACTCGTATGTATTCAGCTCTTTAACAAGTGGGTAACTATCGCTTGGCGATCTCCGCGAGCGCAGTTAAAAATACGGTACAACACTTGGCTCGAGTGTCCTCCGGCTTGAGGACCGAATTGGCATTATCAGAGCTGACCTCTAGGGGCGGAAGGGACGAGGGTCCCGCGGGGTCCGGTTCCACCTCCCCTAATTACAACGCGGACAAACGTTGCCCCGGCCGGCGCCAATTAAAATGTTATAAAGTTAAACGAGTATGGATTATCACCGATGTTTAGATGCGACCCGCTCGCCGAATGGTTAATTAAAGAGTCCGCGCCGCGAGTTTGCAGGATTGTCGAGATCATTATGTCGGATTATACTTTGTAATGGAGCGGTTAACTCTTTAGAGCGGCGAGTATACATTCTTTATGGCCGAATCGGGGGAACAAACCATATTCTTGCAAGGGCTGAGCGGTGTAATTTGCGATCGTAAACTATTGTCACGAATGATGTTTTATAGGCGAAACTTTAAATGTAAAAGACGGCAGAAGGTTGTTACAAAATAACAAATTATGATGTAAAAAAATAAAGAAAATTGCATAAGGTACTAAATTTAATAAAAAAAAATTATGCAGTAGAAATAAATAAAAATTAACGGGTATTGATATAAGTGCACGACAAAAGATTTATTATAATAATGGCATCATGGATAGACGTCCAATTTTTGAATTCTAGAGACTAGATCAAAAAAAAATTTGCGTATCAGCTCCGACGCGCCACTGGAGTTTACTCTTTAATTACGATTGTCTTGGAATGTATAAAATAGGTTTTCTTTGACTTACGTTGCAAAACTGGCCTCCATGATTTTTTTAACGGCATAATATGTAATATATATCCATTCCAAAAGTTTTTTCTTAATATTGGTGAAAGAATTTTTTAAATCAGTTAAGTAGTTTCGGAGGTTTCCTCGTACATACAAACTTATAAACTCCCACACTTTTTAACGGTCTGAATTTCTGATTTTACTCCTAAAAATGACACCTCATAATAGACGCTATATATGAAAATGGATTCTTAGGAAGTAAACACTATTTAAAAAATCTCTAAAATATGACCCACACTCGGGGTGCGAGGGTTCCATAAACACTTGGGGTACATATAAAAGTTCAAAAATTCAAGAGTACGTAGTAATTCCTTTGAAATATTTAATATTAGCAATATTATTCTTTTTCATGTGGATATATTGTCTATTATATATTCTTTGGGTGTGAAAATATCGTGAATATCTGAAATATTATGAGATTCGCGATCATGGTTATTACATGAAAAACAATTTGGTTTCACCAAAAACAAATGTACAACTGATGCAGGGGTTGCACTCATGAAACACATATTTGATGCATGGGAGAATAAGCAGGATGCGATAGGTATATTTTGTGATTTGTCCAAAGCTTTTGATTGTGTCGATCATCAGACTTTATTAGTAAAGCTAAGACATTATGGTGTCTCAAATAACTCGCTTAACCTTATAGAATCGTATCTTTCAGGTCGAATTCAAAAAGTAAATATTAATGGCACTTTTTCTTCTGGCGCTCACCTTCATATGGGAGTGCCCCAGGGCTCGATATTGGGCCCATTGTTGTTCTTAATATACATAAATGACCTGCCGTACTTTACTAAAGACCTCTGTGAGATAGTATTGTTTGCTGATGACACTTCTTTGATTTTTAAAGTCGACAGACGCAAAGAAGGCCTTGACGAAGTAAATGATGCTCTTTCTCAAGTCCTATATTGGTTCACTGCTAACAATCTCTTGCTCAATTCAAAGAAAACAAAATGTCTTAAATTTAGTATGCCTAACGTAAGGCAGGTCAATACTTGCATTAATATGAATAAAGAACCTATAGAAGCAGTCAATTCCACTACCTTCCTTGGAATTACTATATATTCCAAACTGCAATGGGGACCCCGTATTGTGGCCTTGGCAGGAAGACTTAGTTCAGCTGCGTATGCAGTTAGGAAAATTAGGCAGCTCACTGACGTTGAGACGGCGAGTTTAGTTTATTTCAGCTATTTTCATAGCGTAATGTCGTATGGTCTACTGTTGTGGGGCTCTGCTGCCGATATTCAGACCATTTTTGTACTCCAAAAAAGAGCTATTCGTGCAATATACAGCCTTAGACCACGCGACTCGTTAAAAGAATTGTTTAAGGAAATTAACATACTAACAGTGGCATTTCAGTACATATATGATTGCATTGTTTATGTACGTAAAAACTATGATGTTTTTCTTAAAAATTCAGACACTCATAGCTTCAACACCAGAAATAAGCATAAACTTGCCGTTCCAAGTCTCAGACTGCATAAGACTGGTAATTGTTTTATTGGATTAAGCATAAAATTGTTTAATAAGCTTCCACAAAGCTTTATCGACTTACCTTTGCCTAAATTTAGATTGACTATCAAACGTCAGCTGATGAAAAAGGGTTATTACAAAGTAGTAGATTATTTGAATGATAAACATTTGTGGACACTTTAATTAGCTCTCCTGCACATTTTAAGATTTTTGTAACATTGACCTTTTGAAAAAAGGCTTACTGTTGAGTTTGTTGCGGCGCTTCTTCTCAGCAGGCCAGTTACGTCGAAGTGCTGGTAGGAAAAAATATTGACGTGCAAAAGAATTTACTGTAAATCTACTTGCAAAAAATATAAAATAAAAAAAAATAAAAAAAATAAAAATAGTTTTCAGTTTATTTTAGGTATATTTTTAATAATTCTTGTGTTAGCGTTTCGTATTACTATAATTAAATGTATTTGAAATGATGTATTTTCGATATGTATACGCGGAAAAGGCTATGTCGTTGATTTTAAAATTAGACTATTTAAAAAGAAGGCGTTATAAAAAAAATATAAATGTGAAGGTTAAGAAAGTTTTGTTTAGACAATTTTTAATGTTCGACGTATGAGGAGGAAAAATTAACAACGATTGGTCTTGACTTGAATAGATAAAATTGCAGACTGTCTAAAATATGGCACTATTTTATTAAATTTTACTAGAACATAAAAAGTTAAGTACATAGATAAAGAACTTATTGGTACAGAGGCAATCAGTTACAGCCAACTACAAAGCGACAAGCGAGAAATATTAGTTTCTTTGGCAGATTGGAATGATTGATGCCGACAATAACAAACAAAAACAAAAACTCAAGTTTCGTAAACGAAAAAGAAAATAATTAAAGAAAAGATATGCTAATGAAAATCAGAGGTACAAATAATGTTAATAAAATATTAAATAAAACAGTACAAGTTTACAATACTAATTTAAGACTTTTGTACGAAAACCAATTGATTTTTGTACGAAAACCAATATGCAGAAGAACTTATTGCGTGCGAACGTGATAAAGAGTAAAACTCTAATTAAAAAAGACAATAATAATCAAGAAAGAAGACCTGTCTAGTGCGGATTATATAAGTATGTCAAGTTTCGTATTGAATGAATCATTTTCATTTGGTATTAAATGAAAGATACACACACACACGCGCAGGCACATACACACGCACGCACGCACGCAGCTCGCGCCCTCACACACAATGCACTCGTACCTGTATACCCGCCCATACACAAGCCTGATTAGCGGGATGAAATTACTTTTTGTTTCCTATTTTATCTATCATTGTATTTGTTTTATTGCATTGTTATCATTATTCCGGGAAGCTATTTTTTAAGAATGACTTCAAATTATAACAACAGAGAATATTATTACAAGATCATGTGTCTATGAAGATGCACAAAAGCGCATCGTGGCGATATGGTATGTCTCGTTTTTGGCAACAACCACTTAGCTGGACAACAGAGTAGAAAGACTATTGGGTGATTTTTACAAAAATAGGTCTATTGTGGCAATTTTAACTTTTTAATTTCCAGATGGTTTCAGACGGTACTTGGTTTTCAGGTAGTATTTGGTATACAAGGTTATTTATGTAATGAAATTTCGAAACGCTTCCGTAACCGCATTTCTTAGTCAATCAATATGAAACTTGGCACAAAAATAAACTAGATCATAATCGAGATTAAGCTTGTAGTAGGAAAAAAAAATATTTAGTAGGATCAAAATGGCAGTCGTTTAAAATTAAAAGAATTGCCAGAAATTCATATTTCAACAAAAGTAAATAAGTAATACAAAGTTAAAAAGATCTTTTAAAACACTACAACTCTTGTTTATGAAGTTTTTTCCATCACTTGTTAGAAGAAAGAAGCTGCTGTAAACTTTATTTTAGTTTATGTTGTCAAAAATAACACGGCGGCATCATCATGCAACATACTTTCATTTTGATAAATATTTGTTGGTGCGTTTGATGTTTTAGTGCATTCATTAATGGAAGTCTCCCCAATTCATTCATTATTAATTACTTTTTTTCTGTGGAATAGATACAACAAAATTTATTACAAATCAACAGAGAAGCAAAAGACGGCAAATTTTTTTAAGTTAATTACATAAAAAAATCGAACTTAAATTTGATTCCAATAACTAATTAGGTTTCTAATAAAGGGGCTTAATTATTTCGCAAAAATAGGGAATTTATTTTTAAAATTTTTTTTCGTATGTCAACAAGGCAAAGATTGATTTTTTGGATAATTCAAATGAAAAATAGGTTGTTTTCAATCATTATATTTTTCTTAATAATATAGGTAACCATAAACTAATGTAATTCATCTTTCTGACTGGCGCTTGCCACCGGCGTTTTTTGTAATCACTCTAGCGATTCGAGATAATGGAGTAAATGTTGGATATGATAATTTTGAAGAGCATTAATGAAGAATGACATAGTTATACTTGCTGGCAGTAATGCTTACATAGCACTACTAACACGATTCTCATATTAATATGATGAGAAAATCCGACTATCGCTTTCCCGTGACGAAACCCTGTTCCCAGGCGTTTCTTACTACTTATAAACCCGAGATTAAAGCCCCACAGGATTCAGATTATCAGTTAAGTTCAGTTTTTAGTCATTATTGAATTACAGATATTACTATTTGTAATTCATCTCTAACTAATTTTTGATAATAATTAATGTTTACTATATAGTTATAAATCAAATTTAGAAATTACCAGTTGCAACATTTCAAAGGCCTTGTTGACGGAACGTACTTCGATACTATAATTTAGACAATTTAAAACGTACTTAATTTAGGCTCTGTTACTAGAAATAAATTAAATAAATAGTTTTTTAAAGGGGGCGATTTTAGAGGAGGGCTCCTATAAGTTGATAAATGTACATATCTAGTCAATGTTAAATGTAACACACGAATCAAGAAGCTAATTCTATATATCAGTAATATACATTCTTTAATCTAATGGTATTAGAATAAAATCCCAGTCTAATCATAGCCTCCACAACGTGTCAGTGGATGTAGGCTGGTGATTGATGAATTGTATTACCGCAGAAATAGCATGTCAGTAGTCGAGGTATTAATTTATTTATTACATTTGGGCATTTGCTTGGGGATGAAAATCAATTCAAGGCAAAATCGTTTCTCGAAGAAAATTTACGTTATACGTGACTTTTTGTAAATTTATCATTTTTAAATTATAAGCCGTATATCCTGAATAAAAAAATCCAGTATTTAGATGCAATTTGCCATAAAGGTTCCTGGTAATCCAAACAAGGTATATATATATATATATATATATATATATATATATATATATATATATATATATATATATATATACATATATATATATATATATATATATATAAATAAAAGCTTTTATACACACTGTGTATATAACCATTTGAATAGTTTTATACAATTATTTAAAATTATTAACCAAATTAACTGTTACCGACATCTGTTTTCTTTGTAAGTAACCATCATGGCATCAGTACTTACAAACGTAGTTTTTTTTAATTTCCCACCAGATGACTATGTATATATGTATTTAAATTTTAATGAATTAAAGCACTGTTTTGCTGGATAGCGGTATTTATTTTATTGTAAATGAATGTTTTTAATATGATAATTTAAATTTAGATATTAATAACAGCAGTATCTCATTTACACATGTATAATATAGCATACGTTTTTTGCATTAAAAGTATACTGGTATAATAATACTTACACCGGATAGTCATATTGAATCCAGATATTTCTTTCTTTTATTGGAATGAAAATAATTACCAAATTTATAGGTAAATACTAAATAAATCATAAACTATGAGTTATTTAGTATTTGCCAACTACCAGTAAAACACTGTAATATTTAATAGAAAACTCTTTCGTTATTATTACATAAAGAATGCCTATTTTTGCATGAATATTTGTAAAAGTACCATTAAATACTATTGATTTTTTGAAGTCTGCATTAAGTTTAAATTCTTGTTTATAAGCCGTTTCAGTTGGTACCTTAGCTGCATAGCTCGTTGCTCAAAAAGTCTAGTTGTACAATAATGGGCTATTATAAAAATAGTAAATGAGCGGATCGACTGGTATTCATTGTTTTTAATAGCCGGCGCGGCTGTTAAGTTAACTCTCGTCAATGAGAGCCTACGGAGCAAGGAACGCTGTACGCGGCGCGACAATGGCGGGCGGGATAATTGAAAGGCAGGCCCACGTTCACTACAAGCTTACCACGATGTAAGCATGCGGAGATTGGTATCGAGCTTGTAGAGTTACAGTTAAAACTTTTTTTTATAACTAAATTCAATCTCTCTACATACAATATGTAAGGCAGCAGCACCGTGCTGTATTCGTCCAAACTTATTGCAGAGCTAACTGGTTGAATTTTTATTGAAAGAAATGAACGAACAACTTTTCAATAATACATGATCTAAAAGTCGTCCTTAAAAAATCCTCGTGAAAATCTAAATACAGCTACATGCCAGGTGCTAGGAGCAATTACGGAAGATAGTATTCTGTTTTATCTGTCGTCTTATTTCCATCTGTAATGTAATCACAATTAAGTGATTACTGATACGAGTATATATATATATATATATATATATATATATATATATATATATTTATATATATATATATATATATATTTATATATATATATATATATATATATATATATATATATATATATATATAGACATAAATACATAGAGTAATTGTTATATTCGATCATGTGAATAAAATTCTTATACTGCGGATATTAATACATTACCAAGTTGTATTAAATAAATAAAATTTTTACAAATCCATAATATAATTTCTTCAATGCGTTTTTCTTTATGTATATAAAGTCTAGTGCGTTCTTTATGGGGATAACTGAAATGAGAATATCGAAACGTTTTTTATCACGCTAGAAAATATTTTTCAAATTATTTTTTTTTCATAGTGCCCAAAACATATATGAAAATTGATTGTTACTTTAAAAATAAAAGAACCGGGCCCTCGTGTTTTTAAATATGTAGTATGAAACCTTACGTCGTTAAGAAAATATATTGAAACTAATAACAAAATTTTTCCTATTAATAGCAGATCATGTTTAAGGTGTATTGTCTCAATACTATATTATAAACAACTTTGATCCATTCAAATTCATGGGCCATCGTACGAACTTGGGGTTCTCCTCAGTTACTCCCTGGATGTCTATGAGTTTCAGTAATACCATATGAACATTTATGAATTAGTCTCTCAAGGACAGTTTGAGTCTGCGTGTACTAAAGTTTTTTTTTAGCACAATCCCAGTAAATAATTGTATTTATATATTGCCTAAAAATTTTTAATGTGTTCATAATGCGTAAATATGTGTATGTATGTCTATGTGAATACGATATATGTAATACATTTACATTTTTTTAAGAATAGTCTTTTAGTATTATTTAAAATCCCATAACTGTTTCAATACTTCTTAATATAATACTGCGTCTAACAAATTTGGAATTGTCGTAAATCAAGACATGATATTATTTCAAATTATGTTTACGTTTTGAGATTAATTCTGTAGATAAGCATAAATGAACAAATAAAAATAAAAAAAGTGAAATAGAATATTTGCAAATATTAGTGTTATTTTCACTACGTAAATAACATGCTTTTCACAGGTTTATTTTAATACTTATTTTTTATATGTCTTTCAATATCGTTCTTTATGAAAACCAAATTGTGAACTTTATTTGTAGTTTTAAAGAAAAGAGCGATTCTCAGAAGACGGGAAAATTAATTTCAATTACAATTTTGGAAAATAATTAGGTACTAACAAAATTCGAAATGATTATTATAACTTTATTCTAATAAATAACGAATACCTGGTTAGTACCAGCATTACCTGTATTTGAAACTAAGGGTTACGGGTATAATGACAAACAGAAAAGAGCGTGACAAAAAAAATGACAATGGTTTTGCATACCTGCAGATTGATAGATTAACACAATTTGTTATGGAGATAGGTTTTGAAAAGCCCAAAGAGCAAATGCCAGCAGAAATGTGGATAAAAAGCAGCAAATATTTATTTGGAGAAAATTATATATAACTAATGTTAATTATTATTAGTCATTTAATTGAACTCGGTCATAATTATTTATTGAATGTTTTAAAAAAAATGTTTTTTGTAGTAAGTGTTAGATGGTTATTAGTATCTAGGTTAAACTTTTTATTTCCTGGACCACTCCTTTTTTGCTTATGTATTAGTTTATAATACATTATATCATTTAAATTTATAATACATTTTAATATTTATTTTTTTTATGTAGTTTAGTAGATGAAAGATCATAATTTAATCCCATACGAAGATGCCTTTTTTATTATATCGCTTTTATATAACGTCAACGTAAATCGATATTCTGAAAGATTCGTCATTCATTCATTCGTCTCGTTTCACTTCTTTGGCTATTATCAGTTTACATTCGTTTTTTCTACTCCCGTGTAAACGGACTTCTGAATACATACATTCACAAGTTCAAATTTTCTATGATTTCAGAAGTCACTTTAAATGAACTGTTTTTCCGCCACACTTTTTGGAATTTTACAACTTTTGCCATTCGTGTGAAATCATTTCTACTAGCATACTTCAAACGTACTTGAACATTACTAGACTGTGATATTCTATTATCTTTGTGTACATACATATTAATGGGCCACCTTGCAATGTAGTGTTTCGACATTAGTTCTATTACCCAATTAAGCATTAATTGCGGCCCGCCTCTGGAATGACTTATGGACGCTCACGTGAAGCGCCCTTACTGATCGGGCCGTAAATACAATATGGGGTGTACCGCTATGGCTGTCGCGCCCGCCCAAAGGGCTGATCCATACAAGTTACTGGGCGGATACGGCAAATTGACGCCGACAAATCACATGCACACTCGTATACAAAATTTTTAAAATGTGTTTTCATCACATACTAGAGCCACGCTAAAGTAGTAAATGCGTATAATTCACATATATCATGTGAAATAATATCCAAAGCCAAAGCTGAATTGGGTTTTAGCATTGGACTATTATTTTATACGATATACGTAAATTATACGCATAAATCATTATAATTTAAAAGTTAGAGGATTGTGACAAAATTAATAACTGAGCGAGAAAAATAATAGTCCGTATGGACCTTTCTGGTATTGGATTCTGAAAAATAATGAATACATGACAGTGTCTTGTTATAAAATTTCAAATATTTAAGCTTTGGGCAAAAAGTTAAGTTTTTGCCTTTAGGAAGTAATTATCACAAGAAATTAATTGAAATTATTTGGTGAAATATTATATATATTTTATACACTTGTTTATAATTATAATGAAAACTGTACATAAACAACAAATATGAACAAAGCAATTAAAAAAACCGTGGTGGATAAAATGGGGATAGTTTGGAAAATTAATAATGCCGAAACAATTTGTATAATTTAACAAAATAGCATTTTGCTATTTTTCACCATTTCCATGATTTCTTGGGAAAATAAGTAGTACAATATTTATTCTGTTATACCATAATCAAATTTACGATTTCTAATTCTATTTATTAATTTTAGATTTCCTCATTAACAATTATAATTACAGTCAACCACTATTAGTACTGAGTGAAAACAAATTAAAATAAAAAAATAAACTTCATTAAGTTTGTTCCGTATTTTCATTATACTTAATATATACTATTAATTTTAAAATATTTAAAAAAATAATTTCATATTTTTCAAATTGATACTATGCGCTCGTAAAAGTGTTTACACTGAATATTTAGAAAATATTTTATACCAGGGGAGTGAATTACGATCGAGTAAAAGCTAAAACCTTCCTTTTTGAGAAATATACAATTGCACAGCATTATTATTGTATTTGACTAAATATTTGTACCCTAAACATTTTTTTTATCATAAATAATGGTTCTTTTGGTATTTATAGTAGGTTCCCTGTTACCATGTAGATAAATGTAATTGGTTTACTAGGGTGTTTATTTTTAAGGTACCTGAAAATATAAACAATTCCATAATCAGTGTAACCTACACTTAAAAAAGAATTTACGTAAGAAATTTACTAATATTTTCATATCACCTACAGAAGCGAGTGAAAATGATGGCGTGAAGCATTGCCATCTTTCCAAATTTTTCCAAAAATTGAATTATATATTTTTTTGTTTTTAAATAATCCTTTATGAATTATATTTTTAATTACTTCATGTAGGCGTATTAACTTAAATTTTAATAATATTTTAGAGTGGTTCAACAGGAGTGTTGAAATCTTGTAAAGTGTTTAATAGACCATAAACAACTCGAAAATAGAAATTAAAAAAATTATTCTAGATTTTTTGTCGGTTTGTATATCTATAATATATATTTATATTTTTTAGAAAGCTACTGGAAACATTGGCATTTGATTTTCATTGGTATGACACTTCAAATTCAAATTAAACACTATGCCATATTTTATCTCAATTGGACACTTCTTGATGGACTTGATACTTAATTATTAGCCCTCATACAGTAAGAAACGAATATCTAGGCTTGATGATTAGAAATTGCAAATCCGGTTAAAACTTAAGCCAAGACGTACGTTACTTTTATGGCAATCAAGAATACTTTTCAAATTCAGATGTTATTTTACCTAAGAAAAACTCCGTCGTCTTAATACGACAGAGAAGCCGTAAACAAAAGTTACTCTACAATACAGCTTTCGCTCCGCATACGAGTCTTTAAGTCTCACTAAGATATAATCATGCACGCACCGTGTTTCCTGCGTATTTTCCTCGCTCGATCATGAGAAACAAGCAATTTTCCAGCATATTACCTCACGACTCGTGAAATTCTTATGAGGTTTTTACTCCGCGTTGTTTCGCCGTACGTTGCTACGCCAAAAAGCGCTAATATTGTTAGCGGTACGCACTTAACCCGACTCACGCCAACAGCGTAACTTTGCAAAACTATTGCTTGTACGAATACTGTTTCATCTTGGAAAATATTTCGCCTTTTTAAAAAAAGAACTTTTTGTTTACAAATTTTCCCTTTTGTCGAACGTCTTTCCTGTTACAGAGATTTTATATTTAGTACCAGATAACTTTATCTAAAACACTATTCTTTGAAAATACAATTATATCGTGATAAATTCATGGTGAACTTTACTTAATTATAAATTCACGTATGAACGTTTAACCTTGTGAAGTATATTCTGAACATTACACTGTCGTGGCAGTGCAGTGTGGACAAATGCATTGTAGTTTGCCAGTTTAGATCAGGTGTGAAGAGCAGACTCCGTGAAATTCATGCACACCGAATATATCAGTCATTTTACTTTCATTTTATTTAATTTATTGTTTGTACAAATAGTTAACTAGAGAGCCTTATATTGATAACTTATAATCTATAATTGCAGCCTTATTTATTTGATAAGTTAATTATATGAGTTTTCCATTTTGATTTTATGTCTTCTTCAAACAATTGTTTTTTTCGCTTAATTAGGTTAATCAATTTACATTTATAATTATATTTAATTGAATATTTTATAAATATATTTATTTTTCTTCATTATTTGTTGAAACGTTAGAACACAAACTTATTTCGTTTTTTAACTTTATAGAATATGTCAAACGTGTAATTTGTTTTTTTCCTTTATTTTATAACATTTTTAAAATTATACATTTTTTTCGCTGTCATATTATAAGTTCGTATCATCAGCACGTTAAGGAATAACTGATCCGCAGTAAAGTAAGCATAGTTTGTTTCGGTTTTCGTTATGCTCTCAGTAATTGAAAACTGAGTGCTAATATTTATGTATTAATAATATTGACATCATTGTTATAAAAGTCTTCATTGTTGGCAGTGCGACATTGAGACTTCTAATGTCAGTTCCATCTTAAAAATGTCAATTCTTAGAAGTCTGCATTTTAATATTGGACACATTTTTTCATTAATATCGATATTAAATAGACTCCATACCTACTTGAACAAGGATTGAATTTAGAATTGTTGTATGTAAAACTAGCAAACTTCTCATGTAACTAGCACAATACGAGCAAACGTATTTTCTTCTTATGCCTGTGAAATATATGGTAGACAACATATTTTTATAATGTAAAATAATGTTAATATTAGTAAAGAATATAAAAAATACTATACACTCTTAAATGTTTAAACTTGTACATAAAATCATGAGGAATGTACCTTTAAGGATAAGTTTTCAATGCTCACACTTGAGAGTTTATATTTTATTTACGAACTTCTCTATGTTGTTCGATATTCTAAGCTGCTTAATATTAAAAACATTATTAACATTTTTTTCAGTGGTTTTTGCCTGATGTACCTACAAACAAGCAGGCAGACGAGCAAATACTTGATGACGTTGTGTCAAAACGGTGCGTGCCGAATTTTTCTGTCTCTCTAGATCCTTTACAACATTGGAAACTCTATCGACATTCGTTTAGCAATTTTCCTGTAATAGTTATTCATATTTGGGAAGTCTAAACGACACTTAAGTACGTCTAACTTACACACACACACACACACACACATATATATATATATATATATATATATATATATATATATATATATACCTTGTTAAAGTATAAGGAAAATTACATCCGAAGTGCTTAAAATTGTGCGAAATATAAAGGATACCATCAAATTCAACGAAAAAAAATTAAAAATCATGTTTAATTAACCAGTGCACAAAATTGTAATTATTATTAACCAGTGACAGTAATTCGTTTATTGTGTACTGTGTATTAAATAATAATATTTAATACGTCTGAAATTAGAATTAAATTTAAATAAACATAAATAATACAAAAATAATTTCTAAACGATGAGAAAAACATTTCTTGTGATTTTCTTAAGAAATGTAAAGTAATAATAATATTATTGGTAAATATAGACAAGTGATAACTTACAAATACACATAACAAGGGAAATACTAAATTAATCCAGATAATTTATTTTAATGTAAACATCACGTGTACTATGATGATAAGCGTATGGGAATAAAGCACAAGAAGAAAAACAATTCGTTTGAAATTTTCCAACACTATGTATTTTCTCTTTGAACATTTCAAAGGAAATGTAATCCAAACGTTTCGTACCGTGAAGCAGATCGTTAATAAATTGCATGCTGATACGGTGAAAACTGTCTTATTTTTAATCAACTGTATTTCACACTGATGAACCCTGTCATTATAGAATATTTTAATAAATACACCCCCCAGTAAAGTCTTAATTTTTAGTTCGCTCAAGTTACGGACGTGGAGAGTATATGCAGCCTACTTTTCTCTAGAATAATTAATGGGAAATACTCATTCCCATCTGAAGATGTAACACAACGAAACATAGGTCGTGATAAAGAACTTAAAGAAAGTAGAAATAATACTACATCACGTAGTTTCATTTAATTCTGAGTTCTAACATTACACAAACAAAAATACGCATACAAATAAATAAGCAGTCAATGTTCTCAAGAATAATCAATTTCTTCTTTACATTCTGTTTGTAGTTCACGCAACTCATGGATATATTTAACATAGAATCGTTGTTACCTTCACTCTTTTATTATGGATATATATATATATATATATATATATATATATATATATATATATATATATAAATATATATATATATATATATATAAATATATATATATATATATATATATATATATAAATATATATATATATATATATATATATATATATATATATATATATATACATTATCACCAATATCGTCGGTTTGTAAGTTCTATTGAAAATTTAATTGCAAATAAAATTAATAAATGGGAGAGATATACAACGGAAACGCCGCTTATTTATATAGATGTCAGTTTGTTCTAAAAAACAAATTTTTTAACTCAATGAATAAAATAGTAGGCACATAATGTTGAAAGAAGCTTTGTGCTTCAAATAATCAGATTTAGACGGTGGTAAATAAAGAAAATACGAGGTCTGTCTTCAGTTTTATTGTGGTTAAACTAAACGATCGATTTGACTTAGACTGTGGAGCCAACAAATGTAAATCTGCTTATTCCGTCGCCTAGGTGAATAAATAAATACATAAGCGAGGGAGCGACTCAGCACATTGGAGATACTGACAGTGAATTGCGTAACTACATCGAGAGGCGACATGATGAAGTTGCTTTCTTGCTTTCATAATTTATAAAGGGCCCGCCGCCGCACGCTGTAAATAAACCGGCTCAACTTTTAATCCTCCACCAAGTGTTGAGCTGAGTGTCGGCGATGAAGAAACTTTCTTAATGAACTGTCACTCGGTTCCGCCGTCACGCGGCACCCATCGACGAGCTGCTACAGCCCGTCATCTTCCACGTTACGGATAGCTAATTTCTTTTTTCTTTTCTATAATCAATTACAATGTAACTGTATAGAGAACTTTCCCAGCACTTGGCTATCGCAGAATATTGAGCGATTAACATAAAATTCAAGTGTTCTTAAAAACACGTAAGCGATTGGTTTGTGCGGTGGTTTGAAACAATGTAAGCGATCGTAAATTTATGTGTAGCAAAATGTGCCTGTTATTTATACAGGTTATGCCGTGCATTAAATAGAGGACATTTTTTAGGAAACACGGGTATGTAAAAATTAACAATCGTTTCTGAAAAAAAATAACTATCAAATTTGCATTTCCGGTAAAAAAATACAGTTTGAAACACGCTTCAATTGTATTCATTTTTTATGTACAGAAACCTGTATGTTTAATAGAAACAGTCTGTTTAAATTATTCATATGTAAGTTAAACATATGTACTTCATATTTCACATACTGTAGTACGGAAAGGACAAAAAATGTCTGAAACTTAAAAGCATGTCATATTATTTATCGTTCCCCAACGTAAGTACTTACTAGTAATTAGTCTCAAGATCCTCATTCCGTCCATATCAATTGTTTAGAATGACTACCTATTATCGTTGCATGTTAATATACTAAAATACCATTTATGAAGATAAAATGAATTTTGAAAACAAATTGAATTTTTTTTCTTTATTTTGTAAATTTTCTTTTTTCCTCATTCATTCGATGTGTCAGAATCGTCGTAACAAACCATTATTATTTTGTCAATTATATTTTCATTCACATCACATTTCCATTTTGAATCTTTATTTTCCTCCTTTCTTTCATTTATCTTATATAACGAGTAAAACCTTTCCAACATGCTTTTGTCATAGGTTTCATGTTACATTGTATTTCTTTATTGTATGCAATTTTCTTATTCTCTTACCTTCTGATGATAATAAATCATTTGAAATTTATAAATAATTTTCTTAAGCATGATTAGTTATTTTCTACAGTATTATTTATTTTATTTATTTATTTATTAAAAGGTTCACAAACATTTCAGAGTCACGTAAGTGTATAGTAAAATATACTAAACTATAGCTATGATTACGTGTGAATAAAATTGTTAGAATATTTACGTATATATTTTAAAGCGTCACTTGTGATAGTGAGTTTATTAAATAATATATTGATTAATTAACAATATTAAGTTTAAGTTAGAATTGATTTTACTGTACACATACTGAAATATAATTCTATTCTAGATGGGCTTTAATTTAAAAACGACATATTTTGTATTTCCTTTTTACATGTTAAAGATTTCCGTCCAAGATTGTCCAAAGACGGACGTTCAGAAACAATATCGTTAGGCAAACGGCACATTCGAAATATACGGTTATAAAAAGAGGTATTATTGTTATAAACCTGGAGTACAAATAATCTTGGTAAGTTTTAGCTGAATTGGGTGTTGAATTTAAGTAGAGAGAGAAGAGATATTCCCACCATTTCCGCTAGGGTTGTCTCAGACCCCTCTTGGGACCTGTAACATCCCACGTCATACAAAAGTTCTTTTTACAAAAGGGACTTTCGAAGGTCCCCTGAAAGTGCCCCGTATCTACAATTTCAGCGTTTCCACCCAACAAGATTTATGATCATTCCTTATTAATTAAACGTTTAGGATCTCCATCTTTTCAAGAACACACTTTGCGAACACTCTCAATCTCACCCAATAACTCATAGATCGGACCATTCTCAACCAAGTCTCGATGACTAAAAGATTATAAAGTTCTGCACGATTCTCTAATGTTAAGACGCATGGCTCTCTAACAAAACTTTATGCGCATCATCCTGCTAACTGCAGCGGAATAAAACGTGACTCATGTCATGCGTCTCGAAACCGCGGGTACCCGTTGGGCTGTCTCTAAGGGCGAATCTACACACGATACGCTGATATGGATTGCTCTATGCCCCGTCAAAAACTGCCAAGTATAATAATAAGTGACGAGCCAGTTCTTGCGTAACTGCTCGAATACATCGGGAAATAAACCTGGTCATTTCCTCCTTTAAATAGTAGGAGGACTATGTAGACTACCAATGAGCATCAACTATCTCCAAAATACGTCTCTTTCTATCAACAAGGGATTCATCTACCAAAAATACAATGTGTAACAGACTCGCATGAAAACTCTCACCTCACGCCAAAATGAAATTTGTCACGCGTCGCGATTGCGAGGTTGGTAGAGAAAAGACTCGCCAAAACCAACATACATCCGTTGAGCAGGTTCTGTATGCTTTGGTCAAAGCCAACAGCGGCCCATGCGATCTCAGCACACCTCCTGACACCTCTGGACTCATCTATGCTGGATGGGTCTCGATGCACCACGAAGCCCAAACCGATGGTGAAAGGCCAAAGAGAGAGATAGTCAACATGCGAACGTATGATTTTGTATAATGGAGACCAAATATGTAAGCCATACTTGATGATATTTTTAATTAGTGAACTATATATATATATATATATATATATATATATATATATATATATATATATATATATATATATACATATATATATATATATATATATATATATATATATATATATATATATATAATTTAGTGGAATGCAAGATAATTATAGAAGTAGCATATTCATGAACAACATGATCATGGTGAGAACGGACTGTCGGTGTGTGTTTTTCATCAAAGGAAACTCCGAGACCCCTGATAATATATTTACATTCTATCAGAGGGATATAACTTGGCTGTTGCAAATAGGTTTTGTTGTAAGTTTAGGCAGTCTTTGACGTCATTATCTGCATATAGTAAACAGGGACATATAAGTAATTTTATCAGATTGTTAATGGATATTATACAGAGAAGTTGTTCTAAATGTGAGCCCTGTGTGGTGATTGTTACGGGTGCAGAAAGATGATCTTTGACACTCACAAATTGACGAATATCAAAGCTACTTCAATAACTTCCCATGGATGCCATAACTTTCTTGCGAGTTTCAAACAGAGTATCGAATGATTGACCTTATCAAAGGCTTTCTAAAAATCTATATAAATGGAGTCTACCTGCCTTCTTTTGGCAAAAGCCCCACAGAGATAATTTGTATATTCTAATAAATTACTTGTTCTTAATCTTTTTGAAACCAAACCGTGTTGGCTGGTGGAGAGAAACATTTGAAAATGAGAATAAAAAGTGTTGTATAAAGCAGATTCAAATAATTTAATGAAATCATATAAAATACTGATAGTATTGTATTTCTTACATTGGATTTTGTCTCTTGATTTGTGGGTGGGAAGTTTCCCAGTGACTAGGAAATGTACCCGATTTAATAGATCTGTTGAATAGGATACATAGTGGGAAACTATTATATATTGGTTAAAATAGTCTTTTACAAAAAATGGGGGGGGGGATCCCATCGGGCTCTGCACCTTTGTTGCAATTGACGTCTTTAATGTTTATTTTAATAAATTCTCAACTAACGTAAATATCACTCAAGTAGTGGCAATGAATGGAAAGATTTAAGACATAGCTGCTAGAATTGTTTTGCTTTTCAGAGATAGAACCGAAGTATTAGACCCATACACTTTGCAAGCAGATGCTTTAGATTTGAGTAAAATAAAACAAAACATTACATGTATTTTCTTTTTAAATGTCTTCCTATAAAAATGTTTCATCCCTAATTTAATTTTTTTTTTCGTATAACATCGAGTCGGGTATTATTGGACAGATCTATCAAAATAATAACCTTCAAAGTAATTTTAAAATTTTAATTAACAAACTTAAATTTTAGAAAACTGTAACTCGTAAGCTGAAAACCCTGGACATTGTGGTCATAAGTCTGGACACTTAAATTATTAAAGTAGAGTTCATATTAAAGTATGAGGAACAGTACAGGTTAATTGAATTTATTCATATAAAGCAAGGTTTCCCAACCTTTTTTTTGTTGAGGCTCCCCGGACTATAAATTATATTTTCATGTCCCCCCCCCTTTGATTTAGTAAATTAAATAAAAATGGTAATGAAGTTTGTAAATACACAAACTTACCTTTTAACAGCGAGACATTAATTTTACACACTCAAACTGATTTCTCAACAAAAAATGTACACCAAAACGTCAAATTTTTCGTAAGTTTGTGGTAGTGAATATGATATTTAATTTCATTAATTGTATGCAGATAAATTAAACATTACATTGTAATGTTGTTTGTATATTTTTTTGTTTTTTCTTTTTAAAATGCAAACGCTTTCCGCCCCCCTTGACATCTCTCTATGCCCCCCTTGGGAGGCTCACCCCCTGGTTGGGAACTCCTGGTATAAAGCTAATCACAATGATCTTGATTTAATCAAATATTAACTAAACTAATTAAAATATTACTTATTTTTACGTTTCAAACAATTTTAATGTTTTACTCTTTACATAAACAAACATAAAATCGATTATAAACTACATCCTTAATATAAACTCCGACACTTAAATCAGTAAAAAGGTTCAAAGAAATCAACATTAAAAATAAATTTTATTAGGACACACATTTTAGCACATTATTACGAAGTTGAACAGATTACCATTTAAACTTCCTGTCAAGATAATATTTAATCTCAACAATTAAAGGCGCAGCTTTTGATTTTTGTTTATTTTTTTCATCAGTACATCAATTAAATTAATGTCTTAGTAATAAAAAATAGTTTGCCCTAAAATCCTGAACACATTTAAGAAATCCTCTGGACTGTCCTGGACGCTTTTAAAAAGAGGTCGTGTCCAGGGAAAAGAAGACGGATAGCAATCCTTGAAATGACCTAATTTTTCAATCGGGGTATGAAAAATTCAAGAAACATTTTGGTGTAGGACCAAGAAGTAATAGTATTTAATTAGAACTTCTAATCAGAATAATTTCGATAAATTTGTAATAACATTCAAGGGACGCAGACAATTACGGAATCCTACTTTATAAAAGTCTTGACATACACTTAGCCGTGTTTAGGTTTTCATATTTAGAGAAGAAAAAAAAACCTCGAATAAGATCACTTACGCGTCTGTCTACACAACCATTTTTCTCAGAAACCGTTTGACGTTGAATAGCACAGTCATAAATTAGTTTAACCCGCGAGTGTTTTTTTAAATAAACTGTTTAGGATACTTATAAGGTATAAATGAAAAAAATTTAAAATTTGACGTCATAACGTAACCTTCACATAAGCGTATATCTTCATAATTTATAGTCGAAAATACTCTATTTTTATATTAAAACTCTCGAAAGATTGGGGGGTGGGGGAAATGTGGCATCAAATTAATTTTTAAAAATGAAAAAATAATTTTGTTTATCTCATGGGCTGTATGAGATATCAATTGAAAGAGAAAGTTTACGGCGATTCTGGATCTGTTTTTTTTAATTGAGAATTTTATGTAAGAAGTTTTACGTAGCTCTGGAGATAATATAGAACATATCCAAAAAACTATGTTCTTCATCTCCGAAACTGCTGAAGTCACAATTAGGAAAATAAAGTTTTATTAGAATTTACCAGGGAAAATATTGGCATAGTTCTAAAGGGCATAGTTTTTGCGATAGTCATGATTATTTACCCCTGTGAAAGGTATACTAGGCGATATATTTACTGGGGAAACATTTTAATATTTTTCAATAGTTTAACAGAAATTCTATATACATTTCTATTTTTATATTTGCATAAGTGTATATAAACCCTCGCAGTGGGGGTTTGAATCATATTTAAGAGATTTATTTCTAACGATACACTAAATCTAAAAAAATTTGCAGATATTTCAAATTTATCTGGTGTAAAAATCAATACCAGAGAGATAAATTTTGCCAAAGTATAATTTTGCTTTATACTTATAATTTTTATAAATGTTAATATTTGATGGTTTTAGTTTCTATGAACAAAAACTATTATTGAGTACAAATAAACAAATTAATTTTGATTTAGTCCACACTATGAATTACTTGCAAGTATATAAGATGGCGTAAAATGTGAGAAAATGTGGTCCATATATACACATGTATTATATTATTTATGTAAAGTTATATATTAAACTATATTATAAAACGAATGTTCGATTTTACATTCATAGAATGTATATAATCTTGATACAAAGAACTTTGGTCACTTTCCATAAATTCGATCGTATAAAGTGCTTATCAATTAATTGTTGTAAATTCAAAAGATATTCAATGTATATACAATTTTCGAACCACCTTCCGACCTGTCTGACACGAACTTCGAATTCTCGAATCCAGTGAATACTCTTCGTCAAATGTAAGACAATCGTTTATTATTTGCAATAACTGTTTGTCAGTTAAAAGTCGTCTGTCACCGTTGACATACTGACTGCTCAAATTGTGTACTCTTGAGTACAAATAAGCTGACTGAACTGAACTGCGTACGGAACTAATTTTTGTACTGTCGTAACATTTTTTATGGGTGGTCATATGATCCCTATGTGCGACCGCCGATTGTAAGGCCGTTGATTTTTGATTCTGCGGTTGTCTGGGACAATTTTATTGAAATTGAGGTGCAGTAGTACAGCGTAGTTTACCATAATATTATGATATATATATATATATATATATATATATATATATATATAGCACGATATTTTTTTCATTGCGTGAAGTAAATGCGCATTAGTTTTGTATGACAAATTTATATTCTTAATGTAACGCCTTAATGTAATGTAACATAATCAATCAAATTTTGTTTGCGTTCATATTTACTGAATTTTATGAAAATTAATTTATTTCACATTAATTAAAGGTGTTTTGTCAATTTTCTTCTCGACGGTTACTTCTAATGATGAATTTGGTATGGTAATAGTTTATACTTAAGAGCAACATATAAGAGAAAAAAGGAATTATAATACATGTTCTTATTCGGAATTTTACGAGAATGAAGTCGTAGGCACAATTAATATAAAATAAAATCGTAAATCCGTATATATTGAGGAAAATCCACCAAATACTACATATTAAAAAAATTGCACATATATTAGAAAGTGGGTTATTACAACATATTTACATAAGTTAAATTGGTAGTTTATAATAACACTTCAACAAAAGCAAAGATCAGAATACATCTTTCAATAATTGACTTTGTCTCGTCTTTTGTATGAAATAGCATTATGTATTATTATATTTACAATACTGATAATTAAATTAAACTACGTGATGTAGTATCATTTCTACTTTCTTTAAGTTCTTTACCACGCCCTAGGATTCTTTGCATTACAATATCTTCAGGTGGACTATTAATAAAGATCTTTGCTAATAGCCAACCTGAAGATGTAATACAACGAAACCTAGGTCGTGGTAACGAACTTAAAGAAAGTAGAAATAATACTACATCACGTAGTTTCATTTAATTGTGAATAATGAATTTCTACAAAATTGACGCCAAATATATTCAATATTTACCATACTTTTTATTTTTTATATTTTCTGGGTTTGTTTTTTTTAAATATAAGTTGGTGTTTGTATTTTTGTTTTTTTGGCTTACGCATTTTTGGTTTTTTGGCTTACGTATTAAAGAGTTAAATTTTTCCTGAAACGTAATTGTTTTCAGTCATGAATTTATAATAAAAAAAATGTAGAATAAGTATAACATTTAAAAACCAAATTTTTAAAGTTGCTAGAATTTAATGTTATTATTGAAATTTAGTGCGACTGGCTACTTTTTTTAATACTTTTCAAATTCTTAGTTAAGTTTAATTTTTAACTTATTAATATTTCTCTTTACGTGTTGATTAAATGTATATAATTAAACATTTAAAGTAAAAATGGTGAAGAAACTTTATCAATACAAAGGTGGACGATTTGTTAAAACCTTTGCCTTGTATTAAAATGATGTTGTCGGTTTTTAAAACTACACAGGTTTTTGTTTATATTCTTTAATCAAAAATAAAGACATATCTTTTTTCGTTTACTAGATGTTTTCCTTTCATTAACAATAAACATTAGTTATCATCGTCATCATATCCAATAAATCTCCTGAAGATATTATTGCACAGACTCAAATAAATTGACAATAATTAAGGACAAAGGCAATGTAAGTAGTGAAAATATCGATAACGTTTTAGTAACTATATAGGATAGGGAAGTAAATACCTATCAGTGAACTGAAGCTTGAGCAAAGGAATTTTCCGTATGTACTTTAAAGTCGTTATTATAATAATTGAAATAAACATTTATTACAAACATTTAATTAATTTGACAAAAGTAGTTCTAGATTTTCTTTCCTCTTTCTTATTACTATACTTTCTACATAATCTTTATAGATCCTATTCTAGGCCTATTTCTATAGACATGACACAGGTCAAATAACAAATGGGCGTTCAAAAACTGTGAAGTGACAAATGTTTTCTAGAGTGATAAAATACTCAATATAATTTTTCCTGCCTACCATGAATTTCGTTTTAGCTTAAGCTCCATGACTGACATAGACTCCAACATTTGAATAGTACTGTTACTCGCAAGTATAAGTTCACCTTAAATTCCGTCTGTTGGACTCCACCACAAATATGCTACGTCGCTCGCATTGGGTGTCATAGACAGTGACTTCATTGACACTTCAGAGATATGGCCAGAGTATTAAAAATAATTAGTAAAAAATAAAAATAAAGAGTATTAAGAATTGGCGTCGAATTGTAAGTTAGGGTTGAATATTAGGTATAAAAAGTACATAAATAAATTAATATGGTGCCATAGGAACAACATGGAAAGATATAACAACTCTTACTTTGGTTCACGTTATTTCAATCCTTCCGCGTTTTCTACCAGGAAGTCGGGATGAAACTTTTACAGACAAATAATAAGGTTACATGTACAAAATATTTTTCAGCTTAACTAACATCCTTGCTCCACTCGGTAAACTGTAAGTTAACAAGGAAGAACATATCGCTCAGAACCTCTCGCTGATATATTCCACGCACAAAAATTCCTTAATAATAACGTCAAATTCCGTCTCTTCAAACTACCGGCGTATTCCCTATTTACGTACAAAGCGGATAAGCATCTCGCAAGGAATGTCTCATGATACAAAGAATCACTTTAAGCAAACATTAGAGGCGCCGCCGCCGGCGCGGCTTCAACTTTAATAAAATCCGGCCGCGAGTCGCCCGCGGCGCCCTCCGCGCTCGCTTCGCCCCGCCACTAACCTCCCCGAACAGCAAAGCTTCTTAGCAACATTGTCGGCTGTACTTTTTCACGACAAACGATACTACTGTCGTTGAAACGTTGAAATTTCATATCAGTAACCACGTAACGCCTCCTAACACTATATAGTTACAGCGTTACGTGAAAAGAAAACATTTCATAGCTAGAAACATATTTCGCAAAAGAAACACATTTCATAAAACGAGTACAATTCACGAAAATAACTATCATAGGAAAAAAATTATTTCAACTTAGAACGAATAAAATAGAACGTAGAAAAGATAGAACGTTAAGTGTGTTATTGCATTTTCGGTGTACTGAATTATTAAGAAATTCATCATGTTTTTATGAGATGTTTTAATAAATAACACTCAAAAATCTCACTTATTCTGTTCCACATATTCCTTTTTTTATTTAGGAAATACTTGGTGTACTCTATTTCAGAGAATATACTTGAACGGAGCGCGCAATCGGATTTGTCAAGATTTCATGGGAATTATGAATCAGTTGTAATTAACGAGCTGTAACTAGGACTTAGTATTATTATACATGCGATAATAAAGGAATTAAAACTATTAGATTAGTTATTAAAAGCTAACAAAACGTAGAATTTTCCATGTATAATTTTTTTACTGTATTTAATTTAGAGGGTTTGCAGGATTTTAAAATGGGTAATAATAGGTCATAAAATATATTTCAATATAATTTAATTACATAAAAACTGTTGAATATATTTGGCGTTAATTTTGTAGAATCTTCAGGTGGGCTATTAGCCAAGATCTTTGCTAATAGCCCACCTGAAGATGTTGTAATACAATGAAACCTAGGTCGTGGTAAAGAACTTAAAGAAAGTAGAAATAATACTATATCACATAGTTTCATTTAATTGTACATAAACACTTTTAAGCAAATTCTCCGGTTATTTAGTTGTAATGCTTTTTTGCTATTTAAGGGTTCCCTATCTCAAAAAGAAAAACGTAACCCTTATAAGATCATTCACGTGTATGTCTGTCTGTTTGTCACAGTCGATTTTATAAAAATCCCCTGATGTAGAGACTTAAAATTTGGAATAATGTTCGTATTTATCTCAACACCTAAGTTCCAAAAATATTCAAGCATAAATTTTAGAAAGCCTGGGCCGGGAGCAAATTAAGTTCTCGAAATTTTGTTTTAATTCTATATTTAGGGTATCTTTTTGAAACACAATTTTACAAAAGTATCAAAAATATTTTTTTCATAATTTTTGGAACTATAAACTTTTGCTATTATCTTCACATATATATTGAAAAATATACAAAAAAAATTGATCCACCCTCATTTACGAAACTACTCAATCTAAAATTATGAAAAAATATGGGTTTTTAGAAATCTACTCAAAGGTTGTAGGAAAAGCATAGCATATTTTTTTAAATATGCGTATGTGAAAGAATTTTTAACAGAAAATTTAAAAAAAAAGTCTGCTCGAACTTGTCAGATTTTTACAATGCATTGAGAAAATAAAACGACTTTCGTCTGAGTCCCGTTACAAATAAATTCATTCGCTTATGTACTATTTCAATTTGGTTAGTTGCTCGACCGGCAAAGAGAGAGAGAGATGCCGCTATATGAGAAAGTTACACAGACCTAGCCGGTCCTTTTCGTCTTTTCTCATAGCGGCGTCTTTCTTCGCTGGTCGTGCGTGATGCATTATGTATAAATCGCTTAAGCGTCGGTGTTACTCTATACATCCGTTTATCCTATACCGTGTGCATGCATTGTATTCAGTTTTCCTATTCTTTCTGTCTTTCTATCGTGAATTCCGTCACGAACTTAGTCTCTCATCACCTTTTGTAATGCACGATGGGATTAATAAAGTTTAATTTATATGAAGACGTGCAATACAAACAATACTTAAGACAGAGAATGAGGAAAAATAAAGTTTAAAACAAAGGATTTGAACCGCAAAATAACTTCTAAAATTGGTTTGGGAAACCTTTATGAAATGTATCAAAAATTTTGGAGTCATTTTTAAATGTTAAAAATAATATAAAGACAAAAGCTATAATATTTTTTCTTATCTACAAAACTCGTAAATTGTGCATAACATACGCTTAAAAAATATTTGCCCTCAATTTACGAGTATCATGTCAATATTTCTAGACCTTATTCAATATTCCGTCATCAAAACTCTTTTGAGACATTTTGTACAACAAAAAGATAACGATCGGAAAGCAACATCAATGTCATTATCTTAATATAATAGCGCCTAAAGCAATGTGTTACGCATGTAACAGATCAAAGACAATTTTATTATGATAATTTCATTCTCCAAACCTCTTACTTAAAATGGCCTATCGTCGTCAAACGAATTACAGTAGACAATCAAATATCAACCTAAATTAACACAATTTATATTTGCTCAAACAAATGTGTACGTCCGACGAGACGAATTCCAACAAATGGGGAGCAAATTGTTTCGCTATCATGCTCCCGATACAAAATTGTAAAGTTAAGTCACTTTCACACTCTGTGGTGAAACGTATAATGTCTGAAATTAAAATGAAAAAAAAATGTTTACAAACCATATTAGTCCTTAAGTATTTGTCTTTTGTATTTGTCTCTTTGGTATTTGTCAAGTAGCATAAATTAACATTAAAACAATAATCTTTTTCTTCGATAATTTAATAATCGTTTCTTGAAAACTATTATTTAAATTAACTAATATATAATATAATAAACTATTATTAATAGCTTTATATGAAGCATCATAACTCGCATACCATTCTATTTAAAATAAACAGTATTTCACATTACGTACGTAGCTTATTTAGGAAGGATATAATGTACAGCCTGTACTACCTCTATAGGGTAAAAAATATGTATTCAGGACTAGAAGGAGATGAATCATTAAAGTCAAATATTAATTTGGTTATGAAAATAATTGTCTACGTGTAATTGTTAATTATGGTATTTATCAATTATTATCAGTACGGTAAATAATTAAAAGTACTATTTTTAAGAAACGTCGTTTATGAGCTTAATAGGTGCAGTGTTTCATATGTATGACTGTGGCATTAAAATGAACGACTGTAGACAAATAGAATATTAAAAAAAACGAATTTGGGAAAATTTTAGAGGCGCGTTAACCTGGTTTAAGAATATGAACAATATATGTATACGAGTATTAGGAAGATACGCAAAGAAAAGTGGATGTAAAAGACATGAGGATTACAATTGAGCGTGCTTAATCATTGTATGTTATCCAAACTATTAAATTTGCGGGAGATTTATGCTCTGATGCATAATAATTAATATATATCTTTAATAAATATTATATCTACACGATGTATTATAATTGCATTATTTCTACTAAAGTAAAAAATACTATCAACATTATAAATTCATTCGGATATTCAGTTTGCTGGTTTGTTTTGTTGTCAACTACACAATTAATTTCCATGACACTCTATTTGTCATGACATTTACTATATATATATATATATATATATATATATATATATATATATATATATATATATATATATATATATATATATACATCAAACTTAAAAACATTTATCTTAAAATATAATAAAATTGTTATTGGTAATTAAAAAAATCAACCCTTTAAGGACAAAAGCGTATGTATAAGTATGTAGTACATTGCAACAGCATATCGGCTTATGGCTAACAGACTTTTTTCCTTTACACTATTCGACATATCTGAAACTACGTGACCATTTCTATGGTCTCTGACCATACTAAGGTCTATTTTTATGACAAGAACATTTTTTAAATTTCACCAGCATTTTTTCCTATCTTCACGTAAGATAAACCGTGGGTCAAAGCTAGCTATGATCAAATGACATAATTGATGATCTATCTCTAGCAAAATCGGTTCATGGTCTTCATTATCATTGTATTAGTAGGAATAAAGTGAGTACGTTTGTTAGTACTCATATATATTATCTGTGTGGCAGATTATTTTTCCTTCGAGGCAAGAAATAAACAGACAAATAAAGTATTTGCCGTTACGTTTCAATAGTACATTTGGAGTTTTATTCACTCTCTGATTTGATTTCGTTTTATTTGTAATTTCACGGTGGTACGACAACAGAAACAAGATTTCAACTTTCTTTATTCAACAATAAACTAGCAACATCCTTCGGGGTATCCTAATTTAGAACTATTTTGTAAGCGTGCTTCTTTTTTTTATTTCACAAGACTAACAACTGCTTGTTTTCAGAAACTAAAAAATTATATTCCTCAGAAAGCAGATGGTACCACAGCAAGTTTCACAAATCGACCGTGCAATTTTCACTTCGAACGCAAAACATGCTATGTGAAGATTCAGTCTAAGCAATTTTACAACGACGATGATATATTTTATACCACTTTGCAACAATGAAGCCACAGCTTTACAAAATGTGTATACACTCGCGTTGCTTGATTAATGTGAGCGTTAATTTAATTAAGATATTCAATTGAATTAATAAATGTACAAATATCCTTGTTTGCTCGTGTCATATTGTCATTCTGAATTTCACAAAGATAAACAGGGTTAGCGTATAAATGATAACAAAATACAGTATGAAAAACCTAAGACACATTCCATTTAAAATTAAACTCCACTTTTGTCAAACTTTTCCCGCCTTTATTTTTAGGGAAACTTGTGATATTTAAATAAATTTAATCGATATCAAAACTATAGTTTCTATAACTAACATGTTTTTATGAGCTTCATTTGTTATATACGTAAATGTAACTAATAAGTTTAATTTTTGCACAGTTCTTGTTAGTTCTTACCACATAGATTTGAACTTATGCAATTCTGATAAAAGTACAGTAATATGGCCATAGGACTGGATATTTTTAATGATTATTAGTAAACTCATCGAGTTTGAGTTACTTTGATATGTCTCAATGTACCCTTTGGCCTTTGGTAATCGGAAGAATCTGATGATGGAGGACAGGTATCGTCATGAGACTTCTCAATGGTTAACAATAAACCCATCGAGTTTGGACACGTCCGGCTTTGGTTACATATTGTAACCATTATATGATTTGGTTTATGGTTACAATTGTTTATCTGATGATTGATGCGCTCGTTAGATTTATCTCAACGGATCTCTTGGCTACAAAAGCATGTTCTTTTGTTTTTTACACTACAAGTTTTCCTTTTTTTTTAAATAATCATTACGGACATCACATTTTGCACAACATCAGCTTTCCTAGCCGATGGGCCTCGAGTGTAGATTTTGGAAACCCTCTCGTCTTCCCTATTTTTTCCAACATATATATGTGCGATTTTTTTTTATACGATCAATTACCATACGAATACGAATTTTAATTTATACAATCAAATACCATATAATCCAAGAAGTCTAGCCCAAGCGAGATCTGGATAACCCATGTATGAAACGAGACCGATCTTGGGCTAGATTTTTTTATAACGTCTCTTATCTAGTTACAACCATCGGGACCAACGACTTAACGTATTGTACGGAAGAGTTGATAAGGGTATTAATAATATACTTTGTGATTGATGATCGCCAGTTCAATAACCGACCTGTGTATGCGGTGTTTAACCTCATTGATAGAGTGAAATCAACGAGTATAACTTGGTTAGAAGACTTTCGTAAACATTTCCAAGTATCATTTTTAAAAATTGTGCCTCTTGATCTTGAATATTTAGTCTATAAAGTATATAAAAAAATCTTATAACATGACACGATATAAACAAATTTTAGTATAATGTACTTGTAATGAAAAGTATTAGGGTAAGTTGTATCAGGATATATTTATTACATATAATTAATATTTTATTACATATAATTAATTTAGTTAGCAGAAACATGCTTATATATAAAAGTATCTGTAAGAGTTAGTATGAAGTTGACCGATTTGTTTACGTCACTAATAACGTGAGTAATCTGAGATCCTAATAGGAACGATTCCTTTGTTTTGACTAATAAATCCATTTAACCTTGAAGCTAAATATTTTAAAAATTAATCCTTACAAAATTAGAAAATAAAAACACCTACATTTTTAAATAAACCTAATATTAAAATATATTTGGATAAACTTTTTCTGAGATTTTTAAAATAAGACAGCCTAAATGTACACCGTCAACTAAACAAAGTATTTTTTGGAAAAAACTTATCTTGAATTTAAATCAATACTTAAACTAAATTGATTTGGAATATAACCACCTAGGGACGTAATGAAATATTAGAAAAACATTTTTTTTGGGAAATAAAAACGTTAAAATATAGCTGGATCATTAAAAAAGTTTTAAGCCGTACTAAAATATGCAAATAATATAAAAAGCATATAATAGGTAAAATTGTATTGGTACTGTGTTTTATAGAGTTGATCGCGAGGTATATCGCAAGGCTTTTGAAATTCGGGAATTCGGGCTCGATTCCAGGCCGCTTATAGAGCGGGGCTGGACTTATATTCTGTACGATTTTATGACGTTGTTCTCTTCGTAATAATTTGGCCGTATGTATCAATTGTGTACATTAGAGTACCTAAATATTTAAGTAAATAAAATTTATTCTTGTTTGTATACTAAAATATTAAAATCGATAGTTTCCTTCCTATAGATAGTATCTTATTAATATAGTTTTAAACTTTAATAATTTTTTCTCCGAATTTATCTACCTAAGTAATGCGATAAGTGTATATTATTTAACTATAACTAATAATCATGCAACAATCAATAAAAAAGCGCTAAATTACCAATGCACAAACAAGTCTAGAAAATAGAAAGTTTAAAAATTATTACTTTTTAATTACTTTTTTTCATAAAGTTGTAAATAATAATTAAATCTTGTGACAAAACATAGTGAAAATCAATAGGCTCAATTATCAAAATATTCTAATGGTCTATCCTGGCTATCCTATACCAATAGATAGAAAAAAGAATCACGAACATCGGTCATGACTTGCGATCTAGCCTATCCTTATTCGTACATACGTTTAGATCAATAAATGGAGACGCGCGCTGGTCATTTTATTAAAAGCAGTTTAGATTATAATTAATATTTTAAAATATAAAAAATATGTCGTAACGTTTTTAAAACAAAATCTTTCATTTAATTTTCAAAATGTTAAAGTTGATTACTTACAAAATTATGACCGTTATAATTACTTTTGTAGTCAAAATTCGAGGCTGGTTGTAAAGGCTGATTGTAAAGCGGCCGCAACAGGCTTCGACGGTGATGTCACCGACACGATAGTAGCACAAGCGACACGCGACTATGTTAGTGTTCTATATTAGCGTGAAATTTTAGGCCACTCAAACTATTTTAAATAATGTTTTATATCTCCCAGCCTTAGTTTACATTGGGTGTTGGCATTGTGATCCTTTTCTAAATGCTGATGTACGTTTAAAGAGGGAGTTGTTGAAAAAATTTATGTAAAATAGCAAGAGAACTTTTTTTAATTTGATTGTAATATAAAACCCGTTAAGTGCGAGTAAAACCCGTACTACGAGGGTTGCGGAGACATTTAGTTATACATAAATTTTTTTATTTGTAAATATTAATGCTATTTTTCAATAAATAACTTGCCTAGTATAAATATGCTTATTTACAGGCGTGAAAATATTGTGAAAATCTGAAGATAAATGAAATTTAAAATCACAGTTTCAGTTTCCCTGACGTAAACAATTAGTTGTGCTGTTTTTTTCATAATGTTAACTTTAGCGGTTAATAAGAATAGACAGGATATATTATTTAATGGACATTTTCATTAATGACTCCAAATTCTAAGAAATTCTGAGAAACTCTTTTTATAATCTTTATATTTCACCTTTCAATTGGCACTATATGCGATACATGAAATTACAAAAATCTAAAAATTACCATATAGATGTTTTTGAGTGGTAACACTCGAAAATAATTAAAGAAACACATTTGGTTATGTGACATCGGACATACGATGTTGTGAAAGGAAAAGAGAAACGGGGAACCGTGATATCTCTAGTAATTAGTATTTTAGTAATATATATATTTAATAAATTATAGTCTCAAATTTTTGTTCACGCATTAATAAGTTTTTTTGTCTTTTGATTTGCCTCACATATGATTAAGATGTGTTTTTACGGGGATCAAGAAAATGTAGGTTTCAAACGGTTGTGATTTCTTCCGGGCTCGTGGTGTGAAATATTTAAATGAGTTTAAAAATATTTCCCATGCGTTTCATATTCTTTTGTCTTTTATGTTGTCGGTGGTTGAATACGATCAACGCCATAACTAGCTACTACTGCCCCGATAAAGTCGCACGTGGAAAACAAAATAATTGTACAAAGCCATCATGGTTAGTTGACCTGGTTAATGAATGAAATCCAAATGAAAAGTGGAAAAATATTAGTATATTTGCTATTGTTGTATCGATGTATTTTAAATAATACCAAGTAAATAAAACTGGTTATCAAACGAATATAAAACTCATATTTTAATTTCAGTTATAAAGTAAGCGGAAAAACAGGTTAAAAATTTATTACACACCAAGAGCGCGTCGCCATGTATGTATGAATGTTTTTACAACTAGTAAATATCCATTCTTGAGCGAGGGTATTTTGTAAATACATCCTCAAAATATATGCGGGTTAATGTATTTCATCTTTATACATATTTCAAGTTTCTACGGACCTCAGACGGACACGTGAAATGTGTTATATTGATTACGTTTTTTCCCTTTTTAGGCAAAGAACCTCAAAAAGAAAATAAATGAATAAGAAAAGGTTTCTCGAAGATTAAATAGAGTCAAACAAATTAATGTAATATATATATATATATATATATATATATATATATATATATATATATATATATATATATATATATATATATATATTAGGGTGATTCATAAAATTCAAGTTTTAATTGATTTAACTCTCAACCCATAATATAATTCTATTTACCAAAATAATAATTCGTTTTAAATTTCGGATTTTTTAATTAATATTTAAGAGTCGCTACCTCCTCATAAGATTAGAAAGAATTACCTTAAAATTTGTGCTTATTGAGATGTTGGATACGGTTTACTTATACAACTTTGATGACGGTATTTAGTTGCTAACGTAAACAGTTCTTTGTTTACTCACTTCGTGGGCACCTCAGTGCTCTCTGTAGACACCCACAATTTAGTTAATATAAACAATCCATTGCTCTTGTATACACTTATGTAGTGACGCCATCGTTGCGAGTCAAAGTGATTGTGTTTGATTGTAAATGTGATTACTTTAGCCTTATTCTGGTATTTGTATTTCTAAAATGACATCGAATATTATAAAAACGCGAAACAGTACTGAAATATGGTTAATTGGACAATATCGTTCCGAGTTGGTGCAAACAAAACTACCGTCAGTGAAAGAAATGATGTGTTTATTTTTTCATTATAAAAACGTAATTAACAATACAAATAGAGAATTGGCATCATTAACAGCAAGTGATGTAATGACACTATGGCAAAAAGCAACTATTCCTACCAAAGAAAAACAACATGTTATCACAAGCATGCTTAAATATTTCAAAGAACACCAGAATTTAAAAAAAAATAAAGAAAATACAGCAAAACGCTCAGCAGCAATAAAAGAAAAAGAAAAGAAATGGCAATCAAATTTAAATGTTTTGTTTGATATTGCTCACTCAACTGTCCTTAATATGATAACTGTTGAAGAAGATAAACAATTTCTTTTAAAACAAAAAGAAATAAGTGATCTAGGAAAAAATTGGTAATATCGATAGAAGCCATGCGAAAAAACTTAAAAAACATTTACAAAAAGAAGCTAAGTTGCAAAAGAAAAAAAAAAAAGTAATGAAGAAATTAACTGAGAAATGTGATTTACCATCTTCTTCTGCAGGAAATGAAAGTGATAGCATTATAAGTCAAAGTAGCTTATAAGAAACGAGACCAAAAAGAATTTTAGGTTCGAGTTTAGCTACTACTCTTGATGACGCTAAGTTGACTGACCGAAAAGCAACTGTTGTTTTGGCTTCTACACTCAAACATCTGGGCTGTGACGTATCACAATATAACGTTAGATATTCTTCTATACATCGCCAAAGAATAGACATTAGAAAACATATTGCTGAGCCTATTAAACCTGATTTCCAACCACTAAATACACTACTGTGCACTGGGAGGGAAAGATGCTGGAGGACATAATCGGACATGAAATAGTAAATCGTCTACCAATCTTGGTATCTGACAAATGAATATCGAAACAAAACTTAATATAATTTTGGCTACGAAAACTGAAGGAACGGAAAACAATCCGAAAAAGGCATCCTTGGAATATGATGCAATCGTAAACAGAAACATCGAAGATTTCATGTTAAAAAACACTATGATTTTTTTTCAAAATCACTGGAATTTCTTGTAAGTTTATTCAGAAAAATCCTGAGCTAAAGGAAGAGGAAGAAAGTTTTAAATCGGCTAAAAAAATTGTACTACATATAAGAGTCGTTAACGATATAGCTGAGAGGGGTGTTGCATTGATGGAAGAGTACAATAAATTACATGCTAATGAGGAAGAGCAGAAGCAATACTTAATGTTGTTAGTTAAGAATTATAGGCAGAAAAACCCAAATTGTAATAAGGCTAATCTACTCTAACTTTTTTCTTCTTACTTAATAATTTAGAGGAACGGAAGTTATTGTTATTTAGTATAATATTTTCCCTAAAACCTAAAAGTAACACTTATTTCTGGTATTAATAAACTTTTAAAAATAAACCCTTTTTTCGAATTTCAAAAGTGGATAGCGACCCTTAAATATAAATTTAAAAAAGAAATAAAAAATCCTAGTGTGTTTTCTATTGGAATAGATAAAATTAAGGTGTTGAGAGTGAAGAAAATGTCAAAAACAATTTTTTCGGTCTTTTATGAATCACCCTAATATATATATATATATATATATATATATATATATATATATATACATATATATATATATATATATATATATATATATATATATATATATAAGCTAATTATTACAGATTGTTTGTTAAAGACGTTTTTATGTTATATTATTGCGCCGTAAAGTTCGGTACTTGTAAAAAGCACAGACTAAATAACTGAAACTATAAAAAATAAACCTTAATTAATTATTATATAAAAAGCGATCCAAAAAATGCCGTTCTCGGTCACTTTTTTAACCGGACAAAGCTCGACGAGCAATTAGATTTTTGCGAATCCTTAGACATGTTTAAATGTCTCTATGCTGCCAAAAACGAGAAATATGCATTTAGTATGTATTTATGTATGTATGTAGGTTTCTCATCGCTCCTCTTTTTAATAAATACTGTCCGTCTTTTTAAAGGCCGTCAGATGGAAGAATATAACGAAACGAAAAGGGTCCTTTTCCCCTTTCGCTGCAAAACCGAAAAAAAATAAAAACACCTTTTAACTTTCAAGGTAGAAATGAAAATATTTAAAAAATATTTTGAGCTCGTTGACATCAACATATAAAGTAAATTGTCGGTGATCTTTCAGTCGCACCGTGTTAAATAATTGGACAAAGATAGAAAAGTAACATTCTACTTTGTTATTTTTTTTTATTTAACTTTGTCTTATACTTAGATTTTTTCGGGGGATTGGGCCGGGCGGGGGATTTTTGAAATGCGTCCGGGTTTTTAAAACAAAACAAAAGCAAGAAAATTATTCTCTTTTGTTAACACTTTAAGCGTTTTCATTGACTAACGAAAGAAGTAAATAAAACCTTAGACTGTATTTTTATTTAAAGTTGAATTTACGTGTTGTGCTTGGGGAACCAATGTAACAATGTAATGTGAGGTGCACTGCGGTTCTCTTCTTTGGCGATATAACTCTCCTTGCCATAATTTCTTTTAAAGAGACCCAACCCTACGATTGATTGACTCATTTTAAGAGAACTTATTTATGCAATAAGGTTGTAACACAATTTCTGAATTCAATAGTATACATGGATCATTGTTGCATTCCGATCTATTATTTAAGCATCATCCAGCAAAGACGGTATGCAGAAACTCTTTAAATATAATAAGAGAAATATTTTTGAGGTGGTTTTTTTCGAAATAATTATACCTACCACTATAGGCCTAATTGTTTCAAAATTTCTGATTTGTAATCTTTTCGATAAGATTTGTCATGCGGCATTCCCACGATTTCTATGATAGTTGATTTATTGTGACCTTATTTAAATTTTTAGTCCAATGTGTCCGTGAAACTAATACAGTCATCTGGTCTCCACGTGAAGCAAATCATATTAAGTATATTAGTTGTTTTGGAGAAATTATTAAAGAGTTTGATAGGTTGTTATACAAAACAATAAGATGGTACTATCTTCATTTATTTCCTTCAAATTTTATAACTCCGGTGAGAATATTTAAGATAATGAATCCTTTTTAATTATTAAACAAGTATGTTGATAACCCTTCAGTTTTAGGTGTGGTAGCTCTTCATGCTCATGGCTGGCACATGAGAGGACGGAGTCATAGTTTATTTCACTTGCCTAGAGTGTGACTTTTAACGCTTTTATGTTAATCAACGAGGTATTACAAGAGACATTAAATCTTAATATTTTTTCTACTTCATTGACAGCTAAGAATGCGATTACGGCGTTGTTTGGTAGTTCACGTTTAACAGTTAGTTAATTATATATTTGACTTAAATAAATCCGTTTTTTCTATTTTCTTAATTATTATTTTTCTTATAATTTGTAAAGTAAATAGTGTACTTTTAGTGCACATGTACAAGACTTTGGGGTAACCTGTAAGTTGGACATGGGGTTTTTATGATAAAGAAGTAAATAAATAAATTAAGAAAACAAATTAGAAGCCGACATGTAGTGGAAAAAACCTAATATTTAAAAACATATAAGCGTTTAAGCCCTCTGTTACTGTGGAGTATACATTTATTACTAACAGTTTCTGCAATCTCGGTAACTGTGCAAGGACATAAGTTTTTAAAATTATGTGTTGTAATTGGATCACTGATAGCTTTGAAACTGATATAAAGAGATTCAATGTTAAACTACTTTAAAGCGATGATTGCAACAATTAACAGAATCTGTTGCTGGCCAATTTTTTTTTCACTTCACACATAAACAAGATCGTTAAAAACTTGTGTCAAAAGCATAAGACACAATGAAGTACCCGAATTATGTCTAACTTTCTCGTATAACCTCATACGGCACCTGTCCTTCTCAAACTCCTCCCATCTTCAAGGCCGCCATTCCTAAGAGAACGTTTATTGCGGGATCTAGAGCAGCGTTAATATTTAACAAGAGCACGAGGCGCCTCTAACCGTCGCTCAAGAATTCTGACATCACGATCCATAAAGCATAAGTCGCGACGGTGAGATAGTCGTCCGCCCGCAGCTGCATTAAAACAGTTATAAATAGCAGTTAAGGGCGCAGTACTTAAGGGCTACAGACAGGCTCATGCCGATGTTTAACTCAAAGTTTTTATTACGCGATAAAACACTCAAATCAAATGAGTTTGACACTATGTAAGTTATGAAATTTTATCAACTAAATGAGTACTTTAAGAACTTACTTTGTAAATCCAAATAATTGACTTGAGCCACTTAAGTAGTGACTTCAGAGTTTCAATTTTATTGAGAGGAAAATAAAGCTTTGTTAAATGACTGAATTTACTGGAATCATTTATTAATTATTTATATTAAATAGCTAATGTATAATTCGGTGGAAATGTTACCGCTAGTTTACCAACACAATTAGATACAAATTTACTTGATGAAATACAAATGAATAAAGAACATGTGTTGTACGGATTTCGTAATTATTTGTATATTTAACCGACGTAGACTACGAGAAATCGTTTATCGTCTCAATAAAACATTATTGCGAAGTTAAGCTAATTAAACATATATTGATATATATTATATAGTGGAATAGATGATAATACATAATATGTATTTACCTTATTCACCAGCCATGACACTTTAAATTCATCTTCGCATCCGATACAATCCCATATCGAGAGATCCTGTAGGTTATTTATAACCATGGTGATCAATTTTACCCCACACTCGTTGACTTTTTAAGTTACATTCGTCAATGTATTTCAAACGATTTATTTAAATTATGGTTTATCACGGTATATTACAGTATATGTATATGTGAATAAATATGTATATCGAAACGATTTTTTTTCCGTATGTTTGTCAATTGTGACCCAATATTCTAACCTTTTCTGTCTATAAATTCGGTGATGGCTGCTTCTGTCTTGACCTTCATTCAACATTTGCTTCTTTTATTTGCTCGATTAATGTTCTCAGAATGCGGTTGCTGTATTTACGTCCAGTTCACAATCAATTTGTAATGTTATTTTAACTGAATAACTGTTTTCTACATTCTACGTTTGCCTTGTTTTTGTTATTTTATTTGATATATTTGAAAAACGCATTCGGTAAAATCGAATAAAACAATTAGAGCCATAAAACGTTAGTTTGACTTGCACAATGAGGATTTCATGCAACACACGCTACATTTCGTTCGTAAAAAGGAAATTATTTAGTCTGTACCAAATGCACAGTTCTTAAAAAAGCTACTCAGTTACAGGGGTTTTCATAGAATTTTGTTTTATTTATAGTATATAGTAAGCAGATTACTACAATACATAACATCATAACGACCCAAGCTTGCAACAACTAGTTAATTACAATTAGGCTTCTGCCTAGGTCGACTCTCACGTTTCGACGAAAATAATCATGTCTCAGAAAATACTTTACGTATAAAAATTGTTCCTTTCCTATTTGTCGTTTATTTTCAAGGTGTAGGCTAAATTTGAGACGTTCCCGTAATACTTAAAGCGAATGTAAAGGGAAAATTAAGAAGTTATCCGAAATTCACGTCTTTGTCACAATCTCAGTCCTATTGTTTGAGAATTAATTGAATATGAAGCTCTACGATAATATCTCATAAGCGTCGTGAAGATATTTTTAATTTTCGATCTACTTCACTTTATTACAATTTTAATGCGATTTAGGATAGCTTTTGATGAAGCCCTAAAATGCAACTGATTAAGAGTGATTACTCTGTCTGTAATATCTTTCGGACGGAATAATATTCTGGGGTAAGGAGAGAGATGCCTTATACTTTATTCTAAGAAAGACGTTTTCTAATGTATTTGTAAATTACCGAATGGCATAATAAAATTTTGTAATGTTTTTGATATGTAACATGTGACATCATACCTAGAAAATGACTAATTAACATGTTGCGATAGGAATCAAATTTGTTATGTCATCATATTTATATTTCGATCTTCTGCCGTCTATCTACCTTCTTTTGACCTTTCTCAGCTTCTAGTCGACGCTAATGTATTAAAAAAGGGCTTGTAATAAACTGTCATTTAGAATATTTACAAGCCGTGCGCTGTCAACTCTTACATCACAATCGAGTACACAAGTCTGTATTACGACGTTGTAAGCATCCGATCATTAATTTTATTCATCAAAATTTCATTTCAGAGCTTTAACCATCGCTTATAGTATTAACCCGGTTGCTGAGCGTTTATAGGCTTCAACATGGCAATATTTCCGAGATAAGTAAGGCAGTAACTCGAGACCTTTGCATAAATTAATACGATACTTTAAAATTAGTGGATTATTCGAGAGTTTCATTGAATATGGATATTGGAAGCGCTTTCAATAATATTCACGATCGGCAATTAACATCTTCAAATACTAACCTTAATACAGTTCTTGAATAACGATATTAGCTCAGGTTTCTGCAAAGCAATTTTACTAGTGACATATACTTAATCCTGTCTATCATTAAAGTATAATAAAGACTTAGGGAACCAAAATTAGTGAGTATACTCAGCAACTTTTTGATAATAATTGTTTGTAATCGTCAACTTATTTTTTTTAATTAGATTGGCAACTTATGAACGGGGCACTTTTTTCGCCCGATTTCTGAAATATTATAGAAGGTTCTAGAATATTTCTTGTAGGATATATAAAGAGTGTAGTATTTAAACTTCTATTCAATTTACAATTATGTAATCGGCGAGTAAAGAATAAATTAAAAATTGAAGTATTTCAAAGTTAACTTAGAGGACTCTTAATCATGAATGTCGTTTAGGGTGAAAAACCAGCGAAGTATCAAATACTCTCTTACGACAAACACTGGTTCCATAGATTCAAAGAACTCCTACAATTGATTTAGAAAAACTTAAAAACCTTAAAGAAACAGATCCCAGATAAAGTTCGCGTTATTTGGCAGAGCTATTTTCATACTCTTGAGAAAGAAGTACAAGTCAGTGGCTTGGAGCTGGATAAAAAGGTGTACCTAGACGAAAATATAATATTGGACGATAAATAGAATTATTCATTGAGTCATTCACTGGGAACTCTTAACACTTATCAATGGCAAAAAACATTAAAACGAATAATAATTTAGGATGTGTTTTAAACTTGTTTTATACAATGTTTAATACATCATTTTACGCAAGAGGGCCGAATATTAAAATAGAAACATCGTTGAAAAAAGCTCGTTAAATAGAGTAAAAATATGTTTTTGAAGGTTTTCTTCCTTGAAAAATAATGGTGTAAAAATTAGTCAAAATTACCATTTTTACACAGATTTGATTATATTAATACCTAAATATCTGAAATCCCTAGTTAATGTTGTAACAAACATAATCTAAAGGATAAATACTAGAAGTCAACTTTATTATCTCATTCAATTAACTTTGTATTCAACTCTAATTATAACTTATACCTTACCAGTAAACGAAAATAAGCCTTATTTGCCACGATTCTCCATAGTATCACTGAAAAATATTATGTAAATAACACATTTTTTATTAACTATGTGCAACTATTTAAGTTTTTGAAGAAATTCGTTCGAAGAACATGCTTATAGAATAAATTTAGCGAATTAAATATTAGTAGATAAGTAATATTTTACATATTGAATACATTCGGCGTTAATTTTGTAGAAATTAATTATTCACAATTAAATGAAACTACGTGATGAAGTATTATTTTTACTTTCTTTATGTTCTTTACCGCGACCTAGGTTTCGTTGTATTACAACATCTTCAGGTGAATCTTTGCTAATAGCTCACCTGAAGATGTTGTAATACAACGAAACCCAGGTCGTGGTAAAGAATTTAAAGAACGTAGAAATAATACTACATCACGTAGTTTCATTTAATTGTTACATGATATTACAATTTATATGGCATTTACACTTAAATAATTAAGGAAATATGTTTATAATTTAGTGATAACGTCAGTGGTTTACTTAATTGTTTACATTGTTGTGTTTTATATTATCCACTTATGATTTTATTTTCCTTTGGCTTTATCTTGCATTTATTATTTTCAAACTGACTAGTTTTATATGTCGACATCGAAAAAAATACGACCACAACTTTTTCACCCACGTTATATTCCTACATTTAATACACTAGTATCTCTTGCACAGAAGCGTATGTGATTTTAATAAAGAAGGTACGAGATACTCCTATAGCACAAATCAAATTCGCACTTACGAAGTTATGTACTTAAATTTCTGCTTGTTTTTATATATAATCTCTCTTTCAATCTAGTATATATATATATATATATATATATATATATATATATATATATATATATATATATATATATATTCTGTAGACAAATTACTAGGCTTATTAACATTTTACAGCATCTAAGCTATTTAACATTATCACTTAGATAATAATAAAATAAATACTCTAGAAGCTGCTCGTTTACATAATTGAAGTGACAATTGTTAATAGTACTAAAACGAAGATTTGGCAAATACTTTACTTAATCAATTCCTATGATACAAAGTAAGCAATTGATCATCCTGATCCTTAGGGAAAAGTGGATCTCTTTCATTTTAGTATCATTAATATAAAACTGTAACTCTAAAATGTTCATTTCAAATGAAATTTCTATAATTTGTGAAAATCTATAATTTCCTTTAAATGTTGACGTAAATAAGTAAAATAAAATAAAGTAATTACGAAACAAATGCGTGTTGTTTGTTTTTGAACTATTTACGTTTCATACAATGCATTTGCCTCAAGTATATAAAAAGTTAAATGAACTCTAATCTGTCTGGAATCGGCATAGAAAGCGAATAATAAACATTTTTAAGAAACAAACATCGTATTTGCAAGCAGCTTACACGTTGCCCGCGATCCGGAATATCAGCACTGCCGACAGCGTCCCGGGAAAGCTGCCTCACCGGACCAACTTCGAGTCATAATATGCATAAAGTATGAAGATGTTAATGGGGGCTTCGCCGCCTTTTTACCTCGAAGAGTGGCCCAAACTGGCGGAATGAGGGCGCTCATTGTTACGTGGCGGGATCGTATTAGGCAGGAGTCGTTGAGCAGTATTATTGCCTAAGATATCTTCTACTGAATGTTCACTCGTTACATAAAATTTATTCGATTCCTGTTAATCGTAATATATGTGATGCCTTTTGAAAATAATGGTTTTAGCTTGTGAAGTAGATACGTCTGTATATTTACATGTCAACCATGGTCGTACGGTGTTTTAATCAACAGTATTCTGAGGGAAACAGCCTTATTCAATGCAGCCTTATTATGTTTAGCAGGCTTAAGTAACAGCCCATATTTATAATCATCGATTCAGATTACAGACTCTGTTTTGACACTAAATTACTTCTTTTTCTTTCTTACTTCTTCTTTCTTTTTTTTATTGACGGAATTTGAAAAAAGGAGGAGGTTTCCAATTCGTCGGAACCTTTTTTTACGTATGTTCACTGATAATTATTTATCAAATGAATCGATTTCGAAAGAGTGTAGTTTAAGGGTAGTGTCATGCAAATGTGACGATGATCTGATGATGGAGTCCGGAAATGAACGACGGAATTCCTTAACAAATGGCAATAAATTAAAAGTGATTTAAGATATTAGAACTCTTTATCAGATTGTTGTAAATCAACCGTAAATGAAGATTTCGAAAATTCGGTACTGGTAGTTTGTATTTTGCCAAATAATTATATGACCGACCAGATCAGGGTCTGATGATAAGTTTTGAAGATTAATAATGCAACTTTTTAATGCACGGTCTTATTATTTTAGCTTAGCTTTATTTTAGCTGGATTAGTTGTTATTTTAGCTTTTACTTTGCAAAATCTGATATTGTCGGATATGGAGAACGGAACTCCTCAACGGCTGACAAAGCTGAAAAAGAGGAAATTATCTATATACTAGCTATTGCTCCTGATACTTATATAATTAGATAATATTCTAAGAAAGGGAATAATGTAATTTTAAATATAGTGTGATGGATAATATTACATAATAGTAAATAAAAATTCTAAAATAAAATATCTTTCAAAAAACCGACTTTAAAAAAGTGGATACTAAAACATAAAATATGATTAACTCAAAATAGGTACACAACTAAATGAAATTACGTGATGTAGTATTATTTCCACTTTCTTTAAGTTCTTTACCACGACCTAGGTGAGAACGTAAAGAAAGTAGAAATAATACTACGTCACGTAGTTCCATTTAATTGTGAATAAAGAATTTCTACAAAATTAACACCATTCAAAATAGGTACATATTTATTCGCAATAAATAACTATAGTATAAAAATGCATGTGATAGTACCAAATGTATTCGATTATCTGGACTTCTATATCTTACTTTGCATTTTGCAGTACTAAAATTTTATCATTTAATAAATACACTGAGTTTTATCCTACAAGAATAATGATTTCTCCGTTTAAATTTGACTCGTATGTTAGTTTGAATTATGAGCTTTGCATGTGTTAAGTGTTATGAAAATAATAAACATCCAAATGAAAATTTCGTGGCATTAATATTTTAAGTGTGCAGAGGCTCAAACAATAGATAGTGTATACAATACACGAAAAATGTACGCACATCAAAGAGCAGTGTTTCGTTAGGTAGTAAAGTTAAAGGGCATTGTTATTCGGTAAAAAACATGCAAAATTTCTTAATTTCATTATAAGTGATGTGCAATACTGGGTGCACAACATTATATCAGAGCACCTCTAAGTACGAAGTTGGTCCAAAAGTGTATATGTAAAATGGCTTTTTTCCAGTTTTTTATATGACCAAAAATGGATATTTGAAATGACTTTTCTCCAGTCATCGCGATCATTCATTCTTCAAAATGTGGCAACATTTATCGTTTTTAGAGTTCCTTCCTTCAAAACGATAAAAAACTTTTAGGATTACTTGGTTGTCTGTCCATCCATCCGACGAGCTTAAAATGTGAAGTGGAAATTAATATTTTGAGAACAAAATAAAAAATTATAGTTTCTTGGTTCCCGTAAAAATTTTTTTGGTTATAGTAACCTTGACGGCTTGATGAGAGGGTTTTATAGCACAAATATAAGAAAAATCCAGAAACCAATGATTTTTAATTCTACGTTAAATTATATATTTTTATGATTAGATTGTTTTTACACTTATAAGAAACATAGTAGGCAATATATTAATGTTGTGAAAAATAAATATTTGTAAATAGTTTAATGTTATGTGCTTTTAAATGTTTATAAGTGCCTAATTTTGTATTGAAACCTCTAACGAGTTAACTCATGTTTGACAGGCATTTCCCAGCTCCATTTACGAAATATTAGGGTTCAAAGTAACATGAAATGGGTGTTACCCCCACTCCTCCCCTAACTTTTTTCAACAATGGATTTTAAGTCTCAAAGAACTCAAGACAGCCATATTTTATTACAAAATTAATTTGGAGTGATTTTGGTTAACTCGAATCAAGAATTTTAAAAGACAGAAACAACGACTTTACTTTGTATGTATTCGGAAGAAAACGGCTAGTTTTATTTAAAAAACAAATATAATATATCACTCTTAAGTCTAAGTTTAAAAAAATGTGAAAATACTAGTAAAATATATTAAATGTCTCCCGGGATACTAAGACAATATTTCAACTATCCCATAGCATTTTTTTTTTATACATCGATAAGTACTACTGCAACCCCAATGTCCAACAAGATAAATTCACTTACAGTAGCTCGTAACATCTTATCACAGCTCTGTGCGCGCCATTAATATTTGAAGTCGAATAATGCGCGTACACACGGTCGTCCGAGGTAGAAATGCTGAAACACTATCGCCGGCGGCGTGACAAAGAGCATCGTCGCCACCAAACGATCTTCATATATTATTTATCAGTCGCCGACGGCTCTATCTTTTCGAACCTTCTTGTCCGTCGATAAATATGCTAGCGTTTATAAATCTTAGATGGATACTAAAGAGTCACCGATGCTGTCGGGTGAAAGGCAGGAAAATTGGTTTACAGTGAAATGTATGGTGAAAAACACCCACAGTAAAAGGTTAGTTATAATAACTGAACGTAAATTTCCAATTTGTGTTAAGTAATAACATGCTACTAATATAACTTTAGATCACCTGAACACCCAATAACTGACATTAAATATGATATACTCCAACAGACTCAAAGGGAATATTTATTCGTTATAAACGCTCAATTCGATATTTAGCAGGTCTAATATCTAGAGACTCATATAAAGAGGCGTTTCGAAGCATGAAGATCACAACATGCTTGGTGATTACTTATAAGAAAATAACGCCTGTGCCAAAATATATTAACAACGTTTCTTTAAAGTATGTGAAGACGAATATAGTACCAGGTAAAATATAACATTAATATAATTACGAAGACTGTCAAAAAGTTTTATATGCAATAATGTCAAATTTTTCAATAAATTGCCTGCAATTATTAAAGTTTTGGAAGGAATTCATTTCCAGAGCAGAGTGAAGAACAGGCTCATAGAAAAAGCTTATTATATGTTTTTCTTTAGAAAAGGATTGTGTAATAAGCTTTTTCTATAGAAAAGGCTTGCGTAATACGCTTTTTTCTATAGAAAAGGCTTGCGTAATAACATTTTCTAGAGAAAAACCTTGTGTAATAAGCTTTTTCTTGTGAACGAAGCATTATTTGATAAATATTTTACAATAATGGCATTATTACTTTTTTTGTAAATTTGACATTTTCGTATTAATATTATATTAAAATAATATACTTTTATTAGTTGCAATTTAATATATAAAACGTTGTTGTTATTATTATTATCATTAATTGTTCTGATTGAATGAAATATAGTTTGTATTTGACGACACTTTTGTGGATATCTTACACGATCTGTTACATTTATATTGTATTGATGTTTTGTTTTTCGTATTAATTTAATTATTGTTAAAATGTGTTGCGTCTCATCTCTTTCTTAATTGTGTAATTAATTATTTACGAATTCGATTTTTTTACCTTTCAATACATTTTTGAATTTATTGCGTATAAATTAAAGAATGTTATTTTATGTACCCGAATGAAATAAAATTATGAATATGACTATGACTGTAACTTAAATGTACAGGAAAATAAGACGCATACACATTGGTGGAGTGTATACGATATATCAAAATAACTCAAAAATTAATTAGATCTTCGGTTCAAAGTCATTTACTTTAATTAAGAAATTTATTATAATACTGTAATTAATACGGCCTTTGACGGCGCAGCGCACCGTTGGGACTTAGATTCGATTCCCGACGGTTCGTCGAGCGGGGCTGAACTGGTGTCACGGTTGGCTGTAAGAAATTGCTATCGTAGCAATAAGTCCACCATATGAATCAATTAGATAAATTAAAGTAGATAAATAATAAATTAAATTCTAGTATACTGTGTATAATTATTTTAATTATGAATAATCGGTCGTTGTCGTTTTATAACAAACAGACAACCTTGGTGGTCGGAGTCAATAAATAAACCGACCACTTATGTAACATTTTCATCGCTATGAAATAATTCAAAATAAATTGGTTTTAAATTTGTTATATTGTACGTAATGTATGCACGAATTAATTATTTAAAAAAAATACGGCGGATCCACATGTTATCCTATAATCGTGCGGGAAAAATTTATTGTCGCATGAAAAAATAACACCTTATTCAGTCAATGCAGCAACGTTTATTGTTATGGTTGTCTGATCTTAAATTTAATAAATGCATGTTTAAAAAAGATGAACTCACTTCAAACAACTACTGAATAAGAAACGTACTGAAAACGTACTAGAGTAATAAAAATACGAATACTTAGGTAGAAATTGTCCAGTATAATATTGTTTCCGAAAAATAAAATAAAGAGGTTCAGAAAAAAAATTATGAAAATCCGTCAACCCGTCCCCAGTTATGGCATACATAAACTAAAAAAAATCAGTGTCAGTGTGAAAATAAGCTGACGCTTTAAGCCATGAAATATAAAATCCTGAAAAGGGTAATTTTTTGGCGATGCCGGATCCGTGGGCGCACAAATTTACATACAAAAAAATTACACGTCTTATCAGAGGGCCACGCTACCTAACGAGTGTTTTGTTAAAGGTGCACCTAAATGTTATGAAATGTTATGAAATTATTATATTTTTATTTTTCTTTTAAAACGTGTTAGTCAGTCTTTCTGATAGAGCCTGGACTACCCTGATTCCCCAATAAAATTCTTTTTAAATTGCAACTCTTCTTCTGTAAACAATGCGTGATAGGCAATATTCACAATTTCTATTTTTGGTTTAGGATGAAAAAAGTAATTTACCTTTCGATTTTGTAAAAGAAAATGAAATGAAAAAAATTATTAGATAGCAATAAAATTAACAAGTATCTTATCATAGATTTCAGTCATATTGAACAAAATATGTGATACGGAAAAACGCTCATGGACGCGCACATACACAAATATGAATATTTATATGCGAACGTTTGAATATTGTCACGGTAAACTCAAGTACGACTATATATAACTTATTTCATTATCGATTATAAACTGAAATGTATAAACTATGAACATCTATACTGCAACCACTTTCTTGCCTTGTATTATCGTTTTAATATTAACTATACGTTATTAAATATTATGGAAACACACCAATTTTTAACAAGAATTGCAAATGTCTATTATATTTTTGTATTTAACCAAATATATCAAATATGACTTACTATTTTGATGTTTTTATATATCATGAAAGACCTTGCGAACCTACCAATGAAAGAAATAAGTAAGAAATGAGATTTACGCTGATTCTTAATGCTGATGAAAACAAAGTGCTGATTCCGATTTGAATATTCCTAATAAAGTAGGTAAACAGGTATATATAATACAGAAAATTTCAACACAACTAGTAATAAGCAAATTAAGAAATTGAAATCCTTTATTTATACACATTATACATAATATATATTTCATTTATCCTCACCCGTTCAGCAAAATTGTAAAATGTTTGAAATATTTCATTAATCTTTTTACAAGTATTGGATTACGATTGGGAACTCTAAAAGAAATTTGGACAATAACGGAAATGACGTTAATACGACATCACTGAAGCTCCTCCAAACAACCTATTTCGATTAATAAGAATGCTAACACTGCCACAAGTTTCTCTGTAAGTCCCTCAAGAATACGCTTTAAACAAGCTGTCTTTATAGCAGAAGTAATCAACCTTTTGCTGAATAGGTTTCGCCGTTTTATGAAAAATTACTTTTATATAAAAGACATGAATATAATAAAATACAATGATAGTTAATTTTTCTTGATTTTATACAAATTAATAAATCATCTTTCATTATGTCTCAGATCTCCGAATCACAAAACATAGCAACGAATGGTTCATATTATTTTTCACACGTTTTGTAACAAATATTTAATTGGATCGGCTAAGAACAAAACGATGCTATGAATACATTTAAGGTTATCAATATGAAATAATAGCCAGACGGTTTTTACAAACAAGTTATATCTTGTTTTTTTTTAATTTTTGCCGAATTTAGTTTTCAATTTTGCAAAGGTTTCATTTCACTCAATTTTTTATTTAAACTGTTATGCTCCATTTGTGAACATTTCAACACTGCGTAATTTTCGTCTTTTGTACGTAAATCAGTTTTTTACTCACTTAACTTGTTTTGGAAATATTGAAAAGCGTTTTAGAGTAATTTCATAACTCAATATACTGAATATGTTTAGCGTTTATTTTATAGAAATTCCTTGCTTACAATTAAATGAAACTACGGGACGTAGTATTATTCCTACTTTTTTTTAAATTCTTTACCACGATCTAGGTTTCGTTGTATTACAACATCTTCGGGTGTCCTATTTGCAAAGATCTTATCTACTATTAGCAAAGACCTCTTATCTTTGCTAATAGCCCACCAGAAGATGTTGGACAAGGAAACCTAGGTCATGGTAAAGAACTTAAAGAAAGTAGAAATAATACGACATACGTAATTTCATTCAATTGTGAACTCAATAGACCTCAATAAAGGACGCGTTAATGCTAATTTCTATAGAGTATATTGTTCTCTATATTTTTTTCATATAAGATTTAAAACTCTAGGTAGCAATTAAAGATGAGAAACACATTGAACGATATTTTCTTTTTGAAACTTAATATTTCGTAAATCGGGTTCAAAAATGAAAATGAAATGTTGAATGTAATCTCAGTTTCCTTTTAAAGATCTATTCAATGATATCTCATCTGATAGAATAAATTTTTTTATATTTTGTTAGGTGTTAATTTAACTGAGAGAGACTCACAAATGTGTAGTGTATATATATATGTATATATATATATATATATATATATGTACATATATATATCAGTTACGAAACATATATATACATACATATCAGTTACGAAAACGTTCTACTCTGCTATCTTAGGAAAGCCGTCTGCCACAATTTCCTACAACGACAGAATACCAGTTTTCATAACGAATTTGCGAAGTCCACTTTCCTTTTTATCATTAAGAGTCTTAATATCATTAAAGTATTGTTGATAATATGCTATTGATTATGCAATACTTTCTTACGTCGAGAACAAAGTTTATTTTTCTGAAAACAAGCTCAATTTTAAATCAGGTCAGAAATGTCATAGGCTGTTTACTCAAAAACCATTTGTGTAGAAGACTTCATAGAGATTACCGTTCATTAAATGCAAGATTAATTGTATTAAAAGATTGCCGCTTTAATGTTTTTTTTATTTATTTTAATTCATCTACACTTATTAATTTAATTAAGTAATTTAATATTATTTTCACCTTGTGATGGTGAACAAATATTAAATAGACTAACGGTACAATATAGTTACCTGATTAAACTAATATTTTTCGCTACTGCCCGAAAACGTATCCTCAGTGCCCCAATTCATTAAACAACAGCGTATTTTTTCAAAGACTCATAGCAATTAAAAAAACTCGTAACATTGCGATTTTTACAATCTATGGCGTTACTACAAGTGTTTTTATTTTAAAGTTGAAAGATTTGAATGGGTACTTTCACTACTTGTAAATTCCTATGTTTTATAATTAATAAGACAATAAAATTTCAGAATTCCCATAGCACTTCATGTACGTTTCTTTTAATAGATTAAAAAATCCTCGTAGTCCAGTCATTGCATTTGCAGATTTAAAGATTTAATTGCTCAGGGTTTTACTTTACGTTCTAAAAGCTTATTTAAAAATCCCTACCCAAAAAAAGTTCAAGCCAAATCGTTAAATGTCATCAAGGATCAATTTAAAATACCTCTACCTCTCCTAAATTCTAGTTCTAATTCTGCTCTTGTCTTTTACTTCTTCTTTTTTAATATTGCTATTCTAATTTTTTGTCATTTTCATCGTAACCTCTTTTTTATACCATTTATTAAGGTTTGTTTGTTTTTTTTTATTCAAACCTTATATTGTAAAGTGTAACATTTCTCTCAGTCTACTAAGCAATCAATGTTTAATACCTTTTGTTATAATTGATTGAAAATGAATACTCTTGTAGTAACAAATGCATATAATGTATTGTACATTAAAATTGTCAAAGAAATAAATAGATCAATATTGGCATGGGGTTCTCCCGTCAGTTCAAACTAATATTATTTTTATTAGATACGTTACCATAAACTAATCCCGCAGCCCATAGATTGGCCACCACTGTCCAACGCGACACCCCTTACCCCGCCCGCGGCCGCGCCATAAATAGGATCACGTACAGCCCCGACCGTCATTATCCTTTATTGTTGTTTTATTCGCGTGTCCTCGCGCGCGCCTAATGTCGCATTGATGACGGGCGGCCAGCTCTTCTATTTACTTCGGAAATTAATTCCGGCTCCGTTTCAAAATGGTAATGCTGCTCGGTTTAATTTAATTACATATTCAATAGGTACTTCGCCAGATGACAACATAATTTATGTTGTTCGAGAGGATATTCGTAGCATAAATTTGATATTGTATTTTCGTAGCTTTATCTTATTTAATGCGTAGCTCTTTAACAAATAGGTCGCATTAGTTAAGAACGACTCAAACCACAACCTTTTCTACGACGTATAGAATAAAGGTTAAAACTCTGTTATATATTGATGAAATACGGCGACTTTTCAGTGATTCGAATGTTATGAAGTATATCTTGAAAAAAGGAATTTTATATTTAACAGTTCAGGTAAAGAGATGCCTGTATCTGTAGTCGGGGAGTTCAGGAAGATTTATAGATCCTGAACGTGGGCGTAAGATAATATTTTTGAGATTAACATCATAAATCAGAAAATAATAATATAATTAGAGAAATAAAATAAGTTACATTTTTAATTACCTAAACAACTCTAGCAAATCTAATTTTGTAAGAATTCGGAAACTTGCATTGAAATACATATTATATACTGAGTAGGAATAGCTTCAAAACAATGAAACTTTTATCCAAGATGAATAAATCGTGAGTAGACCGGTTTAGGTAATTTAGTTAAGAAATGTACTGTTTATTAAACTTATTTGAAATATGTTATCAAATAGTCTCTATTTGAGAAATAAGTATACAATTATTTCAAACTTCATGGAATATGAAACCTTTGCGAAATTGGGCCTAATATAGGCTATTGCATATAATTGAATTAAAATATTTTAATCTAATGACTTAAATATTTTACGTATATAAAATGGGGAAATGTATATTTGAGAAGTCACTTCAATGAAATCAATGCGCCTTTTTGGTAAGTAATTTAAAAAAAAATAATTGAAAACACTTAGTTGATGATGTTTTAAAAATAAACCTCAATAATAATAAAATTATCATTAAATTCAATTACTTAGAATATCTAAAAATTAGAAAGGTAGAATTTTTTCAATGATAAACAATTATATTTTTGATATCATTTATTTCCTAGTAAAAAGTGTGAAAACTCTTGGTTGTATACAGAAAGCTGCAAAAAATTATGATTTTGGCAAAAGAGGGCACGTAAAGTCGGATGAAAATTTCTCTGAATTAAAGTTAATTCGATTTGATTACCAAAATTTCCCGTTTTATCTCAAAAGAGGACAATTTTTTAAACATAATGTAAATAGTGTAATTTACAAAGACGCTTCAGCGAGCGATCTCTGATCTCTCATCAGAATTTTGTGAGAAAAAGAACATAATATTAAAATTACTTGTTTCAATCTTTTTATTAGAATATTTATTATTTTTCAACTTTAATGTATATTTATATGGCACACTTATTGCTACATGAGCAACCTCTTCCAGGCAACCATGACAATAAGTCTAGAAAAATTCATCGGTAAACTGTAAGATAGTATACAATAAAAATACTCATGGTATTTTAAAAACAAAGACACAAAAAATTATAAGTAAAACTATTGACATTAGTTAGGATAGGAAAAAGCAACCACAAGTCACAAAAGGAGAAGAGTAATTTTCCTAGTGTAAGGATTCAGTTGATTCTGAAGTTTTCCTGTCTGGACAGTAAAGGATTTTTCGTAAAGGGTAAATGTATATTTGGAAATAAGTAACGTGTGTAAGCTTTCAGACTGAAATCCGAGGCTGTAAAGAGACAAGTCTTTAAATTTCCTATAAGGCAATTTGGATATCTTTTGTATACTATTATATTTGTATATTCTATTTGTCTATTTGCATAATACAATCGGTATATATTTTGTAAGTCACATATAAATACAGGTCAAATGTGTCTTAAATAGTCAAATTTATCACAGAACATTAGTTATATATTTGTATTTAATTATGGTCGGTTGATAAATCCAGAATTTCCGTTATTAATCTTTCAGTGCAATATTTTCGTGGGAAAAATTCTTATCAAAAGAAAATTCATGAAAAAGTTTTTTTAAATTTATCTGTTTTATCCACTGGGTACACGAAGTAAAAATAGTGTTGTCAAATTGAGAAAAATAAAAATTATTGTTTTGAGAGAGCTGTAAGCCCAACGGAACTGATTTAAATTTACCTTGAAGACCTTCTACGTTATGCATTTAATGTTATCTGAGAGCTTTCAACGATATTTGTAATTTATACGACGCCAGTTGGTAAAAAATTAATATGTAGATATTTCGCCTGTGGAAAATTACGATCATTCCATTCCTTTTTAAAGTGTTGTCAATATTTTCAAATACCTAAATAATACATTACGGATTTAATTATGGTAAGATATTTGTTGTAGAGAGATACAGTATTAATACACCTACATTTCCTTAAACTTCGTAACGTATTGTCATTTGCGAGAAAATATTTCACATAAACACATCTATAAAAAGAAAAACTCTTAGAGTTATGTATATATAGAGTATAATTATAATACATTTTTAAATGTTTATTAGATTTTTTAGCAACACTTAATGAGGATAAATCTATTCTCACTTTTTAGAAACAATCAGGAAATAAAAAGTTATTCTCACTTAAAGAGGGAAGGCACGGGCCGACTTACCTGATATAAGGACGAGCACGATCCACATGATGCCCACCAGCGTCTTCATGTTGGCATGACGTGGTCACGAGCGACCAGCGGCTAGAGCCATCTCGACCACGCTGCTCACACCTGCGAAACGAACGATGTGCCATTAATTGTTGTAAATTCAATTGAAACAAGTATTAATACAGAATTAATACGTTACCACATGTCTTTTGTTCACATATTAAGAGTAAAACGTAAAAGAGGTCAAAGGGCACAGTAGCAAGGGCAAAGTGCCTTAACTTTGAAGTTAGAACTACACTGCTATTGTATCCCATTAATAAAATTTGTAAAATTTAATGTGTAAATATGAATGTTTTTTCTTATTTGTATATGTAAAATAACACACTAAGAACAATTTAATTGAAATACGTTTCAATATAGAACCAAAATGGTTACCACATGTTTTTTTCTGTTTACATAATAAGAGTAGACACTAAAAGTTAAAAGGGGTGTATAGAAGCAAGTGCACTGCAGTCTTCCATTTAGAATTACACCTCTACTGCATACTTTTAATAAAATTCGTAAATTTATTTTCATTCACAACTAAATGAAACTACGTGATGTAGTATTCTTTCCACTTTACTTAAATTCTTAACCACGACCTGGGTTTCGTTGTATGACAACATCTTCAGACGATGTTGTCACACAACGAAACCCAGGTCGTGGTTAAGAATTTAAATAAAGTAGAAATAACTATAGATAAATAGTTTCATTTAGTTGTGATTAAAAATTCACTTATAATAAATTCTACAAAATTGACGCCAAAGATATTCCATATTCAAAGTTTATAAAAATAAAACAGGTAGGGGTAATTTCACTACGAATATTTTCCTATTTGTGTATGTAATAGACTATACTACGAACAATATCGAATAGGGTATGTTTGCTCCTCGCGGCATCGTTTCTTTCTTCTAATAGGCAATATAGTGTACAAAAGTATATGAAATTTAACAAAATCTAAAAATAATATTGGAAAGTTAAAACATTATAAGTTTTAATCTATTTTATTATAAATTGGGTTATATATTCTATTTAGTAACATACTTCTAAATGCTATAAAATTTGGAGATGTAAGTACTTAAATTGGGAACTGATTCCGTTTTAATACGATTACAGTAGATTCACTTGTATGTACATATGTGCGTAAATAAATCTAGCAAGTAGATTTTCAGCCACTTCTAATTGTCATATCGATTTAAAACTATGGGAACTTTCTATTCCGATAACAATATAGTAATATGTCATCGAGCCTGACATGATGTTAGATGAGAGATATGGCCATAGGAATTTCTCAATGGTTTACAGTAAACCGAGTCGAGTTTGACTTGTCTTAATGAGTTACAAAAGCAGGCTTTTGTTTTTTTCGCTATAAATTTTACTCAATGTTGAGGAAAACTTAATTCTATGTTAAAATACACATATGTACCACGGTTTGACAGTGAAAAAATTTTTTTTAGGAAAATTTTGTATTTTGTATATTACTATAATTTTTCTGAATTATTTATTTAGCTAATTAATTCAATGAATCTAATTGTTATGTATGGCGGAGTTATTGCTACGAGAGCTATCTCTTACAGCTAACCAGAACCCAAGTCTAGTCCCGTTCGACAAATCCAGCCTCGCGTTGCCAAAGGTCATATGTCTTGTTATCAACCCAACACACTATGGTCAAAACATAGGTAAGGAATAAAATGTCTTCATAAAAAAAAATTTAACCCGGCACTTTTTCCAGTTTTTTTTATTTACGTTACCATAATTTTTTAGTTACAAAATTTATATTAGCCATGAACAGGGTGGGTCATTAAGATATGATAGGTATTAAAAAATATCCCGATTTTTTAGAAAAAGAAATTGTGGAAAATTATAATAATAAAAACATAAGGTAAGGTTTTGTTTATTTTAAAAAGATAAATTAAAAAAAAATACTGTTTGAACCATCACATAAAAATAGGACACGAAAGCAACAGCAAAAGAAAAGGATGGAACCAGGTTATCAAAGAGGCCAAGACGCTTCAACATTCGTATTAACGCTACGATTCTCTTCCAAATAATGTATGACGGTTCCCTTAAAAATAAAAACATGTTGCTAGTAAATTCATTGAAATCAGTAACAACATGCATCTTTATTTTGAATTTTTCAAATATTTCTTGAAACATCAATTTTAATGTCCCGTAATAATTAGCTAGAACCATTGTGGTTTCTACTTGTCCGTCTGTTCGCATGTCGTAATTTTATAAATTTACCATTTCTTAATCTTTCGCGAAGAAATCTAGCACATACGTATATACTTTTACTTAATGCAAAGACAGACAAACTAATAAATTTTTATTTGTTTGAAGTGGTCGAGAATTTTTCTCTTTCCTCTCTGCAGGGTTTCGATCCATTAATCTTTACAAATATAATAAATGCATAATGAATCATTTTGTAATTGGTCAGATTATTTGTCAAACAAAAACCTACAAAAATTATAAAGAGTTAGAGAGAATGAGAAAATTAGAAAGAAAGGAACACATTGCTTGCAAGATATCCTTTCTCTCTCATTTTCGAATTCTACTAATCTTCTTTCTCACGTCAAAACAAGACAAATGAGCCCAAAGTGAATGGACTGACTCGTCATCATGGAGAAGTTTCTATCATTACATTCCGACTCCACCATCAGATTCCGGGTACTACTAATTACTAAAGAACCGGCAAAGGAAATATAAATGAGTCTAAATTTGGTGCATCAACTCCTTACTTTTAAGATATTTTCTCATGATCTTCCGTCCGTAACTAAATTTAATATCTGTACGTAACATATTTATAAAGACATACCAAATTATTTCAATCTTGCTCTCAAATGTCATTTATTGGAAAGTTTCTTGGGGTATCTCTGGACTGCATCAGATTCAGACAAAATTTATATTGAACTAACGATTTTAGTGTCAACCATGTTATTGAGTATAATATTTGAGTACGAAATGCGCTTTTTCTCGAAATTAAATTATTTTGCTTTTTAAATTAATATTTTTTGAATGAAAATGTTGAACATTTCAGTTAGATTTTGGAAAAAGGCGCTTTCGATTAGATTTCAAGAAATTCCCATTTCTACAATCAAATATTATAATTAATAATAAACATGGCTTACACAAACTTGTTAAATAATAGAGAGAGAACAGGTTTGATAATTATTTTTTTCATTTTTAGTGCAGTATTTATAAAAGCGTGTTTCTTTTACTTTTTTTAAACTATAAGTTTATTATAAGTTAACTTTAAAAATTAGTCACTTTAACTTTCAGTTTGCCCAATTAATTATACTAGTAAGGATAAATTTACTAAATTACCGAACGAAATTCAAATGAAAATACGTGATGTAGTATTATCTCTACTTTCTTTAAGTTCTTTACCACAACCTAGGTTTCGTTGTATTATATCATCTTCAAGTGGGATATTAGCAAAAATCATTGCTAATATCCCACCTGAAGATGTTGTAATACAACGAAACCTAGGTCGTGGTAAAGAACTTAAAGGAAGTAGAAATAAAACTATATCACGTAGTTTCATTTAATTGTAAATAATAAATTTCTACAAAATTAATGCCAAATATATTCATTACCGAAAGAAATATTTAACTAATCTGTAAGACAGGTCGTAACGATAACTGTTTTAGTCACCTTTACGTAAAATAAAACCCCATTTTAAAGTATGTAGCTGTCAAAGTAAACATTTCATTTATGATACAACATGCGGACGTCTGCTTAAAGGCTAATTATTCCGTAATGTTTACGTATTCATATAGTAACATGATGCAACACGAGGCTGATTAACTGATATGCACCCCTAACATGATTCGACGCGAGCTAACAGGTTTTTAGTTGCATACACAATCTATAGCATATACATTTTCTAACATCTAAACGAAACTTGGTCGTTAAAAACAAAACAATTTCAATGCTTTTTGCAGCAAAGCATAAAATAAGAAGGAAATGTTGAGATCGACATCGTTATTTCCTGTTAAAACCATTGTACCCTTTGAAAAGATTATTAATTGGAAAAAGAAATCCTATACACAATTTCCCGATCCCATTATTCGTAATTGAACTGATTGAGAGGGTTCGGAAAAGACAGTGTTCGTTTCATTATATATTCAAAGGGAAAAATTATTTCATTTCTATAGAATATACATTTCTATAGTATATTAATTATATTGATTATTGTTGTAGTATATTATTTGATTAAATAATTCCCAGTACATTGTGTATCATAACATTAGGTATTTAAAGTATTTAAAAGGACACTGAACAATTTCAACCAATGCCACTTGTTACTTAAATTGTGTAATAAATTTAAATTCTATTGACGATTTAAATTCAATGTAAAACTACGAACTGTCCATTTTGTACAATCTCCATAATCATTCAGATTCAATGTAGAACTACAAAACTGTTCATTCCGTATAGGTTTTATCTAGAGTATGTTACTCTTTAGATTTATTGTAGAATTGCAGGTTTCCAACCATTAACAAGACATATTCCAGATATGGTTCATTCATACTTGCCTACCGTTGGCCATCAAAATTGAAAGAACCTTGCCCCAGTCTGAGGTGTATTGGGAATAATAAAGAATTATATATTAGTGGATATGACTGCTTAAGTAAACTAAACAAAAATTATTTGCATTCGGTGTAATATACAAGTTGTTAATTTATGTGTCAATAAACTCTTCGTCAAAATAATCAAATGATGTAAATGTTTCTTTCATTGAAACATAGGCTTATTATGCTCATTCAGAAGTCTTGCTCGTCCTAAATACTATATGATATTGAGTATATAGATACAACATCTGATACCTGCGGATGTGCGTTTTATTATCGACGAGTGAGTCGACCTCGAGTTTTGACGATAGAAGTAAATATAACTTTAGTAATTTTACAAGTAATCTACTTTTAATATATCTTTTGGCAAGAGGAGATCTCCCTCTAAAAATTGTACTATTTTTCATTTTTTTAAATATTTATTATTATCTGAATTTGCCTTTAAACATGATATATGTATACGTTGGTCTGCACGAACAAATATGAGTTTGCGTACACGTCACTTATATGTTTACGTATACGTCACTTAAAATTACTGACCGAATTCAAAAGCAATTTTAGAAAAAACGTAAAAAAACTTGAAATGAGATATAGTTTCTATTTTATCACAATCGATTCACTCAATTAGAAAACATGCGATTCTATTTTTTTCAAACTATAATAATCACTCTATGTACTCAATTATAAGAAAAAAGTGAGTGTTCAATTTATCCCTCTTTTCTTTATTTTCATTTAAATATTTATTATTTTTATTTACCTATTTTCATTAGAATAAGTATAGGTTAATATGCTTTATTGCTATGTAAAAATTCAAGTCTCGACGCCAAACAGCTTCCGAGGAAAACGGCAATGAGGGTGAGTGATCTCATGAGGGTCCGTTTTTTTTATTTTGAGGAACCCTATAAACAAAAAACACGCTGGCATTGTCAGTTGTCAGTTTGTTAAAAGCGTTTTTTTTTCTTTTCAATTAACACATACATATTGCACAGTTTTAACGGGCTAATAAGAAAAAAGTCAAAAATATTCCAATTCGACAACTGTGACACAGCGATGCGGCCGAAGGTTGGTACATTAATAAAAACCTGTTCGCACATAACTTCACAATGATTCCATTTGATTTAATTGAAAGTCGCCGATATCGGATCTCGACGTTCGTATCACGCGGAAGGGGTCGACACCCGTGTTCAATTCGATTTAACGCAAAAGGGCCTAGTCAGGTGCGGGTGGGCGCCGGCCAATCAAGCGCACACCAATCAAGCGATTACTCTTTTGATTAACGAAGTTGGCAAGTTCCCAGCTCAAAATTAACAGTCAACAACGAATTACAAAACTTTGCTTCGTAATGCTGAGCGATACAGTTTTCCATTTAATTGGCGAGTCAGGATTTTTCTTTCAATTTGCATAAAATCACCAACTTAAAAAAATGTTTGTGAAAGTGAGTAAATTTTCCCTTCTTCATTAAGGTAGGTGGCAATTATTTTATATGGATGTTCTAATATTGGTTTAAGCAAATTCATAACCAACAAATACCGACACATTACACTTGTTTTCATGCGACTTCTGTACATTTTTTTTCCAGAACGCTTATGAGATCAGTCACGTGTCTGTCTGTCCACCACAGCGAAACTATGCACCGTAGAAACTTGGCCTAGAAGACATCTTAATAACCCACAAATTTTGTACCAGATAACTTTTTAAACATATTGATATAAGAAATAAAAAGGGGTAAAGTATATAAAAGTATTCTTTTCCATTTTATCCCATACTACATATTATATCGTGTGAGGTATCCACAAGGGGCTTGCTATGAGGAATACAGAAACACTTTCACATTTTTTCAGTTTCTTCATAATATCAAATTACATATTTAAAAAAAATATTCTAAAAAATATACGAAAAAAGGTATTGCTCCCCATATTTCTAAAACTTGTGAATCAAAAATATGACTAGAAAACTATAGCGATTATACTAGATTTTAAAATTTTTAAATATGGCTGAACAGGCGTGAAGCCTGTTAAAAATATAGTAGACAATGTATACGTCGTGAAAAATTAGTGTTTGCAAATAGTTTGATAGAATAAATGTTAATAAGTGCATAAAATGCACGGAACATTTATCGTGCCACTTTCAGTTGTGTTTTACAGGTTTTTTCTAAACACAAATGCCAGAGTTAAAATGTTGTTTAATCATTTCTAATGTTTTCATGTTTGTATATAGAAATAAGCCTTCGTTTCATTGCCCTCAAGTTATACGAAAAGTTACAAAAGGACTTGGCTTTTTTCAGTATTTAAATGCTAGGTTTCCGTTATAAATCTTTCAATGCGTTTTTACCAATGACGTCAGTGTAGTCGCTGATGCTCCATCGCCATTGTTGATGGTAGTGTGAGTTCTACTTGTATTTTTTATTTATATAAATTCCTTCTTTCCAGTAAACTGTGGAGATGCGACAGTTACAGATTTATTCCTTAAGCTCCCTTCATAATCCAAATAATGTTCTTTTCTATTTATAAATGTTTTGTGCAGAATCACAGCTATTCAAACTGACACTCATTTTACCTGGTAAAAGTAAGCACTTTGTTTATTATCTTAATTATTATAAATATGATATAAGCAAAAATTTTGAAGAAGAATAAAGAAATTTATAGTGTTTTTAATTCTATAACTCCGCAATTTTTGCATTGATCTTCACGAATTTTATGCACATATGAATAGATTATAAATTTAATTAACGTACGTAACGGCTATTTTAATCCCAAAATCTTTAGTATTTCCTGGGGCATAAGCATCCACCATTTATAATGTTCCTAGTTGATCACGTGATATTGTCTCTGACATTTATAGCTCACACCGTTTGTGCCGAATTCTCATACAATTTATGGTATACGTAGTTTCTTCCTTTTATAACTAGATGACGATATTACAATTGAGGTCATGTTTCACCTACATACTTTCGTTGCAGTTGAACTTACACGCAATAAATTCTTTAAAAGAAAGATTTGTTACCTTGAAGTAATTAGTAGTGATTATTACTTTTAATTTTTTAATTATATATTTCACAAACCTTAATTTTTATTCACAACTAAATGAAACTACGCGATGTAGTGTTATACCTACTTTATTCAAATTATTAACTACGACCTAGGTTTCGATGTATGACAACATATATCTGACTGCATGATTCTCTTCAAATTGTCCACCTGAAGTTGTTGTCATACAACGAAAGCTAGGTAGTGGTTAATAATTTAAATAAAGTAGATATAATTCTACATCACGTAGTTTCATTTAGTTGTGAATAACAATTAAGTGATAATGAATTTCTATAAAATGAACTCCAAACACATTCAATATTTCATAAAATTATTTTTCCTTTTACCTTTATATAAACTTTATGGATGTATAGCAATTTCAGATATCGTGTTGTTCAGTATTAATACTCACAAATGGTAGCAAGTTAGATTATTGAACAATAATGAGCTTTTTTGAGAGATAATTTTTTTCAATACGGTTTTTTTTGGACAGTTCCTAGATCATGAAAATAAATTGATTAAGGTTATATACAAAATATTTGAAATTATTGTTCTTGAGGATGCTAACATTTTCTATTGAAGTTAGAAGCGACCCCTTAAAACCAGAAGGGTCTTTCTTAATTGTTTTTACCATTTTGTATTTACGTAATAAAAATATGTTGATACCTACAAAAAATATTAATAACAAAAACAGGAGAGAAGAATTGGAAAATATTGGAATTTTGTGGAAAACTTCGACTTGACTTACATCAAAAAAATAATGAAAGTACTGTAGTTTAATAGCGTACCGAGACTCGAGTACGTGGATTTCTATCATATCTAACGGAGTGAAATATTACCTATGATCTATATATAATTTGTAATTGAAACGGAACCATTATTTTGTCGCGTTCAATGTGTACTTTAAATTCAATGTTAAGGGTCCAGACGACATACTATACAGATATTTTTATGCAAAAATATCTATTTATATATATATTTATATATATATATATATATATATATATATATATACATATATATATATATGTGTGTGTGTGTGTGTGTGTGTGTGTATTTTTTATGTTAAAAAAATGACATAAAAAATACACACACACACTGAATTACAATTTCTAATAAGCCGTAATCACTATTTGACAATAAGTCAGATTACTTACGTATTTCACACTGAAAGAGTGCTACACACAATACCACTTAACTAGACAGGAAAAACATGTTCACAAAGCAGTGCTAATTCGTCGCACGACAACTTATTTCAAAATGAATAAAGCGCTTTTTCCCAGCGCTAAACGATTATAAAGCTGCCCCGCAGCCCGTCTCATTACGCTCTATAAAACAATAAAGAGCGCGCATATGGCAGCACACACTTTGCGGTTGACGGTATGCCCCCACCCGGACACTCGTGTGCGCTTTAATAACCAGCGGCTATTTCGGCACAGATGTACAATTAGCCGTAACTTGTACGCGAGCACTGCTTACTTTACAGTCACAGTCATATATCCATGTGACATGGAACATTTTCAATCAAAGCATAACTACTGAACTACTGTCATTTTGATACAAAAAAAATTACAACCTCCAGGTGCCGCATCTGATATAAAACCTGGCCGCGTCTCTCAACTGTGCTATCTCTACTGTGCCCGCGACTTCGTTCGCGTGGAATGCGGAGTAAGTAAAGTTATTAGCAATTTTTTGCGTCTTTTTTCTTTTTCCGCTCTATGAGCTTCTATGAGTATACAATTCACTAAAAACGCTAATAGTTTATAAATGACGTTAGTAGCCAAGTCTGATATTAGCGTACACAATGAATGTAAACTAGAGATTGTATCTTTTTATTTGTGAACCGATTGAAATCAAAGTGTCAATGTTAGTCCTAGCTAATATAAATAAATCACTGTAAGCCGCATCCAAATCAGTTTGGCCGTTGCTGAGAATAGCGTGCACAATGAAGGGGCACGGACAAACAGACAAACGGAAGATAATTCTGAGAACTGTTGTTTTAGACTTAGTCGCTTGTCTTTAATACTTACTTGGTTTTATATATATATATATATATATATATATATATATATATGTACATATAGATAATACAAAATACATTTTAGCACAATGTTGTAAAAAGGCAGTAACGAAAACTAATGTATTAGCATGCTCGCAAACTTATTCTAAATATTATCTGTTCCTTTTCTAAAAAAGCTACTCGACATAACTTCCAACTTTGCTGGCGTAGACTATTTTATTCACATCTTTCCTCGGGTTCGAAGAAATGAAGTAGTGAACCATGCATTTAAATCTTTAGGTGGGCTATTAGCAAATATCTTTGCTAATATCCCACCTGAAGATGTTGTAATACAACGAAACCTAGGTCGCGGTAAAGAACTTAAAGAAAGTAGAAATAATACTACATCAAGTAGTTTCATTTAATTGTGAATAATGAATTTCTACAAAATTAACGCCAAATATATTCAATAGAAAATTAGATTATGTAAAGGTAGTAAAATGTATCCCAACTAATATCATTAAAGTTAAACATTGTCTGTTAATGTGTTTGTTGGTCTTTCTTTCTAATGCTATCAAAATGGTAGACGGTTGCGTTGGTAACAAAGTGAGCAGAGGGAAAACAATACAAGAAAAATACTACCAGAATTGTATATGGTTGCATTTGTAACGAAGTGAACAGAGGGAATACAATAATTTGAAAACTTAATTATTGTAAGTACTATTTCTTGTTTAACCTGTTAAATAATTAAGAAAAAATTGTAGACTTTTTGCGTTTCTATTATGAACATCAGAACATATATTATTCTATGGCCTAACAGTACATTGATCAAAAAGTAATTTTAACAAACACTACCGGAAATGGTATTCGGAACCGGCATTTAATATGTTGTGCATATGGAATTGCTTCATGTACTCTGTTCTACTATCGTATATCATATTGATAATAGTCATTTTGTTAGTGGAAAGTCTGAAAGGGAATGCCGGAGATCTGTTAAACAATTCCTCAGGTTCCGGAGCCATGATGTTCTTTTTCGACCACGACATCTTTTTTTTTCTTTTTTCTTATTATCTTATCTTGTATAATTAGATAAAGAAATTTGTATATAAAGTTACCAACTAATATGTGGCAGACAATGTTTTTTATATTTTTCAGATATTAAGAAGTGGGGAGAAAAAAATACATTACCCCATTATGTGAAGTATCTTTAAAAAGGACCTTCAAAATAAAGTTTAGGTTCTATTTACTATTTTCCTATTTTATCTTATAAACGAAATATTAAGCTTCAAATTCGTTTGCAGTATACCTCCCCCACCCCATGTAAAAAAACATTTTATGAAGTTCGGGGGAAAGTCCCGGAAAGAGGTGTACGGTCAAATAAAATTATTTTGAATGATCCAACTTCATTAGTTTTGGAAATATAAAAAACTCTGAAGTATGTCGAAATATAATTATATGACTCAGGTTCCCAGTGTAGTTAATATAAATCAATATGGATTTTTAAAATATGTTTTACAATATATAATTTAAAAAAAAAATAAGAAGACAGAGCACTAGTCATAAGGTTGAACAGTCGAAGTAATGGTATATTTTTTCAGTTGTCATAGAGAATTAAAGACACGTAAAATATATATAGTTTGATATTTTATTAAATCACTTTGAAACCCTAATTTATGCGTGATTCGACAAGTTCTTGACCTTTTTTCATTCTTATTACCTCCTTTTACCGCGGCAGAATTACTTCGTTTCGAATCTTGATTCCGGTGCACGCAAATTTCAAAGGCTTTAAGCTTTCTAAAAATTGTATCCGTTAGTGTCCAGCCTTCGACAACTTATATAAACATATAAGACTTATATAGATATAAAACTTTCTAGAACCACTTATCTAGAAAAAAAACACACCTTTACGTTAGCCGGGTAAGAGGCTAAAACAAACTACAACGTAGGTATTTCAGTAAAGGTCAGAAAGAACACACGCTATAATACAATCTCTCAAACCACTCACCTGTTCTGAGAACACGTTATATTGTCCTTCATAAGCAATGTCACTCTTAGCAATGTCACTCTTAAATACCTTTATACACTAGTTTACATTCATGTTATATGTGTATATACGCATTCTGTTATTTTGTTTCTTTCTCACGAATGCAAAATTCATTCATTCTTATAGATTAATCTATATATATAAAACAAAGTAGTGTTAGTTACACCGTTTATAACTCAAGAACGGCTGGATGATTTTTTTTTATATTTGTGTTTTTGGATTTGTCTTCATAGGGAATAGGATAATAAGTATTAAAACATTGGAAAAATTTACGAAAAAATATTATGAAGAAAATTTATTTTCTCATACATTTTGTATGGAGCGGCTTTTTTTGATGATATATCGAGAACGGATTGACTGATTTCGGTGAATATTTTGTTTTTTCGTCTCGGCTTTGGGAAGTTTCCTCGGGTATCGGAAAAGTAAGAAAATCACAAATAATTGAAATGAGTTTAAAACGTATTTGTTCCGTATATAAAACGTAATATGTGATAAGTGACAGAAAAAAATGTCATAAATTACAGATACTGACAAACATTATAAATGATTTTCAACAATTTTTATTCAGTTTTCGACCTTTATTGCATTGGAATTCGTTTAAATTAATTCCTTTCAAATGGTTTTCGACCATTATTGCATTTGAATTCGTTTAAATTAATTCCTTTTAAACGGTTTTCGACCATTATTGCATTGGAATTCGTTTAAATTAATTCCTTTCAAACGGTTTTCGACCATTATTGCATTGGAATTCGTTTAAATTAATTCCTTTCAAACGGTTTTCTACCATTATTGCATTGGAATTCGTTTAAATTAATTTCTTTCAAACGGTTTTCGACCATTATTGCATTGGAATTCGTTTAAATTAATTCCTTTCAAACGGTTTTCGACCATTATTGCATTGGAATTCGTTTAAATTAATTCCTTTCAAACGGTTTTCGACCATTATTGCATTGGAATTCGTTTAAATTAATTCCTTTCAAACGATTATTTGTGAAATTCATCGGCGAAAAGTGATTTCAAAAAAGGTAGTTGAATTAAGTTTGATGAAGTGCACATTGTGAAACGTTGTACCTTCAAAGATGTTCACTTTGTGAGGTTATGACATTTGTAATTGTGCGCGCATCGATAATTGCTTCATTATGTAACAAATCACAATGCCAATCATTCGGTGTTTGTAGTCTTAACCTAGAAAATGAATGTTTCTTTCATAGTCAATTGTATGTAGCATGTTCACGTGTCGACACACCATACGCTTTGTTCGTTCTCGCTCTCGCACCTGACAATAATACGAAAAGTGTCACATATCATAAGGTGCTTCAATGAAGGGAATCGACCCGAGTGCAACCCATCCAGAAAACAGTTTAACAGAAAGTAGTGCAACAATGCTAAGCGAATCATTTCGATTCACTTCAATAAAGCAAATGTCTTGCTGCGACGTGAATTACATTTATTTCAATGTAATTAAAATACTTTTCAATTTGATTTTTGTACATTTATTGAACTTAATATATTTTCAGTATGCAGTTTATGTTAATAAAAAACTGAACTTAATTCAGCTAATAAGTTAACACAATATTTATTGATTCTGAGGCGGTACGAAGTTCGCCGGGTCAGCTAGTATTGTATAATTTATCTTTCTGTTTAAATTTGCTACTTATTTAAGGTTTCTTTTAATATACCCTTAGCAATTTTAGAATTGCAAAAGTGCCTTTATTTGCTTTTAAATTTTTAATTGAACTATTACTTGATAATTCATTATACTGTGTTAAGAAGTAACATTAGGGGTAAGTTTATTCTGTGAATTAAATAATTTGTAAGGAAATAACTAAATGTTTTTCTCCTAATAAGCTAGCTTTATTGTGGTTCTAGATATTTTAATACCATGCTATTTCAATATTTTTCAATGCTCGAAAGTTTTTTGAGCATTGTAAAAGACAGTTTGCATACTTTTTGATAATAGTCAAATTTAATTTACATCCTTTCTTTATTACATATTCTATATGTACATAATGGAGCGCGCGCAAAGGCAACATGTATGCACACTGCAATATCAAGTCAGCATGGCTAAAAGTGACTACACTAAAGCTATTTCGGTTTTAAAATACAGTACGCTGCACAGTAGACACATCGAAACGGGAGCAATAGTATTGTACAATATTTGTCTGATCGATACGATTGTTCAGACATTGTGAGCCAACTGCAATTTCGTGTGCCCGGGAGATCCACCCGAGGCTCTGCCTTCTTTTACGTTCATATCTCATAGTAATGGTAGCATACGTTCACTGCAGAATAGACTTTTTGACGAATACAACAGACTTTTAAACAAAAAATCGGCGAGTATGTCTCGCGCATCGAGGGTTTCGTAACTCTTCCTGAAATTAGTTTATTTATCATAAGTCATTGTTAATATGACTTTTTGGAGTAATAAATTTTACTTAATTTATGTAACTTTTATGCGAAGAACGCCTTTCAAAACTCTGTTCCGTTCTTTGGAAAATTCTATTTATATCATTACTCTAAGTTCAATATTTTCGGAAATATGGAGAGAGGACGAAGTTATGGTATGTATTTCAGTATAATTTTGAAGATATACCATTTAAATTAGAAAAAAATATTTTGTAGACCCATAAACCAGCCCGCTCGAATGGTACCCCACATCATAAAATTAAAAAAAAATGTCGAGTGCCTAATTTTCCCCCCTAAAATTACCATATAAGTAGTATTATAATATTTCTGAATATCAACATTAGTTATTGAGATTTTTATATGCGGACCAACTTGATTTCTTTTTCTCTTTCTAGTCGTCACACTCTTGTTAGAATGGTCTTGGTTTCAGCGATAATATGCATGGTTGGTCTTCGTCCTCTTTCCTCGTGAGTCGGATGACCGCTTTGACGACGCGTGTCCACTTCAGTTGATCAGTAGCGTTTTTAGAATATACTGTGATGCTGACCTCAGTTATCATATTTATCAAGTCTGTCCATCAGATTGGAAATTGCGCTCGAGATTTTTTGCTTTCAACCTGTCCCTACACTACTAGACACTTCACCGAAAGTTTTTGGGAGATATGTCTGAAGGACTTAGGAATTCGCAATTATACAATCGACGAACATCTTTCTTTGATTTTTAACTCCTTTATAAAGGAGATATTGGTGCGAAAAGTAGTCCAAGGAATCGTTAGCATGAGCCTCCAGCACCAAATTTCTAACGCACCGATTTTGCGATGGTCTTTTAATCTGATCGTCTAGGTTTCTGCTTCATATAGAAAAATTGGAATACTAAAATAATATGCCTTACTATTGCGCTAAGTTTCATGTTTCCACATCAAGCCATTTCTGAGAAAACGCTTGTGACTGACAGCCGAACAGACATGTGAATGATCTTCTTCAGGGTTAATGGGAAATGAATTTCAATTTTCAGAATTTATAAATCAGTTACAAAGTGAGAAAGAAAATTTCATCGTCAAAATGCGATTTATTTATATTTCAAAAATGGAAAGATTCAACTAGAGGTAAACCCCAGAGTATGACCTTAATCAGACATCATTTGCGTTTAATATTTTGCCGCGAGAATAAAAATGAATAAAGGCGACAAGTTCTATCTGGGCGGGCGGCGAGCGAATTTCGCTTGCAAATTGGTCGAGCGAGATTCATTCGGGGCGGCCGAGACCGTGCAAATATTTTCGCTAAAGAAACTAAATAGAAAAATGCATAATTCGTATGTTGAATATTAAACGTTTGTATGTACATAAAATTATAGTCATTGGGTACAGTTGTTGAATTATTTATGTCAGTGAGTGCAATGTTCGCGATGTCTCGCGTAGTTTGATATGTAAATGGGCAGTAAGCTCGTTTGAACACTTGACCCGCAAGGGAACGTTAGTGCTATTTGTTTTAGGAAAATTAGAATAAGCTGTCGTTTTTCCTTTAAGTTTTATGACAAAATATTTTTATTTCTTAGCCAAAAAATATTTCCTTGTTAACAGCATATACATAGAGAATAACTTCAAATAATTTCAATTGTATCTATAATATTCATTTACTTGAGATAAGAGGAATATCAAAAAGATATATTTCACTTAACTAAAATAAGTCCATCTTGTTATTGATCTTTACTTATTAATATTGTAAATAATTATTGTGTTCCTTTTGATATCGAGGTAAAATTATTCTTATTTTTTTCCATATTAAATTGGATTATATGAAATAGACGGAAACTATGAGAAATTTGTAACACGCTATACTTTGCCACTACTATCTATTAATAGTGATTATAGTTTGGCAAATTAACCACTCTATACATATATGTTACAGTCAACGGCGTAAGTTGAAATCTCATAAAATTCAGAAAATTTTCAGGTTCTTTGTCCCTTAAAATTAAAAAAATAAGGGCTTAGCCCGTATAGGATCCCTTGGTTATCCACTCGTCTATTCGTCCTTATATAAAAGCCTTTTTTCTGAAACTTGAGATATTAAGTCGAAATTGGTCTCGTATACTAAAGCCTCACATTGCTGTTTTTACAAATTTCGAGTTTTTGGATAACATAATTAAAAGATGTGGCCTTATAAAATGTATCTTTTCTTTATTTTTACCAACGGATTTTACTAACAGATCATCAAAATCTATAGAGCATTTCCGGGAGACCTACAATCTTGAAAGTCAGCATAATGATAAATCTTAAAATACAAGTAAAGGGGAAAATCCAAAAATCAATTATATCTATTTCTGTGTGGATTTAAACGTTCTTTTTAAATTTGTTTCTTTTTAAATAGTATGAAATGTATTAAGGTGTGAAAAATTATTATTTGTAAATGTTTTAAAAAAATACTTCGCACTATTAAATGTTTAAGAGTACTTAATGTGTACGGAAACCTTGCAGTGTGAGTAGTACTTACGCTTGATAGTTTTTTTTTATTTATTTACGCTATATATAGGTGGTAACCTGATAGTGGCTTTGTCCGTAAGAAACAAAATGTGGCATAAGTTCAATTAATATTCTTGTGAAAGAAGCGACTCATGTAGGTTATGAACTTATATTTCAATAATTTGAGAAAAATATATAAAAGATTGAAATCATTTGTAATCGTATAAAATGTTAAACCGAGTGAAAAACAATCAGATTTGTTGGATAAAAATAGCTGAGAAGTTGCATTACATAAGTTTGTATTAATTAAAAATGTGAAAAAAGATGTCTTATGGAATGTGTCCACCTAACAGCAAATTCACTGGTCAGTCATCAAAGGTAAACGATATTGAACGCAGACCAGTACTTCGACGACAAATTGTTCACTTCGATAACACGTTCTTTCGTTTGAACGGCCAACTTAGGATGTTAATAGATATATCTTATTAACCATAGTGGGTTTTTGAATAGTTTCAATTTGGTTTTGTGTCAATGCAGTTTAAATTTTATTTGGATTGAATTCGATTTTACTTGATTTGATTTTCATTTGGATGGTATTTAATTTAAATTGGATTAGGTTTGATTTAGGTTGGTTTAGATTTGGAACGAATCTGATTTAGACTGGGCTCTATTTAGGCTTCATTTGGATTGAATTTGGAAATTCTAATGCAAGCAAGTTCTATTACAATTTGAAGTGCAATTTAAATTTATTTGAAGTGCAATGAAGTCAAGTCTTTATTAAACATACCTTTGCTTAAATTTTACTTTTTTTTATTTAATTTTGGTTCGATTTTAATTAACCTAAGTTGGATTGTATGATATTCGAGTATGTTTTGAGTGAATTGAATGGTACTAGTTTTGTATTTGATTTACGTTCGACTTAAGTTTATTTTTTTTAAACATTTTAAGTAAACTTCATATTTATTTACGGGGCCATGGAAGTAAAGTATACATAATATATTAATAAAAATAACTAGGATGTTGTGAATAATTTACGATGAGTAAGGTGTATTTAAATTAGATCTAATAAATTATTCCAATAAATATCACACAGGTTCCCAAGAATATTTTTCTAAATTTTCTTTTACCTTTTCTTTATATTGTCTTGAAAATCAAGTTCATGTAAAAAAATAAATTTCAGAATGTTTATTTTTGTCTTTACAAACAATGTAAAAGTTACTACCCTTTTTACATTGCTTACGATTATGATGTTCAAGTGCAAATTGATGTTCATTTGAGCGGTACACGAGTATGTTTCAATTTTCCAACAAATATTTCCATGCAATTATATTTATGAAAATGTTATTGAACCAACTTGCAACTCCATTACGCCCGCCATTAGCAGACCGGTGGAGGCGCCCGACCGCAATTTGGACGCGCGCACTGATAAAGCAATATCGTGTCAAAACCACCGCGACGCGGTTCGGCGCGGCATGACGCCAGCCCTAACCACAATATTCACGTCCTCTACGCGGCGTATACCTCTACGTGCGAAGCTCTACGTTACGTCTCTATGCAGCGAAATATTATTTAAAACGATCCTTGCAACGCTCGCCGGTTTATTATTCAAACGGAAAATGTGGGGATAATGCATAAACAGGTACGCGCAGGATAAGAAGTGAACATAATACTAAAAAAAAACAAATAAGGGAAAAGTACTGAGCTTTGTAAGGAAAATGCCACGGATAAATCTTGATAGTTTAGTTCAACAAAGAAAATATTTTGATATCGACAGAAATGAAATGCGGCATCGATGAAAAAGGTGAAAATCCATGACAAAAAAATTAAAAGATAATATTTTATCCATAAAGGAACGTAAAATGTTTAATTGCTGATAACTTTGGTCGTATTGAAGGCATCAAGATAAATATAAAAGTAGTTTGAGTCGTATAATGTCTGCATTAACAAATTTTTGAATTTTAGTAATTCGACGTTATACAAATTTATCGACGTACAGAAAAATATTTGGATGAAATCGATTTTTTTATAAAAGTAAAATTTCAGTTCATATTACGTAGCATTCACACTTTTAAGTCCTTTTTTATAATTTAATTAATTTTTTTATTTGTATTATATACACACACATATATATATATATATATATATATATATATATATATATATATATATATATATATATATATTTACAAATTCAAAAAGAAATAAAATTAAAAGTTTAAACTGAAATTTTGAACTTTTAGCTTCTATTTATTTACGATTAAATGAAACTACGTGATGTAGTCTTATTTCTACTTTCTTTAATTTCTTTACCAGGACCTAGGTTTCGTTGTATTACAACATCTTCAGGTGGGATATTAGCTAATATCAAAAATCTAAAATCTAAAATCTTTGCTAATATCCCACCTGAAAATGTTGTAATACAACGAAACCTAGGTCGTGGTAAAGAAATTAAAGAAAGTAGAAATAAGACTACATCACGTAGTTTCATTTAATTGTGAATAATGAATTTCTACAGAATTAACGCCAAATATATTCAATATTCTATTTATTTTTCATGCTAATAATTTCGCTGCTATTAAAATTTTGAAAAATATTCACATATGTAAATTTATTACAAACGAACGTATAAAATTCATTTAACTTTACTGTCCTGAGAGTAGATGATCTAGAAGGAAAAGAAAAAACATCAACCTGCAATAACATTAAAAAAAATGCTGGATTATTCGTGAAGTAGTTTGAAGAAATTGAAATCTTTGGAGACAATTAGTTCCAAAATTGTAAAATAGGTAGGTCGTTATTTTACGTCGTAGGACTATCGCAGCGCAGGTGCCAATTGATACAACTGCGAACGCCATAAAATATAATATCCCGGAATAGACGAGTAGTGAAGGGTAAGTTAGGTTCCTAACCATATGGCCAATTTTGTTGCCTCCTTATGGATTCTGAATGCACTCTAAACGGAATTTTGATTTTCAATGTTGATGAACATCATAAAACTTTTGAATTTTTATGGAAATACATTTTATTCTTATGTATTTATCTACGAAGTTTTCTTTGACGCTATTGACTTATCGTTTATATTAAAGTAGTTATGAAGGTAAAAATTTATCCTTGCGTTTATTCGCACGGTACATACTTATTTCGACCGGGCAGGGAATTCTAATCGTTGGAACATTAACGCAGGTGAGGAGATAGAGAGAAGGTAATACGCTTAAAGAGCCCTGTCACAACTTATTGATTATAATCTATAGGTATTTCCTTGAAAAAGAAAATTTTTATATTTTTCCAAAACAATGCAGGCTAAGCTCCGAGCAAATGCTAGTATAACATAAATGAGGCATTAATTAAAAAGTCTGTAACAAACAATAAGAACCAAACTATTATTACATTAATGCAATGAGTATTTAAAATAAATAAAATAAAAATATCGAATGGTTGCTAACTATTCAAACATCTCATGAGTATTCAACTTTATGAACTGACCTGCAGAATCTGTGAATTTAACGAAACATACAAAAGTTAAAATGAAAAATTTAAAAAAAAATTACAGCGATATTTCTCAACGAATCAAAGGAATAATTCCAAAAATATGTGCCTCCTTCACTTTTTTTAAACAAATATTCAATTATGAAAATAAAAACAAATTATAAATTATGAAAAATGTCCATTTAAAGGAATATGTGAAGTGTAAAATGTAAATAAAAATATCATATTATAGTCTGAGGTTTTTGATAAAAAAACGGTTTAATACTTATTTCCTTTTGTAGGAAAAATATCGATGAATTAATTGAATTCCTTGTAATCTCAAACTTCAATTCCTCAATGCGAGAATCCTCATATAGCATAAAATTATTTAATTAATACACTTATTACAATAAAAAAATATAAAGTAAAAAAGAATACAATAACGTGGCGTAAACATATAGAAATGAAAACAAAAAATATACCACCGATAACCTAAAAACAAATACGCCTCACCAGTACTCACAGTATCGCAAACTGAGCCTTAAGTATCAAATGCGAACATTTTTACGTTGTTTTATGTAATTGTTACTTCTTATAAACATTGAAAAAATAAATAGGCTCCATTGTAGGAAACCCTTATCGCTTTTCCTTTGAGACGAAAAAAATTAACGTTTCATCTTTAAAACAATATTCCTTTTACGCATTCCTTTTCATTCTTTTTAATTATCGCAAACATTTGTAAAATAGTCCACAACAAGTCTTCGAAACGACATCGATAATAACGTCAAGGAGACAACATAAAGATATCGTAAAAACTTCTCTCGGGCTTTCGGCGATAAATTTGTACAATTTTATCAATAAATGTACATATTTTATTAGCCACTCCAATACGTAAAAGCAATAACATTTCAATACGTGTAAATAAGTGTTAAATCTTATTGTAGCACTTCAATTTTGAAAATTATGGCTTTTTAAAGTGTTTCATTTACCATTTATGGCCAGAAATGGCTAGCAAAATATTGTTACCTAAAAATTATATTTTACCAATATAGAAAATTATGCCAACTTGCATTAAATTTGAAGAATCACTTTAAAGTTTTTAAATATTAAAAAATTTTTTTCCTATAAGTATTATTGTCGTTCATTTAATGTAATAGTAATGGGTTCCACTGCGGACCCCTTTATCTTTTTACACCAATATAAAATAAATTAATGACACGGTTAGTCATACACATAGCTGTCCGTGTCATTGATTTATACCAAATATTTTCTTACTAATTTAATGTAAATCGTTTACATGCAAGAAATTTATCCCAAAATCTTTAAAAAATTTAGAAATTTATCCAAAACCAGATTACTAGAGCTTATTATATAGTAAATATAATTAGTAAAAACTATTGTATAACTATTATCAACTATTAACAACTATTATATAACTACTAATAACTATTACGTAACTTTAACAACTATTATATAAAATCATTCTAGGTTTGAGCCTGTACATTGAACATTTTCAAAATATTTTATTAAGGACCTGTCTCGGATAGACTGGAAGCCAAAGAAAATTGTTTCTAAAATTTTCATATTTTTATTCATCTTTTGTTTGCTTTTCTGTTTAGTTGAGATATTCTAATACCCAAATAGTGTATCTGTCTTACTGAAACTTTCATTCAGTTAATGTTTGAAGTTCCGACTAAAATCTAGACTGCTATCTTGGTCAAATATCATAAAATAATTGATTCCCGCGAAGTAAGAAACGACTTACAAGTAGACTTAAGGAATAAGGAATAGGAATTGTCGATATTATCACAGCGATTTAGCTTTAAGTTCAAGTTGATACTTAGAAAAGTCCATTTTTTTAAAGCTCATAGTTGTTTTGAGATGAAATCCTTTTCACTGTAGAAAAATTATTCTGCTTTAACAATAACCGGCGAAATGTGAGTGTGACTAGCGCATTAAGGGTTTCTACTTCGTTTGAAGTTAAATTAATTTATTAACAATAAGTTATCACTAATATGGACTTCTGAATTTAATAAATATTTAATAATACTCAATATAAATATGTAGGGGAGCATTTAAATTATAGTGAATGTATCAAAACTTATGACGTCTAGAATTATCTTTATAGTTTAGAATTATCTTTTTCTGTAATAGTAGTAGTGAATAGGCGGACAAATGAGTGCCCTTATAAGTTTCCATTTTTGCTCTTGATATACGAGACACTAAAATATACCTGTGTGAAGCTACGGACAGACACTAGTGTGAAATAAATTTATTAAAACTTCTATTAAATTAAGGGAAATTTAAATAATACGAAATCATTTTTTACAATCAGATCATCAGACAATCAGAAATCAGACATCATATTAATCATTTTAGGTTCAGAAATATCGATACTTTAAACAGCCTCGTTCAATCCTCGCTATCGATACGTGGAATCTTAACACCACATCGATACTCCGCTCCAATGCACCGGCCCCCATAAACAGCATCAGCGGATGCGGTGCGGTGCGTAAATATTAATTGATGATAGTTTTGGGAGCGCCGTGCCGGCTAATACTAATTACACCGCGCAGAGAGAATACACCGTAAGTTTTAATCAGAAACGGACTACTCTCTGTGGGATTTGGATTTGGGGCTATTTGTAAAGGATGAAAACATATGGGGCATTGGTTCTCTACTACGTAAGCCACGTTAATTTCTAAACAGTTATGTATATGATGTAATAGTTGTAGTGTTTTAGGTAGTTGGAAATTTCATGATTTTGTACACAATTTATATTTACATTTTACACAGACAATGTGCATGTATTCCTTTCACGCTTAAACAAATTAATATATTTCAATGATAATTTTCACATAAATAATATTTATTCTAAACTAAATAATAGGTAACAACCAACCTATCATTAACAGATGTAGAGTAGTGAAAAGAAACATTTAAAAAACTAAATACGACGTTATTAATTTAAGTTTTAGAAGCAGTGGAATATATTCTATTTAACATGCTCTTTCTTAGATAATCTGGGAGGCGCGCTACACTGCACCATAACAAATATTTACGTGTAACATTCAAAACATTACTAATCTCGTAATTATATAAATGGCCTGATTAAAATTTATCTATTTCTTTAAAAAAATTGTTATGTTTTATTATCATGTAGATAACACATGGGAAAAAGCTAGTATTTGATAAAAGTCATCAAAGGGAATAGTTCGAACGTCCTTAAACTCGAAAAAATATAAAGCCAAATGTTCCCATAATACATTTTATTGAGCCTTAACAAATTTCATACGAAGCCGATCATTTTATTTGATGATAGCAGTTTTAGTTTTAATATGAGGAAAATATTATATCGAAGTATTATATCTGTCTCCCTTTAAAATGTTACTATCTCTTTCTCAATTCCTAAGCAAAGTTATAGAAAACTTCATACAGTGATAATTGATAATGCAACTTTCTTGTATTATAAATAACTTAGTAAAGATTTACTTCTATTTAATTGGTTTGTTATGTACAAGAATATCAGAGTATATTCTGTTAATAACACCACGACCCCACGTGCAATATTCTAGATTGCAGTAAATGTTTATTATTACAAAGAGAAGATAATGAACAAAAGACGTTTCTGAACCGCCAATAGTGTATAAATAAATAAGATGGCTTCATTCCGTTCTCACTTAAATAATTAACTCCAAAATGGAAGACGAGAATAGCCGCCCTAATTGGCTAAGATATCAAATATACAAACTCGAACACGATGACGCCAAAATCCATTTAAATCAAGACAGAACTCGGAGAAACAGCTGAATAATGAATCAAATGAATAATGGAGCGAGTCGAATAGGCGATATCTGTCGATGATATGAATAATGAACGATCGGGTCGATACATCCGACACAATTAAAGGAAATTATCAATCCGTGGTATGGGGCACCCCACCGCCGGCTGACGAGCACGCGGACGCTGACACCTGTCATTTCCACACGCTGCCGGAACTCTTTCCGCGAATAAACTCAGGCAAAAGTCTGTTACCCGCAGGAAATAAACGTTTCGAATGTATTCACCGGCGCCATTAGCTTAATTGTAATGCAAGTACAAGGTACGAATGCGCAAACGTTAGGTTTGTATACGTTGAACTCGTCGAAAAGCGATCGTTTAAAGGAGTTTGTACGTAAAATGGCCTTTCAAAGTTCTATATATTTTCATAATGCAGCTCAAAATATGGTATTCCTTTTTGTCATAGTAATGTTCAGTAATACCCCAGGTTTAAACTGTTCGTAAGTAGAAGTCTTAAAGCTCAAGTCTTTTTGTCTATTTTTGGGGTTTGGTAACCAAATTCGTAACCCTTATAATGTCTTCATGTCTGTCTGTCTATCTTTCATAGCCAATTGTATGTCACAACTATTTTACTTGCAGACTATTAGTGCTATAAAGCTGAAATTAGGCATGGTTATATTTATTTATAACATTTTTTCGCGTAAGCCTTTGTGCAGGCTTATGATTGAATAGCTCTTTCAAAAACATTTAATATATGTTAAAAACACTTTTACGATACAGATATCCGTTTAGGATATATTGTGTTTAACACATGTCCCCGCCACCTATCAAATAAACCATTATTTTTGAATATCTAAAAATTATTAAAAAAATATTCCATAGCAACTTATGACATGTAGTGCAAAATTTGTATATGATAAACTCGTCGAATAGCGATGTCTGTGATGAATATAATTTTATTTACTTTATAAACTTAAACTTAGATTGGAAGCTGTAAAAGAACATCTAACGATGTGTGCTTATTAAAAAAATATATGTATTAAAAGAACCAACCACACGAAATCGATTGTTTTTTTTCTGGAATTTCTTTTCAGGATCACTCAAAGATGCATTATTTTCAGGGTGATCTAACGTTTTTTATAACGAAAAGTCGATAGAAAAATAGAAGCTAAAAACACGGTATTTGATCATTTACTAACTTACGACGGGAAACAATTTTTTTTTCAGTTAACATAATATAAACGTATCAATAGTTATCATCAAATATTGCAAATCTACATACCTTTTAATGATTTTATTAAGTACGTTTGCTCCCAAAAGATGTTTTGTGCATGATGGATTCTGGTTAGTATTTTCTACGATTTCCTCAACGGAGACGTGACAATTACAATTAAAATCTATTGTAGATACCTTGAATGCCAGCCGGACGCGTTACCACATAAAGAAATAAAATTTGTAAATAGTAAGAAAGTGTATTTTTACAACATAACCAAGAACTTCGTATGTTAGGATAGGAAATTGGTTAAATAAATTTTGCTTTTTTCGGCGATAGAAAATTATATCGAAAATACAAAGGTTTATTATAAACAAAATATTGAAAAGGAAGTTGGTAGAATAATTAGCTCGAAAAATAAATTCTTTACAAAACTATCTCACAGTGCTGATAGTTCTCAGATTGGGAAAGTAGTTACTTGTATTTCAACGAATGGAATTATCCTTGCCATTTTCTATTATATTCAAGTAAATGTGAATGAAATTTTTCTCTTGAAAAAAGTCTCACAAACTTTTCTTGATATTTCATGAAAAAAATGTGTTATAATTTGCGTGTGCGTGTTCTTTGCTCCTTTATAAAAAATAAACTTGTTAAGTCCTAGAACCTGAGGGACTCTTAATATAAATCTTGAAGGGTAAATAGTATTCACAAATATTAATATAATTTTTTTACCACGTAAATATATTGCCTGGTACATCTTGCACGAGTCTAATAAGTTCGTGACTATTACTAAGACTATGAAATTTAGAATCATCGCTATACTTTTCCGGCAAACTTTAGCTACACTTCTAGTAAAGTCTTTCTAGTGGTTTCCCCAGGGTATCATTTTTGTGGATATTTTCAAAAAATTCTTGAAAATATCCACAAAAATGCTTGGAACGAAGTTCCATTCGTTATTTATTATGTATTAAATAACAGGCACAATGAAATGTGTCAACAACTTTTGAAAGTAATTGAATGAAAAATTAAAAGAAATAAATGAAGGAATGGTAATAAAACTATAATTAATAATGTTTTTTAAAAGTTATGAAAATAAATATTTTACTATTAATTATTATAAAACATAAAAGTTTGGTGTAATTCAATTAGTATCTCTATTTTCTGTCTCGGACGATATTCTCTTTGGTTTTCTTTTGGATGTCATAAATTGTGTCCCGAATATATATAATATATTTGGGACATATATATATATATATATATATATATAATCTACAGGAATAAAAATAGTAATAAAACATTGTTAATTATAAGATATGAAAAATTAATAATGACAAAAAAACAATCCGAGCAACATCTTTCAATTATACAAAAGTTGCATAAAACGTGAAAGTATGGGCATGATTTAATTTTATTATCAGTTAATATACATATAAACTTTTGTTGATGCCAACAAAAGATGATACCAAAATTTAAGTTTAAAATAAATCATCCACTTATTGTCAATTTAATACGGGTAATTGCCTGACTTCCTCATCACCATCCTCAAATTCTACTGAATCACTGTCACGATTCATTCTTTATTGATAACAATAACCAGTGAGAAAATAGTGAGAGGAGGTTATACGTATTATGGTGGACACAGATTGCTAAACACGTTCGCTTAAACTAATACAGCTGATTCGCACGCCTCACGTTTATACTCTAGTAATATACCTATACAATTACACGCTTGTAAACACGCAAATGCTTATACTATTGCAAAAGGGTCGGTTGAAATCTTACACTTTTTTCCGGCTAGCGCTCATTCGCCAAGTGTGTAACGTGCCGTAAGGAAATTCGTTCCAATTAAAAAAGTTTTGAATACTTTACGTAACCCCTTAAAGATCCATATACTATTTTCCATCTAAACTATTTATATAGACGCAGGTTAATATGTTTTAATGGTATTTTAAATGTCAAGTTTATACATTAAACAGTTTCCTAGATAAACAGCTAATAAACAAATATAATATAATAAACTAACAGCTTTCCTAGATAAACTCCTTTCTTTTGAATCAGAAATCCATAAAACTGGTGAAAGTTCCAAATGGAACTTTTAGAAATGTACATACTGATAAAATTAAAATTTCTGTGTTTTGTTAAATTACAATCTGCTATCTAATTGTATTTGTTATTTCATTATTTACAGAAACAAACCATCACATTAATGCATGCTGCAATTAGCGACAGATATCATAAAGTTAGATAACCGTGTAGCTGTACATCGATGTATGTACCTAACAAACGTCCATTTGACCATAGGGCGTATTCTTTTGTAAACTTAAGTTCCTATTAAACTGTAAGTCTCTATCGACTTTAATTCAAAATACGACTCCATGAATTCTAGGAAGGGATAATGAAATGACAGAAAATATGAATTTCAGTTCTAAGAAATGCAAAAGAAGAATCGCTTTATGTTTAAATATTTCGAATCCCTTTAAATATAAATCATTTCAACTCTATATTTAAATTGTTTACGTCGCGTCATCCTGCTATAATATATTAACAAATTATCGACACAAAAATATATACATTTGAATGACACAACGGAAGCTCTGGCCAATTCAACCACGAGGCTGTAAGCAGTACAGGTGCCGGCCATTAGCGGCATGCCCCGTTAACAAGTGAGTCAGTAGCGTGACGGAGGTCGCTCGGAGCGTATTAATCACGGAGCCCCGCGTTCAATTATTGTTTTCATAAAAACGTCGCCGGAAGATGACGAGGGGCGCACTGGACGACCGGGGTCCCGTGAGCTTTATTCACGGAACTCGTTATGGCACCCGCGGTGGAGCCACCTGGGCAATTACTAGCTTTGTAATGAGAAAACACGTTTCATTGGTAGGATAACGTGTTATGGCTTAGGAAATTTCATGCAAAGGACAATATAACATTACGTTGATTCATTAACATTACGTTGATTCATCGTTTGTAGATTTTAAGAATAATTTGAATACAGTTTCTTTGTGAATGGTTTTTTAATGTTTCAAAGGTTCTAAAAATGAAAAGCCACATGATGAACCACGGAATGGAAATGTAAAAAAAATGAAGTGAGTGATATTTTCCATAGCGCACAGTGATTAAGTATTTTAGGTTAATTAAGTACACACTTCTAAAATTACTATGAGAAACGATGTTCATTCATTGACTTGTTGTTAGAATTTACAGTAACTTATGATATCCGTTACTGTCGATTTTGCATAATTAAGGAAAACCATGACGTGATGCCTGGATGCCACAAACCACCCGACCTCGGATGGTTTATGGCATCTTTCGAAATAGTGCAGCCTAGTGATTTCACTTGCTTTTATCATTAAAATATTAAACCGGTTGACATATTGTATAGGAATTGTGCCGAGTTTTGCTACACAAGGAACGAATTTTTATTGGACAAAATATAGAAATAATATTTAGCTATCGCGCTATCGAAATAATATATGATTTAAAATACTTGTTCGATGCACTCAGAACTTGCAAACGAAAACAATAGACGATAGACGCGTGTAAATTATGCTTCTTAAATTATTTTACTTTAAACTACTTAAATAACATTTGCTCTATCCTGACATGAAATTGGGTAGAGCTAAAAAATATATAAAAGCCAAGAATAGTGCTAATTATTTAAGATAGCTTTAATTTTTCGCATTATCAATTGTTTAAATACATCTCTTGGTCATGTGATCGGAAAGGCGTCATGTGATCCAAAAGAATATAGGGAATTTAATTGAGCTTTTAGTTTACGAGCATATATAATGATGCAAGTATACATTGTGATAATAAACAATGTAAGGAACAACACGATTTGTTTTTATTCTTTCTAAACGTTCCGTAATTCGTCTTTTATTTACACCAGGTTCAACATCGGTGGATTAAGCGCTGAAAAACATCTAGATATTTTAATAAACTTTTGTTAGTATCACTATTGTGTAATTAAGTTCAGAATGTAGATATGCATTTGCTGCAAATGGTCGTATCGATTTAAAACTTTCTAAACTTATGCAGTTCTTAACATAATATGATAATACTATAGAATTTATCTGTAGCTAATTGTAAAGTCGTGGGATTTGAGCTCGTTTCACTGATTGCAATGAGTTTTCGATTACATTTTATAAACACGAAAAATAAATCATTCAAGTTTAGACTTTGAATTGTTTCATAGCGCCCTTTGGTTATATCCAGGAGGCTACAGTGATCTGGACATAAAACTCATCGAGTCTGGGGTCATTTGATTTATCTCAGTGATTTCTCTTCTTATAATAATACTAATATCTTATTTGTGGATAGAAAATAAAACAGACAAAAAAGTAGATATATACAGACATTTTCTGATAACCAATGACAAATTAAAAATTAATACGCATAAAGCAACATTTAATACGCATAAAGCAACATTTAATGTTTGCGGACACGTGTGCAAGAAATCGTAGCTGTGAGTGAGTCCATTATGTTGCCTAGATTCTTGACGAGTTCCATCATAGGAATGGTTTGTCTGTTTATGGCGAGCTTCGGTCTTCTTGATCTTGCTACCTGAACCCTTAACTTTCCGTAATTAGAAAACAAGATTTGGAAGGGTTTAATAAGGCATTTTTACACAACCAATTCTAGATTTTTATCAGGTCTTCAATAATCTTACCGCTCACTCTCTCTTCATCTCCCAGACGAAAATATTGGTACAGCTGCATATCATCAGTGTAAAAGTGGGTTTTTAGGTGCTCTAAATTGGTCAAAATGTCTGACGTATACAGAGTGAAAAGTAGTAGCCGAAGATTAACCCTTGCGGTACACCTCTAGAAATGATAAGAGCTTAAGGGGTAAGAGTTTGATTACCATCAAATATTTTGAGTACTAACACCGCTGCTTAAAATAGCTTTTGAACCATTCACGCGCATTCCGCCAAGCCGTAGTATTGTAATTTAGCCATTAGAATTGACATACTTAGACAATTAAAAGCACGTGAATAATCCAAAAGAACTACAGCAGTAGTCTACCCTTTATCAACCGTGGATAGATATCATTAATAGTATACAGAAGTGTTGTGGATGTGCTGTGTTGATGACAAAAATATGATTGGGTAAGGAGAAGCGCTTTAATGGATTCTAAATTTTTTTAAGCTGTTTACAAACATTTTTTTTCTATGACTTTAGATATTCTCGGTTAAATGCTTATAGGGCAAAGATCACTTAATGACTGCATGATACTTTCCTTGTCTATTGGGATGACAACTGCTTTTTTCATACGTCAGGATACGTAGAAGAGATGAGCGGCAGATTCAAAATTTTGGTAATTATGGTAACGGTATGGGTGTAGGGTAGTGTTAGTTTCAGTATCTTTGTAGAAATACCAACCACACGGACAGCTTCTGACTCTAAGGAATACACAGACATGTAGCATCACCATTCACAGTATGAAAAAGCGTTTTGGTCTTAGCGGAACCATGAGTAACATGAAAACAAATGAGTTCGACTTATAAAAATTTGTTTTTAACTAGTCTTCCAAGCATAGTTTTCATCTTCTACAATAACTTTTTGAATTTGCATGTGTGCACTATTTAATGTGGAAATTATTCAAAATATACTACGCATTTTTCGTTTACACAAATCCAAGTTCATCTGAAAATCCACTTCTTACTTTGTTTTTTAATCATGTATGCAGACTCTCGTATTGTGTTCCTTTCATCCTCATCAATAATTAGTGTACTTGTTTATAAACACAAATGCCTAACATTTGAACACATATTAAAATGTATTTTTTATATTTCTTAAATTATTTATATTAACAATTTCATTTATTAAGCCAAGATATTCAACGTCTACAATTAACGAATTAGGGGCTCGCAATTTCACCGCTGATGTATATTTCCTCAATTATTCATACATAACCTCTTTGTTTTACTTTTACATACCCTCTTTGTTCTACTAACTTTTGCATATAAAGCCACCAGGATAGTAAGCAACTAACTCACGGCTGGCCGCTGGGTGCACCCCTCGTCATCGTCCGCTGACATTTTCACGAAAACAATAATACAGCGGGCATTTTAGTATATACAGCATGACTTATGTAGTACTACATAATCTCTTGCTAACGCTTTTTACATCCCTTACTTAATGACTTATTCCAAAGGACATAAGTACACGACAATAATGTACTCACACGGGAATGTTAGGATAATGAAATATTGCATAAAACTTGCGATTTTATGCTATACCTAGCTGGCTATAGAAACCGCAATTGGATGGTCAATACATTTCTATTTCCGAATGGAATAATTAAGGGACCCGAAAACTCTTTTGCAGCCGAATGCTATCCGTAACTAGTTTCTGTCATTTAAGATTACATTCATAATTGAAGTGTTTAAAACGGAGATACAATGAATAATTGCAATAAAATCTTATTTGTTCATTAATCCAGGCGCTATATGTTTGTTTATTTATTCTAAGAGCAACACATTTATTCCTAATAACGTATCCAGAACTATAAAACAAAACGCCCACTCACTTTACATCACAAATGATTAAACGTCTGAAATGCTAATCTGGTTGAAGGAGTAGAGGTAACTGATGTTAAAAATGAGGATTTATATAATTTAACTGACAAGTAATATAAATTATTAAATTATTACTATTTTACCTATTTAGTTGATGTAAGTGATTACGTAAAAAAATCTTATTTTTTCCCTAATATTCTCAATTAACGATTGAAATACATTTTCGAATTAAATAGTTTTGTTGTACAAGCAATGATACATTAAAAGCTAGAAAAAAATTATAAGTTACTGGTCTGACGCTTGGATCACACAAAAATAAAATCGTGCGACGCATTTTGTAGAAAACTTTATTTGTGCGAGCTTAGAAATCATACCAAGCTTTAGACTATCTACTTCGACCTTAATACTCGTATTGTAGCCAAATCTTTTATAATAATATAACATGGCAAATAAAAATTTATATATCAAATAGAGAAATAAACGTACATTATAAGTGTCCATAGAAACACTCACATTACTTATCCCTCCTACTTAATAAGGCCCTTACTAAAAATACTCACTATAATTTTATTGAAGCAAGACTGTACGAAAACGAATTCAATTCTTGAACAAAGCCATGCATATTAAACAACTCGGGACACATTCCGCGAAACACACATGCACTGACATCATATAAATGGTAAACAGACAACGAGTTGTTTCAGGAGAGCTTTTCAGACAGTTCCAAGATAAAATCTATACATTATGCATTAAAGAATATAATCTTGATCAAACAACGTAAATAAACTAAAATTACATTCAAAACACTTTATATTTTCGTCGTACGAGTGTTCTACTAATATGATTTGCCAATATGATGTCGACACGCTTACGCTACGGAAAAATCATGATCATATACTTTTTATGAGATAAACGTATGCAAACAAACGGATCGAAACATTAAACGAGATTTCATTCACGAGATAATTAAAAAAAATGAAAGCACCCACAATAAAAAATTGCTTAATAAAAAAATTTATCCGTTGTAACAGCAAAATATAATTCAGTCGGAAGCCATGTTGTTGTCAATATTTTTTTATTGTTAAGTGATAAATATTTAAAAATGAATGAGACAGAATTTTATAACGTTTATATAAAACTAGCCAGTTTGCTTGCAACTTAACTTGCGTGCAATTCTTTATTTAGTCTATGGTTAACCATGTCACGGTAATCCTACTGATTACCGATTACCGATTACGACCTACTAATCTGATTTTTTCCTTTATTTTTCAACGCATCAATGCCATATAATTCTGCTGTTAAATTGATAATATCTTCCATGGGTTCTTGAGTTAAAAATAAGATGAGTATAGCCTATAATTCTTTTTTCATTTCTCGTTCCATTCTCGAGATTCAATATTTCAACTTTAATACAAGTGTTAAGCGTCCCGAAGAACACGCACACCGGGCGCCGAGCAGCATTATCAAAGACGACATTATCATATTTTGTTCGCCTTTGAATATTGAGCAATACGAATATTATTTTGCATTTCGCAGAAAGAAAGAAAAATCGCTTATATCGGTAATTTGGTTCTCGTGTTTTTCTTAATTTTTTTACGCATTTTTATGTCACTTCTTCTACGTGTAGTCGCTGTTGCTCATCGTGTGTTGAGTCATGTAGTTACTGTGAGATCAGTTGTAATAAGATCTCAGTGAGTGGGATGAATGAAATCAACATCAAAGGATAATTGTATTTGTTATGTGGGTTCAAAGTTGACACTCAACTATGATAGAACATGCCAAATTTTTAACTTTCTTTTAGTTAAATTTTTGAAATACTTTCAATGATATATTTGGCTCAGTGCACTCTATGTTCGTCGTATTCTAAGTCGAATTCGCTCAGTAAACAAAGAAGATAATTGGATTTTATAGTTATATATTTATACAAATATTTATCCTATATCATTGCTTCATACATTTTAAGTTCACTTCTTTCGCTGAAATCGTGTTAGAACAAGTCTATTAAATGACGCATTAGCTTATATAACGAGCATCAGTGGATCGGGACGCCCTCAAAAACATGCTTCTTGCTGTCTCCCGCACCCTTTCTGGCGCCCAGTGTGGCAGCATCGGTTCAAGGTTAATTCGAAACTGTCAACTGTGCAGCTTGTAACACCCGCGTTAATTTTCATACCCATGCATGATCCCCTACACTGCATTTTAAGATGTCACATCAATACATCATTACCAGGATTTATTTTAATCACTCGGTGAGATCGTTTTAATGCAAGTCTCATTATAATAACACGACGCTCTACTTACAATGCTGTAATCACACGACAAGAAACTGTAGACTGAGACGCGCTGGAAAGCAGTTGTAGTTTCATTATAAGTAGGTCCAGCAACACATTGTCGTGCACAAATCTCGGTGGTGACAGCTTGAAAGAGTCATGCCTGATTTCTTTCCTAACTGTGACTTTAACATATATTTTTGTGGACATCTTCAATAATACCTTTAGAACTATCTCACATAAAACCCTGAAAGAACACTTTTGGATTTCTTATAACTTTTATCACTCTCATTACTCTTTCACTTCTTTAAATAATATCGCACCACATAAAAAATAAAAAGAAATAAAGTACGAATTTGTGGAGAAAGACAGACACAAATCACAGTGAAATAAAACGACTAAGACTTTTAGGTATTAGATAGACGTATATCCCTATATTGCCATATTAAATAATATATTCCATGCATGAGTATAAACATTACCATTTATTATACACTAATTCCAAAAAAATACAAACAAGATATGCAGCCTGCGTTAAACATACTCGTAGAATATATAATACTGAAGAACTGTTGTAAGAAATAAATAAAAAATAATAATAAAAACGATAATTCAAAATTCGCGATATGGTCATAATCAATAATAACAAAATAATAATAATATTAATTACAAATAAATGACAATAAATCGAATCAAAATTAAAATATCCTAAAAGATTTTTTTATGAAGACGATAAGAAAAAAATAAAAAGAGAAAAGAATTGAAAATTTAATGCTGACTAAATATAAAGTAATATGACGAGGTTTCAAAAGATTAATACTTGTAATTTGCCTATAAAATTTGCCTTTAAATGTTTTTAAAGTTTAGGTATTAAGATGGATGCAGGTTTGCTCAATCACTACGCTAAACCTTAAGTTTGCACCTCAAACGGTTTCTAAAGAAAACGTCTATGACAGACAAAAAATAAGCGCACAGATGATTTTCGAATACAAAAACCTAAAAATGGAAGAATGAAAATGTCTGAAAATGTCTTAATACATAAGTATAGCCAAAAAAAAGTGTATATATTCTGACACACTATTATGATAATGGCGTGACGGCGAGCTTGACGTAGCCGCGGGCGCCGCAATCGATACTGTGGGCGGGACGCCGCGACGTCTCGCCTCTCCGTTGGGATGCACCGCGCCGTGTCACTGACCAGCTCGACTAATGCACTGTGCTCCTTATTTTATTAGTAGTAATTATTTTAATGCAGATCTGCTTTGTACATAAATCTCTAATTTAGATAGGATGAATGAAATTGATAAAAATGAAAAGTATGCAGAAGAAACCGTGGAGGGTTGCTGGCACGCACATGTTATGGAGAAGGGTGATTGCCCATATTTTTTGGAAAACAACTGAATTTCTGGTTACTGAAATTCTTCATAAATAGGAAATAAAAACGGCCAACTTGTTGGCGGAAATTATTAGACGTTAGCTGGAACTGCTTAGAAAAATGATAGTATATATGTTTGAATCGAGCAATTGAATTTCCCGAATTGTGTATTTTATAAAGCGTAAAAAATAAAATGAGTCCTTATCCGCATGATAAATTTAATATTTTAAGTTTTACTATATGGCATAGAATTAAAGTACTTGATGCTTTGTCACTATGTACTTATAAAGCGTCAAGGATAAATTGAAATGTTTCGTTTCAATTTTGATATTGTCCATTTGTATTTTCATTTCATATTATTCTAGGTAAAGATTGTTAGTCATTATATAAAAGTAGAAATACTCTGCTTCGAATTTACGCGACGGATCCCTTTCCTGAAAGCTTATGGTGTGATAAGAAATATATCGAGATAAATATTTTAAAACGAGAGTTGTTTCAATTTATGACACATGAGACAATAAGACAACGGATAAAATAATAATTTTACAGTGACTGGACCGTCAGTTTGATTTATAGCATGGAAACGGTAGAAACACTTCCTTTAAAATTATATTGTTAATTATATAAGAGAGATAACGAAAAAAATAAACAATGCATGTTTAACGAGTCCCTTGATAGAATTAAAACTATAGTTTAATTTTGTTACATTAATTGTGATTAGAAATATTAGATATAATAAAATAAGTTGCGTATGGCTTGACGCTTTTATGTGATCGTTATTGATATATTCTCTATACAGCAATATCTTTTGGTTTATTAACTTAAAAAATTATATAATAATTAAATAAAACACTATAAATTGATAAATATTATGAAAGTAAGTATACAATGCGCGTGCCGTTAAAACTCAGAAACGAGTCCCGGTACGATCAAGGCAGTTATATGGTGTGGTAGCCCTCTATCCCCATCTATGAAGAAGGTTCCCATTTTATCTGAAGTGCATGCTTAAGGACTAAAAATTTCGTCCTCTAAAAATGTTTGGAACAATTCAGAACATTCGAGAGTATTAGAGATCATTCCACAATATTCCAGAGCACCCCGAGACATTCTGGAATGTTGTGAAATGTTTGGGAATAGTCTGAAACGTTCGGGAACATCCCGAAATATCATTGTGAAACATTCCAAAACACTTTCGAATGTTGTGGAATGTTCTGAAACATTGTATTAATAAAAACAAACAGTGAAGCGCGAGTAATCAAAGTGATGTAGTGATTGAATATAAACAGAACATAAAACGTTACAAGTGTTTAAAGTGTACTTGGTGTATTTCTTAATAAAAAGATGATTTGATTTATATTTTATACAATGCATAAAAAGTAAAAGAGGAGGTGACCTTGCCAGTTGCAAAACGGCGAAAACAAAAAGAACAGCAAACAAACGAAACAGTCGAAGAGCGCAAAGCATGTTTACGTTCCCAACAAATGAGAATGAGCACCGTGAAGAGCAGAGAAACCAAAGAACAACAAAATGAACGAATTGAAGAATTGCGATACACTCTTATTATAAAAGATTGTGAACGCAAGCTACCCATGAAAATATCACCTTACGAGAAGCGCGAACGAGGGCAAGTAAAAAGTACAACCTAACAAAAGAAGCATTTCACTATGACCCAACGAAAGAATATAACAAACACAAACACGCCGTAATCGGAAAAACGAATAACATCTGCCAATTTTGCAACGCATAAAAATTCAGTAGAGAAACACCAGGAATCTGTTACATGAATGGATAAAATTCGATTACTATCACTGGAAGCACCTCCGCAGTAATTACTATATTACCTGACTGGGAACTCCAGAATTAAAACACTTTCTTCATAATATAAAAGCGTATAACTCCTGCTTCCAAATGACTTCTTTCGGTGTCACTTTGATCAATACTAGCAGACATGACATCGATTATGTTTTTTCTAGCCAAGATCAAATCTTTCACAAAATAGGTCATTACTATCATTGCCCAACGAAGAACTATAAATTTTAGCATTTATATTTCATCGGAAATGAAGAAATAGAAATTGATCAACGATGCACAAACATCAGTGGATTGAGACGAGAAATAATTCAAGATGTAAAGAGAATCTTACAAAAATACAATCAACTTTTTCACATAATCAAAACAGCATTAGACTGAATGATTTCTGATGGCTATAAAGTTATAATTCAATCCGACAAAAGACCACCTGGAAAGCACGAATGTCGATTTAATGCACCTCATATAGACGAAGTCACCATAGTAATTGTGGACAATGAAAACACAAGCCGTGACATAATTACACAACGAAGAAGAGAAGGACCACAACGCATTGCAGAGATCCACCGTTAATATGATGCCCTCCAATATCCATTAATCTTTCTGCAGGGAGAGGACGGATATCATTGTAGTGTGAAACAAATCCGACCCGAACCAGGCATACAAAACAAACAAAAAAGTCACTTCCAAGGAGTTCTATGCTTACCGATTAATAATCAGAGACAATAAAATATACAATCATATTCTCAACACTCGCCATTTATTCCCACAATTCCTGTAGATATGTATGCAAAAATAGAAGAGGAACGGATGCTTTACATAAGGGTGAATCAGGAGAAATTACGCACGACAGAATACATCCACCTTCAAGACGCGATCATAAATGACGAACACATTAATGACATCGGAACAACCGTAATCTTACCCTTATCTTGCTTAGAAAGCCTAAAACACATGCATAAATACACACAAGATGCCATGACCTATTTAAGAAAATATGGACGATCTGACCTCTTCATAACATTCACATGCAACTCATCGTGGCCAGAAATCAAAGAACAACTAAGATACGGACAAGCCCCCATGGATGGACACGACGTAATAGCCCGAGTTTTCCGACAAAGACAGATGAGATTTATTTGTCACCACAAAATACTACATTTTTGGAACAGTTAGATACTGGATGTACACAATCGAATGGCAAAAACGAGGACTGTCTCACACAATCCCATGTGGCTACACGACAGAATTCATCCCACGGATATTTACAAAACCATTCGAGCTTAATTTCCCAATCTACAAGAAGATCCGGAGCTATACGACATAGTTGTGAAAAACATGATTCACAGATCATGCGTGCCATTAAACCGCAATTCGCCATATATAAATGATAGAAAGTGTACAAAAAATACCCAAAACCATACTTAAACGACACACAAATCGGAGATGATGGCTATCCCAAATACAGAAGACGATCACCCAAAAAAGAGGACTTCATAGGAAAAATACGAATACGAGGCAGAAACGAACTGGAAATAGATAATAAATGGGTAGTACCATATAACCTACTACTCTCCACAATATCCCAAGCACACATAAACGTAGAATAATGTAATTCAATGATGTAAAGTACATTAAATATATCTGTAAGTATGTGAACAAAGGTAGTGACATGGCAGTATTTCAAATAGTTAAAGACAGCGAACAACAAAACAGAACAACAAGAAAGAAATGAAGCAGCGTGGCGGATTTTCGGTTTTCCCATACACGAATATGAACCAACTGTGCCACATGTAAGAGTACATTTGGAGAATGGATAGAGAGTTTATTTCACAAAAGATACCGCCAGAAAAATTGCAAGCGAACCACTTAAGAACACAACATTAAAAAAAACGGATTCCAACAAACGGATCCATTTGCGTAAACATTATTACATGGCGACGTCTTTACCTATTATACGTGGAACACAACAAGAAAAATATTTTGACGACAAAAACAAGGAATTCCAGTAGAGGATTATCCAGGTGTCATGAAAACTCACGCACGGTGTATACTCGATACACCGTATATCCGAACAACGCCGAATGTTTATATCTCCGGATGTTGCTATACGAAATACGGGGACCAAGAAGTTTCACAAATCTCAAAACTGTTGACGGTTACCTATGCCAGATGTACAGAGAAGTATGCCAATGCTTCAGACTGCTAGAAAACGACAACCATTGGGAATTAACACTTCAAGCATCCTCACTCACAGCCTCAGTTGAACAAATCAGAGACTTATTCACCATAATACTAACAACATGTAACCCATCGATCCAAAATGGGACTCCTTCAAAGAAAGTATAAGTGATGATATACAATATCAAATCCGACAAGCTCATCTAGAACTGGCCATCGAATTCAATAACGACATCTTCAATGAAACACTCATTCGCCTAGAAGATAAATGTTTAGCAATAAAAAAACAAACCTTAGTACAACTTGGGATGCCAACACCACGACAAGATACTTTCACTGTGCTAAATTTTGAAATTACAAAGGGAAAAAGCTACAACATCAACAAACTATTTCAATACATTGCTCACAACAAACTACTCTTATATGACAATAAAATTAAAATTACAACGTTACCATGGACTGGATCAACAACAACACTGGCGGAATTATTTACTTGGATGTACCAGGCGGCACCGGGAAACTTTTTTAATAAATCTATCACATCGCACATGCACTGGCATCATCCAGCATTGCCACTACACTTGAAGAAAAATTTCTAGTATGTAAAATTTCAAGAGCATCTGGACGGGATGAACTTCTAAAACAAGCTATAATTATCTTCTGGGACGAATGCACAAGGGCACATAAAAAAATCACTCAAAGTCGTAGACAGTACATTGCAATATTTTCGGGGAAACTCTGAAGTGATGGAAGGAGCTCTGCTTACACTTTCAGGAGATTTTCGACAAACACTTCCAGTTATACCCAAGTCAACACCAGCAGACAAATGCTTAAAAAAATCACATCTCTGGCCACACATATAAATACTGCGACGACCTAAAAATATGAGAGCTGAACTATCGAAAGACAAAACAATAGCACATTTTGCTCAAAAACTTTTACAATTAAAAGCACATATCCTACTTACCAGACAATCGGCCTCATTGAACTCAACAGTGATTTCTGCAAATTTATCCAAACGTTGATCACAACTATATCAATATTAAGTGGCTATTTCAGAGAGCAATTATGGAAACTAAAAATAATACTGTCGACAATATCAGCTTTAATATTCAAACAAAAATTCCCCAACGATTTTAAACGATGAAGAAAGTGTCAACTTTCCTACAGAATTTTTAAACTCTGCGAGTACTAGAAATGCCATTACACTGCCTTCGACTGAAAATTGGATCTCCGATCATACTATTTAGAAATTTTTACTCACCAAAATTATGTAATGGAACAAAGATTATCGTCAAACGGCTGTTGAATAACATCATTGAAGCCGAACTTATGACTGGAAAGGACAAAAGGCATACTATTTATCGCCAGAATACCACTGATCTCCACTGAACTGCCATTCCAATTTAGAAGACTGCAATTTCCAATCAAACTAACCTATAGTTTTATATTTAATAAAGCGCAAGGACAAACTTTAAAACATTGCGACATCAACCTCAAAGAATCCTGCTTTTCTCACTTTACGTAGTTTGCTCTCGAGTAGGAAATTCGCAAAATATGTACAAATTTTGCGAATTACAAAATGAAAAAATGTTTATAAACAAGTATTGTAAAAAAATGTTTATAAACAAGTATTGTAAATAGTTAGAATGTGTTTTCAATAAATAAATTTACCTCTTATATTTTAAAATTTATCCTTTTATTCCAACTACCACACAATCTCATATTAACTCCCTGAGCGAAGCCGTGTATCCAAGCTAGTTTATTAATAAAGGAAAGTTACTTTTTTAGAAAGGCTATATCTCTTTCTATAATTTTTGTTCTCTAATATAAATACTGACAAATTATGGAATAAGTTGGACTCTGATATCCGGAATGTGCCGTCAAGTCGCGCATTCAAATGTCGTCTGAAAAAATTCTTTCGTAACTGCCCATCGTCCCCTGTATGTTTGTTCCTCCTAAATTCTGTCCCCCTTGTTTATGTTTATCAATATATAATATATATGTGTATATGCATTCCTGATCCAACCCCATTTCAGGCCGAACTACTTTTTCTAAGGCCAAACTAGTTCAGAAAACGCGTGTTAGTTAAATTTAGTTTAATTTAAGCAAGCTTCGTTTGTCTTGATAATAAAATTGACAAGGTTAAGTTAGATGGTTAGATTAGTTAGATTAGATTAGGTTAGGTTAAGTTTAGGTCAAAAAAACTATGGAATAAATAGGTTATGCTACGTTAGGCTATGCTAGGCTAGGTAAAGTTAGATTAAGCTATGTTAGGTTAGATTATGTTAAATTAGGTTAGGTTTGGTTAGTTAGGTTCGACTAGGTTATTTTAGTTTTTACTACACGATACTGGTTTAGCCTGGACTGTAAATTTTGCTGTAAAGACCAACTGATGTTGCCTAAGCTAAACTAGTTTTTTCTGACATGTGTCTTTCCAATCAATATAGCCAAGGCAATACAAGTTTTACCGGAAATCGGTTTTCACCGCTAATATCACACACTCACACACACACACACACGCATATATATATATATATATATATATATATATATATATATATGTGTATTATTTGCATTTTATTTCGTAAAGAATGTTATCTAAAAATATAATCATATATCCGTATTTACAAGCTGCTGTAACTTTTTACAGCACATAATACCATATGTTTCATTATATGGTACCTTGGTTGAAGGCAAGAGATTAGCCCTTTATTAATAAGTCAGCCTTATCTACTTGTACATTAAAAACAATAAATAAATAAAATTATTTAGACATTATTGTTTATTAATTATGAATACATTTTCCTTATCATATTTAAAAAGAACCGTAAATATCAGTATTGTCTTTTTTTCAGATTTTAAACACGAAAGGAGAAAGTCTAAATCTGTTTCATGCAATTCAAAAATCTTCATTTTTCAATAGTATAATTATCAATATTTATATTAATCGTGCCATTTATGATGTAGGGATAGTGTTAAATGCCGGTGAAACGTTATATAATTATATATACGTCATAGTTTTATTTATAAGTATCAATACAAAATAAATTTCACTCCAAAAATTGGTCAAGAAAAATAGTTAATAGAAAAATTTAACGTAGTTTACATTTGCTGATATTTTAAGTGATGTGTTGTAGGGTATTTTAAAAATTGTATAATATAGTCATTACTATAAACAAAAGTCATTAAGTAAGTTATTGCTTCGTACATAACGAATTGTATAAAAAAGTCACAAAATAGGTAAAAACAGCTGGAAGTACAGAAAAGCACAATACCCAGTAGAAAACAGTGGACGAGTATGAGAAAAAGGAGTTTTGTAGAAATTTGAACTGTTAATAAATAAATATGAAAACTAATAGAGAGATATTTATTGCTTTGGTCGATAACATTTAGAAAGAGAACAATGTAAAAAACCATAGAGCTTTTTAGAGCTTTTTTAAGTTTTATGTACTAGCAAAAATTAATGAAGTTTTAATATATATTCAATTGTTTCAACAATGAAAATAAATAGAAGACAAACAATTTACCAAAATTTACCTGTCCGTCTCACTGCATTAATTGTACAGATTTATTAATAATTTTACTTACGATATAAATTTACAAAAATGTATTTATGATACAGTTTTTTAGTGCTATTAACGTAAATTGTTTATTTATTTATTGTTTTAATGTGTTAATACATAAAGCGGGCTTATTATAAGGACAAATAATGAAACAAACGACAACTGGGCGCTATGCCAAGGTAGCAAATAAATATGAAATGCTCCTTTTCACTAGCAATCGGGTGGACTGTGATGCTTATATGACAAAAGTATGATTTATTCAGATAGCAGTTAATTATATATGGCAGATAATTGCGGACATTTTCTTAAAACTTTTCGCGTACTATCTACATATAATTTTATATAAAATACCTATCAATGCAGCATCGAAATCTTTATTCTGATATCGATCGATAGAAAATAGAATTATTAAAATCGCTCAGGAATTGCAACTTTTAACGTATCCTCATACGTATATATATACAGACCATTGGAAGGAAATGAATGTTATTCTTCAAATTCGTAATATATATTTTTAAAACTTAAAGAAACCCGAGAAAGCGTTTTTAGGGGAGATTATTTAAACATATATATCTCTCACAATTAAATGAAACTACGTGATGTAGTATTATTTCTACTTTATTTAATTTCTTTACCACGACCTAGGTTTCGTTGTATTACAGCATCTTCAGGTAAATCTTTGCCGAATAGCACATCTGACATCTTCAGATGTGCTACAACAACTGTAATAAATTTGTAATACAACGAAACCTAGGTCATGGTAAATAAATTAAAGAAAGTATTAATAATACTGCATCACGCAGTTTCATTTAATTGTGAATAATGAATTTCTACAAAATTAACGCCAAATATATTCAATATATATCTCTGTTTCCGAAACTTAAAGCTCTATCTCTCTCTGGTCAATTGTGAAGCACGTATCCGCGAAAGTGTGCAGTAAATGCAGTTGAAGAAAAAGTAGTTAAATCTTTAATTTCATTCTGAACACTAGAAGGACCTGAGACACATAATTGGTCTCAGAGGTGAATATAAGCGTCGTCGCTTAATATCCTTCAACAAACACTATCACATTACTGTATTGGTATAAGGAATAATAATCGTATAACACAAGGAAAGGTGTACACAACCGTTTCTCACCTACTTTATTGATTTATACTCTTCAGATGTTTCTCTTTATTTAATATATATTGAGTAGTTATTTACCGAGAATAGAATTATGAACACATTTCACTCATAAAACATTAATTAATTTCTCTTTTTAAATTGTCGATGCATCTTCTAATGTCCAGGTAGAAACGCGAATAATTTATAAAGGATAAATTTCATGAAGAGCTGAATCTAAAAATTTAAAAACCCACTTAAAAACAAAACATAAATATTTGTCCAAATTATTGAAAAAAAGGTAAAAACATTTTAACGAGATGCGGCATAGAAATTAATTCGGCTGAAAAGAGCACCGTCGCTTAGAGTACATTTGGTAAATTTCCTTATAAAAACAACACCTTACGACAATAAGTTTCCATGAAAGCCATATTTATCACGATGAGCCGCCGCGCCCCGCTCTCCCGAAAGTGAACGTGAAAAATACTCGACAAACAACTTTATCGAAAAGTTTATAAAATTTTTCAATTTTTCTTTCAGTCCGGCGGGGATTTATTGAAATTTGCATCTGGTAGGCTGCCAATCGGCAAGCAAGAAATTGAAGCTACAGCTGGAAGGTAATTACAAAATTTACGTCAAGCGTTCAGATAAAGCTATTTGGTTCGATGCCAAGGAAAACGTAATGACGTTAAATTATTCATGTCTGATTAATTTTGCTACGTTAACTTAACAGTTCGATATGAAAAGAAATAATAGTCGAGATGCAAGGGATTTATCTCCGCCTTATTTATATCTTGACCATTAAGGGGAATTTCCATGCCACCACTGAGTACAATATCGTTTCGAATGGAGTTATACGTCAATGAAAGTTATTTGTTGTATTTACTTAATATAGTGAAATAAAAAAATATTCCTAGTGTAAACCTTGAGGATAGCTAAATATTGTCGATTGAAGTCGTACTAAATTTTGCGATGTCACCGTAAGGCTTCCATATAAAAAAACTATAGACAAAATGTAGGGGAATTATCGCTGCCTTATTTACATCATGACCAAAAAGTGGAAAGCCTACGCCACTATGGAACACAGTATTGTTTCAGAAGTACTCAATGAAACACTTTATTTTGTGTTATGCAACCAATATATTGAAATAGAAGAATATATCTGGGTAAACATTGGGGACAACTAAATATTGATTATTGCAGTAGGTGAAACATTAACGCTCGATCACAATTATTTTCATTGCTGTCTATGTATCGTGGTGTGTAATTCTTGGGACCTGTAAATATCAACATTATGGAACACGCCAACTCCTTGAATAATAATTATATGATTTTTAAAGTATCCGACATGACGAATAAATTAACATCTTAAAGACAAACATCTTGATCGCAGAAGATCTAATGATCATATCAAAGCTGTACTGTAACCAAAGGACAATAATATGCGTAGACCAGCAGACATCACAAGAAAAGAAAATAAGAAAAGGAGAAAAATTCTTTAGTGCATATTTTGAACACAACAGGAATTAAAGTAAACAGAATACCAATAAATAATATTAGATATGTAAACAATACAGTCACTATGACATAAGATCTACAGAGATTGATGACAAGAGTGGCTGGATATAGGGAGAGACAAGGTCTAATACTGAATGTAAAGAAAACCAAATTCGCGGTAATCTCAAAAAGGCACAAAAATAATATGAACCTCATAATTAACGAAAGAACATAGAACAAGTAAATAAATATATGTACGTTTACTCAATGACTAACTGTTTCAACGAATGTGTCAAACAAATAAAAATAAGAATGGAGAAAGCGTGAGTTAATTTTAGTAAAATGAAAAAGGTATTAAAAATATAAATTTGAGGCTGGAACTAAGAGTTCGAATCTGGCAAAATGCTATGTCTTCACAACCCTCTTTGATGGAGTTGAAGCATGGACACTTAAGATGGCAACCACGAAACTAGGGGAGTTTGAGATGTGGGTGCACAGGAGAATCGTAAAAATGTAACGATTCCACAAAGTAATAAAGACATGGAAATTAAAGATATAATTAAGACCAGAAAATTATAATATCTTAGACTTAATACACGAACTGAAAATTGTAGAGTTCAGACTCCTCATGTAAAGTAAAATCAAAGACAGAAGAAGTATGGAGGGGAAAAGGATATCATGGCTATGAGAAAATGGTATGAATATACATCAAATGAACTTTTTAAAGTAGCTAAATCCAAGAGTAGAGTGACCATAATCAGTGCCAACCTCCGACAAGGAAAAGACACGTAAAGAATAAGGTTTTCAAAATATTGAAAAATTCATATGACTAGCGTACGTACGTCGAAATAATCGATATCACGCATGGTTGATCCCCTTTGAAACACCGCGTACTCGTAGTTATTTTAAATTCTTGGGCTTATAATATACCTACGAAGTACGAAGTAATAGAGTACTCCTAGTTATCATCAAATTAAGGAGCTTATGAAATAATAGGAAGCCCACGAAGTAATAATTTATCATGAAATTTAAAGGCCTAGAAAGTAATAAATAGGTAATTGAATGAAGTAAAGGGAGCGGCATCACCATTTGTACTCAATATTAAGTAAATGGTTAGTGTTAACTAATCATACGAAATCCCGAAGACGATATATTATGCGCACTCAGCTAAAACTCAAAATTAAGCATGAATTTAATCTGTAAACCGTTTACAATACATCGTTCAACGACGTTATTGATATCAGGCTACGGTATCTAGCGATATATTATGCCTTTGATGAGGAAAAAAATGTTTAATGAGTTAAAAATATGGTTCCACCAGGTGTGGCTAGTATAAATGGTTAATGTTAAGTAATCAGAAAACTCGAGGACGGTAGGTTATGCGCACTCAGCTATAACTCAAAATTAACCATGTGCTTGTCTTAATCTATAAATCATTTACAATACTTCATTCGACGACGACATTGATACCAGGCTACGGTAGCTAGCAATCTGTTATGCTTTTAATAAAGAAAAAAATGTTTAATGAGTTACAAATGTAGCCTCATCATTTGTGGTCAGTTTTATTTAAATGGTTAATGTTATATGACCAGAAAACTCGAGAATGGTATACGTTATAGTATATCTGCGCACTCAGCTAAAATACACAAACACATGCTTACGGTAATATGTAAGTCAATGGCATTATAATTCGACATTACTTCAGAAACTCATGACTCAATACAAAAAATCATTAAAAACACAGGAGTTATGTAAAAGAAGATCTTTGTTTGTGTTCCGAATGAAAAAGTATACTAAATTTAATATTATACTGTATTTAAATCTAAACTATTGCGTTATTATTTTCTAAATTAACTTTTTAAAGTTGTTATATACACTATAGAAATACAAAATATTTCTATATATTATGTGATACCAGAACAACTAAATAAATTTTAATTCGATACTCGGATTAATCATATTTGAATTCGAAGTAATTCAAACATGATTAATCCGAGTATCGAATTAAAATTAATTTAGTTGTTCTGTTATCACGTAATAAATAGAAATATTTTGTATTTTATGATTTTGCTTGATATTAATTAAGACCTTTTTATAAAGAATCTACTTTCTAATTTTTATATCAAAATTGTACAAACTGAAAGATCGTGACAGACGAAGAAACGAACATGGCAAAATTTTAAGGTTTCTTGTTTTATTATGGAACCTTAGTAAAGGGATGACAAAAGGGTATATTATGGACTAACATAATTTACATCTTGTTTGTACGTAATAACCATGGAAAATCTAGTAACATATGATAGAAAATTGTATTCCTAAATTACACATCAAAACTGGTTCATAGTCCCATTTGATTTCAGACATTTTGAATTCTGATTAATAACGCGTGTAGCGTTATTAATCAGAATTCAAAATGTCCAGGTATAAATTTGATGGAACTACGCTTGGGTGGATCCACTCTGTGCGAGGTCGCAAGCTATTCATGGATAACAGCTTTACATTTTACGGGAGGCCTTAAAAGGCCTATAAGGTACAAAGTGTATAATATTTTAGGGATTGCGAGGGTACACATGATATTTAGATTGTGACTTTGTTTAATACCCTTGTCAAAGAATATTCGAAGCAAATGCAGAAAATATTTAAAAAACTTAGCGTGCAACTAGGTACACGTGATATAAGTGAGATATTTTTGGGGATAAACACCTTGCTTTGGGGGTATATAGAAGGAGTAAAAGGGTAGAGAGCGAGAGAGAGAGAGAAATAAATATAATAAATATTACTCACAGTTGAAGTACATACAGCATATGGGCAAGCGTACACTTTAAAGTTGCAAACGTGCTTAAAGACAGGATAAATACGTGGAGTTAAATATTAAACACACTAAGTTTAAGTCCACAGATTGCAGTAAATTTTTATAATAAGATTTTAATGCTATATATTCAGAAAAAATGTAAAAAATGTCTTTACAAATCGATTTAAGCAGCTAATAAAAACAATATTTAAATTTAAATCGGGATTGTCCCCCTTGTAAATTACATTTACGACAACTACATGAACGGGTGTATTGCGGATTTATAAGTAAATTAAGTATATATATTGTTAGACTCGTAATTGATGAAGTACACGTAAAATTAGTAATAAATTAATCATAAATAGATAAATACGCCGACACAATGTTGTTAGTTCACATTTTATTCATATAATGTACAAAGCAACTGATGACAATAGTGTGTGCCATTTCTAGGGTTCCATAGCCAAATGGCAAAAAGATATAGGCGTGTGTATAGTTAGCTAAATCTTAAAGAATAATATAGAGGTTCCAAAGTAACTTTTTTTAAATGACAAGATTATGAGAAATGCGCTTCTAAAGTTTTAAAGTGTGTTCCCCCTCTAACGTTTTAACTGACATACGTAAAACTTTGAAAAATTAAAATAGTAGAACTTGAAACAAACTTTTGATGAAAATTGGTTTGAATAAGATATGTTGGGTAGTTTTTAAGTTGTGGGATATTTTCGGTACCTACCGCAGCAATAACGTTTGGTACTACGGAACACTTCGCACGAGTCCGACTTGCACTTGACCTATTTTGTATGTTTTCGTACACAAGTACACTTAACAAAATGTTAACATTCTTTCGACGCACTTAACTTACAAACCAACTGATAGCAGTTTTTGCGCAAGCGTACATTTCTTTTATTATTCTATCATATTCATCTATCTCTCTCGATCGTTAACTAAGTACCTATTTTCCGTCCTTCTTGCGATAGATTCGTTACATTCAGACGTTGCAACTAAACGCTGCAAAAATTTTGCAGAGCGTTGCACAAAGAACGTTGCGACCTTGAACATTTTACCCTCATCGCACCCTGAGAAGTTTTACTTCAATGAAATTCATAGATTTTAAAAATAATAAATGAAAAAATTAATATGTTTTTAAAGAATAAAATACAAAATTTATTATTTTATTGAAGCAAAAGAGCTTCAAGGACTACTTTGAATTTTTAAATCATTATTCTCGAATTTCGATACATTTTTTATATAAATATATGTGTGCCATGTTTATGTGTCCATATGTGTGTCAGTGTATATTTGTAGGTAACTGCACATGACATTCCTTTTTATTTACAATAAAAAGGAATGTCATGTACAATTACATACAAATATACATTTAAATTAACATTGGGAATAAAAAGGAGTCATGTACAATTACATACAAATATACATTTAAATTAACATTTGGAATAAAAAGGAATGTCATGTACAATTACATACAAATATACATTTAAATTAACTCCGTTCTGACATGAGGTTTGATGTCCTGTGTGAATTTCATCTACTGAATAATTTTCGGGTTCCGTTTCTCGTTTCCTTATACCGTATTATTATGAACTTATTTCAGATAATCCTGTAATTGTAAGCGTCTTATTTATACATAATAAAACATTCTAAATAGAACTATAACGTAGGAATACATAAAGAGTGGTACGCCACTGGCTGTCATGAGAAACATTGATCAGGAATTGAGAGAGGCCGAAGTTTTTTTTTTCGTCAGCATAAGAATAATTCTTTAGAATAATATTTAATAAAAATAACTGTTTAATCCCGGCCGATTGAGGTCAACAAAGAAATAACATTGATTATGTAAATAAAACAGAACACAATTAATAAAACGGATATCCGTCTCCCGTATCACACTGTGCGGACGACTTACACCAAGAAACTAATATCGTGACGCGTTGCCGGGTCAAAGACATTAGCAGAGCCCGGTAGCGAGCCCTAGGGTCTCAGCTCACGCAGCGAGGTGCTCCTAGGCGGGCCGTTAAAGCTGATAATAAAATCGAACGGGATTAAGTGCCGACCTGATGAGCATAAAGTCAGCAGTTTCCGCATCCGCCCTTGCATAGGATCGCGACCCGTACGCACACACACATCCGCCGGAAGTACCCGATGTTATCGTTTAGTACATATTTATCGTCGGTCCTGCCAATTGGGATTACCTATTTCATTAAGACGCTACCGTAAATCTGAGATCTCCCGTGTACCAATATCACAGTGGGTTGATATCTAACAAATATTATCCTGGCTAATTAAATTTTCCTTGCATCAAAGCAAATACTTTACCGCTCCTGTTTAAAAACATATAAATTTAAACCACAGCCTGTCATTCTTATAGATATAATAATCGAAATAACTCGTACTGAACATAAGAAATTTAACAATTTTGGACATTGCTTTTCGGTAAAATTTTAGAGTAGAAGATCCCACACGTGTTAAACACCACCGCCTACTATACCGAAGCAATTACTTAGAAAGTGAGAACCTCCCCAGATACGTAAATTCTTAACCTAATTTAATAAATATAATTGTAAAATTAGTGAAATTATTATACTCTTGTGCCAACTAATTTCACCGCGAATTAAAAAAAAAGAAATGATACGAAAAAAAGCAGGATTGCTTTTTACTTCAGAAACGAATAATATTTGATCGGAAGTTTTCTGTTAAGTCAGTAATTTTTATTTTACTAATAATCTCGGACATCCAAGTTATCAGCTTGCTGAAAATTATAAAAAATGTAAAAAGGATTTTTTTGCATATTTTTGTGTGATGAACAGGGATTACATAGTACTTGAGGCGCTCTGAATTTCTGCAATTTGTTTAGTAAATCGATGACCAGAACGTTTGAGCGTCTTTTTGTAAAGAACAATGTAAACTAACGTTACTGTTTTGTACTGTACATACATATTTTTTCATTTATTTATTACGGTAAAAAAGGGTAATAAAGGAAAATAAATCATGTGTTATTAAATTTTTGGTAAAATTCATAAATTAATATCGGCTGGAACTCAAACCTTCGATGCTCGAGTCGAGATTATATCATTGGTCTACATCTGTCCCCAGTTCATGACCGCAATACTTTTAATAACGTTACAAAAAATGTGAACCGAGGAGAAAAGTCGGCAACCATGACATGCATCCAACGGGGTAATAAACCTGTCTTAGTTACAATATAGTATTACACCGATATGATTATTTACTCATGCCAAAAACGACGTGGATTCGATTTTGAGTCCTTCCGTCGTCCAAAATCAATGTAAATCTCAAATTCCTTAAATCCATGTTTATAAAGCGGTCTTCAAACACTTGCCTTAGGTTTCGAGTTACTAATAGAACATATGAGAGAAAACCGTGCTCCCAATTTTGATATTGTTGGAAATTTAACGTTCCTATATCAAACAATACCCTTTGAGGAACTTCATTCCGTGGGCACTTCCAGCAACGAATTTGACCGTAACATAATACTACCTACGGAGACACTTACTGTATTATATTTGTGAAATCATGTCCCTATCAATGTTCAAAGCATAACGAATACACATTGTCCCCTTCAATTATATCTAAAGAAAATACATTTCTATAATCGAGGCAAAGCTATAAATGTTGGAATATAATTGAACTTCAACTTCAGTTATAAATTTATCATTATCCTTTAAAACGTCTATTTTGTACGTCACTTGCTGTCTCTGTAATAATATTTACTGCTGGCTGCAAAGGAAGATTCTGTTTGATCCGAGGAGATTGAAGAAATAATAGAGAAATAGACTTATTTTTTGAACCCATTGGTTGATTAATAAGGCGAACAATTGAAATATTTCAAAGCTCCGACTGAAAATATATTTGTAGATTATTTGCCAACAAAAAGATATTTTTGACACGAGAATGAGCAGAAAGTAATAAAGGAAATGGAATTGCACTTTGATATCAGATATTAATTTGACCAAGACGACAAAAATTATATTTAACTCTTTCACTGCATATGTATCAAATGCAACATTATAACGTTTCCTGCGAGTGGCAATCACAACGCAAGAAACCGTTTCTATGAAGAAAGGTAAGGTATATTCAGTCTCAGTCTATTACATATTGATATATCAGAGTAATATTAATCGCATCACTAGTGGTAGTAGAAACGATATAATTACTTTCTTCAATTTTTTTAAATATAACTAGCTGAAGTAGCCACATTCACATAATGAAAGGCTTAAATCGATTCAAAAGCAGTTGCAAAATGTTTAAATTAATAAAATGTAAGTCTAAGTCAACAGTCTTGGATACTTTGGTAAAGTGAATTAATCGGAAATTATTGATTTGTGAAAAAGTGATCTATTAAGTGTAAAAGTAAGAAAAACGCTAATTAGAAATGAGCCACAAATCTTCAAGTCGAGTTGAAGATTCTTTGAGCATAAGAATAATTTACGCAGTTTTCCATTCAGTTGTAAAGCCTGAGGAGCCTGGCACCCAGACAGGGAAGTATCAAAAGTATCTGCAATATCAGAAATTATAATGTTTATTAAAGGTTTATTATTATTAATTCTAACTCCACTGCTACAGCAAGATATCTATTTGGTTCTAAGTAAAAATTTCAGAAATATTGAATAAAATTCATTCATTCTATTTCACGTAATAATATTCATGTTGTAATATGAGTTACAGGTGGGAATTTGGCAGAAAAATATTGAACATATTCACACTGAGCAAGCAACACGACTCAAAAATGGCGACATATTTAGGCCAAGGAGCCAGCTTGCATTTAATTTGAATGAATTTGTCAGTTCAAATACCTGATATATTACCTATAATTTTTTATGATAAGTTCATTGAACTCGCTTTTATATCAATAGTATTTAAATGAGTAATAGTAACTTAATGAGTCTAGTTCACTAGCGTTTTAAAGCAACAATGACTGATATTTACACTTATTATTAGGGAGAATGTTTATTTTGAGAGATGATGGCAATTTGCATGAAAGGTTGAAGTGGAAAAAACGGAAAGTGAAAAATTTAGAAGAAGACAGAATATGTTAGTTCAGGAGAAGATGTCGTATTGTGATCGAGTAAAGACAGTAGATTCCAAGTTGGAAAGTAGCGTAAGATCAAGTAAGGTGAGATCGCTTAAGCTCTCAATGTCCGAAGTAAACGTGTTTTAAATTCGTTACAAAAATAATTTTTGTTCTAAGCATATATATTCATATATTCACAACAAATAATAACATTAAACCCGGCTTAAACTGTGTTTAAATGGTATCATATTTATTTTTATTAAAAAATTTAATATTTTTTTGTATTAATATATTTATTTAAATATCACTAGAAAAGGTAATGTATTTAAATATCACTAAAATTTAATTAAATTAAATATACATTACATTAAATTAAATATACGTAAAAGGCTTCTGTATCAGATCCGCAAATAAAGAAAGTGCAACCATGAAACGTGTACATCATAGCAATTTCTAAAAGTAGGTACAACATTTTTCGCAACAACTTAACAAACATAAAAGCGACGTAGCGAGCGAAGACGGCGCGCGGCCGAGGGCGGCTGTCAGACGCAGGACGGCTCATCTCCGCGTCTCCGCCACTCCTTCCATTAAGCTTTACAATTTTCATTAGGGCCCCAACGAGTTCATGTCTGTCATTGTTCGTTACAAGCGCTCCATGTCATATCTCACTTGCGAGGCCGCTCTCGGCCTAGCGTGCCCGCGACCCCCGCTCTTTATTAATTCAGGCGTTTCTTAATGGAAAAAAATACTTCAACGAACGTTTTGACTTGACAACTTCTCAAACGCTATTCAGATTAGTTAGACGCAATGGCTGAAAACTAACGGTTACATTAATGATAATGGCTGATACGCGTATGTTTTATTAATGGTCACCTTGAGATGTTCCTGATAAGACAAAGTGATATACAATTTAAAATATTAGAAATCAAGACGTAATTGTCTCTTGGAAAGACATTTTTAGAATGCTCCAATATCTGATTGTTTTGATAAAATTCGAATACAATGTCGAACCATATGAAACCGGAAAAAATTGAAACCTTTAACAAGCGGCTAAACGGATACACAAAGCTGCGTGAATTTTCGTTTTGAAAAACGACAATACGTTCCCGACGGTCGTACGGGTCGCGATCGGATGACGTGTCTGTATCGACTTACATGACAGCCAATAAAAAAGGGTAAATCTCTGCCTACAAATAGAGGTGTGGCGTATCCCGCCCTCAGATCCCTTTATGACGAAAATACGACAACATTCAATAACAATATTTCAAAATATATTTTGGTGCAAATTGTAACGACGTAACGTCAGTGACAGTGGTTTAGAGTGTGAAGATGTATGTACGTACGTGCGTATGTACACTTTTATGAGCTTACAAAGTCTGAAGGATAATCCAAAGAAGATAATGATTAGTTTCCGAGCTTGAAAATCTATTTAGTTCTTAAGTTATGCCAATAAAAAGTTTGAAGTTATCTTCTACAAAAAAGTAAAGAAAAAAAATTTAATTGGAACATGACAAATTGCAAGCAATTCGTATTGGTCCATAGATGGTACTTATTGTTTCTAGTTATAATTGGAAAAGTATTTCCGGGGGTACATGCATAGAATCATTGTTCCTTTATAACAATCATGAGAATTTTGAATCAGCAAGAAAAAAAAATATTGTCTAATTTTTTATTTGCGAAATCAAATACGAATTTCATTTCATTTTAAAATTTAAAACGTTACTTATTGTCGTTTTCTTGAAACTTTTGTCTGGAATTACTTGTCTCAAACTGTTAGCCTCACCTTTCAAATATAAAAAATGGAGTAGAGTACAAAATTAGCCGTAATACAGTAAAATGTTAAATTTATCTTAATGCGTTATATGCGACTCTTTTTCGCTCTTTGTGAGTACTGATCGCAACGTTTCGGTATGTTTTACTTTTAGAGAACGCTTTTTTTGCAGAATTCACTATAAATACTATACTAAATAGTTACGCTATGCTGCACGAAATGACGTATGATTCATGTAGTTAACGCAGTTACTTTATAAAGCGACATTTAATTCTTACTCTTTTAATATTCCTAATATCGTGACGAACTCATTGTAGAACCTACAATTACATTTCAGGCATTTAATATTGATTTTAATATTAAACAACGATAAACTTTGATTTTGGTTTAGTATAAGGGAAAAGTAACCATACGATCAATACTGCTAATGCCAGAAATAAAAACCTGTCAAACACGAGTAGAATTCGTACTACGAGGGTTTCGTATTCATTACGTCACTCTCAAATATTTTTGTATTTCTTTTGAACTGTTTACAAATATGAATGTTACACAACGTAAATATATTGCCTTCTATATTTTTCACATACGTAAAACATGGTGCGTATTTAAAAAATAATGACATCTAGAATCACACCTATACTGAACTATTGTGTAAGTTTCTAAAAACCCTATTTTTTGCTAAATAAAAGTTTAGTAGGCTTGGATAGGGGAGGCATATATTTTTGCATATTTTTCAGTGTATCTCTGATGATATAATACTTAAAATAATAAAAAAATATTTTTGAGACCTTTGTAATTAATCTATTTTCCTAGCTCTTAATTATAAAAAAATATATAAAAAAATTATTTCACATACATTTAAAATTTCCTCCTGAAGGACAGACATGTGAATGATATACGACGGTTCCGTTTATCCTTTTGACGAACGTAACCCTTAAATAATTAAGTTTTCCGAATCGTAACGTATTAATAAATATACCTACATCAGACTATACTAACCTATTCTAACTTTCATCTAAATTGAGGTATAAATAAGCACAGAGGTTACAAGTCTTAATGTTGGCCCGACACTTAGTTGCCCTTCAGTGTTGTGCCGTAAAACTTATTAGATACTCCAACTTATGGAAAGTTCGACCATCTACACAACCTCTTAACAAACTTTTTTTTATCGATACTTTTAGAAACGTTACCTTAAATAAATACATAGCTTATTTCTATCGACCTCAAATTAGCAGCTGCTGTGGCGGAGTAAATTTGTACAAAACATTTTGATTGATATACCCAGTGGCGGCAATTTTCCGCTAAATTCTGCTCATAATGAGCATGTCTATAACAAGTAATATCTATATACTTCTTGTCAGTCGAGTAATAATTTCAATGGCCTGTTAGAGTATAAAATGATGGGACCGTGTAATGGTTTATAAATGCGATTTTTACTTTTTTGTATCTATGACATGTTATATGAGAAAGCAATCGTTTTATAACTTTAGAAAGGTGAGTAATGTGTCTATGAGAATGTTATAAATAATATGCTTCACTAATGTGCTTCATCCTGTCGAAAATTTCGGCCATCATAAGCAAAATGAGAACTGGAATCGAGTAAGGATAGGTTTATATAACAATATTTATAGTGTTATCTTTTATGTTTGCTTTGATAATTAGCAAATCCAGATCCGAAAGGAAGCCTCGTTTCAATTAGGCAAAATTCGAGTGCCGAGTTGACAAACTTTGATTCGAGATATTCTGGCCCTGAGTAGACAGACGAATCCATTATAATATCTAACTTATAGTTGCAAAGACCATTAAACTGTATTTGTTTTAATTCTAACAAAACAACTACCTTCTTAAAGTTCGGTTGTTTATTATTTTCTTTCAAAAAACACAGACACAAATTTTACACAAATTTTAAAAAATGGAATACAAGTCAGTGTGTAATAGTGTCGAATATGTTGTATTGAATATCCCATATATTTATGTGAGTATATTATCTCTGAAAATGATGATTTAACAATGAATTGCGGAAGAGAGTACCTTTGGAAAAAAAAACAAGTTCTTGTCTGTAGTCTACACGACAGAAGTAAATATTGAATGATAGCTTCGTTATGTTTCATTAACCGTAATTTAAAAATTAAATGTAATCCAAACTGGAATAAAGTCTATATTCCTATATGACATGATTGTAATGCCGAATATAATTTTATAAATTACGTATATTTTTATAAAAATATTATTGTTTATTGGTTGTATGAGTTTTTTCTGCCAGGCACCAACCACTTATCATCGCTAACCAATACTTGATGCATCGCTTAGCCTATTTAAATATATTTAATTACATATGTATATTCATAAAAAATTTGAAGAACCATCAAAACTATTCATAATAAACTGTTAAATTTGTTTACTTTATTTCACCCTAACTGTTAAAATTAACCCGATAAATGTTTTTACGAATAGATGAGTTAGAGATAGATCATCATCCCCGCTCATCATTATAAGAAGCAAATTAGTCATGACCAACTGATATAATATTTCATAATAGCTGGCCACTTTACCTCGATGATGACATGAATAATAATAATAATAGATCCAACGACTAAACTTAAAAGATAATTTATTAAACTGATAAATGAATTATTATAACGTATATAAAAAGAAAAGATATTAACATCTTCGATGATAACGTCTATATCCAACTTTGCTGGATGAATCAGTTCATTTTAAAACGTGAAAGCGATAGTTTTGGATCTTTATCAAGAAGTTTAATCAATCAGTTGGTACAGTAGACTTCACCTTCATCATTTAGTGACCAATTTGGCCCCTTCGTTTCATACATAATAAGTTACACCCAGGTATCTGAACCTACCGTCAGACCTCATATAACGGTTTTAGTGTTTGCAAATATTATTTTCGAGACTATATAATACAATTTTACTTAAAAAAATTATAAAATTACTTTTATTATCCATACATTTTATGAAATAAAGTCCCCCGCTACTTCTCTTTATTTTTATGTACTTACCTGAATTTCTCAGTAACCGCTGAAGAAATTATTGTTCCAGGGTTCATTAACGTATAAATGAGTTGAAATCAATTTTTTTTAAATTAACCTGCAATTGTGAATGTTGATGACGTCAAGAAAACGCATTCACCGAAGACGTATTTTGATACAAGTTGCTAAATCCTAAGAGATAGGTGGAACCAGTGTATAGCAACATTTTTCCTCCTAAAAACTTCTGCAATAAAGCCCGGGACAGCTTGTGTGTTTATATAACATAAAATCCATATTAAATATTTAACTATTTAAAAAAACTTAATTTTTTCAACCGAACCGAAAAACTAACTTAAGTCTTTTCAATTTAATTTTATAGTGATCTTCTTCAACTTATGTAGATGAAATTTTCTTTAATATTACAGATTTTTCCATAGAAAAGTTTGGAAATTACGGCGTTGTTTTTAAGTAAGCAAAAATATACCCATAGGTTTGTACCAGCATGACAATTTACTTATGCGAAGCCGGGATATAATATTTTTAACTCGCATAAAGACACAGTAGATTAGAACAAACCTTTGGCTGTCCGTGCAAAATCGGGGCGGGTTACTAGTTTGCATAATTGCTATAAATGCTTGAAATGACAGATGTTATAAATTGTATAGTATACAGAAGACATGGTACATACAAGGCTTCTTAAACTTTATTAAATTTTTTTTATCGTAAAATAAACATCGTTTCAGTAGTTACATACATGTTATGGAAGAAATGTGACAGGATTGGATGAAATTGTCAAATTACGTGAATACGTGTCACTATCTGTTCAAAAAATTACGTGCTAGTGTAATCTTACAGTTTACATTACATTTAGACTAAAATATGCTTTAGTTTTTAAATTTTCACACGTACTATTTTTAATATTTCGACCATTTCATGGTCTATAATGCAATTTCATTTACTCTAGCTACTAAAATTAAGTAGAGGGTGCGAGAAACGATATTATTTAAATATATTTTCGAGAACCTATCATCATCCCCGCTCATCATTATAAGAAGCAAATTAGTCATGACCAACTGATATAATATTTCATAATAGCTGGCCACTTTACCGCGACAATGACATGAATAATAATAATAATAGATCCAACGACCAAACTTAAAAGATAATTTATTAAACTGACAAACACATTCACAGTTGAAACATATCCATTTGACAATAATGTTACATTTAAATTTATATCTACTCGTAATTTCGCAAAACAACGACGCCCCAAAGTACAATCACCTTCTCAATCATAAATTCGTCTTTCAACCGCTTTTCGACGTAATCGACATTTTCCACGTGAAACAAACGGGCAATGAGGCGCGTACCATTTACGGCGAGAAATAATTCTATTTGGCAAATAATTCGACGAACATTGCATTGACGGAACGTGCATTGACTACTGATCGTTTCGTGATTATTGCTTTTCATTTACACGTTTTTGCATTATGAATTTCACGAAATTGGCAAATATTAGCAAATTTTATTTCACTCACCTCGCGCAAAGATTGTTGAAATGCTCTTCAAATTATCGCCAATTAAAATTTTAGTTCTGTATATACCGCAAGACATATTTACAATCGCAACATCCACAGCAAAAAAAAGATGTCCTCCTCCTTGGTCAGAATTTAGAAATTTAAGTTAAAAACGATTAACATTTCGATATGCAATCATGTTCTATTCCAAAACCTACCTCAAAACACAACACCTTTCATCAAATAAAAGTAACTAGCTTGGGATGTTGTATTCAAGATTATTTTTAAGGTTTTCAATAAAAGGGTAAGAAACATTAACGAAAGCCATCAAAGTATAACTGAATAACTATCCATTTGGACAGAACTTAAAATATAAGAGGAAAAAATAAAAAATTCGATGAAAAAAATAAAAAATTAAAAAAACCTGTTTTCCCAAATTGCTCAAAAATTGTCATCATCATACTGAAGATGTTCACTGCTAGACATAGACTTCCACTATAGATTCCCACAAAGATCAACACCGGGTTGCTCGCACCCAACGTCTTCCCCCGACCAGGTAATCTGTCCACTTAGAGGGGGCTGTCCCATTCTACGTTTTCTATAGGGCGTACCCATTGTCACTTCAGCCTGAAAATTCTCCGAACTATGTCAATGACCTTAGATATGACAAAGTTGCCTTAATGTTGTCCAGCCGAGTTGGATTCTTCAATTGATCTTTTCCTCGAATTTGGATTACCTAAAAAGATAGTTTGTTCTAGGTATACACAGTTATCAGCATTTTTGAAAGTAGAATTCTCGACACGTACCGGTATAGGTACGACATTGGCATCAAATATGATCTTTGCTTCGCCCTTGTTCGTTTAAGGCCTATATATTGGGAAAATATCTTTACGTCCCTGAGTATTGTATTATAGTCATCCAGCAATATTCCCAAAATCGCTATATCGTCCACAAATCGAAGATAAGTGATGTATGTGTCATTGATATTGAGGCAAATCCGTTCCAATCCAACGCCTGTTAACGGCTGCTGCCTGTAATAGTTGAAATGACCTCAGAAAGAAAGTCATACATTTCTACCAAAAAAACAGTTGTTGAATATATTTTTACTACATAAATATATATATATATATATATATATATATATATATATATATATATAACATAGAGTTAGGAACAATTTATTTTTAGGGCCATATCTTTTCGTCGTGTAAACAAAAAAATTAGAGCAATTTGAAAATACAGGCCTTAGAATACGATATTAATTTTACCTTGTAAGTTCAAGCCTTTTCTATGAAAAAGGACTTTCATAGATAGATGGACGTATGGAAGGACAATCAAGTAAGGGTTTATTTTTTTTCATTTTGAGAGATGGAACCATAAAACTCGATACCATCAAGAGAAAGACTTTAACATCCATAAATGAATTTCCTTTTGCGACAATTATCCTTTACATTTCCGTACATTATTTTGTTTGAAAATAAATCTACTCAAGGAAGTCTTCCGAATATGATCAGATAAGGCTTTCCACATACCGAGCGTAAACGGGAAAGCAAATACCTTGCACCGCAATATCGTGTACAATGAAGTCAAATCGCATTCCGCCATCGAAGCACGAAGGCGATATTTTCACTCAATGAACGGCATTACGTAAATCTGCCGTCGGAGACCGGTGCTGGCGGCGAGCCAGCCGGATCTGCTGGTGGCTTGCCAGAGGTGGGAGCGCGCCACACTCGTCACGGTGAGACCAAATAACTTCTTCAACAGATATAACGCTATCCACTGGAGTGTAAATTGCAACATAAACACCTGATATTCATTAGTTTAAAATATTATGATTGTTTTCGTATGAAATGTATATATTATGTCAGGCATGTCAATTAATGAAAGCTATGTATAATACATTGATTTTAAAAATATCTTCGGTTTAATTCCATACTTAAATTAATTTATGGAGTTGAGTTCCAAATTCGTGAACTCTTTTTAATTCCTGAAATAACAATAAATTACTCTGATAATTGTACTGTAGCTAAAACACAAATCTAACTCACATTGTTTTCAAATCTAACTCACAAATCTGCTCACAAACTTATTTACTGTTTAAATTTGTGCCGAAAGAAATCATTCAAATAAAAAGAAATATTTCTATACGGTTATTGCTTTGGTAATCAACAAAAATAAAAATATAAAAAAACGTTATAGCAGTAAGGTGATAAATATGTATGGAAAAATGCCTTACTAAACATACTAAATTACTATTTTTTCTTATTAGCATATGCTCAGAGATAAAATCGTTTAAACAAAATAAATGAAACTATTTTTAAGAGAAAATATCGAAAAAAAATTAATAACAAATTTACAGAAACGATCGGTAAAACAGTGATTACTTTATTTTTAAGTTTTATCGCGATTAATTTTCTGAAATTAAAAATAATTCAACTGAAAATTCATGGCTCATATTTAATAAACGACACGTTTAAGATAGAGACAAATAGGCAAAAGATTGAATGACTTTAGGAGACACTACTTTTTAAATACATCTTGAAAGTATACTTCGAAAATGTGTCCTTTGCCTTAAAATCCGGTTGCTTTTAGAATTTTACATCATATTCAAGAGAATAAAACCTCATAAATTGATTATCTAGAAGCCGATAGACTTAACTCGTAGTCCATGGTGCTCCATCCACGTGATTATAACAAAAATGAAACCCTATTCGAATTACTTTAGGCTGGTTGTGGTTAATGTGGTACTTTTTAGTGGCTTATATTTCTACATTATCTATTGATCAAACTTAGGTGCCTTGAAGATCTCTAATTATAATATATATATATATATATATATATATATATATATATATATATTCGAAAACTATTTTACAAAAAAGTAAAAGTAAAAGTAGTGAATGAAAAATGTAAGACGTATTTCTGAAAATAAAATTAATACTATAAGCTACAAATTCTGTGAATCCACTGTTGAAATGCATAAGTCAAATTATGTTATAAGATTATTTAATTTTGTTAAATACATCAAAGATAAGTAACAATACGGGCAAGGACGGTGTTGGGGCCAGGGCCTCAGGCTTTTTAGATGTGAAATATGTCATGTGACTGTTGGGATTTATCTACTGCACACTCTCGTGGATATATACTTTATAAAGGACCAGCTCGCTAGCCTCAGGATTTGTAGGTAGAAGTAACTTTAATCTGGTTACCTTCACAGGTAATAAAATTTTATGTAACTTTGTTTAAATGAAGATATTTTCCTCTAAAAAATAATATTAATTTTTAATTATTATGATCTAAATCCCTCTTTGAAAACAAAAACATGCCTCTCCGCCTGTTAGTCTACACATATGATGAAACCCTACAGGTCACAATTCTTCACAGATTTTGGTGATTTTCTATTGATTGATTAACTATTGGAAGATAAGTTTATTAATTTTCGCAATTATTCATGAAATAGTTAAGTTTTTACAAGACATTTTCTATAAAAAAAATCCCTTGTCCGTACTCGGTGAATGTACCAGGTCTCCATCTTTTACGTATTATATTGCAATTTTTGTTTGTAACTTTTTATAAATTTTTGACTATTTCTCACAATTGTTGATTTAGTAAATAATAAAAAACGCAGTATTATGCAATTTTGGTTTTATCGACGAACTGTGTCTTTTGTCGTTGTTTACTGAGAGTAATACGTTTTTTGAGAGTACGGCTCACTTGTTTAGGCCAAGAGTGGTATTGATGGCAATGAGCCGTTGAAGTCAATGGTACCAGATTTTTTTTTAAATTTGCGGATTTTCACCGAGCGGCCTGTTGCTAGCATGGAACGGTAGAATACTTTTGCGCCAAAGGACGGCAAGATTACCAATTAATTTTCCGTATCTAAAAGCATAGTCATCAGTTAAATTCAATCGTACAAACATTTCTCTAGCCTGCCTTTGATAGTTTTAATAGTTTTTCTAACACTTGATATAGATTGTGGAAATGAACCACGGAAACGCATTAAATTTATGTAATTTCGCAATGTCAATGTATACTTAAAAACTAACAGAAGGAGAAAAAAAAAATAAAAAAAAAAATTAAATTTCAAAAAACTTGATAAAGTGTTGAAATCGTAACGATTTCTTAAAATATCTTATTTTTCTGCTTACTAAATGTTATATAAAACCGTATACCTATCATCTTGTACTACATGTTGAAAATCGTTGGCTAACAAAATATCAAACTAAAACGTAGTAGGATTTATTAGTATCACTACACAAAAAATAATATTCTTTAAGTTAGTTGTCATGTAGATTCTCGGACCCATTTTGAGCATCCCTATTTTAATTAGACCTATAAATATATTTTTCTTATTTTTATTTGAATCAAAGAGTAAACAATTATTTAAATATTGAGTATCTCTAACAAAATATTAAAAATACCAGAAAACAATTATCTAAAAATATTGTCGCAGTGTATAAGATTCTATAAAAAAGGTTTTATTTAAATCAGTTTAATGGTTCTTAAGAAATCGACAGACACATCTATGTACATACATACATAACAAAAGAAAACATAAGCTCCTTTTTTGAAGTTGCTTTAAAATTAACACTAACTTTACACGAAGCCACTAATAAGACGAGGTAACACTTCCTCCCAGAAAACCTAACATTATTTATTTAAATTGCAAATATTTAAATCGACCATTATAATTATTTCAGTCACTTGTTTATAACAAAATGCTTTCAAATTATAACCTATTATCGAACAATGAAATAGATTTCTTCGTTCAATTTCATTCACTATTTCGTCATGTATAAATATTAAACGCCAAGATCGCCCACCGATAACAAAATCACAACGCCATACATTGCCCACAGAATGTGACGCATGTAATATATCCTCTCAACAATGCCAGGAAATTTGTCAGAGCATAGACGTAGGGCCCGCAGACGTAGGGCGATACAAAAAAGCTAATCCATACTAGCGGGACGCGTGGACAATTACACGTGGGGCGGGTCGCCGCCGCCGAGATAAGGAAGTGGGGGGAGAAGGAAGCGGAGGCGAGGCCATTCATCGTCCTCATGAGCGATCGCACTACACGTCGTCGAGTACCGAGATGGAGTTCGATGTGAGTTTAGGACACATCCGTCGAGGACCCTTCACCGTATGTCGATCGAAAAGTTTAGTAATTCAGCTCTCGTTTTTCGAATACAACACGAAACCGATCTATTCAATATTTTGATGATGTAGTGTGAGAGTAGAGTAAAAGACGATAATAAAAGAAAATCATTGACGTAGGAGGAATTCAAAGTTTTCATCATTTTTCATAAGAATTACTAAATCTTCTGCATTTCCCTGAAAGCATATTTTAAAAGTAATCATTATTTTATTATTTGAAACATTAAAGTTGTTCGTATTTAAGATAAACTTATATTTAAAGCTCTAATCCGATTGATATAAAACTGTATTAAACAAGATATATTTTTAATAAGATAGTTATAAAATGTTCAATAAAATGTTCGGTATAATTGCATAATTATATTTTTTGAGGTAACATATTAAAAATATCATAGATAAATATGTGAATATTACATTTATAAAATTACTAAACATAAAAATATGTTTTAGTTTGTTCGTTGCAAGAAACAATTAAAAACTATTATATGAAAAAAAGGTGTACTTATGACTTCACTATAGATGTGAAAGTTTGGCAACCAATATAAGGGTACTATGTGTGTTGGAAATTTTCATTACGATAATACAAAAAGAAAACAAATATAATTGCCTTTAATAGTATTTGTGTACTACCTTTACATTCGCGGAAGCATACACTACATAATAATAAAACTAATTACCTAAAGAGAAAATGTACGTCTTCATTATCAACGTGGACATTATATATCGAATATACCCGAGTACGCTGTAGAAGGAGTTTTTATATAAACTCCATTAACAAATAATATTTTTATAGAAGAATGACATAAAACAATTCAAAAAAGAAAGAATACGAACATCGATTTTCGAACGCAGATTTCCGTCGCATTCCATACGTAATCCCGTGCTTTATAGCTGCCGATTGATTCACTGGCCCAACTGACGAAATAAAAATATACTTACTAACTCAGACGCTCTATATTATTTATATTTCTCTAGGCCGACCAAGTACACCCAAAGTGCGTAATGAGCATCAAATATAAGATCATATTTAAATAACTTAACTTCTATTTTATTAACTTAAATATGAGATTTAAATATTCCGTATGTATCCGATTATGATGAGATCAGTTCGATCAAATAAATTCTCGCACGTAACAAAATTTCCGAACGCTATTGCTATATGAAACGTTGTACGTTTTAAAAACGATTTAAAACAAAAGACAATTTTGGAAAGTTCAATGAAATTCAGGAAATTTAACTTGAAAATATTTAACACGTTAACTAATATGTATAAATAGTAATTAGATTACATATTTAACACTATGTGTACGGCCAGTTAGAGTAATTTAACAATAATGAGACTTAATAATTTCGTTCTGCCCGCGTGGTATTTTAATACATGATAAACAATTTGATGAATTAGAAAAACATAAAGCACATGGAAAGGCGATTCTTCCCAAAGGACATAAAAAACCAAAATGAAACATATTGATCGTCGTTAAGTTCAAAACAAATTAATTATTTTAATTGTTTCACATTTTTATTCCATTAGAAAATAAAGTAAAAGATAAAGTCCTGTAATTTCCGCATATTTTGCACCATATTAGCGCAAATTATTCTTTAGACATTTGAAAAATTATTGTCAAAACAACTTAAAACTCTTTTTCTAACGACCTAGTACACAAAATGCAAATTTATGTACTTTTCACTTAACACGGTTAAACAATTAACCACCTTCAAGCAATTAATGAAATTAAGATGGTTATAAAAATACAGAATAAAGCAAAATAATATAATGTCATTTCACTAAAAATACTCATTTAATTCTACATCTTAATCGAGGAACATTGTTTTACGTTCAATCATTTTTTTTGAAATGTAATAGATTGAAATAAAAAAATGTAAACGCCAAAATACTTTGGTTGACACGAAATTATTTTATTTATCATAAGTTGTCACTGATATGGACTTTTTATTATAATAAACGTTTAATAATTTTGAATGTCTCAAAAATTAAGCCATGTAGAATAATATATGTAGTTTTCCTACAAACTTTACTGAAGTGTCTAAAAACCTTGTTTTTTGAATAATTAGGTAAACAATTAACCAAATAATAGGTGGGGGGCGGGGTCACATTTTTTGCATGTTTTTTCAGTATATCTCTGACGCTCAAGAGAACATCTACCAGAACATCTAAGGTAGAACATCTACCTGAAATTATAATTAAACCTTTCAAAATGATATCCCACAAACTACATGAAATAAAAAAAAATTCGTTGTGTCGGAGAGACGGCCGTGTATTTTACATGAATATGTTAGCGGGTAATATTTTTTACATTCCCGCACCGCTTTGCTCTAGAATATAGTATTTTATGGGTATCACTGGACTGCTCTTGAGAAGGTCTTTTCAACCGTATAAGATTTCTATATGGCTTTTTTACGAGAATAACTCGTCATTTTATTAAGTTCTCTTAATTTTTAATTTTAACAATATACTAATTCACCATAACCATTCCACAGTAATATTATATACAGGCAATCGAAGACGAGAACTGTGTGGAGATAAATTGAAACTCAAACAAGTGTCGTAGCTACTTTAAGTAAAAATGTATAATAAATGAAAGTTATGTGATGCGGCGTGACGACCTCAAAATGGCGGCGCGTCTCCCTCCGTCACACGCGATGCGTCACAGTCCCCTCTTATTGTAACGAACTATGATTTCTTAACTGCAGATTGATGCAATTAAATGTTGGATGTAGATGACAGTTATGTACTTGCAATGCCAAACTCTATCCCTTTATTATCATCAAGTTTTCTGAATTGTGTCCCACGGCTGAAGGAAATTTACGTTTTTATTTTTCTATTTTTACTCACATCAAAATCGCGTACTTAATTGTTCCCCCTTCCCTAAAATTTCCATATAAACGTTTTGAAGTATTATCTGATATGTGTGGATTAATAAACTAAATTATTATACCAACTTTCACGTTTCTACTTCAAATGGTTTCCGAAAAAAATAGCTGTGACGGATAGATAAAAAAATACGTAAGTGACCTTTTAATAGTTCCATTTTTCCTTTATCCTTTCAGAGAACGGAACTTTAAAATCAATTGTATAGTTATATAACAAAAGTTGTATATTAAATTTAAAATCTCTGTCTCTCAGGGGATATTAAGCAAGGGAATTTTATTTTAAGTGTCTTTATTTTTTACGATTTTAGTATACACCAAAAAAAAAACCTCAAACCAACGACCTACAACCGTTAACTTCACCCCACGTCTTATGTCTATGCCTAAGGTCGAGAGGTGTTGGTGTGATCGCCGGCAGAGCCTACATATCGAGCGACAATAAGGCCGGCGCTATCGGAGCGTCGTCGTCAAGAACCCCCATTGTATGCTATTGTGAGCCTTTTGTATGAGAACCTCACCCTATCGCGCCGCCACACTATCAATTAGTCTTATATGCTCTCAGCTCATACATGATGCGGGACCCCTTTGTCTGCGCAAGTCTGAGACGTATAAAACTAAATAATCTATCAATTTAATAAATTTTGACGCCTTCTCCCAAAGGACATTGTAAAAAGTACGTGCCGCATCGTGGTCGTACATCAATATCACATTCAACATCTCACGAGGACCTCGTTCCATTCAGACGGAGGTCAAGGGGTAGACAACTTATCTACTGGGTGTGTACTTTGATCAAATCTATCCCGGTAATCAATACTATAATGACTTTGATAAATTCGTAGGTTAGTTTCCAAATATAATTTAATAGAGTTCCATACGTCAAAAGAAAAAAGCCAAACCCTTGTAAATTCACTAATGTGTCCGTCTGTCACAACTGTTTTTCTCAAAAACCGTTTAAAGTATAAACTTGAAATTTGGCATAATGATAAAATATGCGATATATTGTTTAGTTCTTGTACTATAATCTGAACTATGGTGTGTTTTTGGAACTGTTTTTGAACTGTTGTCTGTATTTCTTTGACGATATAATACTTAGGTATTATGGAAAAACAGTTTTGAGAATCTTCTAATAATATACTGAGTTTTAAATTTATTGAAACATATGCGGGTTAATATTTTATTAATTTCAAATCTCCACCTCAAACGGTGTCTGAGAAAAACGGCTGTGACAGATGTGTTGACAGAAACATGCGTGATTTTGGAAGGATTCCGTGTTTCCTTTTGAGGTACGGAACTCTAAAAAGGAAAATGTTTATCAGAGAAGATTACATTTGATCAAATGAAAGTAAATATTTGATAACGTATCTAAAGAATATGTATCCCTCTCATGTAAGTAAATCCACAGTCACAGATAATGAATAATAATGGGCAGCATTATTTCACTCGTCATCACAGATTATCAGTTGTCAGATAACCTTAATTTATTAATATACTATTATAAATATGATAGATTTGCAGTGATCTGAATAATCATATTTATAATAGTAAATACTATTATAAATATGATAGATTTGCAATGATCACAACTTATCCTGTTCTATATGTTAATGCTACCTAGAATAATTTTCCACCATAGCTGCAAGGGGTGTGGGTAGTTAAATTTAGCTGACAGTGACAACTAACGTTTCAAATATTGTATGTCACATAAAATCATAGAACTAATCTGAGTTCGAAAATGTTGTTTATAATTTATTTCTTTTTTCAATGACTTTTGAGTACTTGGAAGTAAAATTATTAAGTGATAAAATCGGTACCTAAAAGAACAATCGCTCGAATGTTAATCACAATGCAAAAAACGAACATTTTTTAGAGCAAATTAAAATTGAAGATCTAACTTTTGCCACAACATATATAAGACACGTCCATACCTCAAAAGGAAAAACGGAATCCTTATAAGATCATTTACGTGTGTACATCCATCCACAACTGCTGTTTTTCTCAAAATCCGCTTGAAATTCGGGAGGAGGGGAGGAACAAAATTATATATCTAGTGTATGATATAGTTTAAAAGGATTAGTTTCAAATTTTTCGATCTCAAATTTTTTTTAAACCGCTACAATTAACATTTTTTTACAATTATATAAAACAACTTTTTATCAATATCGAAATTATCTTCAAGAAAAATTCCTGTTACACAAAGACAGACACCGAACTTTTCTATAAGTACTTTGTTTTCCCAATTCTTTTATGGAACTCTAAAGAATTATTTTTTCTTCGAAAGCGCGAAAAAATGTTTTTTTTTATTAAAAGTTCATTCTTTAAAATTACTGAATCTAAGTTAAGTAACTACTTAAAATGAACGTTTTTAATATTGTATCTAGAAACACATTTTATGATGTTAACTTATTTAAGTATTACTATCTCTTCCGTATACTCTTTATTTATTTATTGGAAAATAAACCCAATAAAAGAGCAAACCAAAAAATTTTACAATATCTAAATGAATAAATCGCACTTACATTCAACTAAATGTTAATATTAACCTATACCCTTTAACTAAGTCACTAAACAAAGTTGTTTTTGTAAATGTATAAAAAAACATAAAATAAAAATATAATTAATTTCAGTAAGTATATAATTTTGAGACAGTTAAAATAATTTTTCACCCATTGTCGAATTAAGGTCCCCACCATGTCTTGGACTTCCTTTCTCTCCTTCGCGATCCTAGTCCATGTGGGGCCTGCGAAACGTACAATATCGTCACTCCAGCGACGATGGGGACGACCGCGGATACGAGGTTCACCGCGCGACCACCATTGCAGTAAACATTCACTCGAACATCCAACTGTAGCGCGTGTCACATGATCCGCCCAGCACCACTTTAATCTACAGGCTACTTCTATCACATTCGTTAAATCCTTACTCGTCTCGTCTCTTAAGTCGCTATATAGTCTTTAATAATATGAAAAATGTCCTATTTTTACATTCTAGTACGAAATTCGCTATAATTGTTGACTGTTCTTCAATATCTTAAAATTTAAGATTTTTTAAGCTTTATTTACAACAATATTTCCCACAGTCGCCTATTCTTAAGACTTATAATTATTTTCCTTCTAAATCGAGTAAAAAATAACTTTCTGCTGCTCTTGGCACTTTTAATATATTACCCTTCGTTTATTATTATATTATAATGTTATCTACTAAATGGTGTTAGCCTCCCTTTAAATGAAAACACCAGACAACTGATTGTCTAAAACGATTTTAACTATTCAATCCCTTTTAAGCCAAATACATATTTATGCCTTTGGCTTGAAAGGGATTGAATAATACATATTTATGCCTTTCAAGCCAAATATATATTTTGTTATGGAACATTTTTAATCACATTTATTTGACGAGAAAAAATTTTACAGTAGAACTTTTCATAGATATTTTAACGAAAATTAGATCTTCTGGGTGTCCGTATAACTTTGGAAATTTGGTAAGTTTTGATGATTCAACTCCATGCTGAAATAAACGAAACGTTCAAAAAATGCTATAATGCGAGAATATTTCTAGGTACCTACTTAAACAAATTGAGAATGGGTGAAAGCGAAGAAAGTCCTGTCCAGTCTTGTTTATACTAAACGATTAGTGCACGGTCGCTGTACAAAACTTCACGGTCATTGTTTGACATGGCCATATATTTTGATATTGCTTCAACAACACACAGTCACTGTTTGCTATGCTCATAAACTTTAATATTGCCTCAACAACACACTGTCACTGTTTGATACGTTCAAAAATTTTAATATTGCTTCAACAATACACGGTCACTGTTTAACGCGCTGATAAATAATGATTTTGCTTCACTTTCATCAAATAATAACTAAAACAAATCCACATAAGTAAAATTTAAGAGTGTTACTACTAAATACTGTACTGTGCTGTAAAGTGTATTATTAACTACTTAAAAAATAACGTGCAGTTTTTTCTCATTGTGAATAAGAATGTAGGCAAACGTTTGTTAGTAGACTGAAATTTTTCTTTGTATTAAATCTGCAGGTAATTCGGTCCGATCAAGTTGCAATAGTAGGTGAGAAACTTGTATAACATCGCCTTTTTTGCTTTTGGTCTAGAAAAAATTATATCCATTGTTACCAGAAGATAAACTAAATATTTAATTTTTCACAAAAATTATTACAAGTAATCGCTTTAAATTATAAATTATAAAAAATTCAATGTTTTATGATAAAATTACTTTGTATTGAATTTATCACATAAAATAAAATTACTCCTAGAAAAACAAAACTTTAAAAATGAAGGAAACACCTTTTCAAAATTAAATAACTCTAATAAAATTAAGCTGCGAATCACAGGTGTGATTATTCACATTATTTTGAATAAAGAAAAAAACAACAATTAGTTTATTTCCAAAATTATTTTTTGAAATATTTAATTATTTTTTTTTATCCTCATTGTTTACAATAATGGGCCCAGTAATGTAAGACATCTTTTGTAAGGACAAATAGACTTTGTATGTGATTACGCTGATCATAATAGATACAACTTATAAAGCGATAAGTAAAAAGACGCAATGAGTACTGAAGTGCATAGAACAAATCAATGAATATAAAAACTAACCTGAAGGTGTTATGTGAACATTTGGTTTATAAAAAAATTTATAGCGTTTACTCCGTGGGCCACACTTAAGAAGAAAAATTTCTTCGATAGTTTTATTTAACTTAATTAAAATTAATTAAGACTTGCAAATTGCAAATTAACATCTGTAAAAAATGCAAATTGAATAGTTACACAGATTTAAAATTTGCAATTGTCATAGTTAATTAGTAAAACATTTAGATTAAGTACGAGCAGTTATACAGATATAAAAGTTGCAGATTAAATTATTGCACATAAAAGTTGCAAATGTGCAATTGTTAATATATTAGATGTAATAGAATCAGTTATACTCAATTATAATGGTCACGTTTTTACATTATCGTTATTGGAATACTGTCTCTACAGTTGCATTGTTGGCTTTTTAAAGTAAAGAGTTATAATGTAATAAAAGACCATAGTTTTATTATTACCGACAGTTATTTATACTATTTGTTAGTCATATATATTTTATTTCTACATAGAATTTAAAAAAATTCACAAATCGCAATTTGCCTTTAAATTATTGTATTCAAAACGAATGTTTTTTTCTCCGTTGTTGGTTTGTTTGAAAATATTTGTATAAATTTATAGATGCTAGGATAACGTGATATACGAATGAAATGCATCTGTTATGAACATTGGAATAAATTAAAAGCACGCCTCTTCCAATTTAATTTGTTTATTTAGAAATAACATAGATTTTTTACACTCTTCCAAACTCATTTGAATAGATAACTGTACACGCGAGTTTTCATCAAACTTAGTGATAAGCGACCATAGAATAGAAACACTAAGAGAAATTTGACTTGATTAAATGCCCTTTTCCCCAGACTTCACTACTCTGTGTCATGACCGTGCTCCCATTCTCGCGGTTCACCAACCGTCTCATATCTGAAGCGAGCGCACCATCTGGAAACAGATGATTTCGAAAGTTTGTGCATCCCAATTGCTCTAATATATTACGTTCTATTTCCGTGTATAATTTATGTTCCTCTACGTTCAAATGATCGGTGATACAACAAGATCAATGCATAAGGGTGGATTTTACGTACCAACCACAATGGCATCATATGGAATACAATAATAATTATCTTTTTGTGATTTTATGTAGTAATGTTGTGAACGTATGCAATGAGATGCGGAGCATTGATCATCGTGAACGGATAGCACCCTTAAATTATTTTTCTTAATATTCGACCTTATCTTTATTTTTTTAGCATCTTACGGCCTAATGACGATACTGACTGTATATTACCGGACCACAGATTGAACCTTGATGTTTATAAAATACTCATTTGTAATAGATATAGATCACAATAATTTAATTGAATTGGTGTTGTAGACGGTGTTGTAAATTATGTTTACGATCACCTAAATCTATTAATAAATACATACAGAACAAATACGTAATTCCTGAATGAAATATTAAGTCAAATTCAATAATGAATTATATATAAAAATGCCGTAGCCATCGTGTACATGATAAATGGAAATTAATTCGCGATTGATTAAGAAATATTTTGCACTCGTTACGCATGGAATAAAAAGAATATACTCCATATAGGTTATTCTCGTATGCAGATAATAAAAATGACAAAAATATTTCGATTAAAAAAAAATTTATGTGGGGAAATTAAAATTTCTTTTTGGGATATGTAAATGCCAAGCACGGGGACATACGGCATTGCGGTACTTCTCGTATTGTAGCATGAGACGCGACGAATACGCATTTGTTATATATTTTACATATACTTATCTATATTCTACACATCCGTAGCGTTGTAATGTTTCAATGGTGTAATCTTAATTATACCTGCTGATTTGATCAGCTTAAAGTATTTTTAAAAAATATTAAAAAGCTCTTGTAGCCAAATATTGAATATATTTGGCGTTAATTTTGTAGAAATTCATTATTCACAATTAAATGAAACTACGTGATGTAGTATTATTTCTACTATCTTTAAGATTCTAAAGAGATCTAAAGATTCACGCTTTGCTAATATCCCACCTGAAAATGTTGTAATACAACGAAACCTAGGTCGTGGTAAAGAAATTAAAGATAGTAGAAATAATACTACATCACGTAGTTTCATTTAATTGTGAGCTCTTGTAGCGTTAAAAAATAAAGCGGTTATGACGCCTTGCCTGATTTTGTTATTCAGGTTTGCGAAGATAATTTCAGTTAGCCGTATCTTTCCCTATAAACTTATCATTAGGAAAATTGATTTAAATAATTCGATAAAAGACAAAGCTAGTTTTTTTTATAAACAAGTTGTCATTATTTATCAGTCGAAAAGCCCTTTCGTTTTGAGCTTCACAAAATGGTTTATAGGCAAATAATTAAAACTAGATGACCAGTTATATAAGGCAATTTTTTATTACTTGGAGGTATTCAGTCATACTAACTAAACTATATTTTTAATTCATTTAAAAAAACTTCTCACTAAAAAATTCTGTTTCTATCTGACTGATAAAGTCTAATATAAAATTTAAGACATACAATTTTATAGCTATCAAATTGATATTTCATACGGCTGAGAATATGTCACAATTAATATCTAGAGTTACTTCTTTTTATTTATGATACATTTATCAAAAGGGCCGCTTAATTCGACGATAAACTTAAACTATAGTGTCGTGCGTTCCCAGTTATCGAGTGCTACGATATCCGGGAACGTAGCCAACTATCGGGAGTTGCTTAAATTGAGTGAAGCTAAGTATGAGAATTGCTATTTAACTTAAATAAATGACCAATTGTGAGTTGTGGTTATGCTCGTTGTATTTTTACGCACTATGCACTGCGTTTCTCAGTAATTAAATCTGAAAGAATTCATTGAACAAAATAATATCTCATCAAAATATATTATAACACAAAATGATTTACTCTTTTGGCGACTAACCTACCAATAACTTCAAGAAAATTTTGCACAATTATAATCGAATTGATTCTTCAATAAAAAACTCTAGCATTAACAACATTTTGTAAATTTATTTATGTTCGAAATGATGTTGTACCCAAAAGACGAACCTAAGTATTTGTATTTTTATTATTTTATACTTTTCAGTACACTTCCACGCAGTTATTATTTCAATTCGCTAAAGTTTTTTGTTAAGAAATTTTATTACTTGAATTTAATATTTTAGTATAATTTAATGACAATGATAACAAATATTAATTAAAGAAAATTTGTCATAACAATGTCAATTATGATGATTTAATTGGCACTGACTAGCTACGTGCTACGTGGAATCATAGACTGAGGTATATGATTTCACGCTGTCGATAACTGATTCGGCAAGTCCTCGCCATATATAAAATGAGTTTATTGATTATCTAATTTGGGGACAAAAACAGAATAAAGAGAATAATTTCTGAAAAATGACAAAACGCAAAATTCTATAACAAACCGAACCCGATTTTCAACAAAACGGCACAACTTTTCTACTACCTGAAACTACGAAACCCACTAGTAATTTCTAGTATATTCTCGTATTTTCTGTTTATCTACCACTGAGCTAAAATCTTAACACTTTCTCAAATATTCGAGTCCTGTTATTTGTTGCCAAGAATTTCGCTTAGAAGATATATTTAGTTGTAAAATTACTTATTTTAGTGCAAACTATAAGCAAAAACAGGATATGATAGAAAAAATTATAACAATATAATATATTTATAGCGAATAAAAATATATTCAAATAAACGAGAAGATAAAACATATTTTCAGAGTTTATCAAATGAAATGGCTTCTATTCCTGTATAATTTCAAATTTATCTGGATTTGTCCATGAAATGACCGAGCTAATTGGAATGCGGTCGGTATATTGTCAGTACTAAAGAGTATTATATGTGAATGTAAATTATTCGTAACAAAAGACTGTAGAAAATACAATTAGGTACAACCGCAAGCTGATAGAAAGTACGCTAGAAAATACAAGATCCTGTATCTTGTATATAAAGATTTCATTCACATTCAACTGGAGTAACAATTACTATAGCCTAGTAGCCGAATGATAGAAAAAAATTACCATTTTTTAATTGCACAGCGCTCGAAATATTTCTGGCCTGAGAGATAATTGTCCGGGTCCACATTATAACTTAACCCGTCGAACTCGCGCATTTGTTGTAAACAACCCTTGCGCTTGCGCTGTTCAAATGTATGTATTTCCCTTGAAATTAGGTAAACATCTGAAATATTATATTTAATTAGAAAGAGAACAGATCTAATTATAATAGATTTGTCTGTATCCTACGGTTATTTTGCCGTCATGGTTTTTTCCCTAGTGAGTTGGATATCGCCAAGTTTTTGCTTCACTAAAAACATAACGATTATATAAATGTATGTTGGGATAAACGATTTTTGAAGTTATACTTCTTGAAGCGCGTTATGAAAAAATGATGAGAGTGAAATTTTAAGATTCGTCACACAAAAGTTACAGAATGAAGTTGCAGGGATTGCAGTCTCGAATCAAAAGCTATTGGCATCATCGTCGCCTCTGTTCACTGTTTTCATATTCATAGTATTTATCCACATGTTTCTAGTGTTTTAGTTTCATATAAGTGCGATTTATATATGTGCTGATAAATTATATTTTCGTATCGGTTTACGTTTAATTATTATTTACACTTTTATAGAGTAATAACTAAAATTTCATAAAGACTTTTGATGTGAAATATTTATAGGCGCAGGTATAAACCGGATCGTTGGCGTGGCGACGCTTGCCGTGGCGACGGGTCGCCACGCTATACTAAGGTATATATATATATATATATATATATATATATATAGTCTATATGTAGTAGGGTGTAGGGTATGGCGACGTGTCGCTATGCGCAACCGATTACGCGACCCCCTCCTCACTCAGTTCGACGCTGTTGTTTACTACGGTACACATAACCTGTGCTTTACTTGAAAAAAAAATTTCTTTATTTTATTTTTAACAATAAAATATGTCTGACAGTGATAATTTAGAAAGTGAAAGTGAACAACTTCCTGCAAAGAAAGCAAAATCACACTATGACACACTATTGTAGTATACGTTTCACCTAATAACAAAATGGATGATATAATTTCATTATTACATTAGAGATTATTTCCTTGTAGTCAGATAGGTTTAATAATTTTTAAAACGAATAAAGATAAACTACCATTGATTTTAGCTGGACATTTTATTGTAAATTTTGCAAAAGCTGAATCAATGCCATTAATGACGTTCCTTCAAAAAGAATTTCAATTGCAAATTAACAATAGTCCAAAGAAACCTACTACCAAATATGGAACAACAATAGATGCTGTATTTGTGAGATATCTTGATAATGTTATATTCAATACTTTTTTAACGTACTTCAGTTATCATCGACCAATTGTCACAGCAATATCTGCCGTCAGAGGAAACATCGAATGTAACTATTACTGAAGTCACAGATGAAAATAATTAAGTTGTGGCAACTTGAAATTAATATCGAATTTTTGTATTAATTGTAAATAAATGTTTATTAAATAAAGTCACCATTTTCTGTAAGAAATTCGTAATACTTTATTTTTTCATTATGCTATATTTAGTTCCTGTAATAATCTTGCTTTTATACATATGTACTTGTACGAACACGATGTTTCACATCTGCCAGGCGTCCCGTGACGGCTCACTTTTTTTCTTTATTAGCTTTTTTTTTCTGAAGAAAACGGAGATATTATTTTCATTTGGTTCATTACTTTTTATTTATTTATTTATACTTTTTTATGCTTAATACATATGTTGCAGTTATTGCTACAGGAGTAATTTCTTCCAGTCAACCATAACAATTGATATTGAAATTTAGTTGGTAGACTATAAGAAATTTTAAAATGACCATTATTTATAGTATATTGGAGAGAAAAAAAATACAAAAGTAGTAATACAAAATATTAACATGATTTGGGATGGGAAAGACAGGAAAGGACAACGGCATAAAGGATAAGGTTTCAAGAGAGGCAGGACTTTTTCACTCGATCTTTGAAAATATTTAGGGACGTGATTTTCCTGGTGTCAGGATAAAGGAGAATCCAAATTTTTGCTGCTTGGCGAGTGAAAAATTGTTCATAAGAGGTAGCAGTATGTTTAGGAATAAGTAGGGGGAGTGAACTTTTGGATCGTAGCCCGAGGCTATGAGCAGACAAATCTTTAAATTTTCCAGTAAGATAATTTGTGCTCTAAGGATTTTTTAATATATTAAAAAGAAGTGTAAGTATGTTAAGTTGGCGTCGGACAGATCTTCAGCCATTTGAGAAGCGCCTGTATTCAGAAATATGATCGTATTTTCTGAGGCCGAAAATGTACCAGATGCTATTTGCTGATGTAAATTTTGAAAACGTTCCAACTTGTACAAATATTCTTCATTAAGATCAGGATAGCACACATCTAAATAATCAATTCATGGTAACTCACTCCTAGTGTTACTTGTTACTTTACTCCTAGGTAGATTTTCGTTTTAATCGGTAGAAAATTTTGAAGGTGTTTCAAAGAGTGCATCCTATTGAAAAATTTAAAAACAAAAGTTTTTGCATAATTCAAAATACCACAATGGCAATCCGCATAATAAAAAAAAACAGTTTATTTTCTCAATTGATTAGTTGATGTCGACGAAAAGTTTGCAAGGCATAAATAATGTTGATTTCAAAAATATTCTTTGCGAATATTTTGTATTTTTGTGTACGTTGTACTTTACGAATATTCTGTACTTTAGTCGGTTTTAATTGAAATAATTAACAAATAGACTATATAATTGTTAAATTATATGGTTTATTAAAAGCGTCACTGATAACTAGATATGCTTTTAATGTAAAATTACCAATGTTAATACATACTCCGTGTTATTATATATTAGTTTCAGTCTAATGATAACTTTAGTTGATTATAGGATTAAATTTAGAAATACTGAACAAATTTCAGTCGATTTCAAGATAAACGTCAAGACCAGAATATAAATATTGGCATCTTTTATCTACCGGAAATTAAAAAAAAATTAAACCTAAAACCAGATTGTTAATTCATTTTCCAGCATATAATTAATTGAGATCAAATAGTAAAAAGATGTTTAAGTTTGCGAGAAGGTCATATTTTTTTATTTATTTTCCCTTTGAGTTATCAATGTCCAAAAAGTCTTTCAAATATTTCCTGTGCCAAGTACAATTACAAGGTTAACTCTAAAATAATGACTAATTGAAGATAAAGAAGAACAAACGCGGGGTTTGGAGTAAAGCCAGACAGAAATGTCATTAAAATGTCATTCAGTAACCTTTTAAATCTTAATGTAAAATAAATTAATAAGACTACAGCAGAGTTTTTTATGACTGTTATAAAATAACAGTGAATCAGCAATAGGTGGCAAGCAAAAAATTCAATACCTTGCCTTTACCTTTCAAAGTAATTTTCAAATTATGACTAAAAATACGGGTATATTCTATAAAGCAATGTAATTATTTTCCTGTTTCAATCTAATTGGTTTTCTTTAGTTTTTTAGGGTACGAATTCAAAATTTTCAATGGCATAATCCAAGGCGAAAACGGATTTTCAAGCTTGGAAAAATTTATTGTTTTGTACGTTTTGCTGAGCGCACTCAAATAAAGTCGATAGTCCATCTTATACTCGTTTCGGATTTTATAAGCCTTTGAACATACGCGATGTATATAACAATGTATCACCAACAAAAGGACGATCCTAACATTATTTGTGTAACTGAATAATGAAAACCATTCGAATTATTACAAATTATTGTGGCGTCTTTGAACCTCAAGGACTAGCTTTTCTTAATTTATTTTTTAAAAGAATCTATGTGGATTAAATTTGATAAACATACAATATAAGAAAAAAGGACTGAATATATATTAGAAAAAAAAATGTTTTAATTACGCTTAATATTGGGTTCAATAGACGGCTCTAAGCGTAATACACAATTTAACGCATTATAGAAGTCGATTCGTAAATTAATAGTTCAAACAAAAATAGTTGCAGGCAACAAATAGTATAGCATATCGTATGAATATTTCATTTCATTCTGATACACATTTACTTTAATTAAGACTAAGAGTGGAGCCTGAACTTAGCCCCGGGATTCATCCAGCACGTACGTATTTATAAGCGTACGCGTGTGAAGTAAACTCTTCATAAGCCGCAATCCTCAGTGGAGTATTCTGACCTAATCCCCTTGTCTACTCTCTTCATACATTATCAAACTTATAATAGTTATAACTGCACATATAACTAGTTATGTTGTGAATAGTTTAAATTAATTTATTTATAATTATTATGATAACCATTGTAGAATTTATAACAACCCTTATTGCTTTTTATTACCAAGCTGGACAGATTTTCAGAAAATGAAAATTCGTGAACTTTTACAAAGTAAGATTTATTTAAATATAATTTTAGACTATTTGGTGTTGCATCTCAATGACTATTATTGGGCATGATATTTATGTTAAGAATATTTATGGAGTAGAAATGATATTTATAATATTATCACACATTTAAAAACTTCATCGGGAAAGAATGAGTAAATATGGTATGAAAATACATATTTTAATAATGGTTCAAACATTTTAACGGTCATCATATTTCAATTTTATTTCAAAAAAGGTCTATAAAATGCTAACTTTTACCATAAGGCCACTCACACAAATTCGCATAATTCCAATATTTCAGTTTAGTTTCCATCAATTCCAGAAAATTCACCGTTTCGTAGGGAAAATTCATTTTGTCTATGACAAACAGACGACTAAACTATCACAAATATTTCATAGCTGAAATTCCGCTAAAACGTGTTCATTCATAGGAACTAACAGATAACAGATGGACAGTAATTCTACAGACGTTTGTTTTGACGTGTTCACTATGGATAGCGATTACTTTTGACTAAAAAATGTTCAGAACACAGAGTACAGGGAATTTGACTACATTTATACATAAGTCTACTAACTTATTAACCAAAACGTTGTGAAATATAATATATTTTATTAATTTCCTCTCGAAATGTTTGAGAAATAGTGTACTTGCTTCTTTTATTTTAAAACATCGATCTTAAAGATTAAACTTTGAAACAAAAATAATATTTTTTATGGTCTGTAATTTAATAGATTAAGAGCCATGTTGTCGAATAGCTATTGTTATACTTCATACGTCCATATTGTTTCTAATTGCAGTTGTGTACAGAAAAACTGTTACGTAGAATAGAATTCGGGTTGCAATTGTTTTGTTTACAGAAAAACTGTTACGTAGAATAGAATTCGAGTTGCAATTAGGAATATACAAAAGTATTAGAATTAATAGTATATAGCATGTATATTTACCTATGTAGACATGATTATTATTATTTTTTGTCGTGTAAATATATTTCTAAGTATATTTTTCACAGACGTCATTAAAACCGACAAAAATATTATTTCTCATACACGATAAGAAATATTTAACTTATTTGTCGTTGCAAGCACAAAATTAAATCTTTTCTACATTTCTATTCCATTTATTGTAGGAAGGGAAGGGAGGACTGTTACTATATTTTAACATATTTACTGGAATAATGATCTCAAATTAACATTTAAAAATTTGAAAAAAAAAATCCCATTCTATTTAAAACGTTTCTACCAAATCGTGTCGCGGGCAATACGTTAATAATGCGATATATTAAAAATATTTTTCCTCAATACTTTACATGTTCTCCAGTGCAAATTTGTTGCATTTAAATTAAACTACAGATTTAGATTGTCATTTTACACAATCTGCAATATAAAATAGTTTTGGGCGATATGGAAACACTACACTCTATATGTTCTACACTCAATAACTCGTGAAATATCACAGTAAAAAGTATAATTACTCAAAACAAATATCACTCGCCGGGAATTAAAAACTTCTCTCGTCTTTCTCTGGTAATGATAGAAACAATCATACCCTATGATAAGAGTTAAAAAATAAATTAAACAGCCAATATAACTGTTAGTTTATTTCCACTTGTATTAATATTAACTGTTATGCATATTACGATTCCCTTCATTAAACACTCTATAAATATAATTGATTTAGATTATTGAAGTGAATATTTAAGTTGCTAATGAACTATATATCTCAGTTCTAATCCATTTGACGGCCTTTGATAATAATGGTAATAGAGTTTGTAAACGACAATTCTTGATAAACTCGATACTATTAAAGCATACGCACATTGGAAAATTGTTGCTAGCCAACTAGTTTAGTCTTTATTAAACAATGGCACAAAATAATATGGAAGAACGCACTTTAGAGGGCACGTCCGCAACCTGACAGTTCTGCCCTTTACGAGTCTCGGGTTGCCTACTGACTGTCGACCTGCCGCCGGCTGTCGCCGAATGTTCGCTGTTAATACCGACACAATGTTTTGCTCATGTACTGTTTGCTAATGTGAATTTCGTTAACAAAAATTATTACTCAATAGACGATGCAAGCATGCAAGCAGATTGTTACTAACCGTCTCGCTTGCGTTGGATTATCTTTTAAATTAACAATCACTGTGCTACAATTGTGATAACAATTACATTGTTTACATCACGTTAAACACATAAACTCATCCGATTGTTGTATTAACAAGAAGTTTACGACTACGCAGGCAGTACGCGGAGGCTTGGCGCGCAGGCGGCGTACGTCACGAAAGAGGCGCCGAATCGAGTTTATTGCGAACCGTATTGTCGGCTCGGAGAATAGGTAATGTAACGTAAACACAACACGTGTCTGAGCGCCATAAACAAAGGGAGTCGGTGAGGGTGGGCGGATTAGTATAATTTAGAAGTTTGCTCCCCGAGCGAGCTACGACCTGCACCCGCGCGATCCGACTACCAGTCAGTTCTCGTAGAGGAGACAATAGACTGTAAGACAAATGATTATGAACTTATTCGTCTTGTGAGATGTTGCCTTTGAACCAAAAACTACATATAAACTATCTATAGTATGAAACGTAGCAACATGGTTACGATTGTCGTAATTACACACAATTTTTCGAAATCGAAATATTCTTTCAAAACTGATAATTGTCGTAATGGATATATTTATTTGACTCTATATATAAACGAAATATTTGGGTAGAATCAATTTAAACTAAAGTTTTTTTAACTCTGTTATTTTAGGTATTTATTTTAGATATATAGGAAAAATAACTTTATTATTTTAGGTCTCATTTATAAATTCTGAAGTTTCTTCTTCCAACTTAAACCGCCAAACCCCGAAGAAAGAAGAAGGGTTAAAATCAGTTTCTTGCGGATTTATTTTTATTTTAGGAAAAAAATGGTACAGTATAACCGTAAAAGTTACAAAATTATCTAAAAGGAAATGGTACATGTATTTTTCACAGATTAATATTTATTCAAGTAATGACCTAAAACTGGAAAAATGTACAGCTTCCAAATGGTATATTAAATTATAGATAAAATCTGATTCACAAATCATAATTAATATTTTTGTAGTCATGTTCAAATTAATAGTAGTCGCGAAGAATTTGAGAAGGTAAAGTAAGTACATTACTTTCCTTTAGATAACATCGTTTTGGGTTACAAATTTTTTCCGTAAAATTGAAGAAAAATTAAGAAATGAAAAAAAACTGACTTTGCATCTATTTTTTTCGTATTGGAGGAGAATGAATTCGGAATTGGTTAATGATATTTGAAATAACTATTTTATGAAAAAAAACTTTAAATCTAGAATAGTAAGAACAGTGAGTATAAATGTTGCCAATGAAATTCCCTTGAATAGATTTTTTGGTAAGCCCTTTGTACAGAAACTAATATCCCAATTTTATCACCAAGAACCTCAGATTGTCATTTTCTGAATATAGTTCTCGAGATTTTCTTAAGAATCAACCTGTGTAAGCAAACGACCATGTATATTTTATGAATTTACTATCGTATTGGCTACAAGATAGTCTTGATGATTTATTTATTATGCGTATATTAATTTCAGTAATATTTAATATGAAACTATACCACAAAGCTTTTATCGCTTTGACAAATCAGGACTATCTTTTATATAGATATTTATGTGGATTAAACGTGATGTTAATTTGTGACAGGCAAACAAAATAAATGTGGTTGAATATAGTCAAATTAGGTTGAAGCCTGAAGATCCAGCCTGAGAATCTGACAGGTTCAAAAAGGAAAATGTTCCAGTACAGGGGGCATGTGTCCAGTATAAGGGACCTTGCCTACTCGTGTTCGAACACTTTCTAGACCATAGGATAACTAGAAATTAAATTAAGTTATTGGATCACTTTATTGGACTTTTACTAAATATAATATATCATTAACAGAATATACCTTTTTGAAGATTCATATGTTAGAGACAAGTATCTTATTGGACGTCAAGGGTAAGAAATCGCATAAAGTATTTAATTAATTAAAGTAGTTTTGAAAATAATTTTATTTTAACATTAGGTGAAATAGATTTTAAACAAATCAAATAAAGAAAATTATATACTTAATAATGAATTTTACCTACAATACTCGTATCTTTTTTATCGTTGGAATACCAAAAATGAATTTTGCACACAAAATATGATATTATTATTTTCCAAAAAAAAATAGGAAGAATAGAAATGTATATACTATGAAACAATATTATCGAACCACAACTTTAGAATACAGAAAATTATCTACTGAAAACGCTTAATACCGAATAAAATACCGTACTCTATCAAAGTTTCTTTTATCCTCAATTTTTGTTTTGATAAGGGATTTTTTTATTTTTTGAAGTTGGTGAATAATATATTATACGTTACATATTAAACGAAACCAATTAATTAAAAATTATAATTTACTTATCGGTAAGCAAGCATATGTCCCTTGGCTGTGTTCTAAGGTTAAAATCGGGCAGAGGCCAAATCGGGTAGAAGCTGTTCATCTACTTATATTTTTATATATTTGTCTGTTCGTTAGAGCAAACGAAAAATCTACTGATGCGATTTAAATGGAGAATAATTCTTTAACGGGAATAATTCTAGGCAAAATATTTATCGCGACTCTATATATCATAAGGGAGAGAATATATCCTAGTTAGCATTCAGGAACAAAAACTGAGTGTACAGATTTAAGAACTAATGAAAGAAGTTGTGGAATATATCATAATTACTCTGTTTTTGTTCGTGTGTCTTAATTATGATATATTTAGTCTTATATTAGGGACTAAATATATGGTTATTAGCACTAATGACTATGTACTGAGTGCGCAGATTTAAAAACTAGTGGAAAAAATTTTCAAATGCATAATAATTATTCGGTTTTTCTTCGTGAGTGATAATTATGATATATTTAACTCATTTTAAGGAATGAATATATCGTAATTAGCACTCACAAACAAGAATCGATTGTATACTCGGTTCTTGTCCGTGAGATTAAGAAATAGTGAAAGAAATTATTGAATATATCATAATTATTCGGTGGTATTTCGTGAGTCTAAGAATGAGATATTCAGTCATATCTTAAAGACTGAATATATCGTTATTATTGGCAATCATTAATTGCTTTATGGGCTTCCATTCTTTGATCACTTTGCATACGCACAACGTGCTAAATAAATTAAAATTATATTACATCGTCCCTAAAACAAATGTGTTTATGGATATTTTCTCCTTTTATTAACCTTTGTTACTATTTAATTTTTGTTTATCATGTTTATAAAGCTAAGTAATATGATAAATTTACATTATTTAGCTGTAGATAATAATCAGATAAAAATGTTAATAAAAACTTTAGGCAAATAATATTAAAAAAAAAAAAATTTCAGAAGTCAGAAGCAGTTAGGTACCAAAAGAAGGAACGTTCTCATACGTACTTACATTCAAACTAGAGGAGAGGATGCATATCGTTTTTCAAAGCCAAATTTAGATCGTAATAAATACTTTAGGAAATTAAAAAAATATATCATTTTTAAAAGGAACGTCTCTGTTTTCTAAAAGCTAACACGAAAGAAACGTTTCCGAAAAGATTGCGCAAAGTTACACAAATGTTGACCCAAATTTTGTTTCAAAACATTTCGAATAAAAATTCACATCTGTTACTCTCGGCCATAAAGAACTTTCCTCCACTATGTGTATAGAATGACGATGTTGAACAGAAGGTTGCTTCCTTTCATCCTTAAAACATTTTCCAAACACTTTTTTCAGCCCATGGCACAATTTCGGTAGCAAACTCTTCTTTGCCGTAATGAAAAACCTAAAATGTCCATGTATTTTAGATAAGAACAAATCCACTACCGTATTCTATTACATTATGTAAAATAATACTAAATCGAATATTTTTTTTCAAACTTTAGAAAAAAAATTACCTATAACACTTTTAGACTGCTGAATGTGGTGAATATGAACCCTTGTCAAACAGTGGTAAAGCGTTTTTCTTAAAATAATATTAATATAAACTGACGTACCGCAATGTGTTACTTAGTCATCCGTCGCGCTGCTGTTTTACTTTTACTGTATACAACATTGTAAGTGGTAAAGGTTTAGTCCAATGGAGTAAAGCATAGCCCAAACCGGTTACCATGGTACCATTGGTAAAATTTTAGTAAACTGTCAGGTTGATCGAGATTGAGAAAACTAAAATTTCAAGGGATTACCAGTTCTAATTATGAGGAAAATATGTTATGTATCTTGTTCTTCTTGTTGTATGTCTTACATACTTTCTTTATCTTTCCTGTAGTAGAGATCCTTAAGTAGTTTTAATCCATCTGTATTGAAATTATTAGATATGTAAGAACTTCATGTATTCCATAATATTGAAATCATAGAATAATTTTAAAAAATCCACGGCCTTTTTTTACTAGAAATACACAGATAGATTTTTTTACAATTCTATCATAGTCACTTCACTAATAACACTTGTATAGTTAATGGAAAAGTGAAATTTCTCGATAAACCGGAAATTAGTTTTCACCTATATAATTAGAATAAGGTTATAAAATATTTATGGAAGGAATAAATTGCAGGGATATTTTTAAGCGACGATTAAAGGTTGTATAAGTGTATGTCTCGAAATCGCAACTAATTTTTAGATTCCATCATTCCATATTTCAAATAAGTAATTTTTTTTGCGTTTGTTTGAAATGTTTAAAAAAATATAAATTTCAACCTGGTTGCTGATGAATATGATTTCTAAAATTATTTTCTGACAGCACTTTTTAACGATATTAACTGCTAAATGTATGCAATAAAACATTTCGGCTCACAGTAGATAACAAATTTTTAAATACACAAAAAATTTTCAACAAAGATCTGACTTTTTCTAAATAGTTTGTTCTAGAAAAAATCTGTTGGAGTGTAAAATTAACAAAGGGTCCTGTCGAAACAATTTACGTAAAATTTTGTGTTTTCCATCATTTAGCGTTTTACACGCACGCGCGCCTTACGACTAAGTATCTGCGCATGATGTTCTTGGAGATGCAGTAATTAATAAAAATTCCGCATGCTTAAAAAATATGTAAACACACAATTGAGATTATACAGTAAACAATAATGAATTGAAGTGGTTGATAACGGTTGGTTTTGGCGATTGTTAATGTCATAAACATATATGACATTAACAACCGCCAAATTATTTAGTAAAATGTTAATTTTTTTTGCTTGAATCCGCAAAATCCATTGCTGTCAATTTTATGCAGTCATTTGTTTACAATCATTAACAAAATTGTTGGCGGATGTTTTTCTACACTTGTAATATCATTCTTAACAAAAGATATACTAACAAAAATACAATAGATATCAACTCTTTGACGGTTAGTTGTTAACTTTATTGAGATATCAACTTTTAAATTTTGAAGTTTTTGTGAGTATGTCGCACAATGGAAGACACATTTATTTCTATCCAAATAAAACTTCGCAGCTTAGATTTAACTCAAGGTTAAATTCGTGGATAAACTAAGCTAGTGCAATGATTTCCAAACAATAGCGGTTTGTATTATTAAAAAAAATTGTCGATAACATATTTCACAGCACAAGTAAGTAAATTATTCATCGTTAAAATAAAATTGGATGAAAAAAGAGATAAACTAAATCTCGGTTACGTTAGTAGATGAATTAAAGAAGTGCTCAGTTTCTAAACTGTGGGAATTTAAAATGTAAAGATAATTATCAAAACTAAACTGTGGGAATATTGAATATATTTGGCGTTAATTTTGTAGAAATTCATTATTCACAATTAAATGAAACTACGTGATGTAGTATTATTTCTACTATATTTAATTTCTTTACCACGACCTAGGTTTCGTTGTATTACAACATCTTCAGGTGGGATATTAGCAAAGATCTTTGCTAATATCCCACCTGAAGATGTTGTAATACAACGAAACTTAGGTCGTGGTAAAGAAATTAAAGATAGTAGAAATAATACTACATCACGTAGTTTCATTTAATTGTAAACTGTGGGAATTTAAAATGTAAAGATAATTATCAAAACTCCATTTTACAACAGAAATACAAAAATTATACCACGAAAAAAAATATACCATGGAAACAAACAAAACTTGACACGAAAATATTAGTTCAAAGTCTACATTAAGTTCATGGATGAACTAAAGTAATTTAACAGTTTTAAAATTACGGGGATTCTAAGTATAGATAAAATCGTAGAAAATGTATCTTACAAGAAAAATTAAAAGAACTTTCAATATGTAATAACTAATTAAGAATTCACAATTAAATGAAACTACGTGATGTAGTATTATTTCTATTTTCTTTAAGTTCTTTACCACGACCTAGGTTTCGTTGTATTAAGTTCGTCGTTATTTCATTCTAATAATCATGAAAGTAATTCCCCTAACTAGAGTAACTGTCTTGCACCATTTTTCTTGCCTATCCACCTGTTAGTATATAACCTGTCCATCTCAATTTCAATTGATTTGTTTTTTTCAGTCATTTGTGTTTTCTTTCCGATATTAAAATTATATATTACCCAATTGATAATATTAAATTATCTAATCACTATCCTATACCAATCATATACCAATGAGAATGCCCCATAACTTACGACATTAAGGTTTTCTAACTGCTAATTTTCGCGATTTTTCTTGAATTTCGGGTTATAGAAAAATTACTTGTGTTCGAATTCCATCACCATATCTAGTGAAATCAAACGAAGCCTACTATAGAACTGAAAGCGCTGATTTAAGAAATATACTGATAAAAGTAAAGCAATTTAATAAATCGTTAGCCGCATAGCAGCTTCATCGTTCTCGTTACAGTACTTTTTTTGTGATTTGTGATGTTTATAAACAAACTAGCTGTATCTCGTGGCTCTGGCTGAAATAGTTAAAATTTAAAGGTATAGATTATTTTAAGACCAAATATTTACTTTACTTCGGTTTATATTTTACTTTGCTTGAAGAAAAAACCTATACACTGTAACTTGTGGACTATTACCAAATACTGTAGATACTAATACGTGCTGCTTCTACAGAAATCGACAACGCACAACACGGGCTCCGCCAGGCGTGCTATCGTCGATTACTATTTTTTGACACATAAAATATTGAGAAGACATGAATGATGTTTGTTTTTACTGGTTTAAATTTATGAAACATGCGCTATAATTACATCGGTATGCGCATTTTATGGTTGTAGAAAAGGCAAGAACAAATCTTTTCTCTACTTTTAGAATAAAAGATGGTAACGACATTATTACTCCAGACTCCAATCATATCTGAGTAGTTATGGGGATATTGAACTGATCTACCATGATTTGACACTAAAAGTGAAAGAGACGCTTGCGAATTCTTAATCGAATAAGGTGAAATATTGAAATTGTCACTTCATGTAGGCATCCCTCATACTTCTAACATATTGGTGTGTAATAAAAATATAAGCTATAGCTGTAATGATACCAACTTGGCTGAAAAACATAAATAGTTCTATATGGAGCGCATTATGTTGGGTATGTTGTGAATTTCATCATCCATTTGGAATACGTTGTATTTTTAAGGATGAATTACGACTTTGTAAATACGGCAGTAAAGTTAATAAAATATTTTGAGTCTTCTTGGCTTTATAATTCAAATAAAAGGAAAGCTGTTGAAATTGCAAATGACATTTTTGCAAAAATGGGTAAGCTAAGAAAATTAAAATATACAAAATGTTACATATTTAACTGCAACATCATTTTTTATTTCTTTTCACCTTAATACGTGTATATATATATATATATATATATATATATATAAATATATATATATGCAACTCTAAAGCCCTGATCATGTGCAACCATTAAAAGTATAAATTACATCACATATAAAAATGAATAAGAATCAATTAGCCAGAAAAAACACACATTAATTCAAATTAAACATAAAACTAATTAGTAAACGTTATCTACCAAGCAACTCCATAATATCATTCCTAAAGCAGTCAGAGGAGTAGAAATAATATTAGGATTTAGCGTCTCTTAAATTTTAGAGAAAAATCGCAAATTTTTTAACTACATATAAAACAAAATTATCATAATAATCTCATAATAAAAACAAAACATAAAGTAAGTAGGCAGTTTGTATCTTCACGTCCAATTTGTAATATTAAAGACTGTATCAATTGAAAACTGTTTTAAACTCTGATATGTGATTAAAAATATTTTAAAATATGACAAGTTCCTTGGGCACATAAGTACTTAGCACCTACACTAACCCCACTATACAATTAGTGATATGATACTCTGGTTTTTTATTTATGTTTTGTTAATAATGGTGATATTTTTTATTAGCTTACAGACCCCCTTATAGACCTTCTTGTAACTAATAACCGTACAAAAATCAATGAGAAAATAATTATCAACTGTGCCTTTGGTTTCACGCCTAATAAAAAAATAACAAACGACAAGGAGATCTGCCTCAAAAAAAAAAGAGAAAATTTTTTATTTATTTGGCAAATTATTTGGCAAATTATTACGAAAATAGCCTTCTATTCTGATAGTTCATCAATAGAGAAAAAAAAGACTAAATCGGTTAAAAATTACGACCAGTGGCATAATCATGCGTCAATAGACGGAAACACATGTCACTTGCAAATTCAGATTGTAAAAAATATTGAAAAAAATTATAAGTTGATTGCTTGTAAAATTATCAGTTACAATTACTTCTGTTGTAACAACTCGAGGCTTATTAATACTGTTTTAAAAAGAAAAAGTTCTGACAGTTAAATTATGAAATTGAAGTATTTCATATAGACGTGCAAAACACGACCAGCAAAAAGAGTACTGTTACACTAAGTTTGACCTAAAAATCTCTCAAACTTTTTAAATAAAACTTCACACTAGTAACAGTCGACCTTAAAGAACTCTGCTATGGATACAATATTGCTGGAAAAGTTGAACAGAAAGTTAGACGGGGGTTCTTTCATTCTTAAAACGTTTTTTAAACGCTTCTTTCAGAGTTTTGCCAGTAAACTCGCCTTTACCGAACTAAAGAAATTAAAATGTCCATTTTTCAGAGCTAATTTCAATTCTAAGATTAACAACAATTCCAATGGAGCATTGGGAAGTTGCTGAGCTTTATTACTGACGCGTATTACGAGAAGTTATTTAGTTATGTGTCAAGTTACAGTTTAATTATTACTGTATAAAATATTGCAAGTGGTAAATGTTTCGTGTAATTGGGGAAAGTATTTCCAACATCTGTTGCCATTGCACTATCGTTTAAATTGTAATGAACTATCAGATTGATCGTGAGTGGGAAAATTCTATTTTCAACCCGACTATCAGTTTCAATTATAAGGAAGAAATGTTAAATGAAATATGCTACTTTTATTTCTTTTATCGTTCTAGTACTTGTAATCGATTAGAAACAAATAGTTGCAATCCATCTACATTGAATTTATCAGACACGTAGAAGCTTCCGTAATATTGATCACCGGAATCATAGAAGAAGCAAAATCGCGACGTGTACTTTATGCCAAACACCTGACCAATAATGCTTATTTTATGCGTAACGTAGAGGGAAATATTGTAATATTATAATGCTTAATCAGGAAATTAGTCCCTAAATAATTGGAATAAAGTAATAGGTGTTTACAAACTAGGATCATGAGTATACATATACGATAATGCTTCTAAATCGCTGTCGCCTACCGCGAACTTTATAGACATATTTTAAATAAGTGAAATTTGATCTGATCCCTTCATAACTTCATAACATGATTCAAGATAAACCCTGATTACTGATGAATATGATTTCAAAATTGATTTTCTGATAAAACTTTTCTAACGATATTGCCTGCCAAAATATAACGAAAATATTTCAGCTCAAAGAAAAAAAGAGACTTTTGAGTACCCAACAATTTTCCAACAAAAAAACTAACTTTTGCTCAATATTTTGTCGTTGGAGAAATTTTCTTCAGTACAAAAGTTGATAAAAGCTCCTGTATTAACGATTACGTAAAATTGTGAGTTTTCCATCATATAGCACTTTACACAAGTGCGCCTTAAAACGAAGTATTCGCATATGATATTCTCGGAGATGTGTAATATGTAAAAACTTCAGACACAGAAGGAATGTGTAAGCTACCTATTCAAATTATATTGCAAATAATGATGAAATTAAATATATACGTAAGTGTTACTATCGCCAATTTTTTCTAGTAAATAGTTAATTTTTTTGCTTGAAACCACAAAATCAGTTCCTTTTTTTCAATTATAAGCTGCCTTTTGTTGACAATCACCAAAGAATTGCTGGATGATATTTTTCCATAATCTTAATATCATTTTCCAAAAAATAAACATTAACAAAATTCTAGTAAATATCTCGTCTTCCAAAACCATCGCGATTTCTGGTCAGTAAAACTGCAACTTCATTAAACGTATTAGAGAGAAGTTAAGACGTCATGTCTTCCATAAGAATGCTGGCAGAAACTGTTTATCAAATAATAAATCATAGACATTAATTATAGAAGCAATATAGAAATTACAAATTTAGTTACCTATTTTGGTATGGTTTTGATCTGAATGTTAACTTTCATAAAGCTCCAGACACATCAGTTCAGCGTGACATATATTCAAGACAATATTGTTACAGCAATAAAAATAAAAGTCTAGTTGCAACAAGATTTCTCATAACAGAATCCTCACACATGAAAACGTTCATTCGTGACTCGGTCATTGAATGACCGAATGCTTACTCTTGTCGATGGAACTGACCACCATGTATGTTGTTTTATAGTGAAAAGATAAAATAAATCAGTTTACGTGTCCATTGTACTGTATAGATAATTTAAATAAGCTCTTTGTGCTTACCACAGGACTGTCGTAAAGTTCAGTACTACATATGTATGATGTTCATTAATTGGGTTTTGCTTTGACAGAAATAAATTCGATCACGATAACATAGAAGCTTGGAAAGCAAACATGAAATTAATTATGTCGACTGTCACAGTTTTATAATTTTATTTCCGCACGTTTTTTTAAAATTAATTATATGATGCGTATAAACTATGGATTCATATAAAATTTAAATTTTTACTTTTATTCAATATTTTGATAGAAACCAAACAAATGTTTAAGTGGTCTTTCAAATTTCTTTCATTTGTATATGAGGCATGGATGGATGGAACGCTAACTAAAAATAAAAGTTTGAAAGCCGGATTTTTATTTCGAATATTAAAGAAAAGCACAAAACTAAATTATAAATAATGTTATTTGTCAAAGTTTTAAACATATTTTTTATACATTTTATTAATTTATACAACATATTTTATATTTTCAAATTTTGAAAACCAAAGCTTTCAATTCGATATACATATTGATCGCCTTTTCGAATTTTGATTTTGTTTTTCTCTTAATAAAATAGAGACTTTCAATAAATACGTACATACATAGATTATGATTCCATCTACCGAAAGACTTCGGGAAGATTAAGGCGATTGTAAGGATACCTAATTCTTTTAAATCGGATTATCCTTTCAGTCTAGAAAATACTCAACACATCCAATGCAACAAAACACACCCCAATACGTATGTACATTCATACAGACATTATATAAATAAACACAGTGCCCTTCCTACCGTGCCACGGTTGACTTATAATGCCTTTTTCTCTTATGCATACTTCTACTTACGCAAGGTAAACAATATTGTTGAGTTGATATGAGCCGTCATTCTTATTAATATAAATTACCTCTGCTGACCTCGGTTATAATCTTATATTTTTTTCTGTACTTTAAGACTCTAAATTACATTCTTTTAAATATTCTTAAATCTGATATTCCATAATCCCGTGGTTTTCCGTTGCATCGCACTATGATGATCACATTTATTTGCGATTGAAATAATACTTGGTACAAAAAAAAACAGGTTAGTTCATGAATGAACTAAACTAGTGCAATAGTTTCAAAAAGTGGCGATAAGAGGTATAAACAAATTAATCGAAAGTGCATTTGTTTATGTTAGTTACGGAAAAGTTTCACCATAACGCGCAAATTAACTAGCGACGGGAATGCAGTAAGGGACGGGGGGGGGATGGCAAGACGAGGTAGCGGGTAAGACGGGGTACCCGCCTCCAATTGGAAACCAATTGACCAATCACGATAGTTTTTGCACACGATGCAGCGCCACCATGACAGTTATTAGTTAGCAAAAACATTGGATGGTGACACCGCGTTTTTTAGCTGGAAAAAATTGTGTTTGGCGATTTCCTTACCATTTTTTTACTTCAGTTACTGCATGTTTACTCAGTGAAAATTGAAATTTCGATCAAACCCTGAGCCTGGTTGTTCTACTTGGGCTGATAACAGTGAAGCACACATGACACAAAGAACTCCTCAGAAGTCAAATTTTTCTGTAGCCTCTCCCCTTCTGATTATACCCTTTCCAGCAGCACGTAAAGCTTCGCGCGTTGTAAAAAAACGAGGGAAAACTGCTATCATAACATCATCACCATATAAACACGAATTAGAAGATACGATTAAAAAAAAGAAATTAGCAGAGGAAGATAAGCAAAATAAAAAAGAAATAAGAGAACTTAAGAAAACTGAGAAAAAAACTGCGATTAATAAAAAAGAGTGACTAAAAAGAAAAACAGTATCAAAGGCTAGGACCTTAATAGAGAGTGGCACTAGCGATAGTGAAGTAGAAAATACACCATGTACAGTATTGTGAAGGTTATTATTTAGAGTCGAATGAAGGTTGGGCTACTTGTTCTGCATGCGGTAAATGGGCGCATTGCAGCTGTGCTGGCGTAGATGACGAAGGTGAAGATGCAACATTTACGTGCGAATTTTGTCAGTAAAAATGAGTACATTTTAGCAAACCCCATCTTGCCCTTTAGAGTACCTTATCTTACCCGAGGGTGAGGGGGAGGATGGGGAGATCTGACTTTTTCTATTTTTTTACTTAATTACGTAACTTATGTTCCTAATTAGACTAAATTATGAAAGACTGATTACCATAGATGATTATTAAAATAAAAACCATATCATAAACGCGAAATGTCTTGTTTTATTGAGTTTCAAACGTTAACCTCCCCGTCTTGCCCCCCCTTCCCCTATATCATATAGTTCGTGAAGCAGTAAGAATTAAATGAATGTAAAGCCTATAAGAGAATGTTCGTAGCATTTGTGATATTTAGATAATCTAGCATATATCCCTTGTTTACGCTAGTTACTGAAAAGTTTCACCATATCGCGCAGATTGAATAGCGACGGTAATACGCTATAACTTATAATATTGAAGCAGTAAAATGAATGCGCAACCAATAAGAAAACGTTCCTAATAATTGTGATATTTAAATACCTCAACAAATATTACTTGTTTACGTTAGTTTCTAAAAAGTTTCTCCACATCGAGCAAATTAAATAGCGACGAGAATGCATTACGACTTATAATATTCAAGCAGTCAGAATGAAATGAATATCAAACCAATATATGAATATTCTTAAGATTTGTGGTATTAATATCAACGTATATGACCTGTTTTTTTACGCTGGACATTACTATTATATAAACTTTTAAAAAATTATGTAATAACTTAAATTTGTTAAGAAATGTGAAAAATAATAGGAAATGCCGAAATTCTACAACAGCTTATCAGAGTTTAAATAAACGACGAAATTGAGCACTGGCCTGGTAAATGTATACACCAGCGATACTTAATAAATGTATATTAAGGCAATAAAGCTAAAACCAATTTCAATAAGTTTGAAGGATCCATTTAGGGAACGCTTTCTTCGTGCATAACCGTAGGCATTGACGCTTAAACGGGTTGATTAAAATGTTTGCCTTGCTTTGAACGATTTAATGAAGTACCTAACTACAAAGTTATTGTTTACAATATAAGCAAATTATTAAAATAATATCTTCCTCTAAGCCTTAAGATTAATTAAATGAAATCCTCGAGTCGGAATAGGAACGTCCGAATATAAAAGATTGTCATAGTGACCATATTAATAATTACTAAAAACTGTGTCGTGTATTTTTCTTGTGCAATAAATAAAGAACTGTCAAAAGGTTATTACATAGTATATTACGGATATCCTGACTGAAATTTCATAAACAAATATCTTGCAAGCCTGAATTTGGTTCCCATCTGCATATTAAATGTTTGTTGAAAGTTCTAGCCATAGATATCCCTCGCGTCCCCTTCTCTTCTCAGATTTTTAACACCGACGAAACTGAGCGGATGTATGTCTTTATTTCCATTGCATTTCCTCATTTTTCGTTTTGTATTTCCTCATAGAAAGTTGGAGGTTGTAAAGTTGTTTTATATACTTATAACCACAAAAAAACATTCCTGAATCGCTACACTTTGGGGTACAATTTCACTGCATTGCTTTTAAACCAGTTGTGTTTATTATTTAACTTATTAATATATTCTGTATATAGTAAATCACTTAGTACTTTTTTACCTTCCCGTGGAAAATGGAAACCTCATATAAGGCTATCGTTTAGTTTGATATCACTGAAACTAGCTTTTATATAAAGTTTTAATACAAAATTCTAAATTTATCAAGCGCCGTTATCTTACAATCTAAATTATTAGTTCATAAAGCGAATATTATCGCCATTCTCTGAATCAATGCAGAATATATTGGCGAAATAACAGTAGCAGCGGTCTGGTTCAATTTGGGCTGTAAAAAATTAATTAAATTTGAATTTTCGTCACCATATCTCCCGTTATTTGAAAAAAAGCTCGATATGTGCATTTTGCTTCTATGTGTGCGCTTTGTGGATATTGTAAATATGAGCAGCGAGTTTTAATAAGAGACAAAGAAGTTCACAATTGTGCTAATAATAAAAATGGTACATAAAGTAAGCAGACATTATGCTCATGTTCATTTTGTACTATTCAGTACGAACGAAAAAAAAGGAGAAAATATTTTAAAATACGAGGAGGCAGCCGAGAACAGTCTTAGCAGCTACGCTAATTGCATATCTCGGATTTTACATTTAAGGTAGTTGCTAAGTGATATGCTACGCCGTTGTTTCAATGTAAACAACAACTAATGGAGCGTATCACTTATTTCTTTTTATGATTTCCATTGTGATCAATGATGTTTGCATCAAAGTTTTTGAGATAAGTCATATGCACTTCGTTAATAATGGTGACACTTCTTTAAGAAACGTACCACTAAGAACATGAAATTCCCAAGAGCAAAAAAAAACCCGTCTTACTGATCTCATCGGTCATTTCATTACAAAATTTTGCTCCCCCACTCACCATGTACTAAATAAATTAAAACAATATTAAATCGTCGGTAAAGCTAAAAGTTTATACCCCGTGTTTCTTTATTATTTTTTTCTTAGTTATATGTACAAGTAATGAACAAATTTATATCAGTTATAATTAATAACTGATAACCAGGCAAAAATCGATGATAATTGGAATCCTCAAGCTCGTCTTTAGTCTACATGAACTAATAAAGAACAGTGATAAAGTGAGAAAAAACAAGAAAATCCTCAAAATACGGAAGCTTAGGACGGTTGCTGAGAAAAAAAAAAGGGATTTGTTGTAGAAAATTGTTTACATAGTTACAATTTTTATAAAAATTATTGTAAAAATAGGCTTTAATTTTTAATCAATCGATAGAAAAAAAATATTACCAAGTCGGTCAAGTGTTGAAACTTGTAGCGTTTCCTCATAAGTACATATTTACATACGTATAGACCAATAGACGAAGACACGTGCCATTTTTCAGAGAAAAATACCGTAATAAATACTTCAAAACGTTAAAAAAATGTATTTTTAGAGGAAGGTTTCCACTTTTTAAATGTCTATATTAATAGTTGCTTACTTGTAAAATTATCCAAGCTATAATGACACGAATTTTTGTTGTCAAAGCTATATCCGGCACACTAGTTGAAAATAAAGTACACGCCCACGGCCTTTAATGCGCTTTATTAAGAAGCTGGTATATTTTATATAGACGTGTATAATACTGCTAGCAAAAAGAGTACTATTACACGAAATTTTATTTAAAATCTTTTAACTTTTTCAAATAAAAATTCACATCCGCTACTGTCTGCAATAAAGAACTCTCCCCTTCTATATACAATATGCTGGCAAAGTTGAACAAAAAGTTAGACGGTACTTTGAAATGGTGATTTTCTTTCATCCTTAAAACGTTTTTTAAACACTTTTTTTCACTTTACAACAGAGTTCCGTCAGCAAATTATTCTGAAAACTAACTAAACTACGTCGAACTGAAAACTTAAAATGTTTCGTTTTCGGCTTCGAATTCCACTGGCGCGTTAGCAGTCTATTGAAAGATCGAAGCTTTAGTTGAGAACGTTACAGAACAACTGTTAAGTTTCTATATACATTTTAAATAATTTTTATCTGGAACCTAGATTTTAACGTAGCTATGCGAAAGTTCCATGCAGCGATATACGATTTTGTTATTCTGAGCATGATAATACCATGCTCAAACAATTGATGAGAAACCATTATCATATGGTTTTAAAGCTTTTCTCTTACATTATTTCTGAAATGAACTGACGTAGTATGATGACTTAACTAGTCATCTATAACACTGTAGCTTTCATGTTCCCCTATACAACGTGGTAAGTGGTAAAAATTTCATACAATTGGAAAAAGCATAACCCGAACCAGTTACCATTGCACCCTTATTAAAATTGTAGTAAACCGTCAAGTTGTTCGAAATAGTAAAATGTAATTCGAACCCAGTCACTGGTAGTATCAATTGTGAGGAAAACATATTAATAGAAGTTTTCTCTGCTTACTTCCTTCATTGTTCATGTAGTTTTAATCCACCTATCTTAAATTTATTAGACACGTAGGAGCTTCATGTATTCCCTACTATTGCTTATCGGAACCAAACTAGAAGCAAAGAAACATCTAATAAACTTTACGGTAAGCACCTTGTTAATAACGCTTATACTATGACTAGTACAAAAGGAAAAGTATCCCATAAACCCGGATGAAATGAAATGTTTTTTCTCCTAAATAATTAAAATAAAGTAATAAATAATTTATTACTTTATTTTTACTTGATTAAAAAATAAATTGCAGGGATGTTTTAAACCTAGGATCATGAGTATAAATACAAAAAAATGCTTCTAAACTTCCGTGCACATATTTCAAATAAATATAATTTATTCTGAACCCTTTAAAACTTCATAAAATCATTTAATATTCACCCTGATTGCTGATGAATACAATTTCTAAAATTATTTTCTTATGAAATTTTCTAACGGTACTGACTGCCAAATATTTGCAATAAAACATTTTGACTCGAAGTAGACAAGAAAAAATTGAGTACCTAAAAAAGTTTTCAACAAAAACTAACTTTTTCTCAATATTCAATGTCGTAGAAATTTGCTTGAATGTAGAAGTTGGTAAAAGCACCTGTCTGTATGATTTACGTGAAATTTTGTTTTCCATCATTCAGCACTTTACACACGCACGCCTTAAAGCGAACTATCTGCCTATGATATATTTGGAGGCGTAGTGACATGTAAAAACTTCAAAATCACAATGAATATATAAGTATTAGTATTGAAATTATATAGTAAATAGTACTTCTTTCCTTTTTGCCTAAAACCTCCATAAAACTCTTTCCTTTCAAAATTATGCTCCCTTTGTTGATAATAACTTCATGGACGACAACACATTCATAATATCATTCTTCAGAAAATAATTTAATAAGAATCTCTTCTGCCATAGTAGTTACAATTTTTGATTAAATTAAGTTCAATTTCACATGCATATTAAAGAGACTCGAAGATTAGATGCAATTGTCTTGCACCATTTCCTTTGCCCATCCTCCCCTGTCAGTATTTGACTTGTCCGTCTTCATTTCAATTGGTCCGTTTTATTTGGTCAGTCATTCATCTGCGATACCATGATACAAAGTTTTATAAAATTACTTAATAATTATACTCTATCGAGATTCTAGAAGGATATTTTGAAAATATGAAAAATAATTGGACGCATTGAAAACTGAAATTCCACAAGCACTTCGCAGAATTTATGTAAACGACATGTTTTATTTATTTATTTATTTATCTACTTTAAGGTATCTAATTGATACATATGGCGGGCTTATTGCTACGAGAGCATTCTCTTACAGCCAACCACAACACCCGTCCAGCCCCGCTCGAAGAACGGCCGGGAATCGAACCCGGGTCTCCGCGGTGTGCCGCGTCGTCACAGGCCGAATGCCTTGTGATCAACCCAACACACCACGGCGACGTTGATAAAACATAGCTTAGCATTTGACTTTTAGATATAAACAACAGCAATATTTATTAAATATATATTAAGGCAATAAAACTGAAACCACTTTCAATAATATTTAAATGGTCCGGAAACTCACGAAAAGCTTTCTTCGTGTATGACCCTAGACACAGACGCGTAAATGGGTAGATTAAAAGGCTTACCTTGCTTTGAACGATTTAATGAAGTACAAAATTATTGTTTTGAATATAATCAAATCAATGAAATAATATTTCTCTAGGTCTTGCATTCCAAGATTAATTAAATGAAACTCTTGGGCCGGTGTACCAAAATTCAAACTTAGTAGATTCTGATAGCAAGCATATTAGTAATAACGAAAAACCATACTGTGTGTTTTGTTATACAATACATAAAGTGTTCATATATCAGTGAAAAGATCCTTACGTCCTATTTCACAGCTGTCCTGATCGAAATTTCATAAACTAAAATTTTTCACGGGCTCGACTTTGATTCCGCTTACGTTAAAGTTACTTACTGCATATGTGTTGAAAGTTCAAACACAAATATCTCTTGCTTCCCTCGTCCTTTCATATCCTTAACCCCAACGAAATTAAACGGATATATGCCTTTAGGACGCCATCTCGTTGCCTCATTTTTCTTTTTGTCTTTTCTTATACAGAGTTAAAAGTTGTAATGCAGTTTCCGTTGTTTTTCGAACAAGTTTTATGTACTTATCACCACAATTAATGTTCTGGAAACGCTACACTGTAAAGTGTAATTCCATAGCACGACTTTTTTTTATTTGATACAGTAATATGTTATTTTGTATAGAGAATGGCTGAGTACCTTTAAATCCTCCATAAAAATGTAGAAATGCGATCCTAAAAGCGTTAACGCCTAATTTGGTATCATTAAAACTAGCTTTTACATAAATGATAACAATGTTGAAGACCACTAAAGTGAAAATTTAAATAGTATTTAACGAATAGATTTTGAATATTTATTTTATCTGACAAATTATTTTACGCACGAGTAAATGAAATTCGGTTGTGATTGAATGAATCAAAACATTGGCCATAGCAAAATCGAAAATAATCTTCAATATCGTAAATAGTTCATCATATTAAATGTTTAATGGGCGGCATGTGTGAAGGATAGGGGGAAGGGAATTTTCTCTGAATTTTTTCTGGATTTCTAAATTTGTTGCTATAAACATTTTCCCAATTAAATGTTAACTATTATAAAATGTATTCTAATTTATATATTTTTTTTCAAGAGCAGTAATCAAAATGCCAAACATAATTCCTTGAACTGCTTACGTATATGGGTCAGATCGGAAGCGACCCGCCGCATCTCTCCGCCCCCTAGCCAATGCCGCGCATCGGACACAACTTCCCCCGGATCCGGAAGCGTGTTATTGACGAATTAATCTTTCATACATTGACAGCTGCCCATAATGGAGCAGTTAGGTCAACCGAGAAGCGCTTAAAGCGCATGTAATATCGGACGGATTTTTTCTTCGCTCCTCGTATGGGTGGCTGCTTTACAACCTGGCTTTTAAGCACTTGTCCATATCGAAATTCCTTAAAGCTTTTTCATTGTATAGTAAGTGACTTTTCAAGGGCAGACCGTCGGTGGAAGCCATAAAAATAAAATAGCAGCGACCGTAAAATGACTCCGTCGTGACGCACCGCCTTATCGCTGTCGATCCGTCTACCGCGGCAGGAATTTTAGTTGGGCCTCCGTGTTTGTTATTAACGCGAATAGCCCCATCAGGATAAAAGTAACCTGATGCCAGACCTTCGTCACCGAACTGGGAGAATTTAAATCGCGACTTTATTGCAAGTATTTTGTCTTTTGTTTCAATTAACATTTTTATCGTAACCTAGACTAATATGGGCTTTTATATTTTACAACATGACAACATATATGGAATCGTATTTAGGAGACGTGATATTCGTGAACTATCGTAATTAATGCATTTCAGAGAATCACACCTCTTCCGGATGCGCTGCAAAATATTGATTACTTCACCCGTCTAGTTATTCCTTGTAAAAGATCTGAATGTACACCGGTAAATAAAACTCCCACACTATCTCAATAATAACAAATATAAATACACTAAGAAGATATGTTTTATAATCTCCTTCAATAATTTATTGGAATTTATTTTTTTGGCTGGTTTTTTATACTCTTAAAATTTCCTAAATCCAACTAAACCATATCTTTGTGATCTTTTATTTAATTATCCTAAGTAATCCAAGTCAATTTAACATTCAATTCTCTATTTTCTCGACAATATCTTGTACAGCCTTATATTCCTGACACGAGTATCTAAAAACTGTAACTCTCCTCATCGTTACTAAATTGAAATATATTTTAATATGCTTATAATGAAACTGTCGAATTGGCCTACTTTTTTACTTTGTTGCCTTAATTTGTTAAAATGTTTGTTTGTTTGTTAGCCAACGCCCGTCCATGGTCCTTCGATCATTTGACGCCGAGCCTTCCAGTAGCGTCCGACAATGATACTAGTTGGGAATTTCAAAGTCTTGCAAGTACGAAGATGGTCTCCGTCCATTGACGCACAATCGCATAGCGGGCACATCTCATCAGCGGCCAAGCCGATCTTAAGAAGATGAACCTGTAGGTAGTCGTGAGCGGTAGTCAATCTAAAACGAGCAACAGACTTTGCCCTCTCTAGGTATCTTGAAATTGGTCCCTTCACGGAGAGGATCAACCACTTTTGGCCAATGCTTTGATCTTTTAGGGTCTTGAAAGTGATGCTGTCGATGGACGAGCTAATTAGGTTTTTTGCCCTGTGGACTGTGATGGGTACGTCAGGTTGGGTTGACTCAGCCCCCTGCCTGGCCCTGCTGTCGGCCCTTTCATTTCCAGGGATTCTTGCGTGGCTTGGCACCCACTGCAAAGCCACCACACATCCATGCATGATAAGCTCGACTAGCTTCGCACGACACATTATAATTTGCAGTCGGCAGGAGCGTTGTTACTGAGCTCAAAGATTGCAGCCTGGGAGTCAATTAGAAAGATAACTTGTTAAAATAATAGAGGTAATAATGTAAAAAATAGAATCTCTTGGAAATTGATTATTTATAACTTAATTTTTTTGATAAGTTTAATATTAGTGTGTATAAATTTTATTATTATCTATTTTATTGCCTATACCTAAAAAAGTAATAGATAAAAAAATATTGTTTTTGAAATATTTGTCCGTTTGTCTGTGTACCTGGTTATTTGGTCTTACACCACGTAAAAAGAACTACAAAGCTTTCGACAGAGTTTTGGGTTTGGGATAAAATGTGCTCTATGGTACATTACAATTTGACGTGTTCATGCAAAGAGTACTTACTTGAAAAAAGTATATTATTTATTTATTTCTTTATCAAAAATTCCCATGTCCAACTTACAATTTATAGCGAGGCGCTAGACACTAAACACTAAAAGAATTATTAATACAAAAATTATTAATACAAAAAGACAAACATTAATTCAAATTGAACCTAAGACTATCTAACAACGTGAACTATCTAACAACTCCGTAATCGCATTTGGTGACCCTCAAAATACCTGGATGATTAATATAAGCTCGTGAAAAACCAATGAACGCTGTAGGGACGTTGTGCATTCATAGTTTATATTTTCTAATAGACCACAAAGGAACGGAATCACGAACACAGCCAGTAACTAATATACTAGCGAGTAATCTACGATCTAAGTTAATTATCTTACCGCTCTTATTATGCACCATAGCACTCAGTTTAAGCCACGAATTGATCCGATGTGATTTTAAACAACAGTCTGCAGTCGAGCCGCACGTAAACTAGCCATTAAAAGTTCGCCATCAAAGAGCGATTGTATGAGGGCGGGCTGAGGCGTACCTGCGGAGCACACAAAAGCCATAAATCGACCAAGTATCACGCTCTTGCATGAACTAACCATTTGCAAAAACTAACGACGACTGAATTTACTAATTAATTAATCCAAATATTCAAGGAAGGAAATTTGGTTTCTGCAATAACTCTCATTCAAGACGACCCCTTACATTAAATTTATAAAAATTAAAAACATTATTGGAATGGATACCAAGTTATATTCACCTTATCTAGCAGAGGTGCTCTTATACTATAATAAAAAAACAACTTCATACTTTTGGAAAGCAGTGGAAGAAACCTGTTTAGCCTAATCTTTGAGCTAATATTCAGAATTTGAGTGGTAGGTTTATTAATTGTCAAAATAATAATTTTATAAAAAAATACTATATGAAGTGGTTACAGTATTGTTTTAATTAAAACATGTTAAAATTGCTATTCAATGTGATTTTGCTACAAAAACAAATTTAGTTCAAGTAATCGAAAAGAATTAGTTGAAGTTAGAAAACATAATTAGAAAAAAGCCTTCGCATCAACAATGAGCGTTAACGCCAAGTTTTCCATTACGAATCCCCTGTCTATAAAAGTGTTGTTTTCTTTGCTTTACGAGAAGCTCACCTCATTACTTTGCCCAAAGGAATGTATTATGAGGAAAAATTATTTTATTTTAGATGAAAAAATCAGTAACCGTCGTTTGGATCCCATTTTAATTCAATATATTACACAGCACAATATGTAGAAGAATTTGAATTAAAGACCGGCATATATAAAATGATATGTATTTCGATAAGAATAAAGCAAGACGATTTAATTACAAAACTGTTCAAAAAGATCTTAGTATAACACGTATAAAATTAGATTTGTACTTAGGGATTAATTAGAAACTAAGTTGAGAACTTTTTCTTGCTAATTGCACCGATCGTAATTTCTATGTCATTCAGTCCTTTTATATAATACAGACAAGTGTGCATAGTTGAGAGAAAACTTGACACCGTTACATTTCCCTTCCCCGTGGATGGAAATTCTCATAAAGAGACGCTGGTCATCACAAATGTAAAAAGAGAATAAATATCATGCAAAGTGAAATCTGGCGTCCTGCTTTCTCTAAAATTTACGATTCAACTAAGAAAGGATTGCGTATATTTAAAGTGCAACAACACTATACGCGTTGGTACATTATATCATACCAAGAAGCCAGACCTGCGTAAATTGAAAGAGTTAATGAGGATACTCGACGACACGCGTGTTGTGATACAATAATATGACTATATAAAAACAATATTTGCTGACAAAAAGCACCTACAAAATGTATAATATTCCAATAAGAGTAGAGACGATCCAATAACAGAAAAATTAATTGCTTTACATAAACTTACTTACTTTATATTTATAAAATGGTCGCTAGCAACTTTGTCGTAAACCTCATCGATACTACTGGATTGCAGGTTGCGCCTGATAATATGAGTATATCGATGCACAAATTAAAATATACAATAACATACTTACAGACCTACTAAAGCACAAATACGTATATGTACAGAATAATTCCTCATGTTTGTCATTTTGAAACCAGTAAAATCTTATCGAGTTCAATGTGGAAAAGACTTATCTCTGCGTAATTTCGTGGAAAAGGAATACCAAGATGAACTAATTTCATTCCCAACGACGATGAAACGTATTTCCGGTCCGCATACAATGCCTTTTTCCAAGATAAATGAGAGCACAATTTTAATATCCGCATCCAATTTCAAAGCTGTGGTAGGACGCGATATATTTATGTTCCTTTATTGGAACTAAGAGCACGTAACTAATATTGAAGAACAGCATTACGTATGTCACCTAAATATGGCCAAGAATAAAGGTAAAAACAGACTCATGTCAAATAATAGGTGACATTGTTACGCGAAATATTAATTAGTAGAGAGAAAAATTCTTTTTTTTTCTGTCGACGTTCACTTTGAACCGACTTCGATAACATTTTCGCTGATATATGCCCAAGTCTTTTAAGACATATATCGATTATGAATCATTACGTTATCTGTAAACAAACCAAGCAGTGACGATAAATGTAAAAGTTCGGAAAGAAACTTCTTGTTTATAATCATTAGTAATAATATTATTTCGTTTATAAAGGAAAAAAGGACTTATATAAACAGTAATATATATTGCTAACGAGAAACACCAACCTTACATTATTTCTTACAGACTATCTGCAATTTCAATTTTGGACACGGTCGCAATTATTTCCATGGAAATGTTAATCCTTTTGAAAAGTATAATTAATTTGCAGCTTACACTCATTGAGTGAAATCAGAGGTAGAATACATACAGTCTATAGCGATTTGAGAAGTAGAACACACATAGTTTTTAAATTATTTGAATACCTTATACAAATATAAAATCTACCAGCCCAAAATATTAAGTTAATTTTGCACAAAAGTAGTTGGCGACCCCCGGATCACGACGAATGTTGTAATCGAACTAGCATACACACATTTATCCTTCTTCTTTAAAAGGAGATCCAGATGGCGGCGCTATGTCTATTTTTATTAGAGTTGTTGAAGTTTGAAATTGCTTCGACAGAAACTGTCGCTCATTTGAGTGAAATTGCCACACCACCCGGTATCGATTTTAATGATGTAAATATAATATAAAGATTATGTTACATACATTATTACAAAACGCTTTGTATAATCTTTTTTGATTGAAATTATTAAAAGACAGAAAAATGAATTTCAAAAATACTTGATTAAGAGTGAACATGTGGTATTTAATACTTTGACCCCCGCATCCCAAAAATCGGTCCTACAAAAAAATCTAAAGTGTCTTGGCCGACTCTCGTTGATCCCGAGTTACGAGTTAAAACACGCTTAAAAGGATAAAACACCCGATTGAACACGTGCTAGACGGCAGACATTTAGTAAGCGGTGTGCGCACCTTGATGTGTGCATTAATGTCGGTGGAATGTCAGCCACTGATCTTCTCCCACCGATGTCAAAGTCGTCGGCTGTCACCTAGAAAAGTCATTCATCTGCGTTGCGCTTTGTAATGAATGTAAAAATGATGTGTTCCTTTTATATTTAAAGACTTATTTCATTAATTTTGATTACAGTTGTTTTATTTTTAAATATAAATTTGTCTCACTAGATTTACAAAATACTACACTATACTTCGCATGACGAGACACTGTACGGTAGTTGAGTTAAAGCCTTGATAAAAGATAAAGAAGCATTCTGCATGTGATTAAACTGCATGCGCTATTCACTGTCTGGTTCTATCTAACGCGCTCAGTATAACGAAACGTGTTTGTGTGTAATGTATTACGTAATAATGCTGTATTGCAACGTTCGTTGTATGACGAATAAACGCGACGTTACTGAGGGTGCATTTTTCTTTGTACCTGCAATGATGCATCGCAGAACGAAGAACTACATTTGATGCCGAGTGACTTTTGTATGAAAGTTGACTTTAACTTAAAAAATTTATTCGAAGGGTGAGTAAAACGCCAAGAGGGCGCCTGTCGATAAAATTATCATTACCATCTCTACGTTTGACACCGAGTTCTCGATGGATCGCTCACCGCCGCTCACACTCCTCTTGCCATCCGCCCACATTTCTTTTTGTCCTATAAACGACATTAAAAGTTTGATTGTTAAACTTCATCGTTATATTTTTCATTTTTTTCAATTTGATAAGGCAATTGGTTTTACATCGTATGTTTATTAATTTGCTTGCGCACAGACACTTAGCATGTATAAAGAAAAACTACAGAACTGCTTTCATTAAGTGATGTAGAACTGTCTGACCTAGAACCTACTTTTATTTGTATCCCTGTCCATGATCATCTAAGGCTTTCTGAGTGATATAAATATATAATTTATTTTTCTAGATAGCGACAAAATCGCTTTTTATAAATGCAAATGAATCTATAAATGCCTTCACTTTTTTCATTGCTTAGATTATTTATGTATTTCACTCTCCTCAAAAAATTAATGGTTATATTTTCATTCCTAAATGATTTTCTAGGTTTATATTAGTCATAACTTTGATTGCATTCATTGTATTGGGATAAAAGAATCAAAAGCAAGAAATCTCAATCTTATTCGCATCTAGATTCATTGAATTCTGCATAACTATAATAATGAACTTGACTTCAGTCAATACTTTTGAGATATTTATCGATTCGACGTTTAGAGTTGTTCTACTGGTTTTATAGATCTTACAATGTGGCTAATACTTACTGAGATATACGAATTTATTATATTAGTTTTTCCTTCATCAGTATCCTAAGCAATACAAGGACATCAAATTTCAAGGGTCTTCTGAAAGTCAACTAGAGGTTTTGTTGGTCTATCCATGAGGAAGTGAGTGGTTGTATAAGCTATGAAAATGGCTGCATAAGCTATTTTTATGTCAAATATTTTGGCATCTATTTTTTTAGTTTTTTGAAACCGCTGCGAAGCGTTTCATATGAATGCAATGTCCAGTACGCGGTTCGAAACATGGTAATCCATTAGCGTACACATAGGTCATTGTTTTCAAAATAATTTAATACAAATACCACACACCCTTAAATTACTATACAATATGCCTAATTGTGTATGTGATCTTAGTAGTGTGTTTTACTCATACTTTCACAGTTTTTATAAATTAAACGTTTAACCTTACTTTAAATGAGAAAAAAACGAAAAAATGTGTAGGTTTTTAAGTTTCTTGTTTTTTTTCATTTAAAAAGGAAATAACGCTAAAATTATTTTATTATGCAATATTCAAGAACTTTAAGTTCCAACTTCAAAACGTTTTTAAATTTTTCTGTTTTTTTTCAATGAAGATCTATTTTTTTTTTCAATAACAAATATTTTTGTAAAAGTCTTAAGATGACAGAAATTATAAAATAAAATAACATAAAAATGTAAGCTTTTATATTATTCCAAACAATTTTCAAAATCGAAACTTTTTTTAGCTCATTTATCATTAAATATCCAGAGAGTAATTAAATTCTGTACCAAACAGTAAAGAGTTTTCAATCGATTTGCTACAATCTTCCCATTGCATTGATTTGCCCATTTTTCCCCGACAAATCGGTGATAATTTTTTGCATCGCCGGCATTAAAATTATTCAAAGAGCTTTTTAAAGATTTTAGTGGCATAATGATTAATGTACATACGTCACTAATCTATATATTTGTATAGTAAGGATATATTTGTATACTCACTTAGGTAGTATGCTTGCTTTCTAATGTATTTATATCACACATGATGACAGCAAAATATTGGTTACATTTCTAGGAAGTACTAAAATATATCTTTGATAAATAAAATGGTACCATTAAAAGAGAAACTCTGTTTATTTCATGTAAAGTGATTACAAATGTCAATGTTGGCAGTGATAATACCGACCACGATAAAATAATGAGATTTAAAAAATAAAATCTTACAAATATATTGTATGTATGTATGTGTATAAAATTGAAAATTAAACGTATAACGAATACAGAAATATTGAAAAATGTATTATGAACCCCACAATCAAAGAATTTTATTGTTTAAAAAAAGAATTTTATTTTAGAATTCAGAAAATTTATTCGAATAAAAATTCCCCGATCATTTACTTGGCGCTGCCAGTTAAGATTGTTACCGATAAAAAAGTCCAATTCTTTGACAGTTGAGAAGTATGGAATCACAATGCCGTTCATTTACAGTTGCGACAAGTCGAAAATGGTTATAAAGACTTTAAAAGAAGCTTTCTCGGGGAAACCCTTAAATTTACTGCAATTCATGATAAGATTTTTAATCAATACTGAAAAGCGTAAGGATAAGTAAAAGAAAAGAAGTTGACTATTTAGACACAAACGTGACCATTTTACGTTTAAATAGTTAAGTTTTCATGTCGCGTAACAACTTTAAAACACATGTTATTTCTTTAATGCAGTAAATTTATTTTCACAACTATTACAGTTTTCTAAAATAATTCAAGTGATCGAGACAATTAACTGCTTTTACTTGTGATTTTACTCGCGTCAACAATATGAACATTACATATGTTATTGTTATATGTGTAGGTTTTTTTAATTAGTGTAATAAGCCAGTTACTCTGGGTCCACGTACAAAGTGCAAGTATATTTTTTTTTCATATTCTGTAGTTTTCTCGAGATCTCGTCTTTATTTCAAGACTAGCACTAAAGTTAAGCGTCCTGCAGTGCATGCACACCGAACGTAGCGAGATATCATCAAAACGATGCGACGGGGTGAATACCTTATTCGACATTAAGCGAAATGAAATATAATTTGAAAAAAAATTATTGTACTTTTAATACATTATTCGTAACTAGTAAATTCAGTAGTGCGGAAATAATTTTTGTCATTTATGTATCAAAAACCATAACGGTTATAATCATCGTTACAGTTTATCTATAACCTTGGCGTAAGTTTCTAAAAATCCTGTTTTTTCCATAATCTTCAGTGCAGTAGTTTCATAAATAAAGAAGAAGGAACATCTTTTTTTTTAACACATACTACCTAAAATGAGGAAAAATAAATTTTATAGGTAGGCTCTTTCAAACGATGCTCGACGCTATATAAGGAATTCTTAAAAAAGATTTCGAAGACTTATTTTGCCTTCTTCCGGCTACGTCTCTAAAATTTAAACCTCTCCTCACCTCCCACGCCTTTAAAACTATTTTTAAAAGTTAGCCATATCGAAATATGGCTAACTTTTTAAAATAATATACTTTTTTGCCATATTTTAAGCTTCTGCTGCGAACTTTTTCTGAGAAAAACGGGTGTAACGGGCAGACAGACGGATTCGTGAGTGATCATATAAGGTTTCATTTTTGCTTTTGGGATATTGAACCCTACAAACTGGATCAAGGTATTTAAACAATACCCCTCCAAACGTGCCTCTCAAACGTCACAGGTATTTAATAATGGTTTCTGAAAATATTATTACTTTCGAAATTAATAAAGTTTACTTTGAATGACTTTAATATTATAATTTATGCTTGTAAAAATATAAAACTCGACCACGAAAGGTCAAATTTGAACTTTGGAAATTTCTAACTTTTCTCCTGTTGGTCTGTTTTTTTTAAATTCCTTCAACGGTATGTTTGTCTCGCTGCACTATAATTTTTGTTTTAACCTCCATTAAATTCAATCGGAAACACCAAAGATAGTAGGATTTTACAATTGTGGTATATATAACAAACATTAACACAATTCTGTTATTTGGTATATATATTTTGTTCACATCACTCAATGACATCGTATTAGAACTAGTCTCTCTGTAATCACGTGAATTTACACGACGAGCAACAGTGAATTGAGATGCGCTCGAAAACATGATTCGCGTCGCCCTCTCCGCACTTCAGGCACTATTCATGCCAGCTGTGTCACTATTCATATCAGCTGTGTCACAAATAATATTTATTAGCTTAATTATGACGAAGTACATTTGATATCTTGAACCAATTTATCGAATGCCAATACAATAAATTGCCTCGCTTTTACACAGTTCACTGTGCAGCATGTAACACCCACGTCAATTATCGTACACGAATAACACTCTCCTTTCTTCTCCCACACACAGCGTTATAAGACATTGTAACGTCAAAATGACGAGAATAAGTTGAAGTTACCTATCGATAAATACATACAAGTAATGAGGATTAAATATGAGAAAATATTAATATAGATACAGAAAATAAATATGAAGACAAATATGATAAAAACAAAATAAGAATACAAATACAGAGAGGGCAAAAGATCAGACCTTGCTACAGCGAAAGATACATTAGATCTTCGCAAGTATGTATTTGAATGTTTATATTGAAGCAACGTTTAGCCAATAGGCTTTAGAAGTGATACAATATGGATAACATTATGAACGCTTTATAAATATTATGTAAACACGACGGTAATATCTGCCGATTTGCGTCTTATTGACGTATTTCCTCATCTCTGTAGGCACGAAGGAAATTATATGTAAATAGAAGTTTATTGGTCTCGTCAATACCTTTCGTACCTGACTACGCATGCTAATGTTTTCGTAAGTAGATATAAGTATTTTTATAGGCCTCCAAGTATATCTTGCCGCCGAAATTAAAAATAAATATTTTTCTGAAATTAATTTTTTTAAATGTCATTGTTGTCTTCAATACCTAGCAAAAAACCAGAGATTTTTTTCGGAAATATTTATGACACACAGCAGCGGTTCTTATGTTACGAGCTGCACACGTGTGTGCTGAATGTAAATAAAGTAGTTTTGTAAATACTTGGATTGTATTCAAGAAGCACAAGGCATCAAATCCCATTCAGTTAACAAACTATTTGTAATGGTTTATAATGTTAATATCATCTTTAAATAACAATTTTTTCTTGAGTATTTAATTTACTCCTAAAATTTTTTCATAAATATTTTTGGGCGTTAGCTACTGAGATATATGCGGGCAGCATGTTTTACCACTATGCTAAAATTTAAGTTTCTACACCAAGCAGTTTCTGAAGAAAAAACAGCTGTAATAGACAAACGGACGGCTCAGTCTAAAAATTTTGTATTATCTTTATATAAAATGTTGAATATAAAGGCAATTTATATAAACTATTAATTTCTATTTGAAGTTAAGGCTATCAAATTGTGCGCCGGAAATAATCCGTATTTTCATCAAAACGAAAAGTAGCACGAACAGTTTGAGATCACAGATATTACTAAAAATGGGTTAATACCATGAAAAATGTGTTTGGATATTTTTTCTGCGTCACACTTAAATGGCTAGACAAGTTTTCATGAAACTCGGTAAAATAGTTTATGATCGAATATACGGGAAATTATTTAATTGGTAGACTTTTTCAAATTTCACTCAAAAAATGAGACGAAAACATTTGTTTTTATTTAGACCTTTATTACTGAGAAATAATTCATTTTTTAATATTTTTTGACTATGTCATTTGAATGTATTAAACATTTCGTTATCATTAACAGAATCGATATGAAAAAAAACTCATAACACTGAATAGTAAATTTTTCTTTCGACGAAATAATACTTGTTCATTCAATAATTACAACCAAATAAAATATTTCCTACATCTCTTTGAAGATAATAGTTGACACTCGGTGTTCGTCCATTACGGGATGCTTAACCCTAGCGGTGACGTTGCGAGAACGGGATAAGATAGGAAAAAAATTAATGATAACTTTAATCTTAATTTGTACTCACGACAACGTGGAAAATGAAAAATTTAATAATTTCTTTAGAATTGAACTCAATATTTTTTACTCAAATATAATTTGACTATACAACATATCAATAAATGACACGATAACTAAATCTACGAGTGTTACTGTCATTTATATTCGATTATGTAGTCGACCGGCTACATAATTTAATATCGTGAATTTGGAAGCCGAAGAGGTGTCACAAATATATTGATGGGTGGACTTATCAATATAATTTTTAGATGGCGCTCCACTTCTATTCGACCTTTATCTTATTTTTTAAAGTAAAACTTCTCGACACCTGCTACATTGCAATTCCTACCTTATCATTTTGCTTTAACAGAAATGACAGACGAAGAGAAAACTCAGTACGTTCTAGAGAAATTACTTCCAAATAATACCATTTAAACGCCTACATACTTTGCTTGTTTAATTGCATGCACACAGAAAGTATAGAAAATATCTTGGATCCAATAAAAACACTAAGCGTTATACTTATCACAAACATTACGTTTAGTAAGCAAGAGTAAAACAGTTTGCGAAGGTGTCCTTAATTAAACTGTCTGTCGAAGAATATGGCAAATGGCAAAGAGTATATATTATGAATTAATTTAAAAATTGGAAGAAATTCTTCAGGCTGCATATAGAGGAGGCCACGATTAAAAACAAACATCCAATTTTATAAGAATTTCTAAAGAACGAAAATAATTCAATAAAGATGTTCTCTTTTGTTAAAGTAATGAAGCAAATACAAAAGCGCGAGCCTTGTTCGAGCACAAATTACTGGCGAAAATGAATTCGAATTAACAAAATATATCGGCGGTTATATTGATGCCGTTCATTCTACTTTCAAGGATTGTAAACACTTGAGTATACATCTACAATCCTCTGCCAAACTCGGGATAGCCAGTGGATCATTGCATAATATACGACGCAACAAATGTATCAAAGTACTCATGTGCTTCACTATTTTCTAAATACATTGTTATTGTAGTCAAATTTGTAAGTCGGTTTTCAACAAGATTTTTACACTGTTACGTATCTGTAGGAGCCAAATCGAGATTTTGATACTATTTTAATTATCTTGCAATAATTTATGGTTTTGATGCTACGACAGTTATACTATAACCATTTATGATTGCTGTAATTAAATAGGATGACGGAAGTCGCCCTACTGAATTGCAGTAAGAAATACACAATTTTTCTGTCGAGAAAGAATATAACCTTGCTAAATAATTATTTTTGAATACATTTGGCGTTAATTTGATAGAAATTCATTATTCACAATTAAATGAAACTACGTGATGTAGTATTATTTCTACTTTCTTTAAGTTCTTTACCACGAACTAGGTTTCGTTGTATTACAACATCTTCAGGTGGGCTATCAGCAAAGATCTTTGCGAACGTTCTTTCTTTTTAGAACTTTGCGATGTTGTAATACAACGAAACCTAGGTCGTGGTAAAGAACTTAAAGAAAATAGAAATAATACTACATCACGTAGTTTCATTTAATTATAAATGATTATTAGTTAATTTATCTTTTAACTATAAGATACTTCTTTAGAATCTTTGAAAAATTTAACATATTTTTTCGCAGTACCTTGCACGTTTTGAAATATTCTAAGGAATATTCCATTTTTACACAAAATCATAATAATGTAAAACAAAAAAATATGTGGCTAGATATTAGTATTACCTTACCAGTTCATGATCCCTTATGAAATAAATTTCCCACCTGCTCTATTCAGAATTTATAACAGTTTATCAAGCAACTTGAAATATGCTGTTTAAAAAAGTAATACAATTTTTATTCAAGTGTCAAAACTAGACCGGATTTTTTTTTAAATTGATATACTGTATATACAATCAACTCGCTTAAAAAAATCAACTATTGATTGTTTCTAAGTATACAAATAATATTATTATAACTTTTTGATTTAATCACATTTTACAGAATTACGTTAAATTACACAATTTCAAGCTTCTTTTGTTAAACATTTTAAATGCTATTTTAATATCTTTACACCAATGGTGCTGCTTTCTAGCCGCCTACTTTGTGAACCAAATCAAATCTATATCTTTCAATGCATCAGAATCTTTTGTACTTATAACCTTTCTGTCTTCTTAGATTCATACATTTAATTCACTTACTTATCTCATTAGTTATTTAAGTATGAAAATTGAACAGCTTTTATCCATTAATACTAGTAAACTGATAAAGATGAGTAAGTAAAAATGCTCAAAAATTCTACATTCGCAATTCCATTCCGACATAGTTAACTCATTGGAAATCAATGACAACAATTTATTGAAAGTTTCCTGTCGCGTGAAATGCCCGCCCAGGCAAATAGAAATAAATTAAAATATACTCCACGAATAATACTGGTACAAAAGCGAATAATAACGCAATTCTCTTTGAACGGGGCCACAGCGGGCCTCTCCGCATGCTGCAAGTGATTTTTAATTCTTCCAAGCTTGCAGCGATGCAGAAAGAAACTCCCACAATCGATGCAGTGCACTCGGTGCATTCAATTGCACTCGACGGCTTTGCGTGGGCGCGCCGGCGGGACTCTCGAGCCATTTGTCGCGCGATCAATTCGCGCACAATGGTATCGCGGGTGAAGGCTTCGATTAATAAACGCTTTGACTCACGGGTTATCAACACGAGTGTCATTGATATTTAATGGTGAAGTCGTAGCACATACAAATCTACACTAATTATAGCAGTCCATTTGAACATGATCACCATTCGAGATTTATTGTTCCTTCTTGCGTGTTATAAACAAACGTACAAACATCTCTGAGATTTCTATACAATAAACAAGAGGTAATACTGTTTTTTTATAATATCAAAAATGGAACCAACTAGTAAATTTGTAATTTAGTTATTGATTTTCAAAATACTCTCTGTGGTACTCTATAATTAATTCAGAGGAACCGTTCGGAGAAGTAGCCAACCCACTCTTCTTTAGTTGTCTCTTCTACATTTCCGATAGCAGTAACCTCTTCTTCGCTCTAGGAATTGTATTCCACCAAGTTTATCTTTCATTCTTGGAAATAAATAGAAATCGCGTGGTGCTAAATTAAGGCTGTATAGGGAATGCACTCTAATTTCTACACCCGACCTAGTCAAATATTCAGATAGATTGCTGTGGTCAAGATAACATCAATTATATTCACTTATATATATATATATATATATATATATATATATATATATATATATATTGGGTTGGCTAATAATTTTCTAACTCCTAGTTACTAGTGACATTGATTCAACTAACTCACTCGTTACTTGTGATTCAAAAAACTGTGCGAGATCTTTTTGGAGATCTTCTTTAACGCCGAATTTTTCGCGTAAATGGTTACTTAGAGCTCTTAATAAATGGTAATCAGGAGGCGCAATATCCGGCAAATATGGTGGATGAATGAGTATAACCCAATCGAGCTCCTCTAATTTACCACGAACACGTTTTGTAACATATGGTCTAGCATTATCATTTAGAAAATAAACTCAATTTGTTAGCTAATCGGTCAAATTGTTTACAGTAAATATCTGCATTAAGATGAATAATACCCTAGATATTCCATCAGTAGCCGAGCATCACCTTTTTGGCACTTATTTCAGGTTTGGGTACTGAAAATCCTGTTTCTCCGACACTCAGTCTTTGTCGTTTTTGTGTATGGTTAACGTACAAAACCCACTTCCCAGTTACTAAATGATTTAGCCAATCGAAGTTACGTTTCAATGTTAATAACCGTTGACGTGTATCAACTCTGCACTGAAGGTGATATAATAACAATCGTGGGATATCCACACACCGTATTTTAAAACTTTTGCCCCTTTGTACGAATGTGTTTCTGTGGTGCCATAATTGCAGTGTAGTTCATTTGGCATTTTGCCAATTGACGAATCGTCAGTCGAGAATCCTTCTCAATTAGGTGTCGTAATTGTTGAACGTCCAATTCAACAGGGCGGTCCTCGCCCGAGTTCGTTTTCCAGATCAAAAGTCCTCAACCTTTTAGAAGTTTCGAGAATTTTTCTAGAAAAGTTCCAAAGTTGTAGCTAAAAATCTTCTAGTCAACTTGATATATACATATACACACACACACATATATATATATATATATATATATATATATATATATATATATATATATGTTATATAATCGATTATTTGTCTCTTTTTTGACATAATGCATCAATCTATTTTATTTTTTTAAGAACGTAGTTTATTTAAATTTCCACAGGATAGTCACTGACACTTGTCAATATATCGCTGTCCGCGATAAGTCCGCTATATGTAAAACAATAATCTCGAACGCACCGCCAATGGAAATTCGAAAAGGTCGTCCCGCAAAGGTAAACGGATTCGAAAAACCCATATATCTCAATTCTCAACGCGGCTATCATAATAAAAGGGAGCTCACCTAGCGACGTCGGGATTCGGAATGTGCAAACAATATGCGGTATATTTTCGGCAAAAAAGTATTTGTCTAAAAAAGAGGCGCTGAGCGAGCGGCGAGCGGCGACGCTCGCATCCTTCGTCAAACCCAACATTCACCTAAAGTCCGGCGATGTACATAATAATTCAAGCATTTGTGAAAATATGCCGCCCAAAACGTTTTTTTTACAGGGCGGGAGGTAATTTTGAATTTTTGCGATTACGCAGTTGGCGTCAGCAGTTTGCGCGTCGACAAAATGATGTAGTAATTGTTACATATATATTGCCTTCGGTAACTATTTTCGCATTACTTAATATACATGTATTCAAATCTATATGATGGATTTATGAAATACAGAAAAAATGAAAATTGAGGATATTTTATTCAAATATTCTGGGAAATGATGAAAGTAGACGTGGTATGTATAAATATAAAGAAATATTGAGGAGAGAAAATATTGAAATATCAAAATTATTAGCATAACTACGGAATAAGAAATAATTTGACTAAATCTGGATATTTATTTATTTTACACGGGAGTAATAATAATAAGACATATATAACGTTGTATTGAAAAAAGCAAAAACAAATTTAGGAAATAGTATACAAATAGTTTAATGCTACAGCCCTAATGAGTACAAATAACATTCACTACAATACCAATATAATAATTTTCAACCTGAAAATAGTGTGGACATATATTTTAAATTTGTCACATTGGTAATTTATTTATTTCGGTATTTAAATATCTACTATATGGGAATAAAATAATTCCTTAAAGGGATTTTGGGTGTTCCAACACAATTATAGATACCTGTATCGTTCAAAGTTTAATCAACTTTTGCGCTGAGACGAAGCAACCGTCGACCTCGTAAATCGCGACGTAGATGATTATTTTTCACTTCCGCTCCTGCAATATTTAGTTGGCGCAGATATGAACGAAATTTAGAATTGTCTACTGTAATACTGAGGAAGTAATAGTAGCTAGCTAGTCTGATTTGTTTAATAACGCTCATAATTCTTAACAATATCTGTAATAACTCTGGGGTCAAGTCCTGTGAAATTGTAGCAGATAACACGGAAAAAATCATCAAGCCACCATCGTAAGCTTTTTCTATATGATCATTGTGATGTCATTCAATAGACCGATTCGTGGTGTTAAATATGATTCATTTGATTTGTGCTACAAGTGGCGTCTGAAGCGAGAGAAGGGACGCACGAACCGTGTCTTCGATCACGTCTCAGTTCACTGTTGCTCATCATCTGAGTTAGTGCGTCATGTAATCAAAAAAGTGAACCTAGTTCCAATATAATTTAAGTGAGTGAAGTGAATGAAATAAATACAAAGTATGGAATTGAGTATGTGTAAATTCGGAACTGAATTATTTCAATATCACAAATTCCAGTATCTTCGATGTATCCTGGGCAAATTTGATACGATAGATATATACGTCGGTGAAAGAATTGAAAAATTATATCAAGAAAAGAACGTTACACATTTCCAAAACTCGTATAATAAATACTCTTAACCTATACCCGCCTCTGGTATATATTTCGTTATTTAATATATAGTCGGAAGGAAGCTGTAACAATAAGCGAATGTTTATTAAGGTCTGTGCATAAATCAGTAAAATGAAAAAAGTACCGTTTTCTCAATTCTATTAAGAAATTACGAAAATATACAGGCAAAATCCAGTAAAACAGACAAATAAATGTATGTTAAATGGATGGTGGTGGTGAAATGGATGTTATTATCATATCGAACTTATGTAACTAGTTATACGGATAGGCAGATTTATCAGCGATTATCGTACTTCACAAATAGGGATGAATTAGAACTACCGGCATAAACTACCGAATCGTTGCGTTCATATGTCACGCCAGCAAGATAGTACTGTAGATGAGTATATTCAACGGACAGTTGCACTCAATAAAAAAACAGGATTTGTCAAACACCATGGCACACGATATATTGCTGACGTAAGGTAAAAGATAGGATAGAACCGCCAATGCTGTCGTGCATCATGAGTATTCGAAGGTGTTTGACTGCGTGCAACTGTTTGTGGAATATCCTTTGCCAAAGGAGTGTTCCCCAACATATAATTACGCTGGTCGCTAATCTATATAGAGAGACCATTGACTCACAAGAGTAAGAATTTTCAAACATGAAAAAGAGGTGCACAGGAATGTATTTTATGATTTTTTATGATTATTATTTACGGATAATAAATCATGAATATGGCTCTAGAACGATGGGAAGGAGGAGTCGCAATAGGAGTTGACAAAATCAGAAACCTCAGAGATGCTGAAAACATCCCACTTTTCGCATCATTAGATCAGGAATTCATAGTACTACTTTTACATAAGTAAAGGAACTCGTAGTAATGTAAAGTAAAAGTCCAGAAGAGTGGAGTACAAGATTTAAATAGTTGATTAATCGATCGAAAACCAAAATCATGGTCATTCATTGAGGTGGTCGGCTGTCACGAACCGCATAACTCTAAGATCAAGAGTTTGTAAGGGAATTCCTGCCCTTCAGATCTACGACAAGTGACCAAGTAAGGTGCAAGCGAGAGACCAGGCGACGCATTCAGATGAACCAAGTCACAGTGAACAAAATCAAAAGAATATCTTCAAAGGAAGATCTTCAATTCACCTAGGAGAATACTGATGCTGATGCTTGTTTTCTCCATATTTATATATGGGTCTGAGTCCTGGTAAATTCGCGCAGTGGACAGGAAGAAGATCGATGCATTTGAGATATGATGTTGAAGAAGGATGTTGCTGATATCATAGATAAATTCATACTCGACCAACACGAATTAAAATCAAGTTTTCAACTATCTTTTACAAACAAGCTTCCGGGTACGAGTCATATAACCATGCGACTCGTAGACAGAAAACCTAGATAAACTGGGTATTGTAGGGAAAATAAAAGGCCAAAAATTCGCGATCGATATCATGGCTGCTAGTCTAATCAGGTTAAAATCATTAGGTTAAAATCTCCCTGTTATTACCACTCTGATTCAAACTGCAGATAGGACGGTGTGGAAGCAGTTGATTAGTTTCTCTAGCAAAGCTCTTACAGTCTCCAGCAGGGAAGAACAAGAATGAAACGAAGAAGATATATAGAATAACATTTTAAATATTTGAATATAAAAAGCACATTTGGAGATTACGTGCGAAACAATTCTGCTCACATTTGAAGGAGGAATCAACAGTTATACGTTTTGAAAATTTACAACCGTTAAGATATCAATAAGAGGTTCTACAAACGTACATATATCGATCAATACTCGAGGACATATTTTATGTTATACACTCATGTTGTTGTTATCGCGTCCACATGAGATGAAGAAAATCGCATATGGAAAAATGATTGCCAGAGCCTCAAAAAGTTGAACTTCTTTAGTCCCGTTTGATGAGCGGCCGGGAATCAAACCCGGATTCCCACGGTGCGCCGCGCACTCAACGGTCGTATGTGTTGCGATCAATCCGACACTACGGTGATGACTAGCACTGCGCAAGGTACTGGTGATGTATTGAAACAAATTTTGAAGTGCTTTTGCTGCAATATTAACTTCAAATTTAAAATTTTAAGTGTTTTTACAAAATATTTTTGTTTTTTTTAGTTTAATATTGGATTACTTGCATTCTTATTTAATTAAAAAACATTTAGGACCAAAAACGCAAATTACATTAAAAATATTATAAATAATTTTTATTTAAAAAATTTGTTGCCGAGGTTAGCGGAAAATAAACAGTGAATGGTCTTTATAATTGTTAACAACAAGGCGACTTTCAATTTTTCTTTCAATTAAATAATTAGTAAGAAAACTAAAAAAACAATTTACTGAAGCGTACTTTTTCTGAGTCGGGTTATTTATGAAAATCAAGAAATAAATTTTAATTAAAACACTTTGGTTATTTAAAATATAGTAAAATTTAGAAGCGCATTGTTAGTATTTAGGGAATATAGAACATAAGGTGACATAAGATAACATAAAACTAAAATATACAAGTAATCATGCGAATAAAGGGAAAGAAAGACGTCTGAACAGTGGCCTAATATTATATTAAATAAATAAATAATATTATTAAGGGGATATAGAACGTAAGGTGAAGTAAGATAACTAAAACAAAAGGATACAAATAATCATGCGAATAAAAGTAAAGAAAGATCTGTGGACAGTGGTCTAATAATATAATTATATTATATAAATAAATAATATTATTGAGGGGATATAGAACGTAAGGTGACGTAATATAACTAAAACAAAAGGATTCAAGTAATCACGTGAACGAAGGGAAAGAAATATATCTGGACTGTAGCTTGTATATTGTAGATGTAAGTATCCATCTTTTTTATTTCAGAAATAGAGTAAATAGTCTATAGATATCTTATAGGCTATTATTCATCTTTCTATTATCGCCTTTTTCAGAACCGGTGTGTATTTAAAAAAAAGAGCATGAAGCGAAACGTTATGACAACGTGGCAAAAAGTGAAAATTATAATCGCCCAATTAATTACGTTAACGATTACATTACTAATGTATATTATTCTTTGGGAAACTTTCATGATTTCAGAAAAATCATATTACTTGGCCAAAGTCCAAATTTTCTAGATCGGAACAGGGAACTGTAACCCATAACTTTAACGTTATTGAAACCGGATAACAGATCTAGCACGAATTATAAGCCAACTGTCATTGCTGTGCCACAAATTTTAAATATAAGTTTGTTTATTCTCCAAACGAAGAGGAAACACAAAACGAGGAGCGTTCCGCAATAAATCTTCTGCAAACTGTATCCCTCGAGCGGCGGCGCGCGCGAGTTGGCGAAGTTAAGCCGCGCAGCGCGCAGACAAAGCGGCGTAATGACACATCGCCCCTATAATCCCAAGTTTAGCGATATAAAGTTAATAATGCTTGCCGTGAGGTCACGGATTATGAACTTATAAAAGCCCCAAATTGAATTTCAATGCACGATTTAGTTTAATTAAACTTTCGACCTACCTCTCACCAAATTATATAATAGTCCTTTGAATAGATTAAATTTTAATACTAAATTCATAATAATCTGTCATTTCATCTTAAAGTTAAAAATATTGATCAACCAAATTAAGTCTTGTCGCAACACTGTATCCTCTTTTGAACAATATCTAACATATCTGCAAAACACGCCCCCTTTTTTTAATTTTGTTATTAATTAAATAATTTTTATACATTAAATAAATAAATATTATTTACATATTATTATTATAATTCAAAAACATGGATTTAATTACGCATTATTCTTTTGACAATGAGATCTTTTGACATGCACAGGTCATTAAAACGAATAAATAAATAGTTTTAATAAATTGTACATGATTATAATCTTAAATATTTCAGTATTTAATAAATTGTACATGATTATAATCTTAAATATTTCAGTATTTAATAAATTGTACATGATTATAATCTCAAATATTTCAGTATTTAATAAATTTTACATGATTATAATCTTAAATATTTCAGTATTTATTCACTGAGTACATCGATGCTCTCACTAATTATATTTGATAGGAAGGATTGATATTACGAATTAAACTTTAAAAAGTATTTAAAAACGGAAAACTAAATTATTTTTCCAAAGTGATTAAAATTTATTTGATGTTAATCGATGGGGTTAACAGCTTTTTTTCAACAAATATGATAATTATATAAATAAAAATATAAAAAAAATTAAATTCATACTTTTTAGCTATGTAGACATATAAATATTATTAAACTAATAATGTATTTAATGATGGTTATGAAACCATCAAGATCATGTAGGTATCTTAAATTTTATTTATTCTGAAGTAATTTTTGAAGATTCTTATCTAGTTTTGCCTTTTAATTTAGAAATAACTGATATATCAGACGTTTCTAAAAAACGATAAAAATTCTGGTGATATAACAAATATAGATTTAGGACTCATAACGAACATGCAAGCCATATTAATTATTGTCATGTGGTCATGAAATCAACGTAGAAAAAAGCGAAAATATGCTTTAGAAACAAAATTATATTTTCTGAAATATATCTGATGTTTAATATACTGTCCACACTTCAAAAATATCTTATTTATGGATCAGAAATACATTTTATACTTTGTTGCCAATAGGGCTTACAGAATAGACCCGAGACCTCGTAATAAAGATTAAGTATAAAGTTAAAACAAATACCCATGTTTTTAATAGACTGCTATTATCATCATATCCTATTCTTGTAAGGAAAATAAAAGTACCGAAGAAAATAGTGCTCATAGTACTTAAGACCTAAGTACAGTTTCGTTTGCCGACTACAATAACGATAGTACAAAATGATGGCCCGAGGGACAGCAATCATGATAATGATTATAAGGAGGATGAAGACGACGATGAAGGCGGAGGATGTGGTTATTCATATGGCGATAGAGACTACATGTAAAATTAAATGTAAAATTATATTACCTCTGTAAATATTATGTGTGATTCGAAAATTTCAAGAAAAAATATGTTAAACGCATATAATATACTTTTGTTAAGCAGTTTCTTTTTTATTTTGACCTTATCTGTTTTAATTTAAAATTTTTAAGCTTCCTGAGTTTTTGATGTAGTTTATATTTTTGCCCCACTATGGGCCGTATCAGAATATATTACCAAGCTTTTTTAATTACAGTTTAAAAAACCGCTTCAATGACATCCAACTAATTGAATTGATTGAGGATTCATGTGAAAACAACTTTCATCGTCAAGTTCGATATACGTGTAGTCAAATAAAAATTTGAAATTATTGTTCTTTATGTTTATGTAATTTAAATACATCTCACTGCAAAATTTCATCACCCACGAACTGATAGACATCGAAATTTAAAAAGTAAATTTCTCCAAAACGAGTGTTGGTACTATAAAGATAAATTTAAATTCCATTACAAACAATTATGTAATGGTTTTATCAAAACTCAACAGCTATAAGCTGATTTTTCCTGTATTTTTGAAGTAGATTACTATCGGTCAACCAGTATAGCTTTCAGATATGACAGACTATGCAGAATTTAATTTCGATATTGTACAAATATTAAAAAAGTTTACTAATAGAGTTCGACCTGTTAAAGGTATTTGGTATAGCATTTTATAAAATCTTAAAAAAAATTAACTCATTTCTACAAAATTTAATATCAAATTGGCTTCAAAATTATTCTACTTTACTATTTTTGATGAACAATAATTTCGATGTAGTAATATATAAACAATTAAATACAAGCTGTTTATAAGTATTTATTACTTACAAGACATCAAGCACAACAAAAACAAACGATTTTTGTAGGCCGTTACTCACTTACGAATAAAAAATTCACTATATTTTTTAATTTCTCGAAAACTATAATATAAATGTTAATCGCTATAGTTGTCTTATAACTTTCCAGTCGAATTCTCCCATCTCTATTTTTTCATGTATTTTAATTCAATCGTTTCTGAAATAAACAGCGCATTCCTGCTAATTTTTTTATATATATTTTGTTACGTGTATCAAATAATTTTGGAAAAAACAGTTCATATAAAATAACCTAGTAAATATTTTAATGTTTTAGATCCTGCAAAATATGCGAGTTAAATTGATCAATTACTATGCCAATTCCGTGTAATGGTTAATGGTTAATCCGTGTAATGGTTAATGAGGATATTGACTGTGATAGGTAGGCAGAAAAACAAGTGTCTTCACAAGGGTTCCGTTTTTTCTTCTTTTCCATTAAGTTATGACAAACTTTTCATTATGTAATATAACAATAGGTTAAGTTCTCATTCCTGTCTGAGATAAGATAAATAAAAGTATTATGTATTTATAAATCTATCAATTATAACAAAGAGTCACCAAGCTATGATTATGATTTTTCGCCGCAAAATTAAACAAAAGATTAAGAAATCAGTTATTATATACGTAGACGCTATTATTTACAAGAGAAAATATTTTAAATAAATATTTACATTCGATAGAACATTCACACGTACAAGTTATTGAAGTCGCTCTTAATATTGAATATATTTGGCGTTAATTTTGTAAAAATTCATTATTTACAATTAAATGAAACTACGTGATGTAGTAATACTTCTACTTTCTTTAAGTTCTTTACCACGACCTAGGTTTCGTTGTATTACAACATCTTTAGGTGAGCTATTAGATGTTGTAATACAATGAAATCCAGGTCATGGTAAAGAACTTAAAGAAAGTAGAAATAATACCACATCACGTAGTTTCATTTAATTGTGAAGTCGCTCTTAATATTCGTCAAATTATTTTTATTCTATTCCTAAAATAAAATATTCAGCAAAATATAAAATATTATCTGCAAATAACAAATGAACACGTTACGTACAAGCTACATCTCTCTCGGGGTGTTCGGTACGCATTGTACATACATAACAATTGAAAAATTTAAGAGTACAAAGTGTTTCTATTAAACAATACACAAATATTAATGTTAACTTTAACTACGAAAATATGCTGATTAGTACGTCTTTTTCAAGCTTAAGAATGTCATGTTTTATTACACGTGCCTTTTTTATTATTATTCGTACATATTTAGTTGTTTTCTGTATATGTCATTTAGATACAGGATTGAAAAAATGTTAGAGGCGAATTACTGTTAATGACGCGTTTGACATAATGGTAACAAAATGGATTTTTTTTGTATCCGACGAACCGTTTTTTTTTGCGACAAAAGAATAAAAACGTATTTTGTACTCTTCTCAAGAGAGCTTTTCAATGATAACCCCCCTGCCTATACAGACTTTCTTTTTATTTCAACCTCCATTTATACATTTGAAAATCCTCTTGAAAAATAATTTTAAACATCGTTTTTAGTTTCGGGCCCAGGAACCATGTTACATGCGAATTTAAAATTTATGTATTATTTTGTACAGAAGTTAGAACATACTGACAGAGAGATGGATGAACAGGCGGGTGGATAAAAATACGACATTGCTACAAAAATAGGGTTCCGTTGGGTCCTTCTGACTAAGGACCCTGAAAGATTTTCACGTTAAAAAAAATTTCTTAAGAAATTTTTGACGAGAAAGAAATTTTTGCTTCAACTACACGCTGAGATGGCACGAATATTTTAGCTAGGACTTTAGAAATCTGGTAATTTGCTTTATTTTTCTGTCAACTTTATCGTAAATGCATAATTATTATCGTGTGTCCGGTGATAGTGCAGAAGACGTTATTTATTGATTTTCTAGTTTCTTTATTTTCTAAATTTATTATAGCAAATCTATTATATAAATCAATAACAAAACTACTAAACGAATCAGTTTTTTCCTTTTGACCCATAAAATTAATGGCTGATTATAATATTTTACAATGATTTTGAAATAATTTTGAATGTTATAAAAAAATGAATGTTGTAAATATTTATTTAAAATATTTTCTCTTGTAAATAATAGCGTCTACGTATATAATAATTGATTTCTTAATCCTTTGTTTAATTTTGCGGCGAAAACGCTTAATCATAATCATAAGGAGGCGTAACGTCATTTCTGAGTAAAAAAAATATTATTTAAGTTAATATTTTATAAACGCATCTTTAAAGATTTGGGTGAAATTAATATTTACATTTAGTATTTTATATTTAGCGGTGATACAAAAAATCGTATTCGTGAAGTGTAGTGCATCATGTAGAAAAACATTAAAAATTGTACTAGAAGAACTATTCATTTCTGTGCCACGAAAAAGGAAAATGTGTAAAAAGTCACTACAACTTTCTGGAAAAAGTACAATACCAATATGAACGAATTCGCCGATTTACTTTTGTGGAAACCACTTTAGCGTAATCATTAATTAATGATATTATGTACATCACTAAAGTTCATATTTTGAGGCTAAAAGGTAAGGTATATATTTTATATTATCACAATAAAGGTAATTATAATGCATATTTTTGTGCTATTTCAATTGCCCGGTGACATGCAAAATTATGCGAGTATTAAATAATGGTTTCAGTAGGCAAAATTAAAATGAAGCCTAGTGTCAAATAACATATTACTACTATATTCTCGTAATGTACATTAATTATTATAAAATAATCTAATTATAAATCTCTGTCACACTAATAAATTCGGTATCTTCAAGTACTTCTCATGGAATGCATTTTAAATTGATTTTAATGTATATGAGGTTGTTACATGTTATGTTCGGTATACACCAATGTATTATAAATGCGATATTATTCCAACACCTTGCATTTCAATAAGTACAGGTTAATGCGGCATTTTTGTGTTATAAGTGCTATAAAGATAGATGACTACAAACGTAATCTTGGTTTATCTGCATTGTCTACTGAGTTACCTAACAAAATATTGACTTAGCATTGAAAAATGTCTGCACCTCGTAACCGTCAAACAATTTATCAGGACGTTTTCCTGGTGCGTGAATATTGAAATTCTATTAAATAAAGTGAAACTCTTGGAAAAACCTTCCAATATTTACACAGAACTGTCTGTCAGTAAGTTGTGTTTACTATTAATTGTAGGGAGTAGAGATAGTTAGCAATTCTGAAGATTGGTTAAGCATTGTGGTGGTATAATAATTAAAATAGTTCTTCACAGAATGTTAAAGCAGTATTTTTCTTTGATTGCTATTATTAATTACTCTTCCAGATACACCACAAAAACTTGTCACTTTTACCACCAACTTGACCTTGTATTTTTCTACTACCGCCTTTACGAGCCTTTTGTTTGAATAAATAAATTCATTGAAAAAAAAATTAGCGCAGAAAATGACCTCGATTTTATTGCCTTCTCTTTTTACACCCGATGATACGCTCCTTTTCCCCAAAAAATCAACTTTAGCACTTCACTGCTGTGATCAGATCCCCGCTAAATATAACTATGAATAATTTTAATTTTGTCTGTCGATAGATCTCTGACAAAAATATATTTGATGCACAAATGGATAAATATCGAAGTCTTTTTATAAAGCATTGAGCTGGTCGTATGGAACACTAAAAATGTTAAATTGAACTATTTCACAATAGGTTATTTATAACATGTATAAAAAATATCTGATTTATGTATATGATACTTTTCAGGTCAAAAATAATGATTACCGATGTATAACTGCAATAAATTATTACTTTTTTGTTTAATCATTTAAATAAAAAAATAACATTTTGTTTTCAAATTGGCGGCTAAACTCGAAAACACAAATTATCCACTAATCAGAATGCATGGTGTCAAAATGAACCACACGTCATAATATATTAATACACGGCCAAATTTAAACTGTTGACTGAGTGAGATAGTATGATTATATAAATTTAACACCATAAAAAACATTTATTTGTCACCATAGAATATCGAAGTTTGGGAAAGAGATAGAACGTGCCGTTTTCAAATTAATAATTTCTGGCATTATACCGTCATAAAATTTATGTCACGTAACTAACATTGGGGTATAATTTGCATAGAAACGCCATATGTGCACGATTTGTGGGCAACCAAAATGCGGTCTAGACACCTCAGTTGCATTAGTCCTTCCTCGAGCGTTCCACGCGTCTACGCTTTACGATTCACGTAGACATTAAGAAATGCCAGGATGTACTATAAGATATAGTAAAAATCACACTGGAAGTATTAAAAAGTGAAGGAGGAAAAGAATTATGTAAACATAAATTGATTTTATTGCATAAATAAAATATATTTTATTTATTTGTTAGCAATGATGGCAATTTTCTATTCTCATGCCTATCTCTCAACGCTATTCGCACTAATCTGCAAATGTAGCTGCAGGTGAGATAAACAGTGTGAAAAAGTAAATACTACATTTTCTTTCGCTTCTCAGTAAGTAAATACTACATTTTCTTTCTTCGAGAAATAAAAAGCCCTGCCGGAAGTAATAAAAAATACGATTATTAGTTACAATACAATTATAATCCGATATTGTTTAAAATAGTTTCTTTATGCTAATAATATCTCAACGATGACCAAGTATTCTATCGAGGAGCTTTGCGTGACTGCAATGAAATTCGATGTTTTCAGCTTAGGACACGTTTGGCGGTGAAAATGCCACAACTGTTGATTTACAAACACTTTTAAAAATATTTATCAAAATTGTTAAGTAGCTTTATGAGTCTTATCTATAAGTAAGTTTATGATGATGAAAAATTGTGCGTGTCAGCTACGACGCGCCACTGGAGTTTACTCCTTAATTACGATTGTCTTGGAATGTACAAAACAGATAACACTATATATAAATATAAAAAAGAAATTACATTCATGCAAGCATATTAATTCTGTATTCTATTTTCATTATAAACGTGTACATTTAACTGTATTGACACTTTCATTACCATTATATTTGATCATGTCACGACCATTATATTTCTCGAAATAGAGTCCCAAGCATTTTTTTTTCATTGTCACGCTTGCTCCGTCGGTGCGTTTATTTATTAAATGAAACTACTCGATGCAGTATTATTTCTACTTTCTTTAAATTCTAAAAGAAAGTAGTTTAATTTAATTGTGAATAATGAATTTCTACAAAATTAACGCCAAATATATTAAATATGCAAATTACATCTTTGTAAAGGACCAATATTTGCAGCAGTAGTCTTTTGCCTAGTTTTTTTTCTTGTATTCATTTTATTATTTTGTTGTCAAAAGCAATACTTTCAGTCACAAAGAAACGACGCTTACAACTTTAGTACATGATCTGTTTTTACAACCGTCAATAAATAATTCGATGTGTCAAGATGTGCCTGAAATTAGCTAACGATCGATGCGCAGTACGTACTGCGCAGGCGAAAGTATTGAATCAAAACATAAATCTCCGGTCGGCTAATCTTTAATTTTCCAAACTCGATTTGTTAATACTAGTTTACTATGCGTCTATTGAACCGTCGGAAACACGGAATACGACAATTAATATTAATATGGGCTTATGTAATCGCGATTTAATCTAGTTTTATTTTCTGTCTATTAATATGAACCTATGTGTGTCAAACTCCGTTATTGCGATTACGCCATAAGAAAATGCCAAATAAACTTATTGATATCTCACGCGCAGAAATGTTGCGCGGATAGGCCACCTAACGTTTATACTTTTTTTAACTCTCTGAACTTCGTAAGCTCTGAACTTCTGATTTTAATCTTCATAAAACTTCATACCGGGTGCTGTATATGAAAATCGATTCTTAAGGAGTAAACTCCAAAAACATGACTCATCATTTAAGAACAAGTTGTATATTATAATAAAGCCGGTAGAACAAATGCTATTGTTTAACATGTCGCTCACTTCAAGAAACTTTCTACATTAACCCACTAACAAATAAACTTGGCAACCGTGAACATAAACACAACCCTTTAATATTAGTTACAGAGTAAAATTAAACAAGAATACGGAGCGAATTGCGAACTGTTATCAACTCTTGTAGCGGGCACGAATTACTTCTTCAAACTTCGAAGAAAATACGTCTATTTGATTGTGTTAAACATAAATCGTTACAGCTGTTAACGATACCGACCATAATTTGAATACTGATGCAGCACATAGCACAGTTCGTTTACGATTTCGTAACCGTCATCGCGTCTATTTGCTCCAGCTGTTACCATTACGAAATCGAATTTTCAAGTATCGCGTAACTTTACGAATATACATTTTGATTGAACTTCTGCGAACACTACCGATCAATTAAGTTTAAAAAAAATAAGTTGACGGCGATGATGGAATGGAATCGGACGCGATGGAATCGTATATGCTGGGTAAGAACAGATGCGATATGAATTCATTACAAATTAGTTTAATTTGATAATTACTGTATACGTCTACGGAGTATTTCAAAATATTTATGTTACAAAAATTAAATCGTATCACAAAGTTGATTGAAAAATTATGATTTGAGATGTGGGCATTTCAACAAAAGACGATGCACAAAAATAAAATGTGATACATTTGTATTAAATACGAGAAATAATTTAAGGTTTTACTTATGTATCCATATATTGTAGACTCCCGAAAACTATCCGAAAACTCGTACTATCCGGGTTTTATACATATTTAGGTACTTATAAACATTGCATTGTATTTTCCTCTACATAAATACATTACTCACCGTATTTTTCACATGGTATATATCTAAATCATATTATTTCTTATTATGAAGATATATACATTTTAAGATACAAATTTGTTTTAGAGTTGATTTAAGTCAGAATTTTTATGATCTTTTTACAGAACCACTTGCGTATTATAAGTCGATCGACTGTTACTTGATTGTGACTTCTTGGCTTATAGCTAACTCAGACTAACAGAATCTATTTAGCAGTGAAACGTTTTTAATTTAATCGTGTATATTAACATTACGAATAAATTTTAATTATTCAGAAATAGCGGTTTAGGTGGTAAGGAGCGGGGACACGTAGCTCTAAAAAATGACCGCTTTAAAACTTAATACTTCGTAAACATATCCCGGTGTCAAAAAAGGACTCGCAACATACCCCGAATATTTATAAAAGACATTAGAAGAGGCCCTAGACTATGATGTATGGGAAAAAATGGGGAATCACGTTTCATTGGCTTTAATCAATGCCAAAAGCAACATTTGTCCATTTGCTTTGCATCTTGCTCTGCTAATTTTTTTAACTAAAAACTGAATTATCTGTTACGAATACCGTTAATAAATTTAAAAGATACTTGCAAATCTGTTCAATTGACATATTTCCCAACGACAAAAAACTTTTTAAACATTTTATAGCCGCTCCAAAAAAAAGTGAAAGGGATGAAGAGTCCAAACACATAATTTGGGTTACAAATTTAATAAAAACTGATAAAGCCACCTAAAATCCCCCAAAAGGTATAAAAACTTCTCCGCAATAAGTTAATTGGATTACTTATTTACAACCCCTTGTCGAGCATTAGGCCGCTCATGAATGTCGAGCCGCGACGGGCGGCGAAAGTTCAAGACCGGCTTCGGCAAAATAAAAATCAACAACTCAGCCGCCCGAGCCGAGTCGCTGCGCAGCGGAGGGCCGTTCAATTTTCCACATGAGCAGGGCCGGGCCCGCGGCGCCCAACTTTAATTGCGGAGATCCCCTTTGACGCACGCGTCACTCGCGCCCTCCCTTCCGCTTGATTTTGTCGCCGGGAATAACTTGAAATGTTAAAAGTTGGCATTGTACGAGTAAAAGTGAGCGATTCGCTCGTATTTCTTTAGTCCAACTAAAAGGGTCGGTTCGAATTACTGGAGAAAATTTGACGCGTTTTCGTTTTAATTTGTTGTTTATTTAAAACCGTAACAAAAGTTTGTTAAGATATCAGATCAAATTTTAAGACAATGCTTCGAATATTTTAACGAAAAAGTTTGAACAATTTCTTTGTTCAAAGCATGAAAGATCAAAATTAGACGAAAGAGAAGAAGAAAGTTTTACAATATATTTTCCATTTAATGGATAGCTTAATCGAAAAATGTATTTTTTTATTATCTGGCATTTTTTATTCATATTTTATTATTTTTCTAATTGTTTTCAGGAATAAATTGAGAAAATTAACAAGAGATTTCATTGAAATTTTCACTAGATTACTCCATATACATCCTTGTATAATGCAATTTAACACAACATTGAAATTATTTTCACGTTACGAATATTCACCTATGTCGTAGAGCTTTTAACCCAATAATCAGACCTCTGTTTGAGGTAGTTTTAATTGAGTGACATCCCAAGGTGCTAATAACCGTTTCCACTTTTTCATGAAAGTCAGTGAAATATGGATGTGGTGGTAGATTTAATATATATATATATATATAAGACAACACCCAGTACGATATATGTACACAATTTAAAAAATATGTATGTATCACAAAATAGTAATAAAATATGTTTTCGGATAACATCGTAAATACATAAAAAAATAACAAAAAGTAGTTATAAATTACAAGTGTAACAAAAAAATTACAAAACAACAATAGGCACAATAAAGTCATCTTAAAAAACATTAGTTACGCATCACGAAATAAATCACAAATTAGCAATAGGCGCAATAACATCGTATATAAAAAAATATGCGTCTATATACAATATAGCATATATGTTACAAATCTAATCAAATATAATATTACAAATCTAATCAATCAAATATACAATATAGCATATATGTTACAAATCTAATCAATCAAATATACAATATAGCATATATGTTACAAATCTATTTTTTTATGATGCCCGATAATTATTATTAAAATCTTTGAATATAAATCCATAATACTCTACGGTAATCTTTGGAATGTTTAAATTCTTCTCCTGTAAAAATTGGATTTTAATGCTTATAACGTTATTGCAAGTTAACAAAAGTATCAACGTATTCATATAACGTGGTTTCATATTTTTATTTCATTTCAACACAACCTCTGCTTATTCTCCCTAGACGGGGAACTGTTTTACATCCACTTATTTATAAAAAGAGAGATTCCGTTTTCTCAAAACGGCTTTCGATTAAAATAAATTGCAAGCATTAATTTATTATCTACGGCCAAGGCAGAAACAGAGAAAATTCGGTCTTTGCCAATAACTTTCATCTTCCAGTACGGTGAATAACGTATCGGGGGGCAATAGCGAGGATGCACGCGGGGCGGGTCGCGGCAGCTGCCAAGATGTGGGTAATATGAGTCAAGGATGCGTCTAGTTGGCAGCGCTGCGTGCGTCTGACCTACATACTTTCGAATCATTAACAACAACTTCGTTACTTGCCACGGTGCGCGTGTTTTATAAACCTCTGTCATGCTTCGTGGGGATAGTACTTGATTTCGGCCAAGTTCGGGTCAGATTCAAAAAAATTAACACCTAACGTTTATTTTTTTAATTTTCAGTAAGTGATATTTTAATAATATATTTTGAATACTTAAATCATGAAGAAATACGTAAAATATATAAATAAATTAACAATCCGCTAATTTCCTTAAAAAAAACTAAAAAGCTCTCAAGTATGAGTAGAGCTCGCGCTACGAAGGTTCAGTGCACGTTTAGACACTAATAAACGTTTGAGGATCATAGCGTTTCTGTTGAACCATTTATAAATATTAATTTTTGACAACGTTAAGATATTGTTTATTAAATCTTTCACAGACGTAAAAACATAGTACTTATTTAGAAAAAATATGACATCGAGGATAATCCCTATAATTTTCCTGTAATCTTCTAGTCAGCTTTCACCAACGGTGTCTTTTCATTATTTAAGTAGTTTCGAAAATACGGTGGGGATCGAATCGAATAATTTTTGATGATCTTTGCGTAACATGATTTATACTTGTTAAATTGATATAATGAATTGACATCAGTTTAATAAGGAACAAATAAAAGTATAAACTAATGTTAATTAGCTATTAATTCATTAATTGTTCAAAATTATACAGAGTATATCACAGTTACTTTAAAATATTAATTAAACCATGATTCAGTTATAATTAATGTGTAACCATAACACAAAGAACCTAACCAAACAACATTATATTACCGCAGTATAAAGTTGCTATAGAAGCGCATTTAGCACAGCACACTGAGAGATACACAGCGGTTTATTATCTCGCGATACACCTTTGTTAATGCGATGTTATGTTCTGAGTAGATACGAATAGCGACCTTCGGGGCCTCCCATAAACCCGCTAGCACGTTCCATTTTCAGCACTCAAACGCGGGGCGATAGCTCGATATTCCGAACTGATTTTAATTAAATGGGCATTTGCGGCAGGAATGCCGAGACTTCAAATTCGTCAATACTAAGACACCCAAACTGTGCATCTATTTGCGTATAAGATGTCTTTCAACTAGCAAAGGGCCAGATGTGCGTGACTGTGGTAGAAATGGAATTTGATAAGTACAATATAATAAATAAAAAGTTTCTATGAAGATTTAATTTCATATTGATCGCTCGTTCACTGTACTCGCAAGTTACTTTATTAGAATAAATGTCACGACGAACACCAAAGAACAAGTTATAGGTTCAGTTCTATAAGATTTAGATGGACGGATATTACAAGTTGAACTATATTTTATTATAATTTTAAAGTCAATAATAAATTAGTTATGAATTTTCCTCACCCTCAGCCTTTTTTCTATTTATGGTTTGTTCTGTTAATATGTGAATAGTTGCTTAACCTACTTAAATAGATTTGTACCTTAACTTGTATACAAATCCACGGATGTATGCTTTACTATCCGACTAACCTACAGCCTTTTTGCTGATAGAGTTAATTACTAGTCGGATAATTTAACAAGTATTCTATTTTTAAAAACATAGAATTTTCTATATATTTAATATACATAATAGGTGTGAAGTAGTGAAACCCGTCGATTCATTATAGATATGTTATATAAATATAAAAATGCAACCAGTATGTAGTAATCAAGTAAAATTGATGCTGTTTTAGGATATATATATATATACATATATGACTATTGAGATGTATGCGGGCGCATATCTATCATATACTTTATTGCCAAATTTCAAGTCTTTACTTAGAGTAGTTTTTCAGAAAAACCATCGTGAAAGTGAATCGAGTCCCATTTTCATTTGAATCCACTTTCACCTATACGACAACATCCAATTCACTGATATGTACAAAAAAAATTCACGATTTAAAATATACTAACAAAGAAAAGGATATAATATATAGCACTACACTAGGATAATTTTGAATCTACAGGTGAAAGATAATTTTGAATCCATAAATTATCTGAGCATAAAAAACGTCACAGAAATAAATAAAATGCCATAACTTTATTTCGAATTTGCACTAATGAAACGACAAAGGTTATCCACCTTAAATTGATGCGCTGCTTACATAAACTTATTAGCCGCATAATGTTATCGGAAAAAAACATTCATTAAATATCACTGATTAAAAATATAAGCATCTGTTAAAAAGTGCACTAGTCAAACTGGCGCAGTAAGTGGCTGTACCTACATATAAATATAAAAATGTTATCATACTTTTATCCGACTATGCGAAATCAAACGCAGAGGTGCATCCATTCGTAGTAACATACAGACGGCTTAATGGATCTTAACAAATGAGCTATTGTTTATTTCCTCTAGATCCCAGTATCATAGGCAATGTCATCACATGTATATCGTTTATTTGGTTTAATTCCAAAAATGAGTACTCGACCATCACGTATATTAAAAAGAAAACATCTTCACACAAGTGTAACAAAGAATGTGTATATTATGCATACGGGTAATTCTTTGGACTGAATATACCCTTGCCAAACTTACGATTGCAAAGAAAAAAAATTACATTTTTTTACAGAAACATGTTTCAGATATACTCAGTTTGATGCACATAATCTCTGTATGAAAAATATACCCGTTCTTTGTTATATCATGTATATTATTGTTTTTTGAAAGGACGAAAGAAAAACATCAAGGTAATCTTGTAATTAAAGCAAGAAAATTTCATTATCAGGATATTTATATTATTATTACTGAGCTGTCTATGTAACGTACTTGCACCAACGAAAAGCCTACAAATATTCTCTGTTGTAAATACGATCACAATTAAAACTGAAACGAACTAATTTACTTTACAAACGATTATTACAATCTTTAACTATAGTTGCAAATATTTAGTAATGATCACTGTTGTATCTAGGCAAAAACGCTTTTTATTAAATCATATTTTACTATTTTTCTCCGTGTGAAATGGAAGGTAAAAAATGTTACTCCACAACATAAAATATAAATGAGTTTCAAAATTCAATATGTTTTGAGATACCTTATCCGCCTAATTTAAAGTTCTTTGCTATAACTTTTTTGTGATTGTTATTATTAACTTTAACGCTTATTAGATTTCAAAGGAACGAAAAGATCGTTCATTTCTTTTGTTGGAGTACAATGATTGAACTTGTAAATTCATTAAAGTAGAAATATATTGCTAATGGTTAATTACGTGTATATCAAAATTACAAAATATTAACAAATTTCATTTTGGCAAGCTTCTGAATTATTGTACAAGTTTGACGCCCATTTTCTGTTTACTTACTAGTTTTTTAAATTGATTTATCCTTTTTCCACTTCATTAAAACATATTTTCATACATTTCCCCGCATATAAACTATAAGTAAGATTTAAAATATATTTAGTTTTCTGTTTCTCCATTCATCTACAATGAATTTCTAAAGTAAATGCACTTATCTATTTTCGTTCCAAAACTATCATTTAAATTTCAAACATTTTGGGCGCAATACGCGCTCTAGAATAAGATTTAAATTAATTTGAGTTTTATTTTTCAATAAATATATTTTCCAAGACACTAGATTAATTGATGTGAAAAACTTTGTATGGCTGCCGAATTAACCTTTAACGGGCCTCATTCCTTACTCTTTTTTCTTTTTTGCTTTTTTAAGCAAACATTTCATCAATATACTAATTTCGCTCCAGTCAGATGATGATCATTTATTGGGTACTGAACAATCTTAATGTGATATACAGAAAAAACTTGTTAAATACGAGTAGAAGCCGCACTAAGAAGCTTCCATAAATTCGTATGGACCTATAGAACTATAGAAGTTTAAAGAGATATGGTTAAACATATTTCAGTTAAATTCTTCACAAATACCAATATTATATTCATCGTATATATGACCTATTATAAATCGCGTACACGTAAAAATTATCTTGATTTTTCCGATATCCGTTTAGTTTAGAATCAAGGCTATACTTTTGTTATAAGCTATGAGTATGATTCAAGAAATCGTGTTATTTTCATAGATTTAAGATTATTATTTTTAAAAAAGGAGGGAAGGGAAATATACCTTCTACATCTTTCGATTTACTTATCTCTGGAGATACGATACTCAAAATAATAAATAAAATTGTTTTGATACTTTTAAAATGAAATCCCATCCAACATATTAAATTAAACTGTAAAAGTCGACTACTATTAGGTTAGGTTAGTTCGTTGTTTCCAAAATTTACATATATATATGTATATATATATATATATATATATATATATATATATATATATCTATGACTATTGAGATGTATGCGGGCGCATATCTCAATAGTAAAATAATATAATTTATTACCAAATTTTAAGTCTTTACTTAGTAGAGTGGTGTCTCAGAAAAACAGACCAATAGCAACAAAAACAACACTTTCTTGGGCATAAAATAGTTATATTACTACCCTAGCAAGATTTGAAATTTTATTTATTACAATTACTTAAGTTCAATGATATTTCATTAATGTTAATTTACAAAAAGTACAAACAACATCAATACAAAAACTACCAGGTTATATAAATAGAATTTCGTAGACCACGACAATTCATAAATATTTTATATCTGTGCAAATAAATACCAGTTAGCCACGAATCGGAAGTGATACAACGGTTCCCTAGTTATCTTAATCTCTTTTAATTGTTGATGGAAGTTTACCGAAATAATTTCCTTTGAAAATTTTGAGGAAATTTATAATTATTTCACATTTTCCAAAACCCATAGTTGGAAAGTTACAGGAGGGAAGTTACATTATACGTTACTTTAAAGGTTAATATTTCCCAAAATTATTAATATTTCCCAAATCATCTTATTGATGGTATGTTAGGTCCCGATTTCATTTTGATCCACTTTCCTATCCACTATACGGTGAAATCCAATTCACTGATATGTATAAAAAATTAACGATTTAAAATATACTAACGAAGAAAAAGATAGAATATGCAGCACTGCAGAACCCTAAAAGGATAATTTTGAATTTTCAGGTGAAAGATAATTTTGAATCTATAAATTACATAACAGAAATGTTTAAAATAAAAAAATTGCCATAACTTTATTTCGAATTTGCACTAATGAAACGGGGGGGTTATTCACCTTAAATTGATGCTCTGTGTATACAAACTTATTAGCACGCATATTATTGGAAACACACCTTCATTCACAAAAGTGTCGCCGATAAAAAATTACAAGCACCTGTTGAAAAAAACATTGGTCGAACTGGCGCAGTGACTGGTTGTACCTACGTATAAATATAAAAATTATATCATACTTTTACCCGACTATGCGAAATCAAACGCAAAATTACGTTTTTCGCGAGTAGCTCTATGCGCGAGACCCTTTATTCAGTGTAACATACAGACGGCTTAATGAATCTTAACAAATGAGGTATTGTTATATTCCTCTTGATCCCGGAAGTATCAGTCTATATCATCACAAATGATTCAACATGGCGGTTGCTGGTAGCCATTTTTATATATATATAAAACGGTATAACGGGAAATATTATTTTGACGAGAAACGCCTTTCATTTTGGTCAGAGGGGTGTCACTTGCAAAAACCATATGTAACGAAATATATTATGGCACGATCGCTTATAACTTTAGAATGTAGCACCTACCGACATAATTTAGAGGATAGAAGCCACTACTCATATGTCGCTGGCATAAATGGCGCTGCAGACGCGTGTAGGACGACTTATTCGGAACAAAATTAACCATAGCGCATATTTAAATGTGGGTCTGTAAAAGATATGTAATAAACTTTCCATTTTCAGTGCCGCTATTACTTTACTAATAGCCTAGGATTAAATACTACTATATTTAAAATAATTTTAATTATTCTCTTGCACAATAATGTCAAATAAACCAACGTTATATGTGATAACATATGATTGTGTGATAACACAGCGATCCAAATAACGACCGAATTTGGTGCCATAGCTCAACAAACAAACTTGCTCTAGCGTAACTAAAAAGGGACCCACAAAAATAAAAAAAAACCAAACCGCGACAGCGACATATTCAAAAAGCATTACTTATTCTTAAGCACTCGCGGCGTCTACTGCGCACTCAAAGGCTCTTTTACAAATATTTGGCGGCGAGCGGTCGGTTCGGGTCGCACGACCCGCGTCCTTTTTCTCTTCCACCCCTCGTATCATAATGTTTCATTTTGCAATGAAGAGATGAAAATTATATTTGCTCCAAATGAGCCGTGCGTGGACGCGACCCGAGCACACAATGCCTCCTCCATCCCTCTCCCCGCGCCCTCAGCCTGAATCCAATGCTGAATCATTCCCGCTCGCTCGCTCGCCCGCACACGCTTTCCGGATAACTTTTCCCTTACTATAATTGTTCTTGTCTGGGAAACCTTTTCCATTGACGGTATGAAAATTGCTTTCCAAGATTTAAAGAGCACACTATTTACCAAAGTTATTTTGCAAAGTTCATTTTTGTAAGTGAATTTACGGTGGACGGAGAAAAGATTTAGTTTTCTGGGAAAAGGTGATGTAGATTAATGATACTAAACAAAAAAAAGAAACGGATGACAAAAACTGGTAAAGATAATTTGACCATATTGTTAAATGATTTGTCATGAGATACGATTAAGGATACATTGAGAAAAATGTAGGAGTAGTAGCAACCCACCCAACCAGTAGTATTGTCCCATTTACAATAAGTTTCCAATTTTTAACTATTAAATATGGTATTAAAACATTTATCTAAAATTCAAACAAATTTGTATCTCTCCTATAGAAGAAACAGAACTAAGTCATAAGGTATTAACGTAATCTATCCGATATGGTGCGCACTAAGTTTTATTATAAAAAAGAAAAATATTCATCTGAAATTAAGCCCGTCTGTTCCTCGTTTGAAATGGATAGATGAGACTTCGCTGTTAGAACAGCGAAATTCTACGTTCAAAGTTGCGGCACCGTTGCTATCGTCCCGCTTTTCTTTTTTTAATCCGTAATTCTACTTCTACTTCTTTATTTCTCTAATCCAAATTCCAACACTTGCCATCTTATGGCCTAGAACTAAGTTCTAAAGGAAAGAAAACTTTTTAAAATTGTGGCATAAATTAAATATAAATATCCGAAGTATGTGATGGGTGTGTCTTCAAAAACCCTTTAAAATGACGTTAGCAGAAATAATCTATAACTCAAAATCTCTTTCATTCTACATTTAAAAAAACACTCATAAAAATATCATTTAGACATGTTGTCATATGTTTTGTATATAATATTCGGTTAAGGACATATTGTCAATAATTCATAAGTAATAAACAAACTCTCACACCTTGACCATCGTACCACCATAATAACAAAATCTTTAAAAGATGTTGTTATTATGGTGGTACGATGGTCAAGGTGTGAGAGCCCGTGTTTATACTTTTGTTTACTTAAAAATACGTTGAGGCTTTTAAACTATTCGTTAAGAAACCACTATATACATGGAAAAGATAACCTAGTTTGGAAGATCAGTATAACATTTAATTTGATAAGAAATAAAACAGTTTTGCATAATAAGCTCTAGAAAATTTAACTGTCTCTAACAAATCTGGAATGGAAAATTATGCCTTGAATAAATATTAAATTAGATAAAAATTCTACTAATTTACTCAGTATGTGACAAGCTTATCATAATTTAATATCTCAAATATTGTTTCGACCTCAAATTTAAAGGTGCGCCCTCACCGGGAGCATTCGCCTGTAATGTAACGTTACAGATTCGAGCATTACATCAGCCAAGCAGAAGAACCGAATTACAGTGCGCAACCTGTAATGATACAATTTGTAATATTTCGATACAACTTGTATACTCAATGCGCACCACTTGTAATTGAAATTACAAGTGGTGCGTATTGATGTTAAATAGCTAAAAATCGAATCTGAAATGTAATATTTCAGGCGAATGCTTGTCAGTCAGGAAGGCAGCATTGTAAGGTAATACTCAAAATTGAATCTGAAATGTTACATTACAAGCGAAGGCTCGTCAGTCATCATTACGTTATAATGCTGCCTCCCTGGGCAGCATTATAACGTAATGATCAAAATCGAATCTGAAATGTTACATTATAGGCGAATGCTCTCAATGAGGGAGCATCTTAGGGGTAATTTTAATAGAACGCAAAAACAGGTCCAAAAACAGACAAGTACAAATAACTGTACGTCTGTTTTTGCAATTCGATTGTGTTTATAATTATTTTAAAGAAAATGGCCCTATATAGGTCATATTACAATCGAAATTATCGAGGAGAAATCTTATTTGATTTATTGCGTAGAGTTGCACTAAGAGCAATTTTTTGAATAAAATAAAATTCAAGTGATATTTTTATTTATTAGAATATTTTAGGGGAATTACAACATTTTCCCAAAATTTGCTGCGAAGTTTAAAATTTGGCATTATTTGTTCTAATGAAGTTTTGATCATATATAACTTATGCTCTTTTTTATCATCTCATGTTCTTTCATAACTGGAAGAAACAGAAAAATTGATAGCACAAGAATACAAGTAAAACAACAAAATAAATTTTAATGCTCTAAAGACGTAATCTGATGTGTCAGATATAATTTATTTTCACAATCGTAGACGCAAACTCATATTTTACATGTTTGTCTATAAAATGCAACGAACCATAAAATGACTGCTATTTAAAATAACTTCGATATAGTTTATTAGTAGTAATTAATAAGTTCGTAATGCCCAATTTATGACTGGTATAAGTATTCTCAGAATGAGAGTAGTATGACTTGAAGTAAAGCACTTTTTATTAGTAACAGTAGTAGTCTATCTTTTTCAAAAGTTATTATTTATATCACAATTAAATTAAAAAAGTTCGGTCCCTTATACGTACCATTTTAGGGTTACTTTACGACCAGTTGACTGTCTCCTAGGGAGCTAGTTTATTGACAGCTGAAGAGGAATATCACCCGTTCCCTTTTCAATTAATGTTTCTAATTCATACAAAACTATTATTACACTATTGTTGAAAAACAAGTTTCACTTCAGTAAGAATAAGTCCATCACTCCTTCTGACCCAATTTAGGAAGAAGATAAACTAAAGGCAAGGGCAGATAAATAGGAAAAAAGATAAATTATTTTAACGTATAGAAAGCCTAGTGACATTTCCGTGGCGGTTTTTTTTTCACAGATAATTAAACCATTTTCGCTAACGCGTTCCACACTTACAAAAGGAACCTATTATCAATGTTTGACTTTATAGTTTTTCTTCAAGTATTCACACATATAAAACACCATTTAAATTCAGAAAATGCAGAATTGATTTTCAATATTTCTCTCGATTTTGTAAAGGAATAAGTCAGCATTACTTATTTTAAGAAGTTTTATATCATTTAAAAAATCAAGTTAAAAAATTCAAGGTTTGAAACACTGTATGAATATTCGAAGTGCAATAGGCTACAAAAAGCTGATATTGTATAAAACACGTAGCGTATGATGTAAAATTTGCATGGCAATAGGTATGACAATTAAGAACATCTGAATATGTGTTATCAAGACCCAATAAATTATACTCTTTCTAGCTTGCCGATAATTTAACCCCAGCAATTTTACGAAGCAGCAAAGTAAGCTAAGCTGCGTGTAGCGCGGACGATCGTTTTTGGGCACAAAGTGGACAAAACGAAAAAAGACGAAGAGCAAACAACCAACTGGGGTTAAGATTAAAAAACCTGTAGTACGAGTGTTTTATTGGCCACGAACATGTGCACGAGCGCTCACACAATGGCCCGAGGAGACAATGGCGAACCGTAATGAGGTCGCTCCAAGCTTTGTTCGCGGCCACTCTACTCTCAGCGTACTAAATTAAACGTGATTCCGCCTAAATAATGATCAACATACATAGCTTTGCTCGTAAGACAACTTTGTGTGCACACAAACGCTACAGAGATACAAAGGAAAATGTTTCTCTCACAGTTCCTTCATTGATGGAAACTTGCCCTAATTTAATTTATGTATGGCGACATAAAAATGCTATCCGAACTTAACGAGCGTACTTTTACAATCTGAAAACTATGACATGTATAAAATAAAATTCTTTTTGAAATATTATATAATTAGAATAAATTATGTTTCATCTTATTATATTTTAAAGAAAATAATCCTACAAAACCCTATTTTATCATTTTAATTCCATCAAAGTGAAACGGTAAGAAATACAAACCACAAAACAAGCAGTTTTTTAGGGAAAAACCACAAATTTATTTATCTTTACGATATATGATGTTGCTGTGAACCTAATTTTTAATTATCGTAGTCTATTAAATTTATACACTTTGCGGATGTATGCATTATAATCGACTAGGACACCAGCCTCGTATTTTGATAATAGAACTGATTAGAATGCGGGTAATTTTTCGAGTATAATAATAATAACCCTCTTCTATTCTGAATCGGAATCCGTTTCCGTGCCTTGTTAGAATGTGTCTTTATTCAGAATGCCTCTTCTAAAAGGCTTCTAGCTGTTTCCATTGGATTCTATCGTGAGCCACTCTCCTTCAGTTAAGTTCTGCTGTGAGTTTTAGCTTGTTTTCCCATCTTCTTTGTTGTATCCCCCTGCTCCTTTTATTGTGTCTAGGATACTAATCAGTTACTATTTTACATCATTTCACCTGGCTTCCTCTCATCAAGTATCCCGTTCCACTTCTGTTGGTCAATTTTGGTCAGGATGTCTGCCGCTTTCGTTTTCGCTCTTAATTTGTACTCCTTACTCGCTCTACTTTAGATGTTCCTACCTAGCTCCGTCCCATGGCTCTTTGAGAGTATTGAAGTTTATTTCTATGTTGTTTTGTAAGCGCCCATGCTTCGAATCTGTATGTTATACGAGGTAGTACATAGGTGTTGAAGTCATTTCTTTTTATAGCAATACCTAAATCTCTGGATTTAATGAATTCTTTCAATGACCAATATTTTTCCATCCACTGGTTATTCTTTTGTTTGTTTAGTCTCTCGGAGATATAAGTTGTCCCAGGTAAGTGCACTCGTCTGCATATTCTAGTGGCCGGACACCAACCTTAATCTTTACTCTTTTTGAGTTATTTGGTGGTTTTGTTTTTGGTGTGTTCTTTGTCAATCAGTCAATGTAGTTTCTTCGCCTAGAGCTGGGATGTTCATTTATATATTAATTTATATAAGATTACCTGGATTTTCCTCGAATAGGATTATATCATCCGCATATCTGAGATGTTTTAATTTTTTACCACCGATGTTGAGACCTAGGTGAGCCCCATCTAATTTACGTTAAATATGTTCTCCAGGACTGCAGAGAACTTTTGGGAAATTGGGTCCCTTTGGCCTCATATATGTTTTTACTTGGAACTCTGGGCCCGCTTTTTACAATTATATTCTTGTTTTACTGTTTAGGTATATCTTTTATATTATGTAGACCTACATTTCGGGTATACCTTGAATCATTAGACTTTCCCATATAATTTTGTGGCTTATGCTATCGAATGCTTTTTTATAGTATATAAAGTCTATATAAAGCGTTTTGTTGTATTCGTTGTTTTTTTTTCATTATTTGTTTCACGGTCTGAATGTGCTGTTTCATGGAGAAGTATCTTCTAAAGCCGACTTGTTCCATTAGCTGACTATCCTCAATTCAATTTTTCTATGACATCCTTTCTGAGATAACTTTTGACGAGTATTTTACGAGTAATACATTTTTAATTCAGCTTTTGAAAGAAGAAATATACCTTTAAAAATTATATGAATTTCCAATTTATTTAAATATTTATTTTAATCCAAATTTTTCATTGAAAAACTGCATGTGTAAACATATATTTTTCTATACGTATATATGCAGGTATACAGGTATGAAGGTATGCTTACAGGTCGTGATTTTTGGCAGATTTTCGTAATTATTCTTTTTTGTTGATTGGTAAACTATCGGAATAGAAGCCTATAAATTTTTATAATTATTTATAAATTATTTTAATTTTTATAAACAATTTTCTACAAAACTTCCTTTTCTCATTCTCGGTTAATAATACCAGAAATGCACACCCGCCGTTTTTTACTCTAAAATTCTTGTTCAACAGAAAAAAAGGCGAATGTACATTTTTGGGTTTATCAATTATTAAAAACTTAGTAAACAGTTTGCTATATAACATTTCGTTTTATAAAATGATTTAAAAAATATTTAATACTTTTTAAATAAATACACATGTACCTCATTCTGAACGTTACAAAGTTTATATTGAGATTCATTAATAGGAAGTCAAATATCAATCTGTAGGTATAATAATCCAAGAATTACAAGTTATTTTTTCCTGCTTCAACTAAAGTAAAATATGAACTGTAAACGCATTAATAAGATGCATTTTGTCTTGAGATACTTACCAAGCGTCATCTCGGAACCGGTTGTTTTTGGGTTCGGTAACCCAAAAGGAAAAACGAAACCCTTATAAGACCACTCACGGGTCTGTCCATCCGTATATCACAGAAGTATCTTAGAAACCGCCTGAAGTAGAAACTTGAAATTATATGAATATTATTGAGTTTTAGCTCTTCAGATATTATGCGGGTTAAATTAAAACATACCAGCCCACACTTATGTCATTAGCTAAAACTCAAAAATATTCATCTAGCCATTTTAGGAGGGGGGAGGGGAGGGCAGGTTAAATGCTCGAAAATTGATTTTTTAATTCCATACAATTACACCAATTTCAATTATGTGGAGTGTTGTTTGAATGGTTAAAAGTTCCAAGGGTCCGTTCCAAAGATCCGTTTATTAGTCCAAGAGTTATTAGTTTTTTTTACTTCAACTAAAGTGTACAATTTTACCAAAAAGAATTATTATATATATATATATATATATATATATATATATATATATATATATGTGTGTGTGTGTGTGTCTTGAGACATTTACCAAGCATTCATAAAGTATAATGACCACTTTTTGGAGCTTTTCTCAATAAACGTCAGTTAGCGAAATTAATTTATTACGACAATCACCATACAAATGACTATTAGTTTGTGTGATAAGGAATTTAAAAATGTCTTCTAAGTATATTGTTTAAATAATATTTTAAATTAAATTAATTATATGATTATATACCCTATTTCTAACTACTAACATGAAACGGTAAAGAATAAAAATCATTAGCACATCAAATACGTAAAATTATGTGCTTGCGAATGTTTTACTGGCATGTTATTTATCGCTAAGGTGGTATGGCGAAACAAAAGCTAATTTTGTCTATGTATAGATATGTTATTTCTTGTGGCATATTTAATAATGTTACTGATCATTGTTATAAATATTAAAAGAAAGAAAAAAATTAACGTTTTAAATTTTTTTTTAAATTAAATCATTTTTAAAATTTTTCCTTCTTGGTAAAAAGTTTTGTTTGTTTTGTTTTCTTTCTTGTAAAAAATAATATAACATATTATTTTTTACTATAACATAACGAATTACATATCCTTATATTATTTTACTTAATTATAGCTATGAAAAAAACGTCATATTAATGCCAATTGTTAGGTTATCTTATAGTGATATTTAATTTCAAAAAAGGGTTTACTGATAGTTTATAGAGTTTTATTTTTCTAGAAACGATAAGATTTGATCATGAAGGTTAAATATATTGAAGTGACTTTATGATAAAAAGAACCTGTCAAGTACGTTAGAGAGTGTCGTACACATTTCGACGCTTATAAACATTTAATCGTTATAACATTTCTGTCAAACTATTGACAAATATTAGTTTTTCCCAACGTAAATACATTGCGACGTATCAAATACTATAAATTTTAGAGACAAAAAAAAGATGTTTATTTAAAAATTTATAAGTTCCGAAATAATCGCTATCAAGATTTTTGGCTCAGTAGTATTTTCATATTTTACAGAATGTCTTTTTATAAAAAGTGCTGTTAAAAATTGCAAGAAAAATATTTTTAAATTTCCCATAACAAGAATTTTCTAAAGAAATTTTACTTGATATATAAATTGAGAAAAACAAATTTTTTAAGACCTTTATTTATTTCCCCTTTCATTGTTATATGAATATTTTTAAAAAGTTGGTAGTGTAAAATATGTGCAAAATATGTAGCTTAATAAGATGTGCTACAATACTTTTAAGTTTCAACGTCGTAGAGTTTCTAAGAAAATGGGTTTTGCTCATAGAAAAATGTAAATGTATTGCTTGCTACATTCTCCGTAGACGTAAAAATATGAGGAATATTTTAAGAATTATTACATCTACAAGCAACGCTAAAGTTTTCCAGCGACCTTTGCGTGGGTTTCTAAAAGCCCATATTGTATTCATAATTTTAAGATGAGTAGTTTCAAAAATAGTGGAAATATTTTTGGATGTTTTTCAGTAAATCTATGAAAATATGTTGCCTAAAATCATGAAAAATATATTATTGAGACCACTATAACTAGTCCTTTTAAACGACGTGCCTTATTAAATACGAATTTTAAAAAAAAATTAGTACTTTACTTGCTCTCCCTAACTTTTCCAAGTATATATTTTTAAGTTTTAGCTATTGAAGTTTTAGAAGTCTTACATTTTTTGCGTCAAGCGGTTTCAGAAAAAACGGTTGTGGCTGACGTACGGATAGATAATTGAGGAATCTTACGAGGGTTCCTTTTAAGATCGTTTTTTTTACATTCACCAAAAACATTTTAAGTTCAGAACGATGAAAGGAATTAGCTACCAGAAATATACTGTGAAGATAATAATAAAGCCTAAATATTGTTTAATTGCCCAAAATTATAAGAAAACTGGTTATAAATTAATTCTATTGACTAGTGTATTCCATTCATAAAATCAAACAAATATAATTATCTAAAAATATTTTGTTTTAATATTATAAGTACGATAAAGTCGATTATCTTGTCTGCCCCACTGATACCTAATTTAAAAAAAATGTCGTCTTCATGTGTTCGAACTACTGAAACATCTAAAGCCGACATTTATGAAAATACCAAACGACGTTTGTTAGATGAGATCCGAGGAAAGGTTTAGTTCATTGCGCGAAATATATATAAATAGATAAACGGAGGGAGATCAAGCAAGACTAAATGATGAAGGTGAACCTACTGAAAAAAAATTATTTACTCCTTGATATATATCTAAAGTGATCGCTTCAATATTTTAGAATGAAACTGACTTACACTATTTGCTGGTGTATTTATACTAAACTCAAGGCTTTTGCGATATTCTATTAAATAGGAAACAATTTGACACTGGAGCGTGAGATAAAGTAAAAATTTTATTTCAAAAATACCATAAAGTTATTGAAATTTGATTTGGGTATATGAGATTAAATAGATCCAAATAGTGCCTTGGTTAAGCGATGCGTCCGGTATTGAATTACGGTGATGAATTTGGTTTGTACAAATTGTATTTTGGTTTATTGACAAGGAAGCTGCGAGTAACAAGTCGTTCTTACATACATACTAATGGTTGGTTACTTTAATAATGAAAAATAAAAAATTAGACTATACAAAACGGTTTATAATAAGATGACAAAATAAGCGGCGGTTTAACAAAAACACATTTACCGTATAAATTTAAAAGATACCTTAAATTGATAACACAGTTTTATAAATAAATATAATATTAAGTATTTATACAATCTTATAACTTTGTAATCCTCACAGCGAGCATTTTGTATGACTTACTCTTGTTGCTGTTTTTTTTTATTTTTGATAAAAATTTGCAATCGAATGTTTACAAACCGAAAGTGTATTTTGTAATTCTTTCCTATTGTATAATTTTTAGTTTTTTTTTCAAATTCTAAGTTTTTTTCAAGTGACTTACCTTAAAAGGAAAAACAGAACCTTAACGATCTTATACAAATGAAGCTTATGCAAAGTTTGTAGGGGAACTATAACGATCTTATGCAAACGAAGCTTTTGCAAAGTTTGTAGGGGAACTACAACAATTTTATTCATACGAAGCTTATGCAAAGTTTGTAGGGGAACTATAACAATATTATGCATACGAAGCTTATGCAAAGTTTTTAGGGGAACTAATTTTTAAGTTTGTAGGGGAACTATAACGATCTTATGCATACGAAGCTTATGCAAAGTTTGTAGGGAAACTATAACGATCTTATGCAAACGAAGCTTATGCAAAGTTTGTAGGGGACCTATAACGATCTTATGCAAACGAAGCTTATGCAAAGTTTGTAGGGGAACTATAACAATCTTATGCATACGAAGCTTATGAAAAGTGTGTAGCGAAACTAAAACGATCTTTCTGGATGTCAGTTTTTGAGAAATTTACAATTACACATACGGGCCTATAATTATTTGTGTTAGTATTTATTGCACTAGGAAGTCAGTACTAGTCACAACCTATCACAAATAAAGTAGTTTCACTTTAAACGAGGAAGGGGCATTCAATGTACGAGCCAGACCCGCACTTAGCCTATTTTCTTTAAATTAGCAGGAAATTTCATAAAGATATAACACTATCAGGAACATTCATATCATATAAAATTAATTGTAGGTATCAACATTACCAGATTAAATATTGTTCTCAAAACTATATCGATTAAAAATCAATTAAATTAAATTCATTGAAATAATATGCATTAATTTCTGACTTCAAAGTTTTTGATTGTTTTCATAAATATTTCGTTTTTTAAATCTTAAAATATTAAGAAAATAAAAAGAAACAAATCTTTCAAATAATATTTATTAAAATTTCAATTCTCACAAGTCATTAATTTTGGCAAAATGTGAAATATATAAAAGTGTAGGAAGTACTCACATAGTTAATTATGATCTCTCTCTATGTGAGCCAAGTCAAATGAGATTACATCAAAACAATAACTGCATTTTCCAAGATAAAGCGGTTTAAAACAAATCTGTGTCATCAAAGGATACTAAACCAAAATTCATACGCGGATAAAAATGTATTATTCCGATACTAGGATCGGGAACTTTGGGCAGTATTCGAATCAGTATTCCAATCCACTTTACAAAATTGCTAAAAGAAACACGAAAAACAGTAATAAAACACGTTATAATTGAGAATACACTGATTTAAATCTTCAACGCTTTGTCAACCTAGCGAAATAAGATCACATCAAACCAATACTTGCATTTTATAAGGTAAAGTGGTTTAAAACAAATCTGTGTTATCAAATGAGACTAAATCGAAATCCATACACGGATAAAAAGGTTTTCCCCAAAGTTCCCTACACCAGGCCAGTCGTATTCGAGTCCACTTTACAAAATTGCTCGCCTCACAATTTCGCAAATAATATGAGCATACGCGTCGAAGTATTCCAGCCGCAGAGATGTTAGAAGTAGGATAATGGATATTGATACCTTGCTTGATACCTTTACGCGGATGCTGCGGGCGTCCTTGGCCGTTTATTTGATCTTTATGTATCCAATTTCGGCGCTATCGACTGTAAATTGTCCGTCCGCCTGACTAAGATTCTAACAAGAGGCAAATTTTTTTTCTGCTCATTTGTTATCTTTCATGTAACTTACATATTTGATTGCGTACAAGCATATTGTGTAATTTCGTTTAGAAACTTTTTTAAAGCATTTTTTACCATAAAGTTCTTGCAATATAAAGAAGATATAAGTAAAAGATGGTACGAACATATTCTAGATGTACACGTATATATCAAGGTACGATCAATATCTATATAAACTTAATAAAGAAGTTGACAGAGCAATATAAAGATGAAGAACGGAAAAATTCTGAGAATTGTGTTTGAGGTGTCCTTTGACTCGTTTATTGAATTAGTGATAATAACGAAATAATTAGGGCTTAGAAGTTTAAGCGATGGAGTGTTTAATACAGACTTAATACTCGAGTCCAAAGTCAAAGAGTTTTGTCACAGTGAAGGAGAAGTTCATTCATGGTCAGTGATTTATTTGACAGAATTGAAAATTTTGTTTATATGTTGATAACGTGATGAAATTTTACGGAATGGTTCCGCTTTTTCATCTGTCTCTGAATTAGTTTGTCCGAACTCTATTCAAAGTTCTCCACTAATCTAAAAAAAATTGACCATGTAATTATTTTATGTACACGCAGACATAATTTAAAAAAACCAAAACGGCTGTATAAAGATATTTAAAAAAGCATAAAATTATAAATTTACATAATTTATACCTTTTATCATCGTTTTATTTTATTGAAAATATCTTTAACAATTTTGGTTTTATTTATTTTTATTTTCCATTTTTATGTCAACTTTTAAATTTATCAATCTTAAATCAGTTAAAAAATTTATCAGTTATACACTTTTAATACATTTAGTGCCATAAAATAATAACCAGATTCGACCCTTTTCAGTTTAATTACAAGTTTTGATGGCAATAAACTGCAACATAAAAACAACGGGTTTCTTAAACTAAATTTTTCTTCGTCTAAATAATGATAGCATTTTTATGTATAATCTACTATAACTTCTTAATAATATTATCATTATTTTAAACTTTCAAGAATACTAACTTAGAATAAAATTTAAAAAATCACCTGAAATTTTAAAATATATATTGCAACTCGTTCAATAAAAGTGTGTTTTGCTTATTATTTTCTCCGGCAAATATTAGAGGGTACATTAAAAACTCTCAAGACGTTTTGTATTGAAAGAATTAGTCGTCGTTCGAACTGGGTCACAGAAGGGCATGTTTCATTACGAGTGCTGCGCATAAATCAGTTTACGGAAATGTCGTACAATGCCAATATTAAAAACACGAAAATGTCCAAAGAAGTCTCAAAGTAAATGGGTGACAAGTTATTCTGTTGTAAAAAGCGGCTATGATGTGCCAGATCAAGGTTAAGTACGAAAATTACATAAAAAGAAGCACAGAGAATTTTACACATATTTAAAATGAATCCTTCTCTATCATTACATCTGCCAATTTTGTGCAGAGTCAAAATATGTCATAGTAGTTTATTGGCTCGTAAAGTAAAATTTCGAAGCACAGTGAATAAATGGCTTCTGTTAAAAAAAACACGTCAAGAAAGACTCACTTGCGTAAAAGTAAATTGTAATAGAAATTATTACAAGGTAATTTTTTCGGACGATACTTCTTTTTGGGCATATGACTCCATTAATCATATTGAGCAAACGGTAAATGTACACGTCTGGCAGTTTCTCAAAGGATTTGTTACTTAACGCATATTCACATATAATTTGAAAACCGATAAAATGCTAAAAAAACTGCAAGAGGACTTTGATCAGAAACGTCGTAATCGTCTTTGTGCTGTAAGAAAAAAATAAAAACGGCGTTGACATATTGAATAAGCCGTCGCAGTTTCCACAGCTGATTGGCATTCATCAAGTTCGAGCTCCAAGGTATAATCTTGGAAATAAAGTACTTTAGTCGACAGATTCAATTTATATGGAGATTTCCGTCCCCAGATTATGTTGTAAAATTAGTGAAAGGCATACTGCCTTGGAAATTTTATGCAATTATTATTAGAAATTGAAATTATTGTTAGAAATGCTATTATTATTAGAAATGCAATTATTATTAGAAATGCAATTGTTATTAGAAATTTAATTACTAATAGAACATGAAATTATTGTTAGAAATACTATTATTATTAGAAATGCAATTATTATTAGAAATGCAATTGTTATTAGAAATTTAATTACTATTAGAACGTGAAATTATTATTAGAAATGCAATTATTATTAGAAGGAGACTGAACAATTCCCTGATAATAAAACTTCATAGTGTAAATAATTAGTAAAAGTGCATTTTTTTCGATGTCTTCTCCCAAATAGTTTCCAAATTTCCCTCTACGCTTGCAATGAACGAAATGTGCAATAAAATTTATATAGTACATTGATTTATGTAAATATTATAACCATGGTGAGAAAAGAATTCAAATATCTTTGCTAACCCTGACCTTCAAACCAATCTAATTTAATGCCACCTGTAAAACGTGTTTGACTTTGTTGAATGTCGTAACTGCTGCGCCTGCTTGTGACTTTTTACGATTTAACTTCACAACGTTAGGAATGCAGCCCTGATTTATATGCATGACTTTTTACCCGCGTTATTCTCGTAAATAAAATGTATTCTTTGTAAAATGGAAAGTTAGAGACAGAGAATCTCGAACTCTTTTACAATGAAGTATTTAATAACAAACATTAAGAAAAAGATATGAAGATATCTCTTATTAACCACCATTTTAGGTCACTCATGCATAGCTGGAGCAATTCACTTACTCCCAAGTCATGGTTTGAGATTATGGGAATCTTATATGGAATCAGAAGCCATGAATCCAATTTATTCAGAACTTGCGTCCATACATACTACATTATATATATATATATATATATATATATATATGTATATATATATATATATATATATATATATATACATATGTGTATGTGTGTGTTTATATATAGGTTTTTAAGTTTTGATTTCCTAATTATTTTTCCAAGTCACTAATTCCAACAGAACTGCTTAAATATTTTGATCAGCCACTCACTCCTTTTATCCATGAAAATTCCGTGAAAATTTTTGATTCATTTTCATTATAAAATTATTATTGAAATTATTTTCTCTCTGTGTCTTCGTAAATCATTAGAAACCTCTGCTCTTTGTGATAGTTTAATATGGATAAACACGTTCTAATTTCTACCGGTAAGCTACTAATAACTTACACCGAAAAAAAGTTTAGGGAGAAGTAGTACTTTTTAGTGGTCTGTTGCTTGTCGGTATGAATTTATATCTTAATATTTAATTAACACAGACAGTCTATTCTTCTAATTAATAAAATTATAGTTTAAATAACAAAAAAATCGCTTTTGTAGCAATATAAATAAAAAAATAATCTTCAAATTTATTATTATTGATTTTGATCAAGAACGAAAGGATGTCTCATAGCTCGATATAACTTATTTTTTTAGATAAAATTTGGATCGAGGGCGAACCATGCTTTTTTAAATTAAAGTTTATTATTTTGTCAATCACTTTAGTTTTATTTTAAGTTTATTCAAAAAAGTAATCAGGTATATTAGGAAAACAAATTGTTCTGAAACGAAATTATTTTATTGCAAACTTCTGTCATTGTAATTATTAAAAAATCCTGTTAATACATTTTGTGTAGATACTAATACAGATCGACATTAATACCCTTAATAAACGTATCTTATACACATATATTATTTGATATTAAAAATGCAAACTGACTATTATAGTAATCGATATCACTTGTACAATGTTTGCATATATATATATATAAATTAGTATGAATATTGTGTATAATAAATATTGTTTTGCCGACCAACAGATGATAGTCTTAACAGCTATAACGAGGTTAGAATTCGGAAGCAGGTAGAGCGCTACAAGTATCGCTTTGCAACGTCCGATTGTAGTAGAATAAGATGTGAGATGCACACACAAATAGATATATTGTAATAACAAAAAAAACATAGTTTCATTAATAGGATAATTATTTAAATATCAATTAATTTGGTTAAAGAAATTTATAATAATTTAGTTTAAGACAACTTTTCAGCCGAATAAATTTAACGCTTGCAAATATAAGAGCTTTAAAATTACCATTGATCAAATATATAAATATATATATATATATATATATATATATATATATATATATCTAAATTAATTAAATCGAAAATTCCTTGAAAGTGTAACTACCATTCATACATATAATAAAGGTGAGGTTATGAGTTTACGCGATCATGTCTTTGCCGGCGTTATTCACGGTACCGCTGTTTTAATGAAATTAAGTGGCTTTATACCTCAGGAGCTTGATTAGCATTTGCGATAAAAGTCGTCAATATTATTATATAACTTTATTACTACTTAATTATTTAAGAGTGAAATTTGTTTCTTTACTTAGTAACTATCATAAATATATAGTTTTATGGTTCTCCATTATATTATATATTTTATATCCAAAGTTTTTAATTAAATAACCCATTTACCGCATCAAGTCAGACTCTGGGGTGTCTTCCTGGTGGAGCAAAATTTTAAGATCTGTAAATGAGCACAACTTTGTCTACACCATCAGTGAACAAAAATGCCAATATCACATAAAGTAAATTAAAATAAATTTTTTAATTATTTTTTAAGGCACATCAAACCTGCAATTTACGTTATAAAACGGATTCGTAGATATCGGTTTGCTTTTACAATGTGTAAAGTAATTCCCAGCTGATACCATCAGAATACTATAAAACCGTTATAAAATACATTTAAATTGCTGGAAATATGCGGGAAGCTACAAAATAGAGTAGCATTTCCGCTTTAGTGTGCGCATTTCCATTGGAGCATTAAATTGCAATGTAATGCAATTCGCGATTGCACCCAGAGCGCTTAAAGAAGTACACAGCGAATGCTGGTACAAAGAGAAATTTGCTAGGAAACTTCACCTCCAGGTAAACTTAATGACTTTTGCCTAACACAGAACCTCTCCATAAGGTATAATCCTAGCGAAGAGCCTTTCTTTGAAAAACTTTAGCGTAGAGGTGTGTTTAATAAAAGCAACAAAAAAAGACTTGCACACAGTAGAGTAGGATATTAAGTTATTATTATATGCCCGTCCTGATAATTTGATTAAAATATATTAAGTTGTAAATTTCTAGTGTCTTGCACTATAATTTGATTTATAAATGTAACGTTAGAAATAACAATGTGACTGGTCATGTAGTAAATCTGATAAAATATTGGAGTTAAGAAATAAAAATGGGATAGCAGTTTGTTTTTAAATTTAAATTACATAATGGTTACATTGAACGCTTGTAGTATCGGGAAAAAGCAAACTAACGAGGTTTGTGGTGTATTTAAATTTTAATTTCGTAATTTATAAAAATTAGGATTCTAAACATACATATGTTTAGAATAATGTTCATTTATGAGTTCCCTTAAAGACATGAAATACAATAAGTTTAGGATAACATGGAGTTATGGGTAAAAAGAGAATAAAAAGTCGAACGTGATTGCATCTTGTTCATATGGAGAGTGTAATGAAATGACACTCGTTTTCGAGCGCGTCTCAGTTCACTGTAGCTCGTTAGGTGAGTTATTCCGTCCTGCCATTACAATCAGATTAGTTCTATTACAATAACAGTAAGTAAAGTGAACAAAATAAACCCTATCGAGTTTTCCTAATGACTTTCTCTAGTCTAGCTGAGAGAGTTAATAGAAATCCACAACCAAACGGGTGTCTAGGATTTTTTCTTGATTTTATAAACAAATATATTAATCTATGTGTTCATAACCAAGAATATCAAAACTCAATTTATAGAAGATTAATACAGATCATTATGGATCATTCAGAGTGAATGTTATCACACTAAAAGGAGGAACAGTCGAACGGCTAGAATGGGGAAAGAGCGATGCGGGCAATGTGCAATAAGGATAAGGTGCTGTGCAATAAGGATACGGTAGTGTGCAATAAAGTGCTAATAAGGTGCTGATAAGACACACTCATACATCAGGTCCCATAATTAGTGCATTTTCCCGGGAAATTCGGGATTAAAAACAGGAAGAAATATTAAATTTTTTTAGGAAGTCTTAATTTCACACTAAAAAATTACGTCAAATCAGCATAGCACTGGTAACCACAAAACATATCGTTTCTTATGAGGGCAACACAGTTCAAAATAAAATATCTAGTACAGATAACGTCAATTGAAAAGTTAAACTTCACTTCCATGAAGCGTTGACTACTAAAGAATTGATTTGAACTATTTCCGAAGATGAACTTCAGCTGAATAAAAAGATTGGGCTGGCGCTTTATGAAAACCGAAGTGGCCTAATACATATTTAACACAGGCTTATAATCACAATCTATCAATTCTACTATCCAGGTTTTTACCTGATGTTAAGAACGTATTTCAAAAAACGGAAGGCTGTAAAGGCGTGAAGACTGAATTGTACACATTGACAGTTCAATGAATAAAATAATTTTAATATATTTCAGTCATAATATGAAAGTGCGGTGAATATTTTCACAGTATTTTTACTGTGAACATATTGCACAGTACAGCTTATTTGCACAGTATTGCTACTGTGAAAATAAGCTTCAAGTATTATTTATTCACTGAGTTTTACTTGGCTAATTCTTACCATTTATTTAAGTTAATTTATAGAATTGTCACATTGAACAAATCTAAAAAAAATATTTCTTTGTTTTGGTGCAAGCGTTTTGGAACTTGATTTATAACTTTGTCAAAATCGTTTAATTTTCTTTAACACTTGTTTTAAGTAGATGTCGTTATTTTAATTTTTAAAGAACTTATCTTACTAAAATATGTTAGCTACGTGCTGTTACCAGTGTATGTCTTATTACTTAGTTTTATTTATTCTGTACTTTCTGGATACCACTGAAATTTAAATGTATTCAACGGAATTCGATTAACACTCCAATCACGAACAAACTGATAACAAAAGTTGTGGAAAAATGATATAATTTGATACAAGTACAAGTACCGAGTATCCTGGTTCTTCTTGATACTTAATACCGAAATTCCCGGTTCTTGACTAAATGCCATTACTCGAGATCGCAAGAACTCAAACGGCGCAAGTAGGCTAGTAAGAATCGGCGTGTCTCACGATGCTAACATTTTGAATACATAAATATAATAAATTCGCAACTTTTTGTTGTTTTTACTGTTTCCTTAATTTATTTATTCGATTATTTACCCAACTAGTACATAATTTAGGGTATAATGGAAACATTTGGGACTATTAACATTTCTTCGTACGTAATCTTCTTCTCCAGATAAGAGGTGGTAATTATTTGTACAGTAAATAATAAAAATATTTTGACTGACTCATACCTATAAATAATCCAATATTACTATTTACGAAAAGGCAAAGAAACAGTTAGAAAAATCTAAGTAAGACATGTTATTAAATCTTAATTATATTTTGAATCAGAAATAACGATATTAATAAAGCTCAAATGAAAACAATTTTATTCATTTTCATATTGTTTTAAATCAAGTCCAAAGTACTGATTAAATAAAAAAATATGAAAGTTACAACTACGCTGAGGTTTGTATAAAAGCATTAGGGGCACATAGCATTCATATTAAACTAATACAATTTTTTTTTACAAACCTTTTCATTTAAAGTTGACATTTATCTAGGAGTTTTTGTTTTTAAATTTGTTGAAACTTTTTAACTTCAAAATGTTGCATAGTTATTACATAAAAAATTATATAATATTTTTTAACATACCTCAATATGTGGCTCCTTTAAACTTTCCATATTTTAGATTATAAGCAGTATAAAATTCCATAAATATTTTCTCGAGAAAAATCTGTTTAGGATACTTCTTATCCCCAGCTGAAGCAATTTTCGAGCATTCGTTCAGCGACAAAACGCGTCAATGATTATTGCTTTACGAGTCCAGTGATAAAAATACTTGATAATACAATTTTACTGCGGTGTCACAAAATACATGCATACCGTCACAAAAAGCATGCATATATTCACAAATCATATGTCCTATAATAGTCTTGCATTTCACGAGAAAGTAATTGATATCTAGCTATATAGTTTATTAACAAGTAGCCGATGATGTAGACGATATCACAAAAAAAATGTGACTTGGAAAACTCTTCCAAAAACTAAGGGGATGTATCTGAACCCGATCGCTACGCACATTGGAGTTAGTACGCACGAAGAGACCTTTTTTTTCACCCATTCGATTATATATAAGCCTTTGAATTTTCTCAAGCTAGATAGTATTCACAGTAGATCGCTAAAATAATTAAGTAAAATTGTGCGAACTATTGAAAGAATTTTTTTCGAAAGCTACTTTCATAGCTCTGTAACTTGTACAGTCTCAGAGCTGCTGTCATATCATAAATCTTTCTATATGTTTAATATTTTGTCTCTTTCCATACTAAATAAAAATTATTTTTAAAAATAATGTTTGAAGGAAATTTCGTAACTTTTATTGACATGACGCCATCATAATGCCATCTATAAATAATTTGTTATAAGTATTTCTATAATTCTTTCTCATATCTGTTGAAATTAACGAATTAAAATGTATTTTACGACTATAAACGGTGCTGTTCATTATTTTAATAAAACAAAAATGTTTTTTTTGTGCAGTTATCTTATTATTTAATTACAAGTACATACGAGTAAGATTCGTGTCACATAAAACTAATAGTAATCAATAGTTTATATTGAATTAATTACGAATACATAAGTAATTAAAGTTAATAACCTCGATTAAAATAGGCAGTAAATTTTGCTAGCTTGATCTTTTAACGTATCACCGCCGTCCATCATATTTAATATCAACCTTTTCCAAAGAATCATTCCATTTTGTTCGATTGTCCAATATGAAATTGCCAAAGAATTTGCCTGCAAGTGCCGTGTTAATTGTGGAATATTCACAGAGTACAAAATTTTCTAATGTCTAAATTTACATTAATAATCTCGTACTTAACTATATCCAAAAGGGTTCATACACTTTTTTTTTATGGAAATTCGCCTGTTTCCATTGGCGAACAAAGGGCATGAAATACTCTTGCATTAAATGCAAACTTCAGCCTTTTGTATCTCTTTCATTACAACAAGTTCCCAAATCCACAAAAGAATGAGTCATAGTTAAGGTATTTTCTTTATGAAAACTTCAGTATTATAACATAATATAAACGACAAAACATGAAACACAACTATCCAATTATATTTTCAAATTTTTAATTGTATTTTTAGTTTCTAAATTTCCTTCGGAATTCCAATACAACAGAATAAATCAAAATAAAAATACGTACATTACTAACCAATAATAAAATTACAATCAATTTTACTCTGCCTGACTCACTTTCTTAAACCGTCTCGAAAAAATATAGAATTAATGATTCAATCGAGAACGTGACTTTCGTAAATTATATGTACTAAAAGGTTTCAGGATTTCAATATTCATTTTTAACCTGCATCTCTTCCGCATCTAGTATAATATTAAATAGAGAGAATCGAAGCCTCTTTTAAATTTTTTACGGAGTTTAATGACAGGATGAACTGTGTCGCTGCGACTATAGAAAACCAGTGATGCGTGACATTTGCTGCACATTAAGGGGAACAAATAAATATTTTCCCCCTAGTTTTACTTTACGTATTTACGTTTCCCTTAGTTCTGCTCTACGTATTTGTTTTTCTCTTAGTATTACACTACGTATTTGTTTTTCTCTTAGTATTACACTACGTATTTGTTTTTTCTCTAGTTTTATCTTACATATATGTAATTTTGTACATATGCACAATCAGGTACGGTTAAAGTTGATAATGATGAACATTACATATAGTTTAGAGTTTGTTTAGTTTGGATTAAGTGCAAATATTTTGATATCTGCGATGCACCGTTCATTTTGTGATTTCATTTTATATTTAATCAATTAAACTAAAACTAGATAAATCTCTTTGAACATAAACGAAGAAATTCTTACTGATAGTCAATCTAACATAGCTGTTTTGAAATATCTGAAAAATTACTTATTTAATTTTCACTTCTTAGAAATAAAAATGTCCTATTATTCATGGGATGAGTTATAAGGTATAAGGATAAGCTTTATTTCTCATTATATCCTAATTTTTAACTTTTTAGAATATCGAATATATTGTAACAAATATATTTTTAATTATTAATCACTCTTTTAAAAATATTCCAAGTACAACTTAAAAAAAATTCAAATTTCCAGGTCAAGGCCAACGATATTGTTCTTTTAATTGTTTACGTTAAATTAACAGACGTAACAAAATTAATTTACTTACAATTACTCTATATACATAAGACGAGTTCAATGTTAATCTAATCAATCAATCTTTAAATATTTTTTGTGAAAAGCATAATTTATTTCTATTCATTACAAATTTATTTTAAAAAAAGTTAATTCACAATGATATTGCCATTTTTTCTATTGTACAATACGAATTGTTAACATTTAACTATAATTTCCAATTAGCTCATTTTTAATTAAAATTAAAAATAAAAATTATTATATAACTAACTTTTATAACTTCACTTCTGTGCACACTTAAATATCGAAACTACTCCAAACCGACGGAACATTATTTATTTATTTATTTACTTTCATGTATAGTACATATGGCGTACTTATTGCTACATGAGCAATCTCTTCCAGTCAACCATAACAAGGTAAGAGATTTTACAATGAAAATTCTTCATAGCACATTAGACAAAAAAAAATACAAAAGTAAATTTAAAAAAAAAACAAAATAATGACATGATTTGGGATGGGAAAGACAGGATAAGGGAAGGACAGAAAGGAAAAGGTTTCAGGAGATTCAGGACTTCTTCACTCGATATTTGAAAATATTTTGGCGTGATTTTCCTGATGTCAAGATCCAGGTGATTCCAAATTTTTGCTACTTGGACAGTGGAGGATTTTTCGTAAGTGGTAGAGGTATGTTTAGGAATATAAGTAGGGCGTGTGAACTTTCAGATCGCAGCCCAAGGTCGTGGGTAGACAAATCTTTAAATTTGCACTAAGATAAGGTGCTATGTGCTATGATGGCTATGATGACTTTTTAATATGTTAAAAAGAATTGTAAGTATGTGAAGTTGGCGTCGGTCACGGATCTTCAGCCATTTGAGAAGTGACCTGTATTCAGAAATGTGATCATATTTTCTGAGGCCGAAGATATACCGGATGTATAAATTTTGAAGACGTTCCAACTTGCACAAATATTCTTCATTAAGATAAGGATAGCACATATCTCCATAATCAATTAGTGGTAATAAAATACATTATGACGTCAAAGTAATCTAGTAATAGATAAGATGTAGATGCTTTCGTTGTAGAACGCACGAGATTAGGAACCTGGATATGGAATGATATTTGCACTTCCTCAGGAATAAATTCTTGTAAGAAAACCGCAGTTAAACTAGCGAACAGGCCATTTCAAACAATTCCCGCGAAAGGAAATTGCACTTGGAAGCTCGCCATTTCAAGGCGACACAAACGATGCGGACTCTAGCATAAAATACCACCTCTCCATGAAATTTCAAGTACCCCACTTTTTTATTTCTTTGTAAATATAATTTATTGTCTTAATGTGCCAGTCGGCGGATAAAGCGCGAGGCAATTCTGTAATTCCGACAAATCGCGACCCTCCTCGCGGAACTGGCCGATGACAAATGGTCATCCTTCCTGATGACATAAAACAAAGACAAAATATTGTTATAGTTGGACCAACGGCGGCGACACTATCCTATTCACTCATGCACTCACATATCTGCGCGTATTCATGACGAACGTTGGCATATGGATGTTCTTCATAAATTCGTACATACACTTAAACTTGTCACCCGATTCGAATAGCTCTTATTTTCTCGCTGACGGTAAAGTTCAGAAAGTTTTGTGATAAAAAATAATATTTCCATATGCTTACTTTTCTGTAACCAAACGAAAAACATCCAAAAATTGTGTGTAAAATATTAATAGTTAGATTGAGTAATCAATTATAGGACATGGATTTGTTCATCACGGGTTTTTAAGAACCCGTGATGAAATAAAGATTTAATTTTCATCTGATATATAAAAAGGAAGGCGCGTATTTGAATAATATTATTTCTCACCGATCAAGTTATTTTTGGATTTGATTTAAATCATTTGTATGTTGTTTCTATTAACTTTTTACAAACCCAACTACATTACATAACGTTGTCGATTATTACTCATAAACTTGTAGAGTCTACTTAATTGATGATAGTTTTAGGATTTAATATTTACTATTGTAAATGTTACTCAGATATTAAACAAAAGCTATTTAACTGGGGAGAGAGGAGGGGAGAGTAGAAACATGTGCCCTAATAAAAATTACTACTTTAAAGTGTAATATTTCGTAAAGATCCCTGCATGGAAAAAATATTCAAAGAATACTTTAATATTTTTGAAAACCCTCTTAATACTCAAGTTACTAACTTTCCGTTACCATTTATAAAATTAGTATCTAGGCTAGTATCCTCATAAGCGTATAAATAATTAATTCTTTAAATGAATATGGAAATTATATATTTAGTATCATATCGATACTTCTCGAATGCTAAAAAGAGACTTGCTTTCTTTCCATTTGAATACTTTTTCACAATGTCGTTAAAAACGGAAAACGAATGAGGATTAGAATGCATCGGGCCACATGATACAGCGTTTACAGCGGATACTATACTCGAGCACGCAAACACTCGCTCGATCCCAAAGTTAAAAGGTTTCTCTCACCGCCATAACGTTCGCAAACAGAGCGCCGGGCGATAAAAAGTAATTCGTAGCACTCGAATTTCGATCGAGTATTTAAAAGCTTTATTCTCTCGAATAAATGTACGTCGCGTACTCGGCAGCGGACCACAAGTGAACTAAACAAAAATGTATGTATTTCATTATGGATGAGCAAACTTTAAATTCGACTAAATTTAAATAAAGCAATGAAGTGAATATTTGATTTACGGCCCGTTATTATAATCCTAGAAATTTTAAAGAGGTGCATTACTTATATTAAGTATTCTATATATTGAGGTATTATTTGAATAAAAACATCATTTGCGATCGGTTTGTGGGCAACCGAATGGCGGTCCTTTGAACGCAATTTTATTAGTCGTTCGCTAGCATTTAACGATTTGCGTAGACATCTAAAATGCCAGCCTATGTGATCAAATATCATAGAAACCACACAAGAAAAGTGTCGAAAAGCTATAGAGGAAAACTTGACTTTTTAACAATTAAATGAAACTACGTGATGTAGTATTATTTCTACTTCCTTTAATTTATTTATCACGACCTAGGTTTCGTTGTATTACAACATCTTCAGGTGGGATATTAGCAAATATTCTGTAATAAAACGAAACCTAGGCCGTGGTAAAGAACTTAAAGAAAGTAGAAATAATACTACATCACGTAGTTTGATTTAATCGTGAATAATGAATTTCTACAAAATTAACGCCAAATATATTCAATATTTGACTTTTTAAATAAAATTTATTTTATTTATTTGTTGACAATAACGGTCATATTCCATGTTCTTGCTGTTACCCTCAACGTATTTTTTGAATTTTTGCAAGAAAGAAATAAACACTCTTCTCTATGCAAATAATACATCAGTTATTCTATTGAGATATCAAATAGAAAGTTTGTTTACTCGTTTATTCGCGCTAATCAATGAAATTAAGTGATTTCAAAAATAATTTTTATGTTAGTAAGCCCGTACTTTGAGGAAGATTATAAACTATATATATATATATATATATATATATATATATATATATATATATATATATATATGTATATATATATATATATATATATACGCACTCAAGTTACTAACTTTTGTTACCATTTATCCATTAGCATCATATATATGTGTATCCCGACGATCGAAGTCGATTAGCGAACGGAGCGAGGATATTTAGTTACCCCGAGGTAGAAAGCTGTATTATAGTAATAACATTTAATCACACTATTTCCAAAAACCTTTCAGGGAGGGCGGGACAATAGTACAATAAACATTTTTCAAACAAATTATACTACAATATGAAATTGAAGAGAAACCCAATTACCAATTACATAGTATAGAATCTTCGTTTATTTACTTTTTAAAGTGGTTCACCTCAGAATAAAAGGAACGAGCCTTTATAGGATACTTTTGTTGACCATCTGTCAGTCTGTCAAGGCCTTTTTTTCTAGAGGACGGTCAGAGATACAAAATGAAATTACTGCCAAATACTAAAATCACCTAGTCTGGTGAAATATCTAACTCAATGCAGTAAAATAATACGGCTTTACTATTTTGATAGCCTCACGAGCTACAGTTGACATCATTTCTTAAAATTTAGCATAAAAAAGGTCCATTAGACTGAAATAAAGAATAATAGATTCTGACATCCGAGGGAAAAAATTAACTTTTGATTTTATGAAGAACTATTACGCGTCAAACTTATTTAAAAAATGTTTCAGTCACTGGTTTTTCACACAGATTTTTCACGTAAATATTATGATTGCCAGTTGTGGACATTAACAGAACAAAATGTCACGCGGTGACTTCGCTTGTAAGTGACGTTGCGGTGATCTCGCGATGTCACCGCATGGCATCTTTTAGTATTATTATTATACTTTCAATACTATCGATGATTTGACAGTTCTTAGGTTAACGGAGAACAAGTAAAGCGCGACTATAGTTTATGGCTCGACTTTATGGAACAACTACATCGCCGGAAAATTACATCTAACGCCAGTGAAATATATAGCGGGAAATACGTTCACATGGTGAAAAGTAATAGTAATCGTTAAATATTTAAACCTTCATATGTATCTAGAGACGTACTGACCCATCGTACTGTTCGTTCTTTTTATACCTAATACTACTTGAAACTACTATAGTAATTTACTATAAAATGTCAACTTAGAGTAATTTAATATGAAATATTGTAACAGGAGAAAAATTCCTTCTTGTTAACTAAAAATTAAATTAAGCGACGTCAAGTTGGGCATAGAATTCTAAATAAATTTTGAAATTTGGAAATCAAAATATATACACAAAAAAAGTAGCAGAAAATGTTCTTATTTTTGGCGGTATTAACTTATTAACATCATATCGTTAGAACAACATTATTAGAAAATATAACGTGTACTTTAAAATAGACGGGTTTAAAGGGATAATAGTTTTAGTTCGGTTTCAATAGCATGCACATGCACAATGCCTGTTTTTTAAGATTATATTTTATTCATTTGGCTCAGCAAATCAACGAAACCCAATCATATGGAACTTTTTTATTGGCACCCAACAAAATTGTTATTCAATTTCGTATTACCATGTAAAATTAAAATCGCACTAATTATCAACAATTTTAACACCATCACCCGAAAGACGTCCACTGCTGAAAATAAGCCTTCCCCAAAAATTCTCACAAATTCCCATACTTGCATTCAAATCCGTCTAGCAGGTGGCTGTCTTACTCTGCGTCTTTCTTATGTGGTCGCCATTCGAGTAGATTTCATATCCAACCGTCATGAATTTTGCGCTCTCTATGATTTGTCCGTTGCAGTGCCAATTCTAAAAGCTTTATCGGCAAGGTTATTTCTTCTACAGATCTCCTAATTATAGATCAAACCTCAACCCGAAACGTAGTCCTTACCATAGATCGTTAAGTGCCTTGAATTATTCTTACGAGGTCAATAGTAAGGGGTCCCATCTTTAACATTAAAGAATCTTAACATCGTTGTTAGTTATTAGAAGGAAATATATTATAAAAATTCAAACCACAATCACCATCATTACATTCCGAATATCTTACCCCAACAAATTGTTTTGTAATATATCTCTTCGGTTACTAAATTTTGAAGCTAAAAAATGGAATTAAGCCGCATTCACTCTGTAATCCGTAATTTCACAAGCTTCTTTATGGCAAATGTAACAAGATTTAATTAAAATTATTGAAAATGTGGCTTTTGTTTAAATTAACTCCTGACTCAAACTCTGCTTAAATTCTTATAGAAACTCGGTTAACTTTGCGATATGAGCCAAATATTCAAAATAATATCTAAAATTGTGGTATATATTAACGGCTGATCCACTTTGTAGAGTTTAATATTAATTTTACTCCTATTTAATAAAATATTACATATTTCATACAAGTTTTAAGTTTCTAAAATTTACGTGGTAACGTTGCGATAATTACATATTTAAAAAACATCATATCTGATTGAGGTGACTTTGCTTATTCGGGATTCTTATAGAAGTCTTTGCTTTACAATTTTAACAATAATGAACTGCCTTTCTTACAAAATAAGTAAAAAAACAATATTTTAATATGGCTTATAGCTGTAATTTTTCCTTGCTAATTGACTAAAAGTGAAATACTAACGTAATCCTGCTGCCAACATAAAAACTAGGATCAGTTTTGTTGGAAAATTTGTAACTATTTTATACTAAGTTTCTGCAACTATTCTATATAAAACTTTTAACTTTCAACTAAATCACAACGTCTAACTTAGGTTGCCGGTAGAAAAAAACGACCAGAGTCTGAGCTTCATAAAATATATATCGTAGATTTCAATCCAAGTGTCCAATCCAAGTGTAATTTCTTTAAAAATTGTTTTAATAACATAATTTTTTCTGTATGCACACCCTCATTCTTGCGTATATATTATTAAATTTTAGGTTTTCTGGTGTTTCTCATATTATTTTTCCTAATTAAATTCTTAAAGAAACTGTTTCAAAAAAAAAAAACAGAATAAAAATAAGAATTCATTTTAATAAAAAAAGTAAACAACAATAATTAATAAAATATAAAACAATCGCTGTCGCGTAGTGCACTGACAACGAAAATTTACGGCTTTCTCTTTAAATACTATTCATGGGTAGACGGTAACTTTTCGTCTTTAAAACGTTTACCAAAGCAGCGTACATATGTTAAAGCTGCACGTAAATTTTCTCAGGCGCGGAATCGGAAACCGGTCCCTAAATCGAAGCGGAAGTACTGTCGATGCGGATACGGAAGCGGAGTTCCATTATGCCTTCTATTTTCCAAATATTTAGCTCGAGGCTTACAGTTCTGCGTAGACCATATTTCGTATCAAGTGAAACTGATGTGACGTTTTACCTTAAATCTGTTATTCATGAATACTGAGAATAATTCTCTCGATGACGAATTAAATTTTTATATTTTTAACCGGTTAAAAAGAAACGGCTGATACTCAAAAACGAAATTAAAATGAATTTGAAATTAAAAGTTGACCATTTTATGTTGGAATTATGTAAAATTTGTGGCTTTCCTATTTCGAAACTACATTATTTTTGGAATTATAACGTCACCGTTACAATCACGTTTACCGTTAATTATAGTTAAGGTTAATTACAAATATTTTATAGCACAAGCGACAAAATTTCAAATGCAATATTAAAATGAAGGCTAATAAAATTCATTAATCTACGTCATTACAATTTAATTATCCTACTAAAAGACTTAAACGAATTCATTAATGGGGTTTGTTTATATCTTACTAATTTTTTCGCAACATTACGTATTTTAGTGACATCAAAGTTGACATAAAAAAACTCAGAATACAAAAACTATTCCAATAGCCACTAAAATCGCACTGAAAAATATGAAATAACAATAATTCGAGGACTTTTTTGAACATTTTTCTCCACAATATTATTTACAAAAGCAAATAAATTCAGAAAATACAGCTGTTGTGCTCGAAATCGGTGCTACGATTCATTATTTGTGCACCACATTCGTATGATTTCAAGTAAATGTCATGCGCTGAGTCGGTGCAAGTCACTGACTAGATTGAGGATCTGTTTTTATTACTCTTGCCATTGGAGTTATTCCATCAACGTAAAGTTCAGCACTACTTCTAAGGTTACCACCGGTAGTATGTTTAAACTATTATCAGATAATGCAATAATAGCGCATAATGTTTCCACAATTTATTTTTCCAGAATCGTCAAAAACTGTTAAAAGTTTATAGTTTTATTTTACATCTCAACATCTAAGTAACTGATACTTAACAAATTAATCTTAAAAACGGAGGTAAATGATAAACTATAACAGATAGAGAACCGTAATTATTCTGACATAGCTATCTTCCAGACTGGATACAAAGACAAAAAGTTAATTCAACAATCCCGTAGCTGATTCCATTCAAAGTTTTATTGAGATGTCAGGCATTAATGTCAAAAATGACACTTAGTGAACGGTTTGTTATCTGAAGCAATGTCGACTTACTCTCAAACTTTAAATGGGTAACTATTACCGTCTTGCTGGAGCATCCAAAATTGGTGTGGAGTGTGTTAGTTTGGTAAGCAGGATTGAGCTGTAAGATAAACCAAACGAAATATTGACCGTTATATGTATGACCTATCAAAACTCAGTTCTCCAAACTTTCGATATTTAAACTTTTTCTAAAGTGGCAATAACATGTTTACTTTTTATACAGTTTTATAAAACAGAAAACCCAAATAAAATCTTTTTTGTCGTTTTCTATTTTTATGTGAAAATATATAATATTTTCTATTATTAGCTTTAACCCGAGGCTTCGCTCGCGTGGAAAAGAAATAAATAACGGTATATTTCTATTTCAGGAATAAAAAGTATCCCGTATTCAATTTCCCTACATAGGTTATACGTACGTAAATTTCACGGAGATCGGTTAAGTTTCGTTTTGTATGTATCCATGCAAGTAATTGGTGTGATTATGGTCGATGACCTTATATTTCAGTCACATCAAAGGAACCTAGAGACAGCTAGGATTTGTCGTAAGACATTAGCTTGACTTTCATAACATCAACTGTATCGTGACCTTGTTTAACTCTTTGACTTGTAGTATTCTTAAAACAAAAATAGTCACCTGCTTTCCATATGAAGCTACTTAAATCCTTGTGCATGAGAAGATATTAAACAAACTAATAGATTTTTTTATGATAAAACGTATGGTTACTCTATTTATTTATTTCCCTTCAAATTGTATTTTGCAAATAGTCGGATGAAATTCTTTCCAACTTCGACTTTTCCTTTCGAATGTATATGGACATTTTAGAGGGAAAAATTATGTATGCGAAAAAAATTGTATAGTTTCATATATAGTCTTTTCGTGACCCTTATGATCGTGATCCTTTTATTGTATCCTATGAAAGGGCTAGTTATAAGGGTCATAATTTTAGTTATCGTATCTTCAGAGATTTATTGAAAAATAAAGAAAAAAAATTTCCCTTCCCTTATTTTCGAGACTAACCCAAAATTTATAAAAATAGAAGTTTTGGAGGTTTATGCAAAGGTGCACAACGTTTTTGCGCCTGTGAAATATACAGTAGGGAATATATATACGCTGTGAAGATTTAATATTTGTAAATAGTATAATATTTGTAAATAGTATAATAGAAATCCTAAGCACCCTTAAATATTGATAAGTGCCGACACTTGTACAGAACCCGCATAGTTTGAGTTCTACTCGTATTTGATAGGTTTTTTAAAGATTTATTAAAGATTAGAATTAATCGAAACGTGTAATAAACCTTAATTAATATATATATATATATATATATGTATATTTATATATATATATATATATATATATATATATATATACAGAAATACTATCTTTTCCATCTTTTCTAGGGCGGACATATAGTTTTCTGAAAAATACTACATGTCCGCCCTAGAAAGTTGACATTCCTAGGAGCAGCTTTAAATTGTATAAATTATGGGGATATTCGATACAAAAACATATATAAAAAAACTGATAAACATGAGTAAATTGAGCACTGAGTACTGTTACATTATGGTACATACTAACATTTATGGTTGCATAGCATTTCTATTCATTACTATACATACTATTACTATCACATACTATTTACAAATATTAATATTATTTTCACCATGTAATATATTGTCTAGTATATCTTTCACAAGCGTAAAAGTATGGTGTTATTTTTTAAATTATGAAACTAAAAATTATTGCGACCATTTAACGGTAAACTTTAAATAAAGGTCCAGTGACACAATTTTTTCAATAATTTTGACTTTAGTAGTTCAGAATATAAAGGAGTACATATTTTTTTAGACATTTTCAACAATATGTCTAATATATAAAATTTTGAAACAAATAAAATTAAAATCCACAATTCATATTGATTTTAAGAAATTTCGATTACTTCATTTGCCTCCTGTGAAATTTCTCCTGAGTGTCGATTTATGCGGGTTTATACAGTATGTATCGACACTAAATAGCGCCACTTTAACCACTTGCGCAGTTAATCAAGTGTAATCCGGCAAACTGTTATTTCTTAAATCTGTCGCCTAGATAGAAAAGAATTAAAGTTTAAATTTTGTATGAAAACATAATTATGGGTACATTAGCATTCTGGGTAAATAACGCCAATTTTTGTTTTGGCAACGTATTGTCTATTATTAAATATTAGATGAATTATATCTATAATTCATCTAATATAAAAACAAAGAAAAGTAAAAAAATGCCAATTTAATTCGGTACATTTGCTTGCTTTTAAAATTTATTTATTTTCTAAGTACACATTTCATTTGATAATATCCATATTTGTATTTGAAAATTAGTTTTGTGCGTACGCGAAAATTAACATTGAAATTATTTTGTTTCATAATGTATTTAAGTATTTAGTCAAGGTTGATTCGGGTACTGTTAATTTAACTTAAGAGTTTCGCTAATATAATATTATTGCATTCGGCGTACATTAAAATCATGTCGAAATATTCGCACGCACTAAAAATGACCCACTAATTCCACTCACTAGAGATTAAATACTAAATAAAACATTGAGATTCATTTTAAAATCGTAATTAAAATTAGACTAATATTATACTAAGAAGCAAATATTAATTTGTATGGATGATAAATGGAACAACATTATAGTATTTTTTATAATCTTATATATTTGGGTAAACTATATATAGTATATAAAGATTTTCAAAAGGCAATAATTCTTATTAATGAATTGTAAACAACTTTGATCTTTAAATGAAATTGATCTTAAAAATGAACTGTATTATTTCAGACTCCCTCGCGAGACTAGACTGAAGAAATAAGGATAAGCTCAGTTTAGCCCATTACCGATTATGGTAATGGATAGGACCAATGTTATCATGCGGGATCAGATAACGTACTTAAATATGCTTCTAGATTCTAAGCGCAGCTTGATGCCATACGCGCGGTGCAATGGCGAGAGGGCCAAAGTGGCCTTCGTGCCGTGGCCCGGCTCGCCAGAGCTGGCTGGAGGCTTGGCCTATGCACCTTCGGTGTGGGCTTCGCGATGCATCAAGATCCAACCGGTTAGAAGAGTCACAGTCCAGTTAGAAGAGTCACACTGAGGGTGCAACGTGTGCCGCGTATGACGCTGACCAAGCTTATAGCGATTGCTCAACAGATCTATTACCAGTTTTAGCGAATCTCTTATCTACCGATTTTGCGATGGTAGAATGCACGGCTAATTTTAAGTTGCCACGAGGAAAGAAATATGATGCAGAATCATTGCACTTTGAGGTTCAAATAGGTGAAGGTAGTACTAAAAAAGACACATTTTTGAGATAGTCTGCGCTAACTGGTAAATTAGATAGATATCGCGAAAGTCCGAGGGCGAAATCACTAGAAATTTATTCCTCAATATTTCTGAGTCGATTGAGAAAACTTGCGTTAAACCCGATCATCATACCGCTCAAACTTAAATAGGTTCGCACTTAAAGTTATCTCGGACTGTACTCACAGTTCAGAAATGTAGGAAATGGAACAAATTTCATTCAACTTCAGTGAGTACAACAATACGCTTAGACTCATATTGGAGAGCATACCTCGAAATAGTAGTGCAGAAGCACGCGGTTTCTTACACTCTTTGAGTTATTTAGAGCGTTCACAAAATGCATTCTAGAAAAAATTAAGGTTCTAAATTATTGTCTGTCTTGTCTGTTCTTAAGTGACTCTAAAGTTTCTATTATTTTATACTTTTCGGTGCGCTTCTTATTCGATGATATGTGATCCCCTGAACTACAACTCTTATCCGTGTATGTTGGTATGCTCGTACGTAAAAGAGAGGAGAAACGTTGATTTGTCATCAATCATTGTCGAAAATCTTAAGCAGTTGTAGTGTTCTACAATTTTATTTATGTTCGAAAACGTTATTGTACTGCAATAGTTTCGATTAAGTACTAATATTTTATTATTTTATACTTTTCAGTGCGCATCCTATTCAGAGGTTTGTACTCTCATGAAATACAGTACTCATCTTTATATGTAGGTATGCATGTACATAAGAGAGAAGAAAAACGTCGACTTGTCATCGATTTCAAAAATGTCAACCAGTTGTAGTATTTTACAAATTTATTTTCGAAAACGATATTTTACCGCAACAGTTTCAACTAGTTACTTGTATTTAATTTTTTTATACTTTTCAGTGTACTTCTTATTCGGTAATAATTAATTAAGATCGGTTAATTTTTTTCATAAAATGTTTTATTTATCTATATTTTCACTATTAATTTTTGTACATTTTAATTTAATTTAATGTTTTTGATAATAAAATATAAATAACAGCAATATAATATTTGGATTGATCGTGACAATAACCATTGAACCGACTATTAAGGTTAATTAGATTAACAGCTGAAATGAAAGTTTATGATATTATCGTTTCAAAAAGTACCGAATTTATAAGTGATATAATAATATTTAATTCCTAATTACAAACATTAATTATACTATTAGCAACTTAACTATCTCTTAAAATCTGTTTAAATTAATCTACAATTCATACGCAATGATCACGAGCGGACCTCTACACCTGCTAAACTCGTTCCCACTAGAAACCTAAAAACATCAATCTCGTTACACAAATGTTTCGCATAATGAATAACCTAAATAAATAAAACTAAACGAAAACGAGGCCACATTGTTTGTTGAATAACTCCATAACAACTATTCCGCTGTGTAGAGTATAAAGTTCAATATGATTTTAATGTTAGTTCGTAAATGCGGGACTAAATTTAGTTGGAAAGAACAACAATAAACAATCCCTATCATGGGAATAAGTAAGACAAACAAAAGTGTCTACAATGAACTAACCGTTGCCTGTAATGAGCGCGGCAAATAGTATGAGACCAACATGCTTACGCTTTATTAAACAATACTATTGTCATCAGTAGTTAAAATGAAAAGGTAACAAAAATTTATGAGATTTTAAACAATGAGAAATAATGAAAACAATTAAATAAGTAGGTTCAATGGACCACACAACAGAAGAAAAAGTCTACCATAATATTATTTTGCTTAATTAAGTCCATTTAAAATAATTTAAAGTAATAAAATAATTGACACATGCAGTGATAACGACAACGCTTTTACATGACCATTAATTACTGCAGTAGGTTCATCGAATTCATTAACTTAGTTATAACTTAAATAAATATACTGCAGTAAAGAATTACTATATTTAGTAATTTTATTTAAATATTACTCTTCATTGGTACCGTAAACCATCTTTATAAATTACGGTGTTTACACATAAAATTATAATATCTAAAAATGACCCCAAAACTATTTGTGAAACCAAAAATTTATAATTTATTTATCGTCGAAATTATACCTTATAATATACAGTAGAAGTAGCCATATAAGATATTACAATATAATATTAAAGCTATGTACAATAAAACGGAGTACGTATACCTAATCCTGCTATATGCAATATCCCAATAAATATATCTAAACTATAAATATATTTAATATAATAGGTAAGGACCTAAGAAAACATACTGAAGGACGAAGAAAATAAAGTGAATAGGAAAAAAACTATAAAAAGAAATAAATTTAAAAATATATACAAAAAACATCAAAATTAAAAAAGTCAGAAAAGATCATAAATTAAAAATGGAAAAATATGAAAATTTAAAATTCTCTTAATACAATAATAACATTATAAAGTACTGATAATACTTAGGTACTACTTTTGTACACAACAATAGTTATGGTAATGACAATATAAGTTTTTGACGACTTGTGATTATATCATATCATATAGCCCAATTTCTATTACTGTGACCCTTAATATCTCTGAAAGGATTCTTATGCCCATTTCAATTTTTATTGCGATCAACAATCATCTCGTCATAAAGATAATATAGACTAAAACATAATGAAATATTTTAATCTCCTAAACGAGTCGAAAACCACTATTGCCATTGATGGTCAACCTTTAATTATGCTGATGTACAATAAACACCATGAATATATGAGTATAAGTTTCTGTAAATTGGTCGAGAGATTTTGTTAGGGTAGTTGATAAGCCAGCAAAATTCTGAATTCTGTGAAATTAAAGATGTTTCACTTGAATCGAAACAGTTAACTATAAAAGTAAAAGCATATATTACGTCAAAAAGCTTGAATTCTCCTGCGACTTCGCTCACAGTTAATGTCTTTTTTATGAGCCGTATTAAAGTATATATTCAGATTTTCATGGATTCGATTAAATGTTGCACTTACTTCTTACATCTTTACAAATAAATAAAGCGTACAAATTGATCTCTTTGCTTGTTTGCTCGCGCTTATCTTTGAAATCACCCGCAGGATTTCGAAAATTATTTCTATAAGAAAGCCGACAATTTGAAGAAAGTCATAAACTATATAACAACAACACTGCGATTTATAGCGACAAAGCACTGATAAAAACACGACTGATGTAGTTTGCCTGCGACTGATGTAGTTTGGCGAACGGAGCGAAGGCGTTTAGTATCCGCTTTGGGAGAGCAGCATAATGAAGATAATACCCCGGGAATGAAATCACACAATTAGTTAAATAATAAAATAGGTTTCCATCTGTTAAGTCAAAGTAACCAAGTGAGAGATGCGTTATACAGTTGAGTGACGTGCTGTCTGGCCTCTGCTTTGTAACGAAATGATAACAAGTAATGTTTCCGTTTACGACCTAAGCATGATCATACTGAAATAAGCTTAATCTCTTCATTCTCTTCCATAAGGTAGCTGCAGCTAAAGATCGTTAGAAATGGGAAATTGTTAAGCATTTTAAAGACACGGGTAAATCCCGGGTCTTTTTCATTGTTGGTCGTTTGGACTATGAAGCATAAAAATATTCGCTTGTGCCCCCAGCTTCGGCCGCGTTATATTAGGAAATTGTATTTTCACCTCATGCACATGTGCTAACGCTCTATGCGCCAGAAATCTCCATCCGATCGAAATATGTGAGCACCGTATAAGAATGCCAAAAGATAAATCATTACATTCATGCTACTAAACTATAAATGGTAAGTATATAGTGTCAAAGGAAATTTAGTTAAACATATTTACTAGCTAACAATGACATTTATTTAATAAGCTTTCATAAGTTTTCACAATAAACACCCACGAATGTGATGTGCAGCAACAATACTTTTATTTACCACTGAGACGTCTATGGTGTGCTACTTATTTACGATATGTATATCTTATCGCGATTTTTTTACAGTTTGAGCAGCACATTCAGTCTTGCGTAAGCGGGCATGATTTTTTATCATCTGTGTTTACTGGTCTACTTCTGTAAATAATAGCTTAATTATATATAGGCCATCTTTTAATTTATGAAGTATATTAACTTTAGCCAAAATTTCTAATATATATATCAAGCCGTTTTAACATGAAAAAAGACGTTTCATTCTTATTATATTAATATAGATTTCTATGAGGTTCGATATGTAGGAACTAATTTTGTGACATGTACAAATGAGGTAAGTTAAAAATATAAAACTTGTCAAGCACAAGTGGAACTCGCATTACAACGGTTTCGTACACATTTAGGCATTTATAAGCATTTACTTTTAAATGCTGGTGCATAGTATTTCTATAGTCTTAAGAAATGGAACGAAAGTCGAAGAATAGAAAGCAGAAACCAGTTTATTTCTGAGTATTCCCGTCCATATCCCCCGACCACAACGGCCGATTCGTTTTAGCGAACGAAGCGAAGAGGCTTAATTACCGCAGGCAGGGAGACGGGAGGAGAACGGCGTATTTAAGATAATTCTACGCGCGTGAAACCGTGAGGAACTATAAACGTATCATTTCTGATAAAGAAACTTCATTTCAAACCAATGATTTTCTGAGCACATATTTTCTTGTAATTGTTATTTATTGAAGTAGAACCCTGTTATATCAAATCCTCAGCCCATCCGACCGTTCGTCCGTCTATCTTTTTATCATATCTTACAACTTCGAAACAAATAATATTGGGGACTTGAAATTAACACATAGTATGTGTCATATCTAGAAAAAGTATTTAAAATTTTACTTAAAAGTATACTTTAAGAGAATTTTCGTACTTGCCAAGGAAATTGAAAAATAAATTTCTTTATAAAATTGTGGAATATCGTTGAAAAAAGCACTTTAATTGGAGTACAAATTTGGTTTTATTTTTTTTCCTTTACAGGAAAAGAACAATTTGGCGGATTACCAAATTGGCCATTTTTAAACCGTTTTTTGTTAAAAGCTCCATTTCAAATACGTCATTACGTTGGAAACTGTAATTCGGCTCTAATATTTCTCCTATCCCGCAAGAAAAAATGAAAATCAAATGAGATCTAAATGTGTAGAAATAAAAAATTATGACTAATAAAACAAAAGTAGTTTTGAGAAATTTGAAAAGATATACTGGACAATATATTTCCATAGTGAATAATAATTTTTTTTATTATATTTGTAAATAGCAATAGGACGTATGAATAAGTAAGCTTAAACGCAATACTTATGACGCAATTTCTGCTTGCTTGCAAAGTGTTTTATTTATATCCACGGAAAGAGTGTCAAATGTCTAAAAAATTCTTAAGTTTAAATTTTGTACTTACGACTACTAAAGGAAATTTATGATTACGATCACATAATGTAAATTAAATTAAATCTTAATTATGCTTATATAAAATCTATATTTTTTATAAATGTCATAAATCAAACTTTTATTTCCACAAAAAGTCAAAAAACTGGTTGAGGTTAATAACGATTATCTGACACTAAGCTATGAATGCCCACTTCTTAAATATCCGTATATAAGTAAGTCTTGGATCTGATCCAATAATATCTATGAATCGCTACTTATAAAATCCGCAGTCCCCGTGAATGTTTTCAATTTATATTTAATCTGCATATTTCATTGTGTATTATTTGGACTAATGCTTTTATTTTGTTTGAAAATATTTCCGTGAAATATATAATACACGACACATCTAAATTAAAACCATAGCTTTTTTCATAATTAAAATACCTATACTCATTTAATAGACCAAAAGCAAAAACTAAATTAAAGATGTTTAGAAACAACAGTGCACAATTTACCTTTCATTTAGAATCTAAATTGCAATCGATATTTAACATGAACATCATTTAAATTCCATCATAACGAAATGAAGTAATAATCTTTTGTCGATTCCTATAAATAAAGTTGTTGAAAATAGGTGTTTTGTTAATATTTTTAGTGTTGTTTGTCTTAAAATTATAGCTCTTAAAAATTCCATGAATATAATAAAGCTTCACCTCACTGAGCTTTATTAGTCTTAAAGCTTTCATCAAAATTTATGATAATTTTACAAAATAAAACAATATAAAAAATAAATAAGTAAGAAATAAAATTAAAAATAGTAAGCAAAACTTGTGGTTGTTTGTAGATAAAACTATGCAACATTATGGACGCAATTAGCTCCGAAGATTAAATAAGTGGCATCGCCGAGATGAAAGCACGAATGACAAGCAGCCGCCTTTCTACGGTTATATTTTTCCATTCTGTACGAGTGTAAAACTGAAAAGAATCAAGTTATTATTATTTGGAATATCCGGGATAAAAAAAATCCTAGATGTACATATATATATATATATATATATATATATATATATATATATATATATATATATATATATATATAGTACATTCAGTACATTAGAATTTATTTAAATTTGTTTGTGGATCAAATTAAGTCTTGAAATATATGACAGGAATTTGGAAACCTCTGGCATTAAGGTCAAATTTGTATCTCACAATAACCTGCCACAGGTCCGCGATCAGGCCGGTAGCCACAACATGGCAAGCGTGCATTGTTGATGAGCGGCGGGGGTACCGACCCGCCGGCGATGCCCTCAGAGAGCCCCGCGTAATTAACTAATCATCGTGTGGAGCCAAGTAACGAGCTGTGCGTGTTGCCCTTCTCTCTTTACCCTGATTACCCGTCACTTTCATCGGTATTTCTGGCATTTGACCCTCTAATCGTTCTACAAGATCAATATAATATAATACATTCGAACATTTTTTGGTACGATATATTACTGTCAACTTTCGTGTTTCATTATAGGTTATGAGGCGTCATTCACGTCATATTTAAAATATAAAGCATATTTACAATTAAATGAAACAACGTGGTGTAGTATTATTTCTACTTTCTTTAAGTTCTTTACCACGAGCAAAGATCTTTGCTAATAGCCCCCTGAAGATGTTGTAATACAACGAAACATGTCGTGGTAAAGAAATGAAAGAAAGTAGAAATAATACTACATCACGTAGTTTCATTTAATTATGAATAAGGAAATTCTACAAAATTAACGCCAAATATATTCAATAAAGCATATTGTTAGTATTTCGTGTTGTGCAAGCTAGAAAATGAGTTCCGGCTATCTTATAAATATGTCAAAGCCGAGAGGACGCGAAAACTTTGATGATAAGGCGTTTGCAGTAGAAAAGTTTTGGAAGGCTTAATTAGGCATTTTTTTGAAATTATTTATCTTTTTATTTATTATTAAGTTTTATGTATAGTACATATGGCGGACTTATTGCTACACGAGCAATCTCTTCCAGTCAACCATAACAATTTGTATTGAAATTTAGTTGGTAGACTGTAAGAGATTTTACAACGAAAATTCTTCATAGCACATTAGACAAAAAAAATACAAAAGTAAATTAAAAAAGAAAACAAAATATTGACATGATTTGGGACGGGAAAGACCGGGAGATTCGGGACTTTTTCACTCGATCTTTGAAAATATTTAGAGACGTGGTTTTCCTGATGTCACCATCCAGGTGATTCCAAATTTTTGCTGCTTGGACAGTGAAGGATTTTTCGTAAGTGGTAGAGGTATGTTTAGGAATAAGTAGGGCGTGTGAACTTTCCGATCGCAGCCCAAGGCCGTGGGTAGACAAATATTTAAATTTGCCACTAAGATAATTTGGGCTATGAGGATTTTTAATATGATAAAAAAAAGTATAAGTATATGAAGTTGGCGTCGATCACGGATCTTCAGCCATTTGAGAAGTGACCTGTATTCAGAAATGTGATCATATTTTCTGAGGCCAAAGATATACCAAATGCATACATTATGAAGACGTTCCAACTTGCACAAATATTCTTCATTATGATCAGATAACACACGTCTCCATAATCGATTAATGGTAATAAAAGTGTTTGACGAAGGTAGATTTTCGTTTTAGTCGGTAGAAAATTTTGAAGACGTTTCAAAGAGTGTATCCTGTTGAAAACACGACGATTAACATCATTTACTTGAGGCCGCCAATTAAGATTTTGATCGATCAGTAGGCCCAGGTTTTTAACAGTTGACGTGTATAGTATTATTGTACTATTTGGCACTAATTTCGGTAAACTAGGTAGGTTTACTTTAGAAGTCAGTCTTTGACTACCGATGATGATAGCTTATGACTTACTTGGGTTAACCAAAAGACCCATTTCATGAGCCCACTGACTAATTGAAGCGAGATCTCGATTAAGGATGTCGATGGTTTTTGATAAGGAATGGAGGTTCGAGTGCGCATATATTTGTAGGTCATCAGCATAGAGATGATAATTGCTAAAAATGTTTTTATCAACATCATCAACAAATACTGAGAAAAGGAGAGGAGATAGAACTCCACCTTGAGGTATACCAGCTGTAAGATCAGTCTACTCAGAATATGTATCTGACAACTTAACACATTGCCTGCGTCCATGAAGATATGAACTAAACCACTCAAGTAAATGTTGGGATATATTAATATATTTCAAGCGGGCAAGAAAAATATCGAAGTCAACAGAGTTGAACGCACTGCTGAAATCAAGAAGCACAAGGACAGTGACTTGTGTATTATCTATAGCCAAGCGTATATCATCAGTAACCTTAACAAGGGCAGTTGAGGTACTGTGGCCAGCTTTATAGCCAGAGTGAAGAATTGAAATTCATATGAGTTTTGAAATTAAATGGTAACAGTATTAAATAATAGGCAAATAATATGTGACCTTATTGGGATCATATGTAATATTTATGCCAAATGTGTTCATTCGTTGAAAAGAGGATATTGCAGTAATAATTTTGAGGATTTCGTAAAGACAGAGGGCATCATATGTCAAAAATATATACACCGAACAAATACACACTAGAACTGTATGAACTTAGTGAAAGGTTGAACAGAACTATAGCGGAGAGAGCCAGATATTTAAATTTCGAAGCTGATGTGGAAAAAAAATTGAACAGAAGCTGCCAAATTACAGCCATGTATTTAAACAACTGATCAGTAGCTTTAGGTAATTAAAAAAACTATAAGAAGCATGGGACAAAAGGCCAAACTTACAATATATACGCATATGTGTTCTGAGATGGCACATATACCAAAGAAGAAAAGGCCTAGATAGGTCAAAAAATCAAAGAAATATATAGCTAGTTTCTGTGGTAATTTTAAAGATGATATAATTTATGATCCAGTAAAAAAACACGTTATAATTAGTAGAGATGCTGTGATATTAGAGAAGACAGAGAAAGAAGACGCAGTCATCGTTTCTATAGAGAACACAGATTCAGTTGGGGAATCAGGGGAGGAATCTGTAGTGACATTAGAACCACTTTGTCAGTTAAGTTCAACAAAGTCCAAAAATTTGGATGACAAAGGCAGGAATATGCAGGAAGAAGAAGCCAGGAATATCCCAAATGAAGGAGAGGGTAATACTTTCAAGATTCAGCTTTGTCCTACGTCCATAGGAGAAGTTTGAATGAAATATGCAGAGGTTATTAGTGGTCCTGAGAAACTATTTGCAGGCGATGGCATAGGAGTTAAAAATTTTAAATAAAAAATGTAAAAAAGTTAGACAACACTTAGGTTAGGTAACAATAATTTAGGTATGAAAATAGACATAAATAAAGGTTTAAATCACCTTACAGTAGTTCAGGACTATTATATCAAACAATTGATAAAGAGAGTTGACATGTCTGGTTGTAATACTGCTGATATTTTAATAAAGTATAATTTAAATGTTAAAAAATAACTAGTCCGCTATCTTGGGCGGTCCGCCATATTGAATTTACAATGACGTCACTTAACTAATCATGTATTGTTATCCAACCTAAACGCGTATGCAACATTTCGGCTCAATCGTTTGAGGATAACTGTTTCAAAATCCATTTGCAAGATTTAATCCGAACAAACATACAAACATTGTAAGTTAAATAAAAGCTTGTAAAAAGTCTAATATTTGTGAAGATACGCTGCCATATCAAAAATTAATAGATAGCTTAATGTATTTAGCCGTTTTGACACGACCAGATATCGCTTATTCAGTAAGTTACCTTAGTCAATTCAGTACTTCTTATTCATATATTCACTGAAATCATGCTGAAAGGATTATAAAATATTTTTTTCAAACAAAAAAACTACTGTTTAAGGTACTATAAAGAAAAAGCCGAACTGGGAGAATTTGTGGGTGCAAATTGGGCTATCGATGCTATTGATAGACTTTCATACACTGGATTTTGCTTTATTGAATTCAGGTCTGTTGTTTTTTGTGAAAGTAAGAAGCAAAGAACAGAACAGCAGAGTTAAGTAGTTGTGGAGCAGAATGTATGGTTTTGTTAGAAGCAGTTGAGAAGTAATTAATTTATAGATTTTAGAGTGTGAAACAAGAGGTTATTGCAATAAAGCAGTACAGTTGGCAAATACTTTGTTTCAATTATATAATTACATTTATGATTAAATTATATCGCACATCAATGCGTTTTAAGCGTCTGTGAGACTGATGATTATTTGCCAACTTCAACGCAGTCTGAATCTGATCGTATAGTACAATTTTATTACATAACCGTAGAGCGTTTTATGCCCGACAATCCCTTTGTTAACATCCCTTTAACTAAAGGATTGTCAAGAAAAAACGCTATACAGACTTACAAATACTTGGAATATTTCCGACAATCCCTTTTAACTAAGGGGATTGTCGAGAATAAAACGCTATACGGTTAAGCAAACACTTGGAATATTCCCGACAATGCCTGTTAACTAAGGGATTGTTGGGAATAAAACGCTGTAAGTTTATGCAAACATTTCAGAAACAAATTTATTTTTATTTCTACTGACGTAAAAAATCTGTAATAGATATTCGACTTATTTCTGATTATGTAGTAGGAGTATTAGAAATGACATAAAAACAGAGTATACCGCCACCTGTTATGAAATATGTGTACTTACACTCTGTGAGTCAATATGTGTGCATCAATGAATAATAAGTTGCCAATAGCGTAGGTGTGCAGTATTCGTTGTGCGCCCCTTACTGGTAAAACGTATACGTATATTTACACAATAATAATATTGAAACGATTAGTGTAAAAGTTTTTGTCAGTTTCAATATTTTAGAATAATAACATCTATTTTTTGGTATTTAAATTTGCTTTATTTTCATAGGGGAAATAAAATAATTCACACAATTCCTGCACTGACTAAAAATCACATCAGTACTAAAAAGTTGATCGCGCATCGGCAATTCACACACTACGGCGTTATTTAAACAATAGTCAACAGGAGGTTCACCGGCGACCAAAGCTCTCCGACCGGCTGATTAATGGATGGTGCAAAGTTATTTAACGTGTTACGGAAGCGATAACCGCAAGTTGCTCTAACTAACTTTGTACTTGGCGAACAGTTTATAAAAGTAGGAGGAGTTTCACATTATTATAGATATACATACGAGTAATATAACAGTAAAGCCGAAACGTCTGCAGAATTCTAGAAAAAGAATTGTGGCTATAAACAACTGAAACAGTGTTTTTTGAAATTTTTTGTCAGTCGGTCTGCTTTATTTGATGTTTACTCTTCTATTTCTTAATAGAAGAGTAAACATCAGATATATAAAGTTTAAAAAAATAAAGTGTCTTGACCCCATATGGGTTAGAAAGTTGAGAAATCAGGGGAAAAGTGTTAGCCTTCAAAGAGCTCTATTAATATGGTGGAGTGGAAAACATTTTTTTTAATGTTGCCTTCATATAAGTTCATGTTATAAATATAAATTTAAAGATGCTTCTGAGATGGTGTAATGCTCTTGGCGTTGTGTGCCTCTAACATTTAATTGGGGATTTTTGAATGGTTTTTACCTAGAAACAAATCATATCCATATTCGGTGTGCCGTATATTTCGTATAGCAAAATTCTCCACCACATTCGCCCAAGTAAAATATTAATATTACACAAAGTATGTTTGGGTGTTTGACACTCAATAAGGCCTAAATTGTATAACAGATTTTCATAAAACGGGGCATGAATACAGTCTGTGATTTAAACTGACTTAACACTTATAACTCAGGAAATAACATTATTCCTGCAAAATAAAACTCGGTGGTTTTGTTCAATGGTACAATTTTAGTACTGCAACCTATAAATTAATAGCACGATATATAAAGGATCATACGCCGTTTATAGATGGATATTCCGATGATATCATTAGGTTGAAAACAATCCCACCATTTTAGTCGTAAACCTACATGAACGGTGGCGTAGGCAAAAAGCTGGTGATACATGTTTTTAAGTAACATAACATCGGGGACTTTTAAATATAAAGTTAGAGCAAAAAATATTTTTGGTGTGATAGATTTTTAAAATTACACCGAAACATATGAATACCAAAACGGAAGCTAGAACCAAAAATTCGACATCTCTATTTTCGAACCTTAATAAATTCCTAATTGTTAATCTTATATAAATAAGTGAAACCGGCGATTTCGCTTATTTCCAATAAATATAAATCAGGACTCAGAGGTGGTACCACGGGGTTTAAGATATTTGTATTTAGAATTTATCGAGATCTATTGATTTACGTATTAAAAATATTTATATGAAAAAATTAAAGTGTGCAAAAAAGTGCAAAAATTCAATACGTTGGAGGGGTCCATGCGCAAAAGACAACGAAAAATATAAATCATGGATATCGTGGGAACGCAAAGGCTAAAAGACTTAAATACGTACCACAATACCAAGTGGCAAGCTGGTGAATTATTTAGGGAGCGCCATGAATTTGAAGCAGCGCGTTTGATGAACTTTGTTCGCAGTGCGCCCGCACCTTTATCGCTGGTGTACCCGAACCGATGGACACAGCGAGTGAAGATGGGACCCATAAATCTCTCGAAGATATCTCAGAGCTGATGGATATAAACATTAATAGAATCGACACGATACCGGACAACTAACGTGCAGCAAACGAACGCTTGCGATGAAAATATCACCGATATATTTACCGGACATGGAGACTCCAATTGTTTTTTTGTGGCGACTTCAATAAAGAGCTAAGATACAATAGTTACCTTTCTTGACTTTACGAAGAACGAATTCATTCTAAAAGACGTACCTATAAAGCCAACAACACTAGCAATACCACAATCAGTTGCACTTTCACCAGACACATCAGTGTTGATATTAAGCATGACATCTCTTACTTCTCATATCACATGCCAATTAAATATGAGAAGTAAGAGATGTAATGATTAATATCCACCCTGAGTAGCGGACTGAGAGAAGTAGGTATTTTAACTAGTATTCGACAACAAACAAAATTGATGTCGAATACTAATTAAAATAAATATCGTGCACTGATCAGTGTTCGTCTTACATTATAATGAGATATGGTACATAGTCAAAATATCAATTCAATATGTAAAAATTTAATACGCTTTCGTTTCCATTTAATATCCTAAAAACCGCTTTCATAGACATGTCACGTTTAACCAGCTACCGTGCACCCCAATACAACACCATCCGTTTTTTTCCTGTTATTAAATGAAAAAATAAAAAAAATGTTTTCTCACCGCTCTAATGATTAACCATTGACTACATGTAAACCTCATCGTCCCTGACAAAACTGGGTTCGGGTATTCGTGGACATTTATTCTGCTACGAATATTTTAAATGAGTAAACAAAATATATCATGGGAAACGGAAAGTTAAAGCATAAGTGAAAATTATACCTTTTGCCATTAAAATTCCTTCTCATGAGAGTCACTCCCAATTCTCGTATTATATCTGATATTAACAGTAATGGCTTTTACATCATTCTGACTAAGCCAATGTATACCAATGTGTTATAAAATTAAATGACATGGCTGCGAGTGTCACATTGTTCGAAGAACCTTCGATTGTTTTCTTAATTGATGTGCGTTGAATTTCCAGACGACCGATATTTCCCGCAAGGAAAGCTCGAGTGGTAAACGATCTGGTTTCATTCGGCCAACGTGACCAAACAAAAGTCTTTGGATTGGGTAGGCCACTGTTGACCGTTTCTCACAATCTAGTTGAATCTTCTTGTTCCGAATGCGGTCGTGTCACGATAATCTAAGGATTGGTGAAGGAATGCACTTTGATAACCTCGAGTTTTTTTCTAAATCTGACTTTAAAAATAAAATAAAAAAATAGTTTACCACACATCAAAATGTTCTGCAATATACGGACCAAATATATTTTTTCTGCTAATTTAGAAATGCATGTTCCTGCCTTAATGCCTTCGACTATACCGCAATTTTACATTTCATCAATCAATTGACTCTTAAAATAGACCAGTCCGTTAAATGAAACAGTCTAAATAGAGCAACATAGACATTTTACTAGAAAGCAAAGATTAGACACATGGGAACCATTAATCACTGCTCAGTTTGCTTCCAATTTACTAAGGGTTTTTATTAACGCAAACGTTCTTCCGACTTGTTTTACTTCAAACATTTTAATTTTATTACAAAAAAAAATTAATAAATTACTAATATGCAAAATTTTACATTTTAGTTATAACCACTAATTTTTTTTAAGAAATACATTAAAAGAGAAGATTCTGTACAGTTTTTAAATAAATATAGTGTATACTATTACACATACAAATGTACATAGTTAAGACATCCATAGGTGTTGGATATTCTAGGCATCTCTGTGATTTTTATTCGGAACCTTAGTGATTGCTAGCAATTTTTTAAAAATACAAATTTTTTTCATATATGGATACTTTATTTTAATATTAAGGTACTTTGAGTTAAATTTACGCTGTGCAATCAAAACAAAGAGAGAAAACATTTTAGAATATTACTTATAATACTTATAACATTTTCAAACATATTTTAGACGAAAATAGTAAAACAGTTGAAGGAAGCTTTCTTGTAAATAATAAATATCTAATTAGCATATTTGTCCAAAATCTTATACTTCAAAATATGCATGTATATACTCGCATACGAAGGTTTGTAATCTATACGTGAGACTAACGTACATTAAATGTAAACCAACTGTGTCTGCCATGCTAATAACGAAGCCACACAAACTCGGCAAACTACCTTTTTGTGAAATCATTATGCAAATTCACAAATTACGTATTCAAATAACGAACGTTCTAACATAGATGTATATTTAAAATTTTCATGTAATAAACCCAATATATAAGAATATTTTAAAAGTAGCAACGTACATTTAAATTTGTTCCACGGCAATGGGTGGAGTGGATCCAGAAATATAAACCCCAGTAATAACCTGTTCAGGTAACTGAAAGAAGCGCTTGTTTAAACGCCACCATCGCACAACAATCCTTAAATGCGGAGCGAAAAGTAGCTGGCGAAAAAGTTTACGACAGCCGCTGAGAAGTTTGAAACGAAGGGGGCCGGAAACGAAGAAATATTGCGCAGCGAAAGAACTACCCTCGGCGCGCGTATTGACAGCGGGCGCGTAGAGGCTAGCAGACGGACATAAACAATACGAGGCGAGTTACGCGCGCGCCAAGTGGCGCCCCGGGAATTGCCCGCTGGCTACGGCGAGCTTAACCCTTTTGAGCCCAGACACGAACGACAAGAACTTGCAAGGCAGATATCCGTGTCAGTACCAAACCGGGATAATTGAAGCAATTGAAGTATTGAGCTTCTCTATGAACAAAATGTATACGACTCTCAACTAAGCTTATACGAAAGTGTAACCTCTCAATACTTGTATACCCATTTTGTCAGCTAATGACGTTTGAGCACGTTTGACTTCATTTTTATCTATTGGCTGATAGTGCAATTTAGTGCTTGTCGATAATACAAACGGTGAGTACTCATGGTACTTTCTAATATAACCCAATAGTATAAGTATTCAAAATAGGAAAGTGCTGATAATTAAAAGGACGCGAGTTTAACCTTATTGGCTTCATCGAGAGAAGCATTCTTGTCAGTTATTTTAAGATTTCACCTAACAAGACTATCTGTAAAGGTTAATATTTGAATGATTTTGATTTCAGGTAATTATTTTTTCAGTAATTATATCCTAAATTCAATTTTTTTTACTCTTATGGTTGAGTCTGCAACGTGTACATGTGTATATCTTGAGTATCTATAAGTTTCACTATTGATTAAATACTACGATAACTATTGACATGCCGAAATTGCTCGAAGTGTTTTAAAAGATAGCTATTTCGCCTAGTTTATTAGAAACATCGTAGTTCTGATTGGTCTGTATGAGCTGATTAACCAGATCACTCAATTTCTGAAGACTGTGACAATTTGGAACATCGAAAAATTATATGTATGTTGATTCATGACTCTATTTATGTTGATCCCCATTGGTCCAATATTATGGCTAATACAGACAAATGGAAGTAACGGTGTCACTGGTCCGATACGTGAAAATATGACACTTTTTAGGGTTTCTTTTAAGAAACATTTAAAATACGAAAGAATCGAATGAGAAGAATGGTCACATCTCTGGCGGTTCGTCTATCACAACAGATTTTCTCAGAAAATATGCGACATAAAAACTTGAAATTTAGCGTATTAATACACCTTGTTAATTTAAGAATTAAAAAGGGGGTAAGTGAAACACTAATTTTTTTTTCATTTTTTATATTGTTTGAAAAGGTTTGTTCAATTTGATGAGGAATACAAAAAACATTTTAAATTTCTTCATAATATTAAATTGTATGTTTGAAAAGATATTTTAAAAATCATAAAAAACAGGGTTGGTAGAATTTGACTAGGAAATTACAGGAAAAATAGCGATTATAAGTACCTAGTTTTTAATTTTATCGTAATTTTGTTAAACATGCACCATATTTTTACGCCTGTGAATGTTGTGAAATATTGTTGTGGCTCAGGTTAGGTTGTGAAACATTAATATTTGGTAATAGTTTAAAAAAAATTCTGTGTATGCGAGTTCTACTTGTACGTGACAGATTTTTGAGTCCATATATTTCTTCAACGTTTGAAGTTCATATTTCAACTCTAATTTTTTAACTTTTCAATAAAATATTATTACTCTTGTCTCTTATATGTAAAAAAAATCAAAACAGTATTTGACTATATTTTTATTGCTAAAATAGAATAAGTAATAATATTAATAACGGTTAAAATAAATATGTTGACTTTCATTATCAAGTTATAACGATTTAAAAACTAACGAACTACGATTCGCGCGAGAACTCCTCATACAAAACACAGCTGGCTAATGACGTCATTGGCCAGTTATTTAGCATTCATTATAAGAAAGTTTATCAATTATTTTTAGTATCTCGTAAAATATTGACATCAGTCAAATACCCTATTGAGTCGTAAGAAATTAGAACGATTTCTTCTATATATTTGCACTATGTTCTTGTATATAATTAAAAAACAAACTTAAGAAATTAATGTCGTATGATTCTAATTTTACAAGCAAATAACAGGAATGTAGCGTAGTACATATACATGAAAGTCGTGGTACAATTGTTACTCAGCGCGGTTTGATTTGTATGATAAATTTTTATTAATTTTAATTGTAATAAGATACATTATCTTCACAAGAAACAACAAACACCCCGAGTCTCGGTTCTGGAAGTGTTAATTCTAGTGCCGACTTACATCTGAGTATTGTTTAGCGGTGCAGTCAAGCTCGCTTGGTCGACCTCTAATCATTCGCCCGAGTATTTATTGCACGAACGTGTAGTCCATTTGCGAGGTGGAAATGAAGAGCAACCGCGTTACGCTCCCTACTCCAACACACAAAACTCACTTATTACCACCACCAACGTACCAAAGGTAACCAACATATATATTTAAAAACGGTAATTAAAAAACGTGGCTACACGCATAAAGGCGTTCGTTATGAATATGCAAATAAGATAGACTGAAATTTTGATTAACAATAAAAAAATAATAAATGGGCTACTAAATATACAAAAACTACTACCTCTCCAGTACTAAACTGGAATATTAATATTAAAGTAAGTATATACTCGTAATAGTAATTGGGTAATGGTATTCTCCAATTAGTAATTTCAAATAGCAACATAGTTTGATAGTATATTATTGTTATTACCAAAATATAGTACGTCGTTAAATTTTCTACGAACTTAGAAAACAATTAACTTTCATTGTTTATTATAATAACTGAAGTTAGTTGCTAAACTTTCTTCGACCCTTACACTATTTCGATATTATTTCATAAGGATATCCAACGCGAATTATTTTTAGGGTTCGATATCTCAAAAAAAAAAGTGTTCTCGTGAAATCACTCACCATCTGTCTGTTAAAACCACTCGTGATTATAATTTACGCAGTCTCGTTTTGTAGATGATGTACCATGGCGAATGCGGAATATATATGATTATGTTGTAATGTTATATCAAAACGGCTTTTAAGGTAGTAACAATTTTGTTTTCCAGACGATAACTTACATAAAAATGGCAAACACAAATAAACGTTATGGGAAAAAAGGCTGCAATATGCGAATTTCGTTCTAAAAAACTGTTTGAAAATATAATAGTTGGAAAATAATTAAGTGTTTTTTTCCTAATTATGGTCCAGTTTTATCTATGCTTCTATTGTCGTTCTCAATGCTTAATAAGATGATAGACTACCAATGATCAATATAGACAGTTAATGACAACAAACAAATAAAATTAAATATTTTCACATTAGTGCACCATAAGTATAATACGAAGGTAAATAAAACAATAAGAACAATATTTCAGACATTATATTAAGTGCTATTTAGACGTGGTATTTTGATTTTTGACCTCAGACACTGCTGAACAAAAAGAACTTAGCTAACTTATACTTATGTAGTTCCATAATTATACCTAAGTATGTGATAAAAGATTCTCAGAGGAGTGTTCTTGCCTTCACAGCATAATTCAAGAGCATAAGCCATGGAATTCTGATTACAAATTAAGGGGTGAAATAAAATAACGAGAGTAACAACTATCCGTCGGTTTTCCTCAGAAACCTTTTGAAATATTTATTTAGAAATTTATATAGACCCGCACACCTCTCTTCTCCTCCCAAACTGCTAGAATTAATATTATAAAAAAAACAGTGTTACTAAACTTTCATCTAAAATTTAACGGAAAATTAAAACAGTAATACTAGCTAATATGTATAGCCAAAAAAACAATAATATACAGCGAAATTAAAAAAATAATTTTAGTTAATAGTTTAATAGAAATTATATTTATTATTAAGGTTTAGATGTGTATGCGAAACCATTGTAGTGTGAGTTCAGTTTGAACTAAATAGGTTTTTAATTTCAATGAATCCATTATCTATATATTTTCGTTATTTATAAGCAGTGATGGATCAAATGGTATATTTGTACCAAAGCTTTATCTCATAATCTCGCTAGGATCCACTTCCCATAAAAGAATAGCGATATTCGTTGGTAAAATCAAAAGAGCGCACCCTTCGTTTTTTATGTTTAGTATATAAACAATATTGAATATATTTGGCGTTAATTTTGTAGAAATGCATTATTCACAATTAAACGAAACTACGTGATGTAGTATTATTTCTACTTTATTTAAGTTCTTTACCACGACCTAGGTTTCGTTGTATTATAACATCTTTAGGTGGGCTATTAGCAAAGATCTTTGCTGACAAAAAAAATGGAAAATTGCTTATAAAAATTAAAATATATAATATATCAATAAACATCTCTTTTACTCTACTGAATCGACAAAAAAAATCAACAAAATCTCTCAATAAAAATTGCGGTCTGTAACGTGTCTTCACGTATTAGCGAACGGAGACGCATGCCATTTTTAAAACCAAATTTAAATCATTACAAATATGTAAATATATTAAAAAAATCGTATCATTTATTAGAGGAAGTTACATTCTTTACAAAAAGCTCTATAGAATGTCAATTACTTGTAAAATTACCCGAGACATAATGACTTCTATCGTCAAAAGGCGAAGCTGGTGCGCTAGTCCGTAATAAAGCTCACATCTGTGAGGGTGTACAATATTTTACCTTACTTTCTACACGTGCTAGTTATTTACTTTCATAATGCAATATCAGGGGATATTCAAATACTTCTTCAATATATTGAGATATTCAAAGATATCAAATTAGTTATTCATTTTTCCTAACATTCACAATACGACATCTTCAAACGTACATTTCCCCAATAGAATAAAATATTAGTGAATTTAGAAGTCTCTTAATACCAGACCGGTTTTGAGGGAACATATAGAGGCACACATATAGATATACGCGCGCGCGCGCGCACACACACACACACGTATATCTATACACACGTATATCTATACACACGTATATACATACACGTATATCTATATGTGTGCGTAAAAAAATAATATGAAACGAAATTTGAGTGGTTTTACAATTCCCTCAAAATTGGTCTGGTATTAAGAGACTTCTAAATTCACTAATATTTTGTTTTAAGCGGAACAAACGTAATAGCAAAATTCGCGTAATAACTTGTTACATAATGACTCTAAAAACAAATTTACTTCTTTAATTACCTCGTTTTTAAATTAACTTTGTGTACTGACATAAGAGTATGAAAAATTAGTAACACTTATCGGAGGCGATGTTTAGACTAAAGAAGAATATTACTCGTATGTAACTACGTAGATTGCCCCATTTCTGCCTTAATTACACCATTTATATCCGACATTAAGTACGTGCGTTGAAATTAAGTAAAAATGTTAAAGTTTTTATGACATGACTCCCTTAACGATGCCTTAACGACTTGGTTCCTAAAAAGTAATAATTAACGTTCGCACTCATTTCATTGTAGTTTTAGTATTGAACTCATGATTATTGTTATACGCTTTAGAAATAATATTGCACGATGATTAAAAGGACAAAGAACGCATAATAAGACGTGGAAAAATAAACGGACATCGCGAAAAAATGAAGAAAAAGAAAATTCGTAGCTCGAAATATAAGGAAATATCTTTCTAAGAGGATATTTATATTTTTGCGAACGGTAAATTGTTATAGTGATGATCATAAATGTACACTTGAAAAACGTTTGACGGCGTCTACAAAAGTTACAAATAATAAAAGAAACAATTGTCATTATGAATCACGGTGGAATGGAACGGATTCCTCTCTGTGTGACGAATGGCCTGACAGATAAGCAAATATACAAATAGATTAAATATTAATAGAGAATAATCAGATCTCGTAATAGAGATCCTTAATATACGTGATCAGCTATTCTGCTAATTACTTAACTTACTCAAACCCTTATACTAAAATACGGATTAATAATATGAACAAATATGAATCGCTTACTAAGTCCTTAATTACATCGTATCAATTAAACAATTGAGGCAAAGCCAAGGAAATATATATGAACAAATATAGATTTTCTTGGCTTTACTTCGATGGTTTAATTGATACGATGCAATTAAGAACTATACCTTAAGGACCCAGTAAGAGATCGAGCAATCACAAGTAATTTATCATAGTCGAAAATGTAGAGGCTTGAAAATAAACCTTGTTAAATTAGTGTTTTGGTGTATAATCTGCATTTTTTTTACAAAAATAGAATATAGTAACAGTATCATTATATTCTGATTTATTGTATCATTTATATTATTTGAAATGGGTAGCACATTATTATTAAAGAATATGGACAAGTTCTACTCTGTCACTTGTGCGACAGGACACTAGTGTGACTCCGTCACAAGTCCGAAGGGACGCTAGTGCGACTCTATGTTAAATGCAACTATGCCACAAATGCAATCCTGATACAAGTGTGGTCAAGTCGTACAGGACAAATGCGACTCTGAGACAAGTGCGATTCTAATAAAAGTGTAACAGAGTCGTATAGGACAAATGCGACTCTGACACAGGAGCGACTTTGATACAAGTGTGACAGAATCGTACGGAACAAATACGACTCTGATACAAATGCGACTCTGATACAAGGGCACGTACCTCGTTTGAAGTGAAATTATTTTATCATAAATCATAGCTAATATAGACTTCTTAGCGCCATAAATATTTAATAATATCTAATATTGTTAAGTAGCGAGAACATATATATATTATCATTAATATCTCAAAAACTACGACTTTCGCGTAGCTTTTTTCTTCCCTTTGCGACCGCAGGTCACCGGTGTCCCTTTATTCTTTTTGGTAAAATCGTAAAGAAATAAAATACAACGTAACGATTATCACACACTGAAACGACTTTTCAAGTTCGTTTTCCAATTTACAAAATACTGTGAACATTTTAAATAAAACGTGTAACTTTCTCAAACTTTCCAACGACAATTTTATTTGACAAATGACAGTTGTTCAGTGTGACCATTAAAATGACGATAATATCTACTACACAAAACAAAACAATTAGCAAAATTTTGTTTAAACTTCAACCTTTTTTATTTTATTCGTATTTTTTACTTGGGACGCATATGTCCCTGTGATCGTTAAAGGGTTAAAACCCTGTTTTCTTAATTTTTGGTTGTGTAGTTTATGAAATAAGGAGGTAACCTATTTTTTAAATATTTTTCAGTACATTTCTAAAGATATACTACCAAAAATTACAAAAAAATATTTTTAACACTCTTACTCTAAAAATATTTTTAACACTTTTCAGTGTTATTGATATAATATCGTGTTATATTATAAGGTTCTCGATATCCTTTCTGACATACGAAACCCTATAAATTAATAAAATAACTAATGGTGCCCAAAAACCTCGTCAAATATTTTTTCCACTCGAATACAAACAAAATCAAACATACTATCATAACGTCTTCTTATATACTTTCAAAAGTAACACCCGCTCTTAATTAAACGCGGCATGTAAATTAATCAGACAAAAACACACACAGCGAGAGTGACAAGATCCCGCTGCGCCAGTATTTGTTAATTGTTTAACTTACATTTTAAGCTTCAGTAATTTCTTGCCCTGTTCAGATTCAATTACACCGCCGCGTGCTTACAACCTAAACTACAATAAGTGTATTATCTTTAACTAGACGAACCTAAATATATTTTCACTTCGTTTCATTCAAACGCACATCGACCCCTACGGCACTTAAACCGGACGCACTCCGCAAGCGAGCACAGTGGCGTGCCCCCGAATAATACACAACTCCACTTTTAACCGTAAACTGGCTGAAGCGACGCGATAGTAAAAAGGGCGGAATTATTAGCGGCCAGGGGCAGCATCCGCCGCTTTAACCTCGCATGCCTTCGATTGCCATATTTTATAGCGCGTGTATAAAAGTGCGCTTCCGCGGAATGGAACAAACGTTATGGACGATGCGACGTAAAAGAATTTTATGAAAAATAAAAAAGGCTTACTTTGATATTTGGCTGAAGTCGCTCCATCAGTTTTGTGATACGTGATTTCAACCGGGATTTACCAACTAACAATAGCCACGTCTTTGTTATATACATATTTATATTGTGGAATACAAAAATCTATTGTTTAATATAACCAACACTTTTGTTAATATACAACTTTTGTTAGTTAACACGTTAGGAGTGAAATGATATTAATAAAACTGAGAAAAGTTTTACAAAATTTCAAATGAAGTGGAAGATCAGAGACCTCCAAAATAAAAAAAAAACAGCACAGTCGATTAAACATGTATTATAAACTCGACATAGATTACAACAAAATACTTGAAATTAAAATATATCCGATAAAAGCAATAAATTTTGTATAATTAATTAAAATTTAATATCATCTTGTAAACGAGTTTTGCTTCACATTAAAAACATAAAGAGATCTTATTAGTTTTCTTGAATTTTTACATCATTTGAAATTATCGACCGACGAGATATTGAAAAACCTATTTTCTGGAAAAGTAGAGCAAAAAGAAAATAATCGATATATGTATGATTTATATTTCAGCCCATATTTTTACAGGATTCTTCTTCATAGGCCTGTTATATGACAAGATATTTTCTACACAAATAAATTTCAGTTTACGTTAGTTCTTTTCAATAGCTCATAAATTTTACTTTAAATTAAATAACATCAAGTTTTGAGTATTTAACACCTTTTCCAACAAAAACAATATAAGTATACCTCTACTTCTATTCCAAATAATAAAATCATATAAAACAAATCAAAACATATTAACTAATACATAAAACATAAAATACGGTAACATTATCCGACTGCGAAATTTAAAATAACAATGAACAATATTTTCAATTTATTCAGAAATAAATAAAGAACAAATAAATGTTTCGAATGCGAGTGTTCACAGGAAATAAATTTAACAAAATGCAATTTCCTTGATCGTTACTTAAAACGCCGTTGTTTGGGTTGTGTATTTCCCTTGACAGGAAAATTCTCCGTATATCGTCGGATAAAGAATAATCAACGGGAAAAATATCAACGAGATATAAAAAAAAACATTTTCGAACACTTGAAACGTCGGAAAGATTTTTAAATTGCCTGTTTTATCGTACACCGCAGGTTTGAAGTACTTTACATATACGTGTGAACTATTGATAATTTAATGTTATTATTAATATTGATTGTTGCAAATTTTGGGGGAAAAAATAATATCAAAAATCTCTCATCCCCAAAGTGAAATTCGACTTTTTAGTTGAATCTCTCTTCAACTCGGCCTATTAAATTTTCTATTTTGAGGCTTATTCTATTTTGAGGAACAATTTGTTATTGAGCCATTACTTCCTACAACTGTCAAAGAGTCGTAGGAAATAGTGCTCAAATGGAAGCAGTGGCTCTAATTTCAACTTTCTATGCCAAATGGTCTAGGACAAAAATGTCTATGGTAGACATACACACAAGTACCAAAATAATTCCAAAAGTATGTCGTTTTTCTAATGTAAATAAGCTACTCAAAAATAAAGACCATATATTCTGAAAATGGGGAGAATCCCTAAGTTATTGGCAAGTCTAGATAATTTTAATTAAGGATATTAGCTATCACTAGTGGCAATATCCCATAAATTAATAATAATCGATTAACATCTTGGTATTTTATTATGTGTAGATATTACTTTATCCCGCATTTATTAAAATCCATATATGATTTGATTATAATCGTAATTGTTATTTTGCTAATTTTCCAATCCGAACAATGACTGATGAAAAAAACAACTTCTTCCAAGGGTCAATAAGAACTAAACCGAAATTATTTATTTAAATTTTCAAACTAGACCATAACATGAAGTTTCCTTAAAATAAACCGATACGCATACAAAAGTAGTTGAAAATTCTGCATATGTACATTTTATAATTTTTTTTGTTTATTTGACTGTAAATGATATTCATTTTTGAGGTAGTGAATATTTCACGAGGCGGGAAGTGGTGAACGAAAATTATATTTTGCAAATAATCGTTTTCGTATTCATAAGCCAGTCAAATGTTATAAATAGAGGATAATTACGCTCTAACCAACGATATAAAGGAGAAACTTTTGCCCAATTGGTTCAAGCGAAAAATAAATATAATTTGTTCAGACAACAAGATCGACTAAAGGTTTCTGAGCGTCCGACATTTCACTTCCCGTAACTCAATCGACTTGGCCATTGACTCGAGGCGATTCTCGCACCTGCTGCTCGAACATGCCAAGGCGGAATCGTGAGGTAGGTTAGAGCGAGTATTTGCGAAGGTCTCGGCCCCGACTGACGAAGATGGATCTTTTATAGCCTGCGTCGTACTCTCCTGGGAGAAGCGATTCGGTTGAAAGTAGTATATTGTTTCTTTGTTTAAATAATTACCAAACACTGTATCTTTTATAACGCAAACATTCACATTCCCATTTTAGAAATGAAAAGATTCTGATACAAACGATTGTATGATTATTTACTACAGAAATATAATAACATGAAATTAGATAAATAATTTAATCAAATAATAAGTACAACGAATTTGATGTATTTTGAAGTAAATTATACATTATCATAGTGTTCTAAGAAATTGTTGTAATTAATTGTCAAATATATGTCGCTCTTGACATTTGTACATGTATAATAGAAGAAATGGGAATTTATGAGTTTGCTGGAGATAATAAGCGTTTAGCTTATAGCACAGAAAAGTTTAAACAAATTCTTTGACCGTTGGAAAGATAACAATTGGCAAAACGGTACACTCATAAAATCACTTCAGAATATGTCCGTTCAAATGTCCGTCATAATTAGGTCAGTGGTATTTTCTTCAGAGACACTGACCAAATAAAGTATCAAATAACATCTTGTTAAAACACAAATATATAATTTATTCTTACCTGCAAAATATTTTTCCGAAAAAAAATACTCAAAATCGGTGCCACCCTATCCTATCTCTAAAAGTAACATAAACAAAATTGGTTCACATTCGCCGCTGCACCGCGGGCCGGTTCTTTTAAAACGTACGAGGCGATCGCTTATTGACGTCTGTTAGTGAAATAATTTTGTGCTTGCAGGAAGATCGAAATTTTTCGTTTGTGTTTCTCTTGCAAATTTTTTCGTAAATTGATATTTTTTCTGTTTTCTTTTTTTTGGAATCCTATTTTAAGTTATTAATTAACTGCCGTATTTTTGTTTTAGTAGAAGGATGAACAATATCATAAAAAAACCCATAAAAAATATTCATCTGATGTATATTTATTAAAAACCTTTTTTTATCAGTAGAAATGTTTTTTTATCAGTAGAAATGCTATGATATTTTTATATTAGTTTGAAAAATATATGCTTCTTACTAATCATTCATCAGAATACAACTTGCTTATAATACAACAATAGAACTGAAGAAAATAATAACGTGCGATCGGGTTATATTTTTGTTGAACAATTTATTTACAAATATATATATATATATATATATATATATTTATATTTGTATATAAATTGTTCAATAAAAATATAACCTCAAATATTTCTTATACTCTTCTACTTTTATTCGTAATCGTTTACGGAACAATCATAATGAAAGTTCTAACGGTACTTGACTGATTTATCAAAATTTTCACTCTTGTCTCTGTATGTTTGTTTGAGTACACGTTATTCAAAACCTGCCAAACAAATTTTAATAAGGTCTTCAACATTACAGAGCTTAGGGCGTTTAAAAAGAAAGCAAATATGAATAATACACAACCTTAAGAAATTAAAAAGTAAATAATAAACATCCGTAATAGACAAAATGCTGTTGCTATAAATTATTACAAATAAAAAACAACTCAAGATCGACCAGAACTCGCACTAAAAGGGTTTCGTACACATTTAGGTACTTATAAATATTTAAGATATGCAGAGTTAAATAAAATTATTTCTCGCCATATATGTTGCCTAGTATATCTTCTCGAAAAATAATAAACTTGCATTTTAAAAAAGAAAGTTGATTTAATTCACTTGCAAGGAATTTTTATAAACATTTAAAAGACCCGGTCACATGTAATAAATTGGTCGACTATTACTTATAAACTAGTAGACCTTACTTAGCCAGGATAATTTTTTTATTGATTTCGTTATACATATTATTATTATGAATAGGTTTCAGGTATTCAACAATCCCAATTGGTTGTTAAGACTGTTCGTATCGTAGAAAGGTTTATGATAAACTCAAAATATTTTTGAACGACCTCTTCAAAAGGACATGAAAAATTGTTTTTAAATATTTTATTTTATAACACTATCGCCGTTATAAATATTTATAACATGCCAAATTTCAGCTTTATAAAGACAAATTTTTTCAGACGAATATTTCCTTCATTTATAAATATACAGATGGACATGGTAACTATAACGGTTCCTAGTTTGTCTACGAAAAGTGCAAAAAATGTTTCAACCATATGTCAGTCTTATATTTTTTTCATATTTTTCAAACCCATGGTTGAAGAAAATTAGAAAAAGGGGACACACACACATATGTATATATATATATATATATATATATATATATATATATATATATATATATATATATATATATATATATTGTTTCAAATTTAAGAAATAGTTATATAGTTAGGGATATAAATGTTTATGAATTTATTATTATAGTTCATGTACTGAATAATTTTCTAATTGATAAATGATAAAAATTCTTCAAAATTAAAAAAAAACACATTCCTTTGCTTTCTCCAAAACCCCTTCAAAGAGCTTTAATTGGACCCCTGCCTTCTACAATAACGACAAATTTCAATTTACTGTAATATGTACAAGAAAAAATTTTCTGGAAAATATATAGACGTAGGTGATTTTATATACATTCCGTTTTTCCAATGATGCTATGGAACTCTGAAAATAAACTCGATAGTCAACGTCGTATGCAGCAGAACCGAAGATAAATTTTGAGACTTAAATACGGTGCGTTATTACGCGACTAAATGAAACATAACCACTTACGCAAAACGTCGCAGAGAAGGAGGCCCGCAAAACGACTTAGCGCCTAAAGCTGGCCATTTCTTAAAGCGCACAACGAACGAATAAACGTATTAACGTACAAAGGTAACGGACGTGATAATCCGGAGGGGCGGCGGGTCGCGTGACGGACAATAAATGGGCGGGCGGAGAAGCCAGCGGTCGACGCGGCGCCAGGAAAGGTTTGTCGTGTCGCCCGCTCGAACGCAGATGGCAGCGAAACTATGCCGCAGTATGATAATACGGACAAATGGATCGAGACTATTTAGCCAATTATTCCAAAAATGGCCGCAGGGAATGATGTGAATCCGTAAAATAATCGCAACGTAATATTAGAAACAAATACATACTTCGTCTAGCAAGCTAAGCAAGCAAGTTTGAATTTATTTATTGCTATGGAATGACTGAGAGAAGCAGCTGGCCCACTTTTCCTTGAACGTCTCTGCCACCGTCTTTTCGAAGACGATACTCGGACGCTGAAGAATAGATGACTTCTTTGGCGTCCTGGATCGTATCTCTCGCAACTTATCTTTTATTCTCGAGAATAAATAGAAATATAATGATGCAATGCTGAAATATAACTTCTATACCCGATATAGTCAAACATTCGTTCGTTCTTCTAACAGAATGTGCGCGGGCTGTCGTGATGAAAGATGTATCTTCGGCGAGGTCGTCGTTCTCGAATTTTTTCCATGGCAAAATCCAAACAATATGCGGTATCCCAGTCTATGGTAAATGTTCTTTCATTTAAGATAATTGTTTCATAACAACTTATTTGTCCAAAAACAAGACCAACATTCCTTTCCATTTTTCTTCGCCTTTGTAGGCTACTCGTCAAAAGAAAATCCCACTGGGCATACTGTTTCAGATTTGTATTTGTACCTCCTAGTTTCAGATTTGTAACAGTATATCTAGCTTTCATCCCCCATGATGACATTAAATACAGTAATTCAATCAATACAGAATTTTTCTAATATTTCGCGACACCAAATTTATTATCTGACACAAATGCCTAAACTTGCTTGAATCTATTGACAGGTTATTTTTCTTGTCAGTCTTTATCATGAGCCGCACAATATTAAAGTTATCTTCAGTTGCCGCTCTTCAGGGATGTCTCTCATGCAAATCATTGCTAAGATTGGTAATAGAACTCTTTAAACCAGTTTCAAATAGTAGCCAATATCTCAAATACGAGCCAATATCTCACCATATTCACAAAATATGGTAACAGTAAACTCTGCGACCATTGAACATGATATATACGACCATCGAACATGACTCCTCTGTATTTTTTGGCGTAGTCACTTTAGAGCCTAGCAGCGTCAAATATCACCTCATGCACCACCTTACTAATAATACATGATGGTGTACTCGCCCGGTGAATAAGTAATCGATTTTGGGGCTTATACGTAAAGCAATCCAAATCGCACCAATTCAGAGTCCATTAAACGCCAAGTCTTTCTTTCTAATAAAGCAATATATTAAGTTGTCAAATTATAAACCTACCATCTCTGCATACAGACTTTTCAACTTTTTATATGTAGTCAATAATATCAATCGTTAATTATATAAGCACTGTTGGTATATAATACTTGTCGCAAAGGTGTGGGCAGAACTAAAGTCCATATAAAAATCTTTGGGTCCTTGACTGAAAAACCAGTGAAGTTCGATTTTGATAAGACTGTCATCTTTAAATTATTATACAAAGAGCGAAACGAATGGTAATCAGATGGCGAAGGATCTGGAGAGTACGGTGGGTAAAGTAGTATACTCCATCCAACTGCAAGTAGTTTTTCACGCGTTAATTTTACTACGTGGGGTCGAGCATTTTCATGTAGAAAATTAACTTTACTTTGATTTGAAGGAAGTTTGACGGTCACTTTGCTCAATTGTGAACAATAAATTTTAGCTGTAAATGTACTGTTAACTTGAAAGAGTTCCCAATGAATAACTCAATGAAAAATTCCATTTATACCCCACCATTCACTTAAAAGTATCTTGTGTCCAATATAATTTTTTTGGTCTAGGTACACGTTTTTGTCTAGTTCCTAGCCAGTGGCGTTTACGCTAAAAATTAACATAAGCCAACCATTTTTTACCTCGTGTAACCAGATACTTTAGCCTCTCATTGGTACGATGGAAACTCAGTAGCTCCAAGCAAATATTAGTTCTCCTCGGAAGTTGAAAGGATGTTAGGTCATGCGGCAGCCAAACGTAATATTTCCACTGCTTTCTTAAATCGTGATTTTTTTCCATTGTAGCACAAGAGCATAACGTAATCTGGGATCTGTCTCTACAAGGGTTTTAATTTTTTTCTAAATCAATCGTCGCTTTGGATGAGGTTCATCGGATAGATCAAAATTCCCTTCTTTAATTCTTTAGAACCTGTGCTTGGCTGCGTCATAAAAGGGCATAACTTTACACATCGTGGTGTATTTATTAAGTTACGCTTCACTAGTTGTACGCCCTAAACAACATTCGTGAAGTAAATGTCCTGTAAGTTCACTTCGAAATACTTCCATTTTTAATTTATTTATTACTCGCCAATAACTCAATTGAAAACTGAACGGAAGTTCCAAGGGCGCACTCTTTATGTACCCTACAAGAAATATTCTAGAAGTTTCTATAATATTCAAGAAATCTAGCGAAAATAGTGGCGGGTTTATAAGTCGCCAACCTAATAAATTAGAAGCTGGTCACCGAAACAGTAAGATAGCAAATAACTTATGGCAGTAAGAGCGAAAGAGAACCAATTAAATAGTAAAATTAAAACGAATGGTCTTCTAAATCAAATATGTGTTTATATACACAAGCAATTTAGAACTGTTATTAAAACCACGTTTTTGTTTATTAATATTTTTACTTTTCCCTTTATTCGCCTTATTACTATTGCTTTTCCATTTACAAACCCGGCATACCAAAATAGGTTTATTAGCATAACCTGCTGTTACTGTAACGACTACTGAACGTAAGTCCAGTTGCCATAAAAAATTTAAACTTTATACAGACAAAAATCGGATTGTCACTTCGTGTTTCGAATATAAAATATATAATATTCTGTTTCACCGACCAGAAAATGTAAATTTTCGAAATGTTGCCATTCGGACTATTTTTTAAATATTTCCAGTGTATTTTAATTAATTACAGTCATTTTTAAAATAATTGCATCTCCTCTTTATTTCACATTTTTATACACAATGAATCATATAAAATTAAACACAACTTCTTAGAATTGCATATTCCGTAAGAAATTATTAAAATTTAAAAATGGTTTCTTAAATGTTGAATCAAAACAAGAATTTGTTTTTTAACAACACTAATAAACTATATTTTCTCCTAATTTTATGGATACCCTTTATGTAATCTTGATGCAAGATCGATTAACGTGAGTCAAGATATGAAAAAGCTAGATATTTTTAAATGACGAAAAACTATTTACTCTTGTATAATATTGTCATGCTATAAATTTATTGCTTAGGAAGGTCCTTTATCCATAACTTTCGGGTGAATTACTGAGCAGGGATATGCAACGTTGTTTTGATGACGTATTGGCCATATTATCGGACGAAACTTTTGTTTAAAAGGCTATAAGTAATTAGTAAGTCTTTTTGTGCTAAATTAGCTAGCGGTGAAACCTACTTAATACAGTTTTTAGTGTCTTACACGCAGCAAGGAAGCAATTATATAACGCCATGAGATCGATGATCAAAGGAGAAAAGCTGAGACCTACTGTAAACCCGAAACAAGCTCTAGAAAAAAAAAATTATATTTATACATATATATATATATATATATATATATATGTATATATATATATATATATATATATATATATATATATGTATATATATATATATATAAATATTTATATATATATATATATATATATATGAGTTATTTATTTACTTTTACGTATAGCGGACTTATTGCTACATGAGCAATCTCTTCCAGTCAACCATAACAATTTGTATTGAAATTTAGTTGGTAGACTGTAAGAGATTTTACAATGAAAATTCTTCATGGCACATTAGACAAAAAAAATACAAAAGTAAATTAAAAAAGAAAACAAAATATTGACATGATTTGGGATGGGAAAGGGCAAGGACACAAAGGAAAAGGTTTCAGGAGATGCAGGACTTTTTCACTCGATTGTTGAAAATGTTTAGAGACGTGGTTTTCCTGATGTCAGGATCCAGGTGATTCCAAATTTTTGCTGTCTGGACAGTGAAGGATTTTTTGTAAGTGGTAGAGGTTATGATTACGAATAAGTAGGGTGTGTGAACTTTCAGATCTCAGCCCAAGGCCGTGAGCAGACAAATCTTTAAATTTTCCACTAAGATAATTTGGGCTATGCGGATTTTTTAATATGTTAAAAAGAAGTGTAAGTATATGAAGTTGGCATCGATCACGGATCTTCAGCCAATTGAGAAGTGACCTGTGTTTAGAAATGTGATCATATTTTCTGAGGCCGAAGATATACCGAATGCATAAATTTTGAAGACGTTCCAACTTGCACAAATATTCTTCATTAAGATCGTCTCCATAATCGATTAATGGTAATAAAAGTGTTTGACAAAGGTAGATTTTCGTTTTAGGCGGTAGAAAATTTTGAAGACGTTACAAAGAGTGTATCCTGTTGAAAACACGACGACTAACATCATTTACTTGAGGCCCCCAATTAAGATTTTGATCGATCAGTAGGCCCAGATTTTTAACAGTTGACGTTTATGGTATTATTGTACTATTTAGCACTAATTTCGGTAAACTAGGTAGTTTTACTTTAGAAGCCAGTCTTTGACTACCAATGATGATAGCTCGTGACTTACTTGGGTTAACCAAAAAACCCATTTCATGAGCCCACTGACCAATTGAAGCAAGATCTCGATTAATGATGTCGATGGTTTTTGATAAGGAATGGAGGTTCGAGTGCACATAGATTTGTAGTGCTGATGACGTATAAAGGATGAGAATTGCTAGAAATGTTTTTAACAACATTATAAATAAATACTGAGAAGAGGAGAGGAGGTAGATCTCCACCTTGAGGTACACCAGCTGTAAGATCAGTCCACTCAGAATACGCATCTGACAACTTAACACATTGCTTGCGTCCATGAAGATGTGAACTAAACCACTCAAATGAATGTTGGGATACATTAAGATATTTCAAGCGGGCAATAAGAATATCGAAGTCAACGGAATTGAACGCACTGCATAGCCAAGCGTATATGATCAGTAACGTTAACAAGGGCAGTTAAGTTACTGTGGCCAGCTTTAAAGCTAGATTGAAGTTGGATTGGATTGGATTTAGAGATTGGCTTTAGAGACTTATGAGCATTGAAGAAAGTAACAAGTTGACGATGAACAATACGCTCAAAGACTTTAGATAGAAGTGGTAGGATAGATATGGGCCGAAAATCCTTTGATTGCATTGGTAATAAAATTTTAGGTACGAGCACAATATAGGCTTTTTTCCATTCCAAAGGGAAGAAGCAGTTTTCAAAGAGGTAATATAAATATCAGCGATGACCGGAGCCACGATATCTATTATTGGTTTAAGAGCATTAATATTTAAGCCATCAAATCCCATAGTTTTCGATTTTATCGCAAGAAGATTAGGTTTAACTTCGGACTCACAGGTATCTCTTAGCGTAAGTTGATGTTCATTAGAAACAGATGAAGATGAAATACCGTTCATAGTTGCAGACTTAACAGCTGGTTCAAGTACCGTGGGTGGCGTAGAAAAATTTGAATTTAATTGGTCGATATCCAATCCCCAGCTCTCCTCAGTGGTAGAAGATTTTCCAACGTCTAGAGTACCCAAAAACTTCCAAATATTATTAGGAGTACAATCACGTAATGATGCAGAAATATAGTGTTTTTTGGCATTTCGGCACATTTGCGAACATTTATTTCTAAGCACTAAAATTATCCCAATGATTTGGGCTGGGATCAATCTTATACTTAGTTTTAACGTGATCACGTTTGGCCATTATTTTTCTAATAGAAGCATTTACCCAAGGTGCAGCTCTCCGCTTAATTTTGACGAGTTTTAGGGGAGCATGTTTATCGAGCAGTTTAGTGATACAACAATTTAAAACAGTGAGTTTTTCATCAACAGAGTGATTCATCGCAATTGTATCCCAGTTAATGGATCCGGCATCCTCAAGAAAAGATGGTAGGTCAATACGACTAAAGTCACGGAGGAAGATGCTTTTTGAAGAGGCTTTAGGGCTACTTAATTTATAGGAAATATGAAGGAGATCATGATGGGATAGACCGGGTGCTGGAAGTTGACCGTAGAAGGATACACATTTAGGGCAGGTTACTAGGATGAGATCGAGAAGGGAGTGACAATTATCGGCATGAAATGTAGCAAAGGATGGAAGAATGTTGAGGTTACCAGCCTTGACAATGTCACAAAGCTTTCCGCTTCTAGTGTTATGCTTGTAAAGGCAGGTATTAAAATCACCCAAAATCAGGGTATAAAGGTAGGTAGTGATCAACTATACTTTCGAAATCACCGAAATACGAGACATCAGGAGGAGAATATACAACACCAAATAGTACCTTGGCTTGAAAAAAAGTTACTTCGACAAATAAGTATTCCAATATGGGCGTGCAGCCAGTGGGAGATTTTGTGATAATTTTGAAGGGTAGGTCAGCCCGAAGATATATAGCAACACCACCGCCACGTCTAGAAATACGATCGTTACGTATTATATAGATATATATATATATATATATATATATATATATACATATATATATATATATATATATATATATATATATATATATATATATATATATACATATATATATATATATATATATATATATATATATATATATATATATATATAAACACACACGCACGCACGTACACACGCACACACGCACACACGCATGTTCACACACACACACGTGTACACGTGTGTGTATGAGTGTGTATTTCTGTGGGTGTGTCTGTGCGTGAGTGTCTTTTTATATATATAACCAAACAGATAAAAAGTGAAAATACTTGCCACAAGTATTACTACCAAAATTGTGACACCATCAAAATTATTTTGACACTACGTCGAGATGATAATGAACTGTTGCTAACTTTCTACTTTAAAAAGTAGAATTAAGTATATTTGTCGAATATATACCAATTTTTATGTTTAGTCAATTATTAAGGACGTAACATCTAAACTCCTGATACCATAATCCTGATAACTGAACGCGCACAGTATAAACATTATTCAAAATACATTAAAAATAGTTGTGCAAAGGTATTATTAGAAAATATTAAAGGATGGAACGGAAAAATAAAAGTTTTCATTTACGTTTCATAACCATTAAAAATGAAACGGAAGGACTGCTTTGTTTCACAGGTATAATAACTTAGAAATGAAATGCTAAAAATACTTTTGCGATCCTATGAAACTTAGACATTTTAATTAAAAGCTATTTGCAGCACTATAAGAGAAAATAGAAGTTAAAGATAGCTCACTCAACTTTCACACTAACATAAGATAATCGTCGGAAAAGCTCTTCACGAAGCTTCATAAATTTATCCATTATTTTCTAAGAATTAACAAATTTCAATAGCAATTTATTTAAGAGAGATACGTATCTGATAACTTTAATATTTAACTGACAAGGCCGTAGGAAAAGACTTTTTTTGTAGCAAATTAAAGAGTTTCGACAGAAAATTTTACCATTTATGTTAGTTGCCATTTAAATAAAATTTTCACATGTTTGCATTACTCTGATTATATTGCTAAAAAGATACTTATTAGAAAGTATGAAATAGACTATTTACGGAAGCAAAGAATTAAATTTTTCAAACAATAGCAACGATTTATCAAAGACTACAGTCATCAAAATCTAAAAACGTTAATATTATAGAGGAGCTGTAAAGTTAATAAACATTTAAAATAAAAACATTAAAACTGGAATTTACAATAAAAATGTAGACATCTTAATAGGTGAAATAAAAAAATAATAAAATAATATAATAGGTTAGAAGAAAAACGTCGCAGTAAAAATAAGAAATATACGTGAACGAAGCCGCGTATATCGGAACAAGATAATACTACACACTCCTACTAAGTTTTGATGATCACACGTTATCCAAGTTGTCTTTATTTACTTTACTCATTTAAATCACCCTAAGTCTAATATCAGGAAACCGCATTCATTTAAATATGTATACAAAATTTTTTTTTTTATTTTGAACCAAATTAGAAATGAAAATGACGATTAAAAATGATCTCTTCTCGTCAAAACAATTCAGTCTCAATACTTTTAATAATGAAGTATAAAATTAAATAATACTCGCACACATGTAATTAGTATTGTCACACAAATAAAAAAAACTCTTTATTCATTTAAGCAAGCTTTCAAACTATAAAACAGAGATGAAATAGAGCCCCGTAATTATTACGAAATTCATATTATCGAGAAAATAAAATTCTTACCTAAAATCGCTTTGATATGAAAAAAAAACAAGTCGGATAAAACTATCAGCGAATTGAACAGGAAATACTAACCCCTAAAAGGAATTTAGCCGGAAATATATTTTCGTTTCTGCCCACAATGCGATAACGTTCATAGTAAGGAAAATGTGATGAAATTTATAAGGGATTCTTGCGTTAGGGAATCTAGAAAATTTTATTTTGCACGTTACATTTACTTTTCATTAGCATTAGGTACCCGAGATGAAGGCATTGGATAAGTATTCAATAACTTACCAAGAATTGCTATCAAAAAGTGAAATTTAATTTTTTTGATTTGCTAACTGTAATGCAAAAGCCCTTACCTATTACTTTACTGTCATGTTAATCGATTGTTAGAGCAGTAAAAGTGTCTTTCTAGATTGTCTCGTTTTAACTGACTTATTTTACTTGCACTCTCGCTACTCAACCCGCTTCTGGTAATGATTACTAATGAGTACACGCACATTACGTGTACTCATTAGTAGTCACGATGCCACGCTTTACATAACTATTAAATTTACATCTCAGCAAGATAATTGGACTTTAGTAAATAAATCGTTAACACAGACTGCAAGAATGTCAATATGCCATATTTATCTGAAAAATACGATGCCACGTACGTTCTAAAAGTTTCAATACAATTCATTGAATGCTTTTCAGGAAAAATGTTTTCTTTTACTTTTCAGTTTATTCATTAAGTTTATGGTTCAATTGAACCTCATTTTTCATTAGTGGTATCAAAACAGACTAAGCTAGCTCGTTTTAATCTGTCTCTTTTTAACGCATAGCATACAACACTTGATAACCTTTTAACACACTTTATAACTCTATCATATTCCAAGTAAAATGTGGCACTCATTTATCTGTACACACACACTGTATGTGTGTATGTGTACATCACTTGGCACCGACTCCTAAAATATCTAGCAGTAGCAAATTTGTTTATTTTCCAAAAAATATTATACCGCAAGAGTTCCAACTAAGAATTCACATTTTCATTATTTCATACTTTTCAGTCCGCTTATTATTCGAGGATTATTTGAATTTTGTTAAAAAGTTTTTTATATATATTTTCAATAACATCTCCACAACTTTCGTGTATAAAATTCTGAAAATTATAGTTTTGGAATCCATATAACTCTTTTGTTTGGTACTCTTCACGATGTATGCATACCTGTTTATTACTTAATTTGTCCTCTAAAATTTTGATATGTACATTTGCATATTGAAATAAATCTTGGCTAAAATATTTTATCCTTGTGTATTGAAGTTTCTACGTTAAACTGTTTCTGGAAAAAACAGCTGTGACATACAAGCGCACTTCGTTCATTTGTTCAACAGCTTTATGAAGTAAACAATTTACTCTGGATGTAGATTCATATACGAGTAGTTTTTTTCTAAAGAAGCTTTTGAAATATTTTCATGAATTCTATGATGTCAAAATCACGGGAAACCTTTAGTATATCATGAAACTGTATTTTTTTAATAAAAAGAAAAGAGGAAGAAAGTAACGACAGGTTGGAAAACTATTTACTTTCTTAAGTTTCCATTAAATTTTAGATAATGAAATAATTTTATCCACTATTTAAGATAAAAAAATAATTGAACGTTCACTCAAAACTTTAGCCGTAAGAGGAGGTCTTGTGATCTCTATAAATATAGAGCAAAGAAAACATGGATTATGTAAATTTTTCAATATTCTGATGAAAAGAGAATGAACAACAAGAAAATTGTACGAAAAAGCCTATTCACTTAACATATTTGCATTAAATAATAAACATTAGAAATTATAAACTTTATATAAACCAATTCGCAATTTAATAAAAAATCTAAAGTTTGAAAAGTAATCTCCGACATGAAATAATTTTAAAAGCTTTGTATAATACCTATATTTGTATTCAACGCACACATAATATCCTTAGTAATCCCGATACACCTTCATATCTCTAATCTAGTTCAGTCTAAGACCTGGAATCGCGTTTCAAAAACAAGAACACTCTTCTAATTCCTTGGCATGGAACTGCATTCTATGGATAATTCTTTCCATATAAGATTATAGAATCAACTGAGCATACAGGATTATGGATGTATAAACTGCACCCACGTTGTCTGCGTTTAAAAGTCGTCCGAAATTACATTACCTATCTTAATCGGTAGATCTAATTCCCTTCTGTACTCCAACATTATCCCTTTCCTATCCCTAATGTATCGATGTTTTTCTTTTATTTCATTAAATTGTACATCAATTTTGTATTTTTTATATGTACATGTATGTAAAAATCCTCGTTTTGTTTTGTGTTATTAATTGACATTTACCAATTGTTTAATATCTATCATAGTACTTATTTTTCTCACTTGATTAATTTTGGTGTAAGAGATTGCTCTTGTAGCAATATGTTTGCCACTGTATACTTAGTATTCTATGCTTACAGTAAAGTACCACAAATCAAAAAATAATTAACTAAATATTTCATGAGATTGGCAGGAAAATAAATTATCAAAGAACTAAAGACTCTTCGCTATTACACCTTTATAATACACAACCACTTGAAAATAATGACCTTTCTCCAAATTAAAGTTGGGGCCGTTTTTGTCATATAACTCCTTTTTAAAATACTTTCTCATATATTTCCAATAATCCATATACAAGAACAAGGAAAAATATCTATCATATTGATTTCTCTGCTTTAGCTTTCGATTTAAATAATTTTTAGTTAAGTTTTTAAAGATAAAACGATTGTAAAATTTAAAACGTGTTCTCTTGCGTTCTTATTTAAAATTTCACAAAATATATAAGTCAAAAATACATATAAACAACACCACGAGTGAGTTATTAAATTAACTCTATTCAAGGTATGGCAGAACACCACTAAACAGCAGTAAACCCACAAGTCAGTGTCAAAGAAAGACCCGTACCGCGATCCATTATCTGCCCATCGCAACTTCCTAAGCAATTAACGAGAGACGGTGGTTGCTCGCCCAGCGGCCGCCCGCCACGATGACATTATACAATCCAAACGCAGTTTAATTGATGCGAATCGAAGGCGGATAGGTTCTCGCCGACCGATAACATTCACGGCTCATTAGAGCGCGTCGCGACGCCGCGGCACCCGTGCGCGCTCCCAGTCCGCTAATAAATGCGACGAATTAATTATTGAGAAGGAGACTAAATTGGCCTGTCTACCGTGTGCTCCCAGCGGCCTCGTCTCGAGAAACGTGTATTATATCATTAGGGGTATCTCGGTTTACGTCGGTCGCACCTTACTTTGTACGTGAAACGTTAATTATTAAACTACTACGTGCACGTGGGGACTTCAAGCATTTGCAAGACGACATTAATTTTACATAAGCACGATTTAGAGAAATTTCCAACTTTTTTTTATAATTCAGGAAATTTTAGGGCTATTTAGGGTATGGAACCATATTATCACCAGTATATATACTTCAGTTTATACGTAAATGACTAAACTGACGATCGTGATTTCTCAGTGTCGAGACTATTTAGCGACTTATGGTTGAATACGGCAATGTGGACAAAATTGTAATATTGATATATAATTATCTGTTTTAATACTTATGCAAATAAGGATCGTTGCTTTAACGATATTTTGCTATACATCATCTATTTATATTCTGTTATAGAGTCATCCTTCATACGGATGACTCTACCAAAAGAGTGTCCTAATACAATCTTAACTAACATAATATTTGCGAAAGTTTACGTGGATGGGTGTATCTATGTATGGATGCAAGTTTATTAATCTACAACTCTGTAATTTCTAAACGGATCGACATTAACATATACACCAACTTTTATCCCGAAATCTGAAGTAGTACCTGGTGGATAGCATAGGTTTTTTTTATTATTACGAAACCTGGTGTTGTATTATGTTTTAAGAAGTATTGTAACAACATTGAACAATAAATTGAGTAGAAACATCTGGGAATGGTTAAGAACGATTTATAAATAATATAAAATTGGTTGGCAAATCACCGCTTTCTTTGAAATAACTACTTAATGAGTAAAAAAAAATTAAAATAAATCGCAAAAGGCATAATTAACAAGAAAACAAGAACAAAACAAGAGCATCACCACAGCAACGAAAATAACATAGCGCCTATCTTCGTATTGTATACGCGTCACTTACGTATTCTTATATACATTTCCATGTTGAACCTGTTGGTGATTTTTGGAACATTTAACGTAATTGTGGGCAAACAAAATTTTGCACAAAATTTTCGTACATTCGAGAACCCATAATTAATAAAAAAAAGGAAATATTCGCTTTATATACAATTTTTAAATAAATGCATGTGAGTAAAATATTATTAAGAGTATCAGTATTGTTGTTAATTCCTAAATTAATAATAATAGTTCATCATCAAAGATGAAAAACATGAAACAATGAATTAGAAAGCCGAATGAAGAAGCGGAAAATTTAAAAATGTATCATTAATAGCGTTTTGATTATGATAATACAAAATAAATGGCTTCAGAAGAGACTTTATGTCGGTGCATTATAAATTTTATTTCAACGTTAAATTTGAATTTGTCGTAAATAAAATGATTAAAATAAATTAGTAATTTTAAGAATTACTGACATATAGCTAGGAAAAAGTCTGAGAACACATTATAGACGCCAGAGACGCGTGCTGGGAACGAATGATGCGGCCTTTCATTATCGCAATCCCGAGGCGTGTTTATCGCCACGAAGTTGATGAAAATGGCTACTGCGATGAGAAGAAAATTGAAATTTCTTATCTTAGCCTCAATTTGGTACCAAAATTATATTTTTACTTTTCGGTAATTAGTAATTACATATAACATAAAGTATACTATATATATATATATATATATATATATATACACATACATATATATATATATATACATACATATGTGTGTGTGTGTGTGTGTGTGTGTATTTGACATTTTTTTCATTTAAATTCCGGCCGTATCCAACTAGCCTCTGCATTCGTTTGAAGTCATACAGAAGCAAAGAAACAATCCAATAATAACGGATTTTAATACTACTCCTTTTACAGGATGAGTTAAAATGTGATTATCGTGTTATCTACAAATTCATCTATTTCAAGAACGCAGATGAAATCGCAATGAAAAAAAACATGTTAGATGTAAGTTTCACGTGTTTCCATGGTAATGTTTAAGTTAGCTAGCCTCTGTGCCATATTCGATGAAAATTTCATTACATTACGAAATAGCGCGTACGTTATTATCTTGTTAATAATATTATAATTTAGGTAGACATTTACCTACAAATTTAATTTGTTTTACATAAAACAGCTATTGGGAATTCAATCTGCTTTTGGTCTTCTGTCATTTTCACTTCTCGCAATGGAACTAATGATATTTTAAAAATAAAAGTTCTCTACGAAATTTCCCGTTCTTGCGACGTGAGTGCTGATTGGTATTAACGACATTCTCGTCACATAAATGTGTAATACGACTAGCGTTTCAGTCTTCTACCAAGAGAAGCTGGCGAGCTGTTAAGAGATTAAAAAGCTTCGTCTGCCATGGCGTTAGGTTTTATAACGAGCTACGCGACAGCTTGAAGGAAAGCATGATGGCCGCTTTAAAGACCGTTCCAAGGCCTACTTTCTAAGTAGGTGACAACTCAGACATAACGTATTAGGTTCTTTGATGTTTGACCTGTCAATATACGCTTCTTGCACCGTACTGGTTACATTAATCTTTGTTAGTTTTATCCATACAAAAATTTCTATTATCTTCTATATTTTTTTATATTTATTAAAGTAAAGAGCTATATATATATATATATATATATATATATATATATATATATATATATATATATATGTACTATAATTCTTCGTCACTTGTATATTAATTCGGAGTATATTAAATAGTTTTGCTTGTTTGTTCATCTACTAGGTTTCCTTACCTCAAGAAGATAAACGGAATTCTCATGAAAACACTTCCATGTCCGTCTGTCGGTCTATTACGGCCATTTTTCTAAAAAAACACTTTGGTACAGAAACTTGAAATTTTGCATAGTAATAAAGGATATTAACCACACGATAATAACATACATAATACTAAAAAATATTTGTTTGGAAATTTTTGGAAAGTTAACGTGGAGAGACATTTTTTAAAATTTTTGGAGAGTTAACGTTAAGTGTTTTAGGAGCTAACGTACACAACAAAAACAAGACAAAAGTCTCGATAATATTTTTTTTCATAATTTCAGGTAGTATAACTTCGAAAATGTACGGAAAAGTAAGCAAACTATCCCACCATCTTCATTTCGAACTACTGCACGTAAATTAAAAAAAACTGAATTTTTTGAAGCCCAAGCAAAGATCGTAGAAAACTACGCCAAGATGATAGCCTAGATGTCAAAGTTTTTAAGATATTCACGATAATATTTGTTTCCCCTAATTGGAAACATCAGGTACACATTATTATTTGCTCCGCTAAGAAGTCCTTATTAATGATAACTTAAATAAAATAATTTCACTTCAAATGAAGTATAGAATCCTCTATTTACAAGCCACTTTTGCTACTGGCCAGCGTTTTTTAAGAAAACTATTTTCAATTATATTGCAGTCTATTTCAAACTGATAATTTAAATTCTTATAAATAACTGGAAGTAATTGATAAATTAGCAAAGCAAAGATATATTTTTATTGCATTAAAACAAAATAAATAAAAAATCTAGTTATTGTAATTGATATATTCGCCGCTGTATATGTCCAAAAGAATAATGGTAATGAATATTAATTTCACTATAAAATTAATCAATACAACGGACAATAATTTTTTAAACATCGAACGAAGTATTTATATTAGTTAAGACAAATTTTTACCTATCTGTAAATTTATGTAGATAAATTGAAACAATTTATTTTTTTTACAATTTATTTATCGTTTTTAACGCATAAAATTTTATAAAGCCACCAACACAAACCAAATAAATCTACTCTATATATAGGAACATCAAACATAAGTGGCGATATCACGTAATATGCGCATTGAATATTCGTACAACCATTGCGTACGGAAAAACATTTGATCAGTAGTTTTTACGTGACGGATTTTATTCAATAGTACGATACGACACGGGAGTTATAGAAATATGAATTTTTATACGTAGATTTCAAAATAATAGCGTACATGTGACAAAGTTTATAAAAGCAGTGTGACTAATAACTGGTATCCAGCATCTCGTAACAGTTTTTGTCATTTAAAGAAGGCAGAAAGTAATTAATAAATTGTTTGTATTCTATGGAACAAAACTTAGTCCCTGTCAGTACTTAATCCCCACTTTCTGTTATCACCAGCTCTTAGTGAAACGCTATAGGCTGATATTTTACTAATAAATTAATTCTTCTCTGCTTTATTTCGATGTGTCCATATTAATATATATGACGATACATTTGCGCCTATATCATCCTAAAAAACCGAGGTTTTCATGAATTTCCTAAAAATTACCCCAAAATCTTCATGAATTCTTCGCCTATGTATGAACATACAAATAAAAAAGTTTTGATCTTTAGATAAAAGTATAAAAATATTAGAAATAATATAATACATGTACATGCGCCTATAAATATACTAAAGGACCAAGATTTATATTAAGTTTCATCAAAATCGGCGTAAAAACTTTGGCGGTTTTCGCGTATATATGAATGTACAATAAACAATTTTTCCTTTTAAGATAATAGTATAAATTTTATAATCAATATTACGGGATACCAGTAAACATTTTTTGCTCTTTTTAAATAGATTTCAACGTTTTAACTAAACAAATTGTTCTATTCCAAATAAGTAAAAAATCCATATACGATTTAGTTTAAAGGTTAAATAAAATTACCTGAATTTATCCAATTTGTTAGGAATATCATTCATTGGACAATTGAAAAATATTTTTAATAATGGGACTGGAGAGGAACGGGAGCTGCGCTGAAAACCGTGGAACCAATCGGAAGGAAATACTTTAAAGTGACGAGACACAAAATTTAAAAAATCGGTCAGAAAATCATTTAGAAATTTTCTCAAAATTACATTGCAAAACCAAATTAGTAAAATAATATGTGAAAGATTACAAACAATAATTATCCGCTACAATAAATTTTAAGAAAAAAGAATACAAGATGTGCGTGGCGGCAACAATGCTACAGGGCCAATTTCACTAATAACTAGTTCAGTTCCACTAAATTTTGTTGTTCCACGAACGTGACAAATTTTTGCAATTGTACTTAGAACGCGTGTGTGTTTACGCGTTCTAAGTACAATAAGCTATGCAAATTTAGCGACAGCCGTGCGAGGTGTCTCCGGACAGTGACAAAGGTGAATCGGGCCGGAGATTGGACTGGAATGTATAATCGTGAAGGCTAACGTGGACGCGTGATGTGGGACAAAGCGAGCCGATCGTGCGCGACGCTGACTGCTCCAGGCCCCCACTATAATTACAACTACGACACCCGGACAGTAGAACAATAACACCGAGACGCACACGCTAATCAATTGGTCTAATTACTGAGACAATACGCGATGGTAACAATCAATATATCACCAATTAATCTCGGTTTCCCCTATTTTACTTCCAAAGACACGATATCACACCGATTGTACCGATAACTTTGAACGCTTAAAGAAGCAGTAGTTGAAAATGGGCATTACATGAATAGAATAAATTTTTCAAAGAAGCTGATATTTTTAGAATAGGAAAAACTTAGGTTGTCATTCATTCTACTTGTATGTTGGTGAAATTAATATCTTTTTCCCTCTTTTTGAGTTGTATGCGACTATTTCCTATGATCTTCTTGGGACTACGAATTTCATAGACTTGTATGTGACATCTGTTTACAGAGAATATAACAAAACACAATCTCTACTTTATTTCTTCTTTCTAGTTCAAAAAAATCCGTAGAAATAGCATTTAAAAAGCATTATGAAATATAAAATAAGTTTCCATAAAAAAATAAAGTTCTCATGAGTGTAATTGATAATTTAGATTAAACTTTTAATGAACTTGTTTTTGTTTCATTCTTGACGGGATATAGCACTCTTTTTCTCGATAAAGTCACCGAAATCGTGAAGAACTTTTCAGATTTTCTGCGGTCATACCGTAGAGGATATGGAATATTTCCAGTCCACTATCGATATTAACGTTTGAAAGTTTCCAAAACATGCGACACCTTATTGATCCAACTGTTTATTTTATTTGTATACTCTTCTTTTACAAAAATCTGGTTTTTTAAGGAATAATATTCTTGAAATAGTTATCCTTGCTACTCTACGTCATTAAAAAAAAATATTTCTCAAAAAAAACACTATACTTATACTAAAGCTCACTAAAGTTTAATGAGCTTTTGTATCCATTAAAGTTGATGTGCGTTTACTATAAAATATAATATCAATGATTTTACAGCCAAAAAAATATTCATTATCTTTATTTGTATAGCGACAGCTAAATTTAATTACTACATATTATAAACCAAAGTCTCTGTCTATCTGTGTTGTTGAACGCAATTATTTCAAAGATGAACGCAAGAATTTTCATGTGGCTTTTATCAATAGATAGATTGATTGACGAAGAAAGTTATAAAGAATATTATTATAGTTATAAAGAGTAATTTGGCCGAACTTAACGATTGTCGAGTAAGTCGGAAAAAGTCATAACATCTGAAAGTTTGACTGATATAGGCTGCGTTAGAATATCGGAGGTTGCATATTATTTTTAAATGACAGTGTTGACTGTCATTTTTTTAACGGCTAGCATTTGGAATGGTATAGGTTGCTTAAATCTAGTATGTATTTGGACTTGACTAATATGAGCTGCGTAAATCGATAGAATATCGGAAGTCGCGTATTTGTTTTGTATGACAATATTATCTGTAACTTTTTTAGCGGATAGTATTTGGAATGACAACAAATAAAGCAGAGGACTAGACTTTAAACGTTGCTCAAATTAATCTCAGCGTTCTATGTTTTTCACACGGCCAATTATAAGTAGCCCTATCACGTTTAACATAAAAACAAAATATGTTTGTTTTTGCACCTTATCCGGCAGAAATATTAACTGTTGTACATAAAGAAATATTTTAGATTTATCAAGATAATTTTATTTAGATATGTCTTTTATTTTATTTAGATTACAATTTATCAAGATCTATAAAGATGCGTCTTCTGACCATTGATTCTCTTGGAATAATTATTTAATATTTCTTATTATAATACACTTCACTAAAATTTGTAGTTAACATTTAGTAATCATTAGGTTATTTTATGAATAAAAATAGTTTGTAAAAAATTCCATATCAGCCGTGTTTTAATCTAATCTTCAAGCTCTACTCAACAGTTCGATTGACAAACTTATTATGTCATTACGTCAGACAAATGGTCCTGACATAGATACTCAATGCTACCCCAAAGGTATATAATTGATGTAAGTTTTGCGTAAATTGGCCGATCTATGGCAATAAATACAGCTTAATTTGAAAAATCTATAAAATTGAGAATTTTCCTTTCCATCCATACCCGTGCCAAGCCGGATCGGGTCACCATTGAAGTACAAATCCAGGAAAACTGACATTAAATCCTTAATCAAATTAAGTATATCCTTGACTCATGACCACGATAAATCCACTAACAAAACAACAAGAGATTAAACAAACTTTAGCAAAAATGACAACATCGAAAAAACCAATTAAGCATGGGCTAAACCCAAGCTGATGGATTAACTCGTCCCGATATTCAATAGACATTATTTTAATGAAGCAACCGAGCTAAACAATGCCGTTAATGAAAGGCGGAAAAATACGAATAGAACTGAAGCTGTATTATCGAACGTAATAAATACGTCAGCTGTTATAGCCCAATGTAAAAGAAGGGTATGGATAAAGTGGGAGGGCAGCGTTGTTAAAAATCCTTTATAATTAGCCGGAGACCCTTTAGGCGTTTTTGACGGTTCCTGTTCGGAGCGTTCCCAATTTCGGACACGACTTAATTGCACAATCTGAGCGCTTTGAGGTAATAAAATTGGTTAGAAAACTTAAGCGAATGTTCCTAATAGAAATTTCTCCCATAATATTCTGAATGTACATTTATCAAGTAAAGCATGTCGTGAAAACTTCAAATTATTTTGGAAAAAAACTTTTTCAAGGATTCATTATCCTTGAAAAAGTTTTTTTCCAATCTTGAAATGACCTTAAAGTAAAATTATACACGCAAAATGATACGAAATATATGACCCATTACCGCTCAGTTTATTATTTGATAGACTAGACAGAACAGATTTTACCTTTAGTTTTTATAAGACGTCTTTCTTTAACTTATTTCAAGCTTATAAAATATAAAATTTACATTTTTACGTCAAAATCGCGACCAAGTAATTTGTACCGTCAATTATAACCATTGTGCCGAATATTAACTTTTGAGGAGCGCTTCATCCACTATTTAATATGTATATTTTTCAGATAAAATCGTTTACGTCTCATAATTAAGTAATGGTGTATTCTAACTCTGTTTAAAATATTTATTTACTGGAAAATCAATTTTGAAAACAGCTCTAAAAGTATAAGATTTCTAACTAGAATGTGAAAAATTACATTAAGTTTCGCTTACATCTGTGCCACCAAAACGGTACAAAAACACTGGCAGAAACTATGCAACCACGACACGATACAATGCAGGCTTACGCAACCGATGATCGACCACAACGCTACACAAAAGTAAAAAGAAACATATACGTGTGCTTTATAAGTGATCGCAGGAATGTATCGTCATCTTTGCTATCCACTTGCACGATGCGTATTGTGACTTAAATACAATAATTTTGGGTAATATGGCCAGGTTGATAAAATGGTCAATAACAATATTTAATTGTTCTTTCAGTACATTTTTAGTTAATACCAGTAAATGACAACTACTAGTGTACAAATAACTTTAAATGTGCCTTCTGAAAAATCAACATTTTTTAACTCAAAAGATTGGACAAATCCCAGATTTTTTAAATATATATGGAAATCAGGTTGTTCAAAATAAATCGCTAATTAGTAAGTGAAGCAGATTTGATTATGTGGCTATACCATCAGTGCGATTTGCGAAGATGCTGCTCATAGGTCAAATGTGCTGCGCTTATTTTTATACAGAAATGATAAATTAACGTTATTTCACTTTATGGTATTAAAATGTGGCCATTTATCGTGTCTCATTCACAGTTGGCAAACAATAACATGACGTGACAACGAATATAAGTTATCCTCAAGCAAAAACAGTAAATTGGTACTGTTAAAGTTACGAAAGTAGATAATTTTAGTGGACCGTTTAGGATTACTTAAGTTTTTTTTAATTACGGTACTCAAGAGCTTATATGCGTCTAGTCTCCAAGTACATATCCAAAGAATCTTCTTAAAAATTTTTGATCCGATGACGTGGGCAATAAAATACTTGTATAAACTAATATATCCAGATACACTATGTCTGAATGTTCGATCAATATTCGGGCCATGGGGTATTGACCAGTAACCAGTTTAAATTGTTTATTGTTCAATACTACAAAGACAAATAAATGACCCAATTATTGTAATTTTTATATTTATGGTTTATCAGTAACTGGACAACTGTAATACTGTAATTTGAGCAGCAAAACTTTTCAAAAACATTTATCATTTTTAAAAAATGGCTTCAAGAAACCTTCAAAATTTATGCCAATTCAATACAAAAACAATAATATATGATGCCATAAATTCGCTTAATTCAAGAGACGTATTAATTAAATTATTTATTTTTATCTAAATTCTCTATCGTTCCTCACATTGATGATTTTAAAGTATTTTTGCTTAAATAATTTTAACGATTCGTTCAAATTTGTCTTAGAACATCTAATCAATGAATAATTAATAAATGCTGCAAAATCGATTTTTTAAAATAATTTTATAGAGAGAACCGTAAAATATGGCACAGAGGATTACTAACCTTCACAAAATTTAAAATAATTAATACAAGCTTTATACAGAGTTGAAATCTCTCAACAATGTCAATTCACTATCAGTTAATCTCATCCAAATCTTAATAATTATATGTGGTTTGTTTGGTGTAAGTAATTCAACTTTTTTCCTCTGTTGCAAACAATTAAATTTAGCAATTTAACAATTTAATTAGATATCAACGGCCTCGACTGTATAGTCCAGTCCAATCCGGGTGCTACATTGTAGACCGCAAGCACACGGCAATTCAGCTACGCATTCTTAAATGAATGGGGGTTGGTAACGGTGTTCATGTCGTAAAACTTGTCAGACCGAGTACCCGTAATACTATTGTGGGTAATTCCCTCTTGAATGATAAGTTTCTTTCATTTGCCATGGCTAAGTGGATAATATTCCGGTGCTACAAAAATTGTACAACAAAATGTAAATACGAAGATACACTTTTCTAGAATATGTGGGCCAGTTGAGAACTTAACGTGAAAAAACTTTAATATACGTTCCATATCATCTGATAATTTTTAATTTAGGCATAATTCAACAATGTGCGTAGAAGGATGAAAGGTTTTATTTCCCGATCGTTTTTCCCGATCGATCGCAGCATTTCCTGTATTGCATCTGATAACACGACTTCCGAAAGTTTTAACGTTAGTATTGCTATTGAAAGCTTGTACGTTGGTACTGCTATTGAAAGTTAATTCATACGTTAGTATTGTTTAACTAGGTATAAATAAAACCCGTCAAGTGCAAATAAAACACAACCATCGGGGCAAATCTATCATTTTAAAAATATCTACATGAGTATGGCCTTGAAAAATTAAGAAAATATGAGAGGAAAACAATTAAAGTTTTGACTTTTTTTCTCGTAAACTATAATAACTGGGAATTTGTTTTATTTTTCCTGTAATATATAGAAGATCTTCTATGCATCTGAATTTTTCAGGTTTTTTATTTGCAAATTTCAGAAATAAGAGGACAATGGATTTTCAACCATTTTCAGGCGGAATTCAAAAGCTATATGGCTTAAATTAAAATGAAAAGTTATGGAATGCGGAAATAAAGCTCTTTCGCATGATACCCACTCGATCTTTTACCTGATTTTTCAATTTTAATAATATTTTTAGACTTTGGATTCTATTTGGAATAAAAATAAAAATATTTTCATAATTTTGTCCTGGAAATAGATGTGGACGAGCAAATTATCTTCTTGGAGTGTTTACCATTTGTTTACTAAGTTGAAGACATTTTGCTTCTTACTAATATTATAATATTTCATTTTGTTTTGATATTCATCAAATTTGGAAAAAAACTCTTATGGAAACATTAGGGTTTTTAAAGATCTCAAAAAAATTTTTTCTCAAAATTATTTAACTTTTCTCTATTGGGGAACAGTTTGAAAAGTTAAAAGAAAATAGGTAAATAGTTTTTTAAATATCACCATTTATTGATTTAATAAATAAGCTACTAGACTATAAGCTACCAGAAGTATCCTATTAAAATTAAATTATACCCAAACTTAGACAATATATCTTTGATGGTAAAACAACACACATTGACGGGTTTTATTTATACTAACGTACAAGACTTCATAAATACGTCATGATGAAATAAAACAAAATAACTCTGACATTGCAACGCATGATCAAATAATCATATACTATTTAAGGTTAAGCGATAGAATATATTTGTCATTTGAAAATTAATATAAAATCCACCGATAGTCCCGCTATGCATTTTCTCACCGTGTATGCAATACGTGAAGTCTGCTATTCAGGCATGTCCTAAATGGAATGTGTGAACTTGCAAGAATATCGAGAGATAGCACCTCATTATTACTAAGGTCACATATCCGTCGAAGTGGCGCTTTAGCACCAACATTTGTTCGCAAGTTATGCACATGGAATAAGGAACAATTACGAGTTGTAAATTTAGATGTGCGAGTTTTTATAGGACTTCGTACAGATGAACCACCGTAGTTGTACAGATGAACCACCAGATGTTATAAAGAACCAGTAAATCTAATAATGAACGACTACGATCTAGGGTGTCATGTTTATCGAGCACGGTAAGATAGTTTAAAATCAACGGTACGATGATATGAAGCTCTTACAATTTTTGTCTAACTCTCGATACTGAAGAAACACTGAAAATAAAGGACTCCAGAGAACGATGGCTCATTCGAGTTGGAATTGTACAAGAGATTTGTATAAAACATTTTTTTTATTTTTGAATTCCTTATTTATTCTTAATACAATTTCAATAATTTCATAGGTGTGGGCTGGAGTCCGCTCAATTTAATAATTAATACATAGCCTTCTGCTGAATATACATAACACGAAAAAGGTTCCGCATGCTGTCGACAATATCAAATCAATTCTCACCAATCAGGTAATTAAAAGCTAATTGCTATTTTTTTCTTTGTAAACATAATTTGTTTATGCTTGCAGCAGTTCAAATGCCGCTACATGGATGGAGCCTATTGAAATCGTATTGCATATTGAAACAGTCAATAAGGTACCAATCTTAGGGTGTATACATCATCGAAATACATTTAAAAAATACTGTGTCAATATGGTGGATTAATGAAATAAAAAATTGAAAAGATTGAGTAAAAATACACAATTTTGTTGATTTTATTAATCGAAAACCTATCTAGTATATGACGGTCTATATCTCTTAAAATATTTTAAGAAGATTAAGTGAAATAATTTTATTTAAATGTTCAAGTTGGATGCTAGCATGAGTTAGAATTAATTGAATTAGATACCCCGCTCAACGGGGTAAATGAAAAGTCTGAGGTCAAAAATGATTGAGGAAAAGAATTCTGTCAAAGTGAGATGCTATTTGTGGATTCCTCCAACTCGCCAATCGTAACCGCCATGTTAAACTGGCGGCTTGGCTGTCACTGTACGTAGCTTCTCGTATCAGTGACGTGCTAACCGTCACCGATCTGTGCCATTTTAACTACGCTATTTTAAACATCAGCCTAGCACCGCTCGGTAAGCGGTTTGAAATCGAACCCCGTCCCCACAATTCACAATACCGTTGTAAGCTGTAAGCCTTGTCATGAACCTAATATACCGATTTTGAAATTTACGATTTTACTATAATTAATTCAGACATTGAATCATATCCAGACTTTTAATATAAACAGCAAAAAACCATCTAGAGTCTTATGCATCTATATATGCAATGAATTGTTTGATAAAGAAATCAACAAAAGTTTGAAAAAGATTTCAACAACAACAGAAGTTTGATAAAGATTTCAACGAGTTGATATTAATGGTACTAATTCGAAAGGATTTGTTATGAAATTGGGTGTAACCTAGGGCTCTATACTGGGTCCATTTATGTTCCTTGTCTATAATAATGTCTTACCATTCATGGTAAAAAATATTTGCAATATTGTTTTTTTGCCCATGATACCTCCTTAATTTTCAAAGTAGATAGGAAAGAAAAGGCCTAACAAATATTAATGAAACTCTAAATAAAGTACATAAATGCTTTCGAGTCAATGACTTGTCTTTAAAAGCTGAAAAAATAAAATGTATTAAATTTTCGTCGCCTAATCTACCCCAAGTTAGTAACAGTGAAATTTTGAATAACGTAGTACTAACATTAGTAACCACTGCTACTTTTCTGGGTATAACTCTAGATCATAAGTTACAATAGGCTGCTCGTATACAATCAGTAGCTAGCAGGTTAACCGCTGAGTTTGCAGTTAGAAAAATTAGGCAACTGACTGATGCGGCGACGGCCAGGTTAGTTTATTTTACTTATTTCCACACCATTAAGTTGTATGGTATTATGCTGTGGGGCATTACTGCAGATATTAAAACTAGTTTTAATATGCAAAAGACTGCAAAAGAGAATAGTTCGAGCCATGGATAATCCCGAGTATCAGTAAAAGATCTATTTAAAGAGGCAAATATTCTAACCTTGCCGTCGTTATATATCTATGAAAACCTATTGTATGTCAAAAAGAATTTAAATGTCTTTGTTAAACGATCTGATATCCATACTCTTAATACAAGAAATAAAAATTAAATTCGTAATCTTAAATTTAGATCACATATTACTAATAAGTCTTTTCTGGATGGTGGTGTTTATTTTTTAACAACATACCAGAGGAGATCATTCTGATCTTCATTAAGAGGGACTAATTGATTATTTGTAGATATACGTATAGACAATAAGGATATTTATTCATAATAATTAGAAGTTAAATCGTGACATGTCAAAAGATACTTTAATAGTCCTACTTGAAAGAAAAAGGAAATAAAAAAATCGTTAATTTAATTTATAGTGAACACTAGTAGGTATGAATATTTTATAACAAAATGGAAACCCTTCTCTGAAAGAATCCTTCTTTAAAGGAAGATCAAGAATTATCAAAGAATTCTTCTTTTAAGGAAAGTATTCAATTATAACTGAGGAAGTTATGGAACTTTAGAAGGAAAGACATGCATTGACAAGACAAAAAATATAAAACATAAAACGAAATTGGAAAAATTTAAACTCAGCAAACCATATAGAACAATTAAAAAGAAAATTACACAGAATACGAAAAAGTATAGAGCAAAAAAGCTAGAATTTTTTTTAAATAGAACAGGGCGCGTTAAGGAGATGCGTAAAAACTAGAAAATCTTAAGCTATTAATAACTCATCTACAAATACTTCAAACACTCTAGTCTCAAAAAGCAAAGATGTATTAAAAATACCCACACAATTTTATAAAAATGTTTACAGTTGCACTGAAACCCAACCCAAAATCATAAAGTACATCTCTACTACCAACACCGATTTCGTGCCATTATTTTTAAATGAAGAAGTAGAGTTGCAAATCAAGAATTTGAAATTTTGAAAGAGTTCATGACCCGATGGCTTCACAAACGTTAAACCCAAATCTTGTCCAGCAAAACTAACCTTCCTACTTATAAGCTTACTCAATAAAAGTTTGAGACAGAGCAAATTACCCATACAATGGACTTGTGCAGAGATATTGCCCTTATACAAAAATGGAGATGCAAAATTAATATCAAATTATAAAACCATCAGCCTGATATCATGCATATATAAAGTCTTCGTATCTTCCTTGCTGAAATGTATTACGAAGTCTATTGACGAAAATCAACCAGTAGAGCAGGCAAGCTTCATGAAGGATTTTTTTACAATACACCACAAACGGACACTAAAATAATAATAAAAAGGTACAAGGAATATGGCTTACCACTTATATGTCGCTATTATAGGTTATTCTAAAGCTTTCGATTCTATATCTCAGCACTCGATATGACAAGTATTAAATGAGCAGGGAGTAAACTATGACTACATAGAGCTAATCAAGATAATTTACAATAACAACACTAGTATGCACAGAGACAAGAGGAGATCATTGTCTACAGAGCGAGGTGTAAAGTAGGGTAACTCATTCTTACCAAAAATTGTTATGGCAGTCTTGAAATTGATTTTCAGGAAAGTAAACTGGGAAGGAATAGGACAAAACCGAAATGGTAAATATCTCTCTCACTTTAGATTACTATATGTGATTGATACCGTGCTTAACCTATGCTTGCCAAACCTAATCCCTGATAAAGTCTAATCTGAGCAAAACAAGATTGTACCAAAGAGGGATGGAAAAAGACAAAAGCAAAAGACATATTAAAATACACACTGAAGTCAAAATAGAAGTGAAAATAGAAATAGAAATGGTACCATACAAAGAACTAAAGACGAAAAATAGTCATAAATTGCAAGAAACTGGTTCCTTATCTATAAATAACAAAGACGAGGCAGACCGTTGAAATGACGTTGAGCCGACCGTAGTAAAAATAGCTGGAAAAATTTGGTCACGGCTAGCTAGAGAAAGAGAAGACTGGAAAGCATTGGAAACGACTTACACCATTTTACCCTGACATATAAATAAACAACTAACATATACCTAATACTTTTGACACAATTTTTTTCGTAATAATAGTAACCTTATCTAATAAATAATATAAGTCGGAAATTATTATAACGTTTAGATAGAATGTAAGGAATAAATGGTTAAAATAAAATAACAAGATTCAGAACTTCATATGAAGCATCAGCTTGTAAAATTCCATGCACATAGATATCAAACTATAGGAACTACAAGGATATGACAGACAGTTTTTTTCATTGGCTGCAGAATTCTAAAAGAGATTAGCATGACGTCACCTAAGGTATTTTTTGTTGTAAAAAATGTACTTATGAAATCCGGATTAAAATCAAAATAATTACTACTCTGATTTTAATTTAGATTTCATGATTAATAGATACCAAAAAAATAATAGATTCAAATTTTCCATATTAAAGTACATAAAAAATAATTTAATCCTTTTCTTCATATTTTTATTATTTGTAAAGTTATTACGATATAAACCTAAAACTTTTTAGATTTACACTAATGTTTTAAACCCAATGATTGCACTTGCCTCACATGCGTCTGATGTGGTATTACATCTGCAGAGATATACAGGAAAATATATAAAAACTTTTGTTCCCCCTTTATTTGTGAAACTACTCAACCTAAAATTATAAAAAAATAAGGGTTTTTAGAAGCCTACGCCAAGTTTTACGAAAACTATACCAATGCTACTAGATGCCATAATTGTTAAAACATGCATGATTCCACACCCATGAAAGATGTAGTAGGAATATATTTACGTTTTTCTATACTCACAGACAATTTCTTTTAGAATCCATGCGACTTCGAAACATGAAGTTTGACACAGTTTTACATCTTAGTGACTCATATATTTGGATTACTATAATTTTACAGGGTATTTAAATGAGAATTAATGAAGATGTAAATAAAGGCATTCAATTTTTTTAATTTTTGAAGTATCATTTGAAATGGTATCGACAAGGTTGATCCTTTATTCTCGAAACTACAAAGCCAGAAATCATGAAAAAAAAATAGTAAAGTCTGAATGGTAAATTACAGAAAAACTATTGTAAAAAAAATTTCAGAAAACTATCTCTTAGATCTCATAATTTTTTAAATACCCACCATGATTTTACGCCTGTGGAATATGTAGTAGGCAATATATACACGTTGTGAAAAATTGACATTGCAAATAGTTACTAGAAATACTATGGACCCTTAAATATCTATAAGTGCTTAAATGTATACAGATCCTTCGTAATGTAAGTTTTACACGTGTTTGATAGGTTTTGTTTTTCATTTTTGGTCTAGTCGTTTTATTATTTTATTTCATAATAACACATTATACTGTACCGTACAGATCAGCTAATGATTGTATTACAAAAATTAAAAATCTGTACCTAAGGATAAATACGAATAAAACTCATACCACGAGGATTTCATTCATATTTATATTTAAGGATAAATATAAATATTATTATTAAACTACAAATATTAATGTTTCACTATGTAAATATATTGCCTAGCTTAAGTTTCATAGGTGTCAAAATACTTGAATTTCTCAAAAAATATAAGATTTGGAATCACAGCAATACAATTTTAGGTAAAGTTCTAGTGACGCTGTTTTCTTTCTGTAATTTTAATTTTAATAGTTTCGCCAGTGGTGAGAAAGTTATCTATCACTTTGTAAATATTTTCCGTAATGTCTTAAATTATCTTACCATAAAACTAAAAAAAATCGTTTTTAAATTTTCTTTATTGTTCCTTTTATATTATATTTTATACAAATTTATTTAAATGGTAACTATTGGGCTAACTTAATTTATACCTATGTCAAATATCAAAATTTCTACGTGGAATGATTTCTGAGGGAAACGCCCATGACAGTGAGGACCCAATTTTCCTTTCAAGTTATGGACCTCTAAAAATTTACGGCAAAAACTTTGATAATTTGAAAACTAAACATATAATTTAGATAATAAATGTTTATAACTGGCAACTATGGAGGAGGAATTGAATCAATGAGGAGATATGATAAGGAAACGATTACAAAGTCGCATTACCGTTTAGTGAGTAATCACTAATATGAATAATCAAACGAACTGACACGCGGGATAATTTACATTTACCGACCGAACCAATTTCAGTTTTATACTGAAAACAACGCCGCGGTACGAGCTGAATCGTCGACTAGATGACCGAGACATTTCGCGTTTTTATGGAGCAAGAGACGGGCTTACAATCGGCGTGATATCAATATTTTATGAGCCCGTGACGTTTCATAAATTCAGCCGGCGAGTGCTTTTGTGACTGCGAAAACGAAAAACATATTCCAACAATGCTATGCCATCAGATTGTACTTGGCTACTTGTGTTGAATCTAAACATAACTCCACGCGTTGCCTTCCGTCGCTCGTACGGGTTGGGTGCGTGAATTTTGCTGAGCTCGGTTTAACCCTAAAACAGATTAAGATGAGATACGTCTTTGACCCTGGTTCGCTTAAACCATTTATTATAAAAGTACTTGACGTTGACATAAATATGGCTAATCTATGCCTAAACTGTTATAAACATTGTGTAATTTGAAAATTTGAACATATGACATCTGGCTACAAGTACAGTTTTGATCAGAAATGAAAAGAGAAAATTATACGATGTAAATGTTATCTAGCGGAAAAAAAACTTCGGGAAAAATTCGATAGTACTTGCACTCGTTAATAAATAAACAATACCATTAGGTTGGACGCTAAAAATACCGCCATCTCAGTTCATCAGTATTAGCTCATTTAGTTGTCCAATAGAATATTTCCACTTCTCCAAAGTATGAAGTTGTTTCTCTATTGCAGCATGAGAGTACGAAAGTAGCTCTGCCTGATAACGTGGACTTAACCTAAACTATGTTTCAATGAACCTTTTTTCAAATTTAATGGTCAGGTCGCCCTGGTTGAGGAGTACCAAATAAATCAAAATTTCCTTTTTTATGCATATACTATCGATGTTTGACAGTACCAAAAGAGAGTACGCCTTCACCCATCCTTGTATCTATATTACTTATTTCTTTATCCGCTTTTCACCCTAACCGAATTAATGCAAATGCACCCAAGTCCTTTTCGTGAAATATCAGTATCCAGATTGATCTTTACGCTCCAAAAACTAAACAGAAAGTAAAATGTAGAGCTCTTATATACCATACCAGATTTATTTTCTTTAACATTCAAGAAGTCGATCCAAAAAAGTGGTGGCGTTATTAGTTGTCAACTGATATATTGAACGACACTGTATTCCTCAATTTCAGTCCTCTTAAGTACTCGATGTTCACTAATCACATAGATATTATTTACCAAATAAATAACAAATATAAAAGTCATAATAAAGTACTATATTTGACTTATTTTATCGTAACCTGTATATTTAAGTATATAATTTTATTCAATTTATTGCGAAATATTGGTATAGTAAATCTATATATCACGCGTTACCATTACCTCTTACTGTTACCGTCAACAAGAGTGTGGTGGAGCAGCGTGTAAAGCGACAAGAAGAGGGAGGCAAGGTCTCGTGAAATATGATTGAATTTAGATTATGGCTCAAAGGGATGATGATTCGTGATCGGCGCAATTTCAGTGTTCTTAACATTTTAAACAATCCACACAGCCTTCTTACCTTGGTGACAGATTTATGAAATTATCTATCCATGGCCTAGACTTACATTCTGAAAACTTACGCACGCTCTTCATTTTTAAATATTGTTCGCCCTTTATGAATATTTCTTGACTCTTTATCCTGTTATGTTATAAATTTCATTAAATCCTTGAGAAATTTACCATCCACATGTGCTTTCAAAAATCGTTTCAAAAATTATACCTGTCTTGAGTTTTCCTGCGCCAATGTCAATATGTTCACTTTTTTCCTACCTGCCAGTATATATATACATATATACATATATATATATATATATATATATTTATATATATATATATATATATATATATATATATATATATATACATAAAGTTTACTGATTTTTTTAATTATAATGATTTAATATACTACAGTCCACCTTCAAAATAGCTTGAGTCGACGATAGCTAGAGAAAATATAAATATACTTAAATTTATTTGTCATTGTTGGGAACTCACTTAACACTGTCGATGTGTTAAGTGAGTTCCCGTTATCAGTAACATAGTCTTCTGTCGATTATTACATCAATATGATGTAATATTCGACAAAAGACCACATTTCAATTGACGTTATCTAAGAAAAAGACTACATTTCAATTGATGTGATCAATATGATGTAATATTCGACAAAAGACTACAGCTTGTGTGTATTAGTAGCATAGTATTCTGTCGAATATTACATCAATATGATGTAATATTCGACAAAAGACTACATTTCAATCTTCATATTGAGCAGATTGTACCCTTAAAGTGCTTATATTTGTATTAAGAACTTCTGAAAGGTTTTCAAAAACTTTAAAATACAACTTATTTTATAAAAAATACCCTTCTACTCTCGCAACTTGTATATCCTATACTTATCTCTATCTCTACCCTCTACTTCTTCAAGCAATATTGTACCATTGGTTTTCAACTTCTTATTGTAGAAATAAATTATTAGAGCATTGGATCCTCATGACATCTGCCAGTGTAAGTACGATAATTCATCTTTACTGAGTCCATTATTTCTGAAGGTTCATTGATGGACTATAATATATTAATGATCATAATTAAAGTTCATAATGCGCGGACAAATGCTGGTGATTCAAAGGGCGCCGCTTCAACGCCTGTGTGACCTGTATAATTAAAAGATGATTTCTCAATATTCTTGCAAGTTAACACATTCTTTTCAGGTCAGTCGTGATGAACAGACATCGTGTAATGCATGCACGGCGGGAAAATGTAAATTCGGAACTGTCGGCTGATTCTAATTTTCAATTTTCTTTTCACATAATTTCGTCTTTGGCTCTTAACATTTGATCGCGTAATCTTAAATTATCAGGCTTCTCACTATGTTATGAATTTAAAAAATCAACGAATACAAGTCGAACTAGCACGATTGGTAATCCATGTCAATGTGTGTACAGGCATCGAACCAATGTGAAGTCCGTAAAAGTGACGTGTTACGAGTATGCAACCTTTGAATCTTAAAAGTTGACATATACCATGTTGTGATAATGCTGCAATCACTTGATAAATAATACCAATATGAAAAAAAACACAATAATACATTTCATATATGAGAAATTCAATAGAATCTTTATCTATCTTCATTTCCATTATTATTTTTATTTAAATTTAGATTTAAGTATTCAAAAAGTTTTTAAAAAAAACTAACTCACCTTTTTTTAATTCATTCATCGTTAACATTCATTCATTATTTTTTAATTGAAAATAGATAGAAAAGATCCTAGAATAAAGTAAGTCTGATAATTTGAAGATATTTTTAATATAAATTTGACAAATATTAACTATTTTCATTCATAAATCAAATGTATGCTATTTTATTCTTAGAGCTATTACTATTCCTAGAGTATGGCTAGTAAGTTAAAGTAAGTTCTTGCAAGAATATTGATGTTTTGTCCGATATTGAATGCCATGTCTTTACAAAAGAAAGCTTTACAAATCAAACAGAATATGACAACAACAAAAATATTGAATGATAATGACAATAACTTATTGAAAATAATTTAATGGCATTATCATATGCTTTTCTATGGAATTAGGGAAGGAATGTAACAATTATATTTGAATTCTTACAGCACTATTTATCTTCGGTTTAAAATCATCGACTCTCTCGATAGTTTTTGAGATCGTGACGGGAAAAATTTCATTTTTCACTTGTTTGCATTTTTATTCTCCTATTTAAATAATTTTTGATTTAACATTAAACACGATGATCTTGGAAGAAAAATTGTTTTACATACATCTCTCATCCTTGGAAACCATACCACATAATGGAATATAAACTTTTTTATTTAATTTTTCAAACTTAAACTTAGGCCAGTACTTTCAAGAAATATCCCAAATTTCTATTTTCTATATCTAGACATTGAAAGTTAAACTTTGTAGGAAGTTTAAATTTGGCAAACTTATAAGAAGTAGAAATTTCACATAGTTATAAGAAGTTTAAATTTGATGTAGTTATAAGAAGTTGAAATTTGACAAACTTATAAGAAGTTGAAATTTGGTGTAGTTATAGGAAGTTGAAATTTGACATAGTAACAAGAAATCGAAATGTGACAAAGTTATAGGAAGTTGAAATTTGGCATAGTTATAGGAAGTTGAAATTTGGCATAGTTATGGGGAATTGAAATTTGACACAGTTATAGGAAGTTGAAATTGGGCATAGTTATAGGAAGTTAATTTGGCATATTCACAGGAAGTTCAAACTTATTGTAGGAAGTTGAAATGTGGCATAGTTATGGCAAATTGAAATTTGTCAAAGTTGTAAGAAATTGAAATTTGCCTAGATCTCCAAAAAACATACAAGCGAACGGGCAAATACGGAAGTGATTGCATTTTTCCAATTTTGGTAACGAACACTACAGCTTTCAAAGTTTATATTTATTGACTCCCTTCTGATTTTATCTTTGAAATAGCTGTCCGAGTTTCAAACCTTATTAGAAAAAATACCATATACAATGCATGTACTTTAGTGATATGGTTTTATGTTCCAGTCTGTTATGGGCGAGTGAAGAGGCGTATTCACCGTTCTAGATACGGTGAGACCGTTCTGAGTGCGCGTACAACCTTCATCAATACTATCCATTAGATAATTGTTCCAATTCTTCCCCAAAACATGAAATGACTTCTCTATTACGGTACGAGAGAGTGAAAGTCTTGCTGTTGGATAACGTGAACTTAATCTAGGATCTATTTCAATGGTTTTTTTTTAATTTACCTAAGTTTAATACAAGAGGTTATAGACAATGGGAGAGATCAAAATTTATTTTTTGAACCTTTGGTAACAATGTTTGACCGTTCCTTAAGGGATTACGTCTTCACCCACCTTTATGCATATATTACGGGTAGCTTTGCTCCCTTTTTGTTTAAATAGTATTCAAGAAGCGAGACTGGTTTAAGTTCTCTTCGTGAAATTACCATATTTTGTTTCTTTTTCATGCACAGAAGGATTAGTTGCTAACTGAACAGGAGATCAAACGCAACGATCTTTTTGTACTCTTCTATATATGTTCAAGAATTATTTTTAGATGCTAGTTCAATAGTTGGTTATTTTTATCTGTAAAAGTTTTTGATTAAACCAAACACTGTAGTCAGTTGTCCCTTTTGGTTTCACTTACACAAGTGAGACCAAAAGGGCGCGTATATAAATAAAAAGTTTGAAAAAAATTTAACCAGCCACTTGAGTTTAAGTCACTACTCAAGTGGCTGGCGATTTGTGAGTGCCATAATCCGCATACGCTTTCAATATATTATATCTTGAATAATCCGGAAAAAAACTTATCTTAGTTAAATCCATACATATATCTACCCATGATGTGGGTTTATGAGTTTAAAATATACATATAATATTCATGCATACCGTTATCTTCAGCCTTTGTAAATTTTCGAGTTTCGCTTAAAATGGTTGGCTTAATGTTATTTCACTGCTGTTCAGCGTTTTGAATATTTCCAATAGTCCTTCGTATCTTAAATGAAAATTTAGTGGATTAGCTTAGTTTGCGTTCTGCAACACTCCATACACTCCTCATCTTCAAGCATCATAATACTTTCTGTAAACTGCAATAACAGTATATAAATACAGTGAGCATAAACGCATTTAAAAATCGTTTCGAAAACCAATCTCTCGCGATTGTTTATAATATCTAATTTTCTTTCCCTTCCATACCCTGTTTTCTTCCTCAATCCCATTTTGTTTGTCTATCTGCGGGTGTAAATATATTTACTTATATGTTTTTAAATAATTTTACAATTTGCTGCAGTATTTCATAATACCATTTTTTACAAGCGAGATACATATATATATAAATATATGTATATATATATATATATATATATATATATATATATATATATATATATATATATTATACATTTGTAAAAACAAATAATTCCTATCGGTCGATATTTTATGAACATTCTTTCTCTTTTCAAATTGATCGCCAAATTATTGAATATAAGCCCAGCGTCATCATATAGACACTAGAGTCCAATAAATTTCAAAACTTGACAGAAAGATCACACCTATCTTAAATTGGGCCCTGCTAATATCACCCCGTTCATATCTTGTTTCCTTCCCGCCTCTTTTTTCACCTTTTAACTCCGTCATTTTAATTCATGGCATGTTTTGATACCTATTTGTTATTACATACGTGGTCTTTATTTTTATTTTTATTTACGAAGTTTTATTCATTCAAGAAAATCATACCTACAAACTCAACCACACAAGTCATCACTCAATTTGGTTAGTTACGGTTAACTAGCAACAGTTCACATGAAAAACATGAAAAACAAAATGAATAGATAAATAAATTCACTCAGAAAAATATATTTTTTCCATACTTTAAATTTTTTATCTTTTATTTTCTAAGTGTTTAGCAAAATAAACTTTCAACCATCGTACCTAACAAAGTATTAATACGTATTATAATGCAAAAGCCCCCACCTCCTCTGCATATCTGTATATACGATTTCCTCAGTAACTACTGAAAACATTTTCTGCCGTTTTGGATAGATGTCCTGGGATGATGAGACAGTATATGGCAACAGCGTTCTTCTCAAAAAGATCTATAATAGACTCTACATATACATTAAATAGACAGCATACATGTATGTATAACGTTATCACGGGATAAATATTTTATTGTTTAAAAAAAAACAACTTTTAAAGGGAATTTTCTAAAGCCTATTCTGCAAAACTATTTATATACAATTCATTTTATGGGAATCTTCTTCACTTTATGCAGAACAAATTACCCTTTATACCGTAGTTATCTAACGAATGGCTTGAAAATTATGATGTTGTTCTGAAATAATCGAAATTATAAAAGCAGCTTTTCGCGCTTAACCATTGTACCAACATGATGACAACGACACTCATACAAAGCCGTAGCTCAATATTTTTGTAACGTGGTGCGCACAAAAAACAGCAGATTAGGTAAAATCTTTGAAAACCCGTGCGAAGCAGGGGCGTATTGCTAGTTTACATATATAACCTACGAAGCAAACAGTGCTTAATATCAGAATTGGTTGAGTATTGACATTGTCACTAAAACATATAATGTCTAACATATATCAAAATACAAATTCCCAACAATAAGCTTTGATAAATAACCCAGCTTGGATGAGTTAACTTTAAGTTCCAAGGAGCCATTCCGATTAACGGATAACTAATGGTACCTGCGCTTGTCTTTAACTATTTGATACTGCTCAACCATATAATCCCGGTAGAAATCAGCTCGTCTTTGTTTTTATGAATAAAAAGAGGTTTCCTAAAGTATGGCATCGTTATGTTTTATAGCGTCATGAAATTAATAGTAAATTGCTCATATCGTAAACTTAGTTTCGTTATAAGTTTTAAATTACAAATGTGTGTAACTGGAACGTTTCTCTATGTATATGTAAACTATTAAATATTTTGTAACGTACTCTAGTTTCTTTTTCAATTTCCAGCCTTAGACTCTCTCAGTAACTGCTAACTGGACAAAATACATCCAGATAAATAAACGAACTTTTTATTTAGTATGAAACCATTTTAAAAAATATATTCAAAATAAATTTACATGCTTATTATTATGATCGTACCATTCTGTGATCATGAATTTAACTGATTACTCAAGAAATTATTTGGATCTTATACTCTGCTGGACTCATCGTCTACTACTTGTATTCGCAAAATATTTATGAAAAAATCGACATATTTTATTTATTGAATATAACAAATTAATGGTTGTAGTAAAGTTCTCTTGACAAGGTTGGAGACCAAAGTAATGACAAAAATTAAGAAGCAGAATCCTACAAACCGTTACATCAATTTTGTTCTGGTCTATCTAGGTAAAAACCCCAAAAATGTTCAAGAAATATTTATACCAGTTTTTAGTAGGTAGCAACTGTCTAAGACGGTTAAATAACATTACTGAACACGCGCAATTGCTTCGGTACGGGTTGGTCTACATAGTTAGATATTTCGTTATTAGGGGAATTAATTTTGTCAAATAGTTACGTGCCGTAAAAACTTAATTTATACGTGAAAACGTAGATGATTTTAGTTAAGTTCGACCTTAACGCTGACAAAGTATATTCTCAAACATACCTCGCCTCAAACGTAATTATTCTAGCTTACCTTACTTGCTTCGGTCTATTAGTTTTGTTTAGTAGTTTCTTTTTTCTTAACGGACCAAAGACGTTTTTGGTCAACATTTATTAGTTAACCATTCGTTTCCAATAAACTCGTTTAATATAGTAATTAAGGTGTTCGAGAATAGGATATTCTGAATGAATTAACATAAGCCATATTAATGTGTATCACATTTTTATAATAGAATTTAATCAAACCGTTCTTAAGTTATTTACAACTAATATTATTTTAAGTGTAATGGATGTACTTCTAGTTTTGCTTTTAGACTTAATTATAATAATATTGACGATCATCTGCATTAGATTTCACTATATTTTCTTTTACATTACGTCTAGTAACGAACAGGAATGTTTAAATTATTACCTATGTATCGAAATGCACTCCTTAACACTCCGGATATTCATAATTATTTCAAACTATATTTAAGAATTATCGAATATAAACCGTGTCGCATGTCAGCTTTCTACTGAATAAGTGATTCTCGCCCTACAAATAATGCATTCCCATCAAATTTACACTTTTTTAAACGTTACAAAATAGGTTTAAAAAAAATCAAAATTCAATTTTCTCTAACGAATCTTCACTAAATAAAAGAATTCAAGTACATCTGTTCAAATATTTTTTGTTTTTGCAAATACATTGAAACAAAGGCTTCAAAATTTACCTCCATAATCAGTATAACAGTTTTTATGCAGTACAACAAATGTAACACCTTTTTTTTAAATTGGACATCACCGACTTTCTGCATACGCTGGTTTTGGTCAAAATCCTTTCCCCTAATCGAGTTAAGAAGTTATTTTTTTATTATATTGAAATTATTATTGAATGATTTTATTGGTATTTTCATATTTATAAATGCAACCCTAAAGTCATAAAAATACTCTGATTATCCTGTTATGTTCATTTAAAAAGTGCCTGTAATTTTAATTTTTATTACAAAGATTAATAACATACTTTCATTGTATAAGATCTTTCTTGTAATGCCGACCTGATAAAATTTTGAAATATAGAATATAATTATTGACTACATATATAATTATATATAGAGGGACATAATTATTGACTGATTATTCAAAATTTATTCCAATTTCACGGCACATAAAATTATTATGTACCTCGCGGGCTGCTTGGAATACAGTAATCATCTGCTTCAGTTTCTGTTGTGAAATTAAGAATATTAAAAATTTTCTCACCCGTTTCTTTTGCTTTGCTATCAACGAATTTAGATCACATGAAGTGGCTAATCTTACGGACTCACATATAACTTATAAATTATTCAAGAGGTTATTTGATCTCTTTGAGTAATTAGATAATAATAAGCTATTGTATTTAGTCACTAAATCTCTTATTAATCGCGTATCGAATTTTTATGATAAATAAACAAATTGTTTATATAAAATTATATTGGTCTTCTACATTGAGTAGATGTGGAATCCTGAAAGTCTCTATAAATATTTATTTATTGTTATTTATTTGCAGTCACAAGTTACGAATAAAATGTTTAATAATCACGTGATATAAAGGAAAGATAAAATAAATATTAACATGTCATTAATACACTCAAAGTAAGTCCCATTGTAGTATATTCAGAATAAGCTCAGTTTTGCGACATGAGCCATATTTTTTACGATGGTGTGACATACAATTTGTGTTCACGTGATGAACTTTAATTAAACTCAGTATGTTTACCAACATATCATTCTACTACTTGTTTATCTAACGAAATCGTGATGTAATGGAACTATCAAGAGAAAATAGATATATTTGTAATTTTAATACAAATTCGCATAGTTTTAATACTTTAAATAGAGAATTAAAATTACTTACAACTTCTTAATATATGATTTAAGTATTGGACTGAGATTTTTTGATTTGTTTAAAAAGAACGACAACCAATTTTAATCAAACCATGTAAATAGACATAATATTTTGATATAAATTTTCAAGTAAAAAAATGTTTATATTTGTTTTAATGATACTTTGAATGTAAATTATTCATCTAAGACTATTCTAAATGGTTAAACTTAAGAAAAAATATTATTCATACAAAAATACCTTCTCCAAGCAATAGCTCTGCGTGACGGCACTTGTTCACTTGAGCACTTTCAGTTCTACGGGTTTCACACAAATTAGCCTTGAACATTGAGTTTAATTTTTAAAACATTCTTCCGTACTACACAAAACAACAATTCAATTATTACAACACTATACTACATTATTACTCTGACAATATATTTATCAACATGGTATTACAACACAATAGTGCCACGTCAAATTAATATAAGTTTCGATTTAAAAGTGCATATCATTATAATTTTAGGTTTGATATAAAACGTACGAATGTTATATCTATATAATTAACTGTATATAACCTCAATTATATAATTAATAGCTATTATTAAAATCCGTGTAAAATTCATATAGTCTTTGATTAATGAGAACACTGGGTTATAAACGAAATAAATAATAATAAATAGTCATCATTATATAAATGAAAATAATTCCGTGATGACAGGTACGTGGAGCGCGTGGGACGCGACACAAAAAAGCGTGCGAACCCGGCGCAGGCAGGGCAGGAACTGACGAAGGGCGGGACCGCTCCCTAGCGCCGCGCGCCCCGCGCCCCGCGCCCGCCCCGTCGCACCCCGCCCCCGCCACACATCTGCGCCACTATCTCTAGTAGCGTCGTGTGGAGATAAAGACGGGGCGTTTTATCCGTATAGCTCTCTGCGCGCTTCCTGTCTTTACGGCGCTGGGCGGCCGCGACTGTGTCCTCAGTCGCCATGCGAGACCCTCCACCTACTAGGGCGCCGCTCACAGCGCTAAGGCCACGCATACACTCCGCGTCGGAACCAAAGCAAGTTAAATCAAAGTTTATTTCGTGTATTAACTAAGCAGTAACGCTTAGCGATTTCAAAACTTTAACACCGCTGTACCTTAATATCATTCGTAAACTGTTTTAAGATAACATCGAATATTAAAATTAAAATTATATTGAAAACATTTCAATTAAAAAAATGTAAAATAAAAAAAGGAAAATCGTTTCAACAATGTCACATCTTCGGTTCGATGGCTTCAGCGGTTTCTAATGAATATAATCTTTTTGAAGAATGCGTGCTACACGCCTCAATAAAATAATTGTCAGTAGAGATTAAATATGTTAATGCATAAAATGCTGAGAAAAGCGTCCCCTAATTACCGCTTACATTTATATATTCAGTAAACATTGGGAAGATTTGGTTATATGGAAAAAATAAAGGTAGAGTCACTTTCCACAAAAGACCGCACGATTAATTGCAGGGTGGTGGCACTTTGTTTGCTGGCGAGTGCGTGCGAAACAAAATCACTCGGCCTGAGTGGATGTCGCTCAACCCTACACGCTGATCTTTGTCGGCCTATTAGGGTAGCCATCCGCACTTCGGCGTGGGTAATTAGTTATTTTTTTTATTACATTGATATTATTATTGAATGATTTTATTTCAAAGCCCCCGTAAATGTTCTTTTCCCATTAATATAACTAAAATGGATTTTTAACAAATATGTGTGAGTACATGCGCGTGTGTGCATGTATGTGTCAAAACGAGCAAATAAGATTATCTCTCGTTCCTAAGACATTAAACATGAAATATATAATGAATCCCGAAAATTTATTAACCATGAAATGTACAACGAATCGCAAAAATTACATTTATTAACGAATATGTTTGAACTGTATATTTGGGTATATTTATTTACGAAGACTTCTGTTTTGTATCTTGTTAAACATTAGCCTATTTAATTCCCAACAAATTTGTGAAATTATGCGTCTAAATTAATTGTAGACAAAGGCAGGTTATAAACACTTGTTATACTCCTACCTATAACAAGAAATACGAAGCAACTTTACCAATTTTGAAGTACGCATTTGATAGATTGATGATCGTGAAAAAAAGAGAAGAGGCTCGACAAATCAACTTCTATTCATGAGAGGGCTTGTATGAATTATAACTTCATCAAATTGTGCAAGAATATTTAAACTCGTTTGCAAATATAGCATATGACAAATTTTGCAGATTTGTAAGCATTATCTTTTGATATGACACCAACTTTGGTAAATTTTGTAACGAAGCCTTGCCCAAGACTTACTATACAACGCTGTGCAATAAATATATGCCGGACCTTCATCGTTTTATTTTGGCAAGCAAAATACTATGTCAATATAATTCTTTCCATAACAATTAAAGCGATTTTCATTAACGCATCTGTCTGTTTTTGGTAACTTCATTTCTTCTGTGTTTAGTTTAGATTTAAGATCTTTACTTTTCCTCTTGTTCGATTTGATCTCTTCATCGAATTTGTCATTTATTAGCCCACACGATTACTGGCACACTTATCTCCATTTATATTTAACATGACAAATTCTCTCCTTCGGGCCATTGTATGAATTAGAATTAAGTTTAAACTTTTGGCTCAGCGGAAATATATTAAAATATGTGACTAAGCGAAACGAAGCTAAAGCCAAGTATAAATTTGATCCTTGTCCTATGCACTGGCAAACCTTCAAAGCGCTAAGGAATAGATGCTTAGATTGTGTAGAAATGCTAAAAATCTTTGTACCTACTTCTATTAACGTATTCAACATTTTGAAATTCCTAAATCTTCTAGTTAAGCAAAGAGACTGACTCTTTGCGACATATTACTAATTTAACATGAAACTGTAAATTTTTTTCCGTTGCCATGTGCTTCAATGACCTTGAAGTGTGTTCATGCTATGATACCGTTAATAAATCAGAATACTATAATAATGATACGAGTACCTAAAACTTTTCTAACCGTAGAGAAGGCTAATATTATTAATTAACTTAAAACCATAACGTTCTAATTCCCACCACCATAAATGTGTTCAATACGACACCAACCATAGCCACATTTTGTTTTAATTGAAAAAGCCTGCCATATGTAGTTGGTGCCCTTGATCAGTCTAAAGGTTTCGTAATATCATTTAATTTTCCTCGATAGTCCAAGAACATGCCACACAGGTCCAATTAGTATTTTTAAGAAATTAGGTAATTAATAGTTATCACAAGAAGCTATGTATTTCTAATTTTAAGTCGCGACTAAATTATATGGTCATCGAATATTCATTACGCCTACTATTATTTCACTCACTCTGTTATCTCTCCGTTCATTTTCGATTTCCTTCTTACCTCACTATTTTCCTTTTTCTACCCGACATGTGAAATTGGGAGTATTTTTTTGGAAATATTTTTCTTTATGTACTGTTTTTTCCATAACAACTTTTTTACTAGTTTGAATAATTACTTCAATCTTTTTCAATCAGTTTCTTGCATTCCTTCACTACGGTTGATTGGAAGACGTTACTGTTATACCATCTATCCGCTTAATATAGACTGAAATTTAAAAAATTAACATATTATATAAAATGGTATGTATAACCGTAGCGTTTAAAAATAAAACTGTACTGTTGGTAAAAACTCCTCTGCATTTGTAAAAAAAAATAATGCTAGCAAAACCATGAAAGCTAATTGACTAACGTACTTTGAGAAATAATAAATCAAGAAATAAAAAAAAAATTTTCTTCAAACATTAAAACTATTAAAAAATCATATTTGCATATAATCCTAAATCACATAACGAAAAGGGTACATTATATTTGGTTTATATTGCAAGAAATATTCTTTATGAGTAATTACATTGCTATAAACATAGTTACAAATGTTATAATATACATTATACCCGTAATTTATGAAAATGTGGGAATTTATTAAAAAGACTTTTTATACTAAGGATACAGAAAAAATGTGAAACATTAGATGACCTTTCAATAGCGTTTAGCCGCTATTTTTGACATAGTACAATGCTTCATGGTATATATATCGAAACTAAATACTATTCCTACCGTTGGACTGGTCACCCTACTCATCGCTTATCGGCGCGGCGACGTCGCCGCGAGCGGCCGTCGTTCGTTTACGATGTTTTTCTTAACTGCTACCCGCTCGCTTAAGTATGTTAATTTAATAGATAATTTGATTTGTAGGCCTTATCTCGCTCTGCGGCACGACAACGAGAGCGGAACTGGATTTTATTTGTATCTGATGAAAATGGACTTATATTATTGGGCGGGCGGGTTTAGAGATTTTTTGTTTATGCTCCTTACATTACGACATTAATTGAATACGGCTTTACTGCGACTTGATCAATGGCGAGTTCGACGGGTTCGTGGACTAGATTACGTTTTATGCTTGTGTCTGTTGGTTGAAACTGCTTTATTTTATATCAATGAGTGCGAATCGGGGTGAATAGTTTTCCGTCCTGATATTAAATTGTCATTACTCTGAAATTCAACAGAATTATAATTATAATTCTAAAAAAATAAGTCATTGTACTATACGAAAGATCGATGAAATAAAACCTCCTAGATTTTTAATTTATCTTACTTTGTTGGGAATTGATAGTTTTCTATAAAATCAGAATATTTGGCTTTCGTTGGAGTCTTTAAAAATGGAAGAAAAGTATAATTTATTGAACCAAAAACTTCATCGAACCAAATTAATATTTAAGTAATTTAGTTCTTGAAGCCTTCATTTGGTACACTTGCGGCATTCGAGCGAGTTAAAAGTCATTTATTTTTAATCATTATCCATCCATTGGTGAGTGTAGGTCTGCCCTTTTAGCACGCCAGTTCTAGACAGGCCAAGTCATGCCCACCAGTTTCGCAATGTCGTTAAATCATTTTGTTCTCCGACATCCAATGCGCTTGCTTCTGTTCCACAGTCTCTACTCCAAACCTTTCCTGCGTCAGCTGCCAACAATTCCACGACTTACGTGACCAGACCAAGGTCATTTTCCTTATATGATGGACACAGGTCACGTTGGGTAGTTTGGTATGTCTCCGAGTTTCGGTATTCCGTAATATATGATGGAGAAAAATATTTAACAATTTTCGATCGATTTTTCATTGAGCGACTGGCAGTTAGTTAAACCACTGGTGGGTAAGTTTCTGCTCCATAGATAATGATAGTTGAACGCATTGTGCGTATGCTCGATGATTGAGTTTGACTGGTATCTTTTTACTTTTAACCTTGTCGAAATGTTTGTTTAAGGCTCTCTAACCCAAAATTGACGCGGCGTTCTACTTCACGCCCTTATCTATTCTTCTCAAGAATAGTAGGTCGGTCAGGATAAGTGTACTCATCAACGTGGTCTGTAGTCTTACTATCAACTAAAATGTGGTGTACGATCTAGTACTTGCAAGTATCTACTTTCACCCAATTATTTATAAAAAGTTTTAGATTTATTTTATATTATCGCTTCTATTTTTTGGTGATAATAGAGATAATTTTTTATTTCTCTAGATTAAATAATTTAGATTTGAAATACTTGGGGCAGACTTTGTATCGATTTCGTTTTATTCCCTATTCGTTCGATTTTTGTAAGGAGAACTAATAAATACAAGCGATAATTAAGTGCGGTGTAATGTATGTGTTATGAAATATTTATGATAGTTTTCAGCGACTCAGATGAGTGCTGGTATATATCTCAGTTTTCTATTTACATAATTACCCACAAAATACAAATTGCCACTTTTACTGGTATTGTCACAAAGCACCATAAACATATTTTAAAAATAATTGAATGACATGGTTTTCTAAGTGTCGTGACACCTTCGTTTCAAACTTAATCACATATATTCAGCTTATAACATTATCCTTTTTTAATAAGATTAGAACATTATAACCTTTAATAAGCTTTTAATATTATATTATTAACAAGCTTGTGACATAATCCCATTTAAGCAAGCTTGTGACATTATCCCCTTTTTAGCAAACATATGATATTGTCTCCTTTTAGCAAAACAGGACAGATTTTTTAAAATTGTTTCTGTATTGTAAAATAATTTTAAAGTAAGTTAATAAGTAATTTAAGTGATAATATTTGTTACTTCGTTATCTAAGAATCTAAGCATATCATATAACAACAAAAATGAATAAGATAGGTATTTCCTGTTTTTGTTAGAAAGCTTTTGCTAAAATTATAAAATGCGTATGACAACAGAAATAAGTTGTTACTATAAATTGCAATAATACAATAGCATTTTTTAAAATATAACAGGTTTATAGACATCTCAACATCCGTACCATATTCGACTAAAACAAGTTGTGTTACAAATCAAATTAATAAAGATAAATAAAATTATGACGCAAACATTAACATGAATCGAGAAGGAATAAAAAAGATGTGAAGCAGTGTGACAATGCGATGCTTATTTTCTCGCCAAACGAGAATGTACATACTTATATAATTTTGTGTAATCATGTTTAGCCTTCCTTTTGTTCCCTTTGTCTAATCTTATTTAACATTCTACTTACATAATCTTATATAAATACTTACATAATTTTGTATATGTGTCATGCGGCTTCTCAGTAAATTACATCGTTTTACTGCATTGTTGGGAATATAAAGTATCGGTATTGTTGAGTTCATAAAAATAATTGCAGCGTGACACATCCTGTGTGAAATCGCAATGTGAACGCAGATAAATTAACATGATTTTTCTGTAAATTTTTCCGTAAAAATGAGTTATATAGCTTATCGAATTTGTTAAGTGCGGATAATATGAAAAGTTTGAAAGGAATCGATAGAGCTATTTTTGAGAAAAATAATTTTGAATGGCAAGAACCCGAAATTTTATACTTTTATGAAAATTTTTAAATATCAAATTTTATCAAAACCGCTTCAACAATTTAGACGCTAGACTATGTGATTGATATACACCCTATTTGTGCTGTAAATTCAATGACCCTTAAAGTTTAGGCTTAAATTTCTAGGCGAAAATGAAATTAATTAAAATACCTGTCAGTACAGATTTAGATACTATAACATCTTTATTAGGGAGACAGTTTAAATTCCTTAAAAGTCCATCCTTACAAATCTGGTTTCTCACAGTAAGCTTATACAAAATGAACCAAGAGGCTGAAAATGTGCCAAACATATTTTTCTTGAAACAAATCGGCAACCATCTTCGAATGGTGTGTTTGGTATTAAAATAATATAAATATTTTGTTTTTAAAAGACAGAATAAGTTTGGCATTAGGTATTTTAATTAATTTTTTATTCTAACAACAGGAAAAATTATTAATCTATTAATAACTGGACTATAGCAATCCATGTACTGAAATATACAAATGCAGAGAAAGTGCAATACTCCCTGTGATCGCCTCACATGATAACAAGTTGCTCTATTGATCGAAACATATATATGTGCATGTATGCAATATGCTCTATGTAATTTCTGTTCGTTCAACTTTTCTCTGGAGACGATGTGACAGTTTAAGGCAATTTATTACTTAAATGAATACTTTTGAACGTATTTGTATCACATATTGATAACATTTTCTAAAAGAACTACCACACATATAGGTGCCCAAGTTCGACCTGCACTTCACCAGTTATTATGCTTGTCACATAACTTTTAAATGTGTGACATTTATTTGTAAGATAGCAATTTTTGAATTGAAATTGCTTCTTTAAATGCATGGGCATTTAAAAAATCCAATTCAATAAATGTCATTTGCGTACATTAATTTTTTACATTATACATTTAAGATTGTTTAATATAACTTTTTATTACTTACAAACTTAATACTATAACTAGGCAGATATGTTCATAGACAAGTCTAAAAAGGATGTTAACATTTCTTAAATTTTAATGACATCTAATTTCCAAATCGTAAAACTGATTTCCATTGTATTTATTTTCACACAATGCACACATTGTACTTTATATTTTTAAGTATCGTCCTACTTTGTAATATTTATAGCAATGAAATAAAATATGAAATCGGAGCGAAATGACATTTCGCGGACATGTCTTATTTTTAACTACGAAACTCATTTTATTTCTGCATTGCGAGTATTACATTGGAAATGAGCAGTAAGATTAAATGGGAAATAGATTAAAGCGTTGTGCATTTTAAAATACAAATTATTATTAAAACCAGGAGAAAGGAAAAACAAAAGTTTCTTGATAAAAAAATTATTTTTCGACAAAATTTTCAAATGTTTTACGAGCATTATTTATAAAAAAAAATAAAGTCATTGCAAGAGAACATTAAAAAGATAAGAATCTTATGATATTAAAGACAAGAAAGATAAAAGTAACTTATGTAATTATCTTGATCTTTAAACTGAATCGCCGTGACAATGTCGACAATAAGGTATTTAACTGTTTTCTTTTATTTTAAAAATCATAATCTCAGCGTATAATCTTGCAAAGAGGAAAATATTCCTTCTCAACGTCAACTTCTGTACTAATCAAATATGTTCTGGGAAGAATAAAATACAAACAGATTAACGGACACGTGAGTAGTGTTATAAGAATATAGTTTTTTTTGTGTTTGATGTACGGAAATCAAAAAAATATTATAATTTGACATCGATATAACTTATTTGATCTACGCGGTAAAAAATATAGTTATAGTATGAAATGCAGAGACAAAGTTTTAACTAAAACAGAAAGTTATGGGCTATACAAAGCTAGCATGGTTGATAGAGAGATGTACGCTTTTTTGTTTGGCGCTTAACATATAATCGAGATTTATAATGAGTGTTAAAACAAGATAGAACACCAAAATCGTAGACCCGATAAAAATGATATATCAGCTAAAGTGGAAATGGACTTGAGACGCTGCGAATCTGAATGATTGTATTTGAAGCGGTCGTGTACTACGCTATACGCCAAGCAGAGAAACGATGAGAGTAGTACGGAGATATGTTGGAGACGTATTACTAACAATGTTGGACCGACAACGACTTGCGTGATGTTGTTAAACAGGGATCAGTGTGGCCTGTAACCGCACAGTGTCAGCAGCTAAGAAAGAAATTGTTAACCTTAATCATTAATAGTAATTAATAAAAACATGTTAAGTATGAGTCTGAGTCGATGCACGATTAAGTAATTAATAAAACATGTTAAGTATGAGTCTGAGTCGATGCACGATTAAGTAATTAATAAAAACATGTTAAGTATGAGTCTGAGTCGATGCACGATTAAGTAATTAATAAAAACATATTAAGTATGAGTCTGAGTCGATGCACAATTAAGGTTCGGTACCTCACTTTACTTTTGAAGTGGCATTACTTTATTTACCATAAGAAATCACTAATACAACGTTATTAGCGTAATAATTATTTAATCATAATTAATATACATAAACTAATTATACATTACCATGTACTACTTATGTATTATCATGAATATCCCAAAGACTATGACATCTAGTAGTTTTCTTTTGTGTCGGGTTCTAAAAACTCCGTATTTTCCTAATTTTAGGTTCACTAGTTTAGGCAATGGATCAAATTTTTCTTCGTATTTTTCAATGCATGATAAAATTATGAAAAATAATCTTTTCAACGAACTCCGCACTATATATAGAGTTTAGACATATAAATTTCGATTGCTTAATTTGGCCAATAGGATGGACGGACACATAAATGATCTTATAAGAATACCGTTATTCCTTTTGACATAGCTACCATAAAAAAATGAAAAATTATATTTTAAACAAATACGGAATTACATATAATTTCATAATAATTAATTATGTCTTTGAATGAACAAATCTCATATTTTGTGTTAACTTTTAAGTTCACGTACCTCAGTAGGAAAAAACACAACCTTTATAATATCATTCACATGCCCATCCTTTGTCATTCACATGCCCATCCACAGATTCCATTTTTCTCAGAAATTGAAACAGTTCGATGTCAAAATTTTAAAAGCTCTTTTAAAAAACTTATTGGGCTGTATATACATCTATAGTCACAGCTCTAAATCATTGATAAAAACATTTCAGATGACTCTAATAAAATATTTTCAACTTCACATATCATGTGGAGTATTAATTGGAAAATAATTAAAAATATTACGCTTTTCATTATTTGAGTAAGGTAATTATAGATATATTGCAGAAATGACGTTGAAAACATGTTTACACCTCCCTCCACTCCAAGCCCCCGCACTCCAAAACCACCACATTCAAAATTGCGAAAAAATACGTTAACTAGGAGTTTATCGCAAACTCTTCCTAAACCTTGTAGTTTTTTATAAATTCGCCATATTTATACGCTTACGCTCGGAAATGTTATCCCTATATGCCTAAGTTCGTACATAGTCCCACACTATGCAAGCTTTATTTAATATAAGAAATTTATTAGTAAATTTCATATACTATATATTAATATATATATATATATATCATATTCAACGAATTATTTAAACTAGTTATATTAAAATAATTTAATATAACTAGTTCAAACCAAATCCTAATTATATTATGTAAGTTGAATTTTAATGAAACTTTGTTTTTATAGCGAATAAAAAACTTATATTATTTATTATTGTTTTTTTGCCTTTACCACCGACATACATTTTCGATTATAACTGTATAAAAATAGTTACCTATGAACAAATACGAATGGCCTCCTATTCGTTCAGTTTCAATCCAATTAGTTTTTCTTTAGTTTTTGCAGGATCTATATTTCAATTTTTGTGTCGTAGATCTCAATAGAACGGAATGCCTAACTCAGATTTTAGATACCGAATATAACGAAGGAAGAAGATACGAACTTTGGTTCGTCCCGCTGTGTAATAAAAAAATTCTGTAGTCAGTCAGATGCTACCTTCAGATTTAATAACTCTTCTACGTACGTACGTAAATAATACGTACGTATGTAGAAGAGTACGTATGTGTACATGCATAAATACACGCAGACCCTGATGTGATTCCCTCTTCTCCACTAACATTTTCTTTGAAAACATCGTCCCATTTCTTGGTCCCGAATGCTAGCTAAATATACATTAATAATGATGAAAGGAAATACAAAAATAATCGACTTACGCATTGTATTTGGTATTGCTGTAATTTTCAATACAATACTTTTTGTATTTCCATAATAACTTTATCGATATATTAATATTTTTGTCGACGTTATTTTACAGCACTTATTGCAAAGAACTGCAAAATTGTTCATGTAATCATTAACAATTAAATGAAACTAGATATTTTGGCTAATAGCCCACCTGAAGATGTTGTAATACAACGAAACCTAGGTCATGGTAAAGAAATTCAAGAAAGTAGAAATAATACTACATCACGTAGTTTCATTTAAAAGTGTTATAATAAAATTAATAAATTAGTAAATTTAGAGTTTTTTTACATCGCTGTAATTAAATTTAACAGGTTAATATTTTAATTTCTTAAATGATCATATTTCTGAGTTTCGGGTTCGGCTCAAATGGATGCATAATCTTTAAATTCTTTTAATGCATTATCCTTAAATTCTTTCACCAATGGTCATATTTACTAAATAATTATAATAATCCATCTAACCTCAGATCTAGATTTACTACCTCGAATTATATTCTGAAGGACTTCTTACCCTTTTCGTTCCCAAACCGCGTCCACCTTCTAGAACAGTCATTTATTTATTTACTTATTTACGTAGTTAAATCTATACAGTTGATAAATATGACAGATTTATTGCTACGAGGACAATCTCTTACAGTCAACCAGAATACCAGGCCAGCTTCCTTCGACGAGCGGCCGGGAATAAAACTCGGATATCCGCCGTGTGCCGTACCGTCAAAGTCCGTATGCCTTGTGATTAATCGAACACACCAAATAAGACGGCGGCTCGTTTATTGTATACGCAGCCGAGCTGTGGAATAAATTACACCCTGGCGAAATACTTCTTGCAAATAACGAACAAAATGAAATACTGCGTCAACCTGCACCTCGAGGAGTCATCTCAAATAGTAATACCCCCCCCCCCATAACTACTTATAACACGTAACCACCTTTTCCTCTGTGGAATATAAAAACACGTGTACATTATGACAGGTGATTCACTCACTTTAATTCATTGAATCTAATAAACAAATTATATCTTTTTCCAGAAATACCCTTTAAATATACTGTTTGATGAACAGTCACCTGCATGAATAATAGACACGTTGTTTGTATATGTGTATGTTGCATATGTGTGTACGTAAGTTCATGTTTGTATAAATAAAATACATTGAAAATTTGATTACATATATATTTCCGAAAATGGTTAACAGATTGTCCATATATATTACAGTAATGGTGATGGGAAGGGATGTAAGTAGATCTTGTAGCAATAAGCCCGTCGGATGTATAAGTTCTACATGCTAAAGCTTGTAAGTAAATAAATATAATTGTCAGTACGTCGGATCATTAAAACAAATTTTAGCTCACATTAGAGGTAAATAAAGCTTTAGAAAAGTTTTACAAAAATCTTACAATAAAACAGTCAAAAACCAAAAAAAGAGACAGCTTCATAAACATCCTCCACGTCGTTAATCAAATTCTAACAACGCAAGCTTTGTCCCGCTCACGTGACAGATCGTGCTACGATGATGCAATAATTCGAAACTACCCACATTATGTTTGACATTTATTCGAAGCGGTAAGCGAGAGAAATGCGCTGTAGATGGCGCGGGCATCGACTCGTGGCGGGCGACGTCGTTCCGCGATATAAGCGGGGTCTTGTTAAAATATATAATATTGGCGGCACATATTGTACAACACGTAAGTTGCTCCATAAAATGTAGAAGGCTTTATTACCTCGTTTACGGTTTGAGTGGAGGCTATAAATTGGTGTGCGCGAGCGCTATTCTGCTCGACTGGCTCGCGACTAAAGCGCGAAGCTGCGAGCTGTCAAATGTACTGAATTTAATTTTACACTCTCGCTTATAGCCATCTTACATCAGCGATATTTTCATTTTCCACCTCGAGGAGCACGCACAAATTATAATCGTCATCGGTGTACAGCTTGTTTTTTTTTATCTGCCTATAACTTTTCACGTGCCACGTAACAAATGTAGACTCAGTGGTGTATTTCAATCTCGATTTTTAAAGTATTCGTTTATAATCGTGTCAAGTCGTGTCGAACCACGTATAAATTATGGTAATGTGATCATTTCGTAAGGTATACCACTACATATTTCATAAATTCACATGTTGTGCTCATTTGTGTCGTCTATCTGTTGTAGCTCCGTAAGGTTTGTAATATTCGACAGTTGGTCTGCTATTGCGATTAATTTTATGTATATTCATTTTAAATTAAATATTGGAAAATATATTTTAATAATTCATATTAATTCCTGCAATAAGTTCTGTCGTCCAGCATTTATTGAAATGTTGAACTCGAGACAATTTTATACTCAAAAACTGACAATCACCCTTTCGGGAAAACCCAATATCAAAATATGAAAATACAACTGTACAACAAAGGTGACCTGCAAAAATCACAAATGTTCTTGGACCCAGTTGTTACGCAAATATAAGTTGTTTTTAATGTTTTCTCTACAAGATACTCTTATATAGATCATTTAACAGATTTATTTAAATCAGCAATCAGACAAGAATAAGACATTGTCAATTTTTGTATAAAAAGATAAATTTATGCATACTATTTCTACAGAACGCTTAACTAGCAAGATAAAACAAAATTCACATTACGTCCGGTTATATTGTCCATACATTAATACAATTCATTGATTCGTGAAACTCGTAGACCCAGCAAGGTCGTCGAGAAAGCTATGTATAGCTCGAAAAGAGCGAAAAAGACATTCCTTTTGACAACACAGGACGAAGATCTATCGGCCTTAAACTTATGCCTAGGCCTTTAGCTCATTGAGTGCCTTTTTCAGGGGCGTATTTTTTCTAAATTATCAAATATTCTTTTATACACTTTAGTTAGATTAAAATTTTATAAAGAAAAGTCACTTAAGAGATAATGTTTTTAATTAAATAATTTTATTTCTCAAATTATAATGAATTGAGGGCTGCATAAAACATACTAGAAAAAATTAAATACTCATATAAATATGGTTAGTTCGAGAAGCTAAAACACTGCCAGTATAATTTGAAGCTCTCTTTACTGGCTGATAATATTGATTACCTAATTCAACATATATATATATATATATATATATATATATATATATATATATATATATATATATATCCTCATGAATAATTCTAAGCTCAGTGAATTTGAAAATCGGTGGGACTATCGAAGCATTAATTACTTCATGCTTCCCTTCCCTTTTTCCATTGATTCCAACAAAATCACCCTTAAATAGAAATTCAACGCACGATTACGTTTTCGAATCAATTTTCCCTTTTTCCTTTCCAGCTAGCACGTGTTCCTAGACCCGTTTAATTATTAATGCGCTTCTACGTAGTATTTTTGGCTCTAAAAATATGTTGGATAATATTATTCAAACAAAACTAAAACCTAAATTTTTCGTATCCAATATATCCGTACATTTCTAGAATTTATAATATTTAAAATGGTTGGAACTGAACGCATAAAGCCACTAGACCTCCAATATAGCTATTTGTAAAAAAGTCGTTATTTTATTTTTATTGCTATAATCTCTCATAAATACATAGCTATAAACTCTCATAAAATAATTGATATAATAACTTATACCCTGATCTTTTACTGAACACTTGTTATAAAATCCTGCTTTTAAATACATTGTCCATTTACGGTAGTCAGCTTTAGTTATGTCAGACAATTAATAACGAAATAACTTTATACCTGAGTCGTTGAAAATAATGAGATTGTAATTAAGAAATTAAATATAAATAAAAATATTTACCAAAGGAGAAAAAAATATTCATTCAAAAATGGTTTACAAACTTAAATGATGAAGTATACGAAAAATGCTTGGAATGGTTATGAATTTTATTAAAAAGTAATAAATTGAAAGACATATGGAAGAAGATCAAAAGAGAATGAGGATGAAAATCTTCGTGAAATCTGGAAAAATACAGAAAAAGAAAATAATAGAGCAAACACTGAGCGTAAAATCACAGGAGAGATACGATGCGATACGAACATCACAGCGCGAATATTGCTAGACACAAAACAAGGAAATGCACATCAGTTTACTTATCTTGGCAATAACTAAACAGATACTAGTGGAAATAACGAATATATAGCTTCTTGAATTAGTGCGACATTCACGCAACTTTGCCGCGTGTGGCAGTCACTGAAATTGACGTGGTAAATAAGAATTAATATTCCAGTCCATGTTCAAACCCGTTCTGATCTATGAGTGCGAGACATTCATAGTAATGAAAGACCTCATTCCATTCCAAGCCTTCGTCAATCACTGCCGTAGATATATCTCTGAATATTCGAGCCGAGCAGATATCTAAGGTAAATTTTTAATGGCACGATAAAGAGAAGTTCCGATGGACCACCAAATAAAAAAAAGCAAATAAAACAGGACTTAAGACAGAACATAGGCTCTGATATATATCCGTTCATATTCCAAAATAGATTCAAGATTGAAACCCTCAAGGGAAGATGAAACTTGACCATCCGAAGCAAGTCTATTCGCAGTTTGTGCTGACGGGAATAAAAAGCATCGGCTTAGAGTGAAGCAAAAAATGCGCATTAATCGGCATGGCAAAGAACTTTGGGTGCCCTTTATCCTATCATGGGACCTTAGAAAATTTATGAGGAATTCATCGCAAATAATAGAAAAATAAGTGGCGAGTGCTCTGTTTATACGAAGCAAGATAAGGGCGTCGACTATTGCTAAACGCGACATACGTGTATTCAGTGAATAGGGCCCGGGCGTCGCGGAAAGCACATGGGGCGCCGAACGTGAGACAAATTGTCGCGCGCACCCGCCGCGCACCGAATTAATGCTCATCATAACGACGCTCCTTTCCAATAAAGCGCTCCTTTGCAGGGTCAGCTCTTCTTTGCGCTGTCAGCTCGTGATAACTTTTAACCTATAATTCATTCACTCGCCTTGATTCACAGATACTTGAAAAGTAATTACGATCACACACCACTTTGTACATAGCACTTGTTTGCTAGGTAAGTCATGAAAGTTTAAAGGGAAATCTAATCGAATACTAATACTGTTTGAACGAATAAGTTTGAATGTTGCACTGTTTTATGTGATGCTATTTCGTAAATATATTAATTATACATTACAAATCAAGCCTAACTGTCATATTTAGCATAACTGTCTACATTTAACTAATACTATAAGAGTAAAAACATTGATTTTAAAAAACCACGTTTCTTTTAAGTTCCCAAATTATATTTTAGCGAATATTTATTTGTATTATACAAGTTTCAACTAACAATTAAATTTCTCATTGCCGGTCATCAATATCACGACTTTCTGAAGCTTATTCTCGAAACGATATTTTGAAACCTTTATAACTTATACTTTTAAACGATACCCTCCTAAAAAGACCACTATATATGTTTTCCAATACTTAATTTCATCCCCCTAAAATTTCCATAAAAACATTTTAAGTGTATAAAAATATAGTATATTTTGACTAATATTGGACTAATATGCTATTTTCACATGCCCAATTTCAAATTTCCATGTCAAGCGATTTCTGAGAAAATAAAAATATCTAATAAAAAAAAATTGAAGCATCTTCAAATAATCACCATAAAGAAGGGATCTGAAAGTATAAAATAATAAAAATACGAGTACTCAGTTGGAAATTTTGGGTACAATATCGTATCCAACCATAGATAATTTTTAAAACACTGCTACGGCTAGGGATTGTTAGAATCGTTGCCAAGTTGACAATTTTCTTTTTAACACGGCTTTTCTTTCTTCCACAAAAAAATCACACAAATTGGTCTGTAAATAGCGGAAATATGAGGTAATATACACAAAAAATAATTGAGAAAAAAATAATTCACAAATTTTGATGTTTTTTTTGTTGAAGTCCCAAACCCTAAAAATAAACAATAGTACATCATAACTATAAACAATCGCTTCGAAACGAAACAGTCAGTATTTGATAAGATATTCTCTTTACCTATTTATTTCTGAATAAATAGTAAACGAAGCTTTTACAAATGAGACCATAATTAATAAGCAGAGATCAAATTCATGAATACATTATCGTAATGAAAGTCTGCTTAAATTGAGGCTCATTTGTACGTTAGTTATATTGTAAGGAACTTTGCTAGCAGCACAAAGCGAAGGGCGGGTGAGTGTCTCGTTACCAGATAAAGATTTACACCGGGAAGATAACGAGCACCGACGGAGGCCATGACCGGAATAAAGGGTAAACGCTATTGTTTATTCACAAACGAGGAAAAACAATTGACGATTCCGAGAGAGACAACTCATCGATCGAGGACCGCCCGCCGCCAGAAGCCGTTCGAGGTTTGCCCTTTTTTTGCTATGGCCAGGTAGGTTTACTGAAAGTGGATATTTTTCGGGTGGCTCATAGTGACTTGCAGATTAAACGCTAACATGTGCGGATGGAAATGCGTTCCGACGCGACGGTCGAGATGTATTGTCCGACGTAGTACGAGACCTGCTTGGGTCGCATCCATATTGCGTTTGACAAGTTGTCAAAAAGGATAGGGTAGCATCGAGGAAGACTTATTTAGATTGCTTGTTGTCACCATTCTTTAATACTTTGGACAATCGGTCATTATTTCTTCGATGTTTATTTTAATTTAAATAGAGTTTTAATGTGGACAAAAGGTATCCACTCTATTTTTGAACTAAATATATGATTTTGAAATGAAATAATTTTAGTTACTTTAACGTAAAAGTCATATTATACAAAGTATGTACTATAATTACTCAAACATTGACAATTTGAAACGTTGGCTTTTTAATAATTAATAGAACTACAAGTTGCCGGTTATTGTTTTAAAAATTGTACCTTTACATAATAAAAAACCGGGAGAAGGTACAATTTCATTACCAGAATCTTATAATTCTTTATCTGATACACAATTTCAATTATCACGAAACTAAACCTACTTGAATGACTATATATACATACATACATACATATATATATATATATATATATATATATATATATATATATATATATATACTATCCTGGCTAAATCATGTTTGTATATTTGCGACATTAATTTATTTTCTAAAAATAAGTGCAACGTAAAATATAACTATATATATATAAAACTGAACTTTCGCAAACAATTTTGCTGTTATTTTGTTACCTTGGATATAAAAGCATCAAGCTAAACGTAAAAGTACCAAGTTAAACCACGGTCAACTTCAAATTAGGTCAGCAATTTACACTAATAACAGTAGACTGGCACTTTTCTCAGAACATAAGATGGAAGAGCTCCTAGAGTTAAGCGACGAAGTCAAATTTTGGTCTCAGTATCATTGGAGCGAATCAAAAATTACGATCATCGATTACGGAAACAAACTTCCTAATCCAAATTCTCTACAAAATTTTGAAAAAATAAACCTGTTTGTGCATCATGAACTCTTATTAAGTAAGAAGAGAGGATTAGAGTGATGAGAAGAGAAATAATTAAACAAATACAAAATTCTAAAGCCAGCATAACTAAACTGACTAATATCTGGCGTGACAGAAATATCTCTGGAAATATTGTCGTCTACTTTGGTCGTATAGTTCGACGCCTAGAATAAAATTATTTTTAATGAATAAAACCCACTCCAATGAAATAAACACGAGAATTATAAATAAAAACAACAAAATAATCAAATAAAATGCACTACAAGATGTAAAATAATTATATTTTAGTTACAACTCAACGACGACATTTTCATTAAACACGTGAATAAACACTTTTCTTATGCATTTCATTTACTTACTTAAAAATAAAAGTTGCTCCATCTTAATATCCTCATAAACTATGCATATGACTAACAAACATCTTTCAAAAAATATTTATTTAGATGAAATCACTTTTTGAAGTCGGTGCCAAAGACAAATATTTTATGAAGCGCTTTCTATGGGTCCTATCAACTACGTTTGGCAGGTAATAACACATCACGTAAGCGTTTGTGTTTAATGTTGTCGTACCTAATTTTCCTTAGCGCTATTGAAATTTTGTATTTTCTTCTTTCATTTCTTGTAATTGTGACGGTGGTGTTGTCTTTTGATTTATTAAACTGTATAATTTGTGGCAGGTATGTATGGTTAGGTTTAAGTAACAAATTCACATAGTATGTATTAAGTTTAGGTTTTGTCTTTCATATTTAATTGTATATTTTGCACATCACTCAGGTAGGAGTAGGCTTAAATAGTATCATTAACTTAGATCACATTTACATGAAACTACGTGATGTGGTATTATTTCTACTTTCTTTAACTTCTTTACCACAACCTAGGTTTCATTGTATTACAACATCTTCAGGTGGGCTATTAGCAAAGATTTTTTGCTTACCAAAGATTCTTTAAATTTTTGCTAATAACCCACCTGAAGATGTAATACAACGAAACCTAGATCGTGGTAAAGAACTTAAAGAAAGTAGAAATAATACTACATCACGTAGTTTCATTTAATTGTGAATAATGCATTTCTACAAAATTTACGCCAAATATATTCAATATTAACTTAGCTGTTACAATAGGTTCAAGTCGATGAACTTGCGTATTTTCTTACTTTCTTTAACCGTAATTGTGACGGTGGTGTAATTTTTTGTTTTATTAAATTACATAGTTTGCTTATAGCAGGTAAGTACGGTAAGGTTTCTGTAAGACATTCATACTGCATTAGATTTAGGTATTGCCTTTTATATGTAATTGTTTATTTTGTAGGTCATTCAAGTAGAATTAGGCTCATTTCTATTATTAACTTCGCAGTTAGAATAGGTTTAAGTCGAATGTCTTCGGCACTGAATTCAAAAAGTGATTTCATGTAAATAAACATTTTTTGATATGTGTTTATTAGTCATATGTTTTTTAATAGATGTGAAGATAATTATGTGATACGAGTAATCTACGAGTGATTTCACTCATAAAACCGCAAAACCTTGAAATTTAGGGCGGGAGTGGAGAATAGAGGAATGGAATTAGTATTTTCTGTTTTCTGATAGAACAAATGGATTTGGGGAAGAAAAAGATATCAATATAACGACTTTGGACTATTTTTAAGCCAGAGTGATGGGTTCAGAAGCACGATTTTAAAGAAATTATTACCTCTTTTTTGCTTTGTCTGTTCTGGAACACTTTCGCCCTAGAGCCAGTGATTCGGTTTCCTGTAAGATGCGGCAAGATTACGAGGAACGGACTCCTCTAGGAGTACCGAACATGCATCTGACTATAAGGAATGGTTATACACATTATTATAGGTTATACAATACTAAATAATCTGAGCGGTGACGATGAAAGATTATTACTTTTCATTACCGGTGATGCAGGTAGTGGCAAGTCTTTCGTATTTAAATTACTTGTAGAGCATATCAAGCGATATTATGCTCCTACGATAAACATATTGCTGAAACCTACTTTCGTTGAAGTATCCTCTTTGACTGGAGTTGCCGCTCACCAAATATTCGGCAAAACTCTACATGCCATTTTCTACTTTCCGATTGAAAAGGGAAATGCTAGGGCATATACGCGCATGTCTGGTCACAAGATGGAACAAGAAAGAAGAAAGTGGCGCTACACTGATTGGCTAATAATTGATGAAATCTCGATGGTGTCCTACGAAATCTTCTAATGATACATTTAAGGTTGCAAGAGCTCAAAAATATTGACCTCCTATTCGGAGGATTAAATATAATGCTGTTTGATAACATAATACAGTTGGCACCTGTAAAAGGAAATTGGTGTTTCGTTCAACCGGCATGATGCTAGACAGAAATTAACTTATGGTATCAATTTTGTTTTTGCGAATTGACAATAAATATGCGGCAGCAATACGATAATTCTGAACAATTTACAATTCGGGGGGTTGAAAACTGCGGAATTGGAACTATTGCGCGAAAGTCTTTAACAGGGGAATTAGAGACGGTACCGTGGTTTGCATCTAGTTAAACAAGTTGATGAATACAACAACAAAATTACCACTGCTAATGGTGAGAAAAAGAAAACGTAAAAGATCTATGCAATTGATGAATCGCGTGAAGCCGTAACTTACGAGAAAAGACCTCCGGACAACGTTATTCCAAACCAATAACTCCGGCGGACTTTTACCGACAATATTATTAGGCGCGGAATCTCGTGTTATATTGAGATGGAACATGGCAGTTTCGGATAGACGACGAGTATGTATGTAGGAGATTAAAAGATACTGATGGTTGCATTTTCATTCCGTCAATGTGTGCTACATTCCAAGCGACTAAAGGATATGGTGATGTTGAACGTTGAATGTTACCCCTTATTTTATGCTAGGCTGTAACCGTGCACAAACTCCAAGGTACAACCCACGACGAAGCTATCATTGGTCTAGGTAAAAGAAACTTTACACAGGGACAAATATATGTAGATTTCAGTAGAGTTAAATCATTTGAAAGAATAGCTCTATCTGATTTAAAACCATATAAATTGTTAAACAAACCCCACGATGAAAAAGATTTAGCAGAAATGCAACGATTAAGAAATTTTATTTCCAACAGAACGTAATATAATCGACGGTGAACTATATTAGATTCAATACAAAGTTTTTCAACATATTGAAGAATTCCGTAACTTTGTCATGGGTCCCATCATCAGATCGTGACCAAATTTATATGAATAATTTCATATAAATTTGGTCAAGACTCCGTCCCAAGACACAAAAAAGAATTATGAAAATCGTTCGACATCGTATAAAATTATTTTTTTGTCATGCACTCATACAAATTTAATAGCTTGATGGTTATCACCAGAACTTTATTAAATGTATATGGGACCATCTTTAAGGGTACCTGTACCCCCTTTCTAACAAAAAAAATCATAGAAATCGGTTGGCGTGGTATAGAATTAGTCACCAATATTCATGCATATGCTAATGTAAATTTATGAGTTTTATTGTTTTGTCATGGAACCCATTATCTACGGAGTTCCATTATTCATTTTCAGAACGCATCACCGGACTGTGTTTTTTTTCTTGGTTTAATTTACTACCATCCTTTAAAGAGTTCCATTTTTTGTAGTTATTTTGCAAAGTGGCAATTACGCGTAGCAAATATCTTGAATCGTAATTGATTTACTTCTATTCATTGAGGAATTCCATCGTTCATTTTCGGACCTCATCATCATATTTATATGGGACCACCTCTGAAGTGCCCTCTTTCAAATAATAAAAAAATCATCTAAATCGGTCCATGTGGTAAAGAATAATCGCTGAACCTACATAAAAAAAGGTTCCGGGGAATTGACAACCCCTCCTTTTTTTTTAAATAATGTAAAGTGCTCAAAATGACAGCAAAGAGGCCATGATACCATTTAAACCGAACTAGTTGGTCATACCAGATACCTTACAGTATGCTCTTCAACAATGCCGTACAACATGGGCAAGACAACAACTTCAAATGGAGACTATCTCTCATGAAGAGACGACTAAGAAGAATAAGAAAAGACAATGGTAAAATAAACTTGTTTAATTTTTCACAAGTAAATGAAACTATGTGATGTAGTATTATTTCTACTTTATTTAAATTCTTTACTATAAACTAGGTTTTCTTGCAATTTGTAATCTGGGCTATTAGCAAAGAATCTTTGCTAATAGCCGACCTGAAGATGTTGTAATACAACGAAACTTAGGTCGTGGTAAAGAACTTAAAGAAAGTAGAAATAATACTACATCACGTAGTTTCATTTAATTGTGAATAATGAATTTCTACAAAATTAACGCCAAATATATTCAATATTTAAAATGATAATCGTCCACCTTTCAAGAACGAAAGTAATGTGAATAAAATTCCTTTCCAGTGATTTCTTTCCGCTTTGTTATTTATTGTTATTGCATTAATTTTAGAAAATGTGTGTTATATATATATATATATATATACATATATATATATATATATATATATATACACATGTGAATGTATACACACATACATACACACACGGAATAATCTGAATCTGAAAAAATAATTATAATAAAATGCCTCCTACTATAAAAGGCCTTATTTGAATTCTCTGTAATCTTCGTGCTAAATTGTATATAAATCCGCAGGAAAGTGAAATTGCTTGTTTTATGGTATTGAATTTATTATTAGGTTTTTTTCCCCTTCCCCGTTCTTTCCCACGCACGCACGCAAGCAAGAACGCGAGCACGCACGAGCGCGTGTGCGTGAGTGCGCGTGTGCGCTTGTGTACGCGTGTACGCGTGTGCGCGTTTTTGCGCGTGTACGCGTGTGCGCGTGCTCGCTCGCGCTTAAGTATGTGTGCGTGTCACAATACTTTCGTTCTTGAAAGGTGTACGATCATCCTTTTAGATAAACTTGGCGTAACTTTTATTACTATAATAATCAGGGACTACTGGTCTACAGTCTAGTTCACTCTGTGTCTTATTTTCTATTGACTCCAAATTTTTTTGAGAATCGATTTTATTTGTGACTGTGGTCATAGCATGTGCTTCATGGCAATATAGTCTTAGTTTATCGAATGAGTCTAAGTAATAAACCGAATTTTAATAGGAGTAAATGTGCTATGATGACATGTTTCTGCTTATACTCTAAAACATTCATCACTATTTATTTTGTTTGTCATTTTGTCGAGTAAGATTTGTGTGAGATCTTCCCATGAGCACTGTTAAGAGTTTCACATGTCACAATCCTACCATATATGTTTTCAAAAGCTATACAAAATTCTACAACTTGTTATAACATAATATTCGTAACGTCTTGCGTAATATCACCGATTAAAAAAGCAGAAGGACAGGGAAAATCAGATTTATGTTCGGTTGGAATAACTGCATAGAGTAATTAGAATTCGATTTATGCTCGCTCGTTATAAATCTTAAACGCCTGCTCCAACTCTCAGATTCAAATGCGATAAGAACAATTATGTTCGCCGGCGCCCGCTCACTGGGCTTTGAGTGTCGACTCTAAACTTTATCTCAAGACGGCGCTACAGACGAACTCCTGCCACGAGATTTGAAGAAAGTGCCTGTGACGTCTTAGTGACGGCCTCACCATCGAGAATGACGCACGCTTTAATATAGCTGCGGGTAAATTTCATGAATGTTAGTATATTAAACATGGCACAAGGGTCAGTTTTTCACATTTTTCAAGTGTATAAACATTCTTAGTAAATTTTGTTAAAATTTAAAAATGAAGAACATTTTTAAATTTTAACAAAATTTGTCATTTCAATACAATTTCATCAATCCTGTATCTGTTCTGCTAATCAATCTTTACGTTGAATTTAATTAATTATTTTTTGTTACAGGCCTTTCGTTATAATATTATAATATTTTGACAGATTGACAGACGGCCAAGAAAACATGCTATGTTTTCCAAAAAGTTTCATATCTTTAATTTGGTAGAGAAATTTTAAAATATTGTGCAGTGGTTTGAAATCTTTCTAATATTGAATATTTTAAAATGAAGTTCCATAAATATTTATTTAACATATGCTCGGAATAAAATTTAGAAAATTAAAATAACCAAATTTTAAAATATTATACAGAAATTTATACAGATAAGTGATTATTTAAACAAGGATGGGACGTTTTATGAGTGTAGTAATAGTTTCCAATTGAATGCATTTATATTTTAAAATATATATTTGCGCTAGTAGTTAAAATAAATATTTTTAAAGAAATTTAAAAAAAATCTTAATTGACTCTTATAACCTTTTCGAATACGAAAAAGTCGTGATTTTTTGTGTTTTAAAAAAATACGGTACAACCCTTTAAATTTTGTCACTTCTCTGCAAACGCTAATTTATTTAAATTGGCCGACACTTTTCCATGACTCTGTCTAAAGAAAGCTTTATTGTAAAAGCAAGTGAGTCTAAGTTACTGATAATTTTCTAAGTTAGAGAACAATTCATAGAGCCGTGAATAACCCTGATAATGATACTCGTGGAATTGGTTTATGTTCATTGCTCAATTTTAGAAAAATATTTCAGCATGAAACAGTGACAGTTTAATTTAAAGAAAGAGTTGAAACAGTTTACTTCCAAACGTCGATTCAGCCGAATTAACTTTAAAACGATTCGTGAACATTAATTCTTCATATAGAAGACCGTTCTGAACCAACGAATCTCGCTTTGCTAACACAGGTGATTTTAAGCTCTATATATTTGCATTTTACAGATATTTTGTGTGAAAGTATTAAAAACTAATACGAAACATATATTCGCTCGTATTACCCTTTACATTAGACTATCCATATCAGAAGAACGCTTTAAACATAATACGTGAGTAATCTTATTGGATGCCGATTTTTTTTTTATTTTTATAAGAAATATAACGCTCTAACAGTAGATAGTGAGTAAGGACTTACGTACCAATACTGATTTTTCTTGTTTTCATATTTAAATTTCACTAATTTGGTAAGAAAGTAATATTTTGGGAAAATTATAGAAAAATCAATAGTCGAATCAGCAATTTGCGCCCTTTTCCTTAAGTTAACGATGTTGTTCGGGTATTGACATGATAATTATTTGAAATATACGAAATAATTAGGTATTCGGTTTGTTTCTTTCGCAAAATACTTAAATTCCAAAAAAATACCATAGATATCAAAAAATGTATGCTAAAATTATTAATTTTTTTTTGACGACTAATGTAATTTTTTAATAATTTTTATTATAATATTCATGTTTCGTAGCTTAGAAATGATAAAACCAAGTTTGTTTATGAAGAGGAAAAGTATTATTTATCTAGATGAAGTAGAAAAGTAGTTCTAAACCTTATGGTTTAGAACTATTTCTCCACTTTTAATAACATTTATTCTTTTTAAAAATAAAGCATATTACTGTTGTTAAGTGACGCGGGCAGTGAATCAGTTGGCGTGACCTTGACATATCGATATCAAAATACTTTATATCCGATATCCATTGGGATATTGTATACTATTTAGAAATAAAATATTTTGTTGTTTTTTAACGATGCGCCTTTTAAAAGTAGAAGAACTGTGCAGTCAATCGACACATTTATTTGATTTTCAGATATTGTATTATATTTAAAAATAAAATATTTTAATTTCCTTTAGTGAGGGACTTTTGAAAGAATAGGATATTTGCAGTCAGCCGAAAAATTTATTTCATTTCGACATGTCGATATCCAGGTATTTTATATTCGATGCCATTTGAGCTATTATATTTTATTTTGAAATAAAATATTTTACTGCACTTTATTGGCACGCCTTTCAATACTGAATAAATCATTAAAACATTTTTTTTGTATGTAATGTATTTGGCTCTATTACCCAGACATTCTTACCTACGGAAGTTACTTTAGTCAGAGTATAGTTTTGTTATAGATTTGTTTGTCAAAAGTTATATTTTGTCACAAGTTTTGTTTGTCATAAGTTATGTAGTAACAAATTATGTTCATCACAATTTATATTGGCCACAAGTGATGTTCGCCACACATTACGTTCGTTACAATTAATGTTTGTCATAAGTTACATAAAATTATATTCCATCATAATAAGAGCTTTAACCTTAATAGCTTTGATAGTCTCTATAATTTATATTTATCAGTTCTTAGAGCCGGGACTATTTTTTACTGGGTCAGCAATTCAAATAATAATTCAATAAGTGTGTAACATGTTCTTTTAATAAAATTTAATCGCAACAAGGTAGCGTATATTTTAAACGGAAGCCTAACTCCTTATGAAAGATTTATCAAATTGGCTAAGTAGTCTTTACGTTCTACTCTGATAAAAAGATAAATAGAAAAATAGACTGATAAAAATATTTTAACGAATATTCGATTGAATCGGAAATCTATTTTTAATCTGAGCTCCAGTGAATGTCGATTTAAATCGGTATGTGGAACGTCGATTTAAAGTAGTTTTTGGGGAGAGAATGTCTGCAAAAGTTTTTTTGTCTTCTCTCAAAACACGTACCTACCACAAAATTAACTAAATTCATTTAAATCACTTCCCCCCGGACCATTTCATAAAGTCATCCCCCCCCCGCTCACTCTTTTTCTTATTTTATATGACAATACCAAACGTGCATACGCGCTATACACTATTGTTAATCAAGTATATATCTCAAAGTAATTATATCTGTTTGTAGATGAAACATACAGTGTTTTTTTTTAAATACAGCATTTTGGAAAGAAACAAAAACAATTCATTTATACATTGGAACTGCTCCAAAATCACAATATAATTTACATAATTTTACATAATTTTATTAACAATAATGCTAAAAACGTAATATTTATTTATTTTCATAAAGATAATATATTAATACGTATACAAACATGCAATGGTCATTATAAGCAAACCGTTACAACTGCATTATTAGTTTTGTTTGCTGACAGAATAAAGAACGTCGCGCTTGTTGTATGGCCTTATATAGAAGCCGGGCATTTATTGGAGTTTTGATTTCAATAGATATTACTAATTATCTGTATACTTTTGTTCGTCTATCTGTATACGGATAAAGGTGTATGTATTATGCAAATGTTATTAAAAATTGATTGAGCAAGAGATATATAGCCTCGAAAAAGCCTTAAGGAAATATATACAAATAACTTGTTATACCTATCTGCTTATAGTAAAGGTTATTGCTTCAGCTGATGTTATATCGTAATTGTAGTTTATATATGAGTATCTATTCAAACATTTCGCAGCATTGTCACCGTAGAGCGCCAAATATCGAAAGAGCACAGGTGATTTTTGTTTATTGATTTTATATAATACTTTAAACTTATATTATTTTTCATATATTTTTAAAGTTTATGTAACTAAGGCTGGCCTTTCGACGTCATTCCCACTCTTGCAACTGGATACTGGCACTTCTATGAAACTTTGAATAGAGACTGTGCGTCACTAATATTTTGTTGTTATCTGTAATTTCGCTCCCGTAAAGTACTCGGTTTATCTAGTAATTAATTACAGTAAAAACGTAGTCAATAGTTTACTTTGCTGTAATTGTCTCTGTGTACTTTTTGTTCAGTCGCATTTGAACCAGTGTTTTCTAAGTATTTATTAAATATGACAATATAATTAGCCGTTTTTAGGCGATTTGAGCACAGATAAATAGACAACAATGCTAACAGACATACTGACAGAAAAAAAGTTTGTAAATAATTTATTTCTGGGATTACAAATTGTTTCCTGTTGAAAAGCGATTAAAAGAAATTCTGTAGTTTTTGCGTAATGCACGTAAAAATAAGCAATGAGATAGAAACATACAATTTTCACTTTATAGTATATTTAAACTGTCTCCGAACATGTGCAGACTTTTTACCTTTACTGCTTTATTACACATATGGATTAAAATTAGGTTATCACTGATGCTTATGACATAATTTGTAATGAAGTGTGTACAGTGTATTTCAGTCACACGTGTTGATGTATAGCTGATATATGTCATTGAGCATAACATACATATACAGGATGTCCAGTGGCAGATTTTAAAGTTTGAACAAACATAGTTTCTGAACGCAATACATAAGAGGGGCGCGGGGGGCGTCGTTAGAAGCGCAAGTGGTGCGGATGTTTTAGTAGCCATGGAACAGTGGAGTGGAGAGCACCGCGCTTTTGCCGTCGAGGCGTACATTTCGAGTGGATTTTCGCTGTCTGTAGCATGTCGTCGATTTAATAATCGTTACAGTATTCGTCGATTACGTGATGGACCATCGATCAACCTCATTCAGTCATGGGTAGCAAGGTTCAGAGCTACAGGATCAACATTAAATAGGCCCAGGCCAGGACCTACACCATTGGTAGCCACGGATGAAAATGTCGAGCGTGTTATGGTTTCTGTCGTTGAAAATCCCCGTTTATCACTGCGTACACGTTCATCGATATTGGGAATTCCGAAATCAACTTTACAGGTAATAATGTAAAAAAAGCTCAAGTTCCATCCATATAAAATTCAAATTGTTCAAGATTTACATGATTCTGACTTTGAATTAAGAAAAACTTAAGCGGAGGTGATGTTGTTGAGATTTCGTACTGCTACCCGGATGGGCAACATATTCTTTAGTGACGAAGCTCACTTTCACATTGGAGGATATGTGAATAAGCAGAACTTTCGTTACTGGGATGTCCACAATCCAAGACAAATGCATCAAGAGCCTTTACATAAGCCTAAAGTAACAGTCTGGTGTGCCATGTCTGCATCTGCAATCATAGGGCCTTATTTCTTTGAAAATCAACGTGGCCAAACTGTAACTGTGAATTCGGAGAGATATGCCCAGATGTTAAATGACTTTTTCAGAGTAGAACTACAGAATAGTCCATCCTTCAACCAAAACACATGGTTCCAGCAGGACGGGGCCACAGCTCACACTGCTAATGTGTCCATGAATGCAGTGCGGCAGTTATTTCCAGGAAAAAACATATCCCGAAACGGTACCGTACCGTGGCCACCTAGGTCACCCGATTTAAGCCCATGTGTCTTTTTCTTATGGGGATACTTAAAATCCGTTGTTTATAAAACAAATCCGAGCACTGTGACACAACTTAAAGAAAATATTCGAGCCGAAGTTAGTAGGATACCCCAGTCGCTCTGCAAACGCGTTTTTGAAAACATGCGTGCTAGACTCGAAGATTGTGTCAGACTCGATGGCCGCCATTTGGAAAACGTGGTTTTTAAAAAATGAAATCCGCATTTGTTGTTATAAAGATAAAATGAACCTACTTTGTATTAGGGGTGTAGTTTTTTTTTACAATTTTTCAAACATTAAAATCTGCCACTGGACACCCTGTACTTAAGTTCCAACTTCACTTTACTGATTTTCTTAATTATTTTTCCGAATAAATTGAACAAATTAGTAAGAGATTTGAATTATATTTTTACTAGAATATTCCTGATAAAGGCTATACCAACATTTACTTGTATGCAAAACCTCGAACTTAACGATCGCTTCTAGGTGTATAATGAGGATATACACCTGCTGCGGAGATCTCACCTTTCGAATTTCATGGTGATTTCTTCATATCTTCATTAATCATAGTTCCTAGAAACCAAATTCCAAGTCACTTTGAAAGTTTAAATAAATATAGGTATATTTATATACGTTTGTACGTGTGTGCGTATGCGCGCGCGCGTGTCGGTAAGTATATATATATATATATATATATATATATATATATATATGTATATATATATATATATATATATATATATATATATATATATATATATATATATGTGTGTGTGTGTGTGTGTGTGTGTGTGTGAGCCAAATTATTTCTAATTCGGTCGGGATAACACTTAGCGCAAAAATAATGTGAATCATAATCTAGGTTAATTCGTAAACAGATAAAATTGGTCAAGTACTCTCAAAATGGTGGCAAACGTCAAAGGTAAAAAAAATAAAATTATTCTATTATTTAAATTATTCTATTATTAGTAAAAAAAATTAAATTATCGTTAAAATTATCTAAACAACCTATGCGCACCTGATACTTCAATCTCCATAAAATTAATTTAGATAAATGGTTATTGTAAAGTGTTTATTATGTTTATTGGTTATTATAATGGGTTTTAGTGACGAATCTTTCATTAATTAATCAATTTTTCTCAAATCGACTGTATAATTTTGCTCTAGCAAATTTAACAATAATTTGTAATCGTTTTATGATATAAAGAGCCAAAAATACATCAGTTTCTTTTTTCGGTTTTAAAATTTGTCCGAGAAAAACAAAGAAAAACGCGCTTTTCGATTACATTGTTAACGTATATAATTGGAAACGTTAACCTCAAATCTTACTAATTTCGTGGTATTAGAACATCATATTTTTGATATCATATTTTCCGATTTACATAGTGTTTTATATTCGTTTGCGGAAATAATGTGGGAAACGTCGGAAACGAAAGATGACGAGTAATCAATGCAAGGCATAGAAAATAGTAGGAGATAGAGAAACGGAACATGTTATCAGATGAAAAATCAAAATAATCTATCAGGAAACCATGAAAGTAGGCTCATATCATGCAACAAAACTCCCCGAAAGTCAAAACACCTTTGAATGAAAGCATTCCCAATTTTTTTCTACAACAATAGAGCCTGAATGTTCTTCAATCGAAATTGAAATTGAAATCCTTGAAAACGAGCTGAAAATATTTCACTACAATTGAATGACAAATCAACTGATATTGAAAAAGATGTAAAAGTATACGAAATACACTCCGCCCAGTCTGACAATGGAACAAAAATGACATAAATTGAACCTCGAACGAGAAGCAAAATAACAAAAGAACCACATGAGATGATTGGAATCAAAGAGAAATGATGAAGTTGTACAAGAAGTTCTTATGGATAAACGATCAAGAAATGATAAAAGAAGCAAAATTAAAAAAGGTGAAGACCCGAGAGTAGTTGCAAGAGCTTTCTAAATAGAACTACTATTATAATAAACAGAACAAGAAACTTTAGAAAAATGAATGACGGTCCAGGAAACTAACATAGAAGTGAAATCTAGTGAATCAGATTCTGAAAAAAGGGAAAGACGAGGGAAAAAACAATGCAAGAAATGCGGTAAAGGAGTACAATTAAGGGGAAGAGAACGGGTGGGGGTCATGTTATGTTCATGGAAAAAAGGCTTTAATAGACAAACAACGTAGGTAAAGAAAAGAAGTGAAATAATTTATCTAGGAAATCAGACATTTTGTCACGTTACTTTTAGTTTAATGGAAGGAAAAAAATAAAACAAAAACTTTTCTGCGGAACGTTAATATTATTGATAAAATAAATCTCAACACATTCCGGTCAAAGAAAGGTTGATAAAGTTTGTATTGTACCAACGAGACTAAAACTCTACCTAAATAAGTATATGACATTCTTATATCAAAACAGAAGTAGATTCAGTGCATTTTATTCTTACGAGAAAATACTACTAAATACAAATACATATTAATCATATAAATATATAAGTGACTAAATAAGCCCAGAAATAAAACTAAATTATGAAACTACAACGCAATGTCAAAATTCTCAATCATAAGTTCAGAATAATCAATTAGATATAATATAATAACGGATATGAGAAGATTAATTATAATTTACATAGATGATGGTAATAATAATCATACAAAGTAGATTTCGCTAAAAACTTTGCAGAACTACTGTTTAAAAGTAAGATAATTTAAGGTGAAAACCTGAGATGTACTCTTCATGATTACATGATATTTACTAGACTCAGACAAATTAATCTCAAAAGATTGTCACTCCTTAAGGATCAATTACGAAAATCCAAAGACTGAATCACGACGATGGACTGAAATACTTTTACTTTAGTTTTAAAATGAAAACACTAATTTTTATAATTCGTAATTAATATTTTCAATAATTTATTTTACTTTTTTTACGGAATAGCTGAATTGTAAACTATGAAAGTAATCAATTTCAGTCTATTTCAAATTAAAACTTTAGATTTTTTGCACAGCATAAATATTTTAGTTACTTGCTTAAGTGGTGTTAATTAAAATTTTGTATTCTATAAAACCGTTTATTTTAATTAAAGATTTTTCATTAATATTTCTGTATTTTATTAAGTTCAATAGGCCAATATCTTATAATTTACTTTTAGTAGCATGCTAATAAGTATTGAAAAAGAGGTAAACAGAATACGCTTTAATATTTAATTTTTATTTTATCGTAATATTGAAGTCATAAAATAATTTACGTCCCGAAATATAAAAATAAATAGCTTTTTCTCTCCAGTACATTTAATAAGAACGGGTTTAAGAATTTAACTGATGAAGCAAGTAGTTACCCCATCAAAAGTAGATAATAATAAATATTATGACGATTACTTAGTTTAAAAGGATGAGTTCCCTCTACTAGATGGCGGTGTGTTGTGAAGTATATAACATGAAAATTTAATTTACATTTTATTACAAAACTGATAAAATTTCCACTAAAAGTCAACTAGATGGCGCTGTGTTTTATTTTTATTTTTGCCTTTTTAAATATTTCTTAACAACATGAACAATATAGATAATCAAAACCTCTACGAAATTCACCTTTCCGATTATTATTTGCCATCGGATTTATTTTGTTATGAGACGGTAAATTGGATGATATTCTAACGCTCTTTTCTCAGAAACAGTTTCATTTATTTGTCGTTGGTCGTTGGTTAGTTTTTCGATTGTATTAACAAGCATCATTAATTTTGATACGATGTAGTTTCCATGTGACAGAGATTCAATTGTATGAAAATGATTTGTTTTTATAAATTTGGTTTTAGATAAAAGTATAGACAAAAATATAATAATTTACGTATAGACATAGCTTCCGTTTTCGAGGTTGGTATACACAGAAATCTGTATAGCCTTTTCATGTAATTTTCTCATTTCTGTCAGAGATTCATATCATTATAATAAAAGAAAAATAAAGATGAAAAGAAAATATATTTCAATTTCGATTTCCTACCTTTTTTTCATTATGTAGCAACATTACATCGTTTTGCGATTTGTTTAGTTATAAGTAATTCTGTTCCATATAGTTCATAGCACTAACCTAATTTTTTTTCATTAATACCTGACTAATATAGTCCTTGTAAAATAGTTTAACAGTTTTTACCTTAATATCTAAGGAAACAAACTTTCTATTATTAAAAATTAGTAAAATCCCTTACAAAGTATGACCAGCTATTTTTTTAAAAATTCTGAACTCCAACAAAAGAAAGGTACCTACTAAATGCGTCCCATTATTTCGTTTAGTTTGTGTGAAGCCCCAGATTGTGACCACAATTATTTACAAGCTTTTAAAACATCATTAATTTTAAAATAAAATCGTTTATCTTAAAATTTCTTTCAACTTCATTTTTTAGTTATAACGCACAAACACAAGTATATATAAAAATACTTCATCAAGGCGAAAAAAATGTTTTTCTTCCTAAGATGGATATCATAAGATAAGGTATCATTAAAAAAGTATTTGAATACACATTTATTATTCAGTGTGATGATTCAGACATTGCCAGTGGCGTTCGGTGGCTGAAAAGGAACCGGTGTTCTAAATTGTCAAATCTTCATCTGTCTTAGTCGCAGTGATTTCGAGTGACATCATGAGTGCTATTATATAAGTCTGAACAAACCAACTTAGTTTTACAAGTCAGACGCAGGCAACCTACTACAAGTTTATAATTTCTTGTCTTACTTGTCGGTAACTATTCAGTTCACTACAAAGCGTGGTAACTCTCGCTCAGCTCATAATGGAAAGTCTGAATAATTTTATCTTCCTTGGAAAGTTATAATCTTTTGTTTTCATAGGAGAGCACAGCCCGTCACGAGTCAGTATAACGTGAGTATATCTGTGAACTGTGCGTGAATAAAATATTGTTTGTTGTATAAGTTTACTTCATATAGTTTTTATATTCTGGTAAAATGATTTAAATCTTGCAGGCATTTACGTCAAAATATAATAGAAAACTTTCAAAAATATAAAAAATCGTTTATTTATTAAAAGATAAATTAATGTTTGTATGTGTGTTATTCATTCGTGCGCAATGTTTAAAAACAATTAGAAATATGTTATTAACCATAATTTAGGGAAATATCTAAGAATAATTATAATACATCAATGATTCCTAGTAAATATCTATCTCCAAAAAAGAGATTTATTAATTATTCCTTATCGTAATAAAGTATTTATGTCTGTTTTCTGTTGTTAATTTTTGCGTTTAATGACATTTTCAGGGATGCGTACTTCAAATGGAAAACGAAAACCTTAACGAACTGCATTGACGTGAAAGCATGAACCTGCACAAATCTCAACAAATATTTTTCTCATAATTTTAGTCAGAGAAAATTTTTAGAGATATTTTGAAAAATATGCAAAGAAATATGTTCTCTACCTTTATATCCAAACTTTTTGAAAAAAATTATGAAAAAAAACATATTATTCCAAATAATCTATAGTTATTGGAAAGCTATAAAGATGGCTCTAAATATCATAGTTTTTGAGAAATTAACGTTAATATAAATGACTTCCCAATTATTTGTATACGGTACAATTAAATATTCATTTCGTTAGGAAATCCATATCGATGATGACTTTTAGTAAATAATAAAGTAATTCACGTCAAACAAGGAACGGATCCTTCGGTAGACGAGCCAGTCTCGCACTTGGCCAGTTTGTGTTTTTTTAATATGGTTATAATTATTCATCTACTTTTCAGTATTTAACAACCTTCTTACTTAGTACAATAGCTGAGTTATTAAATTTTAATGTGTAAAAAGTTCTTAGTTATTATGTTTAATTTAAATTTATCCAGCAGTTTCCAAGGCCTTGGATATTTCTGATGAGAACTCAGCAATAGTAATGGTTATATGAACCGGGTTTTGGTCAGAATGTTTATATGGAAGGTATCGTACCGGTTGCCGGAATCTTAAATATCTAATGATGGCCGAGAAAATACTAACTGAATCTCAGTAACGGTAATAACTGCTACGAATCGAATCGAATCGAATGCGGTCTTAAATGCTTTAGTTTATAGTATTTATGTGATGAGTATTTCATTTCTCATGAAAACATTTCTACGCCAAGTTTTATAAGTTAAAATGATAGAGAACTCCTTAATGGTTACGCTGTTATTATAATTTATATATGGTATGCTAGTATAATTTTGACATATAGATATTATAGAACGTAGAATATTTAAAAAATGGAGTACAAATAACCAGGAACTAATTAAGTAAAATCAATAAAATTCTACTTTAATATATGTTTACTCTACCTAATGCAGCACACGGGTAGATCCATCAATATTTACGATTGAATGCAATAAATATTAAGAGAAAATTTTGGAAATAATTACGCCCCCTTTAGATTCTCATTGGATGGAAACCGATTATCAACATTTACTTACAACTTGCCTCTCATTATCTCAGTCACGCTTTGAAAATACTCTCACGAATATACCTTTTACGATATAAAAATTATTATGCCTATTAAAGACGTCATTCAATCTGCAGGTAGAAAATTATGATAGACAATACATCACCCTGCGTCGTGCTCGGACATTAGGTTATATCACGCCTTGGTTATAGTCACATTAATATAATTGATTTTCTAACAACGCGTTTCCAGTTCGGCCTCGCTTTGTACTCAAATATGAAGATACTTATTTCACCTCATAAGTAACAAAATACTTTGTTTAATAAGTAACAAAATATTTTGTAGTAGACAATGCAAGAAGCCATCATGCTTCAATGAAGCTTCAAACTACTTTTCAATAAACGGGCACAATACTCGAGCTTGTCAGCAACATGTCATAATAAGTCATATGACCATGGGACGACACTAGAGCGGGGCGCGATCACAAAGGGAAGTCCCGTCATAAAGAAAGGGGGCTGTATTATAAATAATAGCCGAGTGTTTACGCGAAGTAAACACGGCAATAAGACGCGTGCCACCGCTACCACGCTACATCGCACAGATCGTCTATTGCATGTGCTCCCGTCTCTCACGACTATTCTGTGTGGCGTGTGTAAATATCTTACTTTGATTTATATTTATCATTTTAAAGTTCCGCATAACGCTTTCAATATGAGTAACTATGAAGTTCTATATTGAGTCGCTAAATATTAAATTAAAAATAAAAAAGAATATCAATTCGAAAATGTTGATAATGAGTTAAAATGTTGGCTTATGAACTCACAACGATTATTAGGAGTTATATATACTAATAAATGGAAAATTTTCCATTAGAAATAGATTACAACTCACAATTTAAAACTTCTACATTAGAATACGGGCTATGTGCGAAAAATTCACTAAACAGTTGTTAACTCTCCGAATACAAATGTTATCTTTTAATTATTATGGAATTAAGAAACTAAATTTTACATTATTAATTATTAATATTCCAGCCTATTAACAATGTTTCAATAGCTCCATATTTATAGCTGTTACCGATAATACCATTTGAGGTAGGAATAAAAAGAATGAAATCTCATTTCTCAATGTATCAAAGTAGTCAGTCGTAAATTTAAACCGATTATCTCTTTAATAAAGTGTACAAATAAGTGGAAAGTTAGCTGTTAAAAATAAATTACAACTTACAATCAAGAACTGAGTACAGATATGGTGAAAAATTCACTAAAAATTTGCTAGCTCCCAAATACAAATGTTATAACATTTATTATAAAATTATGAATTTTAATTTTACACTGTTAATATTATAACTTATTAGTAACTTTACAATGATAACTTATTTACAACTATCATCGATAATTCCATCGAAGACAGGAAACCAAAGAAAAACATTCATAACAGTAAATTATTCAATTATAAATTTACTGCAAATGACTCTGCCCATTGTGTTAGCAACACAAAATTATGCAATTTATTTTCAATAAATCAAATAATTTTCAACTTGATTTTAAAATAAATATGTAAAATAAAAGAGTAAGAACATTTTTATTAACAACCTCATTTACAAACGCGTGTCAGGTGATAGAAAGAACAGATTCAAATCTTGCACAAATCAAATATTTCTTCGGTGCCAAAGAGAGAGAAATTAATCACCGAACTATGCGCAAATATAAAATATTTTCCTTATATCAACAATACTTTTATTTATAATGAATTGTTAGATTATGTACTCATAATCTAACAATTCCATGCTCGAAAAATTTGAGAAGACCCCATTTCTGCCGTGATCTCAAATAAAAAATAGAAAAAACTATATTTTATAAACGCGGCCTAAATCATATTTATTGATTAAATGAATCCATTTGTAATATTACAGTCATCAACACTCACACAATAGCAGTATCATGTCCCTACAGTGATCATACGAAACGGTTACAATTTGTAAGTTATGATTAAGCGAAATCCCGTCAGCTCGGAGGCATTGAGTTGACGTTAAAGTGCGAAGTTAAACACGAAGGAGCAGATCTTAAACATAAAGTAAAATATTTGAAGGTTATGTGTTTAGGACGCACCACAGCTGGGCCGGCTAGGGTTGTGCTTTCCCATGAAGACGGCAGATTATAGTTTTCCAAGGAGAATAAAATTATTGACATTACATTATGAGTTCAGCGAGAAGCATCACGCTTTATAGGAAACTCTGACATGCTCTTAGTTCGATGTTTATGTTGATTAATAGTTACCAACAAGTTGAAATTTAATTGCGTTGCCGAAATTTTAACCTTTTAGTAGATTTCCTGCGTCTGACTTGTAAAACTAAGTTGGTTTGTTCAGACTTATAGAATAGTATTCATGATGTCACTCGAAGTTACGGCCAGTAAAAGAGATGCAGTTTAGACAATTTAGAACATTGGTTCCTTTTCGGCCACCGAACACCACTGACAATGTCTGAATCATCACACTGAATAATACATGTGTATTCAAATACCTTTTTTAATGATACCTTGTCTTATGATATCCACCTTAGGGAGACTATTTTTATGCATACTTGTTTTTGTGCATCTAAAAAATAACTAAAATATGAAGTTCAAAGAAATTTTAAGAAAACTTTTTTATTAGAAAATTAATGTTATTCTAAAAGCTCGTAAATAATTGTGGGTCACAATCGGGGGCTTCGCATAAACTAAACAAAATAGTGGGACGCATTTAGTAGGTACCTTTCTTTTCTTGGAGGTCAGCTGGATATACTTCGTAAGCGATTTTACTAATTTCTAATAATAGAATGTTCGTTTCCTTAGATATTAGTATAAAAACCGTTGAACTATATTACAAAACCTATGTTAGTCAGCAAATAATGAAAAAAAGTTAGGAAATCAAAATTAAAATATACTACGATAAGGCATATTTAATTCAATTTCTTAACTTTTTGTTTCTTTTATTATATATTGTAAAGAAATGATGACAGAAATGAGAAAATTACATGAAAAAGGCTTTACAGATTACTGTGTATACATACCTCGAAGACAGAAGCTATATCTGCATGTCAATTATTATTTTTTGTCTAATTTTTTTATCTAAAACGTAATTTATAAAAATAGACAATTTTTATATAATTCAAATCACATGGAAACTATATCGTATCAAAATTAATGTCACTTGTTAACTCTCTTCCCAGAAAAGAGCATTAGAATGCGGCCCAATGTATCATCTTATAACAAAATAACTCCGGTGGCAAGTGACTATGGTCACTAGGGTGAATTTCGTAGAGTTTTTGATTATTTATATTGTTCATATTGTTAAGAAATACTTAAAAACAAAAAAAAATGAAGCGCCATCTAGTTGACTTTTAGTGGAAATAACTTTTAGTAGGTTTTATCAATTTTTTATTAAAATGTAAAACAAATTTTAATGTCATATACTGCACAACACAGCGCCACCTAGTAGAAGGAACTCGTCCATTTAAACTAAGTAATCGACGTAATATTTATTATTATCTACTTTTCATGGGGTAACTACTAGCTTCATATCATCAGTTAAGTAACCATAATCCATTTATATAACTTAAAACCGTTTTTATTAAATGTACTGGAGAGAAAATCTATTTATTTTCAAGATTCGGTATGCAAATTATTTTAATTCAATATTACGATAGAATAAGTTAAAGCGTATTCTGTTTACCTGTTTTTCAATACTCTTTAGTATGCTAATACAAATTGAAATACAAGATATTATATACATTAGTAAAAAAATCTTTAATAATAATAATAAATGGTTTCATAGAATAAAGAATTTTTAAGAACATTACATAAGCAAGTAACTAAAACATTTATGCTTTGCAAACAATTTCAATAATCTTGAATTGAAGTAGACTGAAATAAATTACTTTTATAGCTTACAATTCACTATTAGGTAGAAGAAGTAAAATAAATTATTGCAATTATTAGTTACGAATTATAAAAATTAGTGTTTACATCTTAAAACTAAAGTAAAAGTATCCAGTTTTTGGATTTTTGTAATTGATTCTTAATGAGTGACAATCTTTTGAGATTAATTTGTTTAGTTTAGTAAATATTTCCAGTTTTGACTTTTTATTAGTAATCATGAAGAGTACGTCTCAAGATTTCGCCTTAAATTATTTCTGCAAAGTTTATAGCGAAATCGACTTTGTAAATTTTTTATATTACCACCATCTATGTAAATCATAATGATCTCTTTCATATCCGTTACTTCATTATACCTAATTGATTATTCTGAACTTATGATTGAGAACTTTGTTGTAGTTTCATAATTTCGTTTTGTTTCTTGGCTTATTTAGTCACTAATATATTTAGTAGTGTTTTCTCGTAAGAGTAAAATGCCCTGAATCTACTTATGTTTTGGTATAAGACTATCATATATTTATTTAGGTACACTTTTAGTCTCATAAATACAATATAAACCATATCAATCTTTCTTTGAACGGAATGTGTTGAGATTTATGTTATCAAAAACATTAACGTTCTGCCGAATATTTTTTGCATTACATTTTTTCTCCATTAAATTAAAAATGACATGGCGGAATGTCTAATGTCCTAAATCAATTACTCTCAATTCTTTTCTTTATCTAAGTCGTTTGTCTATTAAGGAATAAACAATTGTTTTTCTTTCCATGAATATAACATGACCTCCTATTCTCTTTGCCTTAACTATAATAATTTACCAAATTTCTTGCATTGTTTTTTTCGTCTTTCCTCTTTTTCAGAATCTGATTCACTAAATTTCACTTCTACCTGAATTTCCTGGACCTTCGTTCCTTTTTATTTAGTTTCTTGTTCTGTTTATTTTAATAGTAATTATATTCATAAAGCTCTTGAAATAACTCTCGAGCCTTCATCTCTTTTTAACTTTGCCTCTTTTATCTTTCTTTATCGTTTATCCGTAATACTTTCTTATACCACTTCATTATTTCTCATTGATTCCAAATCTTTTTTGGTCATTCTCGCCCTCCCTTTTAATTCTTGTGTATTTCTATTGTTATTTTATTTCTCGTTTGAGATTCAATTTATGTCATTGTTGGTCCATGTTCAAACTGGTTGGAGTTTATTTCGAACACTTTTACATCTTTTTAAATATCAATTGACTTGTCATTTAATTGTAGTGAAAGTTTTCAAAGATTCCAATTTCGATTTTATTGAAAAGTTTTCAGGTTAAAGATAAAATTGGGAATGTTTTCAGTCAAAGGCTTTTTGGCTTTCAGAGAGTTTTGCCGCATAATGTGAGACTATTTTCATCATTTTCTGACAGGTTATTTTGATTTTTTATCTGAAAAGATATTCCATACCTCTATCTCCTATTATCTTCTATACCTTGCATTGATTGCTTGTCATTTTCCATTTCTGACATTTCCCCCACTATTTTTACAAACTAATGTAAAACACTATGTAAATAAAAAAATATGATATTCTAATACCACGAAACTCCTAAGATTTCAGGTTAACGTTTCCAATAATATACGTTAACAATATAATCGAACAGTGCGCTTTTCTTTGTTCTTCTCGGACAAATTTTAAAACCGAAAAAAGAAACTGATGTGTTTTTGACTCCTCCATATCATAAAACGATTACCGTGTTATGTGTTATTGTTATATCTATTACAACAAAATTACATAGACGATTTGAGAAAAAATAAATATTTATTCATTAACAAAATTTTCATAACTAAAACATGGTTGATTGGTTGGTATAGTATCCACATGAGATGAAGAAGCTACAAATGCAAGGAAATAACGCATTTGGCGATATTAATTTTTTAGGGTAGAGCTGTCGCTGAATGGAAATTCTCCAAGATCATACAGAAATCTCAAAATTGCAGGGCACATGAAGATATGGTCCGAGTTGAGGGGGACGTCATGGTTATTACAGGGACGATAGGTTCTAATACCATCAGGATGAATATTCATGCTTTGAAAGTATCCAGTTCTAGGTTTTGTGATGGTTTTCGTGACCACACGATTTGCGTTAATTTCACGTAGCCTTTTTTGATGGCCCTTTCTCCTGAATAGTACCTTGAATAAGCATTTACATCGCCAAGCGTAGTTATAGTATTATTAAAATCACTAAGATCACAAGCTTCTTTTAAAAGCTCATTAGCTTTCTTATTTCCCTAAATGCCAACATGGGCCGGCATCCATTGCAAAAAGCAGATTTTATTTATTGATTTTCCAATTTGTTCCAGATGACGATGGATTTCTGGGGTGAGTGTAGACTGACCTCTATTTATTGCCTCTAAAGCTACAATGTAGTCACAGAATATGACTTGTCCATTTGCCATTTTTGTATAATCTAGAGAGATCTCTTGTAATGCATTTAGGATAGCTCTCAGTTCACTAGTGAAATTTAAGGCAATAATGCCTGTGCTTTGTATGCTAGGATCCGAATTCCGAATGATTTCACCAGCAGAGCCGGCAGTGTAGTAGTTATGAGATTTCTTTCTTTAAATAACTCGACTGTCTCCGTACCATTTGCCACAGCATCTTCAATAGGGTACTTTTTGTGCATAGCCCGATAAGGTTTAAGTTCATTGTAGTCTTTTGAGAAATAGTCGAGGAGAAGAAAGGTTCTTCGAATATAATCAGGTTGCCATAGTCAATACTAATTTCACTTCTGCTCTTAAAGTCGTAGTTCATGGTAGATGACCTCTTAATTCTGTTTCTTCCGGACCAATTCAATAAAGTTCTTTGTGAAATGTGTTCAGTAGAGTAACTTCCAGCTTTGTTGATAAAGCTAATGATGTGATATTTTCTTCGGATTTCAATATAAACAAGGCACTCCATTTCAACATTTGTGTTATTTATAGAGAAAACAGTGGCACTGATTATTTTGCTGCTCTGGTCTGGATACTGTCTAAGTAATTTAATGCTATAGTTGAAACATTTCCCCATATGGGTGTAGCATATTTATTATACAATTCAGGATCGAGACTAACTTCCAGATATTTTGATTTTTCCTTGCGTATAAGGGGAGTATTATCCATCAGAACTCTTGATTTGAATTGTTTTCTGTGTTATCGATCTGTTGAAAAAAAAGTGAAGAACATTTTTTGTGGATTGAAATTCAGTTTGAGGTCTCGGGACCAGACGAATATTCCTAAGATAATTGTTTAGAATAGAGATTAGATGATTTTTCAATATCATTGCAGGTATGCCATATTACTATGTCGTCTGCAAAGCAGGCAATTTGTATATTCTCATGTAAACGTTAATGAATATTGTTAACATAAAGCAGAAATAGTAGAGGGCTAAGAAAAGAACCTTGAGATACGCCTGCTAGGTATCTGTCTTTTGAAAAGGCACCATTAAAATGAACTCTAGTGTTTCTGTCCTTCAGGAAGTCACCAATCCATATAAGTGCATTGCCATTGATGCCGTGCCTGTGGGTAATACAGATTAATTTTTGCCTCCAGACATTATCAACAACAGAGGTCATGTCCAGAAAAGCAGCAATAGTTTTCTTTGGTAGCTTTTCCTGGAAACCATCAATAACTGATTGACAAAGATGGAAAAGTAGATCGACTACGGAGTGATGTTTCCTATAAGCGCCTTGCAAAATAGTCATGGTGTGAATGATACGTTCCGTGATTTTATATAAAATGCTGGTTAAAGCAATTGGACGATAGCTTTAACACTCGTCTGAAAATTTCCCAGGTTTCAAAATATAACCAATATTTTCCATATTCTTGGCAACTTTCCGGTTCTCTTGGAGGTGTTGACTATATCCAAGAAACAATACCTTGCAATATTTCCAAAATGTTTCACCATATGGCCGAAAATTAGGTCATTACCAGGTGATTTTGCTTGATCAGTATTGTTAATAACTTTGTTCAGTTTCTGCATGGTGGTGTCATCAGACATGTGATTCTGGTAGTCACCCTTCCAAGCTCTTGCTTCCAGCAGAAGTTTTTTGGTCAATTTGAGGACAGATTCGTCCTTGTGAAATTTTAGTCTACTAGATTTAGAGTACTGCAAGGCTAAGGTATTTGTAATAGCTTTATTTGAGGAAGCAGAGGATCCAGGAGATTCAATGAAGTTCTACTGTTGGTCAACATGACCACTAAAACAGTTATTTAAGGTCGTAACAATCTTCTACTTTTTTTAATCTTTCTAGGATCCAATCTCTTTCATAGTTCAGACAACTTTTGACATTTGCTATTGCCTCTTCCACCTTGGCAGTTGCCTCAGCAAAGATTTACCTATTTTTTCGGTATTTTCTGTCTTTAGCTGTTCATTTAGATTATTTCTTTTCATAATAAGTGAGTTAACTTCAAAATCCTTCCAGTAGGGCACCCAATATTTTTTGTGATTTCCTTTCGGGACAGAACGCTTCGCAGCTATTGTGATATCGTTGATAAAGTTCAGCACTTTCCCGTTAGGTCTAGGGTGGAAGGCTCATTAGAATATGGGAAATATTCACTGCTCTTTTGGACGACCCCAAAAGAGCAGTGAATATTTCCCATTCCGCCTTAATGAAATTCCAGGAATTTTTACTTTGTTTTTTTTTTGTGGCAGAAAGGAAATGTAATGTCCATGTAAAAAAGAAGTTTGTTTTGGGGGAGCCTGTAACCCCTAAAGAGCACGTCCTCAGGTGGCGGATGTGGGAGACCTCCAGAGAATTCCTCTGGGTGGTAAAAGGGAAATAAAATACCTTCCGTCGACTAACAGGCTGAAATCCAACCTTTAGAGGCTCCTGCAACCATTCTTTTATATGAGATGAGTCTACTACAGAATAATGATAATGTTACTGTGTAGAGGATAACCGTTGCATCCAGCTCTGCAGTTCGGAAATGAGAAATGTGCTACGAGGTCTATTAATATTCTGCAACTCAACATTAATGGCACCCAGAGAAAGCGTGATGAACTTCACGGCCTTCTTTTGGAAAATTATATAGATATTGCTTGTCTACAGGAGACTTAGCTAAACAAAAATGCTTCTTTCAACGTCAGAGGTTACACCACTATTAGGAAAGATACAGAAAACAGACGTGGAGGTGGTTTGACCTTCCTCGTCAAGGACAACATCAAATATAAGTTATTGAACCTTCGGAAGTCACTAAAACATAGTCTTTATTTGATTGTAGAATTAATTTTTTTAAATTAATATTTACCTAAATTAATTTTATGGAGTATCAGGCGCGCATAGATGGGAATACAGTTCATAGCGTTTTTATTTTTTCCAGTAAGTATGAGTTTAGACTAGATAATTTTTAACGATTACCTTGTTGTTGTTTACCTTTGACGTTTGCCACCATTTTGAAAGTATTTGACTAATTTTATCTGTCTACAAACTTAGATTTTGATCCACATGATTTTTTTGCTAAGTGTCATCCGGATTTGAATACAAAATTTAACTTTCCGGGCGTTTATAAATTTCATTAGATTCCGCTCATATATATATATATATATATACCTACATACACACACACACACACACACACCCGCACACACACATATATATATATACGTATATTTGCGTAAACTGTAAAAGTTACTATGGGTTTGGTGTCTAGGGAATATGATTAACGAAGATATAAAGAAATCATCGTGAAATTCGAAAGGCGAGATCTCCACAGCAGGTGTATTTCTTCAATATACACCTAGAAGCGATCGTTGAGCCCACGGTTTTGCATATAAGCAAATATTGGTATAGCATTTATAAAGAATTTTATATCAATAATATAATTAAAATAATAACTAATTTCTTTAATTTATTCGGAAAAATGACAAAGAAAGTCTGTAAAGTTGGAACTTAAGTGTATGTATATTATGCTCAAGGCTATCTATCAGCTATACATCAACAAGTGTGACTGAAATAAACTACACATGCTTCATTACAAATTATGTTATAAGAATTAGTGATAACCTAGTTTTAATTCATACGTATAATAAAGCAGTAAAGGTAAATAATCTGCACATATTTGAAGATAGTTTAAATATAGTAGAATGCACATACTTCATTACAATATATATATATATATATATATATATATATATATATATATATATATATATATATATATACATATATATATATATATATATATACTCTGCACATACTTCATTACAATATATATATATATATATATATATATATATATATATATATATATATATATATACATATATATATATATATATATATATACTCTGCACATACTTCATTACAAATTATGTTATAAGAATTAGTGATAACCTAGTTTTAATTCATACGTATAATAAAGCAGTGAAGGTAAATAGTCTGCACATATTCGGAGACATTTTAAATATACTAGAAAGGGAAAATCGGCTGATTTTTAAAATTTTACATTTCTTTCTCATTGCTTATTTTTACGTGCATTGCGTAAAAACTACGGAAATTATTTTAATGGCTTTTCAACTGAAAACAACTTGTAAACCCAGAAATAAATTCTTTGCAAACTTTTTCTGTCGGTATATCTGTTAGCATTATTATTTATTTATCTGTGCTCAAATCGCCTGAAAATGGCTAATCAAATTTTGGTAAAATTTGTATTGTCATATTTATTAGACACTTGGAAAATACTGGTTAAAAAGCGACTGAACAAAAAGTACATAGAGACAATTACAGCAAAGTTCACTATTGACCACGTTACTGTTACTGCAATTAAATACTAGTTAAACCGAGTACTTTATGCCAGACCTCTATAATAAATTTTCATAGAAGTGCCAGTATTTAGTTGCAAGAGTGGGAATGACGTCGAAAAACCAGCCTTAGTTACATAAATTTTAAAAATTTAGAATAAATAAGTTTAAAGTATTATGTAAGATCAATTAACAAAAATCACCTGTGCTCTTTCGATATTTGACGCTCTGCGGTGTCAACGCTACGTAATGTTTAAACCAATACGCATACAACTCATATCTCATAATATAAACATAGCAAATTACGATGTAACTAAATGTCAGTTGAACCAATGAACTTTAATATAAGCAGATTGGTATAATAAATTATTTGTATCAACCTTCTTAAGGTTTTTCCGTCGCCATATGTATCTTGTTCAATCACATTTTAATAAAGTTTGCATAATATATACACCTTTATCCGTATACAGATAGACGAACAAAAGTATACAGATAATTAGTAAAATATATTGAAATCAAAACTCAAATAAATACCCGGCTTCTATATAACGTTAAAACCAACGCGACGTTCTTTGTTCTGTCAACAAAAAAAAATAATAATGAAGTTGTAACGATTTGATTATAATGACCATTGCATGTTTGTATCATTATATCTATGAATAAAGTTATTACGTTTTTGGTTTGGCATTATTGTTAATCAAATTAAGTTCAAAAAATCACATTGCATAAATGAATTGTTTTTAAGTTCAAAATGAACACTCTATTTTTCATCTACAAACAGATATATTTACTTTGGGATATATACTTGATTTAACAATAGTGTATAGCGTGTATATACGTCCGCTATTGCAACATAAAATAAGAGAGTAAGCAGGATGGGGGGGGTCCACTATATGAAATAGTTCAGGGGGAAGTGATTTAAATTAATTTAGTTAATTTTGTGACAGGGACTTGTTTTGAGAGGAGACAAAAACACGTTTCCAGAAATTCTTATCCCAAAAACTACTTTAAATCGACGTTTGATGTATCAATTCAAATCAATTTTCACTGGGGCAGATTAAAAATAGATTTTCAGTTCAATTGAACATTCGTTAAAATATTTTTATCAGTGTGTTTTTCTGTTTATCTCTTTGTTAGAGCAGAAAGCAAAGACTACTTAGCCAATTGGATTTTCTTAGTCTCTCAGAGTTAGGATTACGTTTAAAATTTAAACTACCTTTTGTTACGATAAAATGTTATCTAAAGAATATGAAATTATTGGACAGTTTTAATTATTGACACAGTAAAAAGTAGTCTCCGATCTAAGAACTGATGAGTAGAAATTATAGAAACTATCAAAGCTATTCAGTTTAAAGCTCAAATTAAGATAGAATGTACTTTTATATAACTTATAAAAATAATTAATTGTGACGAACATAACGTATGGCGAAGATGACTTGTAACCAACATAAGTTGTGACGAACATAATTTGTTACTAACGTAATTTATGACAAGCCAAACTTATGACAAAAATAAACGGTGACAAATCTAACTTCCGTTTGTGAGAATGTCTAGATAATAAAAGAAAAATATTTTATTTCAAAATAAAATATAATAGCCCAAAAGGTATCGAATATAAAATACCTGGATATTGACATGTCAAAATTAAATAAATTTTTCGACTAACTACAAATTTTTTCTTCTTTCAAAAGGCGCTTCTTTAAAGAAAATTAAAATACTAATATATGAAACACCTGGACATCTATATTTGAGAATAAAATAAATCTATCGATTGACTGCACAATTCCTCTTTTTTTTAAAAGGCTCATCATTTAAGAACAATAAAATATTTTATTTCTAAATAGGATACAATATTCTAATGGATATCAGATATAAAATACTTGGATATCGATATGTCAAGATCACATAAACTGGTCCACTGATTGTGCCACTGAACAATAATAATATGTTTTATTTTTAAAAAGAGTAAATTTTCCCAAAGTTATTAAAAGTAGAGAAATACTTCTAAACCGCACGGTTTAGAACTACTTTTCTACTTCTTCTAGATAAATAATACTTTTCCTCTACATAAACAAACTTGTTTTTATTATTTCTAAGCCACGAATCATAAATCAAAAATTATGAAATAGTTAAATTAGTCGTCAGAAAAAAATAATAGTTTTAGCATACCTACATTTTTTGACACTTATGATAAATTTGAATGTTTTTTGTAGTCTAATTATTTCTGATATTTCAAATCATTATCATGTCAATACCGGACCAACATCATTAACTTAAGGAAAAGGTCCTAAATTGCTGATTAGACTATTGATTTTTGTATAATTTTCGCAAGATATTACTTTTTTACTGAATTAGTGAAATCCAAATACGAAAACAAGAGTAACCAGTATCGGTACGTAAGTGTAACGTATTTCCGTCCTTACTCACTATGTACTGTTAGAGCGTTTCATTTTATATACCATTTTAAATGGATCCTCTGATATGGGTAGTCTAATATAAAGAGTAATACAAGCTAATATACGTTTTGTAGTAGTTTTTACTGCTTTCACACAAAATATCTAACAGTAAAATATAAATATATGAGCTTTCAAACACAAAAACACACATACTTAAAGAATATATCGCCACGAGTACAGGTGTATGTCTTTTATAAGCTAGTACAATTTACAATCGGCTTCCCTCGAAATTTTCACAATTACTCTCTACCCACTAGCAACAAAGTTTAAAAGGGTGGTGATCACCACTACCCTTTGCGGAAGTTCGAACAAGACGGAACAACATTGGGTACTTAGTAGCATATAACAAAACCCTCTTAATACATCGATTGTAGATCTCTAGAACTAAATAAAATAAAAGAAATAAAATGAAAAGCTTTTCTTTGCTAGAAAAGTGAACGTTAGCCGCATTAAGAACGCTAATCGAATGAAAGTTCAAACGTCTCGAGGACGGTAAGCAAGCGCCAGCCTGATAATATTGTGGTAATACTATTGATAATTTCATATGAGTTCTTTCTAATTACTCATTGCGTAATGAAATATTATTAACACTGCGAGACAGTGAGATGACCGGCGAAAGGTTCCACAACACGCTGCAACTACAAGTGTCCATTTATATTTCACCTAAACAAAGTTAGATTCGTTGGTTCAGAATGTTTGTTCTGTATGAAGAATGAATATTAATGAATCGGTTTAAAGTTAACTTGGCTGAATTAACGTTTGGAAATAAACTGATTAAACTCTTTCATTAAATTAAACTGTCACTGTTTCATGCTGAATTTTTATTCTAACATTGAGCAATGAATATAAACGAGTATCATTATCAGGTTTATCCTTAGCTCTATAGATTGTTGTCCAACTCAGAAAATTATCATTACCTTAGACCCACTTGCTTTTACAATAAATCTGTCTTTAGAAAGAGTCATGGAGAAATGTTGGCCAATTTGAATAAATTAGATGTATTTATGCGCAGCCAGGGGAAAAAGCATGTCGTTTTCAGGGAAGTGACAAAATGCAAATGGGTTGTGGCGGATTTTTTTTAAAACACCAAAAATCACGACTTTTCGAATAAAAATGTTGTAAGAGACAGCTTAGATTTTTTTTTCAATTTCATTAAAACAATGCTTATTTTAACTACTAGCACAAATATAGATTATAAAATATAAGTGCATTCAATTGGAAACTAGTGTTACACTCATAAAACGTCACGTCCCTATTTAAATAATCACTTATCTGTATGAATTTCTGTATAATATTTTAAAAATTGTTATTATAATTTTCTAAATTTTATTCCGACCATATGTTAAATAAATATATATCAAACTTCATTTTAAAATATTCAATATAAGAAAGATTTCAAACCACCGCAAAATATTTTGAAATATCTCTACCGAATTGATAAACATGAAACTTTTTGAAAAACATAAAATATTTTCTTGGCCGTCTGTCTAACTGTTAAAATCTTATAACGAAAGACCGATAAGATGAGAAAAATTAATTAAATTCAACGTGAAGAACGATTATCAAAACAGATAGATAAAGGATTGAGTTCCACCTTAAGTATGGATTAGAAATCTCTAACATAAATATAATTGTAACTTTGTATCTCTTCATTACAACTTATAGAATTATTCCAGATGAAGTAACTGGGTTGTGGAGATTTTAGCAGCGATTTAAATAAAAAAAAATAACTTTGGAACTAAATTGCTTTGAATGAAGCTTTCGCCAATAAATTATCTAAAGTTTTGGTAAAAAATCTCACAAATATTCGAAGCAGCAAAACATAAAACAAGTTCTTTAGAAAGCTGACAAGTTGATATTTTTTATTTCGCTGAAGAGAATGAGATACAGTTTCTGTCGACAAGTCAATACGTCTGTGACTCATAAAACTTTTATAAGACATATTTACAGAATCTAACTTTGAAGGAATTTCTCACATAAATGGGAATGTTTCTTTAATTTGCCAAAATTCCTAATTAATTAATAATCTACAATTAATTACTTTGAAACGGTTATCAAATAATAAAATGTAAACGTATAAATACGCTATGAAATGAGCAGCGTTGGCGCCGCGACGTCATATCAAAAAGATTCATTTCCTATATGCCGCAAAACTTATTAGATATGGCAAAAAATGCGAAATCATTCAGAATAAAACTAAATAGATAGTAACAAATAACGTATTCTACTAGTTAGTATAATAATAAGAATACATACTCGGCAAAGCAAACCACAATGTGCGCTTCATTATGAATGGTACAGATGAGACTGTGTGCACAATTTGATTATTACAGCGTTGCTACTTGCACGTGAATATAAATCTGTCATTAGCAGCGGAAACTGTTATTAAAATCCTTTTCGAGTACAAATGTCTTTTGAAGTATTTTCTAAATAATATACATATTACTTCTTTGTTTCCTCAGACTTATATAAGACTATTATAATCAATAAACATTTTATAGAAGCCCAAATAAAAAATGGTAACATGGTCTATGTGTCTATCTAGGTTATAATTTGTGTCTCTAGCAATTATTTCAAAATCCATTCACGTTTAACAGTAACATTGTGATGAAAATATGAAAGGGAGATTATATTGTTTTGTTTCCCACGAAAATCAAACTCGCATTAGAAAATTTGGGATACACGATTTGAGTTAAACATTCTAAAATCAATCGTAGAGTATTTTCCTTAAAAACGTGATCAAGTACTCGTAGAAACCTAATGCACATGGTGGGAGATGGATGCTCTCCCGCAGAAACTATTACATACTTCAGTACTACTACAGATCCCATGAAAAAAGAAACCCAAATTTTTAAAAATTATACTATGGAATGGAAATCAATTAATTTAGTAAGTCTTATAAGATTACGATAAATAAAATAAAAAGAATTTGATTTACTGATATTTGTACACAAATAAAGATATAAATTAAAAATTTTTTTATTAGAGTTCCACAATTTTTATTACTAAAGAGCAATAAAATTTACGCACTCTAATAAAAATAATAATAAATGGGACTATTATACTATGGTACAATAAACCATACATAGTATTTTTTTATTTTATTTATAATTTACTAAGAATACTTAGACTCTTCACAACTGTGAAAAACTAACACTTGTAGTTTTACACCATGTTTAATGTACCAATATTCATGAACTTTTCACGCAACTACTTTAAAGTGTGCGCCATTCTCTATCGTGAGGCCGTCAGTAAGACTTCACAGGCACTCTTCAAATCTTGTAAGGAGTTCATCTGTAGCGCCGTCTCGAGTTTTGAAGAGTCTAAATATTCTTAGTATTCTAAATGAAACGAAAAATACTTTTTATAAGCTTCATGGTGTCGTAGAAAGTACAAGTACGTCCTTATTAATGAAAGACATTGCGTACTTGTGAAAATAATTTTTTTGTTAATAAAAATTGTGGCACTTCAATGAAAATAATAGAGAGAACTTTTAATTCATATCTTTATTCATACACATAATAGAAAATCAAATGCTTGTTATTTTATTTATCCTCATTTTATAAGAACTATTAAACTAATCGATACACATTTGGGTACGTAGAGAGTATGTAATTTTTTATCGTATATAATGTCAACATTTTCAGTTTTTTTATTGAAATGTAATGTTTAATTGTAGTGCAATAATTTCCTTTCTTTTACCCGAACCGTTTTTCTCAATGCTGAGGATTCGAAATCGACGGTTACTTTTTCTAGGATTATATTCCGCTATTCGCCTCTGTTCTCGGTAGTATGGATGACACTGCAGGCACTGGTCTCGAATGTGGAACGAATTTGCCCCATACCAACGTATGGGACTGTATCCACTTATTCCTTATCTCTTAATCTCCTCTCTTCTGAGCAAGGTTATCAGAGTATTGAAAGTTCTTTTACGTAGATTATTTTTAGTCCCTTTGCAAGTGAGTGGTTGGTCCGATGTACTATCCCAATTAATTTGAAGTATTCTCCCCCAATATTATACATCAGTGAGAGGGGGCTTGCTTTTCAGTGTCGAATAACTGACATTATCAAAAATTATTTCGTCAAATTTCAACTAACACTTTACGAATTATTATAGTGATTTCCGCCATTTTGCAGCACATAACGCTCACTTCTATCTCGTTCTCTCTCTATGGATAAACTGTGTATGATAATAACGAATATATTGGACTTTAAATTCATCGAATGTTCAATTGGTGCTGCAAGTTTTAAACACTAGCTAAAATTATAAATGCGAAAGTTTGAAATGTTTAATAAATGGATGTTTGTTACTCTATAACTCCATTATTTCTGAAGGGATTTGCACAAAATGTAGCATGAAACAGATTACAGCCAATTTAAATACATATATTTATTTCGAAATAATACTTCTATGTAGCATATATCCACTACGATGTTTGTTAGTTCCTACTTGGTCACATTTGCAAGATAATTACGTAAATTTGATTTTAACACAATTTAACTCATACCATCATAACATATCCCGAATTTCCAAATTAGAATGAGGTCCTCATTGGATAACATAAAATATAATCTCCCTTCCATATCTCCATCACGATGTTACTGTTAAAAGTAAATAGATTTTAAAATAATTGGAAGAGAGGTAATTATAATCTGGATAGACACATAGACTATATTTAATTTTTTTTTATTTGAGCCTTTATAAAATATTTATTGATTATAACCGTCTTATATTGTTCTCGCGAAATTTTTGTTTGTTTTGCCAAGTATGTATAATTCTTATTGTACTTACTAGCTTTACCTAACTAGAATGCATTGTTTGTTATTTTATGTTTAGACTCAATTGATAATGACTCCATATTTAGTATCATATGCATAATTTTTGTGGCCTGTTGGGAAGACCAAAATTTTAGAGAATTTATTGGCAAAGCAATTTAGTTATTTTTTATTTAAACTGCTCCCAAAATATATACAAACCTAGATATGTCACTTGCAATAATTCTATAAGGTGTAATGACAATAACTTGGTTTTAATCATATTTATTCTAAATATGTATAATTAGGTCAAATATTCTGAGTGATTAATTGAAAACTTCTAACATGATTTTTTTAAATTTTTTAAATTTATCACAACTGGGAAGATAAATTTCGTATTTCTCACGTAATTTTTTTATCTACAGTTTAGGCACATTTTTTTGAAGAAAATTAGGATATTAGTTTACGTATAAAACTTGTGTATCCACGTTATTAATAAATTACAAAATATTCTCACATAATTTTTTAAATTTTATTATGAAATTCCTCATTTGAATTCAATTTTACTGATCCTTCCTCTGTTTGTGTTAGTAATCGATCATTACGCCAAATTTAGTTAATCTTGACTGGTAACCCAAACGTTATGAGGCTGTGCTAGACAGACAAAGGAACGAGAAAAGACAGTACGCCTTCCGAAAATTTCTGCTTTTTAATTTTGATGCTGAAACTTTAAAACATTTTGTCGATGGTTATAAATCATTTTTATACCGAATATGTCAAACTGAAGCTAGGTAAATATTAAATTGACATATACACATAATAGTTTAAAGAATTAAAATAAACAATTTTAAAAATACTCTACACATTGAAATTGCGTTTCAAATCGCTGTGGGTTTTATATGAAATTCATCATTCCCCGATTATCACTGTCAGACATTTATACAGGTAGGTGATGATATAATTAGGACGTGACATTTTGTGAGAATAGCACTAGTTTCCAAACGAATTTACCTTACATAAGATCTATATTAAAAATGAAAATAAGTATTATATTGATAAACATTTTTTTTTCTTAACAAAAGGACATATCTAAAAACTTTAAAATGTTCGTAAATATTTATAGAATTCATGATTTTTTGTGTTTTCGTAAAAAATACGCCACTACCCTGTTCAATTTTTCATTTCTCTGCAAACGACGTGCCTTTTAACCTAAACGCGCATAAAATCGTCTAATTTATTTATATTAGCTGACCTTTTTTCATGAGCTTTACTGAAGAAAGCTTTATTAATAAAGCAAGCGAATTTAAGTTTTCTTATTTCTATAACAATCTAAAGGGCCTGTGCGATAATGGCTGAAAACTACGCTAATACTAAGATTCCTGAAAATTATTTATATTCTTTTCTCTAAGTTTCTCAATGTTAGAAAACGTTTTTCAAATTGAAATAACCACAGTTTATTTTAATGAAAGAATTGAACCGGTTTATTTCAAAACATTACTTTAGCCAAATTAAGCTCAAAACGATCCGTATTGATTAATTCTTTATATAGAACGACCATTCTGAACCAACGAATCTAACTTCGTTTACGTGAAATGTAAATGAAAACTTGTAATTGTAGTCACCAGTCCGCTGCTAGCGACAGTCTCAATAATGTTTCATTACAGAATCTGTAATTAAAAAAAACTCATGTTGAAGTATCAACAGTATTACCATAATATTACCAGGCCGGCGCTTGTTCCCCGCCCTCGAGACGTTTGAACTTTCCTTCGAAATTATCAAAAGTTCTTAGTGCGGGTAACGTTTACTTTTCTTGGAAAAAATCTTTCCATTTTATTTCATTTTATTTTATTTAGTTCTAGTGTTGTTGACTTACTATTGATGTATTAGGTGGGTTTTATTATATGTTACTAACTAACTACCCGGCGTTGCTCGGTCTTGTTCAAACTTCCTCATCCTCAAAGGGGGTGTAGTGTTTATCGTCACCCTTTTGTCGTAAAATATTAACATTCTGAAAAAATTGTCCCAAGGATAAGAAAGGGTACTGGAATTATTCTTAATATTTTTGTAAAGGCTAATTTATTAAATTATTTCTTAATTTTTTTGTGACGACTAATGTTTGTTGAAAAACGAGTTTGAGATAAAATAACTTAGTTTATCACGAGAAAATGTTCATAATTGGAGATGTGATTCTAAACATTGCAGTTCAGAACCTCTTCTCTACTTTGAATACCTTTTGGGCAATTTTATTCGCATTAAAAGTAAAATATATTACTGTTATTCAGTGGCACAGTCAGTGGACCAATTTATATGATCTTGACATATCGATATCCAAGCATTTTATATTTGATACCCATTGGACCCTTGTATTCTATACAGAAGGAAAACATTTTTGTATTATTTAGTGGTGCGCTTTCAAAATATGGATAAACTGTATATATTATATATATTAGCATCTTTGTTAATAGCCCACCTGAAGATGTTGTAGCACAACGAAACCTAGGTCGTGGTAAAGAATTTAAAGAAAGTAGAAATAATGCTACATCACGTAGTTTCATTTAATTGTGAGTAAATTAAAACATTGAATATTGTGTAATAATAAACTAAAACACTAGACATTTTGAGATAATAAATTTAAATACCCGATATTTTGTATTAATAAACTAGAATACTGGATATTTAATCGTAACAAAAGATAGCGTAAGTTTTAAACAGAATCCCAACTGCTATTGAAAGATTTATATAATCGGCTAATTCGTTTTTGCGTCTAATTATAATAAAAATACAGAGAAACGAACAGAATTTCTAAAAAAAATTTTCGCTTCTACTCGAGACACCCCCTCGCCACAAAATTTTCTATATTTGAATCACTTCCCCCGAGTTATTTCATATAGTCACTCCCCTGTTCCCTCTCCATCCTATTTTATATAACAGCATTGAAATACGCTTGACGCTATTATCAAATCGGGTTTAAATCTCAAAATAGTTATATTTTCTTGTATATATATAAATACAGTGTTGATTTTAAATTTAAAAATAATTAATTTAAATATTAGATCGCTCATAATAAAAACTTAGTTTTATTAATAACAACGCAAAAGCATATTATGAAATTATTCCTAAATATAATGACATAAACAAGCGTTAGTCGTTATCTTCAAATATTCTCGTTACAAATAACATCGCGTTGATGTTAACCTCATGTGAAAGCCGGACATTTATCGGAGTTCCGATTTCAATAGATATTACTAATTATCTGTATACTTTCGTCCATATATCTGTATATGGATGATAGTACACATTTTGCAAACCTTTATGATTTATTTATTCAATTGAAATCTTACGTGTTACGTGTTATTAGAATATCACATTTGTGAGTTACATAGTATTCGATATCACTTTGCAGAAATATTATTGGAAATGTCAGAAATGGAAAATGATGAGCAGTCAATGTAAGATATGGAAGATAGTAGGATATAGAGAGATGAAACATGATAGCAGATAGTAGATTGAAAGGAAAAAAAATAAAACAACCTGGTTAAAATCATAAAAAAGTGTCATATCACGGCAACAGTTTTCTAATGTCAAATTACCTTAGACTGTAAATATATCTACTTTTTATTCAAAATAAAATTAAAGCTACTAAACATGGAGTTGAAGAAATTTCTCTTAAATTGAATGACAATTCAACATTTAAAAATATTCGAAACAAATTCAAACTAGTCTGAACCTAGGACAAGAGCGATGTAAATTGAATCTCAAACAAGAAATGAAATAACAATAGACCCACACAATAAATTTAAGATTATAGAACGATAAGATAAGCAAAATTAATATAATATTATAGAACGGTAAGAGAAGCAAAATGAAAAAAAGAGATGACGAAAGCCTAGTCGCCACACCTATACAAATTGAATTACGATAATCAGGAACGCGATCAAAAACTAAAGAAGAAGTAACGGAGGTACAGGAAATTGATAGAGAAATGAGATCTAGTGAATTAGATTCTGCACAACAGGAAAGACGAGAAAAAAAGAAGGCCAGAAATGTAGTAAAATACAACATCTTCAGGTGGGATCTTAAGGTAAAGAAAACGGGAGGTAAAAGCTTAGTACATGGAAAGAAATTATTGGTTTATTCTTTAACAGACAAACAAATTATAATATAGAAAGGAAGTCAAAAGCAATTTATTTAGGAAAACAGACATTCTACTATATCAATTTAACAAGGAAAAAACAAGTAGACAAAAAACGCCCGACGGAACATTAACATTTTTGATAAATTAAATCTCTGGAAAAGCAGCTCAAACAAAGATTGATATGCATTATACTATACCTGTGAGTCTAAAAATGTACCTAAATAAGTATATGACAACCTTATACCGATGTAGATTCAATGCAAAATGCATACCTAAATAAGTATATGATAATACTATACCAAAGTAGAATAAGTATATGAAAAATAAGTATATGGCAATCTCATAACGATGTAGATTCAACGCATTCTACTTTAGAGATATCTCAAAAATAACGATACATATGAAATATACGAACATATTAGTGAATAAATAAGCCAAGAATCAAAACCCAGAGTATGAAGCCAAATACCTAACCTTCTCTTTTTAATACTACAGTATTATGTCAAGATGCACAGCCATATGTTCAGAATAAACAATCGGCAATCCTGAAGATACATGATGGTGAAACCAAAAATACCAAGTCTTGCAAACCCGACGTTTAGTACTACGAGAATAATTCGCGGCGAAATCAAATGTCCTGGGATGTATTCTAAAAAATTACCAATCAAACAGTCGAAACTAGAAAGATTTCGTAGGCTACAAACAAATTAATTCCAAAAGATTGTCACTTATTAGTGAACAATTACGAGAAACCAATAACTGAATCACAACAGTAGACATAAATAGTTATGCTTTAGTTTTAAAATGTAAAGATTAATTTTTGGAATTGGTAATCAATATTTTTAATAATTTGTTTCATTTTTTTAAATAATAATTGAATTTTAAGTTATGAAAGTAATAAATTAACAGTTTATCTAAATTTAAAACTATTGAGTATTTTTCGTAAGTGTTAAGTGTTTTATTAAAATGATGTTAATAAAAATTCTTTATTCTATATATAACTTTTCAATAATTTTTTTTATTAATATTTCCATCTTTATTAATTCCAATGTATCATATCGCATAACTTACACCAAGTGATAGTCGAATTTGATGTAACTCAGTTTTTACTAACATACTAATGAGTCGCAATTAAATGAAATTACATGATGTAGTATTATTTCTACTTTCTTAAATTTCTTTACCAGCAACGATCTAATCTCCTAAATATTCTTTTTTAAAGAATCTTTGCTAATAGCCCACCTGAGATGTTGTAATACAACGAAACCTAGGTCGTGGTAAAGAAATTAAAGAAAGTAGAAATAATACTACATGACGTAGTTTCATTTAATTGTGAATAATGAATTTCTACAAAATTAACGCCGAATATATTCAATACTAATGAGTGTTGAAAAAAAGACAAACAGAATATGTATTAACTACATTTATTGTAATATGTAATCAAGAGAATAATTTATGAGGTAAATTATAAAAATTAATCTTTTTTTTTATCCAGTTAACTGTACTGGATAAAAAAAAGATTAATTTTTATAAAAAATGAATTTTAGCAAATTAGAATTGACTGAAGGTACATCACAGGTACGCCATCTAAAGTAGATATACGATTTAGGCTGATTGCCTGGTTTAGATGATGAGTTTCTATAACGAGATGGGGCCGTGTTGTGTAATATAAATATTATCATTTTATTTACATTTTATTAAAATAAAAACTAATTACGTTTAAAATAGGAATTAACCATATGGTTTTGTATTTTTACGTATTTTTTAACAATATACACAATATAAATAATCAAAAACTACATAATTCACTTTTCCAATTGGTACTTGCCAGCGGCTTTATTTCATTTGAATTGGACAACTGGGCAGCATTCTAATGTCTTTCTCGGAAATAGTTTTACTTATTTATAGTTGGTAAGTGGTTAGTTTTTTGATTATATTAACAAGTAAATCATATTTTGGATAAGAAATTAACCAATTTAGTTTCAGCTTTTTGAGATCTGTATACATAGAAATCTCTATAGTTATAGCATTCTTTTCATTTCGGTCCGAGGTTCATATATAACAAATCTTAAGGCAATATCAAATCGCTTTATGATTTGTTTAGTTAGTAAATATTCTATTTCGCATAGTTCATTGACCTAACTTAATCGTTTTTTTTCTTATTAGTCAGCTTCCTTGTAATAACCGTTTTTATACTAATATCAAAGGAAACAAACGATATAATAGTAAAAATTAGCAAAAACTTTAGAAATATGTCCAGCTATTTTTAAAATGTTCACCGTTTCATTTTAGTTTGATCGAAACTCCAGATTGCTGATCCATAATTATTTACGAGCATTTAGTACATCATTGATATTATTATAATTATTATAAAACCGATTAAATTAACATTTTTTTACCTTCATTTTTTAGTTATGTGCGTACAAGCACAAGTATGCATGGAAATACTACAACAAGGCGAAAGAGAATATTTTTCTACGAGAGTCTGTATGATACCATTAAATAAAGTTATTTGAATACATATTTATTTTTAGTGTGATGATTCAGACATTGCTAGTGGTATTTGGTGGCTGAAAAGAATCCGGTGTTCTAAATCGTTAAAACTACATCTCTTTTACTCTTAGTATCGTCGAGCAAGATCACGAGTGCTTTTATATAAGAATAAATAAACCAATTTCGTTTAACAAGTCAAACGCAGACTGACAACATTTTCTATAAGTTCAAAATTTCGCAACGCAATTGAATTTCAACTTGTCGGTGCTTATTAAGCTACACAAACATCGAGCTAAAAGCATGTCACAGTTCACTACAAAGCGTTATGCTTCTCGTAACGCTCATAATGGAATGTCTGAATAATTTTTTCCTTCTTAGAAAGTTATAATCTGGCGTCTTCATGGGAGAGCACAGACTGCGTCGACCCAACTGCAGTGCATCCTGAACACATAGCCTTCAAATATTTTACTTTATATTTAGGATCTGCTCCTTTCGTGTTAAACTTCGCATTTTAACTTCACCTCTACGTCCTCAAGTGGACGGGATTTCTCTTAATCATAACTGACAAGTTGTAAGCGCTTTGTATTCACAAGTTGTGAGCGCTTTGTTTCACTGTTGCACATGACAATGCTATTGAGCCAGTGTTGATAATCTTAAACAGCAGTATAAGTCTATGGTGAAAAAATGCACTCAGAATTTGCTAGCTCTCCAAATATTCACGCCTGTATTATAAAATTATGAAATTAAATTTGACACTGTTAATATTCGAATCTATTCAAAATATTAGTACGACAACCCATTTATTTCTATCAGCGACCACTCCATTCATGATTCCATAATTTATGGCCCCAAGTTTTCCATAGATTTTCATTTTCATAAACAAAATTCTGACTCACCATCGTGCACTTAAAACCAAAACAACAGTGACGTTTATTTGTTTGTGTATTTATATTCCGTCGAACAAAAATGAGGGAATATATTTTAATTATACTTCCACCATTACGCCTCTGAACCTCCTTGTTAATATATGCAAAGAATCATAACATTTGAATGTCAAAGAAGCTGAGCTGTAATATTGTAATTTTTAAGTCAAGAAATACCTGGACGCATTGTATTAGCAACATAAAATTATGCAGCGTCAAATCATCTTTAACTTGATTTGAGTATGTACCATAAAATAATAAGAATGTTTGTATTAATAACACATATTAATAGCATTGGCAAATAACAAAGAAGAAGCATTTTCAAATCTAGCGGAAATTAAATATTTCTTGAATACCGAAAATGGAGTGTTTTTTTTTCAAGCCATGCGCAAAAAGTTAAAATATCCTGTATGTATTAACAATCAGTTTGTAAGGTTACATTACCAACATAAGATTTTTTTATTCCTCCTTTTATATATTAGCCGATCTTTATGTTAGAATAATTTCAGAAAGACCGTACTCCTGCCGTGAACATAAATAGAGAAAAGTTAACCAGTGATTATATAACCGCGGCAAAAATCATTTGTATCATAGTTATTGATTAACTGGGTTCATACATAAGTTCAGAGTTATCAACACTCGCTCAATAGCGGTGTCATATGCAACAGTGACCATACAAAGCGCTTACAACTGAGGTGATATTAAAATGCGAAGTTAAACACGAAGGGAGCAAATCCTAAATATAAAGCAAAATATTTGAAGGTTATGTGTTTAGAACGCGCCGCAGTTGGGTCGACGCGGTCCGTGCTCTCCCATGAAGACGGCAGATTATAACTTTCCAAGGAGGATTAAATTATTGAGACATTACATTATGAGCGTTACGAGAGGAATCCCGCTTTGTAGTGAACTGTGACATGCTTTTAGCTTGATGTCTGTGTTGCTTAATAAGTACCGACAAGTTGAAATTCAATTGCGTTGCCGAAATTTTAAACTTATAGAAAATGTTGTCAGCCTGCATTTGACTTGTAAAACGAAGTTAGTTTATTTAGTCTTAAAACACTCACAATGTTGGTCGATGTCGCTAAGAGTAAAAGAAATGAAGTTTAGATAATTTAGAACACCGGATTCTTTTTAGATACCGAACACCACTAACAATGTCTGAATCATCACACTAAAAAATAAGTGTGTTTTCAAATAACTTTATTTAATGATATCCTACAGGCTTTCGTAGAAAAATAATCTTTTTCGCCGTGATGAAGTATTTTCATGCATATTGGTGCTTGTACGCTTATAACTAAAAAATATAGGTAAAAAATGTTAATTTAATCGGTTTTACAAAAATATTAAAGATGTACTAAACGCCCGTAAATAATTATGGATCAGTAATCTGGAGTTGCGACCAGACTAAAATGAAGTAGTGGGGCGCATTTGGCATAAACTTTCTTTCTTTTGGCCTGAGAAATTTTAAAAATAATTGGACGTATTTCGAAAAGATTTCGAAAGGGTCAACTTTATTGAAAGTAACATTAGATTCGATACAATAATTAAAACTGTTTCTGAGACAGGCATTACAATGGTGTCCAGTTGACCAATTCAAATGAAATAAAGCCGATGGCAAGTACTGATTGGAAAGGTGAATTTTGTAGTTTTTAATTATTTATATTGTACATGTTGTCAATGATGATGATGATGGAAGGGGAAGGGGAAGGGGAAGGGGAAGGGGAAGGGGAAGGGGAAGGGGAAGGGGAAGGGGAAGGGGAAGGGGAAGGGGAAGGGGAAGGGGAAGGGGAAGGGGAAGGGGAAGGGGAAGGGGAAGGGGAAGGGGAAGGGGAAGGGGAAGGGGAAGGGGAAGGGGAAGGGGAAGGGGAAGGGGAAGGGGAAGGGGAAGGGGAAGGGGAAGGGGAAGGGGAAGGGGAAGGGGAAGGGGAAGGGGAAGGGGAAGGGGAAGGGGAAGGGGAAGGGGAAGGGGAAGGGGAAGGGGAAGGGGAAGGGGAAGGGGAAGGGGAAGGGGAAGGGGAAGGGGAAGGGGAAGGGGAAGGGGAAGGGGAAGGGGAAGGGGAAGGGGAAGGGGAAGGGGAAGGGGAAGGGGAAGGGGAAGGGGAAGGGGAAGGGGAAGGGGAAGGGGAAGGGGAAGGGGAAGGGGAAGGGGAAGGGGAAGGGGAAGGGGAAGGGGAAGGGGAAGGGGAAGGGGAAGGGGAAGGGGAAGGGGAAGGGGAAGGGGAAGGGGAAGGGGAAGGGGAAGGGGAAGGGGAAGGGGAAGGGGAAGGGGAAGGGGAAGGGGAAGGGGAAGGGGAAGGGGAAGGGGAAGGGGAAGGGGAAGGGGAAGGGGAAGGGGAAGGGGAAGGGGAAGGGGAAGGGGAAGGGGAAGGGGAAGGGGAAGGGGAAGGGGAATTATAAAAACTTTTCTAATTATTTTAGAATCTACTTTAGTATAAGATTGTCATATACTTAGTTTTCATATACTTATTCTATTTTGTTATCATATACACATTTAGGTACATTTTTACACTCGTAGATGCAATATAAAGCATATCAATCTTTGTTTGAACTGCTTGTCCTAAGATTAAATTTATCAAAAACGTCAATGTTCCGATGAACGTTTTTTGCAAACCCTGTTAAAGTTATATAGCAGATTGTCTGATTTCCTAGAGAAATTGCTTTCAGTTATTTTCTTTATTATAATTTGTTTGCCTTTTAAAGAATAAACCAATACATTTTTTTCCATACACTAAACTTTTACCTCCCGTTCTCTTACCAACCATTCGACAAAACGAGCAGAATTGATATAGCCGTTTCACAAACAATAATAAATTGTGCCCAACGAAGCTCAGTCTGCTAATTCCAGATTTTGTCTCATTCTTTTGAATATAATCATTGGCGGAATAAACTGGCCAGATACACTGGCGCAACAAACGGCAGTGGTATTCAGGCCTCTTTCTCCACTTGTGGCTGCACCAACTTGCTTTTTCCCTTTTAATCCCACGATTTTTTGGGATTTTTCTTCCGAACTGTAAGAAAACCACTTTCTTTTACATTAAAATCATTAGAAGGCACTAAGCCACGCTCATCAATTACTTTTTTCCAATAAATTAAAAAATTTGTAGACATTTTCTTTGTTGAATTCCTTAATTCCCTTCAGTGACGTACTTTCTGGTTATCTAATGCTAAGCTCCGTATGTCTTTTCATAAATTTGCAAAACTACAACTTCCCAGCTATAAAATTTTTCGGAATATCATGCTTTTCTGTCATCTCAAATGCAAGACACGGAATATAATTTATCGTTAGGCCTAACGTGTATTTCTCTAATTCAAGAATGTGCTGAGTTAATGTATTTTCAATTTCCTGTTCAAACACAGCTGATCTTCCGTTTTGAATTTCTGCATCAACCGCAATCTTCTTTTTTTTCATAACGTGTCGAAGAATAGATAAGCCAACAAGGCTTATCTATTAAATGACGTCATATATGTCATAATGTGCGTTAGTGTAGTTTTAATTCGTTAAACGCCAAAATAAAAAAGCCATCATACATACTTTATACACTGTAATTTTTTATATAAAACTATTTTTTCTTTTATGTTTTTTGTGTTTCCTGAAACTTTTTCAGAACTATTAACATCCCTTCTTACTTTTCTTTCTTGTATTCTATACTAAAATAACAATTGTTTTCTTATATATTTAGTGCCTTTACTTCATTAAAAACATCTGTATAGTATTCACTGTTCACATAAATTAAATCAAGTTGAAAACGTACATATATGCTTACGTTACGTATTTGAAAAATGAATATGAACGTATATTTTAATTCAACTAGCTAATTAAGTAGATAGGCATAATCTATAAAGTCTCTGGGCAAGTGTTGATATGAGGAAATGCGCAGATGTAATAACTTCCGGATCGGAATCCACAGATGAAACATTCAGTGGGCGAGTGTTCAGAATACTCTCAATCTGAACTAACATAGTTTGGAACCCCTCGTAGGCGAGGAGCTTTGTTCCAATTACAAGGTATAGATGAGCCTTTTTTCATCATTTTTGCCTTTTTTATCTATATATTAGACTCCATTATCCCATCAAAGTAGAGTGAACATTGTGGAATCATTTTTCAATCAATACGCCGATTACAAAGTAGGCTGAAATTCTGATTTAGTTAAAAACTTATAGAGGTCATATAGTTGAGCCTTAGAACCCACGCCATTAGTAACATTCTTCGAATAGAATTAAGAAACTGAACCACGCTATGAAATAAAACGACTGAAGGCTGCAAGAATGATTTTGAAGTTAAATCAGAGACCAGCTCAGTATGAACAGCCTTCGTTATCAGGAAAACAAATAAACAGATGGACCTTTTGCGAATGCTGTCCTCTTCAATGGGCATGTGAAATTCGAAGAAAAGTAAAATTCGGAGGACCTTTGTCTCTGTGACATGATAAGAAGGAAGATTTGTTATTTCCGGCATAGGATGAGACGGGTTCACACGAAAGCAAGAATTGCATTTTTTATATTATCCCTAATAACAGTCCTGGCATCTAATATCTAGTCCTACTGTTATCGTAGGATGAACATATGAGACATATAAGTCCTGGGCCTATTTGAAAGGTTATAGTATGATAGTGAGCTATAATGTGATCCACAATCCTGTTTAGGTATATAGTATGATAGTGAGCTATAATGTGATCCACAATCCTGTTTAGGTAGCAAGGCAGGGTTACAATCGGAGGAAAAAGCTAATCACGACACATGGAAAAGTGCACAAGTTTTTTCTCCAGTGTCATAACGCGGCGTTTAAATAACACGATAATAGTTACATTGGATCCTTCAGAAAAGGTAAGTTAAGAGATACTAGAGGTCAAGAGATAGAGAATACTTTCAAATGCAGGTTAGGTATTTATTTTAACTGCCAAAATCTTTGCACTAAATCACTGAGTGCAAGCATGGTACACGAAATAACAGCTTGAAATGCTCAGGGTAGTATCCCATCAATACGAATTCAAAGGCGGTCGACAAGGCGAGAAAGGCAATCGTATCTGATTCCATCCTATTTCTCAACTAAATCCATCACGTCTCCAGGAATATTCCACGTCAAGCCCGCAAGTGGTATATCCTCTATAGCAGTAGCTTATGTCACCCTTGGCAGTTGACCAATAATACAATCAAAAACAAGTGCATATATACTGTATTTATTCTTTGGAAATATACCAGACTCTATATTTAAATTAATGCGGCCAATAATTGGATACAATGATGAACCAATTCCTTTGACAGTTGAGTTACTCAAGGGAATTATTGGTGGGTTAAGTTGTTTGCAATATTTTGTTGTAATTGAATGATTCCATGGTCGTTATCGATCAGACATCTTACTATTATTTTATGATTATCTTTGGTTTTTACACATACTTGCGCAATTTCTAAGAAAATAGTAAAATTAGGTATAACACGTTTAGGCACGTAACGATAAGTCTATAGGCTGCTGCGATGCGTTACAAGTATAGGAGTTCAGTAATTCATCTTAAGGCGCGGGGTAATCCAGAGAAGACGTGGCTCGCGGTAACAACTCTTGTTCTAATTTATTTGTAAAGTATGTATATGTGGGTTAAATTTAATTTTTTTTTGTCTGCCGAAATGTAACAATTTTGGTGACGTTTTTCGCAAAACGCACAGAGCAATTTAAATATAGACACAGTGTGCAACTAATTTAAGTGCTTTACACAACCACGTTGCGATTTGTAAATTCATATCGGGTTTGTGGCGCATTTAAATCTTTAAACTGAAAATAAATATTAATCAAGTGGTCAGACTTTTTACAGAATAAATATAATTTCATGGAAGATGACACTAGTACCGAAGCGAACGGAAATCGTTCTGATTACTCGCTACAAACAATTTGTACGTATGCGTACGCAAAACAACTTACCGACAGCTCAAAAGCCAGTACCATGTTTTTGAGTCAATCTTTATTAAAGCACAATACAAAAGAATAAAATCGGTCAAGCCAACCTACTTAAATTGTTTAAGCGCTGAAACTGAGGTCAAAAATTGTTCGATAAAAAGTATTATAAAAAGCATACCTAATGACAGTCTATCTTGATATTTTTTGATTAAGTTATCCTAAATAGTAGCATATGTTTGACCAGTAGGTACAACACGTGCAATATCTTTCAAAATATCCTCCACAAGTTTGCCTATCGAATACCATACGCGCTGTGAGTGGGTCAATTTATCGTTATTACGTGAATTTGTTTTAAATGATTTGTCTTGAGCCAGCGTCCATTGAAAATCGACAATTAAATTGGGGATAATTTAATTTTGCATTTTGTATCAGCATCAGTTACTGATCTATGCAACAGTAAGGTTTTTAAAGCTTGTATAATATTGTTTCTAGTACGTTTTACTCTAATGTATATTTCGTCAAATGAACCTAAAACATTGTAATTAGTTGTTTCTATTTCAATATTTATTCATCTTTATAGCAAAACGCGTTAGAAAAATGCACAAAAACTAAAATTACTAATTTAAATTACAATATATTGAATTTGCAAACGGCGTAAATATGCCTACATATGTTAGAAATCTATAGGAAAATTTTACCAACAATTACGTAATAATTCTACGATCATCCAAGTGCTTGTATAAACATTAATTTTGCCGACAAATATCTGGCTCGAAAGACCATTAGAACGATGAAGCGTGTAAATAGCCTGCACCAAGGTAGGGTGATTTACTAGGGGTTGTATCAGTATTTTGCTTAAAAGAGTACGTGCCTACTTAAACGTTCTCGAAAATGATCTAATCAATGTCATCGTGTATATGTACACTCACTAACCTGAATTTCCAACATGTCCATCCAGCAATTATAGAGACAGGCGCTGTCGCTTCAGGATGTTCTCCCACCAGCACTTCTTAGTCACATGATACTTTCTATTGGTTTTAGAACATATCCAATTTCTCGCTCACAAGACACAGGAAAAATGTAATCATAACGAATTTAAAACAAACCGATGCAAACACATAGATAGTGCATTGATCTAAATGTCTGCGAGAATATTTCTATGAAAAATAATCATTATAATAAAATAATAAAACCAAACTGAAAATATTAGATGATGGACCACACTGGCTCATTTCACTGTCAGAAAGTTCCTAAACACTGTTGAACTAATCGTCGTGTCCTTCATAGTGTTTTTTAGTCATCAGACCCATTAAAATTGAACTGAAAAAAAAGTTGCAAGTGGATTCAATTAACTGGGGATAAAAGGGTTTGCTTAATAAGCTTAAAAATGTTACGTTTACATTACGAAAAAAAGGAAGGGCTGAAACAATTTCGACATAGCAAAAAAAAGTAGGTAGCATTTTAATTATAAATGTTGTCTAAATGAGCATATTTTCCATCTACTATCCAGTGAATACCTATAAGAGACCAGTAAAGTTTAAAAAGAGTAACACTGAAGCGTTTATCATTTCAAATATATGGAAATGAAACGAAAAATTAATTTATTACGTAAAGGTCTAAAATCATTCTTTCTGAATAGAATTCAGTAAGTTATTGTTACATTTTTTGTGTAAATAGAAAAGCAGTAAGGAAGACCACTAATATATAAGGAGAAAACATTTTTTATTTGCTCGTTGTACATAAACACTAATCTCTCAAACTGGACTCAATGATCTAGATTTTGGTCCAGATTGTTTCTAAATCATGTACATTATATTTAAAAAAGCTAAGTGATCACATTTAAAGCAAAAAAAGTTGAAGAATAAACGCCATTTCTTGCTTCCGCGAATTAATTGTTTGAAGAAGTAACGAGTGCGAATAAAAATTCTCAGTTAGTTTTCTAGGAATCGATCTTCCACCAATTTATTTGTTATTTGCCAATTAATTTGAATTTCTAATATCTAACCCATATGATGTGGCTAATAGCCGCTAATATACGAGACACTCATATCGTGTTTGTATATATACATATATATATATATATATATATATATATATATATATATATATATATATATATATAACCCCGGCTCTCTCTCCCGACTCTCTGAACCTTGATTGTGCATGAAAATGTGATTTTCGTTAAGGTTCAGCATTCGAAATGCCCGGAAAAGCCTTATTGATTACGATTATACGTCTGTCTATTCGTTTATAACTAATACCGTCTTCAAGATTATGTGAAATGATGATTCAAGTCTAGGACTGAACTACCGGGAAGAAAAAAAATCAGAAATACGTTGATGCAATTTCTGAAAATAATAATTGTACTTTTTCTATGAAATGATTAAAATATTAGAATTAATTTTAATAAAGCTCTGAGTGTACTGACAAGTCCATAGTAATAAAGAGACTCGTTGCGACTGTTCAAAGACGCAGTTGTGAACAGTTTGTTTATCGTTTAACTCTGATGGAGATGCAAGCGTAGTGCATAAGTTAAACATTGAGGTTTATAATTACCAGGCAAGGGAACTTATAATAAATAGTAGTTGTATAATTTTTTCTATACTACTTCAACAAAGAAATTAAAATTATATATCTTGATAACAACATCACACAACTAATTACTTTAAATTGGTGGGTTTATTGTTATTGAGTATAGAATAATTATTTAATTTAATTATAATGTAATTTAGAACAAGCAGTAATAGAAAAGCATATACATAAGAGTAAGGTTAAAAAGGTACACAATTAAATGAAACTACGTGATGTAGTATTATTTCTACTATCTTTAATTTCTTTACCACGACCTAGGTTTCGTTGTATTACAACATCTTCAGGTGGGATATTAGCAAAGATATTTGCTCGTAATGAATTTCTACAAAATTAACGCCAAATATATTCAATAGTTAAAAAGGTAGATAAGTAAAAATGAAGAATACCGTTAAAATGGCTTTAAACTAATTGCAAATAAAACCAATAAACTTTCCCACAAGCCTTTATTTCGAAAAAGTATTTTCTGCTGTGACCGGCGGGAGGGAAAATCGAGTTCAATATTTACGAGTGTACTTAAGTTGATATAATGCGCGTTAAAAATCTCGATGTATGTGTGATCAAAATAAATGCCGCTGAAAAAAACTTGCAGTACAGCGGCGGGCATTGAATTATTTATTCACGCTGCATCGTGGCGCACGGCCTCATTTGTATAAGCAGGCGGCGGAGAAGTTCGCCCCGGGCGAACCTCACGCGAGCACGTTCCGTCTGTGAATAAAATTTGGGTTATCGCTTGGACTTGACGAGCTTAATTTGTATCGGTTTATAACTTGAAGTCAAGTACTTATATTAACGTCTCTATAACAATTCGAAAATAATCGAAAATAATAATGGGTTCGCATATAGTACAGTCAGCGGATGGATACCAAAGTTGTGGGATATGCATACTTAAATAAAATTATGCTCCAAATTAATATTGTCCGTTTCGGTAATAATCATTCTATGTTGAAAATGGACAAAAATATGTTTGTAATAAATTTTCATAAAATGGAAATAATTTTATTTTGTTTCGCCAAGGCGAAATTATTTCGACGCGAGTAAATATTTCATTTAATTGTGCCGTTTATCCAGGTAACATGCTAGATCAGCATCAGATCATGCATTGATCAGTGGAATAAAAAACGTTTGAACATGGAAAGATACTCAGATTAAGAGATAATAAGTTACAATATTTTCATTCATATAGCAAAATCTCAACCATAGTTCCGTCATCAGATATTGTTTCAGATCCATTTACATTTTAGGGTATTAAAATCTATCTTTAATTTATAACCTAACATTGAATAAAGTTGACCCAGGTGGAGATTTAAATATTCTCCACAATATTATTTATTACTGCTTTCACTTGCTTTTTACATGCTGTTTAAATAAACTTTGAATTGCATGACATAGAAGATATTTGTCTGATTCGGGCTTGATTCCTATCCATATATTAGAAATCCTGTGACTGATCATCAGGCTAGAAATATTATTACCATTGCTAAAAATATCCATTTTAATTGGCTTAAGCCATATTTCGATAAAGTCCGATGAATACGGAAAATTTCTAAGGTCAGTGAATGCTTACGTCCATTGATTTTTATATAAGTATGTTATTTCGATCAATAATACGTTTCGATACGAATGGCTTAGTCGATTGTTTATTAAGTAGTCAGTGTTCTATATCTGGCTTTGTTTAATTTACTATGTCATTAATAAAAATAGGAAAGAAAAAAGATGGAAAAAGAAAATTGGATAACCTGGTTAGAAATAAGATCTCGTAGATAGATAACAAATATAAAACAAACGCAAGAGTGTGAAAATGAAAATAGGTTTTTGTAAGGTACATAAGGAAAAACTTTATAGTAATTTGGTAAAGAGGAAAATGCTACCAAAAAAATGTTACTCTATTCGGATTTTGTGTTGGCACAAAAAAAAATGTTTGCCAAGGCAAGCATCTGAGGAGATGTTAGAATTTACAACAATCCTGTTAGCAGTGAAACATTGTCACGGTTTTCCTACGTAGTGGTTTTGCATTAATCTTTAAAAACCTAGTTTTTGAGACCCTTTTAATTAGCGCTCTTTCAAACGATATCTTACACTATGCATGAATTTGATAAAAATATGTTTCTACTTAATTCATCCTCCCTTAAATTTTCACATAAATATCTTTAAGTGTTAGCTCTTAATGTGCTTTATCACTACGCCAGACTTCAAGTTTCAATGTCAAGCGGTTTCTAAGAAAAATGGCTGTGACGGACGGAAAGAGAGACCCGAAAGTGATCTCATAAGTTTTTGCTTTTTTCTTTTGAGATACGGAATGCTGAAGTAGACTGAATAGAAGGTTTTGTTTAATATGTTCCAATTATCGAACGTCGACAATGTTAGAAACCAAGCTTCGAAAAGAGAAATGTAATCTAGAGTTAACGTAGAATAGATTGATTGGTGACCATCGATGGAATTATTGCCGTTTATTCCAAGTTGCTGGAAAATGGATAGATAATACGAGCAAATAGATATAGCAGATGCAACCGTGAAGTATGAAAACTTTGAAATAATGCCATAGATTGCAATTTGTTAGTGAATCAGATAATTGAAAATTACTTGTCACTGTATTTATTTCATTCTCTTAAATTTTGTCTTTGTAAAAATAGGTCTTAAGTCAAATTTTCTTCTTAACATTTAATTCGTAAAAATAAAGTCAGGTTTAGCTAAGAATTATTATACATTATTTGTAATAATTCAATTATACTCAAAATTAACAATTTCCCAAATAAATTCGGTTCTTCTATGCTGAACTGGAAAGTGAACTTTTTATCAGCGGCAGTGAAGGTAAATTGTCAAGGCTGATGTGAAATTTTTTTTCTCTATTTACTTTTGTATTTTTTATCTATTTACAGAGAGAAATATGTTAGAGAGAAAAAGTATTTTACAGAAATAAAGTGAAGCGAATCCATACGCCATCACGCCACTGAAGGACGGTGACTTGAAATGTAAAGAAAATGTGCTTTCTGTGTTGTTCTGTGCCATTTGAATCGAAATCATTCGCTACTGATACATTGAAGTTCATATACCTAATAATTATCTAATAAATTTTGGGTAATTATTAGCTATGCGGATCAACAGTAAGTACATATTACAACACTTAAAAATAATGTGACTAAAATTACAAGGCAAATTAATTTGAATTCAGTAAGGCCATACTTTTATTATCTAGACATACAGGTTATTAAACTCTGTAATTACTGAAATAAACTTCTGTAACGACCGTGAGAGTAAACTTTCAATGCCGACACGGCATCACGGATTCAGATAGATCATCAATTTCCTAAGGAACAAAATTCAAGTTACAAATGACTAATGAACACGCAACACAAAATACTAAAATAGGTGCTGTATTCTCGCGTTATACTAATAATATTAAACCGAAAATATATATACCATATCGTTGCTATAAACTCCTAGTATCTCTTATATTTACTGGTTAACTACCTGAGAAAATTTTAAAAAATTAATATGTTAATAATTTAGTCGATACTCTATAAATATATCATTGCTTTCAAAATTCGGTGAATTTTTTATTAATCATATTTAAATAATTTTCCACCTAAATATACCCAATATGTAAGGTTCTGATATGCGATAATAAAACAAAATTAATTGACACAAATATCAATAACTTTGTGGAACACATAGTTAAATCGAAAAAAGTTTTACTTTTAACCTAATTCGGTATAGTAACTATTTAAATAATTGGTTAAATTACATGAATTTTTATGTGACGCAGTATAGTACTCTTTAAATATTTAGTTAAATTACGTGAAGGACCATAATGCATTTCAATAGGCTTCCATTATCATAACGGACGAAGAGAATAAAAAATATCAATACTGTAGTGCATCTGTACTCTGTAAGCACCTCATAGCCTTTAAATATTGGTACTTTTTAAGGATACCGTATATATTATTAATGAAGAACCGTGGCGTTGTTCGAGCTCTTTATGATCATTTCCATCAGTCCAATTGTGAAATGTGTTTTTATGTATACTGAATATATAATTAATGTAAATATATTATTTAAATACAAACTGACTATTAAAAACGAAATATAAAAAACAAGCCCAGTGTTTGGACAATAAATAAATTATAGTTCTTGATAAATATACATTTGAAAAATAATAATTATTACCAATTTTGTTTAAAATTATTTAAATAGCGCCAGGAATTATCATTGGTTCATGATTGCTAAATTCAATTTATTACAATGATATTAGCGTAAATCATTTAACATTTTTTGACGTTTCTCAGCGGGGCGAAGACGACATTGGCAACCTTTGTTTTAAAATGTGTAGCAAGCCATAAAGTATGATTCTGAATGTGAAAAGTAAAATTAGGAATGAATTCAAATTAATATAGAATGTTCGATGTTTTTCTTTAGATTTTCTGTTTTTTATTTTAAAAATTCTACATTCCTTCGTTTTAAATATTTTTACAAAAGCAGATCGTTTCTAGACTAGTTTTTGCATTCATTCTTCTTTGAGTAGGAAACAAGTCGTGAAGATAAATATGCCTATCTATGTAATTTCGTTTACGAAGAGTTATTAAAGGTGAAATTGATTCAAACTAGTCTCGTTTAATTTGAATGCAATTATCAAAATATTAATTGAATCGGCTCTTATCGTATTGGATATAACCGGTAAGTTAAAACCTTGATCATGTTGAGGAAAACTCCATTTTGGAGTTGGAATACAATTGTAAGAGTTATCCTGATCGACGCAAATGCCATCCTGTTTGAAAGCTAGGACCTTGGAAGTTTCCGGCTCTTATCTGTAAGGAGTTCATGTGAGCCCAGAGATCAACCTCGTGCAGTAATCCTCAAGTCATTGAATATTAATTAATTTGCGCATATATTGTCATTGTAATTTCGAGAATAAACCAATGATATAACGGCTTGATACGTGTTAATAATGTAAACGTTGACTTTTGTAGTCGGTGATTGTAATATGTTTGAATATAGACAAATATTGTTTTAGATTATTTATTGAATATATTTGGCGTTAATTTTGTAGAAATTCATTATTCACAATTAAATGAAACTACGTGATGTAGTATTATTTCTACTATCTTTAATTTCTTTACCACGACCTAGGACCACAACATCTTCAGGTGGGATGTTAGAAAAGATCTTTGCTAATATCCCACCTGAAGATGTTGTAATACCACGAAACCTAGGTCGTGGTAAAGAAATTAAAGATAGTAGAAATAATACTACATCACGTGGTTTCATTTAAGTTAGATTATTTAGATTTTTTTTTTGGTAGCACTAATTTGTCCGAGTGGTGTTTGTGCTATTTATACGCTCGGTTATGAGCTTTATTAATTGATAAAATTAATATATAATAAAAAAATTATTATATAATTAAAATTATTTTTAGTTTCTTTGCCATGGCGCGTATCCGAATCTGTTAAACATGTTTTTTTTTATTATTTAACCCTTTAAAATGGCTCATTTGATTTCATTTCTTTCGGCTGGGATTTCCGATCTGGCAGAAATGGTTGGTTAATGCGACCGTTAATAAAAATAACCTTAACTCTAAAAATAAAATTGTTACGTATTACATAATTATATGGTAGTTCGGTTTCGGAGTTGTATTGGACCAAATCTCTGAAAAAGCATGTTTTTCTTGTACTGACTTAATTTTCCTTTTTAATTATTTCCTTCGTATTTACCTGCCATAGTATTTTATCACCATGGATCAATTTCTGTGCATATTTTCCAAGGTTATTAAATAAAACATAATACATAATAGACCTTAGTAGTTTTAGTTTTCTATAATCGGTTTGAGAAATGTTTTGCTTTATCAAGATTTATTTAATTTAAATAAATAGGTGTGTACACGCCCTCAAGTTCCGATATGCTGAAAAAATAGTTTCTTTCGTGCACCGATGAGAGCAGCATATTATTTTGGTGGCGCTTCAAAGTAAAATCGATTAGGGAGTTTACTTGTACATAATATGTATTCGTATTGTTCACAGTCGTTACGAAACAAGTGATTAATGTATAACGAATGGATATTTGATTCATTGCAGTGATTATATCGACGTTTGAGAGAAACTTGGTGTAATAGAATATGTAATTTTGTATCGAATAAGTTAGGCAGTTGCGGTGGTACGAATTGGCTGAAGTCATACATCATTCTCACTCGTTAATAAGCTCGAATGTGTCTTCTAATTAACTCAATATTTACGGTAATTTGTCTTACTGATTTTTAAATTATATATGGAACGACATTTTTTCGAACGCGTACAAAAATAAATGCGGATAAATCAACGCTTTCTTTATTCGTTTGATACAATAAAGTTCTTAAATAAATGTAGCTGACATTATTACACATAAACTTCAAACGTTTTAAGACGGATATCCTGAAATTATATTTATTTCGTCGATTACTATTTGCTTACACTATACACTTTTATTTTATTTATTTATTTAATTATTTATAGCCTTAAATATATAATATAATATAGCTGATAGATATGATAGACTTATCGGGCAATTAGTGTGAGTTCTGCCCATAGTCAATAGGTCCATATTTCACAATTAAATAAAACTACGTGATGTAATATTATATCTAAGTTATTTACCACAAGCTAGGTTTCGTTGTATTACAACATCTTCAGGTGGGCTATTAGCAAAGATTTTTCAGGTGGGCTATTAGAAAGGTTCATATTTACTTTCGTGCGGTCTGATAATAAAATCATGATCATGGAGTAAATATTGAATTTGGTAATGTAAAAATATGAGAAATATACACCCATACATATACATGCATATATATATGTGTGTGTGTGTATATATATATATATATATATATACATATATATATATATATATATATATATATATATATATATGTTGAGCAAAAAGCTTTCTCTGTTAATTATTTTTAGATATTTGACGAATTCTTACCCTAGTGTAAAAAAGAGGGTGGTTTTTTTGTTTCGTCTTTAAGCAAGTTATGAACCATTATTTTATAGTATAAAATTAGTGGTGAATGATATTAGTTATGAAACGTTTTAATGAGAAAGAAAAGGAGATTTTTGATCGCATAGGTAAGCTTTAAAATAAAGGAAGCTGGTAGTATTTATTTTTTATAATTTTACGTCATTTGGCAGAGATTGATCAAAGTAAAAGATAGCAAAATAAGTGATAAGAGCCATTTCTGTCTCCCTTTTATTGCTGCGATATAAAACTATATGCAAATTATTAAAAAATTACTTTCGAAGTCAAATTATTATCAAATATAAAAAAATTAATGACTTCATCTTCAAGTTTTTAACGTATGTTACGTTAAATATTAAAATAATCTCATAGAAAGAAAGAAAAGTGACTTCTGCCATTTATAAAGCGCTGTATTAAAAAATGGTAGTTTTGTATTTGGGCTTGGGGAATAGGTGACCCAGATTGTGCCAGATCAAATGAATAAATTTGATGCCGAAGCAAATCGAAGTTTAATTTATGACTTTTGGCATAGCCGTGATACACGTGTAAACGCATTTACCATCCTGGTGAAAGACGATTTTTTTTCCAACCAAACCTGGTCTTTTTCAAGAATATGTTTTGGTTAATTATTCAGTAAACTGGCGTAGAAGTCACAAGTGATTATTTGTTCTTTTGCAAGGTCAATGGTTTGAGCAAAGTCAATGTTTTTATTTTCTTAATTTACTTACACGTACATTACGTTAAGAGTTATTTTGGAAAGTACATAAACTACTAATTTTTGTCTAATAAATGATTCATTCAATATTATTGTTAACAGAAAGAATTTAAAAGATGAAAGATTAATTCACAAGAAAAATGCACGTAATAAATTGTCGAAAGTACTTCTCGGTTACACTTGTTGAATCGATATTAACAGCATTATTGTTTCACTTTTGTTTGCAGAGGAGGATATTTGCTTTTCACTAGCGCGGTATGAACAGCGAAAGGTGCATACTGTGCCGCGTTCTTTTATAGCGAGCTATTTTGTAAGATGATCGAATTCAATACTTTTCAATATACTGTTTTCTATGACGTAAACAATTTGACAAAATCAGCGTGGAATAGCATTCTTTAGAGAAGCTTTTTGCATCAATACTATCAGTTTGCGGAATACTAGACTTACATATACGAAAGGATCTCGTAATCATAGGCCTCTTAAGGTAGTAGAAAAACGTCTTGCCAATGTTCTATTTTTCAAATCACAATGAGTATACATCAAGTAAACTGTGAGCAAAGCGTGTTTAGTTCTGTGATTTATTGAGAATACTTATAAAAGGCTAAAACAGTTTATAGATGCAACTTTCCAATTCACAGTGTAATGTTTCGATTCAATAATTGTCAGACTACCACTGTAGTTCGAAAGAAACCGGTACATCGTATCAAACTTCTCAAGAGCAAAAATCGAGATGTGCAACAAAATTAGGAAGTTGTTATTATATATTATGAAAAAGAAGTAATAAAACAGCTAATCCGTTGAAACAAGAATTTAGTAGAAACTGTTTCGACAGTCTCGTTTTTTTGTTATTTCTAAAAAAAAAACAATATCACGTGCAAATATGTTTGAAAATTGCATGTATAATATGTCTGTTAAATTGAAGTTTTACGTCGTTTCAAATTCGGTTTTTGATTGTTTGGGTTCAATAATTTAATAACGAGCGTTAAATTTAACGTTTTAACTTATTCCATCTAAGGATTAGACTTTTCTCATAGAAAAATGGATAAAAAAACAGTGTCGTCACAACAAAAGGATTCTGTTCAGATCTTTAGTGCGCACATTTTTTATTTTACATTATTCTTTTTGTTGCTATACTTGCATCTATGCAATAATACATTTAAACCAAATCAATGTCAAAGGAACGTAAGTTTATAATGAAGATACAACATCATATGATATCTGAAATAAATATTACCTGAAGTATCCTTAAAGCATTATTTGTGTTTCAGGTTTATTGTATTAAAATATGTTTAATTATTATATGTTTCTTTATCGATGTCTATTTAAAGATTGTATTTTATTGACATATACTAATAAACAATAGCAATAATTGTGCTCTCCAGGCATGTATTTCGGTATACAGATCACAGGTGACGTACAAGGGAAAATACATTTGTAATTCTGAACAATCCGAACACGTCACGAATGTGAGTTAGAGAAAATAACAAAGTTAATCGTTCTTTGTATTTCAAACGTAAATTAAATATTTATCTAGATCAAGGTATGAGTGACAGTAGACACTGAAGTGTGTATTTATTTATTATTTAAAGATCCATAACGCAAAATATAAATGAATTTATGCCATATATTGTACATAGTCATGCGTAGTTTTCCAGTAATTTGACAAACAAAAATGCGTTCAGGTATTGTTACGTGACTGAAAGCTTTATAAGAGTACGTAATTAAATTAAATTACGTGATGTAGTATTATTTCTACTTTCTTTCAGTTATTTACCACGACCTAAGTTTCGTTGTATTACAACATTTTCAGATGGGCTATTAGCTGAATCTTTGCTAATATTTCCACCTGAAGATGTTGTAATACAACGAAACCTAGGTCGTGGTAAAGAACTTAAAGAAAGTAGAAATAATACTACATCACGTAGTTTAATTGAATCATGAATAATGGATTTCTACAAAATTAACGCCAAATATATTCAATATTTATAAGAGTAGTCAAGTTTTAGTTTCAAAAAAACATTTTTAAAGGCTTTAGTTTATAACAATTTCCAATAAATTATTAAACTAATTTGAATTAACTTTGTCAAGTAGTTTTTTAATCGCAGCTGTGCTTGCCTATACTACTTTATTTAATAAAAATCAGGACAATGTATGTTGTAAGAGATAGAGATATGTATGCTATGACGTTATACTGACACGTTATACACATATCAAAGGGAAAAAACACAGCTAAAATTAGCTCCACACTCGATTTATGATGAAAGAGGTAGATAGCCCGCGAAATCACGTATATAAAAGTGAAAGTCGTACTGAGATTGCGACTAATTACCTCAGATTTTAGGACCGAGTTCAGAACTCTGACAAGCGTATAGAATATAACGCAATTAGAAATTTTATTGCCGTCAGCAACCTGATATTTCGTTGTAGTCCTTAGTGATTTTAATTTTGTACACTGCGTTCCAATCGATGGTGAATTATTTTAAATCCTTCATGTCAAATAGTTCCTTTCAGAGTACAATGACGTTATTAATTATAGCAAACGGAAGTTGAACTTGGTGCTATGCGCATTCAATGATGCTACGGCTAGAATTAGTATACTTTTGGCAGCAAATGATGTGCTTCATCCGGATTTGTATCAATCTTGGAAGGTGATTAAATTTGTTATCTCGAGAAGGGGGACCGGGAGATCAGGCGATTGCTAACAGCAAGTGGGATTTTCGTAAGACGGCTTTCCAAAGTTACATGTGAAACTCAATACTATATAATCGTATACTTATTATAAGATTAACGATGCTGATGAATTTGTTGATGTTTTGTGTAACTTAATTATCAATACATTAATCGACTGTCTTCCCACTATAACGTGATTAGTGTAAACCAGCAGTATCATTATCTGGCTTGGTTTAACACTGATCTTATCTGCGACGTTCATTCAAATTTGTTATACAATGAACATTATAAAAACTTAGTTTGAGCTGTGATCATGAAATGTTTAGTTTTTTGCGCAAGCATGTCAAATCTAGTATGAGAGCCCTACATAGCGTTCACGTATAAAATATAGAAGTAAAATTTAAGTCTGACTCAAATGTTTCGGACGTATTTGAGATACAAACGCTCAGATAGGCATCTTCTAGTGACAATAATGCACGACAGGATTACGTATTCAAGTGAGGCGACAGCAAACCTTTTCGCGGAATATTTAAAATTACTATTATTTTTTAATAATGAACAGATATTCGACGTTGCAGTAGCGACACGGTTCGCTAATACAGACAGTGACTTTAACTTGCTTATCCTAAGGGTAGACGATTCTAAAGCTGATCTCGTATTGTAGCAGCTCCAATTAAAATAGACCCCCGGTTCTAATAGCTTACCCCGTATTTACTCAAGGCTTGTTCTGAGATCTTCATCAAACCGATTACATCTATCCTTAATTTCCGAAATTTATAATTTCCCTTGGAAGATTTTCCGGGAAATTATAAATTTAGTTCTGCCCAAGTCTTCTAATCCAAAAAAATATAGTTCTGGCAGTGTTATCCATTTACATTTACTAAAGTTTTTGAAACCGTTTTATATCGCCATATTGTATATGCTCAGATTTAATGTTAACTGACGGAGTCTCGGCGCGATTTTCGGCCTAAGCGATCTACCGTCACTAATTTTACTAATTTTGTGGATTGTGTTGTTTTGGAATTAAATGCCTGATGGTAGGTAAATGTGACTTACTTTGATTTTAAAACGGTATTTGACCAAGTCGTCAAGAATATTCTCCTGGTACAATTACAGGAGGTTGGCCTGTCTTCCACTCTTATAAAAAGTTTCCCCAGTTACTTTCGAGGATAGCGATACGTTCCGATTGAAAATTTTGAAATCTAGACCATAAATTACCATAATTTAAGTCCTCCTTTTTGTTTCTCATTATGATTAAAGATTTACCCTCAGTTGTCAGCACTGATCAAGGTATTCTATTTGGTAATGATTTGAAGCTATTCTCTGGGGTAGAAACGTAGTCTGCTTGTGAGCTGTTTTAAGGAAGTATGAACAACAAGCTATAATTTAAGGTAACAAATATGCAACGATAGACGTATTCCCGCCAATTTGTATTCTTGGTGCAGAATTACAAGTTACGTGGAACAGCGCTCGAAAGGATATCATCCATGCGGGGTCCCAGTGTAATTACGAATAAGTGGAACAGCAATCGAAAGGATATCATACGTGCGGGATCTCGGTGTAGTTATATATAACCATCTGACATTTTACGATCATATTAATGAAACCAGTCAGAAGGCTTACAGGGTACCAAAATTTGTCATGCAACATTCTCACCATTCCATGACAGTGGGTGTATTGTGATATTGTTTGATTCTTTAGTTCGTAGTATCCTTGAAATTATTGCAGACATCTAATCTCCATGAAGTGACTTATATAATTATGTTGAAGGAAATATTAAAAAAGTGTAACATAATTTTATACAAAAAATATACGGGTAATATCCTCATTGTTTCCTTCAGGTTCTATAATAAGTAATGGTCGGATGTAATTCCATTCAACTCCGACGGGAATTGCTTCTGTCATGCATATTTTCATGGCGGAATTTAATAGGCGTTAAACGAAAATCAAAAAAAAATCATGGGACGGACGACCCTCATTTTTTTTTTAAATTTTGGGTTTCTAGCTTCTAAACATTTCTGAAATAAGATGTATTCAACATACATATTATTTCATAAATGTTTAGAGGCGACGATAGCCAAACAACCTATGATAATATGACAAATAAAATAAGTTTACACCATACTCTATTACTATCGTTACCGAGGATAACCTTAGGAATGATGAATTTTAACTAGAACGTATATGTAACAAAATATAAAAAAATATACAGATGACCAAGGTTATTTTGCCTATTACGTGCTGCTATTGACTGTTGACATGTTTTTTTTATATGGTGAAAAAAGTTGTTTGTACTCGAAGATTATTTAATTACATTATCACCACAGATTGTTTTTGTAAAAAAAATGGGCACCTTGGGTATAGGGTATATATTTTATTGAGAAATTTCTATTTTCCTTATTTCTGTGTACTTCAATGAAAGTAGGTTCTACCAATTTTTATAACTTAAAAATTTCTAAATATATTATACGGGATTTTGTTAAATAAAAATTTTTTTAAGTTATTCCTTGATATTCTTTAAAAAGTAAATTATCTTAGCATAATATGTTAAATCTATGTTTCAATATTATTTATATAAAATATTTCAATTATCTTCCGAATCACAAAAAAGGTAAATAAATTATTTAATTTATATCATACGTAGAAACGAAATCCGATTAACGACAAAATATATATAAAATAGTAGTTTTTGCCATGATTATTATAATAAGTATTTCTTATCGAACAATTAATACATCATGTCATAAATTTAATTCTGATGACTAAAAATTGGAAAAATTAATAAGCAACAGTGTGATATTTCTTTCTTTATATTTTTATTATGGAATTTGCTTACATTGCCGATATTTCTCGTAAATGAGTAAAAACTGATTAGAATTTTCAAGTCTTTATTATGATTTCCTGTTAATGTATTGTTATGATCAAAAGTAAATTGCAACGTCAGAAAGCGGAGAAAACCAGCCACTTCCGTAGATGGCGATGCAATATTTAATACCTCATGTTTGTCATGCAATTTAGTTATTTTATCGACCTCTAACCTTTAATGAGTTGTAGCTTATTGCACATGTGTTTATTATTATTTTCTATTAATCTATGTATTATTTCGTTCAACGGTGACTTTAATGGTAAACATTCCAAAAACACGTCCATTTTCTTAGACGCCATTGTAATATTTAAGTCCTTGTGTTTTGCAAAGTAATTTAATTGTATTTAATAATTTCCATGAATAGGTCATAGCTCAACAGATTATATATGAAGATAGACGATGATACGATCAAAGTAATTCGGATTGTCAAAAACCGAAAAAATTAAACTCTCTATACTTGGAAATATAACATTCAGCTCTTCATATTTTTGCTAATTTGCTAATATCTATGTAACTTAACCACATTGAACGCTCCCTATTTTAGCCGTGAATTAGTAACTATTCATTAGATGCATAGTGAATTAGTATTTTCTATAAATATATGTTTTGATATGATCTAATGTAATTTTTATAGTCAAACATCGGAGAAAACAATCTCCCCTATAGGCGGCAATGTAATATTAGACTCCTCATTACATTACTCCCGTGAGTTGCACTTTAAAACAATTTATATTTTTGACGTGAAATAGCATATTTCAAGCACAAATAATTAAATTACAATATTAATTAATTAGATATTGGCTTATTTGTACAGAAGTTGAAAAGTTCTGATAGCACATCGCTACTTACCATTCGACCAGCTTCCCGTAGGCCCTCATGTAGGCCCTTTTCGATGTAATTCGGCCAGCTTCGCGTCTTGTCGGTTCTTTCCGACTTGACGCTTTCCTCCCTACTATACTACACACACGCGTAATGTATTAGCATTGTTTCTTATTAAATATTGCATCGCCATCTACGGAAGTGACTGGTCAAAGTAAATGTACACTTCAAGTTCAATTTGATTATTAGTCTTTAGTGAAATGGCCGCCTTTAAGGACTTTCTTCATTCCACTTGCACTTTTGCATGCTTAGCCAATAAGAGGCTGGAAACTATATTTTACTCACATCTTAAAAACAAAAATTCTGTACTTTCATTCACAAACATGCAACCAAAATTCTATTTATTTATGTCGCTGTGGACGTTTTCAAGCGATATCTACATCTTTCGCATGATCTCTGTACAAAGTAAACTTTCATAAATTTGTTTCGTTTTAATTTAAAGCATGCAAAGCGACTTACAACTAATTTAATAGTTTTAAAATCTTGGGCCATTCTAGGCAATTCAAAATATTGAGTTATTTAGACAATGAAGAATATCTATATAAAGAGTCACACGCGTTTAAGTTATTCTGACACGTTAATTACAACGCAATTTAGCTAACGTTATTTAATATTCAACATTGAACGCACGTCTATTCAGGCTAAGGACTGTGTCCTGAAAGCGTCTTAACCTTCGCTTCGATAACCAGTCTTGAGTTGTTGTTAAGTAGCAATATCTCATTCAGCCTTACAACTTAATACTATGTATTAGTTATTACTTTCGATTCCTTTTGTGTCCTCGAAGTTGTCTATTCAAGCTGTCTATTCAGAATGCCCGTGCTTTGTAAAAATCTTTAGCCGTGTGATATTTTAGGATAAACATAGGTAATCCTATCCACCACAGGTAGCTAACTCCACTCTAAACTCTTTAATAACGCAATTGTATAGGAATTGTCTTCTTCTTCTTTCCGTCCTCTTCTTGATCTCTTTTCTTAATATGTAATAATGAAATTATGTTAAAAATTCGTAAGCTAACATTATACTTTTTTTCCCCGTGACTATTAGCTTGAAATTAACTTTAATTTTGTCGCGTACAGCGCAGCCACTTAAGCCATTAGTTAGGGTTACCGGCGGTAAAACTGTACGCTAGTCGTATATTTCAAATATTGGCATCATGTCTCTTGTCGGCACTTAATTGTGCAAACAGATTTGGGTAAACCTTGATTAAATATATTAATATTGGTTGTGTTAATTATTGTTTCCCTCTGCTCCCGTTGCATACAGTCTGCCTAAATTGTCTCAGTATTTTTGTATGAGACATGTATTAATTAGTGTTATCTTTGACCTTCCTTTTTCATACAGGAGAATGAAACACTGGTGAACAAGAATTTAATTTTCGTGTGTAACATGTAAACTTTTGGCTCATAATTATCTCATGAACTAGGTTTAGTAGATTCGAACTAATATTAGAGCATTTCAGATATGAAAAATTTATTGTAATGTGATTTTTAAAATTTTTTTAAAAAAACAGTTTTTTATGAACAAAAATGAGGTTAAATGTAGTGTACAGTATTAATGTAAATATTGATTTATGATTATCTTCTCTATTTTGCTTGAGGAACGTCTCGTTTTAATGCCTAATTGTAACCCGTGAGCATACTTCGCCCTACTTGCCTGGTATCGTTTTTCTATTGTTTCCACAGTGTGAAAAATTGCTACAGGATATTTCTATATCCTGTTGGAATTTTTCACAGTATTTATCACTAAGGGCTCTCAAATTTTCATTTTAAAAATGCGTTGCAACCCAAAGTTTTGTGAGTAGTTAAAAGCTACTTGATAATACTTTTATAATCATTTGTTCGGTGATTTCCAGGAAAATTTTAAGTCAATTTCACGAAAGATTCGCAAGTTGATTTTTTCTGATCGTTAATATAGTCCATAAATATTTCATCCCTTATCAATTGCCTTTTCTGAGGATTAAAAATATCTGCCCTCTTTGAATTTTTCCGTCACTGGCTGTGGGAATTTTTTTTTTTAATTATAAAAATCCAGCACCATCTCGAATTCATTACTTTCGATTTTTTTCAACGCGGTTAAGTTTTATATGCGGTGGTGAGAAGCATATATCATCAGGTTGTATTAGTGGAGTTTTTTTTAATATTTGTCTGCCCTGGAGTCAAGAGTTCTATTTTGAGCCAGTATATTTAACACTATGATTTTTCCGGTAGTGATAGTACGGGCACGTACTATCAAATTTACAAAGAAAAAAACATAGTTTTGTATATCCTAGCTGTAATCCTGAAAGAAGGGCGACAAGTTTTAAATCTCCGGATATTTTTCGCTTGTAATTGTCACATTGAATCTTTTCTAAGAAAAATTTCATGAGTTCCTAGGACTCTTTCGCAGCATCGGTATGGAGGAAAGTTTATTACCGATATTGTAAAGAACATCTATTTTTAAAGCACCAAATTTATTTTTGAAGCGTCAATAAATAAACAATATTCCTTTGTTTTGTGTTGTATATCAAAATCATTCGTTACACCGTAAACATAAATTTAAAAATGCGAGATGATTATATTGTGAAAAGAAGCTTTTTAGTTCATCTCAATGTCGAAGGTAACTTGTTTTTGTACTTGTTTGAGGCAAATTCTGTCCCTATTTTCAAGATTCCGTAAGTTCTGTCTGTTGCTTGGACAAATTTAAATCACAAACAAAATCGTTAAGATTACCTTGAGATAGTAGATGTGACCCGTTAGGCGAGGAAGCTTTTCGAATGCCAGGATCAAACGTTGAATTATCTACATCCTCCGATTCCCCGGACGAATTGGACGGACTGGGGCTTTGAGGTGCTTTTGGTACTGATAGTCCTTCGCTGTGAGAAATTAGTTTTTTAACATATGGTAGAACAGGATAGTTAACATATTTTTAGTTTTCACTGTGATACATTTTTTTTTATTTATAATGCAAAAATAACCATTTGATGAATAATGGTACGTGGTTCTATCCAAATCACAGGAATTTTGAAAGACACAGATCGACATCTTTTTTTACCAAAAATGAGAACACATGTAAGACAACAGATATGGAAAAGCCAAACCATGCTCTGTGATTCCATAGGAAATCGTCGGCTAATTTTTCGCAGAATATAGACAATGACATACAAGTGCAAGAAAAAAGTGTCGAATTACTCTTATAACAATTGCATTTTCAACATATTTTTCAGAATATTTACAGCACTGACATATTTTGAAATATCTTCGCTTTAAATATCAAGGTTCGACTTTTATTTGACAGAGTTTGGTCATGACTACTGTACCAGTCATCTCCGCGACTTGTTGGTTTGAATAAATTATTGAAGACGCTTTGTAAAGAGTATTTTGTAAAAATTGGGAGGAAAACATTGAATACTGTTTAAGATTTTTGTCAATCAATAAATACGGAAAATGGTTGCAAGGCCAAATTTAATTCTTAAAAGTGGAATAAAACTAGCTTTATGGAATTAATTTCTTTCCAAATATTTTATCTCACCACAACAACATGTTTCATTATAAATAATAATTTCACTGATGAACAAAATTTTGTAACAAAGAAAATGCTTACTAATTTTGAAATACCTGTGTACCTTTATTATAAAACCATATTTATTTTGATTCGGTCAGATATAGTTTTTGTGCATAAATATAGGTAAAATTGAATGTTTAACGTTATGACTAATTTCTTTTTTTTATTTTTTGTGTTTTGTTTTTCAGTAAACTGATTATGTTTTATGTTTGTCAAGATAAGTGATTCTTGAAAAATCTCAAGAAAGTATAAAAATTACCGTGACAAATTTCGTTACGTTATGGGGAAATTACTTTTAAAATTCAAAGAGGAAATTAACTAAAGAATACTAGCAGTTCGCCTCGTCTTAAGTTTAATCTTACAACTTTTACCCAAACACAGGAGCACCTTCTGTAATTATAATTAGCCGTATACACTAGTAAACCCTGAAACATTTAAGAAATGAAAATGAATTAAGGTAACCTTTATTATTTACACATACAACTTAATGTAGTTTTAACAAAAGATTTCCGTTTACTGATAGATATTATCCATGAAGCAAGTTCGTCTAACGCACGACCAATACGTTGACGTCTAGAATAAACAAATGATTAAACTTATTGAAAGTCAGAGATCTAACTCTTTTTTGAGATCGAATCATTTTTTTGAGATTGAACCATTTTCTTGAGATCAATCATTTTCTTAAAGAATATTTGGGTAACGGGTTTCAGAGAGATTCATTATGACTTACACATACGTTGGAAATAATTAACGTACAAAGTAAATTTCGCTAAAAACCTTGCAGAATTGCCGTTTAGACCTAAAATAATTCAAGACGAAATCAAATGTCTTGCGATATACTCTGTAAGATTACCAATAAAACTTCGAAAGTGGAAAGATCTTTCAGACTTAAACAAATTAATCCGAAGACAGAATCACGACGGTAGACTCAAATACTTACACTTTAGTTTTAAAATGCAAAGACAATTTTTTACAATTCGTAATTTATATTTTCAATAATTTATCTTACTTTCACAATTAAATGAAACCATATGATGTGGTATTATTTCTACTTTATTTAAATTCTTTACTATGACATAGATTTCGTTGTATGACAACATTTTTAGTGAGCAATTAGCAAACATAGGTTTATCTTACTTTTCTAACAAATAATTTAATTACAATATTAATTTATTAAATATTGGCTTATTTGAACAGAAGTTGAAAAGTTCTGATAGCACATCGCTACTTACCATTCGACCAGCTTCCCATAGGCCCTCATGTAGGCCGTTTTCGATGTAATTCGGCCAGCTTCGGGTCTTGTCGGTTCTTTCCGACTTGACGCTTTCCTCCCTACTATACTACACACACGCGTAGTGTATCAGCATTGTTTCTTATTTATTAAGCTTACAAACTTATTCGATTATTTCGGTGTATTGCATTAAACTGCCTTAAAACTTTAAAAGCGTTTAGTAGAATTTGGTAAGTCTCTGTAGTTTTTAAATGTAGAAATTTAGATGTTTCACATATACCAGGCGTCCCATGATGGCTCACTTTTTTTTCCATTTCGTAACAATATCAAATCGCCTTATTATTTATTTGGTTAGTAGAAATTATTTTCCGCATAATCCCTGGAACTGACTTCTTCTGATTCTTTCTCTTTATTAATCAGATTTATTGCAATATATTCTAATGGTTTTTGCAATAATATCTAAGCAAACAAATATTCTATCAGTAAAAACGCTTTCGAAATATGTCCTGAAATTTTTAAAAATTCTGAGTTGCAACAAAAGAAAGTTTAACTTAAATGTTTACCTTCATTTCTTAGTTAAAAGCGCACAAGTACAAGTATGTATAAAAATCATTCTCAAGGTGAAAAAAGTCGTTTTTCTCTCTAATTGTGTGGGAAGTAATTTAATGGATATTCGAATAGACATTAATTTTTCATTGTCATAATTGCCGCTGGTGTTGGGTGGCTGAAAAGGATCTGGTTTTCTAAATTGCCAGAACTTCATGTCTTTCACTCGCAGTGACTTCGAGTGACATCTAGACAACCATGTCTTTCTACAAGTTTGAATTAGCAAACTTTGTTTTATAAGTCAAACACAGGCCAGCGATATCTTCTATGAGTTTAGAATTTCGGCAACGCAATTAAATTTCAACTTGTCGGTAACTATTAATCAACATAAACATCGAACTAAGAGCATGTCACAGTTCACTACAAAACGTGATGCCTCTCATATCACAGTTCACTACAAAACGTGATGCCTCTCATGTCACAGTTCACTACAAAACGTGATGCCTCTCATGTCACAGTTCACTACAAAACGTGATGCCTCTCATGTCACAGTTCACTACAAAACGAGATGCCTCTCATGTCACAGTTCACTACAAAACGTGATGCCTCTCGCAACGTTCATAATGGGATGTCTGAATAATTTTATCCTCCTTGGAAAGTTATAATCTGTCGCTTCATGAGAGAGCACAGTCGGCCTAACTGCGGCGCGTCCTAAATACATAACCTTTTATAAATTTTACTTTATATTTAGGACCTACTCCTTTTGTATTTAGCTTCGCACTTTAACGTCAATTTTACGCCTCTTAGTGAACGAGACTTCCTTTTATCGTTACTTACAAATTTCAACCGCTTCATTAATGGTCATATTTGGCACATAATGCAACTATTGAGCGAGTGTGGATGATTGTAAGATTATGCCGCTTTTAGAAAATCACTGGTTAATATTTTTTGTATTGTGCATGAAAATGTGGGTACATAAAAATGAAGAAATAAAAAATTAGGAACATAATATGTTCCGAATGCAATCTTACTATTTGACATAAATGAAAATGTTATTAAAATGTATAGAATATTTTAATTTTTTGCGCTTAAACTGAAGGTCAATGACACTATTTCGTCACCGAAGAAATATTTGGTTTGTGTGAGTTTTAAAGCTGATCCTTCTATGTTACCTGCCACACGCTTACGTTATTAATGCAGATATTATTAATATTTTTATTAAGCTGCGTAATTTTTACTAATATAATACAACAAAGTATTTGCTGACTTCCAAAAGTTTTCATTTTACAACTGATTTCTTTAACATTCAAATACGACAGTTCATCTGTTTATATTAAGGAGGAAGTTTGGATGCATATTAATAGAAATATAATTATTTTCTGGGAAAAACTTAACTTGATAAAGTATATCACTGAGAATGCGATTGTCGTTGGTAGCTATAAATAAGCTTTAATCGTAATATTTTGAATAGATTCGGATATTAACAGCGTCAAATTTAATTTAGTAATTTTATGGGAAAAGGCGTAAAAAGAAAAAAATTATATTTTGGATAACTAGGAAAATTTTGAGAGCATTTTTCCACCATAGTGTTAAACTGGTATTCAAGGTTGTGATTTATTTTTAAAGGAAAGTACATTTTATTGGTACATGTCACTACCAAGATAATCGGTGTAAATTTATGTTTGAATATTTTAACATATTAAGTGATCAAATGTTTTCCTTGATGTTCCTATCTCGAACGGAGTTATCAGTTATAGTCGTAAATAAGGTGTTACAATAATTTTTTTTCAAAGTGGAATATAACAGTGTAAAACTTAGTTTTATAAATTTATATTATAAGCATGAAAAGGTAAAATTTGTATTTGGAGAGATAGTTAATTTTGAGTGAATTTTTCTGTCATGGTCTGTACTCTTACACAGCAGATGTTCGTAGTGAGTCGTAATCTGTTTTTAATGGAGAGGTTTTTATGTATTGGTTCTAAACACTATCGAAACAATCGGTATAAATTTGTTACTGAATAATTTAACACTTCAAGTGATGAAATTTTTCCTTGATGTTCCCCTGTCTCGAATGGAATTACCGTCGATAGCTGTACATAAGTTGTCATCGTAAAATTATCAACAAGTCTGAACATTAATTGTGCAAAATTTAGTTTCATAATTTTATAACTAAGGTATGATAAAATTTGTATCTGAGAAGCTAGCAAATTTTTAATGCATTTTTCTACCACAATCTGTAATGTTATAGTGCAGTTCTTGGTTGTGAGTTGTAATTTATGTTTAATGGAAAGCTTTCCATATGTTAGTGTATTTCATTAAAGAGATAATATTGAAATTGATATTTACTTATATGTGAATTGTTAGGCGGAACTTTAGAACAAATAAACATACATCAAAGTAAGATATGTACACACGCCACACAGACTAGTCGTGAGAGACGGAAGCACATGCAATGAACGATCTATGCGGTGTAACGTAAACAGGCACGTATAATCCCTCTTTTTATGTCTTCCCTCCGCGACCTCGTTCCACACTAGTGTCGTCGCATGGCCATATGAATTATAATAACAAATTGCTGGAAGACCGACGGTTGTGCTCGTTTAATGAAAAGCAGTTTGAGTGTTTCTTTGAAAAATGATGAATTCTTGCATTGTCCGCTACAAAATGATCTTCCAACAAAGTGGAATAATTGTGGGGTTGATATAATTATTTTTATATTTGAACACAAAGTGTGACGGGATCTAAAAGTGTGTAGTTAGAACAAAAATCAAATCAATGTTAACTGTGATTGAAACGTGATGTAATCTTTTATCCCAGCAGGATGCAATATGACATATACTCTCTATTGTAGGTTTCCTTCCTGTAGATTGCAAAGGGTTGCTTAAAGGTTTTTTCGTGAAAACCTATTTGGAGCATATCTGAAATAATTAGAGGCAAATTGTAATCTGACACTTCTTCAAAAAATTCGTTGTTTTTTTAATTTAATATCAGAGATTCTTAATAATAATCTGGGTTTCTCCAGATAAACCGATCAGGTATACTGGAATTGTCCATTTGGCAAATGTGTTCAAATTACCTAGGACGCTGTCGATGGATTTGCTCTTTAACGGTTGATTTGTCTTGACATGGTGATTAGATGGTGTCACCGTTAATGAAATCCGGGTTTAGTAATAGATGGGACACATAATGTATAGTTATGCCTAAGAAACAAAAATAACATTTTCTAGAATTATACGCTGTCATATCAGTCAGTCGAGCCGAGAACTTCGTACCGATAATATTGCTGTAAAAACAGTTTGATTACCCCATTCCCCATAAATAATGACGGAATAATCCTAAAACCGCAGAATTAAGTTTGGTCTATACGCACTTGCTGATACAGCACAAGTGTGATAAGCACCTAATCTAAATATTGCTACCTTGCTTTCACTTGTTTTGAATTGAATTTGAATTGTCTATTCAAAATAAATCTGAAAGAAGTATCTTAAAAAAATTAAATTAAACATTATTTTCAGTATGCATTGTTATTCGCCGATTTTATCTGGTGATAGACATGTAATTAAACATGTAATTACTTTTTCACGCAGAGAGACATATTGATGGATATTTTCGTGAAATAATAGACAAGCATAAGCTCAAAGCTGTAGGAAGGCTATGACGATGATAATAGGTATCATAGTTATTGAGATATTTACAATAATGTAAATGTCCCCTACTTATTTAAAGTAAAGAATATTTATATCGCTAATAAATCCACATAAGTCATTACTTCTGATAAATAATAAAGTAGTTTAAGTCGAACAAGCTACGGAAGAAACATGTCACGTACATCGGCGCTTTTATTGTTTTTAACATAATTCATAATTATACATCTGCATATCAGTTCCTAGGCTACCTCCTTAATATAAAAACGGCAGATGAGCAAATTACTAAGCGAGTTTTTTGCTTCCATTTTAAATTCTTTGTCGCGAAGAGCAACGCTACCAAAGCTTCTGCTGTAGATTTGTTATTCACATAAACTCAAACTGCATTTTATGTAATTGTAGTTAAGAAAAAGTAAATTTACTCATTTAGACCACCCGGACTACCCGGTGAACCGAGTATGGTTACTATCAGGTATACCGTGACTACCCGGTGAATAATTGCAAACATCTGCTCACCACTAAATGTGTAATTTTTAATTAATTATTTCATTATCTTCCTCTCCGATATTATCCAACGTCGATAAAGAAGACGTTGGAAGCAAATTACTTAAAACAATTAATTTCTTGTTTTTTTTTCCGCCAATTGTGATTAAATTGACAAATTATCTTCTTTCTTTTATTTGGCTGTTGACTGGCTTAAATTTAAAAAAAAAATTAAAACTTCTAGAGACGGTCTTGGATAAAGATATATTCATATATTTTAAACGTGCTACTTTTTCGTTACATTGAATGGTGTATCTCTACTGAATTAGAACGGCTTTATAATTAGAAAAAGATGCACTAAACTATTCCTAAATAGAGTTATTTTTTTTTAAAAGAGTCAATTCCAAAGTTAAGTGATCGAAATAAAAAAAAATTATCAACAGAGCGTTTAACCTCGAAATAATGGATCAAATTAGAATGGATTCAAAATGCCGTTATTAATTAAAAAAAGACAATGGAATTTCACAAAGATGAAGAGGATTAATATTAGCGATATAAACTGCCTGACGGTACAAACCTCCGGTTTGCTCCATATTCACCAGGTGGAGATGATCTCCTCAGCATAAAAAGAAGCGATGTGATAAATATAACGGATTTCTATTTCCTTGTCGCTTCATAACTTAGCTACGAGTTGTTCTAATTTGATATGCTTCACCCTGTTCAAAAGTGCATAATTCTAAATTATAATCATTTAGTATAATACTTAAGTATATACTGCTAAGTTCTCATATTTAAATGTTAACTACTAATTTATTATATTTAAGTGTATATTGCCGAATGATTAAATTTTAATGTGTAAAAAGTTTTCAGATGTTATGTTTAATTTAAATTTGTCCAGCAGTTCCCAAAGTTTTTCTTCGATATTTCTGAGGAGAACTCAGCGATGGTAATCCGTAAATAATCTGGATTTGGGTTCAAATATTTGGATTGTCGGTAAAGAGCGATTACTAGAACCTTAAGGACCTATTGGTGACCAAGAGAATACTGACGTGAGTCTCAGTGACAATAATGTCTGCTATGAATCTTGCATATAGCCTTAAATGCTTAAGTTTATGGTGCTTACTTTAATACTTAGGCTCATGAAACGATTCCTACGATGAGTTCTGCGAGTGAAAATGTTAAATAACTCCTTAATGGTTACAACGTTTTGATTTAAAGATGTTAAAGAATAGAAAGTAAACCTGGAAAATTTTAAAAATAAATTAAATCGTCCGCGAGTAACAACGAATTAATTAAGATTTTCATATCGATGCCGTTTTTAATGGTATTTGCCATGTTTTGTGCTGGTTTTTTTAATTTGTAATTGAATTTATCTTTACTTAACGTGTGGCTAGACCCATCAACATTTACGTAATGGAATATATCTTACGATAAAATGTTAAAAACAATCACTCACCATTTTAGTTTCTCGTGATTTGAAAATCCGTGTTAATATTCTATTCCATTCTTTGACCTAGTTTCATTTAGGCATTTCAACCTTTATATTATATTCCTACATATTAGCAACAAATCGTCTCCCGTGCGAATGCCAAATATAAGCTTTTGGATTGTAATTTTTTATATTTTGTGTTTATATATAAAAAAATTAATAAACAATTGAGCAAATTTAACAAATTAGCAAAAGCTTTCTGATAACAAAACATAACACAATATGCCAATACTGGAGCACATTTCTAGAAGAATGGATAATGAAGCTAGCCCTGTAATAACTTTGATCCAGCGTTCATGAAAATTGCAAGAAAAATTCGATGATTAATATTATTTATTTAGATAAGATTTCTGTCGATTAGTGGACGTTAAATTCCCACAGTTGAGGAAAATAGTTCACTGTAACATTTATTATCGGTTGTGTAAATCTGAGAAATAAATTTTGGAAGGGAGTATCTGGTTTCTAATTATAACAAGCTGATATTTGCTTGGACTAATTTATGGTAAGTGATCACTTTTAAACCGACTGTTAAAACAAAGAGATTTGCGGTTAATATTACAAATGGTTTTTGAAATATTAGAGGGATCCAGATATAGTAAGAGATGCTTCTGATATGACGTAGCTTAAAAATATGTATTATACGTTTAGTAAGCAACCAACTTTGTTGCGTGGATTTTGGGTTACGATGGTGGGATTTATTATGGTGGGATATTCAGGAGATTCACCTAATCCAATGGCACCATTGCAGTATCTGCGTGATATGTACACGTGATATATACACATTGCGCCATCTGTTGACATGTTACAGTGTTATAATTTTATCTGACTTTCATACCGCAAGAATAATGTTATTCCTCGGTTCAAAAGTTACAGTTGATTAAATCACTTGTATGGGGTTTATATAAACTTTCTGCAGATCTTAACTACACGTCATAAGTTGGTCGAATATTACTCATAAACTAGTGGAGTCTAATTAGCTGTGATAATTTTCCTTTCAATTGTATTAATTTTATTAAACGTACTATTATTATTAATACTATTCCGGCTTAGTTGGCAGGGGGTGGGGACTCTAATAAAAATGACGATTTTCAAGCTTAATATTTCGATAAGAGCTCATGATATACCCCCAATATTTTTGAAAGACCTTTTGAACGATATCGTACATAAAAAGGTATACGAAAAAATTTCAAACCCACTTTACATGTAAGGAGGTTGAAAAATTGTATTTCATTATATTTAGGTTTTAAAAATATGTATTACTATCCCAAATTTACAGTAGTTTGGTATGATTATACATTATATAGAACACTAGCTTTCTAGCACTAATAGTCTGCGAGTAAAAAGACTGTAACGTATGGACAGACGGACGGATATGGCGACACTGTAAGGTTTTAAAATCAGGCTACTTAGGTTAGTTGTAGCCTGATTTGAAAACCTTGTAGTGTCGCCAAACAACGTTCGTTTTCATTATGAAGTGTGTATGTTATGAAAATCTGTCGCACCGTTTGGGCGTGATTGCGTGACAAACATCTATACATACTTTTTATGGTATTAATATTTTACGTGTATGAAGCGAATGCCGATAAAAAATAGTCATACGTTACTCCGTTATATGAAATATGCAGGTGAAATTTGCTTAATTTTTGTGTTATTAGGCAACAAACATTCAAATTTTCAATATTAGTTGTGTGCAACATTACGTGCTCTACACCACACCAACGACACTTCTAAATATGAAATCAGACCAAAAATATTAAATCTCAGCTATCAATTAAGCCTTTTTGTATAAGTGTTCAATCTTGATAGCTTTTGATTTCACCCTAGTATATCATTTTTCAGTCACTGTTTTCGGTTTATTTTCTGATTTCGTTTCGAGGATAAGTAAAAATGTTATTTCAACGGTCGTTATTCTAATTGAAATTTGACAAATTTACCTGAGCGTTAATTACTGAGATCCTATCTTTCGAAGCAATGTAGTTGATTTAAATAATTCACTCGCAAATAATAGCGTTGTCAGCTACTTGTGGAAGTATCTGAATTAATATCATAGGCATGTTGATGATATATGAGACCGAAGGGGCGAAGCCTTTCGGAACCGATCTATAGACGCCACATTGCTGGTGAAACATGGTGCATGAAACACTGACAAAATATGTAATGTCTTTCGAATGATAAAGTAACTTTGGAATCAATTATTGCTGGTTTGATAATAAAAAGACGAATTATTGCTGGTTTGATACGGTAAAATGTCAAAAAAGCTCATTGAAAATTGCGATACCAACTTCTTTGCGAAATGCTATTGTTCTATCTAATCCCCGAGTAACACTTACATGTCTTGACACTTAGGTTCCTACGACAAGTGACATAGAATATTTTAAATGCTTCAGCCAACCATTCTTTGGATTCAAATATATTTATAATATCGTATTTAATAGAGACTAAACTAAAAATATTGAATAACTGATAATAACGAAATTTTCCACTTGATGAGTAATATTTTGGAGTTTTCCAACAGTGAAATGAAAATGAAAGTAAAATGCGACTTTAAATTACAACTTGCCGGCACTATGAGATATTCGCAACAAATTTAGAATTACGACTTTAACTCACTATTGAGCGGTTTGTCTCCAATTATCCATTCTAATTCTAATTTGTTTTTTCGGTCAAAATTCGATTAAAAGAAAAAAAAACGTTGCAAGTTGATTCAATAAAGGAAAGATGAAAGAGTTCGCGTAATAAGTTTGAAAATGTTTCGTTAATAACATAAACAAAAAAATTAAGAAAGGCTGAAATTATTTGAATGTTGAAAATAAAATGGAAAACCCATTAATTAAAAATATTGTTTAAATCAGCATAGTTTCCGTTTACAATCTTGTGAATACCAATAAAGAGACCACTGAAGAGTATATCATTTCACGTATATGAAAATGAAACGAAAAACAGATTGGTTATGTAAAGATCTGAACTATCATCCTTGTCTAAGAAATTGCAGTAAGTTATTGTTTTATTGTTTGTGCGGATAGAAAAGAAGTTAAGAACAGCACCAATATGCAAAGAGAGAAATTTGTTGTTTGCACGTCTGACCCTACTTTCTGAAACTAAGCTCACTGAACTATATAAGTATTCACTGTAAATGAAAAAAACTTGCCCTGTCCTGCTTTCGCTAATTAGCATGTTGGGGAGCTAATGAGAATCAATCGAAAAATGGATCTAAGTAAATGGTGCGACTAGAAGCGCTCAGTTTGTTTTCTGGGAACCAATCTTCCACCAATTTATTTGATATTTACTACCTACTTTAAACACCCATATGACGTAGGTAACAACCGCCGATATAGGAAGTCGCTCGTTAACTAGCGGCTTTCGCCGATTTCTGGAAGTAGTACATGTACCACGTAATACAAGCCGCCCATATATACCGTTTAAGCAGTATTATTCTCTAAATTCTGACCTTATATATAGCATATAATCATCTTCAAAATATGGGCTTTACATCACAATCACAAATAATTGTTAAAATCCGATGTGTGATTCTAGAAATTAGAACGAACTATTTATATTAAACATATTTATAATTAGAGATAAACAAACAAATTTTTCCACTTTATTTAGTACAGGTATTGAGATGCGAATATGGAATTGTATATGTCCCTGACTATTTTGCTTATATTGTTGGCTTCAGATTTCAAGTAGATGTTGCATATTTTAACTACCAGAAAACTTTTGATTGTGTAGATAATAATATCTTTCTAAATTATGTTAGCGAGGTAGGATTCTCCATTTCACTTTTACGTTTTTTCTCTTCGTATTTTGTGTCCGAGACTTTACACGATCTAAATCTCTCTTTACACTGTCTGAGCCAGGGTTCATATCTCGGGCTTCTACTTGCCACTATTCTGATAAAAGACATTAGTTGTGCGTGTGCATTGATGGTTATTCGCGGATGACATGAAACTTTTTATAGTCGCAAAGAATACCTCAGATGGCGAACGGTTGCAGCGTAACATCAGTGTCGTCTTTGAATGAAGCGCAACAAGCGGCTTATGGCTTAACGCAAACAAATATTCAGTAATGAGTTACGACCGAGCACAAGCTCCTATCAAATATAAATATAGGGTCAGTGGAATCCCACTGCATCATAGGTATTAGGTCGTTAATTTGTAAGGCAGATTTGATTCACGATTGGCGTTTCGTGAGCATAGGGCCGATGTAGTAAATATTCATTTGGGAAACTTGGATTCATGTTGCATAATTTAAAAGATTTTTAATTCACGTCATTAATTCACCTAATATATTCAGACAGACAATAGACCCCATAATAAGCCAAGTACACTTTTATGTTTCAACGTATCAAAAGACGTTCCTGCGATATCTATATATGAGGGAGTATGGTTACTTACCGTTTCTCGTTCCTGTCGATTTCCTATTGAGTATGCTAGGTTTCCATTCATTGCAACTCGGAGGACACGCCACGCTTATAAAATTCATCTTCCAGTTATTAAAAGAAAAAAAAAGTGTGCTTTAGGCCACACGACTGAAGTAAAACTTCAAATTCACAAAATATGAACTTTAAAACGAATTTACAATTTTCTTCACTTTAAACGTATTACAAAACTCAATATTTCACTTATGCTCTACACCTGTATCTCCGACTTAGTTAAACATTAAGCTAATCGTTCTTACCTACATTTACTCTGATCACAAAAGTCACAAAATTGTCTCTTTATTTAAATAATCATAAAATATTTTATATTTGACCTTAATATGTGAATAATTCCATAGAAGTTTAGTTTAGTTTTTTTACTTTCGAAAATTGCATGAATACTTTTCTGATCTTGTTTTTCTCAATAGTTCAGTCGTGGCCTTGAACTATCATTACATTATAAGCTAAAAGAAGAGATCAATTACGAGCTGCTAGATGGACAAGCAACCTATAACCATAAGGCTAAATTTAGATCTTTCGAATGCTGAAACTCGATAGAAATTAGATGTTCATGTGCAATCGAATGTTAAGTTAATCTAATGGTGTAAAAATATTTGTTTTATAAGAGGGAAACAATTTATTTATTTAATTACATACATTTATCAACATATTATAGGTAACCTATTTATAACGATAAGCAATTAATGGTTTAATAGATAAAAAAAGGTGTATATTGAACATTAATATAAAATTTACAAGAACTACAAAAAATAACGTTAACACATTTCCACAAATTTATATTCACTTATCATTCAAACAAATCACAATATGGTGCGACCGTGATCAGGTGGTTGAAGATCAGATGATATGAATACCGTGAAAAACTGGAGAATTCCGATATAATTCGGTGATATAGGTTGGTATAGCAAACAGGTGATGATTGCGTGAGCGCAGGAATTGTACGAAGAATGAAAATTTAATCAATAATAATAGAGGATAATTTTTTGAAATAAAACTTCTTTACACACGCTTGACTTGGGGAGTAAGCTGGTGAATGCGTGACGAGAGCGTTATGAAAAGTGTGATCGGGCGAGGCGAACGGAAGTTGAGAGTGAGATATAAATTAGTGAAGACAGAAGGAGAGTTACGTTTCGTATATTACTGTAGAGACAAGAGAGAGAGGTGCGAACACACATTTCGACTATCTCTTTCTCTCATTGCTAGTTATGTTTCGTATATCTAAGACAAAGTGCAAGCCTATTGTCTGTATCGGCAAGAGAGAGCAATGCGTGTGCACATTTTCTTTCTCTCTTCCTCTCATAGCCAGAGCATGAATATATATATATATATATATATATATATATATGCGAGTTTGCTAGCGTTACACGAACGGTGATTTTTTAATTATTTAGTAATTTAATTTCGTTCTTGAACACTTTGATAAATTATTATTTTGTTCAATACATTAAATATATAAAATAATAAAAAAAACTAAACTAAACTTCTATGGAATGATTAACATATTAAGGTTAAATATAAAATATTTGACCTAAAGAGACAATTTTGTGACTTTTGTAATCAGAGTAAATGTCGGTAAGAACGATTAGCTTAATGTTTAACTTATGTCGGAGATGCAGGTGTAGAGCATAAGTTAAATATTGAGTTTTGTAATTATATTTTAAGTTCAGTATCAAGGTAGTTATACGCAAGATGATATGTAACCGAAAACATTTCTAAACTTTTCTATCTAGTTGAAAAAAGGAACTTAAAATAATGTCAATTGATAAAAACATCATACAATTAATTGCTTAAAACTGGTGGGTTTGTTTCAATTGAGTAAAATTAATAAAAATGTAGGAAGTGCCGAAAAAGGTTTTAAATGAATTCCAACTAAAACCAATAAGCTTTTGCGGCAACGTTTTATTTCGAAAAAGTATTTTCCGCTGCGATCAGTGAGAAAAAATCGAGTTCAATATTAACGAAGTGTATTTAGGTAGTATAATGCGCGTTAAAAAATTTCGACGTAAGCGTGATCAAAATAAATGCCGCTAAAAAAAATTACAGTCTCGATTGCAGCCTCGCAGCGGGCATTGAATTCTTTATTCACGCCGCACAATTCCTACGGCTGCATTTGAATAAACGGGCAGCGAAACCGCTCGTACAGGACGAACCTCACGCGAGCACGTCCCGTATGTGAATAAATTTTGTGTTATCGTTTGGGCTTGACGAGATTAATTTTTATCGCTTTATATGTTATAATTAAGTGTACGTTGTTTCACTCAGATTAATGTCTATATAACTATTCGCAATAAATGGACAGAAATGGGCCCGAAGATACGAAATTGTACAGTACAGTCAGCTTATGTATAAAAAAGAGTTGCGGGAAATGAATAATTAAAGAAAATAATGCTTGAAGTGGATATTGTCCATTTCGATAGTAATTATTTTATGACGAAAAGTGAGCCCAAAATATGTGTGTAAACATATTTTCCATAATTACGTTTTTTTGTGAGATTGAAATTATTTCTATAAAACTAAATATTTTATTTAATTATACTATTTATTCACGTAACAGACTTATTCATTAATCAACAGACATAAATAACGTTTGAACATAAAAAAAACACTCCGATTAAGAAGACAATAAGTAACAATGTTTTCATTTACATAGCAAACTACCAATCGTAGTTCAGTTATCAGATATAAATTATATAAAAATATTTGACTGATTCGGACATGATTTCTATCCACACATTTGAAAATTTATAACTGTTAATTAGAAAATATAAATAAATAGAAATATAAGAATAGAAAATATTATCGCAGTTCACCACTTGGCTTAAAATATACATATAATCTGCTTAAGCCATACTTCAATGAAGTCTCATGAATACCGAAATTCAGACATTATATATGTCCATTGATTTTTATGCATGTTATGTCGATAAACAGCTCGTTTCGATAGGAACAGCTGAATCGATTGGTTTTAAAGTAGTCAGTGATTCAAGTTAGTCTAAAAAAAATAAAATATTGGGTATAAAATAGAACAAAGAGTATGTTTCATCAGACTGGGGCAAGTTAATTGTATAACATTAAACTGTTTTATAAGCTTAAAAACTAATTAATATTAAAATTTTTTAAATAAAGCTTTTTGTACTGATACATAAAATATTTAGGAGTAATTCCATAGTAAGACTTTACCAACATATAATGTTATTTTAACGTTATTTATCGACCAATTTATATAATTATTGACAATGACGTTTCCCATATAGCTATAAACCCCTTTCCATCGAGAGGCCAAAGTCACTTTCACAGCGGGCAAGTAAAGTTATGGTATTTATGGTTTCTCAATGCAGAATATAAATAATTCTTTTTTCAGTTTTTCACTTGTTCACACTTTTTATACAAGACGATCTAGAGAAAAAGTGATGATTGCCTTTTCTGCACCCCTCTGAGCTGCCATTGTAAATACAGGATCATCGATATCTCTTCAATAAGCACCCCACGCTGTGCACCTAGTGAGACCGTCGAACGTCTAGGATATTTTTAGATCTCCAATCTAAATATTATAGTTTCAAGTATAAAGGTCTTACATGACATTAATGACACATTTTTCACATATCATGCATTTTCTTGGTCATTTGGCGATGTAGCACTTAGACATTTTGAATTTATGTTGCCTAATACCAGGGATTTCTGATATGTTCCTCAATTAATTTTTTTATACATATTTAGTGCGAAGTATGTTAGAACAAGCTATACTATCTTGATCCCAAATGAAACTAAATAACGCATGATAATTAAATGTGCCCAAAAAACCTTTCTTCTCTTAGATATGCTGCCTACCACACATTGCAGCACAGAAAAGAATTTTCTTTGGTGAAATTTATTTTCTAAGTGCTAAATGGAGAAATATTGTGCTCTAATCTATTGGATAAACTCCTTGTTAAACTACTTCTAACCAATTTTCCAGGGTATAAAATTGCTCAATCAGCTGATTGTACCTGTACCATAATGTGATATGTATGTAGCGAGAATGAGTTAATTTTTTTGAATTATATCATCGTTATATATTGTATTGTTACTGAATTTATTTAATTGAATTGTTATTGTTATCGAAACGCACAGATATAATAACTTTACTGTTTCGATAACTGCATAATAAATAAGTAAAATGCGGATAATCTATAAATATTATATAGAATTGGTCGTCTGTGTCCACTTTGCAGTCAAATCTGTATATTGCAGATGAATGGCATTTGTGCGTGGTAATAGCCTCAACCCTCCCACCGTGCCATTTCCAAAGTGTGGAATATATGGGGGTTGAAAGTAGTCGACATCGAAAATGTGTGACTTCCAATATGAAAGATCCAGTTTTTTCTAGAAAGTTATAGAAATTTGAAGAAATATCCACGATGTTCTGGAAAATTGTAGAATTCTCACATATATTCATTGTCCTCACCTGATTTTTTTCACTTTCGCAACACACCCCTTCTCATTTCGTTTAACATTAACAGTTTTAAGAGTGTATTTGAATAAAATTATATATATATATATATATATATATATATATATATATATATATATATATATATATATATATGTTTATGTGTACTTAGTATGTAAGAAATTTATTTATGGGCAAATTATAAAAAAGTTGCATATGTTTTTAAACAGAAAAATATGTATGAAATATGATTAACTACACAACCAAAAAAAACCCAGCGAAGTGGTTATTTGCTGCTTGTATTTGTTATTACTGCATCATTATTTAAGTTTATATTATAATAGTTATATGTTATCACTGTATTTGAAACTTGTTTTATTATATACAATGTTTTTAATTGCGTTTGATGAAGCTAAGTTTAACTATAGTAAAACTTTACTTCTATGTATGATCCATGGAACATCCGCGGATGATTTTATAATAGAATGGATTATCTGAAATATTCGGCCCGTTCAGAGTCGCCGTTGGTGTGTGAATGGTTTACCGATAATATTAAGTTTTATTGTGCATTTAAGAATGTTTATCTTTTAAATGTTTCCATTGCACCGTTGCAAAATCATAGATCAAAAAGTTATGAAGTATTGTAATCACTTTTTTGATATGAGCTGTGCAAATGGCGATGGATGGGCAATAGAAAATTGGAATCAAATGTATTATTTTTTTCATATTAATTATTTTTTTTTTTATAAAGTTTAACCTCTTCCGTTAATAAACGAGATACACTTTACCATTTTCTAAATATTTGTTTCGTAAAATTTACCTCATTGCTAATAAGGAGCCGTCCATACAGTAAATACGCAATAAAGAGGGAGGGGGATATTAGTCTAGCGTTACAATACATACGTGACCAGTAGGGGGGGTGAGCACTAGAGCAACGTGATATTACAAAGCTTCATCAATTTCATTCTACGTTTTTTTAAATTGTACTAACTTTTAAGCTTGAAACTGTCAATTAAAATGTTATTATTTGTATACATAAACATATCTACCTGAAATAAAAATATATATTTAGGTAATTACACTTAACATATATAATATAATGTACCAAGTAGTGTCGGTAATTTTATGGATAAAGTCCAAGAATACCACACAAATACTATTTACAAACTTTTCAATTTTTAACCTGTGATTACGATAAAACAATACGTAACCTTTTATTGCATTTAAAGGAAATGTGCCAATGTAAGTTAAATTACGAATAATCTATACAAAATAAAATTGAAAACCTTCATAAGCCAAACATCAATTCACAAATCTGAGTTTCATTAAAAAAGTAAAAGGAAATGTGATTAATTTATAGTTTTCACAGGCACTGTTTTTAGTGTGTTTGACCCATAATCCATGCTGGATTAACTTTCAAGCTAAGTAAATGGTTTTTGTAATTATAAAAATCAAATAAGTACAAGTCGAGCCACGTCAATATTCAACGATATCCAACATTTGGATTAAAATCAGTAGGTGTTTGTTTTCTTTCAGCAAGGACAAAGTCTCGTATACATTTAAATAATTTAAGCAACATTCTGAAAGTAAAACAGTCTTAAACGTAAAAGAAAAAAGAAAGAACAAATAACACTAGCAAAAACACACGCTGCGAAACAAGGCGTATTTAGAAGAAGACATAGAACGGAACAATCAGGAATTGAAAAATCTTAACCTGGCACAAAGTTTTAAGCAATAATGTTTGATCAAATAAAACACGTTGCTGTGAGACCGGAACAGAGTTTCGAAGTCTCATAAGAATGCAGCAAAATACAAAAAGGATTAATAGAAGCATACGATGGCGTCGGCTATGGCGTTTATGTCGATTTATTTGGACGTTTTTGTGTGCAATTTCAGCTATGGAATAACGATTTTCTTCCAGTAACTTATACTTGGTTCTGTCCATCAGTATATTATAAACTGGAAAATAAAACCTAAAATATACTGACTTTATCATTCCTCTAATAAATCTTCATTGAAACATTTCAGAAATACTTTCCAAAGACAGAAAGAGTGTGTTGAGTGTGCAAGTACGGAAATTGTATTATGAAAGCAAGAGTACAGAGGAATTTAATACCGTAGGTAGCTTCTCAGGAATCTGTGTTGAAAATTTTAGACATTTCTAAAAAATATTTCTATTTTACATAAAAAATAACTTGAAATACAATGAAAAAACATATATTTCGTAACTCCTGATAATGAAAATGATTTTATAATAAACAGTGCAGTAATCGCCACAAAACAAAACACAGTATTTATTTTCTTTTAAGAAATAAAACATTACGAATTTTGATTATAGCATCGTTTAAAAAAAGAAAGGGGATATATGTGGTATTGTGACGTATTTCCGTACACAAACCAACTTAAAAGGTACCGCTACTCTTAAACACTTCCGGATAAGCGCCAATTAGACGCCTCTCTTTCTCTCCTTCTTATGTACTTACACATCCATACATATATATATAAACGCCACATTCTATTCCGAAATTCTATAAAAGTAGCAGTGTTTTCCAAATTTTTGTATACTTAATATCCTATATAATACATGCCTCCTTATAACCCTATACTTGTTTAATTTTTAGTTAGTTGGTTTGTACTAATTTATTTGGTTGGTCTATGCCTTTGGATGTACCTCTAAGCACTTATCTACAAGTTTACTTTGTTCATTTTGTACTTAAGTAAAGGCAAGTCAAACGAGTTTAATATCGTTGAATTTACTACTCACTACAGGAAATTTCTTCTCACCACCATCCAGTTCCATCATCACTCTTATCAGTGTTTCTAACCCCATCGTCAAACCCTACCTGGCTATTTGTGGCTAAAGTACTTATAAAGACATGTCAAATAAGTTCAAACTTGAGATAGTTACTCAAAAGGACCCTTTACTCTCGTCTGTCGAGGAGTTCCAACGATATATTTTTAGTCCATCGGAAGATCCTGACTATATCTACATGACATGACTTCTTCCAGAAAAGGATCCGTTTGAAAATTCGTTAACGAGTCTTCGTGTTATGGCAGTATATAAATTTAAAAAAATACTTAATCACGTCTCATTAAGAACATCCTTTTTTTCGAAATCAATTAAAAAGAAAAATTAAGAAAATAATTGGCTACATCCTATGGCCCATAAGAAGATTATTTATACTTAAACATTTTGTGTGTTAAATATGAATTTCAATTTGGTTTCTACGTAAAGACTAAAATATCTTTTTAAATTGCTTGTACTTTAATTGATGAGTCTTATTAGGCTGTCTAAAAATCTATACATTAACTGATGAATCCTATTAGACTGTCGTAATTCAATAAGGTGTACGAAAATATTTAATTAAATTGCATTTTAATATTGGAATCAGATATTTGTGTCGAGTTTAATTTTCGTATTTTTTAGATTTTTAACATACCAAAGCTTTTGTTTAATATGGGTTTTCTAATTTCTAATAATAATTATCCAAAACATTTGAATTTAATCTAAGGTCGTAAGTCGTAGGTTACACAATAAAAAAAAGAAAAACCGAAATCGTCGAGTTTGTTTCGACCATTTAATCGATTGCCTTTTATCAAAAGAATGTAACCAAGAGCGAAGAAAATTGCAGACATTGCTTTTAACTGAAAAGCGCTCACATCGTATTGAGAGTTGAATAAAAGTTAAATTAGTTGGCGAACGTGTTTCAATCAAAAAGAAACGTCCGTTTGGATTTTATTTTAATTGAAGCGATCGAGTTACCAACTGATGGAACCGCCAGAATTCGCGGTCGATCGGTCGGATTTTAAACTTCACTCCCTGTATTTCTTTATGTACTATAATACATTAATGGAATAACTTTCAATCAAGCACAAAAATAATGTAAATTTTAAAGTTAAATTTAATATTCTTTTTTACTTTTATTTAAGTTTAATAATAAATATGAAATGTCTTAAATTTGTTAAAATCGACATTGTTATGTCATTAAACGAAAAACCATCTGAAAACGGTATGATAATATTTGATTTATGTTGAAACAAAGTTTAACCATTGCGTAAAAAGTTTTATTTTGAAGCAATTAGTCAATGCTTGGTCTCGGTTCGGATAACCGTCAAACAATTCTATTTTAATATTATTTCCTATTTAATTTTCAAGTTCAAAATAGATTAAGCTTATGCAAAATATCTTTATTTAGAGGACTAGCGCTTAACAAGCAGGATGACAAAAGGATACTATAAAAACAAACGTCAAGCACCGCGATCTCCAGGCACTATTTGTTGAGATATCGGTGAGCTAATTTTTATTCTTTTTTTTTAAATAATAGTGTAGGTTAACAACACAAAAAAATTTTGAAGTAAAATCAACCAAAAATTGCTGGCAGTGTTGGGAAATGGTTTGCCCGGATACAGGAAAAATCGTAAGGTAACCTGTATCTTCTTAGTATCATAAATTATTTTCAACATTTCGTCACAACAAGTGTGCGGTTTTTGTCATTTTTAAATGTTTGTACATCAGTTTTCGGCGCGTATTTTGAACTCATTGGTGGGAAGGTAAAAATAAATTATGACAATTTTTTTATCATAACTTGTGCATAAAATAAAATAACATTGTGTTTGCAGATCTTGCTTAGTCAGGACGTGGAGTAGATGTATGCACACGTACAGACGTAGCCAAATATAAATTGAGTCAGAAACTCAGAAAATATTGTATAAAGTAATTTTGAAAAGATTTGCTTCAAGTACTTTTTGATGAAATTTATCTTTTGTTGCGTATTTTGCTTTATTATCTACAATGTAATAGCGTATTTTAACAGTTTTCGTTATCCTATCAAATTACACAATTTGTTTTCATCAAATAGAAGGTTTCAGTTTTAAGCGACTGATATTTTACTTTTGGCGGGTTTTATGCAAATGAAAATAAAGCATTAACATTTAAGCACAGGAATGACAAACTAAAAGTTATTAAAGACTTATGTAGATGATAATATATCGGGTATGAGTCTGTAGCGGTTATTTATTATAGAACTTAAAAGATAATCTCGATAACTGCTGTATTTTTTTCAAACTTCAAATTAACCGTGTGTTTTGTTTTGAAAAATAAAAAATCGCGCTTTTTCAAATGTGTGCAACAGTATATTGTGTATTTCTCAACTTAAGTGAGAAGAACTGTAAAAAATATGTAGTGAACAGAACATAAAAACATATTAAGTCGAGAACAGCAACCTTTTTAAGGTAGATATTTAAAGCATGGTATATTTTGTGTGTGGTATTTCTATATAAATTTAATCACACAACAGGAGACTTGTCAAAATGCTGTGGTTATTTAAAAATGTCTATATTTCCAAGTTTACAATTATTACATGCAAAACAATTTTTGAGGTTTTTTGGAATTTTAATTTATTGTAAATAATATTCAAGTATATTTGAAATGCCAGGAGATTTGGACGGACATAAAATATGTGCAGGTCATCTCATAATTGTACGATTGCATTATGCGAAATACGTAATAGATACAAGTTTAAATTTGTACAGTAGGTTAATTTCATCCTAAAACAACATTTTTAAAAAAGCAAGTCTATCTAACGGCTAGACAGATAGGTGAGGTGATAAGAGATCACGCTTTTAAGTGGGTTAAGGCCAATGTAAATATTGATAAGGAATTTTATAAGTTTGATATTTAATATTTATCCATATGCTTTATGAAAACAGCAACAGTCAGGCAAATTTATATGCAAAGTGAGGATAGGTGATTCAAAATTTCCAATATACAGTACATGCATAATATTGTGAGGTGACCTGTCGACATTTCATAAAAGTTTTACTAATCACCTAGCACTTTTCTAAAAAAATAGCTGAATGTTATTTGCAACCAATTAAAATAGGAACGAATCTCTTAAATATCGATATTCACGAATTTTTACACTACAGTCAAATATCTAACCTAAAATGGTGTCTGATTTTCACTCTATATGTGTACTTAACGTTATCGCGGAAATGTCGAAGTCACTATGTAGATAGCATTGCGGCTATTTTTGTTTAGCACTTGTAAAATTTTAGAAATTTAAGCTTCGAATATATAAAAAAGGTAAGGTTTTTCCAAAAACCTGTTGTAAATCAAATCTGAATTCGAAATATTTTTCCACTTATGCTACCAAGCAATTGCCTTTTTTTATAAGTCTATGAAAGTTGAATTTTTAAGAATTTTTGAAAGGATTCTGAAAACTTTATGAAAATAATCTGAAAACTATATGAAAACAGGAGGTCGGCCCAAGGTCATAAATGAAAAAGATAGTCGAGTAAATTTGCTTCAAATTCTGCTTTAGCAACAAATCAGCTGTTTCCCAGTTGACGTCAAAATGACTGTAAGAAGTTTTCAACGGCTCATACGCAATAACAACGTGGTAAGTAACAAAATTTCAGCTTGAATGGGCCAATACATATAAATGTTATTATCATAATTTAAAGAAAGGCGACAAGATTTTGAGTCGCAGACAGTTTGGTTCAGGAAGTATTATGTGATGTTCTCCTATAAACATTGAAGGACAGACAGAAATGAAATCTATTTTTGGGACAATGAATAGTACAATACGAACACTAACCCAATACAAAAGTGGCCTGAAATATATTTTTGAACAAGACTTTGAAGCGTTTCATTCCATGGAATTTGCTAAAGACTATTTTTTAGAATTACAATACAATAATTTTAAAGTCGCTAGCGAGCTCTCTCCGATTTAAATATTGTTACAATCTATCACGTGCTGTATTTTCTAATAAGAGACAAACAAAATATTCAAAAAAAATAACCATATAAATCGCTATCGCTATGCGTGCGGGCGTACTAGTTTGCGTGTGTACGAGCGTGCGTACGTGCGGACGTGCGTGCGTGCATGCGTGCGTGCCTGCATGCGTGCGAGCGTGCGTGCGTGCGTTCGAAAAGTGTTCATGCGGCTGAGAATTTTCATACGTGCGTATGAATGTATTCTCAGCTGTTTCTGAAATAATCACTGTCAAAATTAGAATTTAAGAAAATTACATTTTCTTACAGAAATACATATCAAATATACTAAGTTTGATGCACAGAGTTACTTGTGTGATAATAGACGCGTACTTCATTATAAATTGTAATAATATGAACTTGATATAACAAACTTGTGTTTGCAATGAAAAAATATTACATTTTTTCCCGGTTTCATGCATAAAGTGACCAGTATGAATAATAGACTGATACTTCGTTACAACGTTATACCTGCTTCGTACATAAGAGTGCATGTTTATAACATGGTATCTAATAAATTACTGGACTAATCGTTACCAACCGTCACAAATAATTTTTAGAGTTCATTGAGAAAGTCAAGGGTTCTTTTCCTATTTTTTTTCCCTGATAGATGATACTACTACGCTTTTATATGTGTAATTATTGTTCTGAATTACATGTGAAAATATATATAGAGATTGAGTTCAGTTTGATATCAGTCTAAAATTTACTGTCACTTTTATTACCAGGCTATTTTTAGATAAATAGCCTGTGTTTTAGTTGGAGAGTTATAATTTGTCCCGTCAATCAAAGTAAATATTTTATTTTAATATAATAATCGCAGATATTATAAATGCCATCAGGTGGCAAATAAAAAAAAATATTTTGATTATATTGCTGTCACTTTTTCTGCTGAACTCTCCAAAACGTGCATATTATAATTAATTAAAATTATTTATTATGACTAAATATGGTGTAGTGTATTGTATAAAAGCATTGTAAAATTTCGTAAAAATCATGTTTTTGCATAAAATCATATTGTCGCATACATGCAAGTCACGTCTATCCAACTCTGTATTTCAATGTAGATATCGCTTTTTTCAGAGTAAAACATTTTTTATCAATTTTAAATTAACATTTATTTTGTGATTTTAGCGACTATGACTAAAAATTCTTCCGCCTGTTTATGAATTTCATTCCGTAATATAAATAATATGGCCGCTTTTAAGAAGTTTCTTTATTTCACTTGCATTTTTACATATTTAGCTAATGAGCGGCTGAAATCCGAATTTTATTCATATCTTAAAACAATTGAATGAAACTACGTCATGTAGTATTATTTCTTCTTTCTTTAAGTTCTTTACCATGACCTAAGTTTCATTGTATTACAAAATCTTCAGGTGGGCTATTAGCCAAGATCTTTGCTAATAGCCTACCTGAAGATGTTGTAATACAACGAATTCTAGGTCGTGGTAAAGAACTTAAAGAAAGTAGAATTAATACTACATCACGTAGTTTTATTTAATTGTGAATAATGAATTTCTACGAAATTAACGCCAAATATATTCAACATGTCATAAAAATAAAAGTTCTGCACTTATGTTGACAAGTATAAAACAAAAAAGATAAAAAGTTCTTATCATTTATGACGCTAAGAACGTGTCAAGTGAACGGTTCTATATCCAGACCTTTATTAATAGTTCTTAAAGCGTCCGTTTATTTAAGTTTTCTGAATAATATTTTCTACCAGATTTTAGTTCCTTTCAATCCTCTTTCTATCTCTCCTCTTAATACCTTTAAATAAAAATATGGTGAAAAGTTTGAAAGCTTGGTTGGATTATATTTTTTCCCTTCTGATGTTTGAAATTAATTTTAATTATTGCCCAGAAAGTTTCGGTTTAAAAGCATACACAAACCTAACACATGTACACACACACACACATACACACACACACACACAAACACACACACACACACACCACACACACACACACACACACACACACACACACATATATATATATATATATATATATATATATATATATATATATATGTAAATATACACGCACACCCAAATATATATATATATATATATATATATACACACATATACAAGTGCACATACATACAGAGATTGAAAAAAACGTGCCTGTATTTACGTATGTGATTCTGTGTAATACACATGAAAGCAATTTTTGTAAAAGAAATGTGCATTTTTATATTTCGTGTACTGATGCTGTGTTTTCAATAAAATTACGATTCCGATATCCATAGTTTTGTAATTTGTGACTTTCAATAACATTTTCAACGGTTCTCTGCAAAGTATGAAATGGGAAAAATATGAAATAGGTCTTCTAGGGAAAAATAAGAAATAAAGCTTCATATTTGAGACAACTGTTTGGAATGAAGGAATTATTTCAATATACCTCATTTTCCGTGGCAATTTTTTACATGTATCAGATTTGGAAATTGATATATATTAGTCAGTTGTGATGAAATAGTACTGAAATTACTCGTCGCTGATTTTCAATAATTTTGTCTCGAATATTTATTTCAATATTTCCTGTGATATCGAAGTTGACGGGCTGGTACCAAAATTTTGCAAACTAATCAAAATATAAGATTAGTCTATGCACTTCTACTGTCATTATATAAAATACATAGTATATAATATAACTAGAAATAGTAAGGAGGCTTGGTACGCGCGCCACTACATGATCATTGTATCACGTATTATTATCTTCCCAATGCCGTATAGGTTTTGTTTTAGACTGAATGTAATAAGTGATATAGTGCTCCGTCATTCATTATTCATTAGGAACCAAAATGCACTTTTGTGCCATAATTACGTGCAAAAGTAATAGCCAGCAAAAAAAACGTAAACAAAGGCGGCATTTTCTATAATTGATAATTTGTATACATTTTGTTAGATGTTAAACAAAAACGTTATTGGAGACGTCGTTCACCGATACAAATGTACCGGTCCGATGACGTCTCCATTAGTGTAACAATGGATTTCATTATCGCATAAAAATCTATAAATTGAATATTTTTACTATATACTCTCATCTTAATGAGATAAACTTTCCACAGTTCAAAGCAGTTTAATTTATATGACAATTCTATAATATAATAATGATATGAAAATAAACGATTGTTGTTTTTCATTAATATAGATTAGAATATAGATTAAAAAAATCAATAAAATTTTTAATGAGAAAAACTTAAGCATATGTTATTTGAATAACATATACGATCAAATATGAAAAGAAAAAACATAATTAAGGATTTAAACCATGTTAAATCCACTAAAACACTTTATTTCATTGCTTTCTATTAATAAACATTTATAAAATTATGAAATTTTTATAAGATATTGAAAAGTTGTGGAATAAAATATGAAAGTTGTCACTTGCCCACAAGGTGGCGGAGGTATTTTTGGTAAAATTTTCTTTTAGTGCATCTTAATTAAACTTGTTTTTAAAAACGTTCTTTTTATTTAAATTAATTTTCGCCTTTTTAGTAACCAACTCGCTGGTTTCATCAGTCGATCTCTTTCTAAGAAAGAATCATTACGGGGCTACTCATCGAGACCGATGAAAACGAGTTCAAATTCGAAATATCTGCTTTATGTACTTGCGAAAATTATATGGTCACCTTCCAGCTTTATCATCAGGCTCTGGCCACCATTTAGGAATCAGATACATCCTATATTAACTTCGGTAGCGTTAAATTGTATTTTCATAAAACGCATGTTGAAAACTTCATCTTCCTATGATGAATAAAAGTGGTATAAAAGTGACTTGGAATGTATGTACTAAACTCGCATATGAACAAGTGAAGTTAAATAAAAGCTTGTTATAATAAATCGGAGATATGAAGATATAAATAGTACAGTATATACGGATTGGTGAAAGGTACTCATTCAGTCTGAATAAAGTATAAAGAAAAAGACCAGAATCCGTTCCACATGAACTAATATGTCAAAGAGACTATGAGCTTTAGTTATCAAAGGTAGGGAAAATTTTGGACGATTTTTGATTGATGAAATTTTCTAAAGGCAGAGAAAAACGATTTCCGGAATTTTGCTCTAAATCGAAGAAAGTATAAGAGGATTTTAAAATATTTGGAATATAATTCGAATTTATTATAAATATTGATAGACATATCAGAGACATGCCTAGGACTAGAATTGTTGAGAGTGTGATACAAATATGACAAGATGGATGTGCCAGTTTGTTTCTAATATTAATTTACGAGATATATCATATAACGGAATACAATTTGAGGTTATGTGTTCCTAAACGTATAACATATATAATTTGAGGTCATTTTTTTATAAACTTTGGTATCCATATAGAAACCGTATTCAGAGTACTCGAATTTTGGAATGTAATATAATAAACCATTAAAATTATAACAGGTTACATGTATCAGTTTGTTTTTTTTTATATTAATTTAGGGATAGTAAAACAATTCGAAATTATGTGTTGATACAGGTAAATATCCACATCGGACGTATGGAGTACTAGAATCATCGAGGACATTAAATAAACTATAACGAGATGCATGCGTTTCTTATGTTCATTTATAATATGTATCGTATGAGTGCACGTTCTCTATTACATAAACTGATGAACACTACTATTTCGTAAAGACGTTTATCGTGAAAATTGTAGTCTGCAGATATCTATATTGGAAAGTATAGACAGATTGTTCGAGTCCAGCAGTTGATTGTAACTTATCGGAAATTTGATGCTTAATGTCATAAAGTCAGTTTACAACGCGACGCAGTATCTAGGGCTAAAGAAGAAACAACCATAAAATTACACTAAAACATATTCTTAGTTAAGGTTATCAGACGTCGTTATGATAAATAGATTCCTGTTGCTTGATATAAATAGGTCGATACTCTATTTATCCTTTACTTGGGTTAAAATCATTTCTGCGCCGGGACGGATTGGCACGGGGCCAACTTCTTCAATTAACGGGTTCCATTCCCGGCGCAAGAAAATTAGTTCGTCTATCCGGTTGAAAGGCTTCATTAACGTTTTTATTTCATGGCTGCGGAGGCTTTTTAGATGTCCTCGCTGCTTGACAATCATAAATATCAGTCGTGAGGTTCTGCTATTTTACGTAGCTACGTGTGTGTTGTCACATAGATAGTGTTTGCTTATTGCTCAATTATTGCTATATAGTGTTGAAAATCTTGCTAAGTCTATTATAGAGAATTCTATACTAGTTATTTTTATATGATACCTTACAAAAATTAATTGTACTTTGCATACATTGTTCTGTGTACTTGGCTGACGTAAGATTTATTTTTCCTGTGCTAATAGCCAGTGTCTAAGAATGAATAGCTTGAATGAAGCGTTTACACTTTTCTCTTATTTAATCGACATGAAGCTTACATATCTATATAATATATATATATATATATATATATATATATATATATATATATATATCGTTATTGTGGGTATTAAAAATACCGTTCACAGTTTATTTTTTTAAATTTTAAATTGATTTAAAAGAACTTAAGCAATGATTAACTTATCATAGTTTCTTCGACTTGATTTGTTATTTCTTTAGAAAATAAATATTTACCATGCAAATGTAAATATTTAATATAAAACCTAATAAAATTAAGAAAATTAAAAAAGCGTCAAACGGAAAAAAATACGCGAAAGATTTTTAGAACTTTTGTTATCTGACTAACAGCCGTTTGTGGCAGTAGAAGAATTTTTCACTTGAATTTTTAAACTAATTAACGTATCTTATATTATTACTAAATTTTAGCGTCTATTTTACTAAATTTTAGCGTCTATTTTAGACTGACGGACACACGGTGGTACTATAAGAGTTCTTTCTTTCTTTCTGAGGTACGTAACTCTGAAAACACGTGAAACTATCCATAATAGCTACCTGTAGCGTATTTATCGTATGTATGTATTCATGGGTGCGCAAAAAGGCCATGAAAAGATTAGTGCTCGGTTTTGAAATATAATCGTACTCCTTGTTAAGTTAAAAATCGTCTAATAACGAATGAATAATAATATGTTACATAGACTCTCTCCAAAACACCACAAAAAAACAAGTTGAATGGAGGCAAGTTAGCACACCGGCAGATAATGCGGCGCACTTCCTGTTTTTTTTTTGCTATTGCAACTACATGTGGGATACTGAATAACAAATGAAATATCTTTATTTACTTCACCCCTCCTTATAGTGGTAACGTGTAGCCTGACTCGATTTTATAGACAAATAAATAAACAGACAATTTATTATTCTAACAAATGAAATTCGTAATAAAGTAATAGAAGAGCTCCCGAGTATTGGAGTCGATACAGCCATGTACCTGTTGCACCTTAATCTCTGTGTAAAGTTTACTAAAATAGGTTGGTGAGTTTTGTGAATTCGTCAAACGTTAGCCCTGGATTATAAACTTAAATGGTCAGAACATATTAATAAATTAGCGCTCAGCGCGTATAGCGCGGCCACTTACGTCTATAGTTAGGGTTACCGGTAGTAAAACTATATGCTATTCGAATATTTCATATATTCGCATCATGACCTGTTCCTTTCCGCTCGATGCGTTATTGTGCAAACAGATTTGGGTGAACCTTGATTAAATGTATTAATAATGGTTGTGTTGTTAATTATTGTTTCTCTTTCCTCCCATCGTGTACTTCCTACTTAAATTACCTCAAAGTGTTTTTCAAGAGACGTATATTAGTTGATGTTGTTTTATACAGGAGATCTGGTTAACAAAAATTAAGTATTTATGGAAACTTTTAACTGGTTACGTTATGAACAACGTTATGGACAAGGAAGAAGTAATATTAGAATATTTCAGATATGACTAGTTTCATTATAATATTTTTTGTTTTTTGTTTTCCCAAAAATAATTTGGAAAATGTTGGAAATATATTTTTAAAGACATGTCACAAAACAAAGCCTTTTAAGTAGTTAAGAGCTCCCTGATGATACTTTTATACGTTGATTTCCGAGAAAATTTGAAGTCACTTTCAAGAAACAGCTGATTTTCCAGATCGCTAAGTTTTTCTTTAAATATTTCATCCCTTATTAATTGCTTGATTTGAGTATATACAAATATGTCGCGTTTAATTTTTGTGCCACTGACTTTGGAAATTTTTTTTTCAAAGATATAAATCCAGCATCAGCCTAAATCCATTACTTTCACAAAGTTTTTCACGAGGGCAAATTTTATATGTAGAGGTGATCCTCTACATATAAAATTTGATCCTGATGTATTTTTTATCAAATAATTTTTATCAAATGCTCTTAAATTTTCCAATACTAATTGTAAAACTACCAGGTTATTATACTGTGAAAAAAAGCATTTTAGCTCTTCGTCTCGATTTCTAAAGTAACTTATTTTTGTTTCTGGTTGCAATAAATTCCACCCTTTTAATAAAAATCCCAAATGTTCTACTTGTTGTATGGACAAATTTAAATCACAAATTAAATCATTGAGATCTTTAAAGATAGTAGATGTGGCCAGTTAGATGAGGAAACTTCAGTCAATGCCGGGATCAAAAGTTACTTTATCTACTTCCTCCGATTCCGCAGATATATTAAATAAATTTGAGATTTGAGGTGGTTCTAGTATATGTAGTTTTTCTCTGTAAGGAATTTGTTTTTTAGCAGGTCAGGATCTTAACTTTTTTTTTAGTTTTCATTGTAATACTATTTACACTTGTAAGGCAAAAATAAAAATATGGAATAGCTTCTGAGTTCCATCCAAATCATAGAAATTCTGGAAGACAAATGTAATATAAGGTGTAATACAACAATTGAGAAGCCCAAATTTTGTTTCGTTGTCCAACAGGTAAGCCAAAATAAAGTTGATATCATTTTTTTTATAATAGTGTAAAATTTCTCTGTGGCGTTTTAAAAATAATTTCCTCACAAATGTAAGAAAATTTGTGGGAAAATTTTCTTGACATTATTTAAGAATCAATTAATTAGACAAACATCAACAACTACTTTACCGAAACACAAAACACCCTAAATCAAAAAAGTAACACAAAAACTAGGCTTGTTCAAATCAAAATAAACATGATTTTGTAATGGAGTGGTTCCTGCAATATTAAGAGAAGAAATATTACCTTATGCAGTAATTCCTAGTTCTACATTAACAGTGATAAAACCGATTACCAGCTTAAGTTACTTGATTACGCGCTTCCTCATCAATATTTTGCTACCTTTGGCAATATGCACCTGTCGTGGAATGTAGCGTGAAGCTGTTATGAATAACACCAACAACTACCACATTGCGGGTTGTTGCTAAATCACGGCTTCACCGTTTTGCCCGGACGCATGGATTTAACTATCACCATGAATTTTTATTGTTATTTTACAGAATCCTTTTTTCGTCACAAATAAGAATAGAATCAGAGTCCCTTCATTTTTGTGTCAAAATGTTATGTCGTTATTCGTCTGATTGTTCAGTAGGATTAAAAATGGATTTATTTGTCAATATAAGCACATCTCAGGGTATTAACATTATTAGTAAAATCCTTCTTAAAAGTATATATTCATTTGTATTTTCTGATTTATAAAACATTAACTTTTAGTCAATTCTTTTCGTCCAATTTTGAGTAAAATTCTCTCTCTAAAGCGTCTTCAACAATTTATTCAAACCAACAAGTTCGCAGAGACAATTACTATAGTAGTCGTGTCCAAATTCAATCAAATTGGAGTCGAATTTTTATATTTACAACGTTAAAAGTATGTCAATGCTGCCATACTGAAATTTTCTTTGAAATACTGCAATCATTATTAGAGTAACTATGATATTAGTAATTATTATAGAGTAATTTTCTTATATTAATGTAGGTCGCTCCAGTGAAAATATTAAAACTAACATGTACCATTGTCAAAATAAGTTTCACCATAAACCGTAAACAGATTACATTGAGAACCCTGCACTGTTGTGATTAACGACGTTTCTTGCACCGATCTGTTGTCTGAGAGTAGGAAGACATCCATTATATCATATTCCGCATGTATATACCAACACTCGTTTTGCGTTCCCCTATTGTCTGCGTGCTTAATTTACTTAACACGATGTTGGAGGCATTGCCCCGCTTCAACTTTTTTCCTATTCGATTCTTGAATTTGGAGTCCAGATTGTGGATTGTTTGAATAGCTCACGATCAGTTCATTATATTTACCATGTTTAATTTATTTTAATATTCTTTGTATATTAATGATTGTCTTGTGTAATTACCTGATTTGTATTTTTTTATTTCGCAGTAACTTACTCATTACATTGGCAATATATTGTGAGTAAAGAAGGGTTTTACTGAAGAATTAAATAAACAAATATATATTTTGTTACCATCAGTGGTGAATTATAGTGATGTACTTGGTTAATAGAAAACTTCAAAGACATCAACTATACGATGATTTAGGAGAATTTAGCATGAAGTTAATTTAAAAAAATTGTGCAAGGACGAGTAAGGCTTGCACATCGAGGTTTAAGATAAAATTACTTTATTACTTACTGATAAGGATTACCTAGTGCAATAAATATTTGATAATACACGGAGGTTAAATTCTTACCTCCATGAATTATATTTAATATAAATAAGTAAGGGAACAAATATATTACTGCTGATATGATATCCGCGATCATATATTTCTTTACGCTACTTCAAAAAGTATTACATTTTGAATCATCATTATAGTTATTCTACAATATTTCTTCAGCCTTCCGGAAACCTTATCTTCTCATAATTTTAGACTCAATAGTTTTCAAAATAAGGGGGAGAGGTGGGAGGGGGGTTTGATGAGATATTATTTTACTTATTTACCAATATATTTCTGAATATACTAAAACCGTGATTGAAAAAAAATTTTGAATATTGAATATATTTGGCGTTAATGTTGTAGAAATTCATTATTCACAATTATATGAAACTACGTGATATAGTATTATTTCTACTTTCTTTAATTTCTTTACCACGACATAGGTTTCGTTGTATTACAACATCTTCAGGTGGGCTATTAGCAAAGATCTTGCGTACATCACGTAGTTCCATTTAATTGTAAAGAAAATTATTCTCTTATAAATAGCACTTTGAAACGATATGCCATATTACATTATGTGAAATTTTAAATATTTTTTTCTGATGGGTAATGTGCCTCCTGAAATTTCCATGTAACTATTTTTAAGTGTAACACTTAAAAATCACTTACATCAAACTATTCTAAGAAATACGGCTGTGACAGGCGGATAGATGGACATTTGAGTGATCTTAAAAGGGATCCGCTTTTCCTTTTGGGGTACGGAACCCTAACAAGTGGCCGAATTTAGTTACATCCTTGACATTGATTCATCATTTTACGGTATGATTCTGAGTTTGGATGTTTAATGTGTTATAAATGGAAATGTGTTTCATTTTTACAATACTGGCGAGTAGAGAAATCGCGAACTAAATATTCCATTTTTAGGGGTACACTTAAAAATTTGGGTAGTACCATTCTGTTGAAACAAAGGCCTAGATTTATGTTTTTCAAATTATTAAACTATTTTAAAATATATTCTCAGATATCACCTGTCGAAAAAGAACGGCCTGACAATGCCTCTAGCCAATATTCCAGTTCACACAAGTTTAGGCCTGTGGAGGGAACGTTGATGTTGCTGTCGGGGATTGTGCACGAACCAGGAACGACAACTTTTATTTAGATGACAATCTGTCCCATCACTAAACAAAATGTTGAAAAAATTGTCAAAGTGGTCAAACATTACATTTACAAAGACGAGGCGAAGATGAACATCATTGGATTTTAATTTTTAGACAAATCGTATTTCGTAAGTCTTTAAATAAAAGTCGCGTTACAAAATCCTTCACAATGTTGTCCTTTGATGTTCAAAGTCTAGCTTTTTTGAGAGATTATTATTGTGAATTTTGTTCATCAGGTCACAAACTTGATTGACAATATTTAGAATCCTCCCAGAGGGCGAACAGCCTTTATTAATTTTTCTCACTGAAGACCCGGAAGTCTCGGATATTCTGAATCACATCTGTGCTTCAAGCGACGCGAATGTCTCCAAATCCTACTCACTTTGATACAACCGCGTTAAGAAATAATCTGAATTTGAAAAAATAATTATAAGAAAATGTGGTCTTAGTTAAATTATCTGTAATCTTCATGCTAAATTGTATATAAATCCGTAGGAAAGTGAAATTGCTTGTTTTATAGTATTAGATTTATTATTAGGTTTTCTTCCTCTTCCCCGTCCTTTCGCCTTCCCCTTCCCCTTTGCCTTTGCTTTCGTCTTTGCTTTTAGCTTCCCCTTCGCGTTCGCTTCCACATTCGCGTTCCCTTCGCGTTCCCATTTGCATTCGCCTTCGCGTTCGCATTTGCGTTCCCTTAGCGTTCGCTTTCGCGCTTGCATTTGCGTTCGCATTTTCGTTTATCTGCGTGGTCATCTTCGCGTTCGAGTTCGCGTTCGCATCTCCCTCCCCCTCACTCTCCCCTTCACCTTATCCTACTATGTTTTCCATTCAAAAGTTGTTAAGTCACGATAATAGTGTTCATCACAATTTTGAAAATTTTAAATGGCCACCATTTCCACAATAATTAACCGATATGGCTCATCTTCGAAATCATTGAATATCCCAAGCAATAAATATAGTAAATTAGCCATACATTTATATATATATATATATATATATATATATATATATATATATATATATATATATATGTATAAATGTGTATGTGTGATATTGTGTATGCGCATACATACACATACGTTTGCTAAAATTATTGAAAATCTCGTATGCAATAAATAACAAAGTGAAAAGGAATTTATTTCATATTACTTTCGTTCTTGAAAGGTGGATGATTATCCTTTTTGTTAATCTTGGCGTAACTCTCATAACTTCTTATAACTTCATTTTTTAAATCGATTGTATTTATGACCGTGTTTATAGTGTGTGCTTCATAGGAATATAGACTTAGTTTATCGATAGAGACTAAGTAATAAACTGGATTTCGATAGAAGTAAATGTGCTATGATGAGATGTTTCTGCGCATACTCTAAAACGTTCGTCATTATTTATTCATAATTATTTATTTTGTTTGTCATTTTGTCGAGTAAGATTTGTGCGAGATCTTGCCATGAGCACAGTTAAAGGCTCTCATTTCACGATCACATATTACCATAGACGTTTTCAAATGTTATATAAAATTCTACAACTGTTTATAGCATAATATTCATAATGCTTGCATAATATCATTGATTAAAAAGAAACAGAAGAAAACAAAAATCACATTTATGTTAGGTTGGAATAACTGCTAGAGTAATTAAAATTCGGTTTATGCTCGTTCACTAAAAATCTTAAACGCCTGCTCTAACTCCCAGATTGAAATGCGACAAAAATAATTACGTTCACCGGCGCTTGCTCACTTGGCGTTGAGTATCGACTCTAAGCTTTATCTCAAGCCGGCGCTACAAACGAACTCCTGCCATGAAATTTAAAGAAAATGTCTGTGACGTGTTAGTGACGGCCTCACGATAGAGAATGGCGCATACTTTAATGAAAATTTCATAGATGTTGGTACATTGAAGACAGCGTGAAACCACAAGGGTTAGTTTTTCGCAGCATTGAAGAGTCTAAGTTTTCTTAGTAAATTAAAAATTATAAGCTCAATGGTGTCATAGACACTACGAGTATTTCTTTATTAATAAAAATTATGGCACTTTACTGAAAATAAAAGCAAGAACTTTTAATTTATATCTTTATATGTCTGAGTATGAAACACATAATAGAAAATCAAATGCATATAATTTTATTTATCCTCATTTTATAAAAACTATTAAACTAATCGATACTCATTTGAATACGTAGTGACTGTAATTTTTTATCGTATATATTGAACAAATTTTGAGTTTTTTTATTGAGATATAATTCTAAAGGGCAGTGCAATAATTTCCTTTCTCTTACCCGGAACAATTCTTTCAATGCTGAAGATCCGAAAGCAACGACTACTGTTTTTCGGATTATATTCCGCTTTTCGTCTCTGTTCTTAGTAGTATTGATGACACTGCAGTCACTGGTCTTGAATGTGGAACGAATTTGACCTATATCAATGTATGGGACCGTGTCTACTTAATTCCTTTTCTTCCACTTGTGTACAAATTTGGCAAGATCCCTCTCTTGTGAATCACTTGTGAATGAATTTGGTCCCTCTCTTCCAGGCACGGTGATCGGAGTATTCAAAGTTCTCATGAAGGTTCACAGATGATTTTTAATTCCCTTACAAGTGAGACGTCCGACGTACTATCTCAATTGATTCGAAGTATTCTCCTCCAACGTTTTATATCAATGAGAGGGGGCTTGCTTTTCAGTATCCAATAACTGATGTTATCAAAAATTATTTCGTCAAATTACAATTAACACTTTACGAATTATTATAGTGATTTCCGCCATTTTGCAGCACACAACGGTCACTTCTATCTCGTTCTCTCTATGGATAAACTGTATATAATAACAACGAATATATTGGACTTTTAATTTCATGAAAGCAACTGATGCTATAAGTTTTAAACCCTATCTAAAATTATAAATGCGAAAGTTTGGAAGGACCAGTAAATGGATATAGCCAGATTTAACATATATATTTATTTCGAAATATGTAATACTTTTGAGTATTCTACTATAATGTTTGTTAGTTCCTACTTGATTATATTTGGAAGGTAAATTATGTAAATTTGATTTTATTATACTTTAACTCATACCGTGTATCTCGAATTTCCAAATTAGAATGAGGTTCTTGTTGGATAACATAAAATATAATCTCCCTTTCATATCTTTATCACGATGTTACTGTTAAAAGTGAATGGATTTTAAAATAATTGGAAGAGAGTATACATTTTTTTATACTGGACATGTCAAACTGAAGCTAGGTAAATTAAGTTTACCTATACAAGTAATTAAAGGATCAAAATTAATAATTTTCAAAATATTCTACACATTAAAATTGCATTTTAATTCATTGTGGTTTTATATAGAATTAATCAATCCCCTGTTATCACTACCCTATAACAAATTTATAGAGGTGGCTGATGATATAACTAGGATGCGACATTTTGTGAGTACAGCACTAGTTTCTAACCGAATGGCCCCTTACTTTAAAATCTATATTTGGAATTAAAATTAGTATTAAATTATTAAATTGTTTTTTCTTAACAAAGAAAAATATCTAAAAGCTTTAAAATGTTCGTAAACATTGGTAGAAGTCATGATTTTTTGTGCTTTCGTCAAAAATACGCCATTGCCCTGTTCGTTTTTTGCATTTTCTCCCGGACGCGCATAAAATCGTCTAATTAATTTATATTAGCTGACCTTTTTCTGTGAACCTTTTTGAAGAAAGCTTTATTAATAAAGCAAAAGAATTTAAGTTAATAATGATTTTTTTCCTTTGGATAACAATCTAAAGGACCTGTGCCACAATGGCTGAGAACTACACTAATAATATGATTCTTGAAATTATTTACATTCATTTCTCTAAGTTTCTCAATGTTAGAAACCGTTTTGCAAATTGAAAAGCCACAGTTTATTTTAATGAAAGAATTGAACCAGTTTATTTTAAAACATTACCTTTGCCAAGTTAACCTCAAAACGATCCGTATTGATTAATTCTTCAAATAGAACCATTCGGAACCAACGAATCTAACTTTGTTTAGATGAAATATAAATAAAAACTTGTAATTGTAGTCGTCAGTCGTCCTCTTCGCCCGCAGTGTCAATAATATTTCATTACAGAATCTGTAATTAAAAAGAACTCATGTTGAAGTATGAACAGTATTACCACAATATTACCAGGCCGGCGCTTGCTCCCCGCCCTCGAGACGTTTGAACTTTCCTTCGATTATGTTATCAAAAGCTCTTAGTGCGGGTGACGTTTACTTTTCATGGAAAAAAGCTATCCATTTTATTTCATTTTATTTTATTTAGTTCTAGTGTTGTTGACCTACTATTGATGTATTAGGTGGGTTTTATTACATGTTACTAACTAACTACCCGGCGTTGCTCGGTCTTTCTCGAACTTCCTCATCCTCAAAGGGGGTGTAGTGGTTATCGTCACCCTTTTGTCGTAAAATATTAACATTCTGAAAAAATTACCCGAAGGATAAAAAAGGGTACTGAAATTATTCTTAATATTTTTGTAAAGATTAATTTATTAAATTATTTCTAATTTTTTTTGCGACGACTAAAGTTTGGTGGTTTAAAAACGAGTGAAAATTTGAGATAAAATAACTTAGTTTATCACGCGAAAATGTTCATAATTGGAGATGTAATTCTAAACATTGCAGTTTAGAACCTCTTTTCCACTTTGAATACCTTTAGGAAATTATATTCTTATTAAAAGTATAATAGATTACTGTTTTTCAGTGGCACAGTCAGTGGACCAATTTATAGGACATTTTATATTCGGTATCCATTGGGCTCTTGTATTCTATTCAGAAGAAAAATATTTTTGTTTTTTTTTAGTGGCGCGCTTTCATAATGTAAATTAACTGTACAGTAAATTGTCTAATTTATGTGCTCCTAATGTATCGATATCCATATTATATCGACATATTTCATATTCGATGTCTTGATTTCTGAGTTAGTAATTCTTTTATGGATTGCACATCCCCTGTCCACTTTTGGGCATTGTATTTATATCAATAATTAAATCACTTTTACCCGTGACTTCACTAGCGTAGGTTTGGTAGCGTAGGTAGGCGTTTGTTTTTATTCTAAAATAATAAATTAAAACATTAGATATTTTGCAATAATAACCTGAAACACTGAATATTTTGTAATAATAAATTAAATACTGAATATTGTTTAATAGTAAATTAAAATACTGTGTAATAATAAACTAAAACACAGGACATTTTGAGATAATAAAACTTAAACAGCGGATATTTTGTATTAATAAACTAGAATACTGGATATTTCATCGTAACAAAAGACAGTATAAATTTTAAACAGAATCCTAACTGCTAATGAAGATTTATCCACTCGGCTAATTCATTTTTGCGTCTAATTCTAACAAACATACAAAGAAACGAACAGAATTTCTAAAGAAAATTTTCGCTTCTACTCGAGACACCCCCTCGCCACAAAATTGTCTATATTTAAATCACTTCCCCCGAGTTATTTCATATAGTCACTCCCCTGTTCCCTCTCCATCCTATTTTATATAACAACATTGAAATACGCTTCACAATATTATCAAATCGGGTATAAATCTCAAAATAGTTATCTTTTTTTGTATATAAATGAATACAGTGTTGATTTTAAATTTACAAATAATTAATTTATATATTAGAACACTCATAATAAAAACTCAGTTTTATTAATAACAACGCAAAAACACGTAATAAAAAATTCCTAAATATAATGACATAAACAAGCTTTAGTCGTCATCTTCAAATATTCTCGTTACAAATAAAATTGCGTTGATGTTAACCTCATGTGAAAGCCGGACATTTATCGGTTTTCCGATTTCAATAGATATTACTAATTATCTGTATACTTTCGTCCATATATCTGTATATGGATGATAGTATACATTTTGCAAACCTTCATGATTTATTTATTCAATTGAAATCTTACGTGTTACGTGTTATTAGAATATCACATTTGTGAGTTAAATAGTATTTGATATAACTTTGCAGAAATATTTTTGGCAATGTCAGAAATGGAAAATGGAACATGATTGCAGATAGTAGATTGAAGGAAAAAAATAAAACAACCTGTCACCAAATCATCAAAAAGTCTCATAGCACGGCAACAGTTTTTTGAAGTTCAATTATCATAGGCTAAATATTTTCACTTTTTCTAAAAAAAAGAGTTCATCTATTGAAAATCAAATTAAAGCTATTAAACACGGAGTTGAAGAAATTTCACTAAAATTTAATGACAAACCAACATTTAAAAGCATTTTAAACAAACTCAAATCAATCTGAACCTGGAACAAGAGCGATTTAAATTGAATCTCAAAGAAGAAATGAAATAACAATAGACCCACACAAGAAATAAAAGAAATAGAAAGAGACAAAGTATGAAATGAATGGAAAATGATGAAGTGCAACAGGAAACTATAATGAATAAACGTTTATGGAACGGTAAAAGAAGCAAAATAAGAAAAAAAGATGATGACAAAGGGGTAGTCGCCAAACGTATACAAATTGAATTACGATTATCAGGAATGGGACGGAGATTGACAGAGAAATAAAATCTAGTGAATCAGATTCTGAACGATAGGAAAGACAATAAAAAAAATGCCAGAAATGTAATGAAAGATTATAGCTAAGGTAAAGATAACGGGAGATAAAAGCTTAGTTTGTGGAGAGAAATGTATTGGTTTATTCTTTAACAGACAAACAAATTATGATAAAGGAAAGAAGTGAAAGCAATTTCTCTCGGAAATCAGACATTCTGCTATATCAGAAAAAAACAAGTAGGCAAAAAACTTTCGTCGGAATAATGTTTTTGATAAATGAAATCTCAAGACATGCAGTTTAAACAAAGATCGATATGCATTATACCTATGAAATTAAAAATGTTCCTAAATAAGTATATGACAATCTTATACCGAAGTAGATTCAATGCATTCTACTTTAGAGAAAACTCAAAAATACCGATACGTATTAAATACATGAATATGTTAGCGAATAAATAAGTCAAGAATCAAAACCCAGAGTATGAAGCCAAATTCCCAACTTTCTATTTTTGATACTACAGTATTATTTCAAGATTCACAGCCATGTGTTCAGAATAAACAATCGGCAATCCTGAAGATATATGATGGCGAAAACGAAAATACCAAGTCTTGCAAACCCGACGTTTAGTACTAAAATAATTAGCGGCGTAATCAGATGTCCTGGGATGTATTCTAAAAAATTACCAATCAAACAGTCGAAATTAGAGAGATCTCGTAGACTTAAACAAATGAATCCCAGAAGATTGTCACTTATTAGTGATCAACTACGAGAAACCAAAAACTGAATCAAAACAGTAGACAGAAATAGTTATGCTTTAGTTTTAAAATGTAAAGATTAATTTTTGGAATTGGTAATTAATATTTTTAATAATTCGTTTCATTTTTTTAAGTAATAATTGAATTTCAAGTTATGAACGTAATTAATTTCAGTTTATATAAATATAAAACTATTGAGTATTTTTCGTAAGTGTTAAGTGTTTTATTAAAATGATGTTCATAACAATTTTTTACTCTATAAAACTATTAACTTTTCAAAAAAAAATTTTTGTTAATATTTCCAGCTTTATTAATTCCAATAGACAATATCTTGCAACTCACACCAATTGATAGTTGAATTTGACATAATAGTTTATACTAACATACAAAATATAAAAAAATATATGAAAAAAGACAAACAAAATATATGTTAACTACATTTATTGTAATATTTAATCAAGAGAATAATTTATAACGTAAATTATAAAAATAATTTTTTTTTTCAATTCAGTCAGCGAAAATAAAGTTTAGCAAATTAGAATTGACTGAAGGTATGGCACAGGTAGGTACACCGTCTAAAATAGATTATAATACATTTTACGCTGATTGCCTAGTTTAGACGGATAACTTTTTTCGAGATAGGACCGTGTTATGTAATATAAATATTAAAAATTAATTGAGGAATTTGATCTATATGGTATTGGTTTGTAAGGATCCAACACTACGTAATCTACGCTCTTAAACAATGAAAATGAACTAGTTTATTGTAAATTTTGTCGGCATGTCTAACTTTTAAGGTTATATTTTTTTTTGTTCTTTGTTTTCTAATTATTATTTAGTTCGTTAAATTGTACCGCCTGGAGTTCATTAAATTGTACCGGTATGATTTAGTCTACAATTTGGTGACAAGTGAAAATAAGTGAAAATTTCGTAAATTATTTCTTTAATTTTAGACAACAGATGGAACCGATAAAAGAAAATATTATCGGTGGTGTAAGGAAGATCTGGAAAAATCCCTTTTGGTCTGTGGAAAAAGAAATGAGTTTGAACAAAATTCCAGAAATGTATTCAATTTCCAAGCCAACAATTCTTCGACACGTTATGAATAAAAATATTGCGGTTGATGCAGAAAATCGAAAAGGGCGACCAGCTGTATTTGATCAAGAAATTGAAAATACATCAGATCAGCACATTCTTGAATTAGAGAAATGCATGTTTGGCCCAACGATGACACGGAATGTAATTTACATTTCAGATCGCAGAAAAACATGATATCCCCAAAAAAATGTATAGCTTAGCATTAGATAACAAGAAAGTAAGTCACTGAAGAGAATTAAGGAATTCAACAAAGAAAATATCTACAACTTTTTTAACTTATTGGAAAAAAATCATTGATGAGAATGGCTTAGTGCCTTCTAATGTATTTAGTAAAGAAGAAACTGGTTTTTCTACAGTTCAGAAAAAACCCCAAAAAATTGTGGGATTAAAAGAGAAAAAGCAAGTTGGTACTCACAGAAATGGAGAAAAAGGCGTGAATACCACTGCCGTTTGTTGCGCCAGTGTATCTGGCCAGTTTATTCCGCCAATGATTATATTCAAAAGGATGAGAAAAAATCCGGAATTAGCAGACTGTGCTTAGTTGGACAACATTGTTACTGTTTGTGAAACAGCTATATCTATTCTGCTCTTTTTATCGAATGGTTGGTATGAGAACGGGAGGTAAAAGTTTAGTGTATGGAAAAAAAGGTATTGGTTTTTTCTTCAACAGGCAAATAATTAATAAAGAAAAGAGGTGAAAGCAATTTCTCTAGGAAATTAGACATTCTGCTATATAACTTTAACAGGGAAAAAAACAAGTATGCAAAAAACGTTCGTCGGAATATTAATGTTTTTGATCCTGAAGATACATGATGGTGACAATAAAATACAAAAGTCTTGCAAACCCGACGTTTAGTACTAAAATAATTCAGGGCGTAATTAAATGTCCTGTGATAAATTCTACAAAATTAGCAATTAAACACTCTGAAACTAAATTGGCACTTGCCAGCGGCTTTATTTCATTTGAATTGGTCAACTGGGCAGCATTCTAATGTCTTTCTCAGAAATAGTTTTACTTATTTATCGTTAGTAAGTGGTTAATTTTTTTATTATATTAACAAGTAACATCAACATGTCGGTTTTTCATTTCGGTTAGAGGTTCATACTATTACTAAAACCTTGAAAATATTTGACGTTAATTTTGTAGAAATTCATTATTCACAATTAAATGAAACTACGTGATGTAGTATTATTTCTACTTTCTTTAAGTTCTTTACCACGACCTAGGTTTCATTGTATTACAACATGATCAACTTTGCTAACAACCCACCTGAAGGTGTTGTAATACAACGAAACCTAGGTCGTGGTAAAGAACTTAAAGAAAGTAGAAATAATACTGCATCACGTAGTTTCATTTATTGTGGATTATTATTAAATATTATAAAAGGAAAAGGAAAATGAGAAAAAATGGAATTAAATACGTATTATCATAAGATATTTTAATTCTAATTTCCTACCTTTTTTCAATAAGAAGCAATATCAAATCGGTTTATGATTTGTTTTGTTAGTAGATATTCTATTTCGCATAGTTCCTTGAACTAACTTAATCGTTTTTCCTTATTAGTCAGCTTCCTTGTAATGACGGTTTTTATACTAATATCATAGGAAACAAACGTTCTAATAGTAAAAATTTGTAAAAACCTTTCGAAATACGTCTAGCTATTTTTTAAATTTTTCAGCCCCAAAAGAAAGTTTATGCCAAATGAGCCCCACTATTTAATTTTAGTCTGATCGCAACTCCAGATTGCTGATCTATAATTATTTACGAGCATTTAGTACATCATTGATATTATTATAAAACCGCTTAAATTAGCATTTTTTTCTGTTTATTTTTTAGTTATAAGCATACAAGCACAGGTATGCATGGAAATACTTCATCAAGGCGAAAAAGATTATATTTCTAGGAAAGCCTGTAGGATATCGTTAAATAAAGTTATTACACATTTATTTTTTAGTATGATGATTCAGACATTGCTAGTGGTATTCGGTGGCTGAAAAGCATTTGGTGTTCTAAATCGTTAAAATTTCATCTCTTTTACTCTTAGTGACGTCGAACAAAATCGTGAGTGCCTTTTTGTAAGAATAAATAAACCAACTTCGTTTAACAAGTCAAACGCAGGCTGACAACGTTTTCTATAAGTTTAAAACTTCGGCAACGCAATTAAATTTCAACTTGTCGGTATTAATTAATCACCATAAACATCGAGTTAAAAGCATGTCACAGTTCACTACAAAGCGTGATGCTTCTCGTAACACTCATAATGGAACGTCTGAATAATTTTATCCTCCTTGGAAAGTTATAATCTGCCGTCTTCATGGGAGAGCACGGACCGCGTCGACCCAACTGCGGCGCGTCCTAAACACATACCCTTCAAATATTTTACTTTATATTTAGGATCTGCTCCCTTAGTGTTTAACTTCGCATTTTAACGTCACCTCTACGTCCTCGAGTGGACGGGACTACCCTTAATCATAACTGACAAGTTTTAAGCGCTTTGTATGGTCACTGTTGCACATGACAACGCTATTGAGCGAGTGTTGATAACCCTGAACTTACGAATGGAAATATTTAATCAATAACTATGATACAAATGACTTTTGCCGCGGTTATATAATCACTGGTTAACTTTTCTCTATTTGTGTTCACGGTAGGAGTACGGTCTTTCTGAAATTATTCTAACATAAAGATCGGCGAATATATAAATGGAGGAATAAAAAAATCTTATGTTGGTAATGTAACCTTACAAACTGATTGTTAATACATACAGGATATTTTAACTTTTCGCGCATGGCTTGGAAAAAAACACTCCTTTTTCGGTATTAAAGAAATATTTAATTTCAGCTAGATTTGAAAATGCCTCTTCTTTGTTATCTGCCAGTGCCCACAAGTGATGTTATTAATACAAACATTCTTATTATTTTATGGTATATCTTTATACTCAAATCAAGTTAAAAATTATTCTATGCTGCATAATTTTATGTTGCTAATGCAATGCGTCCAGGTATTTGCTGACTTGCAAAATTACAATATTACAGCTCAGCTTCTTTGACATTCAAATGTGATGATTCTTTGCATATATTAACTAGGAGGTTCAGAGGCGTAATGGTGGAAGTATAATTAAAATCTATTGCCTCATTTTTGTTCGACGGAATATAAATAAACAAACAAACAAACGTCACTGTCGTTTCGGGTCCAATGCATGATGTTGAGTCAGAATATTGTTCATGAAAATGAAAATCTATGTTCCCATAGATTTTCATTTTCATGACTTTCATTTACTTGGCGCGAAAAAGTATGGAATCGGGAATGGAGTTGTCGCTGATAGAATTAAATGAGTTGTCGTCCTAACATTTTGAATAGATTTGAATGTTAACAGCGTCAAATTTAATTTCACAATTTTATAATACAGACGTGAAGAGAAGAGTTTTCTGGCTGCATTTTTTCATCATAGTCTTATACTGCTATTTAAGATTGTGAGCTGTAATTTATCTTCAATGGAAAAGTTACTATATTTTGAATATTTCAAGATTCCACGTTAACGCAGTTTCTGATAAAAACGGTTGCGACAGATGGATAGGTAGGTACGTAAGCGATCTTATAAGGGTTCTGTTTTTTCCTTTTAAAGTATGAATCCCTAAAAACGTCATTGAATAATATGCTCGTAGTTACACATTACCTAGATTTGTTTTCTAAACACGACAATACAAAAGACAAGCGGCTATCTTGTTGCTTTCAAAGTGCGAAGCAGAATTTATGAACATTTCAAAAGTATTTTAAAGTCATTTGAATGACGATATAAATGATGTCATACATATTATAATGTGCGTTAGTGTAGTTATAATTTTTTAAAGGCCAAAATGAAGAAAAACATCATACATACTTTATTATAATAAGGAATAATAATAATTTCCGAAATGGTATAATTACAGTCCTACAATTATATTTCGTAACTATTGTAATAATATGAGAATATAGAAGTATGAGCTGTGTAGAAGTTCAAGAGATTATTTTTCTATATTTTCAAAATAATCAATTTTTAGGTCATCTCCAACCCAAACAGAGTCGAAAATGAAACTTTGCTGATATATTTCTTATACAGGTTCACAAGATTGGATATTCTTGACGTTGTTCTCTGTTCATATTTAATCTGGTGGAACCGTTTTTTCATTAATCATTCTATGTATTAAAACATGACATAAAACTATAGTTTTACTGCAATTTCTATATATGAAACTATTTTTGTCTTTCATGTCTTTTGATAATTCCTGAAACTTTTTTAGAACTATTAACTTCCCTTCTTATTTTTCTTCTTACTTAAGTCACAATTCTTTTCTTATATATTAAGTGCCTTTACTTTATTAAAAATATCTGTATAGTACTCACTGTTCACATAAATTAAATCCAGTTGAAAACGTACTTATATTCTTTACGTTCCGTCTTAGAAAATATGAACATTTTTTTTAATTCAACTAGCGAAATAAGTAGATAGGCTTAATCTACAAAGTCCTAATGACATTATAATGGCATTCATTTAGTACTTTAAAAGTGGTCTTCAAAATAGGATAACCATTGTGGATCACTTTTAAAGCGCTAATGAGGACCACTTTTAGAGCGACAGTATGATTATCTGTATATTATTTATATGTATGATTATATTACTATTATTATATTTCTCAAAAATATCCATCAAAATGCTTTCCTGTGTTATGACAAAGTCAATTACATGGCTACCGACAGAAAATGTCCGTAAATAAAAAAATCATATTGAAAACGATATGTAATTGAATCGATCATTTCAAAAACCTCATAAGTCACTAAATTTGAATTTTTCAGGAATCAATAAAAACTGTTTCATGCACAAACAAATGAGTTTTAACAGACTTTTTTATGCTTAATTTAGTATTTGAGTTGTAAAAAATTTAAATTTTGAATAACCTTAACAGTTTTCTAATAAAAATAATGAAAAAGACCTGAAAAACTGTTCTTGACTTATGTTGTTTTAGCAAGAAATAGGGTTATGGTATTAACTTTAACCAAAACAATCGTAGTAATCAAATTGTTTATTGCTTATTATTGAAAATCATATTTATAAATAACCTTATTAACATTTTACATGCATTAATTTGTCATATTTTAATATTTTTAAGGCACGTAGTCATATTCTCCGTCATTCTTATCTGGATTGGCTTCAACATTTGCAGTTGGCCAGCTAAAAATATTGTTATAAAATGGCACATGCTCTTCCAGAATGCTATCCTGGACTTGCTTGAAATCGTATAATTTTTTTTATTTATTGGCACTTTTAAATCATAAGTTTTGGCTGATGGAAGTGAAATAGAAGTTGTAAGTTTTTTTATTAATAAGAATGAAAATTTAATCAATCCATCAATGTATTCCTCCGTTATGATAGTACCATTGTTCGTCGTCGTACGTCTTACGTCATATACGTCGTTCTTTTGGGACTTTTTTTCCATAAGATTTAGTTGACAAATATGTTTTTTGTACAAATTTGGCCACCATTTCTTAAATTCCAAAATATCTTCAGTTTTTAGCTCTTTGACTGTAAATGTTGAGCTGGAGTTCGAAACCAAATCAATGTATTCTCCTGGGACGTAGATACGATCATGCTTTCGAACATTTTTTTTATGACTCCAAAATCACAGTCATTTGGTAAAAAGGAATGGCCGCGTATGGGAAAATACTGATAAACTTTTTCAAATCTTTTAGTCAGTCAAAGCCAACATAAATTTCAACAATGTATTATTTTTATTTTGACCGGGGCAGCCGTCAGAAAATAAATATAAATACTTAATATCTGTCCCAATATTATTTTTTATATAATGCATCAACATTGAACAAACCTCATTGGCTCCTTTGTTAGCGATGCCTTCGTGATACATGTAAAATGTCGATTTGTCTGTTTTAAAATCCTTAAACCCATAATTGCCGTAAATAAAAAAATGTTTTGTATGTGCAGCAATGGTAGATTTTGCATAAAATCAAATGTTATACCTGTAACATCATCTCGTTCCTTACAAATATGAAATTTTGTTGTAAAACTTCTTGGCGCATCTTTTATGGATCATTAACTGAGCTACTACCGAACATTTTGCATTTTCTGATAGTTTGAATGTTTTATTTTGGTTGATAGTTCTTCGCAAGTTATACATGTGTCGACTTGTGGTCGGCCAAATCTAAGGGAAAAATTTTCATTAAAGTATTGTAAGTAAAATTTGTACTTTACTTTGTACTACCTTTTAATTTGTACTACCGAGATCTGGATGTTTTTTTGTAAACATTGAATGCATTGTTTTGACATCTAATCGTGCATCAAGATATTCAATATCTTTTCCTGCGTAACGTGTTTTTTCCTAACAAAGCAAAGGATGTGTTCATGTATTTTTTGGCATATTTATTATTATTATTGTTATTATTATTAACTTTAATGTACAATACATATGGCGGACTTATTGCTACATGAGCAATCTCTTCCAGTCAACCATAACAATTTGTATTGAAATTTCAGGAGGCACTGTATTTCCTTTTTGATAACATCCTCTGTTATCTGTAGGACTCTTCCCTTCATTAAGCAAATCACAAAGTCTGTGTACTCTGGCTTCAGTAACTCAATATAGACTGATAAATGCTTTCTTACAGACTTTAACTTTATCAGTTTGTTTTAAAAATATATATGTATATAAAACACGTTAACTGAATAAAGGTTTATGGAAAACTTGCCTGCAATTTTCACCGGTAGATCTCAGAGCTATTTGTTTTTCTCGATAATTAGTATTTGCCAGTCCTTTAACTTTAGAATTTTTTATAACATTGCTTTTATACTTTGAGGACTACACGTTCTCTTTTTTTTCGGCTCACCCTCACTCTTTGTTTCACTTAAAGACATTTTAAAGCTAAAATATTACTTTTCGCACAAAATAGCTGTTAAGTAAAAGACACAAATGTGACATTAATCACGATTGTTGTCAAATTGAAGATTTGAATATTGTTGAACCAAAGAACAAGGCAAATTTAAAACGTCAAACTCAGTCATTAAACTAGTCCCGCCATCTAGTAGTGCATGCAAAAACCTAATAAGTCACTGACTAATATTGTTTTTGCAATGAATGTCTTTTACACGGTATTATTTAAAGAGGAAGGATTATATTGACTTATGTGGTTTTTACCCAGAATACGCATCTCAAAAAGCAAAAAACCATTTTCAGCAAAAAAGGTTTTTGAAATGACCGATTCAATTTCATTTTTTACCATATTTCTGTTAGATTTATTTTGAATTGTCTTCAAGACAAAGTGAGGTAGCAATATTTAGACGAACGAAAGGACCAAACTGAATTCTGCCGTTTCAGAATTATTTCGCCATTATACAATTGTATCTGAAATGGGCTAATCCAATTGGCCTTACAGTAATACCATCGGCATGAATTTATTCACCGCTCGGCTGCTTGGTATGGTAGTATTGAATTAATGAATTAAGTTATTATTTTCTTGGATAAAAACATAAGTTACGTGTCCCACACAGACATTATCAATCTTAGGTTCATTAACAATGATATCATTTGATCGCGATGCCAAATCTGACAAATTATGGAAGATCAGATCTAGCAATGAGATACTGGCTACTTTAGACATGTCTGCCAAATGGAAAAATTCAATATATTTCATCGGTTTCTCTGGACAAACTCAGATTATTATTAAGAACACCAGATATTAAATTTGAATGAATGAATATTTTCTATTAAAAAGTCCCAAATATAAGCTATTGGATTATACGTTCGGTTTATTTTCTATTTATGTCACAAATATTTTAACTCATGTACTGACCTGGCAAAAGCTTCATAATAAAAGATTCTTTCTTTTTCACTAAAATTGCTTAGACTCATGCCTTTGTATTAACCAACAATTCCGTACTTATTCGTCTTCGGCAATTAGTGGGTTAAAGTTATAATACTGGGTTATATTCTCAGAGAGACGGTGCTGGACTTGACAATTGTTAATATGTTCAGTTCAGTTTCTTTTCGTCAAATTTTTTCAGTTATCTTTTAAAAATATAAATTTACGATGTGTCTTGTAATTTAGAATTAAGTTTAGCAACGTGTATTGTAAAGGAGTGTTTGTAGAAAATAGTACCATTTTAGAAATAAGGACGGTGAGAAGGGACTTAGACTTAATGAAGCTATTTGAAATAAAAATTGCAAGAAAAATTCAGTAACTAACTTTATTTACTTGAGGCTGCCAGGTAAGATTTGTATTTATCAAAAGGCGTTAGTCTTTTACAGTTGCAGACAAGAGTTCGTTGTATAATTTGATTTTAGTTGTGGTAAATCTGACAGATAAATTTTGAAAAGCTGTCACTGATTTCTGATTAAAACAAGCTGAAATTTCCTTGGATTGATTAAAGGGGTGACTTTTGAGCCGATTTACTAATCAGACTCGCAATGATTTTACAGAGGACATTTGAATATTATTTTTATATAATTTTTTCTAAATATTAATGTTAATTAGAGTAGAAATTTTTAAAATAATATTAGAAACTTTTACAATGGTTTACAGTAATGTCTGAATCGACTACCACGTTAGTCGATTTAAAAGTTGCGACAAATTTAAGATTTTGAACCACACATTTACACGTGCACGAACATATATATATGTGTGTATATATATATATATATATATATATATATATATATATACTATTATTTACTTTTTATTTAATAAGTAATATTATGGGATGTTTAAAAATTTTCTGAAATTAATATGAAAATGAAACTCTACTAACTCTTAATTTCGATCAAAAAATATCAACCCTTGTATATGGGTTAATATTATATATAACTAATCAGAGTGCTGAAGTGGGTAAATAGCCTGCACCAAGATATGAGATTTACCCTAGGAAGCATGAGTGTTTTGCTTATGTATTATTTTGCCTATTCAGACGTTCTTGTAAATGATCTAGAGAATGTTAGCGTGTGTATAAAGCACTCAGTAACGTGAATCTCCAACTTTGCATCTAGAAATTACAATGGCAGACACTGTCATTCAGAACATAATCTATTTCTCACTCATAAAGCACAAGAAAAATGCAACGACAACATATTTAGAATAATTATTTATAAGTGAAATCCGAAAACGTGCAATTTTCACATACATTACTTAATTATCATATAAGAGCAAGTAAGTTCAGATTTCAGATGACAGATCAGAGCGAGACGTGTTAGTAGCGCCATCAATTAAGGGTTCCAGACAACAAAGGGTCAATAAGTCCATGAATGCAAAAAGACACAAATGACGCATTAAACTAAATGTGTACGAGAATATCTGTAAGAAAAGTAATCATTAAAATAAAATAATCAAAACAAAATTTAAATTATGAATTGTCTAACCATGCTCGCCGCCTTGGAAGTTCGTAGAAATTTTTCTAAGAATAATGGGTATTTTTCTTTTCTTAAAATTATATGATGGTTAAGATTGAATGACAAAATTAATTGAAAGTAATCACTGTAATTCATCCAGGTTCTGACAAATTACTTGCATTTTATGGTTCTCCGTCAAAATTTAAATAATTTTGTCAGAACCTGGATGAATAATGTGATCCATAACACGATCCTGTCTAGGTAGCAAGGCAGGGTTACAATCCAAGGAAAAGGCTTATCAGGACTCGTGGCAATGTGCACAACTTTTTCCTCCAGTATCATAACGCGGCGTTTAGCTATAATACGAGAATTGCTTATTTCCGTTGGATCCTTCAGAAAAGGTAAAGCAAGAGAATACTTTCATCACTAGAGCGAGTTACAGACGAAATGAATAAATTTTTGCATTACGTCTCTCCTGGAGTAAAAAAAGGCAGGTTAGGTATTTATTTTAACTGCCAAAATCTTTGCACTAAATCATTGAGTGCAAGCATGGTGCTCGAAATAACAGCTTGAAATGCTGGTATTTCAAGCACCATGAAATAACAGCTTGAAAATCAGGGTAGTATTCCATCAATATGAATTCTAAGGCGATCGACTAGGCGAGAAAGGTAATCGTACCTGATTCCATCTTATTTCTCAACTAAATCCTAAGACGACATCCACGACTCCAGGACTATTCCACATCAAGTCCGCAAGTGGTATACCCTCTAAGTAGCTCTACTGCAACTGGGTGTTATCAGTAATGCAATCAACAACAAGTGCATATATACTGTATTTATTCTTTGGATATATACGAGACTCTACATTTAAATTGACGCGGCCAATAATTGGATGCAGCGATGAACCAATTCCTTTGACAGATGAGTTACTCAATTGAATTATTGGTGGGTTAAGTTATTTGCAATATTTAATTGTAATTAAATGGTTCTATGCACCGTTATCAATCAGACATCTTACTGTTATTTTATGATTATCTTTGGTTTTTACAAATACTTGCGCAATTTATAAGAAAATAGTAGAATTAGGTTTAACTTCAACATGTAACGATAAGTCTTTATGCTGCTTCCTCTCTTTACAAGTAGGGGAGTTCAATAATTCGTCTTAAGGCGCGGGGTAATACAGAGAAGACGGGGCTCGCATAAACAACTCATTGTTCTAATTTATTCGTAAAGTATGTATGTGTGTGTTATATTTAATTTTTTTATCTTTGTGAAATGTAACAATTTTTGGTGACGTTTTTCGCAAAACTCACAGAGGAACAAAGATTTACATGTAGGCAAAGTGTGCAACTAATTGAAGCAATTTACTCGGCCATGTTGCGGTTTATAAATTCCTATCGGGTTTGTGGTAAATTTAAATCTTTAAACTGAAAATAAATAATAATCAAGTGGTCAGACTTTTTACAGAATAAATAGCACTTCATGGAAGCTGACACTATGCGTAGGCAATACATGAGCGTTAGGCGCATTGTTCGAACTATGCAATTTATTGATACTTAAGTTCGTTGCCCGAACTGAATTCATTTGATTCGAACATTCTAAAATGTTAAGTTGATTTTGCTCAAATAATATTAAATTGCTACAGGTGAAATATCAGTACATAAATACGAAAGGGCTGAAACTATTTCGACATAGCAGAAAAAATAGGTAATATTTTAATTATAAATGTTGTCTAAATGAGCATATTTTCCATCTATTATCCAGTGAATACCTGTAAGAAACCAGTAAAGTTAAAAAGAGTAACACTGAAGCGTTTATCATTTTAAATTTACGGAAATGATACGAAGAATGATTTAATTACATAAAGGTCTAAAATATCATTCTTTTTTAATGTAATTCAGTAATTTATTTTTACATTTTTTTTGTGTAAATAGAGGAATAATAAGGAAGACCACTAACATATAAAAAAAATGTTTATTTGCTCGTTTTATATAAACTGGACTAACTGACATTACATTTTGGTTCTGGTTGTTTCTAAATCCTGTTCAATACATTTAAAGAGCTAAGTGATAACAATAAACCCAAAAAAAGTTGAAAAATAAGTACCGTTTCTTTCTTCCGCTATTTAATTGGTTGTTTATTTCAATTCCTAAAACCCATCAGCTATGGCTTAACAGCTCCTAATATACGAGACACTCATATATATATATATATATATATATATATATATATGTATATATATATATATATATATATATATATATATATATTTATATTTATATATATATATATATATATATATATATATGTTCATGTACACATCCGCCTCTTTGTACCTTCAACCATGTAAGCAGACTTCCCTGACTTCTGATGCTATATTATATCATATACAGCACATCGCCTTCTCAAATTATGGGTTTGCCATAACAAAAATAATTTTTCAAATCGGATGTACAATTCTGGAAATCAGAACGAACGAAGAGGAAGGGGTTGTGCATAAATTAAATATTGAGGTTTGTAATTACTTACCAAGAGAACGTGTAAATAAAAGTAGTTGTATAATTATTTCTATACTACTTCAAAAAAGAAATTAATATGATATATCTTGATAATAACAGCACACAACTAATTACTTTAAATTGGTTTATTTTGAGAATAGTAAAATTATTTAATTTAATTGTAATGTAATTTAGAACAGGCAGTAACATAGCAGTAGCACGACTTTAACAGAAAAGTATATACATAACAGCAAGGTTAAAAAAGTAGATAAGTAAAAATGAAGAATATCATGAAAATGATTTTAAACGAATTACAATTAAAACCAATAAACTTTTCCAGCGACCACATATTTCAAAAAAGTATTTTCCACTGTGACCGGCGGGAGGAAAAATCGAGTTCAATATTAACGAGTGTATTTAAATTGATATGTGTGATCAAAATAAATGCCGCTGAAAAAAAGCTTGCAGTACAGCAGCGGGCATGGAATTATTTATTCAAGCCGCATCGTGGTGCACGGCTGCATTTGTATAAACAGGCGGCGAAGAAGCTCGCCCAGGGCGAACCTCACGCGAGCACGTCCCGTCTGTGAATAAAATTTGGATTTACGCTTGGGCTCGACGAACTTAATTTGTATCGGTTTATAGGTTGAATTCAAGTCTATGTTGTTCCACTTATATTAATGTCTCTATAACATTTCGAAAATATTGGACAGAAATGGGTTTGCATATAGTATATTCAGCAGATGGATATCAAAGTTGCGGAAAATGGATACATAAATAAAATTTTGCTCCAAATTAATATTGTTCGTTTCTATGATGAAAATAGACAAAAATATGTTTGTATATATGTTTATATAAATTTTCATTAAATGGAAATAATTTTATTTTGTTTCGCCAAGAGGAAATTATTTTGACGCGAGTAAATATTTGATTTAATTGTATCGTTTATCCACGTAACATGCTTATGCATTGATCAGTGGAGTAAAAAACGTTTGAACGAGGAAAGATACTCCGAGAAAAAAATAATAAGTTACAATATTTTAATTTCTGTAGCAAAATCTCAACCATAGTTCCGTCATCAGGTATTGTTTCAGATCGATTTACATTTTACTGTATTAAAATTGATCTTTGATTTGTAACTTAACGTTCAATGAAGTTGTCCAGGGGAAATTTAAATATTATTTTAATCTTCTTTTTTTAACTTTCTTTAACTTTGATTTACTTATTACATGTGGTTTAAGCAAACTTTGAATTGCATGACATAGAAAATTTTGACTGATACGGGCTTAATTTCTATCCATATATTAGAAATCCTATAACTGATCACCTGGAGATCAGTTATAGAGTTTCTAATATTTAGCTAGTTATAGGTTTTCTAATATGTGGCTGGAAATATGATTGCAGCTCAAGCAATAAAATATCCATTATAATTTGCTTAAGCCATAATTCGATGAAGTCCAATGAATACCGAAAATGTCTATGTTCTGTGAATGCTTACGTCCATTGAGTTTTATATAAGTGTGTTAGGTCGATCAATGGAACGTTTCGATACGATTAGGTGAATCGAATTTTTATAAAGTAGTCAGGTTTCTGTATCCGGTTTTGTCTAATTTACTAGGCATTAATAAACATGGGAAAGATAAAACATAGAAAAAGAAAATTATATAAACCGGTTGGAAATAAGATCTCGTAGATAGATAACAAATATAAAACAAACGGGTGAAAGTTTTATATTGAAAATAGATTTTTGTAAAAAACACTAAGCCAACTTGGTAAAAAAAAATGCTAGAGAAATGCTACCGATGAAATGTTAGTCTGTTTAAATTTTATGTTGGTGTAAAAAAGGAAGATCTTTACATAAAATAGAGCGAAGAATATTTTTCGGCAACGATAAGAGATGTACTTTATCCAGGATTTAACTTAATGGAATCTTGATCAACAGAGGTCAGCAGACAGATTAATTTCTAAGAAAAAAATATATTGGAATTGATAAGGCAAATCATCTGAGAAGATGTTAGGATATGTACAACAATCCCAGTAGCAGTAAACGTGTCTTGTTGCAAATATGTTAAGGATCGATTTTATTTACCCTTATTATTTACAAATCGAACTTGCGCAACTAGCGTTGTGCATACTCGTACGTTAAGTCTAGACGAAGTCGTCGTTACAGGTAGCCGTAACTTGCTGACCTCTTTTTGGAAATGTTTGGTGGCCGTACACACACACACACACCCACACACACACACACACACACACACCCACACACACACACACATATATATATATATATATATATATATATATATATATATATATTACCATAAACATCTCAAAAACTATTGTATCTGGAAAAATTGTCACGGTATTCCCACGTAGTAGTTTTGCATTAACCTTTAAAAACCAAGTTCTTTCATAATTTTATATTTGTTAATTTTAAAAGTAAGGGAGGGAGGGATATATTTTGCACATTTTCAGCATATCTCTTACGTTACAGTACCTGAAACTATGACATTTTTGAAACCCTTTTAATTTAAGCTCTTTCAAACGATATTTCACACTTTACATGAATTTGATAAAAATATTTTTGCACGTAATTCGTCCTCCCTTAAGTTTCCACATAAATATATTTAAGTGTTATATCTTAACATGCTTTATCACTACGCCAAAATTCAAGTTTTAATGTCAAGCGGTTTTTGAGAAAAATGGCTGTAACGGATGGATAGAGGGACACGAAAGTAATCTCATAAGTGTCATGCTTTTCTCTTTTGAGGTAAGGAATCCTAAAGTAGAGTGAATAGAAGGCTTCGTATAATATGTTCCAATTATCGAACGTCGACAATGTTAGAAACCAAGCTTTGAAAAGAAGAATGTAAACTAGAGTTAGAATAGAACGGATTGATTGATGATCATCGATGGAATCATCGCTGTTTATTCCAAGTTGCTGGAAAATGGATATATAATACGAGCAAATAGATATATCAGATGAGACCGTGGAATATGGAACCTTTGAAACAATGCTATAGATTGCAATTTGTTAGTGAATCAGATAATTGAAATTACTTGTTACTGTATTTATTTCATTCTGTTAAATTCTGTCTTGATAAAAATAGATCTTAAGTCAAATGTTATTTTTAACATTTAATTCGTAAAAGTAATTTCAGGATTAGCTAAGAATTATTGTTTATTATTTTTAATAATTTTGCACTTAAAATTAACAATTTCCAAAATAAATTCGGTTCTTCTATGCTGAACTGGAAGGTAAAAATTTTTCAGCGGCAGTGAAGGTAAGTTCTCAAGGCTCATATGAAAAATTATTTTGTATTTTTTATCTGTTTACAGAGAGAATTATGTTAGAGGGAAAGAGAAAGCGAGTATTTTACAGAAATGAAGTGAAGCAAATCCATACGCCATCACGCCACTGAAGAACGTTGTGTTAATTTGAAATGTGAAGAAATCACGCTTTTTATGTTGTTCTTTTCCGTTTGAATCAAAATCATTTGCTACTGACACACTGAATTTTATAATAATTATCTAATAAATTTTGGGTGATTATTAGCTATGCGGATCAACAGTACGTACACATTACGGCATTTAAAAATAATATGACTAAAATCAAAAGGCAAATTAATTTGCCTTCACTAAGGCCGTACTTTTCTTAGCCCATGTTGTAATACAACGAAATCTAGGTTGTGGTAAAGAACTTAAAGAAAGTAGAAATAATACTACATCGCATAGTTTCATTTAATTGTAAATAATGAATTTCTACAAAATTAACGCCAAATATATTCAATATCAACAAATTAATTTGCCTACAGTAAGGGCATACTTTTCTTATCTAGACATACAGGTTAATAAATACTGTAATTACTGAAATAAACTTCTGTAACGGCCGTGAGAGTAAACTTTCAATGCCGACACGGCATCACGGATTCAGATAGATCATCAATTTCCTAAGGAACAAAATTCAAGTTATAAATGAGTAATGAACACGCAACATAAAATACTAAAATAGGTGCTGTATTCTCGCGTTATACTAATAATATTAAACCGAAAATATATATTCCATATCGTTGCCATAAACTCCTAGTATCTTTTATATTTACTGGGTAACTACCTGAGAAAATTTTAGAAATTGGATTTGTTAATAATTTAGTCGATACTCTATAAATATATCATTGCTTTCAATATTCGGTGAATCTTTTTATTAATTATATTTAAATAATTTTCCACCCAAATATACCCAATATGTAAGGTTCTGATATGCGATAATGAAACAAAATTAATTGATACAAATATCAATAACTTTTTGGAACACTTATAGTTAAATCGAAAAAAGTTTTACTTTTAACGTACTGCGGTAAAGTAACTATTTAAATAATTGGTTAAATTACATGAATTTTTATGCGCCGCAGTGTAGTACTCTTTAAATATTTAGTTAAATTACGTGAAGGACCATAATGCATTTCAATAGGCTTTCATTATCATAACGGACGAAGAGAATAAAAAATATCAATATTGTAGTGCATCTGTACTCTGTAAGCACCTCATAGCCTTAAATATTGGTACTTTTTAAGGATACCGTATATATTATTAATGAAGAACCGTGGCGTTGTTCGAGCTCAGTTTTAAACCTTTATGATCATTTCCAGCAGTCCAATTGTGAAATGTGTTTTTATGTGTACTGGATATATAATTAATGTAAATATATTATTTGAATGCAAACTGACTATTAAAAACGAAACATAAAAAACAAGCCCAGTGTTTGGACAATAAATAAATTATAGTTATTGGTCAATATACATTTGAAAAATAATAATTATTACCAATTTTCTTTAAAATGATTTAAATAGCGCCGGGAATTATCATTGGTTCATGATTGCAAAATTAAATTTATTACAACGACATTAGCGTAAATCATTTAACATTTTTTTACGTTTCTCAACGGGGCGAAGACGACATTGGCAACCTTTTATTTTGAAATGTGTACCAAGCCATAAGGTATTATTCTGAATGTAAAAAGTAAATTTAGGAATTAATTCAATTCAAATTACTCTAGAATGTTCGATGTTTTCCTTTAATTTTAAAAATTCTACATTCTTTCGTTTTAGATACTTTTACAAGAGCAGATCGTTTCTAGACTAGTTTTTTTAAATTCATTCTTCTTTGAGCTCCTACTGAAACAAATCGTGATCATAAAAGTAATCCGACTAAATAAAATGTGAATCAGATTTTTTATTTGATAACCGCAGTTTATAATTAAATAAGCTTTGCTGGTGAATTGCCTATCTATTTAATTTCTTCTACGAAGAGTTATTAAAGGTGCAATTGATTCAAACTCATTTTGTTTAATTTGAATGCAACTATCAAAATATTCATTCAATCGGCCCGTATGGGATATAACCAGCGAGTCAAAAACTTGCTCTTGTTGAGAAATACTTCGTTTTAGAGTTTGAATACAATTGGAAGAGTTACCCTGATCGACGCAAATGCCATCCTTTTTGGAATGACGCAAATACCATGGTGTTTGGAAACTAGGACCGTGGAAATTCCCGGATATCATCTGTTCGTGGGCGTGCAGAGATCAACCTCATGTAGAAATCCTCAGGTCATTGAATGTTAATTAATTTGCGCATATACTGTCATTATAATTTCGAGAATAAACCAATGATATAACGGCTTGATACGTGTTAATAATGTGAAAGCTGACTCTTCTAGTCGGTGATTGTAATATGTTTGAATACGGACAAATATTGTTTTAGATTATTTAGATATTTTTTTTGGTAGGACTAATTTGTCCGAGTAGTGTTTGTGCTTGTTTTTGCTCGTACACTCGGTTATGAGCTTTATTAATTGATAAAAGAAAGAAATTAAAAAATATATTGGCGCTCTTTATATTAGAAAATTATTAAAGTGAAGTCAGTAAAATATGACTTATCTAATAAAGTGTATAAAAAAATTATATCATTTAAATATTTCATTAGTTTTACTCCAGATTATTAGTTGGAAACTACAACCCGAAAGTTTTGATTTTATTGTTTCCGATATTTTGATATTTTGTTTTTTTATAAAAGCTATACACACACACACACACACATATATATACACATATATATATATATATATATATATATATATATATATATATATATTTGCCATGTTGAGACAAATAAAATGATAACTAGGAGTCAATTTTGCCTTTTCGCGCCCACTGTTTGCATCAATTAGAATTGTCACAGCTCAGAATCCGTCAGGGTTCATACATGATATAAAGTGTTTAACAGGGAATTGAAGAGTGTCTGTCTGTCTTTAGAAATCAGACAACTACAAGTGTAATATTTATAACATTAAATTGTTTTAAATATAATTGTTATTAAATTTTTGAAATAAACCTTTTTTGTTCAAATAAATGGAACGATGAGTGTAATATTATAATAATATTTCACCGACACATTAAGCTGTCCTAACCTCATCCATCGGCCAATTGATATAAGTAGTGACAATAATATTTTCCATGGAGCTATGAACCTCCTTCTATTCGAAAAGTCAAAGGGACTTTCACAGTGGGCAGCGAAAGTGATACTTTTTATCACATCTCCATGCGAAATACAAATAATTCTTGTATCACTTTCTTCTTCTTTACGCTTGTATTTATAGAATGATAGAGAGCGAAACTGATGATTATCTTTTCTGATCCCTACTAATTTCACCTCTCCTTTGACCTCCCATTCTGATAACTAAGTAAATTATTACAGATGATGTCTTCAATAAGCCCACAATATGTCGGTGAGCCCAGTGAGACGATTGTACATCTATGATATTTTCAAAGGTTAAATTTAAACGTTATTGTTTCGCAAATAAATATCTTAAATGACTTTAATGATTTATGTATAATTTTTGTTATTTCATGCGTCGTCGTGGTCATTCGGCGAAAAATTTTTGAACAGTTCCAAATAGACACACGTAAATGTCACATTCGATTTCAAAAATTTATAACAGTGGCAGAATATTCCAAATTTGTACTTCAAGTAAATACAAATTTGGAAATCATAATTCTAAATGGTACTTATGCATTTTTACATCATACCTTCTGTATACCCCTACATAATTAATTATATACCTACCAATATACTGATTTTTTATGCTTCTTTCAATTGTATGTATTTGCACGTGCCTACCAGATTATTTTGCTCCTTTTTTTATTAGGTCAAGGCAAACGAGTCCAAAGTATTTTAATTTACTCCTCAATACTGGCGAGTTCACTACCTTCACTACCACTACTAGCACTACCTTCCTGTTTCATAATTACTCTTATCAGTGCTTTCAGCCTCATCGTTAAACCCTGGTACCATTTGTTACTAGAGTACCTATAAAAAAGTTAAATAACTTCAAATCTCTCAAACTGCTCAAAAGGTTCCTTCACATTGCGAAGTTTCTTAGATTAGTTTCGTGTCCATTAACAACAAGAAACATTAAAAAAAGTAAATTCGACTGCTGATAAATTAAAGAAAAAAACAAAGAAATATATATATATATATAACCACGTCTAATTAAGAGCTTGTGAAGTCTATTAAAAAGAAAGGTTAATAAAATGTCTATTGGCAACAGATTCTGGCTGAAGAGAAGACTTTTCATGTAAAGGAAAAATTTATTTTTTTTAAATCTGTAAATATATTAATGGGTTTCATTATACTACCTAAAATTTGTACTTTAATTAGATTGTCGTAATTCATTAAGGCGTACAAGAATGTTTAATTAAAATAGTTTTAATATTAGACTCAATTGCGTAGTTACATTTTAGTATTTACAAGATTCTTAAGATTTTCTAATTTAGAAAGTAAAATTATTCAAAATATTTGAACTCAATCTTAGGTGTCCTTTGTTTGCCGTAGGTTACTTAATAAAAAAAGAAACCTAAATCATCTAGTTTATTTTGACGATTGTCAAAACAACGTAACCAATGAGTGTCATTAAAACAACGTAAAGAGAAAAGAGAAATACTGACATTTCTTTTAACAGACGGAGGCTAACATCGTATGGACAAAATAAAAGTAAAATTACCCGACCAACGTTTTTCAATAAAAAAGAAACGTCCGCATGTATTTGATTTTAATTGAAGATATCGAGTTACCAACTAATGGAATCGCCAAGAGTCTCGAGTTGTTCACTCTTTGAGTTCTTCGAGTCCTTATAATACATTAATGAAATAACATTCAATCGAGCATATAAATAATGTCAATATTAAGGTTTAGATGCGTGTCGTTTACCGTAAGCGGATAAAATGGAAGTCTCTCGTAAAAAAATATTAACGTGAGGTATTCATGTTATTGGGCAGTTACCTTTAATTTTAGTAAAATAAATAAAATATTTTAAATACATGAAATTTAACAATGCCATGTTATTAAATAAAATACCAGCCTAAACGATATGGTAATATTGAACTTATTAACAATGTTCAATCATTGTGTAAAAATAATATTTTGTAGCAATTATTCAACGATTGGTCTCGACTTAGGTAACCGTCAAACAATTTTTTGGTTCAAAGTAGATTAAGCTTATGCGGTGGGGAAAAATTTGTCGTTCGAAAAAAATCGTTATATGACATTTATCTTCTTCATAACGTCAATTATTATCAACATTTTTAATTAATCAGTTTTGTCATTATAAGCAGGCGGTTTATATTACTTTAAAATATTTTCACATTAGCTCGGAGTACATATTTTGACACTCGGTGGGATTTGAAAAAAATAATAAAAAAATTGTTTTAAAAAAAATGTCTTAAAATGAGTTTTACTTTAAACTACTTAAAAGATTACAGCTAGAGTTGTAAAATGCAACTGAGTTTGTAGACACACATCTTGCTCAGTTGGGGCATGGATCGTAGACCGTACATCGTAGACAGAGTTAAGTCAGAAACTCGAAAAAGCTTGTATAAAGTTATTTTGAAAAGATTTGGTCGGTATATTTTTTTATTAAAGTGACCTTTCGTCCTGTATTACTCTTCATTGCAATATAATTGCGTGTTATCCTATTTCATTATCTTATCAAATCATAAAATTTATTTTCTTTAAATGGAAAGTTTCAATTTCATGCGACTGATAGTTTAGTTTTTGGTGAGTTTTATGTAAATTAAAATAAAGCGTTGATAAGTGAAACGCAAACTGAAAATAGTTAAGGATTCATTTATATTTGGATATAAGCATGTACCTATTCAATTATTACAGTAACATTTTTTTAAATTTTATAATCCCGGCAATTGCAATATTTTTTAAAACTTCAAAATAAATTTATTTCTTATTTTGAGAAATTAAAAATTTTCCTTTTTTGAATTTGCGCAACACACTATGTCGTATTTTATCTTTAATTTAAATGAGAAGATTTAAAGAAACGTATATATAAAACAATGTATTAATACATATTAAGCCGAGAACCATCGACCATTTTAGGATAACTATTTTAAGCACGGTGTATTTCGTGACATTTCTATGTCACTTAAATTACAAAACAGGAGACCTAGCAAAGGGAAAGCGGATATTTAAATACGTTAGTAGGTACGTGCAGGTTAAACAAAAAGGCGCCACTGCTCGTGCCCTTTCTTTCTACCGCTCGTCGTGCGTCGTAATCCATGATAGGTCCACGGCTCGTGCCGCCCTGGAACCGAAGGGTTGCGATGCGCGAGGCTGCAGCCATCCTTTACCGCGTGCTGACTTTATCCTCGATTCTCATTATTTGGGATTTGTCTCACGTTTATTTGGAATTGTCTTCTGCGCTTCAATGGCGTGAGATCTTCGCCGCTTTGTAGATGTGGTGAGTGCAGATACACGTCTATGATGGCACTTTCGAAGTCAATAGAATTTAGAAGTATTGCGGCTATTTTGTTTAGTAGTTGAAGTTGTAGTATGTAAAAAGTACGCTATTTCAAATTAAGATTCTAATAAATGTACAAAATTAGGTCTCTTCAAGACTTGTTGTTAATCAAATTTAAATCCCAAATATTTTTCTATCTGCCTTCAAACAAAAGCTACCAACTTATTTTATTCCAAGATGTAGTTTGGAGGAAAAGAAAACGATGTCACGTAAAGTTAAATAAAGCAGTGAACGGGTGTGTGTGTATATATATATATATATATATATATATATATATATATATATATATACATATATATATACACATATATATTTATATATATATATATATATATATATAAACACACACACACACATACCTGTGTGTATAAAGCGTGTTATAAAAACTTGATGTAATTGGCATCAAAATAAAAGCTCTAAAAATTGCTATCTCATAAACCCGAGTACATTCTTTATTCGCGCAGCGTAGGCGCGCTATACGGATGAAGACACGAAGGTTACGACGGTCTACGGTCTACGAATGGAGAAATTGTCATTCGGCTAGAGGCCCTTAAATCATATTATTGAATCTAATATTCGTGGAACGATGTTTGTCTTTGTAATACTTGGAGAAGATCGGAAAAAATGTATTACATGCTGAAGTGCAACAATTTTTATCTTTAGCATTTCAAGTCGACATTAAGTTGTGTTCTCTGATTATCAATTTGAAAAATCTATTTGTAATTTTAGTTACTAGTTAGTCATTTCCAAATTTAAATCACCTACATTTACATACTTATTCATGAAAACTTTTGAAAATAACCCCGTGACGCCATCACTAATCGTCAAAAAGTTTACTTTTATTCAATAAGTTTTTAGTGACTGAGTTGGTATGAAAAGAAGCTTGTATTTTACCCCATGTCCTACAAAATTACTCAGAAAATTAAACTTCCTGCAGCTGTTTTGGATGCTACACTAATAAATAAAGGCGCACAGACAATTAGACTAAAATTTCTGAAACAATATTTTTGTTTTATAATATTTTCTAACATGTCTTTTAATTTTTTTCAAAAATATCTTTAATATGTAGACACATCACTTCTATAGTTTTATTATCTGTTTACGGCATGTAACACATAATGTGTCTATTGTTCCTACAGGTCATATTGTGCATCAAACTGATGGAGAATTGTCATATAGTATATAGGCTAATATTTCTTTCCCAGTTTGATACACAGAATAAGAGCCACGTTTCTGTTAAAGAATTATATTTTAAATAAGTGATTTTGTGCATCAACCTGAGTAGGTGAACATGAATAGGTGATTTTGTGCATCAAACTGAGTATATTTTGAGAATAATCCGTGGAAATTTTTTTGATGGTACGTAATATTGACAACGATTTTTTGCAGAAATGATTAAAAATTGCCATATTGTTCCTCAAAATTTTCTTTCCGTTATGGCGCGCAGAATCATCTGCTTGAAAGATAAATGGTTTTTTATTGCACCCGTATATATCCACTTACATGTTTGATTTGAAAAACAGTTTTTGATACACAATCCCTGGATTTTCCTGGCATTATAAACAGGTAATTTCCAAAGTACAATGCAAGTAATATACGTCACAGCTTGAGCGCTGATATCTACGAAATTAATGAGTCTAGAGCAACAAAACATGTGATTAGATTCAATTTACCGTCTATTCATATAGTAGTAGTGTATGTATAAGTTTCCACTCTGTAATCCTTAATAAACCAAACAGAATAGAGTTATAGAGTTAAGTTAAATTTCACACACATTATCTTCATATTTGGAAAAGAAATAGTGATATGAAATTAGGATAGCCAGTTCAAAAATTAGAAAAGCTGAACGCAGTTTTTAATTTAGTTGGACATTTCACCTTTAAAACCGGACATGCATAAGTGATAAAAACCAACTTTAAAATTTTTAAAAACTCACAATAGATGTAGTCGTTGTAATTGAAAAACGATTAAGTATTTTTTTTAATACCCCGACTATAAGAAAGTAAGAAACTATTAATAAAATTGCAAAAATTGCATTGTCATTTCCGTTCCCAATATAAATATATTACATTGTAATTTATTACATTACATTGCAGCAGAATAGAAAAGCTATTTGCGCACCTAAGAGAATTGCAACTAGTCGCGAACTGACAAAACTACAAAATTTTAGGCATAATTACTGTAATTTAATTAATAAGTCCTTTCTTTCTTTTAGTCGGGGGGGTTTTCAGAAAAATTATTTAATCGTTTTTCAATTACAACGACTACATCCGTCGTGGATTTTTCGAAAATGTACAATATTGCTTTTTATTTTATATATATTTTGCTATACTTTTTGGAGATAAATGGAAACATTCGTTTGCCACAAAATGTTGCAGCGCCCCCTGGTCAGCTAACGCCTGTATAAGAACCATTGCCAATTAATTTTACCCAAATATTTTGCAGAAGACCGTAACTAAATCGCTCAAACCGTTTGGGAGATAAATATTCGAACAAAATTCTCATTGCGGCGCCCCCCGGTGAGTAATCACCGTGACAACTATGAAGTACCATTGCCAATGCATCACAAAAATTTTACAGAAAACAGTCTCTAAACCGGTCAAACCGTTTTGGAGATAATTGGGAGCATTGGATTGTACACATAAATAAATCAACGAACAAATTCTCACGCTAATCGCATATACCTCCTCTGTTCCGTCGTGGGGAAAAATCAACACTCGCCTGACACATGAATTTGAAAGAGGATATTTGAAACTAAATTTGTACTGGAATCATTTAATTATTAGTTAAATTCTTCCATTACTAAAACCTTATTTTGACCCCGGAAATACGGCCATGGCTCTGAGGTACTTTCAGGGTTCAGTACCTTAAAAAGAAAAACGGAACCCTTATGATATTACTAACGTGTTCCTCTATCCCGTATTTCGCAGAAACCGTTTTTCTCAGAAACCACGTCACACTGAACATCGCAATTTAGCAAAGTAATGAGACGTATTTAGGCGTAATTCGAGCTTTCTCGGCACCCATATTGCGTTGAATTTTGAGATGCCAAGATGATCATGAACAATATTCAAAACGTCGAACCATTCTTTCTACCTGTTTCTTCTTCAATCGGGCATCTTTAAATACAAGTTTTTCATATTTTTCAGTATTATCTGGAAAGGAGACCTCGATAGGCCGTCCTAACCGCATGTCGTCTTCCATCGAAACTCTGTCTTGTTTGAAGAGATTATGCCACTTGTTTAACATGGTTTTATTAGAGCAAATGTCCCCCTAATCTAATGATATCTCATTCAATATGAGTTATGGTGTTTTTTCTTTATTTGTCAGACATTATATGATAGTTCGTAATTTGATTTTCTCCGTATCCGACGATTTCTTCCAGAATTAGTTGCTTGTTGGATGATAGCACAGATAATAATGACACAGTTAAGCTACTCTTCACCACCCCTTCTATTTCGCGCACTTTTTCTTGGATTCTTTTCTTGGATATCACATTGTAATTTTTTATAGATGAAAATTTTGTTTTCTCGTAGGTTCGAATAATAGTAGTAAACAATAAATTCATATTTGTAATCCATTAAGATACTTTGCTTGAATTGTCATTTGTTCTTTCAAATTAGCGGCAATTTGAAATTTATGCATATCAATCGTATTATTATGAATTTAACAAGACAACATTTTCTTTCGAAATCAACAATAAATTTACAGTCTACTTCGATTGGTATTTTATGATGAAGGGATGGGGATCTCGCGTTCCTATTACAACTCTTTTATCGAGTTCAAGCATGGTCGTACCAATCTCAGTTATAATCTGCGTGAGGAAAGTTTTCAGAAATACAGTCGAAGATAGCATCAACACTGTGCAACTTACGATGAAGACAAGTTTATATCTAAGTATAAGTTAAGTACAGGCAGTTTTACATAAAAATTTAAATGTTTTGTGCCCATGATTTGACCGGAGCTCCGAAATACGGTCGCGTTGATTTGTGTTGCGAAATTTTAAAAGAATTCGGTGGAAGTCACTTAAATTCTGTATTCGATATCGCCATAAGTGGCGGAAACTGAAAATACTGTTTCGAATCTAAAAACCGTTTGAAGGGTAACCTGTAAGGGTGAAGAAAGGATAAGTGCCGGAGAAAACAAAGGTCACCTCATTGTTAGGACGCACGGGTTATTATTCAACGATTGTCCTGGAAAATAAAACAACGGTTATCGCAAACTGCAGTACCAGCAATTGTTTGCCTGTTGTTTTCTAAAAAGTTTGTTAGCAACGCCCTTGTAACGCATTATAATCCTCTTTCATCAATAACACAATGCTTCTGCATAAACAGCCAAACGAAGAGAGCCGAATATTTAACTAATCGCGTGTAGAAATTATGATCTTCCGTCATACAGTACTTGATCTCGCACCATCCGATTTATATCTATTCTCAATTATAAAAAATAAAATATATGACTTCTGGAACCAAAGAAGGGTGATTGCTTTCAAAAAGGCTGTAAAAAGCGTTCAAGAAAGAATGGACCGACCATTTCTCCGAGTGGTTCGATCTAATAAAACATATATGCAGTGTCATTAGGACTATTTTGAATAATAATAACGAAAATACAAACTTGCTTTTCGAATAATAGTTTTTGATATTCAAAAAGCTTTCTCTTATAATTCTTGGTGGACATTTGACGAATTCTTACCCTAGTGTAAAAAAGAGGGTGGCCTCTTTCATAGGAAATCATGCAGCGATTATCCTGGAAAATTAAAGAACAGTTATTATAAACTGATATATTAGCAATTGCTTGCCAGTTGTTTTGGAAAAAATTACAAGCACACTTAATTAAACGAATGCCTGAATAGTTGACTACTTCGGGCTTTGAAATTATGGGATATCTGCTAGGCGGCCCCGACCTCACACCCTGTGATTTCCATTTATAAAATATAAATTATGAGAAATACGATTCCCAGATGCCGAAATATCCTTCGAAAAGATCGTGGAAGAGACATCCAAGAAAGAAAGGACCGATTGCTTTTCTCTGTGATTGCATTGAGCGGAACGATGCAAACGGTTCTGTGGAAAACTTCTAAACATTTTTGGTGTTACTATTTGCATCGCAAAAGCTTTGGTTTCACTGAGCGGAATTTTGTCTTTAAGCTAGTTATGGACCATTATTTATAGTATAAGATTAGTGGTGAATGATATTATCTATGAAGCGTTTTAATGAGGAAGAAACGGAGTTTTTAAAATATATGCAAGTTATTAAAAAATAACTTTCGAAGTCAAATTATTATCAAATATAAAAAAATAAATGACCCCATTTTCAAGTAAAATGCGTTAAATATTCAAAATAAAAGTGACTTCTGCTACTTATAAAGCGCTGTATTTAAAAAAACTTGGTTTTGTATTTGTATAAAAAAATGGTATGAAATAATTTTATCGTGTCTGCCTTTAAGCTTTTAAGATATTTTGGTTTGAGTAATGATAAAAAACATGCAAATAGAAAAGGCAGACAATATGAATACTGATTTTTTGCAGGCCGACCTTATTTTCAGTACGCTATAGAATAATTGGGAGCACCTTGTTGTCGTTTAGCGCGTCATGAGGTTTTTAATTAAACATTTTTTTTGCAAAAAAGCGCCTAGCTTCCCTATATTTGACATCTGTACAGGGCGTTTAATAAAAGAAATGAAGAACTGACACTATAATATAATATTTAAGCAATATATTTTTATTCAATTTAAAAAAAATTTTAAAAATGAGAGACCTACAAGTCTGTTTCTTTTGTTTATTATAAAATCTATCCTGAAGTTAGAAAAAAAATCAAGAAAAATGGCAACGCAATGATTTTTTTGGATAGTTGTAATCATTATTATAAAAAAATGCAGCGATACAGGTGTCTGCTACCTATATATGTCGTTTCTGTACAGTGCCTTTAATAAAAGAAATGAAGGGCAGATGCGATAATATAATATAAAGAAGTATTTCTTTAAATTCCAATATTCATTTAAAAAACAGCATTACCTCAGCGTATTTCCCACTTTTTCTGATTCAAAATGATGTAAACTAGATTTCACTCTCAATGACGATGGGATCATATACCTTTATTGCCACCAGCTCTCTAAGTAATAGGGTGATTCAAATGCCAAGCAATAAGTTCATGTTCATTCCATGTTATTTCTTATTATGAGTACGGAAATATTGACTATGCTTCTAGAGTTAGATCAAACATCGGTTTATAACTGGTGGCGGTCAAAATCACCTCAGGAAAGTTAAAGGCTTTGACTGGATAATACAAATAATTCTGCTGAAATTTTGTGTACTCAGAAACCCGAGAAAAAAAAAGGAAAGCAGTAGAGGGCAAGTTAAAATCTAGACAAAAGATTTTCGGCATTATCGAGTTTGTGCTTGTCATTAGTTCTTAAGAACTCGACAATTTTATATTTACTTTAATTTAGTTTTTGTAACTCTGCTGGTAAAAAAGTTATGGGCATAAGAAATATTGCTAGAAAGATTTCTTTTTGAAAAAAAGAAATAATTTACAAGCTTATAATGACTCAGAAGCAGTAAATTTAAGTCAATATCTAAACTCTAATCTTTTTCGAAAAGATTTTGGGCTTGGGGAATAGGTGACCCAGATTGTGCCAGATCGAATGAATAAATTTGATACCGAAGCATATTGAAGTTTAATTCATGACTTTTGGCATAGCCGTGATACACGTGTGAACGCGTTTATCATCCTGGTGAAAGACGATTTTTTTCTCAATCAAACCTGGTCTTTTTCAATAATATGTTCTGGTAAATTATCCAATAAACTAGCGTAGAAGTCACAAGTGATTATTTGTCCTTTTGCGAGGTCAATGGTTTTGGTCAGTCAGTGTTTTTATTTTCTTAATTTACTGACACATACATTACATTAAGAGTTATTTATAGAAAGTACATTAACATTAACTTTTATCTAATAAATTATTTATTCAATATTATTGTTCACAGAAAGAAGTTAGATGAAAGATTAACTCACAAGAAAAATGCACGTAATAAATTGTCGAAAGTACTTCTCGGTTACATTTGTTGAATCAGGCCCTGACTTGTCGGCTGCGTATCGATATGAACAGCATTATTGTTTCACTTTTGCTTGCAGAGGCGGATATTTGATTTTCACTAGCGCGGCCTGAACCGCGCACCTCTCGCTGTTTAGTCGGTAGTAAACATTTTTACACAGCCCACCGTCCGGGCTGCGCCATTCTACTACAGTATCAGTATTTACTGTGCCGCATGATTTTATGGCGAGCTATTTTGTAAGATGATCGAATCCAATACTTTTTAATATACTGTTTTCTTAGAGAAGCTTTAGAGAAGCTTTTTTCATCAATACAATCAGATTGCGGAATACGATAGACTTACATATACGAAAAGACATCGTAATCATATACCTTCGGGCTTCTTAAGGAAGTAGAAAAATGTCTTGCCAACGTTCTCTTTTTCAAATCACAATGAATATGCATCAAGTTCTCTGATTTATTGAGAATACTTATAAAAGGTTAAAACAGTTTTAGATGATGAAAAGATGCAATTTTCCGATTCACAGTGTAATGTTTCGATTCAATAATTGTCAAACTACCATTGTAGTTCGAAAGAAACCGGTACATCATATTAAACTTCTCAACAGCAAAAATTAAGATGTGCAACAAAATTAAGAAGTTTTTATTATATATTATGAAAAAAGAAGTCATAAAACAGCTAATCCGTTGAAACAAGAATTTAGTAGAAACTTTTTCAAAAAAATAATACCACGTGCCTAGGTTGAAAAATAATTTAATTACGTATAATTAAATAACGAGCCTTAAATTTAACCTTTTAACTTACTGGTTAGACTTTTCTCATAGACAAATGGATGAAAAATGAGTGTCACAACAAAATGGTACTGTTTAGATCTTTAATGCGCAGATTTTTCATTTTATATTATTATTTTTATTGCTATACTTTATTGTATGCAATAATACGTTAAAACCAAATCTATGATAATCAACGTTAAAACCAAATCTATGAAAAAAAAACATCATATGATATCTGAAATAAATATGTAGCACAGATTAACTGAAGTATCCTTAAATTGTCAGATATTTTTTGTGAAATTATTCGTCTTTCAGGTTTATTGTATTAGAATAAGTTTAATTATTATATGTTTCTTTATCGATGTCTATTTATAAATAGTATTTTATTGACATATACTAATAAACATTAATAATAATTGTGCTCTCCAGGCGTGTACTTCAGTATACAGATGAAAGGTGACGTACAAGGTAAAGTACAATTGTAATCCTGAACAATCCAAACACGTCACGAATGCGAATTAGAGAAAATAACAAGGTTCATCGTTCTTTGTATTTCAGACGTAAATTAAATATTGAACTAGATCGAAGTATAAGCGAGGGCAGACACTGAAGTGTGTATTTATTTATTATTTAAAGATCCGTAACACGAAATGTAAATGGATTTACGTCATATACTCTACATAACCATGCGTTTTCCAGTAATTTGGCAAACAAAACCGCCTTCGGGTATTGTTACGTGACTGAAAGCTTTATAAGGGTAGTCAAGTTTTAGTTTAAAAAAAAACATTTTTATAGGCTTTAGTTTATAACAATTTCTAATAAACGATTAAACTAATTTGAACTAACTTTGTGAAGTAGCTTTTTAATCGCAGCTGTGCTTACCTACACTACTTTATTTAATAAAAACCAGGACAGTGTATGTTGTACAAGATAGAGATATGTATGCTATGACGTTATACTGAATGGACACGTTATACATATATCAGAGAAAAACACAGCTCAAATTAGCGCCACACACACACATATATATGGTACGTTGTGTATCAAACGGCGTGTCTATCGTAATTGTGAAAATAAGATTTTAATGCAGTCTAACTCAGTTTTCCACTTCTACTGATTTGTATTTTAAAGTTTAAAAATTCTGAAAAAAACTGTTGTAAACAGCTTATGATTTTTGGACCGCTAAACACAATTTTTTGTAAATTCACATCGTATTCACAATAAATTTTATTCGGTGGAATTTAATAGGCGGTAAACGAAAATCACAAAAAAATGATGGGACGGACGACCCTCATTTCTGTTTTTAAATGTGGGTTTATAGCCTCTAAACATTTCTGAAATAAGATGTATTCAACATACATTTTATTTCAGAAATGTTTAGAGGCGACGATAGCCAAACGACCTATGATAATATGACAAATAAAATAAGTTTACACCATACTCTATTACTATCGTCACCGACTATAACCTTAGGAATTATGAAATTTTCACTACAACGTAAATGTAACAAAATATACACCAATTTATAGATGACCAAGGTTATACTGCCTATTACCTACTACCACTGACTGTAGACATGCTTTCTAATATGGTGAAAAAAGTTGTTTGTACTCAAAGATTGTTTAATTACATTGTCACCACAGATTGTTTTTGTAAAGAAAAAAAATACGCACCTACGGTGTAGGGCATATATTTTATTGAGAAATTTCTATTTTCATTATTTCCGTATGCTTCAATGGAAGAAGGTTCTACCAATTTTCATAAATTAAAAATTTCTAAATGTATTATAATGGATTTTGTTAAATAACTGACTTTTTAAGTTGTTCCTTGATATTCTTTAAAAAGTATATTATCTTAGTATGATATGTTTCAATATTATTTATATAAAATATTTCAATTTTCTTCCAAAGCACAAAAAAGGTAAATAAATTATTTAATTTAAATCATACGTAGAAACGAAATCCCATTAACGACAAAATATATATAATATAGTAGATTTACCATGATTATTATAATAAGTATTTCTTATCGAACAATTAATCTATCATGTCATAAATTTAATACATAATTAGAGATTTATATGACTGCGTAACCCAATTAAAATTAAACATTAGGTAAATACTCGTATATACTTACTTGTTGTGTTGGATAATTTCAATTATTATCTTTTCTTTTATTATTGACTCTTAGGTGAATTTCGAAAAAAAAAGTATAAAATTTGCGGGAATGTGCTCGGAATGTTTGCAAAAACTACTGAACTGATTTAACCGCTAAACTCAATAAGTATTTACTTTACTCAAGAAAAAGTCTTTGCGACTTTTTAATAAAATAAAATTAATTAGTCAAGGGAAATGACAAATGGGACATAAAAATAAGTGTAATTTGTTTTTAGATACAATTAACGAGCGTTAGTTATGAGGAATTGAATATTGTATTGCCACCTATGGCAGAGACTGCTTTTTCCCGTTCTTTGATCATCAAATTCAACTTTGAATACAATAACATGTCGATTAAAAGAAATCAATACTCATCTAACGAGCTGACTAGTCAACAAAAATGTCGAAAACATAATTAAATTGAAGGGTAAATTGTTGTTTTTGCCTTACGAATATGCGATATTATTGCGCCATTAATGCCTTGTAGCTCATTAGGCGCGTATTGGATAATATTTTCTTTAAATGTATATGTTGTTGTGATTAATGATAATTCTGATGGCTAACAATTGGAAAAATTAGTAAGCAGAAATGTGAAATTTTTCCATAGTCGATATTTCTCGTAAATGAGTAAAAACTGATTAGAATTTTCTAGTTTTTATTATGATTTCCTGTCAATGTATTGTTATGATCAAAAGTAAATTGCAACGTCAGAAAGCGGAGAAAACCAGTCACTTCCGTAGATGGCGATGCAATATTTAATACCTCATGTTTGTCATGCAATTTAGTTATTTTATCGACCTCAAACCTTTAATGAGTTGTAGCTTATTGCACATGTGCTTATTATTTTCTATTAGTCTATGTATTATTTCGTTCAAGGGTGACTTTGATGGTAAACATTCCAAAAACATGTCCACTTTCTTAGACGCCATTGTAATATTTAATTCCTTGTGTTTTGCCAAGTAATTTAATTGTATTTAATAATTTCCATGAATAGGTCATAGCTCAACAGATTATATATGAAGATAGACGATGATACGATCAAAGTAATTCAGATTGTCAAAAACCGAAAAAATTAAACTCTCTATATTTGGAAATATAACATTCACCTCTTCATATTTTTGCTAATTTGCTAATATCTGTGTAAATTAACGACATTGAATGCTCCCTATTTTAGCCGTGAATTAGTAAGTATTCATTAGATGCACAGTGAATTAGTAGTTTCTATAAATATATGTTTTGATATGATCTAATGTAATTTCTATAGCCAAACATCGGAGAAAACAATCTCTCCTATAGGCGGCAATGTAATATTAGACTCCTCATTACATTACTTCCGTGAGTTGCACTTTAAAACAATTTATATTTTTGACGTGAAATAGCATATTTTAAGCAAAAACTGTTGCAAAATCTTTTCGATGAATAATAAACATATCTCCTTCAATCTTAATTATCGAGCACCGTAGGTTCTTGGCGTAGTATATATATATATATATATATATATATATATATATATATATATATGTATGTATATATATAAATATATATATATATATATATATATATATATATATATATATATATATATATATATACGCGCGAGATATATCCGAGCGACCATTTACACATTTACAACCACAAGTACCACATATAAGCACTAAGTAAATTGCCCCTTAAGACACACATTGTTTAAAGGTATATCATAAGTTGACATCAGCTATATTGGAGTGTAAAAGATATATTTGTTCATTTTTTATGGATGTGTAGGAACTGTATTCCTTAGAACATTAGGTTTTAATAAAACAATATTTTACTACATTATGCAGAATAGAGGTCTAAGTAAGTTTGTCGCGCATTAAATTTACATTGCCGATATTTCTCGTAAATGAGTAAAAACTGATTAGAATTTTCAAGTTTTTATTATGATTTTCTGTTAATGTATTGTTATGATCAAAAGTAAATTGCAACGTCAGAAAGCGGAGAAAACTAGTCACTTCCGTAGATGGCGATGCAATATTTAATAAGAAACAATGCTGATACACTATACGTGTGTGTAGTATAGTAGGGAGGAAAGGTTCAAGTCGGAAAGAACCGACAAGACGCGAAGCTGGCCGAATTACATCGAAAAGGGCCTACATGAGGGCATACGGGAAGCTGGTCGAATGGTAAGTAGCGATGTGCTATCAGAACTTTCCAACTTCTGTTGAAATAAGCCAATATCTAATAAATTAGTATTGTAATTTAATTATTTGTGCTTGAAATATGCTATTTCACGTCACAAATATAAATTATTTTAAAGTGCAACTCACGGGAGTAATGTAATGAGGAGTCTAATATTACATTGCCGCCTATAGGAGAGATTGTTTTCTCCGATGTTTGACTATAGAAATTTCATTAGATCATATCAAAACATATATTTATCGAAAATACTAATTCACTATGCATCTAATGAATACTTACTAATTCACGGCTAAAATAAGGAGCATTCAATGTCGTTAATTTACACAGATATTAGCAAATTAGCAAAAATATAAAGAGGTGAATGTTATATTTCCAAATATAGAGAGTTTAATTTTTTGGTTTTTGACAATCAGAATTACTTTGATCGTATCATCGTCTATCTTCATATAAAATCTGTTGAGCTATGACCTATTCATGTAAATTATTAAATACAATTAAATTAATTGGCAAAACACATAGCTATGAGAGCAATTGGTTTCTGAAAAAATTACTGTCGAAGTTGGCATTTCAACGAAAAAAAATGTATATTTCTTATCGAAGCACGTTTCATATATACGCAGTTTGACGCATCGAATCACGCGTGTAAATAATTAACAAGTGCTTTGTTACAAGTTGTAATTATATATACTTGGTGTAATAAAAACGTGAGTATTATTCATACAGGTGATTCATGAAATTTCTCAATCCTTTCTAAAAAAACAATGACAATTTTGTGAGGGCAACGAAAAAATATTTTCAATTTTGACGCATAAAGTGATTCATAAGAATAATAGACACGTTATTCGGTATACTTTTATACTTTCTTCGTGAACGGGTAGAAAAGAGTACATGTTTAAAATATAATATCTGAGAAATTACTAGAACAATCGTTACCAAGCGTAACAAATAGTGTTTAAGGTCCATTCCGAAAGTCAACAGTTTTTTTCTAATTTATCTCCTCCTGATAGAGGTCATCCTCATGCAGAGGGCCTCCTGACAGAGGGTTCCTCAAAGGTTTCCTCCTGACAGAGGGTTCCTCAAGACATTACTGCGCGTCTACAAAAATAATTAATGTACGAAATTGCATGTCAAAGTAAATGTACACTTCAAGTTCAATTTGATTATTAGTCTTTAGTGAAATGGCCGCCTTTAAGGACTTTCTTCATTCCACTTGCACTTTTGCATGCTTAGCTAATAAGAGGCTGGAAACTATATTTTATTCACATCTTAAAAACAAAAAACTGTACTTTTATTCACAAACATGCAACCAAAATTCTATTTATTTATGTCGCTGTGGACGTTTTCAAGCGATATCTACATCTTTCGCACGATATCTGTACAAAGTAAACTTTCATAAATTTGTTTCGTTTTAATTTAAAGCATGCAAAGCGACTTACAACTAATTTAATAGTTTTAAAATCTTGGGTCATTCTAGGCAATTCAAAATATTGAGTTATTTAGACAATGAAGAATATCTATATAAAGAGTCGCACGCGTTTAAGTTATTCTGACACATTAATTACAACGCAATTTAGCTAACGTTATTTAATATTCAACATTGAACGCACGTCTATTCAGGTTAAGGACTGTGTCCTGAAAGCGTCTTAACCTTCGCTTCGATAACCAATCTTGAGTTGTTGTTAAGTAGCAATATCTCGTTCAGCCTTACAACTTAATACTATGTATTAGTTATTACTTTCGATTCGTTTTGTGTCCTCGAAGTTGTCTATTCAAGCTGTCTATTCAGAGTGCCCGTGCTTTGTAAAAAGCTTTAGCCGTGTGATATTTTAGGATAAACATAGGTAATCCTATCCACCACAGGTAGCTAACTCCACTCTAAACTCTTTAATAACACAATTGTATAGGAATTTTTTTCTTCTTCTTTCCATCCTGTTCTTGATCTCTTTTCTTAATATCTAATAATGAAATTATGTTAAAAATTCGTAAGCTATCATTATAATTTTCTTCCCTGTGACTATTAGCTTGAAATTAACTTTAATTTTCTCGCGTACAGCGCAGCCACTTACGCCATTAGTTAGGGTTACTGGCGGTAAAACTGTACGCTAGTCGTATATTTCAAATATTCGCATCATGTCTCTTGTCGGCGCTTAATTGTGCAAACAGATTTGGGTAAACCTTGATTAAATATATTAATATTGGTTGTGTTTATTATTGTTTCCCTCTGCTCCCGTTGCATACATGCTGCCTAAATTGCCTCAGTATTTTTGTATGAGACATGTATTAATTAATGTTATCTTTGACTTTCCTTTTTCATACAGGAGAATGAAACACTGGTCAACAAGAATTTAATGTATTATGACAAGAATTTAATATATTAAGAATTTAGTGTAACATGTAAACTTTTGGCTCATAATTATCTCATGAACTAGGTTTAGTATATTCGACCTAATATTAGAGCATTTCAGATATGAACAATTTATTGTAATATGATTTTTAAATTTTTTTTAAAAAACAGTTTTTTATGAACAAAAATGATGTTAAATGTAGTGCACATTTATGATTATCTTCTCTATTTTGCTTGAGGAACGTCTCGTTTTAATGCCTAATTGTAACCCGTGAGCATACTTCGCCCTAATTGCCTGGTATCGTTTTTCTATTGTTTCCACAGTGTGAAAAATTGCTACAGGATATTTCTATTTCCTGTTGGAATTTTTCACAGTGTTTATCACTAAGGGCTCTCAAATTTTCATTTTAAAAATGCGTTGCAACCCAAAGTTTTGTGAGTAGTTAAAAGCTACTTGATAATACTTTTATAATCATTTGTTCGGTGATTTCCAGGAAAATTTTAAGTCAATTTCACGAAAGATTCGCAAGCTGATTTTTTCTGATCGTTAATATAGTCCATAAATATTTCATCCCTTATCAATTGCCTTTTCTGAGGATTAAAAATATGCCCTCTTTGAATTTTTCCGTCGCTGGCTGTGGGATTTTTTTTTTCAATTATAAAAATCCAGCACCATCTCGAATCCATTACTTTCAATTTTTTTCAACGAGGTTAAGTTTTATATGCGGTGGTGAGAAGCATACATCATCAGGTTGTATTAGTGGAGTTTTTTTAACATTTGTCTTCCCTGGAGTCAAGAGTTCTATTTTGAGCCAGTATTTTTAACACTATGATTTTTCCTGCCCGTACTATCAAATTTACAAAGAAAAAAACAAAGTTTTGTATATCCTAGCTGTAATCCTGAAAGAAGGGCGACAAGTTTTAAATCTCCGGATATTTTTCACTTGTAATTGTCACAATGAATCTTTTCTAAGAAAAATTTCATGAGTTCATAGGACTCTTTCGCAGCATCGGTATGGAGGAAAGTTTATTACCGATATTCTAAATAACATCTATTTTTAAAACACCAAATTTATTTTTGAAGCGTCAATAAATAAACATTATTCCTTTGTTTTGTGTTGTATATCAAAATCGTTCGTTACACCGTAAACATAAATTTAAAAATGCGACATGATTATATTGTGAAAAGAAGCTTTTTAGTTCATCTCAATGTCGAAGGTAACTTGTTTTTATACTTGTTTGAGACAAATTCTGTCCCTATTTTCAAGATCCCGTAAGTTCTGTCTGTTGCTTGGACAAATTTAAATCACAAACAAAATCGTTAAGATTCCCTTGAGATAATAGATGTGATCCGTTAGGCGAGGAAGCTTTTTGAATGCCAGGATCAAACGTTGAATTATCTACATCCTCCGATTCCCCGGACGGATTGGACGGACTGGGGCTTTGAGGTGCTTTTGGTACTGATAGTCCTTCGCTGTGAGAAATTAGTTTTTTAACATATGGTAGAACAGGATAGTTAACATATTTTGAGTTTTCATTGTGATACATTTTTTTTTATTTATAATGCAAAAATAACCATTTGATTAAAAATGGTACGTGGTTCCATCCAAATCACAGGAATTCTGAAAGACACAGATCGAGATCTTTTTTACCAAAAATGAGAAACTCCACACATGTAAGACAACAAATATGGAAAAGCCAAACCTTGCTCTGTGATTCCATAGGAAATCGTCGGCTAATTTTTCGAAGAATATAGACAATGACATACAAGTGCAAGAAAAAAGTGTTGAATTACTCTTATAACAATTGCATTTTCAACATATTTTTCAGAATATCTACAGCATTGACATATTTTGAAATATCTTCGCTTTAAATATCAAGGTTCGACTTTTATTTGACAGAGTTTGGTCATGACTACTGTACCAGTCATCTCCGCGAACTTGTTGGTTTGAATAAATTATTGAAGACGCTTTGTAAAGAGTATTTTGTCAAAATTGGGAGGAAAACATTGAATACTCTTTAAGATTTTTGTCAATCAATAAATACAGAAAATGGTTGCAAGGCCAAATTTAATTCTTAAAAGTGGAAATAAAACTAGCTTTATGGAATTCATTTCTTTCCAAATATTTTATCTCACCACAACAACATGTTTCATTATAAATAATAATTTCACTGATGAACAAAATTTTGTAACAAAGAAAATGCTTACTAATTTTGAAATACCTGTGTCCCTTTATTATAAAACCATATTTATTTTGATTCGGTCAGATATAGTTTTTGTGCATACATATAGGTAAAATTGAATGTTTAACGTTATGACTAATTTCTTTTTTTTTATTTTTTGTGTTTTGTTTTTCCGTAATCTTTTATGTTTGTTAAGATAAGTGATTCTTGAAAAATCTCAAGAAAGTATAAAAATGACCCTGACAAATTTCGTTACGCTTATAGGGAAATTACTTTTAAAATTCAAAGATGAAATTAACTAAAGAATACTAGCAGTTCGCCTCGTCTTAAGTTTAATCTTACAACTTCTACCCAAATACAGGAGCACCTTCTGTAATTATAATTAGCCGTATACACTAGTAAACCCTGAAACATTTAAGAAATTAAAATGAATTAAGGTAACCTTTATTATTTACACATACAACTTAATGTAGTTTTAACAAAAGATTTCCGTTTACTGATAGATGTTATCCATGAAGCAAGTTCGTCTAACGCACGACCAATACGTTGACGTCTAGAATAAACAAATGATTAAACTTATTGAAAGTCAGAGATCTAACTCTTTTTTGAGATCGAATCATTTTTTTGAGATTGAACCATTTTCTTGAGATCAATCATTTTCTTAAAGAATATTTGGGTAACGGGTTTCAGAGGGATTCATTATGACTTACACAGACGTTGGAAATAATTAACGTACAAAGTATATTTCGCTAAAAACCTTGCAGAACTGCCGTTTAGACCTAAAATAATTCAAGACGAAATCAAATGTCTTGCGATATACTCTGTAAGATTACCAATAAAACTTCGAAATTGGACAGATCTTTCAGACTTAAACAAATTAATCCGAAGACAGAATCACGACGGTAGACTCAAATACTTACACTTTAGTTTTAAAATGCAAAGACAATTTTTTACAATTCGTAATTTCTATTTTCAATAATTTATCTTACTTTCACAATTAAATGAAACCGTATGATGTGGTATTATTTCTATTTTATTTAAATTCTTTACTATGACATAGATTTCGTTGTATGACAACATTTTTAGTGGGCAATTAGCAAAGATAGGTTTATCTTACTTTTCTAACAAATAATTAAATTACAATATTAATTAATTAGATATTGGCTTATTTGAACAGAAGTTGAAAAGTTCTGATAGCACATCGCTACTTATCATTCGACCAGCTTCCCGTAGACCCTCATGTAGGCACTTTTCGATGTAAATCGGCCAGCTTCGCATCTTGTCGGTTCTTTCCGACTTTACGCTTTCCTCCCTACTATACTACACACACGCGTAGTGAATCAGCATTGTTTCCTATTTATTAAGCTTACAACCTTATTCGATTATTTCGGTGTATTGCATTAAACTGCCTTAAAACTTTAAAAGCGTTTAGTAGAATTTGGTAAGTCTCTGTAGTTTTTAAATGTACAAAATTTAGATGTTTCACATATACCAGGCGTGCCATGATGGCTCACTTTTTTTTCCATTTCGTAACAATATCAAATCGCCTTATTATTTATTTGGTTAGTAGAAGTTCTTTTCCGCATAATCCCTGGAACTGACTTAATTCTTTCTCTTTATTAATCAGATTTGTTGCAATATAGCCTAATGGTTTTTGCAATAATATCTAAGTAAACAAATATTCTATCAGTAAAAATGCTTTCGAAATATGTCCTGAAATTTTTAAAAATTCTGAGTTGCAACAAAAGAAAGTTTAACTTAAATGTTTGCCTTCATTTCTTAGTTAAAAGCACATAAGTACAAGTATGTATAAAAATTATTCTCAAGGTGAAAAAGGTCGTTTTTCTCTCTAAGTGTGTAGGAAATCATTTAAATGATATTCGAATAGACATTTATTTTTCATTGTCATAATTGCCGCTGGTGTTGGGTGGCTGAAAAGGATCTGGTGTTATAAATTGCCAGAACTTCATGTCTTTTACTCGCAGTGACTTCGAGTGACATCTTGACAACCATGTCTTTCTACAAGTTTGAATTAGCAAACTTTGTTTTATAAGTCAAACACAGGCCAGCGATATCTTCTGTGAGTTTAGAATTTCGGCAACGCAATTAAATTTCAATTCGTCGGTAACTATTAATCAACATAAACATTGAACTAAGAGCATGTCACAGTTCACTACAAAACGTGATGCCGCTCGCAACGTTCATAATGGGATGTCTGAATAATTTTATCCTCCTTGGAAAGTTATAATCTGTCGCTTCGTGTGAGAGCACAGTCCGCGTCGGCCTGACTGCGGCGCGTCCTAAACACATAACCTTTTAAATATTTTACTTTATATTTAGGACATGCCTCTTTTATATTTAACTTCGCACTTTAACGTCAATTCTACGCCTCTTAGTGAACGGGACTTCCCTTTATCATTACTTACAAATTTCAACAGCTTCATTAATGGTCATATTTGGCACATAATGCAACTATTGAGCGAGTGTTGATGATTGTAAGATTATGACGCTTTAGAAAATCACTGGTTAATATTTTTTTGTATTGTGCATGAAAATGTGGGTACATAAAAATAGAGAAATAAAAAATTAGGAACATAATATGTTCCGAATGCAATCTTACTGTTCGACGTAAATGAAAATATCATTAAAATATATAGAATATTTTAATTTTTTGCGCTTAAACTGAAGGTCAATGATACTATTTTGTCACCGAAGAAATATTTGGTTTGTGTGAGTTTTAAAGCTGATCCTTCTATGTTACCTGCCGCACGCTTACGTTATTAATGCAGATATTATTAATATTTTTATTAAGCTGCGTAATTTTTGCTAATATAATACAACAAAGTATTTACTGACTTTCAAAAGTTTTCATTTTACAACTGATTTCTTTGACATTCAAATACGACAGTTCATCTGTTTATATTAAGAAGGAACAATTAAATGAAACTACGTGATGTAGTATTATTTCTACTATCTTTAATTTCTTTACCACGACCTAGGTTTTGTTGTATTACAACATCTTCAGGTGGGATATTAGCAAAGATTGCTTTGCAAAGAGCCCACCTGAAGAATCTTTGCTAATATCCCACCTGAAGATGTTGTAATACAACGAAACCTAGGTCGTGGTAAAGAAATTAAAGATAGTAGAAATAATACTACATCACATAGTATCTTTTAATTGTGAATAATGAATTTCTACAAAATTAACGCCAAATATATTCAATTAAGGAGGAAGTTTGGATGCATATTAGTAGAAATATAATTATTTTCTGGGAAAAACTTAACTTGATAAAGTATATCACTGAGAATGCGATTGTCCTTGGTAGCTACAAATAAGCTTTAATCGTAATATTTTGAATAGATTCAAATTTGATTTAGTAATTTTATGGGAAAAGGCGTGAAAAGAAAATAATAATATTTTGGAAAACTAGGAAAATTTTGAGAGCATTTTTCCACCATAATGTTAAACCGGTGTTCAAGATTGTGAGTTGTGATTTATTTTTAACGGGAAGTACATTTTTTTGGTACATGTCACTATCAAGATAATCGGTATATATTTATATTTGAATACTTTAACACATTAAGTGAACAAATTTTTTCCTTGATGTTCCTATCTCAAACGGAGTTATCAGTTATAGCCGTAAATAAGGTGTTACAGTAAATTTTTTTTCAAAGTGGAATATAACAATGTAAAACTTAGTTTTATAAATTTATAATATAAGCATGAAAAGGTAAAATTTGTATTTGGAGAGATAGTTAATTTTGAGTCAATTTTTCTGTCATAGTCTGTACTCTTACACAGCAGATGTTCGTAGTGAGTCGTAATCTGTTTTTAATGGAGAGGTTTTTATGTATTTGTTCTAAACACTGTTGAAACAATCGGTATAAATTTGTTACTGAATACTTTAACACTTCAAGTGATGAAATTTTTCCTTGATGTGCCCGTGTCTCGAACGGAATTACCGTCGATAGCTGTACATAAGTTGCCATCGTAAAATTATCAACAAGTCAGAACATTAATTGTGTAAAATGTAGTTTCATAATTTTATAATTAAGGTGTGATAAAATTTATATCTGAGAAGCTAGCAAATTTTTAATGCATTTTTCTACCACAATCTGTAATGTTATAGTGCAGTTCTTGATTGTGAGTTGTAATTTATTTTTAATGGAAAGCTTTCCATGTGTTAGTGTATTTCATTAAAGAGACAAATATTGAAATTGATAGTTACTTATATATGAATTGTTAGGCGGAACGTTAGAACAAATAAACATAAATCAAAGTAAGATATTTACACACGCCACACAGACTAGTCGTGAGAGACGGAAGCACATGCAATGAACGATCTATGCGGTGTAACGTAAACAGGCACGTATAATCCCTCTTTTTATGTCTTCCCTTTGCGACGTCGTTCCACACTAGTGTCGTCCCATGGCCATATGAATTATAATAACATATTGCTAGAAGGCCGACGGTCGTGCTCGTTTAATGAAAAGCAGTTTGAATGTTTCTTTAAAGAATGATGAATTCTTGCATTGTCCGCTACAAAATTATCTTCCAACAAAGTGGAATAATTCTGGGGTTGATATCATTATTTTTATATTTGAACACAAAGTGTGACGTGATCTAAAAGTGTGTAGTTAGAACAAAAATCAAATCAATGTTAACTGTGATTAAAACGTGATGCAATCTTTTGTCCCAGCAGGATGCAATATGACATATACTCTCTATTGTAGGTTTCCTTCCTGTAGATTGCAAAGGATTGCTTAAAAGTTTTTTCGTGAAAACGTTTTTGGAGCGTATCTGAAATAATTAGAGGCAAATTGTAACCTGACACATCTTCAAAAAAATCATTGTTTTTTTAATTTAATATCAGATATTCTCAAGAATATTCTGAGTTTCTCCAGATAAACCGATCAGGTATACTGGAATTGTCCATTTGGCAAATGTGTCCAAATTACCTAGGACGCTGTCGATGGATTTGCTCTTTAACGGTTGATTTGTCTTGACATGGTGATCAGATGGTGTCACTGTTATTGAAGGGACACATAATGTATTGTTATGCCTAAGAAACAAAAATAACATTTTCTATAATTATACACTGTCATATGAGTCAGTCGAGCGGTAAGTAACTTCGTATCGATAATATTGCTGTAAAAACAATTTGATTATTTCCCATTACCCATAAATAATGGCGGAATAATCCTGAAACCGCAGAATTCAGTTTGATCTATACGCACTTGCTGATACAGTACAAGTGTGATAAGCACCTAATCTAAATATTGCTACCTTGCTTTGACTTGTAGACAACTGAAAATAAATGTGAAAGAAGTATCGTAAAAAAATTAAATTAAACATTATTTTCAGTATGCATTGTTATTCACCGATTTCATCTGGTAATAGACATGTAATTAAAAATGTAATTACTTTTTCACTCATAGAGATACATTTAATCGTCATTTAACTTTACGTAATATCGGAACTGGTGAACATCTATGGATGATATAAGAAATATATCAACAAAGTTCCATTTTTAACTCTGCCTAGGCGGGAAAGGACTTATAAATTGATTATTTTGAAAATATGGTTCAGTAGGGAACAATAATCTGTGGAACTTCTATATAACTCTTACACAGATTTTATATTATCATATTATTACATTATTATGAAATATACGATTGCAATTATACAATTAATAAACATTAATTATTCATTATAATAACAAAAAATATAAATTATTTAATACTCTCAAAGTATTAGTTATATTAAAACACTTTTAAACCTATTTCAAATAAGGAGGAGGTACTCAATTCGTCGGAATCTTTTTTTTTATATATGTTCAGCGATAATTCTTTATCGAGTGGACCAATTTTGATGATTCTTTTTTTTATTTGAAAGAATGGTACTATAAGTGGGGTACCATACAATTATGATGGTGATCTGATGATGAGGTCCAGAAATGAATGATGAAACTCCTTAACGAATGGAAGTAAATCAACTGGTACTAGTAGTTACTTTGCAAATTAACTACACTGCCGACAATTTCAGGGTCCGATGATGTCTTATGGAGATGAACAATGGAACTCCTTGACGGATGGTAGTAAATTGAAAATGATTTAAGATATTTGCTACTGGTAGTTGTTACTTTGCAAAATAACTACACTATCAATCATATCAGAGTCCGATGATGCGGTCTGACGATGAACAATGAAACTCCTTATCGGATGGTAGCAAATCAAATGTAATTAAACATATTTACAACTGGCAGTTTTCATTTTGCAAAATAACTGCAATATCAACCAGATCGGTGTGTGATGATGAGTTCTGAAGACGAATAATGTAACTCCTTAACGATAGTAAACCGATCGTGATTCAATATATATGCTACAGGTTAGTTGTTACTTCAGTTATTACTTTGTAAAATCTGATATTGGATTTTGGATAGAGAGAACGGAACTCCTCTAGTGGTAGTTTTTACTTTGCAAAATCTGATATTGGACTTCGAATATGGAGAACCAAAGGCTAACAGACAACCGTTGGCGGCTACTACTATTGCTTCATTTCTATGTGTTATTGATAGACAAAGAGAAAATTAGCTACATATTAACTTTGGCCTGTGACTTTTGATAATCATCGAATATTCTAAGAAAGAAAATAATTGTGACATTTAATATTAATATATTATTGAATATATTTGGCGTTAATTTTGTAGAAATTCATTATTCACAATTAAATGAAACTACGTGATGTAGTATTATTACTACTTTCTTTAAGTTCTTCACCACGACCTAGGTTTTGTTGTATTACAACATTTTCAGGTGGGCTATTTGCAAAGCAATCTTTGCTAATATCCCACCTGAAGATGTTGTAATACAACGAAACCTAGATCGTGGTAAAGAACTTAAAGAAAATAGAAATAATACTATATCACTACCCTTTATGTACCTTTTAAGTTTTGCAAGTACATTAGAAGTTACAGTTTTAAATTTACATTATAAATTGAATTAAATTGTAAATTTGTATAAGTTGGTCGACAGTACTGATACCGACTTAAAAAGTAAGTAACTTAGTTGTTTATTGCAAATAAGTAGGTACATGTTTTGAATCTACCTTTTTTGAAGTCGGTTTTTCAAAAATAATTTTAAATATCTTTTAATGTTCTTAAATTCTGCTTCACACTTTAAAGGCAACGAGATATCCGCTGGTTTTTTTGTATTAAACTAAGTAACGTGTAACTATGAGCACATTTTCCGATGACGTGTTTAGCGATGCGTACATCAAAAGGAAAAACGGAACCCTTATTACATCGCTTACATGCCTGTCTATCCGTCTGTCACAGCCGCTTTTCTCAGAATATCCATCTACATGGAATCTTGAAGTTTGGCATATTAATAAAACACATGAAACCGCGCGCATTTCAACAGTGAAAACTCCAAAATATTTATGTGGAAATTTTAGAGGCGGGGAAAGACCAAGCAAAAAAGAGCTACTTATAAATTATATGCTTACATTAATATGTAAAGAAATATGTTCTCGCCCTTTATTACCAAAACAATAAATCAGCAATTATGTAAAAAGCAGGTTATGTGGTAGGAAAAAAGTGTGAAAAAACCAAAGGCCTAGGAAAAAAGACAAGCATAAGCTCAAAGCTGTAGGAAGGCTATGACGATGATTCTAGGTAATATAGTTATTGAGATATTTACAATAATGTAAATGTCCCCTACTTATTTAAAGTAGATGTTATTATATATTTATATCGCTAATAAATCCACATAAGTCATTACTTCTGATAAATAATAAAGTAGTTTAAGTCAAACAAGCTACGGAATCGAAGAAACATGTCACGTACATCGCAGCTTTTATTTTTTTTAACATAATTCATAATTATACATCTGCTAATCAGTTTCTAGGCTACCTCCTTAATATAAAAACGGCAGATGAGCAAATTACTAAGCGAGTTTTTTGCTTCAATTTTAAATTCTTTGTCGCGAAGAGCAACGCTACCAAAGCTCCTGCTGTAGATTTGTTATTCACATAAACTCAAACGGCATTTTATGTAATTGTAGTTAAGAAAAAGTAAATTTACTCATTTAGATCACCCGGACTACCCGGTGAACCGAGTATGGTCAGGTATACCTTGACTTCCAGGTGAATAATTGTAAACATCTGCTCACCACCAAATGTGTAATTTTTAATTAATTATTTCATTATCTTCCTCTCCGATATTATCCAACGTCGATAAAGAAGACGTTGGAAGCCAACTACTCAAAACAATTAATTTCTTGTTTTTTTCCGCCAATTGTGATTAAATTGACAAATTATCTTCTTTCTTTTATTTGGCTGATGACAGGCTTAAATTTTAAAAAAAATTTTAAACTTTTAGAGACTGTCTTTGATAAAGATATATTCATATATTTTAAACGTGCTACTTTTTCGTTACATTGAATGTTGTATCTCTACCGAATTAGAACGGCTTTATAATTAGAAAAAGATGTACTAAACTATTCCTAAATAGAGCTATGTTTTTTGAAAAGAGTCAATTCCAAAGTTAAGTGATCGAAATAAAAAAAATTATCAACAGGGCGTTTAACCTCGAAATAATAGATCAAATTAGAATGGATTCCCAATGCCGTTAATAATTAGAAAAAAGACAATGGAATTTCACAAAGATGAAGAGGATTAACCTCCGGTTTGCTCCATATTCACCAGGTGGAGATGATTTCCTCAGCATAAAAAGAAGCGATGTGACAAATATAACGGATTTCTATTTGCTTGTCGCTTCATAACTTAGCTACGAGTTGTTCTAATTTGATACGCTTCACCCTGTTATAATTCAAAAGTGTATAATTCTAAATTATAATAATTCAGTATAATACTTAAGTGTATACTGCTAAGTTCTCATATTTAAATGTAAACTACTAATTTATTATATTTAAGTGTATATTGCTGAATGATTAAATTTTAATGTGTAAAAAGTTCTCAGTTGTTATGTTTAATTTAAATTTGCCCAGCAGTTCCCAAAGTTTTTCTTCGATATTTCTGAGGAGAACTCAGCGATGGTAATCCGTAAATAATCTGGATTTGGGTTCAAATATTTGGATTGTCGGTAAAGAGCGATTACTAGAACCTTAAGGACCTATTGGTGACCAAGAGAATACTGACGTGAGTCTCAGTAACAATAATGTCTGCTACGAATCTCGAATATAGCCTTAAATGCTTAAGTTTATGGTGCTTACTTTAATACTTAGGCTCATGAAACGGTTTCTACGATGAGTTCCGCGAGTGAAAATGTTAAATAACTCCTTAATGTTTACAACGTTTTGATTTAAAGATGTTAAAGAATAGAAAGCAAACCTGGAAAATTTTAAAAATAAATTAAATCATCCGCGAATAACAATGAATTAATTAAGATTTTCATATTGACGCCGTTTTTAATGGTATTTGCCATGTTTTGTGCTGATTTTTTTAATTTATAATTGAATTTATCTTTACCTAACGTGTGGCTAGACCCATCAACATTTACGTAATGGAATATATCTTACGATAAAATGTTAAAAACAATCACTTACCATTTTAGTTTCTCATGATTTGAAAATCCATGTTAATATTCTATTCCATTCATTGACCTAGTTTCATAACTCCATAACCTTTATATTATATTCCTACATATTAGCAACAAATCGTCTCCCGTGCGAATGCCAAATATAAGCTTTTGGATTGTAATTTTTTTTATTTTGTGTTTATATATAAAAAAATTAATAAACAATTGAGCAAATTTAACAAATTAGCAAAAGCTTTCTGATAACAAAACATAACACAATATGCCAATACTGGGGCACGTTTCTAGAAGAATGGAGAATGAAGCTAGCCCTGTAATAACTTTGATCCAGCGTTCATGAAAATTGCAAGAAAAATTCAATGATTAATATTATTTAAGGCAGCTAAATAAGAATTCTGTCGATTAGTGGGCGTTAAATTCCCACAGTTGAGGAAAATAGTTCACTGTAACATTTATTATCGGTTGTGTAAATCTGAGAGATAAATTTTGGAAAGGAGTATCTGGTTTCTAATTATAGCAAGCTGATATTTGCTTGGACTAATTTATGGTAAGTGATCACTTTTAAACCGACTGTTAAAACAGAGAGATTTGCGTTAATATTACAAATGGTTTTTGAAATAGTAGAGGGATCCAGAGATAGTAAGAGATGCTTCTAATATGACGTAGCTTAAAAATATGTATCATACGTTTAGTAAGCAACCAACTTTGCAACAAAGTTGGTTGCTTACTAAACGTATATTTTCGTGGATTTTCGGTTACGATGGTGGGATTTATTATAGTGGGATATTCAGCAGATTCACTTAATCCAATGGCACCATTGCAGTATCTGCGTGTAAATAATATGTACACGTGATATATACACATTGCGCCATCTGTTGACATGTTGCAGTGTTATAATTTTATCTGACTTTCATACTGCAAGAATAATGTTATTCCTCGGTTCAAAAGTTACAGTTGATTAAATCACTTGTATGGAATTTATATAAACTTTCTGCAGGTCTTAACTACACGTCATAAGTTGGTCAATTATTACTCATAAACTAGTGAAGTCTAATTAGCTGCGATAATTTTCCTTTTAATTTTATTAATTTTATTAAACGTACTATTATTGTGAATACTATTCCGGCTTAGTTGGCAGGGGGTGGGGACACAGCACTCTAATAAAAATGACGATTTTCAAGCTTCATATTTCGATAAGAGCTCATAATATATTTGAAAGGCCTTTTGAACGATATCCTACATAAAAAGGTATACGAAAAAATGTCTACCCCACTTTACATGTAAGGAGGTTGAAAAATTGTATTTCATTATATTTAGGTTTTAAAAATATGTATTACTATCCCAAATTTACAGTAGTTTGGTATGATTATACATTGTATAGAACACTAGCTTTCTAGCACTAATAGTCTGCGAGTAAAAAGACTGTAACGTATGCACAGACGGACGGATATGGCGACACTGTAAGGTTTTAAAATCAGGCTACTTAGGTTAGTTGTAGCCTGATTTGAAAACCTTGTAGTGTCGCCAAACAACGTTCGTTTTCATTATGAAGTGTGTATGTTATGATAATCTGTCGCACCGTTTAGGCATGATTGAGTGACAAACATCTATACATACTTTTTATGGTATTAATATTTTACGTTTATGAAGCGAATGCGGATAAAAAATAGCCATATGTTACTCCGCTGTATGAAATATGCACGTGAAATTTGCTTAATTCTTGTGTTATTAGGCAACAAACATTCAAATTTTCAATATTAGTTGTGTGCAACATTACGTGCTCTACACCACACCAACGACACTTCTAAATATGAAATCAGACCAAAAATATTAAATCTCAGCTTTTATTATATTAAATTAAGCCTTTTTGTATAAGTGTTCAATCTTGATAGCTTTTGATTTCACCCTAGTATATCATTTTTCAGTCACTGTTTTCGGTTAATTTCATGATTACGTTTCGAGGATAAGTAAAAATGTTATTTCAACGGTCGTTATTCTAATTGAAATTTGACAAATTTACCTGAGCGTTAATTACTGAGATCCTATCTTTCGAAGCTATGTAGTTGATTTAAATAATTCACTCGCAAATAATAGCGTTGTCAGCTACTTGTATCTGAATTAATATCATAGGCATGTTGATGATATATAAGACCGAAGGGGCGAAGCCTTTCGGAACCGATCTATAGACGCCACATTGCTGGTGAAACATGGTGCATGAAACACTGACAAAATATGTAATGTCTTTCGAATGATAAAGTAACTTTGGAATCAATTATTGCTGGTTTGATAATAAAAAGACGAATTATTGCTGGTTTGATACGGCAAAACGTCAAAAAAGCACATTGAAAATTGCGATACCAACTTCTTTGCGAAATGCTATTGTCCTATCTAATCCCCGAGTACCACTTACATGTCTTGACACTTAGGTTCCTACGACAAGTGACATAGAATATTTTAAATGCTTCAGCCAACCTTTCTTTGGATTCAAATATATTTATAATGTCGAATTTAATAGAGACTAAACTAAAAATATTGAATAACTGATAATAACGAAATTTTCCACTTGATGAGTAATATTTTGGAATTTTCCAACAGTGAAATAAAAATGAAAGTGAAATGCGAGTTTAAATTACAACTTGCCGGCACTGTGAGATATTCGCAACAAATTTAGAATTGCGACTTTAACTCACTATTGAGCAGTTTGTCTCCAATTGTCCATTCTAATTCTAATTCGTTTTTTCGGTCAAAATTCGATTAAAAGAAAAAAAAGGTTGTAAGTTGATTCAATAAAGGGAAGATGAAAGAGTTTGCGTAATAAGTTTGAAAATATTTCGTTAATAGCATAAATGAAAAAATTAAGAAAGGCTGAAATTATTTGAATGTTGAAAATAAAATGGAAAACCCATTAATTTAAAATATTGTTTAAATCAGCATAGTTTCCGTTTACTATCTTGTGAATACCAATAAAGAGACCACTGAAGAGTATATCATTTCACGTATATGAAAATGAAACGAAAAACAGATTGGTTATGTAAAGATCTGAACTATCATCCTTGTTTAAGAAATTGCAGTAAGTTATTGTTTTATTGTTTGTGCGGATAGAAAAGAAGTTAAGAAGAGCACCAATATGTAAAGAGAGAAATTTGTTGTTTGCACGTCGGACCCTACTTTCTGAAACTAGGCTCACTGAACTATATAAGTATTCACTGTAAATGAAAAAAACTTGCTCTGTCCTGCTTTCGCTAATTAGCAGGTTGGGGAGCTAATGAGAATCTGGATCTAAGTAAATGGTGCGACTAGAAGCGCTCAGTTTGTTTTCTGGGAACCAATCTTCCACCAATTTATTTGATATTTACTACCTACTTTAAACACCCATATGACGTAGATAACAGCCGCCGATATAGGAAGTCAGTCATTAACTAGCGGCTTTCGCCGATTTCTGGCCGTAGTACATGTACCACGTAATACAAGCCGCTCATATATACCGTTTAAGCAGTATTATTCTCTAAATTCTGACGTTATATATAGCATATAATCATCTTCAAAATATGGGCTTTACATCACAAAAATAATTGTTAAAATCCGATGTGTGATTCTAGAAATTAGAACGAACTATTTATATTAAACATATTTATAATTAGAGATAAACAAACAAATTTTTCCACTCTATTTAGTACAGGTATTGAGATGCGAATATGGAATTGTATATGTCCCTAACTATTTTGCTTGTATTGTTGGCTTCAGATTTCAAGAAAATGTTGCATATTTTAACTACCAGAAAACTTTTGATTGTGTAGATAATAATATCTTTCTAAATTATATCGGCGAGGTAGGATTCTCCATTTCACTTTTACGTTTTTTCTCTTCGTATTTTGTGTCCGAAACTTTACACGATCTAAATCTCTCTTTACACTGTCTGAGCCAGGGTTCATATCTCGAGCTTCTACTTGCCACTATTCTGATAAAAGACATTAGTTGTGCGTGTGCATTCTTGGTTATTCGCGGATGACATGAAACTTTTTATAGTCGCAAAGAATACCTCAGATGGCGAACGGTTGCAGCGTAACATCAGTGTCATCTTTGAATGAAGCGCAACAAGTGGCTTATGGCTTAACGCAAACAAATGTTCAGTAATGAGTTACGGTCGAGCACAAGCTCCTATTAAATATGAATATACGGTCAGTGGAATCCCACTGCATCATAGGTATCAGGTCGTTAATTTGTAAGGCTGATTTGATTCACGATTGGCGTTTCGTGAGCATAGGGTCGATGTAGCAAATATTTATTTGGGAAACTTGGATTCATGTTGCATAATTCAAAAGATTTTCAATTCACGTCATCAATTCACCTAATATATTCAGACAGACAATAGAGCCCATAATAAGCCAAGTACAGCTTTATGTTTCAACGTATCAAAAAACGTTCCTCCGATATCTATATATGAGGGAGTATGGTTACTTACAGTTTCTCCTTCCTGTAGATTTCCTCTTGAGTATGCTAGGTTTCCATTCATTGCCACTGGGAGGACACGCCACGCTTATAAAATTCATCTTCCAGTTATTAAAAGAAAAAATCGAGTGTGCTTTAGACCACACGACTAAAGTAAAACTTCAAATTCACAAAATATGAACTTTAAAATGAATTTATAATTTTATTCACTTTAAACGTAGAATATTTAATGTATTGAACAAAATAATAATTTATAAAATTGTTCAAGAACGAAATTAAACTACAAAATAATCAAAAAATCACCTTTCGCGTAACACTAACGCAAACTCGCATATATATATATATATATGTATATATATATATATATATATATATATATTTATATATATATATATATATTTCATGCTCTGGCTATGAGAGGAAGAGAGAAAGAAAATGTGCGCACGCATTGCTCTCTCTTGCTCCTACAGTGTGATACAGACAATAGGCTTGCACTGTGTTTTAGATATACGAAACATAACTGGCTATGAGAGAAAGAGAGAGAGAAAATGTGTGCTCGCACCTCTCTCTCCCGTCCCTACAGTAATATGCGAAACGTAACTCTCTCTCTTTCTGTCTTCACTAACTTATATCTCACTCTCAACTTCCGTTCGCCTCGCCCGATCACACTTTTCGTAACGCTCTCGTCACGCATTCACCAGCTTACTCCCCAAGTCAAGCGTGCGTAAAGAAGTTTTATTTCAAAAAATTATCGTCTATTATTATTAAGTAAATTTTCATTCTTCGTACAATTCCTCCGCTCACGCGATCATCACCTGTTTGCTATACCAACCTCTATCACCGAATTATATCGGAATTCTCCAGTTTTTCACGGTATTCACATCACCTGATCTTCAACCACCTGATCACAGTCGCACCATATTGTGATTTGTTTGAATGATAAGTGAATATAAATTTGTCGAAATGTGTTAACGTTATTTTTTGTAGTTCTTGTAAATTTTATATTAATGTTCAATATACACCTTTTTTTTATCTATTAAACCATTAATTGAGTATCGTTATGAATAGGTTACTTGTAATGTGTCGATAAATGTATGTAATTAAATAGATAAATAAATGAATTGTTTCCCTCTTATAAAACAAGTATTTTTACACCATTTTACTAACTTAATATTCGATTGCACAAAAAGTCTAATTTCTATCGAGTTTCAGCATTCGAAAGACCTAAACTTAGCCTCATTGTTATAGGTTGCTTGTCCATCTATCAGATCGTAATTGATCTCTTCTTTTAGATTATATGTAATGATAATTCAAGGCCACGACTGAACTACTGGGAAAAACAAGATCAGAAAAGTATTCACACAATTTTCGAAAGTAAAAAAACTAAACTAAACTTCTATGGAATGATTAACATATTAAGGTTCAATATAAAATATTTGATGATTATTTAAATAAAGAGACAATTTTATGACTTTTGTGATCAGAGTAAATGTAGGTAAGAACGATTAGCTTAATGTTTATACTATGTCGGAGACGCAGGTGTAGAGCATAAGTTAAATATTGAGTTTTGTAATTATATTCTACGTTCAGTATGGAGGTATTTTAATTTTACACAAGATATGTAATATGTTACCGAAAACATTTCTAAATTTTTCTATCTAGTTCAAGAAAGGACCTTAAAATAATGTAAATTGATAAAAACATAATGCAATTAATTGCTTAAAACTGGTCGGTTTGTTTTAATTGAGCTCTAAATTATGATTTAGTGTAATTATAACATATTTTAGAAAAGACAGTGACTTCACACGACTTAACGAGAAAAGCACGTATAGAAAAAACAATAACGTTACAGACTTAAGTTAATAAAAATGTAGGAAGTGCCGAAAAATGTTTTAAATGAATTCCAACTAAAACCAATAAGCTATTGCGGCAACGTTTTATTTGGAAAAAGTATTTTCCGCTGCGATCAGTGAGAGAAAATCGAGCTCAATATTAACGAAGTGTATTTAGGTAGTATAATGCGCGTTAAAAAATTTCGACGTAAGCGTGATCAAAATAAATGCCGCTGAAAAAATTTTCAGCCTCGATTGCAGCCTCGCAGCGAGCATTGAATTCTTTATTCACGCCGCACAATTCCTACGGCTTCATTTGAATAAACAGGCAGCGAATCCGCTCGTACAGGACGAACCTCACGCGAGCACGTCCCGTCTGTGAATAAATTTTGTGTTATCGTTTGGGCTTGACGAGATTAATTTTTATCGCTTTATATATATAATTAAGTGTACGTTGTTTCACTCAGATTAATGTCTATATAACTATTCGCAATAAATGGACAGAAATGGGCCCGAAGATACGAAATTGTACAGTACAGTCAGCTTATGTATAAAAAAGAGTTGTGGGAAATGAATAATTAAATAAAATAATGCTTGAAGTGGATATTGTCCATTTCGATAGTAATCATTTTATGACGAAAAGTGAGCCCAAAATATGTGTGTAAACATATTTTCCATAATTACGTTTTTTTGTGAGAGTAAAATTATTTCTATAAAACTAAATATTTTATTTAATTATACTATTTATTCACGTAACATACTTATCCATTGATCAACAGACATAAATAATGTTTGAACATAGAAAAACACTCCGATTAAGAAGACAATAAGTAACAATGTTTTCATTCACATAGCAAACTGCCAATCGTAGTTCAGTTATCAGATATAAATTATATAAAAATATTTGACTGATTCGGACATGATTTCTATCCACACATTTGAAAATTTATAACTGATCATCACGTGAAAGAAAATATTATCGCAGTTCACCACTTGGCTTAAAATATACATATAATCTGCTTAAGCCATACTTCAATGAAGTCTGATGAATACCAAAATTCAGACATTATATATGTCTATTTTTATGCATGTTATGTCGATAAACAGCTCGTATCGATACGAACAGCTGAATCTATTGGTTTTAAAGTAGTCAGTGATTCAAATCAGTTAGATAGGGTTTTGTTTAATTTATTGCAGCATTAATAAATATGGGAAAAGAAAAGAGATAGAAAGGGAAACTGGAATGAACAGGTCGGAAATCTCGTAGAAGCAAAATGGAATACAAATGGAAAACAAACTCAAGAGAGCGTCATAATGAAAACAGGTATTTACCAGGTTCATAAGGAAGAAAATATTCTATTCAGGTAAGTTAATAAAGAATAAAATGCTAAGCACACGCTACTAACAAAATATTAGTCTCAAGTAGACTTTTGTTAGCTGAAAAAAAAGAAAATATTGGGTATAAAATAGAACAAAGAGTATGTTTCGAAAACGTTTGGAGATGTTGTATCGCATCAAGGATTTAATATAATATATTCCTGATTGACACCGGTCTGAATACATTTCTAAGGAAAGAATATGATGGTATTGATTTTTGTAAAATATGTTCCAATTGTCGAATGTAGAAACGGTTGAAAGTCAATCATATAAGCTTTGAAAATAATACAAGCTAGAGTTGCAATAACAAATAAAATTCCTCCTAATTTACTATTCATTATATTTAAATAATTTTCAAGTATATAACACATGTCGCCAAGGTGTTGATATACGATGACGAAATAAATGTGTTAACTTTTAATCAGGATGCTGCATACACGTACTCTTTTAAATAAATGGTTAAATTATATGAAGGACCATAACATATTTCATTACGCCATCATTATCATAACGGACGAAGAATAACAAAGAATCGATGTTGTAGCGTTTCTATATACTGTGGGCACCCCACAACATTTTATCCAATGGTAATTCTAACGGATAGCGTATAGATTTTGAAACAAAAACCGTGGAGTTGTTCGAGCTCAATTTTAAAACTTTTTATTCATTTCCGTCAGCCTAATTATGAAAGGGGTCTTTAGGTTTATGGTGATATACATTTAGTATAAATAGATTGCTTGAATAAAAACTGACATTGAAAAAATAACAAATCCGTTTATCAGCTTTATTCATTTAAAAAAATTCATAACAAAAGTATGGTCACTGTTGACATTGGAAAAATAACATTTTAACAATAATAACATTTTATTTGATTATGTCTATTCCATAAAGTAGTCATACTTGCATTTGTCTCTTTTACACGGCGAATAGTTCAATTATTGCCTTATTCCTTTTACCATTGAAAAAATTATTTTACCTAAATATTTAAAGGCTTCCCGGATCCTCTTCATAGTATATTTCTTTCAAAAATGTGGAATCGGGGTCCATACCGACTGTATTGAAAGTTCCACGAGTTTTGGTTTTTGAGAGCATTAATTTGATACTACAATTAAAAAGTTTTGATTTTAATTTTTTCCACCCATAAATGTGGCATATAAAAACCAACATTCTGATCTTTCTCTAAATTCTGTATGTGTAACTCTATTCATGACATTAAGACAAATATAAAAATCTATCAAAAACCATCACCGTCATATATATATATATATATAATTTAAATACATAAGCTAGCCTAATTTGAATCGATATCTTGCTGACCTGTGGCCGGTTTCAAGTAATCGTTACGTGCTTATGTAAGAAGCGTAAGAGGCGATTTAGCCTTTTCCGCCAACCGTTTGCATCATTTATATTTCTCGTGTCACAGCTCAAAACCCGTCAGCGTTAATGCGTGGTACAACATGTCCACAAGAGACGTTTGATAATTGAGCAGTTATAAAGTATTTAACAGAGAATCGAAGAGTGACTATGTTTTTAGAAATCAGACTGGGGCAAGTTAATATTTATAACATTAAACTGTTTTATAAGCTTAAAAACTAATTAATATTAAATTTTTTTAAATAAAGCTTTTTGTACTGATACATAAAATATTTAGGAGTAATTCCATAGTAAGACTTTACCAACATATAATGTTATCTTAATGTTATTTATCGACCAATTTATATAATTATTGACAATGACGTTTTCTATACAGCTATAAACCCCCTTTCTATCGAGAGGCCAAAGTCACTTTCACAGCGGGCAAGTAAAATTATGGTATTTATGGTTTCTCAATGCAGAATATAAATAATTCTTTTTTGTCAGTTTTTCACTTGTTCACACTTTTTATACAAGACGATCTAGAGCAAAACTAATGATTGCCTTTTCTGCACCCTTTTCTGCATAGCAAATTAGTCATACATATATATATATATATATATATATATATATATATATATATATATATATATATATGTGTATGTGTGATATTGTGTATGCGCATACATACACATACGTTTGCTAAAATTAATGAAAATCTCGTATGCAAAAGTAATTTATTTCATATTACTTTCGTTCTTGAAAGGTGGATGATTATCTTTTTTGTTAATCTTGGCGTAACTCTCATAACTTCTTATAACTTCATTTTTTAAATCGATTGTATTTATGACCGTATTTATAGTGTGTGCTTCATAGGAATATAGACTTAGTTTATCGATAGAGACTAAGTAATAAACTGGATTTTAATAGAAGTAAATGTGCTATGATGAGATGTTTCTGCGCATACTCTAAAACGTACGTCATTATTTATTCATAATTATTTATTTTGTTTGTCGTTTTGTCGAGTAAGATTTGTGCGAGATCTTGCCATGAGCACAGTTAAAGGCTCTCATTTCAGGATCACATATTACCATAGACGTTTTTAAATGTTATATAAAATTCTACAACTTTTTATAGCATAATATTCGTAATGCTTGCGTAATATCACTGATTAAAAAGAAACAGAAGAAAACAAAAAATCAGATTTATGTTAGGTTGGAATAACTGCTAGAGTAATTAAAATGCGGTTTATGCTCGTTCACTAAAAATCTTAACTCCCAGATTGAAATGCGACAAAAATATTTACGTTCACCGGCGCTTGCTCACTTGACGTTGAGTATCGACTCTAAGCTTTATCTCAAGCCGGCGCTATAAACGAACTCCTGCCACGAAATTTAAAGAAAATGTCTGTGATGTGTTAGTGACGGCCTCACGATAGAGAATGGCGCATACTTTAATGAAAATTCCGTAGATGTTTGTACATTGAAGACAGCGTTAGTTTCTCGTCGTATTGAAGAGTCTAAGTATTCTTAGTAAATTAAAAATTAGAAGCTTAATAGTGTCGTAGACACTACGAGTATTTCTTTATTAATAAAAATTATGGCACTTTACTGAAAATAAAAGCAAGAACTTTTAATTTATATCTTTATTCATACACATAATAGAAAATCAAATGCTTGTAATTTTATTTATCCTCATTTTAAAAGAACTATTAAACTAATCGATACTCATTTGAATACTTAGTGACTGTAATTTTTTATCGTATATAATGAATAAATTTTGAGTTTTTTTATTGAGATATAATTCTTAAGGGCAGTGCAATAATTTCCTTTCTTTTACCCGAACCGTTTCTTTCAATGCTGAGGATCCGAAAGCAACGACTACTGTTTCTAGGATTATATTCCGCTTTTCGTCTCTGTTCTTAGTAGTATTGATGACAATGCAGGCACTGGTCTGGAATGTGGATCGAATTTGACCTATTTCAATGTATGGGACTGTGTCTACTTAATTCCTTTTCTTCCACTTGTGTACAAATTTGGCAAGATCCCTCTCTTGTGAATCACTTGTGAATGTATTTGGCAAGGTCCCTCTCTTCCAGGCATGGTGATCGGAGTATTCAAAGTTCTCATGAAGGATCAGAGATGATTTTTATTTCCTTTACAAGTGAGTGGTTAGTCCGACTTACTATCTCAATTGATTCGAAGTATTCTCCTCCAATGTTTTAAACAATCAGAGGGGGCTTGCTTTTCAGTGTCCGATAACTGATATTATCAAAAATTATTTCGTCAAATTACAATTAATACTTTACGAATTATTATAGTGATTTCCGCCATTTTGCAGCACACAACGGTCACTTCTATCCCGTTCTCTCTCTATGGATAAACTGTATATAATAACAATGAATATATTGGACTTTTAATTTCATGAAAGCAACTGATGCTATAAGTTTTAAACCCTATCTAAAATTATACATGCGAAAGTTTGGAAGGACCAGTAAATGGATATTTATTACTCTATAACTCCCTAATTTCTGAAAGGATTTGCACAAAATTGGGTATGAAACAGATTATAGCCAGATTTAACATATATATTTATTTCGAAATATGTAATACTTCTGAGTATTCTACTATAATGTTTGTTAGTTCCTACTTGATTATATTTGGAAGGAAAATTATGTAAGTTTGATTTTAGTATACTTTAACTCATACCGTGTTTCCCGAATTTCCAAATTAGAATGAGGTTCTTGTTGGATAATAAAATATAATCTCCCTTTCATATCTCCATCACGATGTTACTGTTAAAAATGAATGAATTTTAAAATAATTGGAAGAGAGTTAATTATAGCCTGGATGTACATCCAGGCTATATACATGGACTACAGTTACATTTTTTTTATTTGAGCCTTTATAAAATCCACAATTAAATGAAACTACGTGATGTAGTATTATTTCTACTATCTTTAATTTCTTTACCACGACCTAGGTTTCGTTGTATTACAACATCTTCAGGTGGGATATTAGCAAAGATTAGTGGTAAAGAAATTAAAGATAGTAGAAATAATACTACATCACGTAGTTTCATTTAATTGTGAATAATGAATTTCTACAAAATTAACGCCAAATATATTCAACCTTTATAAAATGTTCATTGTTTATAACCGTCTTATATTGTGTTCAAATAAACATAGAAGACATATGTTTATAATATAGAAAATAGTTGAAAAAAACATTGCTACTTGTAACAAGATTTTATAACAGTTCTTGCTGCTAATGAGAGACTTACATTTATGCTCAACCAGCAGTGGTATATACTTCACTTGTGCACACCTCCTCGTCTGTACCGTTCATCGTGTGGCGCATATTGCATATTGGTATGTTTTGCCAAGTATATATTATTATTATTATACTAACTAGCTTTACCTAACTAGAATTAATTTTTTGTTATTATATGTTTAGACTAAATTGGGATTGATTCCGCATTTAGCATCATATCTATAATTTTTTGCGGCATATTAACAAGACCAAACTTTAGAGAATTTATTGGCAAGCGACTTTTAAAGCAATTTAGCTATTTTTTTATTTATGTCACCTGCAATAATTTTACAAGGTGTAATAACAATAACTTGGTTATAATTATATCCATACTAAATATGTATAATTCATACTTATGTGAAACATTCTATGTAATGAATGAAAAACTTCTAACACAATTTTCTTTTATTTTTTAAATCTGTTACAACTGAGTAGATCAAATTTCATATTTCGCTCAAATTTCGTATTTTTTGCGTAATTTTTTATTTACAGTTTAGACTAATTTTTTTGAGGAAAATTAGGATAATACGCATAAAACTTAATTAATTGTACTTCTGTTTGGGTTGGTAATCGATCATTACTCCAAATTTAGTTAACCTTGATTAGTAACCCAAACGTTATAAGACTATCCTAGGCATACAGAGGAACAAGAAACATTATAAGACTATGCTAGGCAGACAGAAGAACAAGAAAAGACTGTACGCCTTCAGAAAATTTCCGCTTTTTAATTTTGATGATGAAACTTAAAAACATTTTTTAGTGGCTATACATTTTTTTATACTGGACATGTCAAACTGAAGCTAGGTAAATTAAGTTTACCTATACAAGTAATAGTTTTAAAGATGAAAATGAACAATTTTCAAAATATTCTACACATTAAAATTGCATTTTAATCCATTGTGGTTTTATATAGAATTAATCGTTCCCCTGTTATCTCTATCCTATAACAAATTTATATAGGTGGCTGATGGTATAACTAGGATGTGACATTTTGTGAGTACAGCATTAGTTTCTAATCGAATGCCCCTTTACTTTCAAATCTATATTTGGAATTAAAATTAGTATTAAATTATTACATTTTTTTTTCTTAACAAAGAAAAATATCTAAAAGCTTTAAAATGTTCGTAAACATTCGTAGAAGTCATGATTTTTTGTATTTTCATTTTTTAATTTCTCTGCAAACGACCTGCCTTTTTCCCTGAACGCGTATAAAATCTTCTAATTTATTTATATTAGCCGACTTTTTTTCATGAGCCTTTCTGAAGAAAGCTTTATTAACAAAGCAAGCAAATTTAAGTTAATGATGATTTTCTTATTTGGATAACAATCTAAAGGGCCTGTGCGATAATGGCTGAGAACTACACTAATACTAAGATTCCTGAAAATGATTTACATACTTTTCTCTAAGTTTCCCAATGTTAGAAAACGTTTTGCAAATTGAAATAGCCACAGTTTATTTTAATGAAAGAATTGAACCGGTTTATTTTAAACCATTACTTTAGCCAAGTTAAGCTCAAAACGATCCGTACTGATTAATTCTTCAAATAGAACGACCATTCGAAACCAACGAATCTAACTTTGTTTAGATGAAATATAAATGAAAACTTGTAATTGTAGTCGTCAGTCGTCCTCTTCGCCCGCAGTGTCAATAATGTTTCATTACAGAATCTGTAATTAAAAAGAACTCATGTTGAAGTATGAACAGTATTACCACAATATTACCAGGCCGGCGTTTGCTCTCCGCCCTCGAGACGTTTGAACTTTCCTTCGATTATGTTATCAAAAGTTCTTAGTGCGGGTGACGTTTACTTTTCTTGGAAAAAAGCTATCCATTTTATTTCATTTTATTTTATTTAGTTCTAGTATTGTTGACTTACTATTGATGTATTAGGTGGGTTTTATTACATGTTACTAACTAACTACCCGGCGTTGCTCGGTCTTTCTCGAACTTCCTCATCCTCAAAGGGGGTGTAGTGGTTATCGTCACCCTTTTGTCGTAAAATATTAACATTCTGAAAACTCAAATTATTCTTAATATTTTTGTAAAGATTAATTTATTAAATTTTTTCTTATTTTTTTTGTGACGACTAATGTTTGGTGGTTTAAAAACGAGTAAAAGTTTGAGATAAAATAACGTAGTTTCTCACGAGAAAATGTTCATAATTGGAGATGTAATTCTAAACATTGCAGTTCTGAACCTCTTTTCCACTTTGAATACCTTTAGGTAATTTTATTCTTATTAAAAGTAAAATATATTAATGTCGTTCAGTGGCACAGTCAGTGATCCAATATCCAGTGGACATTTTATATCCATTGGGCTCTTGTATTCTATTCAGAAGAAAAATATTTTTGTTTTATTTAGTGGTGCGCTTTCATAATGTAAATTAACTGTACAGTAAGTCGTCTAATTTATTTGCTCCTAATGTATCGATATCCATATTATATCGATATAATATTTTATATTCGATGTCTTGATTTCTGAGTTAGTAATTCTTTTATGGATTGCACATACCCTGTCCACTTTCGGGCATTGTATTTATATCAATAATTAAATCACTTTTACCCGTGACTTCACTTGCGTAGGTTTTTAATTATTCTAAAATAATAAATTAAAACATTAGATATTTTGCAATAATAACCCGAAACATTGAATATTTTGTAATAATAAATTAAATACTGAATATTGTTTAATAGTAAATTAAAATATTGAATATTGTGTAAAAATAAACTAAAACACTGGACGTTTTGAGATAATAAAACTTAAACACCGGATATTTTGTATTAATAAACTAGAATACTGGATGTTTCATCGTAACAAAAGACAGCATAAATTTTAAACAGAATCCTAACTGCTAATGGAAGATTTATCCAATCGGCTAATTCATTTTTTTGTCTAATTCTAATAAACATACATAGAAACGAACAGAATTTCTAAACAAAATTTTTGCTTCTACTCGAGACACTTACATACTTCACACATATACTTCATACACATACTTCTACACAAAATTGCCTATATTTGAATCACTTTCCCCGAGTTATTTCATATAGTCACTCCCCTGTTCCCTCTCCATCCTATTTTATATAACAGCATTGAAATACGCTTGACAATATTATCAAATCGGGTATAAATCTCAAAATAGTTATCTTTTTTTGTATATGAGTAAATACAGCGTTGGTTTTAAATTTACAAATAATTAATTTACATATTAGAACGCTCATAATAAAAACTCAGTCTTATTAATAACAACGTAATAAAAATATTTCTAATATAATGACATAAACAAGCGTTAGTCGTCATCTTCAAATATTCTCGTCACAAATAAAATCGCGTTGATGTTAACCTCATGTGAAAGCCGGACATTTATCGGAGTTCCGATTTCAATAGATATTACTAATTATCTGTACACTTTCGTCCATATATCTGTATATGGATGATAGTATACATTTTGCAAACCATTATGATTTATTTATTCAATTAAAATCTTACGTGTTACGTGTTATTCGAATATCACATTTGTGAGTTACATAGTATTTGATATCACTTTGCAGAAATATTGTTGGCAATGTCAGAAATGGAAAATGACGAGCACTCAATGCAAGATATAAAAGATAGTAGGAGATAAAGAAATGGAACATGATTGCGGATAGTAGATTGAAGGAAAAAAAAATAAAACAACCTGTCACCAAATCATCAAAAAGTCTCATATCACGGCAACAGTTTTTTGAAGTCCAATTACCTTAGGCTTAATATTTTCACTTTTTCTAAAAAAAAGAGTTCATCGATTGAAAATGAAATTAAAGCTACTAAACATGGGACGGAGATTGACAGAGAAATGAAATCTAGTGAATCAGATTCTGAACAATAGGAAAGACAACAAAAAAAATGCCAGAAATGTAATGAAAGATTATAGCTAAGGTAAAGATAACGGGAGATAAAAGCTTAGTATGTGGAGAGAAATGAAAGCAATTTCTGAAAGAAGTGAAAGCAATTTCTCTAGGAAATCAGACATTCTGCTATATCAGAAAAAAACAAGTAGGCAAAAAACTTTCGTCGGAATAATGTTTTTGATAAATGAAATCTCAAGACATGCAGTTTAAACTACGATCTATATGCATTATACCTATGAAATTAAAAATGTACCTAAATAAGTATATGACAATCTTATACCGAAGTATATTCAATGCATTCTACTTTAGAGAAAACTCAAAAATACCGATACTTATTAAATACATGAATATGTTAGCGAATAAATAAGTCAAGAATCAAAACCCAGAGTATGAAGCCAAATTCCCAACTTTCTATTTTTGATACTACAGTATTATTTCAAGATTCACAGCCATGTGTTCAGAATAAACAATCGGCAATCCTGAAGATATATGATGGCGAAAACGAAAATACCAAGTCTTGCAAACCCGACGTTTAGTACTAAAATAATTAGCGGCGTAATCAGATGTCCTGGGATGTATTCTAAAAAATTACCAATCAAACAGTCGAAGTTAGAGAGATCTCGTAGACTTAAACAAATGAATCCCAGAAGATTGTCACTTATTAGTGATCAACTACGAGAAACCAAAAACTGAATCAAAACAGTAGACAGAAATAGTTATGCTTTAGTTTTAAAATATAAAGATTAATTTTTGGAATTGGTAATCAATATTTTTAATAATTCGTTTCATTTTTTTAAGTAATAATTGAATTTCAAGTTATGAACGTAATTAATTTCAGTTTATATAAATATAAAACTATTGAGTATTTTTCGTAAGTGTTAAGTGTTTTATTAAAATGATGTTCATAACAATTTTTTACTCTATAAAACTATTAACTTTTAAAAAAAATTTTTTTATTAATATTTCCAGCTTTATTAATTCCAATAGACAATATCTTGCAACTCACACCAATTGATAGTTGAATTTGACATAATAGTTTATACTAACATACAAAATATAAAAAAATATATGAAAAAAGACAAACAAAATATATGTTAACTACATTTATTGTAATATTTAATCAAGAGAATAATTTATAACGTAAATTATAAAAATAATTTTTTTTTTCAATTCAGTCAGCGAAAATAAAGTTTAGCAAATTAGAATTGACTGAAGGTATGGCACAGATAGGTACACCGTCTAAAGTAGATTATAATACATTTTACGCTGATTGCCTAGTTTAGACGGATAACTTTTTTCGAGATAGGACCGTGTTATGTAATATAAATATTAAAAATTAATTGAGGAATTTGATCTATATCGTATTGGTTTGTAAGGATCCAACACTACGTAATCTACGCTCTTTAACAATAAAAATGAACTAGTTTATTGTAAATTTTGTCGGCATGTCTAACTTTTAAGGTTATATTTTTTTTTGTTCTTTGTTTTCTAATTATTATTTAGTTCGTTAAATTGTACCGCCTGGAGTTCATTAAATTGTACCGGTATGATTTAGTCTACAATTTGGTGACAAGTGAAAACAAGTGAAAATTTCGTAAATTATTTCTTTAATTTTAGACAACAGATGGAACCGATAAAAGAAAATATTATCGGTGGTGTAAGGAAGACCTGGAAAAATCCCTTTTGGTCTGTGGAAAAAGAAATGAGTTTGAACAAAATTCCAGAAATGTATTTAATTTCCAAGCCAACAATTCTTCGACACGTTATGAATAAAAATATTGCGGTTGATGCAGAAAATCGAAAAGGGCGACCAGCTGTATTTGATCATGAAATTGAAAATACATCAGATCAGCACATTCTTGAATTAGAGAAATGCATGTTTGGCCCAACGATGACACGGAATATAATTTATATTCCGTTTCTTGCATTTCAGATCGCAGAAAAACATGATATCCCCAAAAAAATGTATAGCTTAGCATTAGATAACAAGAAAGTAAGTCACTGAAGAGAATTAAGGAATTCAACAAAGAAAATATCTACAACTTTTTTAACTTATTGGAAAAAAATCATTGATGAGAATGGCTTAGTGCCTTCTAATGTATTTAGTAAAGAAGAAACTGGTTTTTCTACAGTTCAGAAAAAACCCCAAAAAATTGTGGGATTAAAAGAGAAAAAGCAAGTTGGTACTCACAGAAATGGAGAAAAAGGCGTAAATACCACTGCCGTTTGTTGCGCCAGTGTATCTGGCCAGTTTATTCCGCCAATGATTATATTCAAAAGGATGAGAAAAAATCCAGAATTAGCAGACTGTGCTTAGTTGGACAACATTGTTACTGTTTGTGAAACAGCTATATCTATTCTGCTCTTTTTATCGAATGGTTGGTAAGAGAACGGGAGGTAAAAGTTTAGTGTATGGAAAAAAAGGTATTGGTTTTTTCTTCAACAGGCAAATAAATAATAAAGAAAAGAGGTGAAAGCAATTTCTCTAGGAAATTAGACATTCTGCTATATAACTTTAACAGGGAAAAAAACAAGTATGCAAAAAACGTTCGTCGGAATATTAATGTTTTTGATCCTGAAGATACATGATGGTGACAATAAAATACAAAGTCTTGCAAACCCGACGTTTAGTACTAAAATAATTCAGGGCGTAATTAAATGTCCTGTGATAAATTCTACAAAATTAGCAATTAAACACTCTGAAACTAAATTGGCACTTGCCAGCGGCTTTATTTCATTTGAATTGGTCAACTGGGCAGCATTCTAATGTCTTTCTCAGAAATAGTTTTACTTATTTATCGTTAGTAAGTGGTTAATTTTTTTATTATATTAACAAGTAACATCAACATGTCGGTTTTTCATTTCGGTTAGAGGTTCATACTATTACTAAAACCTTGAAAATATTTGACGTTAATTTTGTAGAAATTCATTATTCACAATTAAATGAAACTACGTGATGTAGTATTATTTCTACTTTCTTTAAGTTCTTTACCACGACCTAGGTTTCGTTGTATTACAACATGATCAACTTTGCTAACAACCCACCTGAAGGTGTTGTAATACAACGAAACCTAGGTCGTGGTAAAGAACTTAAAGAAAGTAGAAATAATACTGCATCACGTAGTTTCATTTATTGTGGATTATTATTAAATATTATAAAAGGAAAAGGAAAATGAGAAAAAATGGAATTAAATACGTATTATCATAAGATATTTTAATTCTAATTTCCTACCTTTTTTCAATAAGAAGCAATATCAAATCGGTTTATGATTTGTTTAGTTAGTAGATATTCTATTTCGCATAGTTCCTTGAACTAACTTAATCGTTTTTCCTTATTAGTCAGCTTCCTTGTAATGACGGTTTTTATACTAATATCATAGGAAACAAACGTTCTAATAGTAAAAATTTGTAAAAACCTTTCGAAATACGTCTAGCTATTTTTTAAATTTTTCAGCCCCAAAAGAAAGAAAGATTATGCCAAATGCGCCCCACTATTTAATTTTAGTCTGATCGCAACTCCAGATTGCTGATCTATAATTATTTACGAGCATTTAGTACATCATTGATATTATTATAAAACCGCTTAAATTAACATTTTTTTCTGTTTATTTTTTAGTTATAAGCATACAAGCACAGGTATGCATGGAAATACTTCATCAAGGCGAAAAAGATTATATTTCTAGGAAAGCCTGTAGGATATCGTTAAATAAAGTTATTACACATTTATTTTTTAGTATGATGATTCAGACATTGCTAGTGGTATTCTAATCGTTAAAATTTCATCTCTTTTACTCTTAGTGACGTCGAACAAAATCGTGAGTGCCTTTTTGTAAGAATAAATAAACCAACTTCGTTTAACAAGTCAAACGCATGCTGACAACGTTTTCTATAAGTTTAAAACTTCGGCAACGCAATTAAATTTCAACTTGTCGGTATTAATTAATCACCATAAACATCGAGTTAAAAGCATGTCACAGTTCACTACAAAGCGTGATGCTTCTCGTAACACTCATAATGGAATGTCTGAATAATTTTATCCTCCTTGGAAAGTTATAATCTGCCGTCTTCATGGGAGAGCACGGACCGCGTCGACCCAACTGCGGCGCGTCCTAAACACATACCCTTCAAATATTTTACTTTATATTTAGGATCTGCTCCCATAGTGTTTAACTTCGCATTTTAACGTCACCTCTACGTCCTCGAGTGGACGGGACTACCCTTAATCATAACCGACAAGTTTTAAGCGCTTTGTATGGTCACTGTTGCACATGACAACGCTATTGAGCGAGTGTTGATAACCCTGAACTTACGAATGGAAATATTTAACCAATAACTATGATACAAATGACTTTTGCCGCGGTTATATTATCACTGGTTAACTTTTCTCTATTTGTGTTCACGGTAGGAGTACGGTCTTTCTGAAATTATTCTAACATAAAGATCGGCGAATATATAAATGGAGGAATAAAAAAATCTTATGTTGGTAATGTAACCTTACAAACTGATTGTTAATACATACAGGATATTTTAACTTTTCGCGCATGGCTTGGAAAAAAACACTCCTTTTTCGGTATTAAAGAAATATTTAATTACAGCTAGATTTGAAAATGCCTCTTCTTTGTTATCTGCCAATGCCCACAAGTGATGTTATTAATACAAACATTCTTATTATTTTTGGTATATTTTTATACTCAAATCAAGTTAAAAATGATTCGATGCTGCATAATTTTATGTTGCGAATACAATGCGTCCAGGTATTTGCTGACTTACAAAATTACAATATTACAGCTCAGCTTCTTTGACATTCAAATGTGATGATTCTTTGCATATATTAACTAGGAGGTTCAGAGGCGTAATGGTGGAAGTATAATTAAAATATATTCCCTCATTTTTGTTCGACGGAATATAAATAAACAAACAAACAAACGTCACTGTCGTTTCGGGTCCAATGCATGATGGTGAGTCAGAATATTGTTTATGAAAATGAAAATCTATGGGAACCTTGGCGCGAAAAAGTATTTAATCAGGAATGGAGTTGTCGCTGATAGAATTAAATGATTTGACGTCTTAACATTTTGAATAGATTTGAATATTAACAGCGTCAAATTTCATTTCACAATTTTATAATACAGACGTGAAGAGAAGAGTTTTCTGGCTGCATTTTTTCATCATAGTCTTATACTGCTATTTAAGATTGTGAGATGTAATTTATCTTCAATGGAAAAGTTACTATATTTTTAATATTTCAAGATTCCACGTTAACGCAGTTTCTGATAAAAACGGCTGCGACAGATGGATAGGTAGGTACGTAAGCGATCTTATAAGGGTTCTGTTTTTTACTTTTAAAGTATGAATCCCTAAAAACGTCATCGAATAATATGCTCGTAGTGGTTATCCTACACATTACCTAGATTTGTTTTCTAAACACGACAATACAAAAGACAAGCGGCTATCTCGTTGCCTTCAAAGTGCGAAGCAGAATTTATGAACATTTAAAAAGTATTTTAAAGTCTTTTGAATGACGATATAAATGATGTCATACATATTATAATGTGCGTTAGTGTAGTTATAATTTGTTAAAGGCCAAAATAAAAAAAAAACATCATGCATACTTTATTATAATAAGGAATAATAATAATTTCCGAAATGGTATAATTACAGTCCTACAATTATATTTCGTAACTATTGTAATAATATGAGAATATAGAAGTATGAGCTATGTAGAAGTTCAAGAGATTATTTTTCTATATTTTCAAAATAATCAATTTTTAGGTCATTTCCAACCCAAACGGAGTCGAAAATGAAACATTGCTGATATATTTCTTATACAGGTTCACAAGATTGGATATTCTTGACGTTGTTCTCTGTTCATATTTAATCTGGTGGAACCATTTGTTCATTAATCATTCTATGTATTAAAAAGTGACATAAAACTATTTTTGTCTTTCATGTCTTGATAATTCCTGAAACATTTTTAGAACTATCAACTTCCCTTCTTATTTTTCTTTCTTATCTTCTCTACTAAAGTAACAATTCTTTTCTTATATATTAAGTGCCTTTACTTTATTAAAAATATCTATATAGTACTCACTGTTCACATAAATTAAATCCAGTTTAAAATGTACTTATATTCTTTACGTTCCGTCTTAGAAAATATGAACATTTTTTTAATTCAACTAGCGAAATAAGTAGATAGGTGTAATCTACAAAGTCCTAATGACATTATAATGGCATTCATTTAGTACTTTAAAAGTGGTCCTCAAAAATAGGATAACCATTGTGGATCACTTTTAAAGCGCTAATGAGGACCACTTTTAGAGCGACAGTATGATTATCTGATGTCATTATTTTATTTCTCAAAAATATCCATCAAAATGCTTTCCTGTGTTATGACAAAGTCTTTCAATTACATGGCTACCGACAGAAAATGTCCGTGAATAAAAAAATCATATTGAAAACGATATGTAATTGAATCGGTCATTTCAAAAACCTCATAAGTCACTAAATTTGAATTTTTGAGGAATCAATAAAAACTGTTTCATGCACAAACAAATGAGATTTAACAGACTTTTTTATGCTTAATTTAGTATTTGAGTTGTAAAAAATTTAAATTTTGAATAACCTTAACAGTTTACTAATAAAAATAATGAAAAAGACCTGAAAATCTGTTCTTGACTTGTGTTGTTTTAGCAAGAAATAGGGTTATAGTATACAATTTAACCAAAACAATCGTAGTAATCAAATTTTTTATTGCTTATTATTGAAAATTATATTTATAAATAGCTTTATTAACATTTTACATGTATTAATTTGTCATGTTTTAATATTTTAAGGCACATAGTCATATTCTTCATCATTCTTATCTGGATTGTCTTCAACATTTACAGTTGGCCAGCTAAAAATATTGTTATAAAATGGCATATGCTCTTCCAGAATGCTATCCTGGACTTGCTTTAAATCGTCTAATTTTTTTTTATTCATTGGCACTTTTAAATCATAAGCTTTGGCTGATGGAAGTGAAACCGAAGTTGTAAGTTTTTTTATTAATAAGAATGAAAATTTCATCGATCCATCAATATATTACTCCTCTATGATAGTATCTTTACTATCTGAATTATACTGAAAACTCATGTACGTTGAAGGTGCGAATGATTTTTTCTGTTCTTTTGAGACTTTCTTCCATAAGATTTAGTTGACAAATATGTTTTTTGTACAAATTTGGCCACCATTTCTTAAATTCCAAAATATCTTCAGTTTTTAGCTCTTTGACTGTAAATGTTGAGCTGGAGTTCGAAACCAAATCAATATATTCTCCTGGGACAATGTATTCTCGTAGATACGATCATACTTTCGAACATTTTTTTATGACTCCAAAATCACGGTCATTTGGTAAAAAGGAATGACCGCGTATGGGAAAATACTGATAAACTTTTTCAAATCTTTTAGAGTCAGTCAAAGCCAACATAAATCTCAACAATGTATTATTTTTATTTTGACCGGGGCAGCCGTCAGAAAATAAATATAAATACTTAATATCTGTCCCAATATTATTTTTTATATAATGCATCAACATTGAACAAACCTCATTGGCTCCTTTGTTAGCGATGCCTTCGTGATACATGTAAAATGTCGATTTGCCTGTTTTAAAATTCTTAATACCAAAACAGTGAACCCATAATTTCCGTAAATAAAAAAATGTTTTGTACAGGTATGTGTGGCAATGGTAGATTTTGCATAAACTCAAATGTTATAGCTGTAACATCATCTCGTTCCTTACAAATATGAAATTTTGTTGTAAAACTTCTTGGCGCGTCTTTTATGGATCATTAACTGAGCTACTACTGAACACTTTGCATTTTCTGATAAGTTTGAATGTTTTATTTTTGTTGATAGTTCTTCGCAAGTTATACATGTGTCGACTTGTGGTCGGCCAAATCTAAGGGAAAAGTTTTCATTAAAGTATTGTAAGTAAAATTTGTACTTTATACCGAGATCTGAATGTTTTTCTGTAAACATTGAATGCATTGTTTTGACATCTAATCGTGCATCAAGATATTCAATGTCTTTTCCTGCGTAATGTGTCTTTTTCCTAGGAAAGCAAAGGATGTGTTCATGTATTTTTTGGCATATTTATTATTATTATTGTTATTATTAACTTTAATGTACAGTACATATGGCGGACTTATTGCTACATGAGCAATCTCTTCCAGTCAACCATAACAATTTGTATTGAAATTTCAGGAGGCACCGTATTTCCTTTTTGATAACATCCTCTGTTATCTATAGGACTCTTCCCTTTATTAAGCAAATCACAAAGTCTGTGTACTCTGGCTTCAGTAACTCAATATAGACTGATAAATGCTTTCTTGCAGACTTTAACTTTATCAGTTTGTTTTAAAAATATATATGTATATAAAACACGTTAACTGAATAAAGGTTTATGGTAAACTTGCCTGCAATTTTCACCGGTAGATCTCAGAGCTATTTGTTCTTCTCGATAATTAGTATTTGCCAGTCCTTTAACTTTAGAATTTTTTGTAACATTGGTTTTATACTTTGAGGGACTACACGTTCTTTTCTTTTTCGGCTCACCATCACTCTTTGTTTCACTTGAAGACATTTTAAAGCTAAAATATTACTTTTCGCACAAAATAGCTGTTAAGTAAAAGACACAAATGTGATATTAATCACGATTGTTGTCAAATTGAAGATTTGAATATTGTTGAACCAAAGAACAAGGCAAATTTAAAACGTCAAACTCAGTCATTAAACTAGTCCCGCCATCTAGTAGTGCATGCAAAAACCTAATAAGTCACTGACTAATGTTGTTTTTGCAATGAATGTCTTTTACACGGTATTATTTGAAGAGGAAGGATTATTTTGACTTATGTGGTTTTTACCCAAAATACGCATCTCAAAAAGCAAAGAACCATTTTCAGCAAAAAAGGTTTTTGAAATGACCGATTCAATTTCATTTTTTACCATATTTCTGTTAGATTTATTTTGAATTGTCTTCAAGACAAAGTGAGGTAGCAATATTTAGACGAACGAAAGGACCAAACTGAATTCTGCCGTTTCGGAATTATTTCGCCATTATACAATTGTATCTGAAATGGGCTAATCCAATTGGGCTTACAGTAATACCATCGGCATGAATTTATTCACCGCTCGGCTGCTTGGTATAGTAGTATTGAATTCATGAATTACCAAATCTGACAAATTATGGAAGATCAGATCTAGCAATGAGATACTGGCTACTTTAGACATGTCTGCCAAATGGACAAATTCAGTATATTTCATCGGTTTCTCTGGACAAACTCAGATTATTATTAAGAACACCAGATATTAAATTTGAATGAATGAATATTTTCTATTAAAAAGTCCCCAAATATAAGTTATTTCATTATACGTTCGGTTTATTTTCTATTTATGTCACAAATATTTTAACTCATGTACTGACCTGGCAAAAGCTTCATAATAAAAGATTCTTTCTTTTTCACTAAAATTGCTTAGACTCATGCCTTTGTATTAACCAACAATGCCGTACTTATTCGTTTTCGGTAATTAGTAGATTAAAGTTATAATACTGGGTTATATTCTCAAAGAAACGGTGCTGGACTTGACAATTGTTAATATGTTCATTTCAGTTTCTTTTCGTCAAATTTTTTCAGTTATCTTTTAAAAATATAAATTTACGATGTGTCTTGAAATTTAGAATTAAGTTTAGCAACGTGTATTGTAAAGGAGTGTTTGTAGAAAATAGTACCATTTTATAAATAAGGACGGTGAGAAGGGACTTAGACGTAATGAAGCTATTTGAAATAAAAATTGCAAGAAAAATTCAGTAACTAACTTTATTTACTTGAGGCTGCCAGGTAAGATTTGTATCTATCAAAAGGCGTTAGTCTTTTACAGTTGCAGAAAAGAGTTCGTTGTATAATTTGATTTTAGTTGTGGTTAAATCTGACAGATAAATTTTGAAAAGCTGTCACTGATTTCTGATTAAAACAAGCTGAAACTTCCTTGGATTGATTAAAGGGGTGACTTTTGAGCCGATTTACTAATCAGACTCGCAATTATTTTACAGAGGACATTTGAATATTATTTTTATATAATTTTTTCTAAATATTAATGTTAATTAGAGTAGAAATTTTTAAAATAATATTAGAAACTTTTACAATGGTTTACAGTAGTGTCTGAATCGACTACCACGTTAGTCGATTTAAAAGTTGCGACAAATTTAAGATTTTGAACCACACATTCACACATGCACGAACATATATATATATGTATATATATATATATATATATATATATATATATATATATATATATATATACTATTATTTACTTTTTATTTAATAAGTAATATTATGAGATGTTTAAAAATTTTCTGAAATTAATATGAAAATGAAAGTAAAATGCGAGTTTCAATTGAAATCGCCCTGCAGTATGAGATATACGAATCAAATATAGAATTCCTAGTTTGACTTGCTATTGAGCAGTTTGTCCACAGTCGTTCATTATAAATCTAACTCTTAATTTCGATCAAAAAATATCAAGCCTTGTATATGGGTTAATATTATATATAACTAATCAGAGTGCTGAAGTGGGTAAATAGCCTGCACCAAGATATGAGATTTACCCTATGAAGTATGAGTGTTTTGCTTATGTAATATTTTGCCTATTCAGACGTTCTTGTAAATGATCTAGAGAATGTTAGCGTGTGTATGAAGCACTCAGTAACCTGAATCTCCAACTTTGCATCTAGAAATTACAATGGCAGACACTGTCATTCAGAACGTAATCTATTTCTTACTCACAAAGCACAATAAAAATGCAACGACAACATATTTAAAATAATTATTTATAAGTGAAATCCGAAAACGTGCAATTTTCACATACATTACTTAATTATCATTTAAGAGCAAGTAAGTTCAGATTTCAGATGAGAGATCAGAGCGAGCCGCGTTAGTAGCGCCATCAATTAAGGGTTCCAGACAACAAAGTGTCATAAGTCAATGAATGCAAAAAGACACAAATGACGCATTAAACTAAATGTGTACGAGGATATCTGTAAAAAAAGTAATCATTAAAATAAAGTAATAAAAACAAATTTAAGTTATAAATTGTCTAACCATGCTCGCCGCCTTGGAAGTTCGTAGAAATTTTTCTAAGAATAATAGGTATTTTTCTTTTGTTAAAATTATATGATGGTTAAGATTGAATGACAAAATTAATTGGAAGTAATCACTGTAATTCGTCCAGGTTCTGACAAATTATTTGCATTTTATGGTTCTCCGTCAAAATTTAAATAATTTTGTCAGAACCTGGATGAATTATGTGATCCACAACACGATCCTCTCTCGGTAGCAAGGCAGGGTTACAATCCAAGGAAAAGGCTTATCAGGACACATGGCAATGTGCACAACTTTTTCCTCCAGTATCATAACGCGGCGTTTAGCTATAATACGAGAATTGCTTATTTCCGTTGGATCCTTCAGAAAAGGTAAAGCAAGAGAATACTTTCATCACTAGAGCGAGTTACAGACGAAATGAATAAATTTTTGCATTACGTTTCTCCTGGAGCAAAAAAGGCAGGTTAGGTATTTATTTTAACTGCCAAAATCTTTGCACTAAATCATTGAGTGCAAGCATGGTGCTCGAAATAACAGCTTGAAATGCTGCATCAGGGTAGTATTCCATCAATATGAATTCAAAGGCGGTCGACAAGGCGAGAAAGGTAATCGTACCTGATTCCATCTTATTTCTCAACTAAATCCTAAGACGACATCCACGACTCCAGGACTATTCCACATCAAGTCCGCAAGTGGTATACCCTCTAAGTAGCTCTACTGTAACTGGGTGATATCAGTAATACAATCAACAACAAGTGCATATATACTGTATTTATTCTTTGGATAAATACGAGACTCTACATTTAAATTGACGCGGCCAATAATTGGATGCAATGATGAACCAATTCCTTTGACAGATGAGTTACTCAATTGAATTATTGGTGGGTTAAGTTATTTGCAATATTTAATTGTAATTAAATGGTTCTATGCACCGTTATCGATCAGACATCTTACTATTATTTTATGATTATCTTTGGTTTTTACAAATACTTGCGCAATTTATAAGAAAATAGTAGAATTAGGTTTAACTTCAACACGTAACGATAATTTTTTATGCTGCTTCGTCGCGTTACAAGTAGGGGAGTTCAATAATTCGTCTCAAGGCGCGGGGTAATACAGAGAAGACGGGGCTCGCATAAACAACTCATTGTTCTAATTTATTCGTAAAGTATGTATGTGTGTGTTATATTTAATTTTTTTATCTTTGTGAAATGTAACAATTTTTGGTGACGTTTTTCGCAAAACTCACAGAGGAACAAAGATTTACATGTAGGCAAAGTGTGCAACTAATTGAAGCAATTTACTCGGCCATGTTGCGGTTTATAAATTCCTATCGGGTTTGTGGTAAATTTAAATCTTTAAACTGAAAATAAATATTAATCAAGTGGTCAGACTTTTTACAGAATAAATAGCACTTCATGGAAGCTGACACTATGCGTAGGCAATATATGAGCGTTAGGCGCATTGTTCGAGCTCTGTAATTTATTGATACTTTAGTTCGTTGCCCGAACTGAATTCAATTGATTCGAACATTCTAAAATGTTAAGTTGATTTTGCTCAAATAATATTAAATTGCTACAGGTGAAATATCAGTACATAAATACGAAAGGGCTGAAACTATTTCGACATAGCAGAAAAAATAGGTAATATTTTAATTATAAATGTTGTCTAAATGAGCATATTTTCCATCTATTATCCAGTGAATACCTGTAAGAAACCAGTAAAGTTAAAAAGAGTAACACTGAAGCGTTTATCATTTTAAATTTACGGAAATGATACGAAGAATGAATTAATTACATAAAGGTCTAAAATATCATTCTTTTTTAATGTAATTCAGTAATTTATTTTTACATTTTTTTTGTGTAAATAGAGGAATAATAAGGAAGACCACTAACATATAAAAAAAATGTTTATTTGCTCGTTTTATATAAACTGGACTAACTGACATTACATTTTGGTTCTGGTTGTTTCTAAATCCTGTTCAATACATTTAAAGAGCTAAGTGATAACAATAAACCCAAAAAAAGTTGAAAAATAAGTACCGTTTCTTTCTTCCGCTATTTAATTGGTTGTTTATTTCAATTCCTAAAACCCATCAGCTATGGCTTAACAGCTCCTAATATACGAGACACTCATATATATATATATATATATATATATATGTATATATATATATATATATATATATATATATATATATATATATATATATATATATTTATATTTATATATATATATATATATATATATATATATATATATATATATATATATGTTCATGTACACATCCGCCTCTTTGTACCTTCAACCATGTAAGCAGACTTCCCTGACTTCTGATGCTATATTATATCATATACAGCACATCGCCTTCTCAAATTATGGGTTTGCCATAACAAAAATAATTTTTCAAATCGGATGTACAATTCTGGAAATCAGAACGAACGAAGAGGAAGGGGTTGTGCATAAATTAAATATTGAGGTTTGTAATTACTTACCAAGAGAACGTGTAAATAAAAGTAGTTGTATAATTATTTCTATACTACTTCAAAAAAGAAATTAATATGATATATCTTGATAATAACAGCACACAACTAATTACTTTAAATTGGTTTATTTTGAGAATAGTAAAATTATTTAATTTAATTGTAATGTAATTTAGAACAGGCAGTAACATAGCAGTAGCACGACTTTAACAGAAAAGTATATACATAACAGCAAGGTTAAAAAAGTAGATAAGTAAAAATGAAGAATATCATGAAAATGATTTTAAACGAATTACAATTAAAACCAATAAACTTTTCCAGCGACCACATATTTCAAAAAAGTATTTTCCACTGTGACCGGCGGGAGGAAAAATCGAGTTCAATATTAACGAGTGTATTTAAATTGATATGTGTGATCAAAATAAATGCCGCTGAAAAAAAGCTTGCAGTACAGCAGCGGGCATGGAATTATTTATTCAAGCCGCATCGTGGTGCACGGCTGCATTTGTATAAACAGGCGGCGAAGAAGCTCGCCCAGGGCGAACCTCACGCGAGCACGTCCCGTCTGTGAATAAAATTTGGATTTACGCTTGGGCTCGACGAACTTAATTTGTATCGGTTTATAGGTTGAATTCAAGTCTATGTTGTTCCACTTATATTAATGTCTCTATAACATTTCGAAAATATTGGACAGAAATGGGTTTGCATATAGTATATTCAGCAGATGGATATCAAAGTTGCGGAAAATGGATACATAAATAAAATTTTGCTCCAAATTAATATTGTTCGTTTCTATGATGAAAATAGACAAAAATATGTTTGTATATATGTTTATATAAATTTTCATTAAATGGAAATAATTTTATTTTGTTTCGCCAAGAGGAAATTATTTTGACGCGAGTAAATATTTGATTTAATTGTATCGTTTATCCACGTAACATGCTTATGCATTGATCAGTGGAGTAAAAAACGTTTGAACGAGGAAAGATACTCCGAGAAAAAAATAATAAGTTACAATATTTTAATTTCTGTAGCAAAATCTCAACCATAGTTCCGTCATCAGGTATTGTTTCAGATCGATTTACATTTTACTGTATTAAAATTGATCTTTGATTTGTAACTTAACGTTCAATGAAGTTGTCCAGGGGAAATTTAAATATTATTTTAATCTTCTTTTTTTAACTTTCTTTAACTTTGATTTACTTATTACATGTGGTTTAAGCAAACTTTGAATTGCGTGACATAGAAAATTTTGACTGATACGGGCTTAATTTCTATCCATATATTAGAAATCCTATAACTGATCACCTGGAGATCAGTTATAGAGTTTCTAATATTTAGCTAGTTATAGGTTTTCTAATATGTGGCTGGAAATATGATTGCAGCTCAAGCAATAAAATATCCATTATAACTTGCTTAAGCCATAATTCGATGAAGTCCAATGAATACCGAAAATGACTATGTTCTGTCAATGCTTACGTCCATTGAGTTTTATATAAGTGTGTTAGGTCGATCAATGGAACGTTTCGATACGATTAGGTGAGTCGAATTTTTATAAAGTAGTCAGGTTTCTGTATCCGGTTTTGTCTAATTTACTAGGCATTAATAAACATGGGAAAGATAAAACATAGAAAAAGAAAATTATATAAACCGGTTGGAAATAAGATCTCGTAGATAGATAACAAATATAAAACAAACGGGTGAAAGTTTTATATTGAAAATAGATTTTTGTAAAAAACACTAAGCCAACTTGGTAAAAAAAAATGCTAGAGAAATGCTACCGATGAAATGTTAGTCTGTTTAAATTTTATGTTGGTGTAAAAAAGGAAGATCTTTACATAAAATAGAGCGAAGAATATTTTTCGGCAACGATAAGAGATGTACTTTATCCAGGATTTAACTTAATTGAATCTTGATCAACAGAGGTCAGCAGACAGATTAATTTCTAAGAAAAAAATATATTGGAATTGATAAGGCAAATCATCTGAGAAGATGTTAGGATATGTACAACAATCCCAGTAGCAGTAAACGTGTCTTGTTGCAAATATGTTAAGGATCGATTTTATTTACCCTTATTATTTACAAATCGAACTTGCGCAACTAGCGTTGTGCATACTCGTACGTTAAGTCTAGACGAAGTCGTCGTTACAGGTAGCCGTAACTGGCTGACCTCTTTTTGGAAATGTTTGGTGGCCGTACACACACACACACACACACCCACACACACACACACACACACACCCACACACACACACACACACACACACCCACACACACACACACACACACACACACACATATATATATATATATATATTACCATAAACATCTCAAAAACTATTGTATCTGGAAAAATTGTCACGGTATTCCCACGTAGTAGTTTTGCATTAACCTTTAAAAACCAAGTTCTTTCATAATTTTATATTTGTTAATTTTAAAAGTAAGGGAGGGAGGGATATATTTTGCACATTTTCAGCATATCTCTTACGTTACAGTACCTGAAACTATGACATTTTTGAAACCCTTTTAATTTTAGCTCTTTCAAACGATATTTCACACTTTACATGAATTTGATAAAAATATTTTTGCACGTAATTCGTCCTCCCTTAAGTTTCCACATAAATATATTTAAGTGTTATATCTTAACATGCTTTATCACTACGCCAAAATTCAAGTTTTAATGTCAAGCGGTTTTTGAGAAAAATGGCTGTAACGGATGGATAGAGGGACACGAAAGTAATCTCATAAGTGTCATGCTTTTCTCTTTTGAGGTAAGGAATCCTAAAGTAGAGTGAATAGAAGGCTTCGTATAATATGTTCCAATTATCGAACGTCGACAATGTTAGAAACCAAGCTTTGAAAAGAGGAATGTAAACTAGAGTTAGAATAGAACGGATTGATTGATGATCATCGATGGAATCATCGCTGTTTATTCCAAGTTGCTGGAAAATGCGTAGATAATACAAGCAAATAGATATATCAGATGATACCGTAGAATATGGAACCTTTGAAACAATGCTATAGATTGCAATTTGTTAGTGAATCAGATAATTGAAATTACTTGTTACTGTATTTATTTCATTCTGTTAAATTCTGTCTTGATAAAAATAGGTCTTTAGTCTAATTTTATTTTTAACATTTAATTCGTAAAAGTAATTTCAGGTTTAGCTAAGAATTATTGTTTATTATTTTGAATAATTTTTCACTTAAAATTAACAATTTCCAAAATAAATTCTTTTATGACGAACTGGAAAGTAAAAATTTTTCAGCGGCAGTGAAGATAAGTTCTCAAGGCTGGTACCAAATTTGCCTTTAGTAAGGCAGTACTTTTCTTAGCCTACCTGAAGATGTTGTAATACAACGAAGCCTAGGTCGTGGTAAAGAACTTAAAGAAAGTAGAAATAATACTACATCGCGTAGTTTCATTTAATTGTGAATAATGAATTTATACAAAATTAACGCCAAATATATTCAATGTCAGCAAATTAATTTGCCTTCAGTAAGACCATACTTTTCTTATCTAGACATACAGGTTAATAAATACTGTAATTACTGAGAGAAACTTATGTAACGGACGCGAGAGTAAACTTTCAATGCCGACACGGTATCATGGATTCAAATAGATCATCAATTTGCTAAGGAACAAAATTCAAGTTATAAATGAGTAATGAACACGCAACATAAAATACTAAAATAGGTGCTGTATTCTCGCGTTATACTAATAACATTAAACCGCAAATATATATACCATATCGTTGCCATAAGGTCCTAGTATCTTTTATAACTACCTGAGAAAAATTTAATATGTTAGTAATTTAGTCGATACTCAATAAATATATTTATTTGCTTTCAATATTCGGTGAATTTTTTATTAATTATATTTAAATAATTTTCCACCCGAATATACCCAATATGTAAGGTTCTGATATGCGATAATGAAACAAAATTAATTGATACAAATATCAATAACTTTTTGGAACACTTATAGTTAAATCGAAAAAAGTTTTAGTTTTAACATACTGCGGTAAAGTAACTATTTAAATAATTGGTTAAATTACATGAATTTTTATGTGACGCAGTATAGTACTCTTTAAATATTTAGTATTATATATTAATATTTAGTATTATGCATTTCAATAGACTTTCATTATCATAACGGACGAAGATAATAAAAAATATCAATACTGTAGTGCATCTGTACTCTGTAAGCATCTCATAGCCTTTAAGGATACCGTATATGTTATTAATGAAGAACCGTGGCGTTGTTCGAGCTCAGTTTTAAACCTTTATGATCATTTCCATCAGTCCAATTGTGAAATGTGTTTTTATGTGTACTGGATATATAATTAATGTAAATATATTATTTGAATACAAACTGACTATTAAAAACGAAACATAAAAAACAAGCCCAGTGTTTGGACAATAAATAAATAATAGTTATTGATAAATATACATTTGAAAAATAATAATTATTACCAATTTTCTTTAAAATGATTTAAATAGCGCCAGGAATTATCATTGGTTCGTGATTGCAAAATTCAATTTATTACAATGGCATTAGCGTAAATCATTTAACATTTTTTTACGTTTCTCAACGGGGCGAAGACGACATTGGCAACCTTTTATTTGAAATGTGTACCAAGCCATAAGGTATTATTCTGAATGTGAAAAGTAAATTTAGGAATGAATTCAATTCAAATTACTCTAGAATGTTCGATGTTTTCCTTTAATTTTAAAAATTCTACATTCTTTCGTTTTAGATACTTTTACAAGGCAGATCGTTTCTAGAATAGTTTTTTAAATTCATTCTTCTTTGAGCTCCTACTGAAACAAGTCGTGATCATAAAAGTAATCCGACTAAATTAAAGGTGAATCAGATTTTTTATTTGATAACCGCAGTTTATAATTAAATAAGCTTTGCTGGTGAATTGCCTATCTATTTAATTTCTTTTACGAAGAGTTATTAAAGGTGCAATTGATTCAAACTCATCTTGTATAATTTGAATGCAACTATCAAAATATTCATTCAATCGGCCCGTATGGGATATAACCAGAGAGTCAAAAACTTGCTCTTGTTGAGAAATACTTCATTTTAGAGTTTGAATACAATTGGAAGAGTTACCCTGATCGACGCAAATGCCATCCTTTTTGGAATGACGCAAATACCATGGTGTTTGGAAACTAGGACCGTGGAAATTCCCGGATATCATCTGTTCGTGGGCGTGCAGAGATCAACCTCATGTAGAAATCCTCAGGTCATTGAATGTTAATTAATTTGCGCATATACTGTCATTATAATTTCGAAAATAAACCAATGATATAACGGCTTGATACGTGTTAATGATGTAAACGCTGACTCTTCTAGTCGGTGATTGTAATATGTTTGAATATAAGCAAATATTGTTTTAGATTATTTAGATATTTTTTTTGGTAGGACTAATTTGTCCGAGTGGTGTTTGTGCTTGTTTTTGCTCGTACACTCGGTTATGAGCTTTATTAATTGATAAAAGAAAGAAATTAAAAAATATATTGGCGCTCTTTATATTAGAAAATTATTAAAGTGAAGTCAGTAAAATATGACTTATCTAATAAAGTGTATAAAAAATTATATCATTTAAATATTTCATTAGTTTTACTCCAGATTATTAGTTGGAAACTACAACCAGAAAGTTTTGATTTTATTGTTTCCGATATTTTGATATTTTGTTTTTTTATAAAAGCTATACACACACACACACACACACACACACACATATATATATATATATATATATATATATATATATATATATATATATATTTGCCATGTTGAGACAAATAAAATGATAACTAGGAGTCAATTTTGCCTTTTCGCGCCCACTGTTTGCATCAATTAGAATTGTCACAGCTCAGAATCCTTCAGGGTTCATACATGATATAAAGTGTTTAACAGGGAATTGAAGAGTGTCTGTCTGTCTTTAGAAATCAGACAACTACAAGTGTAATATTTATAACATTAAATTGTTTTAAATGTAATTGTTATTAAATTTTTGAAATAAACCTTTTTTGTTCAAATAAATGGAACGATGAGTGTAATATTATAATAATATTTCACCGACACATTAAGCTGTGCTAACCTCATCCATCGGCCAATTGATATAAGTAGTGACAATAATATTTTCCATGGAGCTATGAACCTCCTTCTATTCGAAAAGTCAAAGGGACTTTCACAGTGGGCAGCGAAAGTGATACTTTTTATCACATCTCCATGCGAAATACAAATAATTCTTGTATCACTTTCTTCTTCTTTACGCTTGTATTTATAGAATGATAGAGAGCGAAACTGATGATTATCTTTTCTGATCCCTACTAATTTCACCTCTCCTTTGACCTCCCATTCTGATAACTAAGTAAATTATTACAGATGATGTCTTCAATAAGCCCACAATATGTCGGTGAGCCCAGTGAGACGATTGTACATCTATGATATTTTCAAAGGTTAAATTTAAACGTTATTGTTTCGCAAATAAATATCTTAAATGACTTTAATGATTTATGTATAATTTTTGTTATTTCATGCGTCGTCCTGGTCATTCGTCGAAAAATTTTTGAACAGTTCCAAATAGACACACGTAAATGTCACATTCGATTTAAAAAATTTATAACAGTGGCAGAATATTCCAAATTTGTACTTCAAGTAAATACAAATTTGGAAATCATAATTCTAAATGGTACTTATGCATTTTTACATCATACCTTCTGTATACCCCTACATAATTAATTATATACCTACCAATATACTGATTTTTTATGCTTCTTTCAATTGTATGTATTTGCACGTGCCTACCAGATTATTTTGCTCCTTTTTTTATTAGGTCAAGGCAAACGAGTCCAAAGTATTTTAATTTACTCCTCAATACTGGCGAGTTCACTACCTTCACTACCACTACTAGCACTACCTTCCTGTTTCATAATTACTCTTATCAGTGCTTTCAGCCTCATCGTTAAACCCTGGTACCATTTGTTACTAGAGTACCTATAAAAAAGTTAAATAACTTCAAATCTCTCAAACTGCTCAAAAGGTTCCTTCACATTGCGAAGTTTCTTAGATTAGTTTCATTTCATAAACATTAAAAAAAGTAAATTCGACTGCTGATAAATTAAAGAAAAAAACAAAGAAATATATATATATATATATATATATATATAACCACGTCTAATTAAGAGCTTGTGAAGTCTATTAAAAAGAAAGGTTAATAAAATGTCTATTGGCAACAGATTCTGGCTGAAGAGAAGACTTTTCATGTAAAGGAAAAATTTATTTTTTTTAAATCTGTAAATATATTAATGGGTTTCATTATACTACCTAAAATTTGTACTTTAATTAGATTGTCGTAATTCATTAAGGCGTACAAGAATGTTTAATTAAAATAGTTTTAATATTAGACTCAATTGCGTAGTTACATTTTAGTATTTACAAGATTCTTAAGATTTTCTAATTTAGAAAGTAAAATTATTCAAAATATTTGAACTCAATCTTAGGTGTCCTTTGTTTGCCGTAGGTTACTTAATAAAAAAAGAAACCTAAATCATCTAGTTTATTTTGACGATTATCAAAACAACGTAACAAATGAGTGTCATTAAAACAATATAAAGAGAAAAGAGAAATACTGACATTTCTTTTAACAGACGGAGGCTAACATCGTATGGACAAAATAAAAGTAAAATTACCCGACCAACGTTTTTCAATAAAAAAGAAACGTCCGCATGTATTTGATTTTAATTGAAGATATCGAGTTACCAACTAATGGAATCGCCAAGAGTCTCGAGTTGTTCACTCTTTGAGTTCTTCGAGTCCTTATAATACATTAATGAAATAACTTTCAATCGAGCATATAAATAATGTCAATATTAAGGTTTAGATGCGTGTCGTTTACCGTAAGCGGATAAAATGGAAGTCTCTCGTAAAAAAATATTAACGTGAGGTATTCATGTTATTGGGCAGTTACCTTTAATTTTAGTAAAATAAATAAAATATTTTAAATACATGAAATTTAACAATGCCATGTTATTAAATAAAATACCAGCCTAAACGATATGGTAATATTGAACTTATTAACAATGTTCAATCATTGTGTAAAAATAATATTTTGTAGCAATTATTCAACGATTGGTCTCGACTTAGGTAACCGTCAAACAATTTTTTGGTTCAAAGTAGATTAAGCTTATGCGGTGGGGAAAAATTTGTCGTCCGAAAAAAATCGTTATATGACATTTATCTTCTTCATAACGTCAATTATTATCAACATTTTTAATTAATCAGTTTTGTCATTATAAGCGGGCGGTTTATATTACTTTAAAATATTTTCACATTAGCTCGGAGTACATATTTTGACACTCGGTGGGATTTGAAAAAAATAATAAAAAAATTGTTTTAAAAAAAATGTCTTAAAATGAGTTTTACTTTAAACTACTTAAAAGATTACAGCTAGAGTTGTAAAATGCAACTGAGTTTGTAGACACACATCTTGCTCAGTTGGGGCATGGATCGTAGACCGTACATCGTAGACAAACAGAGTTAAGTCAGAAACTCGAAAAAGCTTGTATAAAGTTATTTTGAAAAGATTTGGTCGGTATATTGTTTTATTAAAGTGACCTTTCGTCCTGTATTACTCTTCATTGCAATGTAACTGCGTGTTATCCTATTTCATTATCTTATCAAATCATAAAATTTATTTTCTTTAAATGGAAAGTTTCAATTTCATGCGACTGATAGTTTAGTTTTTGATGAGTTTTATGTAAATTAAAATAAAGCGTCGATAAGTGAAACGCAAACTGAAAATAGTTAAGGATACATTTATATTTGGAAATAAGCATGTACCTATTCAGTTATTACAGTAAACATTTTTTTAATTTTATAATCCCGGCAATTGCAATATTTTTTAAAACTTCAAAAGAAATTAATTTCTTATTTTGAGAAATTAAAAATTTTCTTTTGTTGAATTTGTGCAACACACTATGTCGTATTTTATCTTTAATTCAAATGAGGAGATTTAAAGAAACGTATATATAAAACAATGTATAAATACATATTAAGCCGAGAACCATCGACCATTTTAGGATAAGTATTTTAAGCACGGTGTATTTCGTGACATTTCTATGTCACTTAAATTACAAAACAGGAGACCTAGCAAAGGGAAAGCGGATATTTAAATACGTTAGTACGTACGTGCAGGTTAAACAAAAAGGCGCCACTGCTCGTGCCCTTTCTTTCTACCGCTCGTCGTGCGTCGTAATCCATGATAGGTCCACGGCTCGTGCCGCCCTGGAACCGAAGGGTTGCGATGCGCGAGGCTGCAGCCATCCTTTACCGCGTGCTGACTTTATCCTCGATTCTCATTATTTGGGATTTGTCTCACGTTTATTTGGAATTGTCTTCTGCGCTTCAATGGCGTGAGATCTTCGCCGCTTTGTAGATGTGGTGAGTGCAGATACACGTCTATGATGGCACTTTCGAAGTCAATAGAATTTAGAAGTATTGCGGCTATTTTGTTTAGTAGTTGAAGTTGTAGTATGTAAAAAGTGCGCTATTTCAAATTAAGATTCTAATAAATGTACAAAATTAGGTCTCTTCAAGACTTGTTGTTAATCAAATTTAAATCCCAAATATTTTTCTATCTGCCTTCAAACAAAAGCTACCAACTTATTTTATTCCAAGATGTAGTTTGGAGGAAAAGAAAACGATGTCACGTAAAGTTAAATAAAGCAGTGAACGGGTGTGTGTGTATATATATATATATATATATATATATATATACATATATATATACACATATATATTTATATATATATATATATATATATATATATATATATATATATATATAAACACACACACACACATACCTGTATGTATAAAGCGTGTTATAAAAACTTGATGTAATTGGCATCAAAATAAAAGCTCTAAAAATTGCTATCTCATAAACCCGAGTACATTCTTTATTCGCGCAGCGTAGGCGCGCTATACGGATGAAGACACGAAGGTTACGACGGTCTACGGTCTACGAATGGAGAAATTGTCATTCGGCTAGAGGCCCTTAAATCATATTATTGAATCTAATATTCGTGGAACGATGTTTGTCTTTGTAATACTTGGAGAAGATCGGAAAAAATGTATTACATGCTGAAGTGCAACAATTTTTATCTTTAGCATTTCAAGTCGACATTAAGTTATGTTCTCTGATTATCAATTTGAAAAATCTATTTGTAATTTTAGTTACTAGTTAGTCATTTCCAAATTTAAATCACCTACATTTACATACTTATTCATGAAAACTTTTGAAAATAACCCCGTGACGCCATCACTAATCGTCAAAAAGTTTACTTTTATTCAATAAGTTTTTAGTGACTGAGTTGGTATGAAAAGAAGCTTGTATTTTACCCCATGTCCTACAAAATTACTCAGAAAATTAAACTTCCTGCAGCTGTTTTGGATGCTACACTAATAAATAAAGGCGCACAGACAATTAGACTAAAATTTCTGAAACAATATTTTTGTTTTATAATATTTTCTAACATGTCTTTTAATTTTTTTCAAAAATATCTTTAATATGTAGACACATCACTTCTATAGTTTTATTATCTGTTTACGGCATGTAACACATAATGTGTCTATTGTTTCTACAGGTCATATTGTGCATCAAACTGATGGAGAATTGTCATATAGTTGGCTAATATTTCCTTCCCAGTTTGATACACAGAATAAGAGCCACATTTCTGTTAAAGAATTATATTTTAAATAAGTGATTTTGTGCATCAACCTGAGTAGGTGAACATGAATAGGTGATGTTGTGCATCAAACTGAGTATATTTTGATAATAATCCATGGAATTTTTTTTGATGGTACGTAATATTGACGACGATTTTTTGCAGAAATGATTAAAAATTGCCATATTGTTCCTCAAAATTTTCTACCCGTTATGGCGTGCAGAATCATCTGCTTGAAAGATAAATGGTTTTTTATTATATATATCCACTTACATGTTTGATTTGAAAAACAGTTTTTGATACACAATTCCTGGATTTTCCTGGCATTATAAACAGGTCATTTCCGAAGTACGATGCAAGTAATATACGTCACAGCTTGAGCGCTGATATCTACGAAATTAATGACTAGAGCAACAAAACATGTGATTAGATTCAATTTACCGTCTATTCATATAGTAGTAGTGTATGTATAAGTTTCCACTCTCCAATCCTTAATAAACCAAACAGAATAGAGTTATAGAGTTAAGTTAAATTTCACACACATTATCTTTATATTTGGAAAAGAAATAGTGATATGGAATTAGGATAGCCAGTTCAAAAATTAGAAAAGCCGAACGCAGTTTTTAATTTAGTTGGACATTTCACCTTTAAAACCGGACATGCATAAGTGATAAAAACCAACTTTAAAATTTTGAAAAACTTTTAAAAAGCGATTAAGTATTTTTTTTAAATACCCCGACCATAAGAAAGTAAGAAACTAATAATATAATTGCAAACCCAAGAAAATTTGTCCGGGCTGCCATTGTCATTTCCGTTCCCAATATAAATTTATTACATTGTAATTTATTACGTTACATTGCAGCAGAATAGAAAAGCTATTTGCGCACCTAAGAGAATTGCAATTAGTCGCGAACTGACAAAACTACAAAATTTTAGGCATAATTACTGCAATTCAATTAATAAGTCCTTTCTTTCTTTTAGTCGGGGGGGTTTTCAGAAAAATTATTCAATCGTTTTTCAATTACAATGACTGCATCCGTCGTGGGTTTTTTGAAAATGTACAATATTGCTTTTTATTTTATACTTTTTGGGGATAAATGGAAACATTCGAAACAAAATGTTGCAGCACCCCCTCGTCAGCTAACACCTTAACACCTGTACCTTACCATAAGAACCATTGCCAATTAATTTTATCCAAATATTTTGCAGAAGACCGTAACTAAATCGCTCAAACCGTTTGGGAGATAAATATTCGAACAAAATTCTCTTTGCGGCGCCCCCCGGTGAGTAATCACCGTAACAACTATGAAGAACCATTGCCAATGCATCACAAACATTTTACAGAAAACAGTCTCTAAACCGGTCAAACCGTTTTGGAGATAATTGGGAGCATTGGATTGTACACATAAATAAATCAACGAACAAATTCTCACGCTAAACGCATATACCTCCTCTGTTCCGTCGTGGGTAAAAATCAACACTTGCCTGACACATGAATTTGAAAGAGGCTGTTTGAAACTAAACTTGTACTGGAATCATTTAATTATTAGTTAAATTCTTCCATTACTAAAACCATATTTTGACCCCGGAAATACAGCCATGGCTCTGAGGTACTTTCAGGGTTCAGTACCTTAAAAAGAAAAACGGAACCCTTATGATATTACTAACGTGTTCCTCTATCCCGTATTTCGCAGAAACCGTTTTTCTCAGAAACCACTTCACACTGAACATCGCAATTTGGCAAAGTAATGAGACGTATTTAGGCGTAATGCGAGCTTTCTCGGCACCCATATTGCGTTGAATTTTGAGATGCCAAGATGATCATGAACAATATTCAAAACGATTGTAGTCGAACCATTCTTCCTACCTGTTTCTTCTTCAATCGGGCATCTTTCAATACAAGTTTTTCATATTTTTCGGTATTATCTGGAGAGGAGACCTCGATAGGCCGTCCTAACTGCATGTTGTCTTTCATCGAAACTCTGTCGTGGTTGAAGAGATTATGCCACTTGTTTAACATGGTTTTATTAGAGCAAATGTCCCCGTAATCTAATGATATCTCATTCAATATGAGTTGTGGTGTTTTTTCTTTATTTGTCAGATATTATATGATAGTTCGTAATTTGATTTTCTCCGTATCCGACGATTTCTTCCAGAATTAGTTGCTTGTTGGATGATAGCACAGATAATAATGACACAGTTAAGCTACTCTTCACCACCTCTTCCATTTCGCGCACTTTTGACCCACCCTCGAATCACCTAAAAATATTTATTTGAAAATTTCATAGGCAAATTAAGTACCCTTATGATGAATCAATAAATCTCACTTCAATCGAGGTAAGGAAACGTCGAAACACGAGCCCGAATCACATTTAACGGTTTTTTTGGATATCACATTGTAATTTTATATAGATGAAAAATTTGTTTTCTCGTAGGTTCAAATAATAGTAGTAAACAATAAATTCATATTTGTAATCCATTAAGATACTTTGCTTGAATTTGTCCTTTGTTCTTTCAAATTAGCGGCAATTTGATATTTATGCATATCAATCGTATTATTATGAATTTAACAAGACAAAATTTTCTTTCCAAATCCACAATAAATTTACAGTCTACTTCGATTGGTATTTTCTGTTTACAACTCTTTTATCGAATTCAAGCATGGTCGTGCCAACCTCAGTTATAATCTGCGTGAGGAAAGTTTTTCAGAAATACAGTCGAAGATAGCATCAACACTGTGCAACTTACGATGAAGGCAAGTTTATATCTAAGTATAAGTTAAGTACAGACAGTTTTACATACAAATTTAAATGTTTTGTGCCCATGATTTGACCGGAGCTCCGAAATACGGTCGCATTTATTTGTGTTGCGAAATTTTAAAAGAATTCGGTAGAAGTCACTTAAATTCTGTATTCGATATCGCCATAAGTGGCGGAAACTGAAAATACTGTTTCGAATATAAAAACCGTTTGAAGGGTAACCTGTAAGGGTAAAGAAAGGATAAGTGCCGGAGAAAACAAAGGTCACCTCATTGTTAGGACGCACGGGTTATTATTCAACGATTGTCCTGGAAAATAAAACAACGGTTATCGCAAACTGCAGTACCAGCAATTGTTTGCCTGTTGTTTTCTGAAAAGTTTGTTAGTAACGCCCTTGTAACGCATTATAATCCTCTTTCATCAATAACACAATGCTTCTGCATAAACAGCCAAACGAAGAGAGCCGAATATTTAACTAATCGCGTGTAGAAATTATGATCTTCCGTCATACAGTACTTGATCTCGCACCATCCGATTTATATCTATTCTCAATTATAAAAAATAAAATATATGACTTCTGGAACCAAAGAAGGGTGATTGCTTTCAAAAAGGCTGTAAAATGCGTTCAAGAAAGAATGGACCGACCATTTCTCCGAGTGGTTCGATCTAATAAAACATATATGCAGTGTCATTAGGACTATTTTGAATAATAATAACGAAAATACAAACTTGCTTTTCGAATAATAGTTTTTGATATTCAAAAAGCTTTCTCTCATAATTCTTGGTGGACATTTGACGAATTCTTACCCTAGTGTAAAAAAGAGGGTGGCCTCTTTCATAGGAAATCATGCAGCGATTATCCTGGAAAATTAAAGAACAGTTATTATAAACTGATATATTAGCAATTGCTTGCCAGTTGTTTTGGAAAAAATTACAAGCACACTTAATTAAACGAATGCCTGAATAGTTGACTACTTCGGGCTTTGAAATTATGGGATATCTGCTAGGCGGCCCCGACCTCACACCCTGTGATTTCCATTTATAAAATATAAATTATGAGAAATACGATTCCCAGATGCCGAAATATCCTTCGAAAAGATCGTGGAAGAGACATCCAAGAAAGAAAGGACCGATTGCTTTTCTCTGTGATTGCATTGAGCGGAACGATGCAAACGGTTCTGTGGAAAACTTCTAAACATTTTTGGTGTTACTATTTGCATCGCAAAAGTAGTTTTTGTCTTTTATGGTAATCTTATCAAAGTCTATTGTAAACATGATAAGAAACCGTCATACTGCTTAATACTACATAAAAATAACTTTTAAAAAGCGTATTGTTATTTCATTTAATTATAAAAATTCTAAAGCTGCTTTATTTTTAAATTTGGAACGAGTTATTTGGTATGGACCATTAAAATCTTTAAAGTGTAAAAGAAACAAAGTTCTGTACAATAGCAGTTTGCCGTCTCGAAAAATGTTCCACCCTAATGTTAGTTTTAATTCTAGTTATAAAACAGCTTTGAATTCTTTTTTATGCTGAATCCTAGAAAGTTGCTTATAAGGGAACATGTAGTCATTTATTTAAAAAGTAAATTTTACTAGTCAATATTTATTTTTAATTAGCCTGTTTTCTGTCGAATGAAAACAATTATGCCTAAAGTTAAAGATGAGAAATTTTCACAGGACAATTTTGGTATAAATATTTAAAAAAAAACTTTGGTTTCACTGAGCGGAATTTTGTCTTTAAGCTAGTTATGGACCATTATTTATAGTATAAGATTAGTGGTGAATGATATTATCTATGAAGCGTTTTAATGAGGAAGAAACGGAGTTTTTAAAATATATGCAAGTTATTAAAAAATAACTTTCGAAGTCAAATTATTATCAAATATAAAAAAATAAATGACCCCATTTTCAAGTAAAATGCGTTAAATATTCAAAATAAAAGTGACTTCTGCTACTTATAAAGCGCTGTATTTAAAAAAACTTGGTTTTGTATTTGTATAAAAAAATGGTATGAAATCATTTTATCGTGTCTGCCTTTAAGCTTTTAAGATATTTTGGTTTGAGTAATGATAAAAAACATGCAAATAGAAAAGGCAGACAATATGAATACTGATTTTTTGCAGGCCGACCTTATTTTCAGTACGCTATAGAATAATTGGGAGCACCTTGTTGTCGTTTAGCGCGTCATGAGGTTTTTAATTAAACATTTTTTTTGCAAAAAAGCGCCTAGCTTCCCTATATTTGACATCTGTACAGGGCGTTTAATAAAAGAAATGAAGAACTGACACTATAATATAATATTTAAGCAATATATTTTTATTCAATTTAAAAAAAATTTTAAAAATGAGAGACCTACAAGTCTGTTTTTTTTGTTTATTATAAAATCTATCCTGAAGTTAGAAAAAAAATCAAGAAAAATGGCAACGCAATGATTTTTTTGGATAGTTGTAATCATTATTATAAAAAAATGCAGCGATACAGGTGTCTGCTACCTATATATGTCGTTTCTGTACAGTGCCTTTAATAAAAGAAATGAAGGGCAGATGCGATAATATAATATAAAGGAGTATTTCTTTAAATTCCAATATTCATTTAAAAAACAGCATTACCTTAGCGTATTTCCCACTTTTTCTGATTCAAAATGATGTAAACTAGATTTCACTCTCAATGACGATGGGATCATATACCTTTATTGCCACCAGCTCTCTAAGTAATAGGGTGATTCAAATGCCAAGCAATAAGTTCATGTTCATTCCATGTTATTTCTTATTATGAGTACGGAAATATTGACTATGCTTCTAGAGTTAGATCAAACATCGGTTTATAACTGGTGGCGGTCAAAATCACCTCAGGAAAGTTAAAGGCTTTGACTGGATAATACAAATAATTCTGCTGAAATTTTGTGTACTCAGAAACCCGAGAAAAAAAAAGGAAAGCAGTAGAGGGCAAGTTAAAATCTAGACAAAAGATTTTCGGCATTATCGAGTTTGTGCTTGTCATTAGTTCTTAAGAACTCGACAATTTTATATTTACTTTAATTTAGTTTTTGTAACTCTGCTGGTAAAAAAGTTATGGGCATAAGAAATATTGCTAGAAAGATTTCTTTTTGAAAAAAAGAAATAATTTACAAGCTTATAATGACTCAGAAGCAGTAAATTTAAGTCAATATCTAAACTCTAATCTTTTTCGAAAAGATTTTGGGCTTGGGGAATAGGTGACCCAGATTGTGCCAGATCAAATGAATAAATTTGATACCGAAGCATATTGAAGTTTAATTCATGACTTTTGGCATAGCCGTGATACACGTGTGAACGCGTTTATCATCCTGGTGAAAGACGATTTTTTTCTCAATCAAACCTGGTCTTTTTCAATAATATGTTCTGGTAAATTATCCAATAAACTAGCGTAGAAGTCACAAGTGATTATTTGTCCTTTTGCGAGGTCAATGGTTTTGGTCAGTCAGTGTTTTTATTTTCTTAATTTACTGACACATACATTACATTAAGAGTTATTTATAGAAAGTACATTAACATTAACTTTTATCTAATAAATTATTTATTCAATATTATTGTTCACAGAAAGAAGTTAGATGAAAGATTAACTCACAAGAAAAATGCACGTAATAAATTGTCGAAAGTACTTCTCGGTTACATTTGTTGAATCAGGCCCTGACTTGTCGGCTGCGTATCGATATGAACAGCATTATTGTTTCACTTTTGCTTGCAGAGGCGGATATTTGATTTTCACTAGCGCGGCCTGAACCGCGCACCTCTCGCTGTTTAGTCGGTAGTAAACATTTTTACACAGCCCACCGTCCGGGCTGCGCCATTCTACTACAGTATCAGTATTTACTGTGCCGCATGATTTTATGGCGAGCTATTTTGTAAGATGATCGAATCCAATACTTTTTAATATACTGTTTTCTTAGAGAAGCTTTAGAGAAGCTTTTTTCATCAATACAATCAGATTGCGGAATACGATAGACTTACATATACGAAAAGACATCGTAATCATATACCTTCGGGCTTCTTAAGGAAGTAGAAAAATGTCTTGCCAACGTTCTCTTTTTCAAATCACAATGAATATGCATCAAGTTCTCTGATTTATTGAGAATACTTATAAAAGGTTAAAACAGTTTTAGATGATGAAAAGATGCAATTTTCCGATTCACAGTGTAATGTTTCGATTCAATAATTGTCAAACTACCATTGTAGTTCGAAAGAAACCGGTACATCATATTAAACTTCTCAACAGCAAAAATTAAGATGTGCAACAAAATTAAGAAGTTTTTATTATATATTATGAAAAAAGAAGTCATAAAACAGCTAATCCGTTGAAACAAGAATTTAGTAGAAACTTTTTCAAAAAAATAATACCACGTGCCTAGGTTGAAATATTTTTGCCCATTGCATATATATGTCTGTTAAATTGAAGTTTTACATCGTTTAAAATTCGGATTTTGGTGGTTTCTTTTATAATTAAATAACGAGCCTTAAATTTAACCTTTTAACTTACTCCGTCTAAGGGTTAGACTTTTCTCATAGACAAATGGATGAAAAATGAGTGTCACAACAAAATGGTACTGTTTAGATCTTTAATGCGCAGATTTTTCATTTTATATTATTATTTTTATTGCTATACTTTATTGTATGCAATAATACGTTAAAACCAAATCTATGATAATCAACGTTAAAACCAAATCTATGAAAAAAAAACATCATATGATATCTGAAATAAATATGTAGCACAGATTAACTGAAGTATCCTTAAATTGTCAGATATTTTTTGTGAAATTATTCGTCTTTCAGGTTTATTGTATTAGAATAAGTTTAATTATTATATGTTTCTTTATCGATGTCTATTTATAAATAGTATTTTATTGACATATACTAATAAACATTAATAATAATTGTGCTCTCCAGGCGTGTACTTCAGTATACAGATGAAAGGTGACGTACAAGGTAAAGTACAATTGTAATCCTGAACAATCCAAACACGTCACGAATGCGAATTAGAGAAAATAACAAGGTTCATCGTTCTTTGTATTTCAGACGTGAATTAAATATTGAACTAGATCGAAGTATAAGCGAGGGCAGACACTGAAGTGTGTATTTATTTATTATTTAAAGATCCGTAACGCGAAATGTAAATGGATTTACGTCATATACTCTACATAACCATGCGTTTTCCAGTAATTTGGCAAACAAAACCGCCTTCGGGTATTGTTACGTGACTGAAAGCTTTATAAGGGTAGTCAAGTTTTAGTTTAAAAAAAAACATTTTTATAGGCTTTAGTTTATAACAATTTCTAATAAACGATTAAACTAATTTGAACTAACTTTGTGAAGTAGCTTTTTAATCGCAGCTGTGCTTACCTACACTACTTTATTTAATAAAAACCAGGACAGTGTATGTTGTACAAGATAGAGATATGTATGCTATGACGTTATACTGAATGGACACGTTATACATATATCAGAGAAAAAACACAGCTCAAATTAGCGCCACACACACACATATATATGGTACGTTGTGTATCAAACGGCGTGTCTATCGTAATTGTGAAAATAAGATTTTAATGCAGTCTAACTCAGTTTTCCACTTCTACTGATTTGTATTTTAAAGTTTAAAAATTCTGAAAAAAAACTGTTGTAAACAGCTTATGATTTTTGGACCGCTAAACACAATTTTTTGTAAATTCACATCGTATTCACAATAAATTTTATTCGGTGGAATTTAATAGGCGGTAAACGAAAATCACAAAAAAATGATGGGACGGACGACCCTCATTTCTTTTTTTAAATGTGGGTTTATAGCCTCTAAATATTTCTGAAATAAGATGTATTCAACATACATTTTATTTCAGAAATGTTTAGAGGCGACGATAGCCAAACGACCTATGATAATATGACAAATAAAATAAGTTTACACCATACTCTATTACTATCGTCACCGACGATACCCTTAGGAATTATGAAATTTTCACTACAACGTAAATGTAACAAAATATACACCAATTTATAGATGACCAAGGTTATACTGCCTATTACCTACTACCACTGACTGTAGACATGCTTTCTAATATGGTGAAAAAAGTTGTATGTACTCGAAGATTGTTTAATTACATTGTCACCACAGATTGTTTTTGTAAAGAAAAAAAATACGCACCTACGGTGTAGGGCATATATTTTATTGAGAAATTTCTATTTTCATTATTTCCGTATGCTTCAATGGAAGAAGGTTCTACCAATTTTCATAAATTAAAAATTTCTAAATGTATTATAATGGATTTTGTTAAATAACTGACTTTTTAAGTTGTTCCTTGATATTCTTTAAAAAGTATATTATCTTAGTATGATATGTTTCAATATTATTTATATAAAATATTTCAATTTTCTTCCAAAGCACAAAAAAGGTAAATAAATTATTTAATTTAAATCATACGTAGAAACGAAATCCCATTAACGACAAAATATATATAATATAGTAGATTTACCATGATTATTATAATAAGTATTTCTTATCGAACAATTAATCTATCATGTCATAAATTTAATACATAATTAGAGATTTATATGACTGCGTAACCCAATTAAAATTAAACATTAGGTAAATACTCGTATGTCACTTGTTGTGTTGGATACTTTCAATTTCTTTTTATTACCTCCTAAACCATTATTAATTCTTAGGTGTATTTAGAAAAAAAAAGTATAAAATTTGCGGGAATGTGCTCGGAATTTTTACAAAAACTACTGAACTGATTTAACCGCTAAACTCAATAAATTTTTACTTTACTCAAGAAAAATACTTTGCGAATTTTTGATGAAATAAAATGAATTAGTTAAGGGAAATGATAATTGGGACATAAAATAAGTGTAATTTGTTTTTAGATACAATTAACGGACATTAGTTATGAGGAATTGAATATTGTATTGCTACCTATAGCAGAGACTGCTTTTTCCTGTTCTTTGATCATCAAAATCAACTTTGAATACAATAACATGTCGATTAAAAAAAGTCAATACTCATCTAACGAGCTGACTAGTTAACAAAAATGTCGAAAACATAATTAAATTGAAGGGTAAATTGTTGTTTTTGCCTTACGAATATGCGATATTATTGCTCGGTTAATGCCTTGTAGCTCATTAGGCGCGTATTGAATAATATTTTCTTTAAATGTATATGTTGTTGTGATTAATGATAATTCTGATGACTAAAAATTGGAAAAATTAGTAAGCAGCAATGTGAAATTTTTCCATAGTCGATATTTCTCGTAAATGAGTAAAAACTGATTAGAATTTTCAAGTTTTTATTATGATTTCCTGTTAATGTATTGTTATAATCAAAAGTAATATTAGACTCCTCATTACATTACTCCCGTGAGTTGCACTTTAAAACAATTTATATTTTTGACGTGAAATAGCATACTTTAAGCAAAAACTGTTGCAAAATCTTTTCGTTGAATAATAAACATATCTCCTTCAATCTTAATTATCGAGCACCGTAGGTTCTTGGCGTAGTATATATATATATATATATATATATATATATATATGTATATATACTTTTATAATATAATATAATACTTTTATAATCATTTGTTCGGTGATTTCCAGGAAAATTTTAAGTCAATTTCACTAAAGATTCGCAAGCTGATTTTTCTGATCGTTAATATAGTCCATAAATATTTCACCCCTTATCAATTGCCTTTTCTGAGGATTAAAAATATGCCCTCTTTGAATTTTTCCGTCACTGGCTTTGGGAAATTTTTTTTTCAATTATAAAAATCCAGCACCATCTCGAATCCATTACTTTCAATTTTTTTTCAACGAGTTTAAGTTTTATATGCGGTGGTGAGAAGAATACATCATCAGGTTGTATTAGTGGAGTTTTTTAACATTTGTGTGCCCTGGAGTCAAGAGTTCTATTTTGAGCCAGTATTTTTAACACTATGATTTTTCCTGCCCGTACTATCAAATTTACAAAGAAAAAAACAAAATCTTGTATATCCTAGCTGTAATCCTGAAAGAAGGGCGACAAGTTTTAAATCTCCGGATATTTTTCGCTTGTAATTGTCACATTGAATCTTTTCTAAGAAAAATTTCATGAGTTCATAGGACTCTTTCGCAGCATCGGTATGGAGGAAAGTTTATTACCGATATTCTAAAGAACATCTATTTTTAAAGCACCAAATTTATTTTTGAAACGTCAATAAATAAACAATATTCCTTTGTTTTGTGTTGTATATCAAAATCGTTCGTTACACCGTAAACATAAATTTAAAAATGCCAGACGATTATATTGTGAAAAGAAGCTTTTTAGTTCATCTCAATGTCGAAGGTAACTTGTTTTTGTACTTGTTTGAGGCAAATTCTGTCCCTATTTTCAAGATCCCGTAAGTTCTGCCTGTTGCTTGGACTAATTTAAATCACAAACAAAATCGTTAAGATTACCTTGAGATAGTAGATGTGACCCGTTAGGCGAGGAAGCTTTTCGAATGCCAGGATCAAACGTTGAATTACCTACATCCTCCGATTCCCCGGACGAATTGGACGGACTGGGGCTTTGAGGTGCTTTTGGTACTGATAGTCCTTCGCTGTGAGAAATTAGTTTTTTAACATATGGTAGAACAGGATAGTTAACATATTTTTAGTTTTCATTGTGATACATTTGTTTTTATTTTTAATGCAAAAATAACCATTTGATGAATAATGGTACGTGGTTCCATCCAAATCACAGGAATTCTGAAAGACACAGATCGAGATATTTTTTACCAAAAATGAGAAACTCCACACTTGTAAGACAACAGATATGAAAAAAAAACCTTGCTCTGTGATTCCATAGGAAATCGTCGGCTAATTTTTCGAAGAATATAGACAATGACATACAAGTGCAAGAAAAAAGTGTTGAATTACTCTTATAACAATTGCATTTTCAACATATTTTTCAGAATATTTACAGTATTGACATATTTTGAAATATCTTCGCTTTAAATATCAAGGTTCGACTTTTATTTGACAGAGTTTGGTCATGACTACTGTAGCAGTCATCTCCGCGAACTTGTTGATTTGAATAAATTATTGAAGACGCTTTGTAAAGAGTATTTCGTCAAAATTGGGAGGAAAACATTGAATACTGTTTAAGATTTTTGTCAATCAATAAATACAGAAAATGGTTGCAAGGCCAAATTTAATTCTTAAAAGTGGAATAAAACTAGCTTTGTGGAATTCATTTCTTTCCAACAATTTCTCACCACAACAACATGTTTCATTATAAATAATAATTTCACTGATGAACAAAATTTTGTAACAAAGAAAATGCTTAATAATTTTGAAATACCTGTGTACTTTTATTATAAAACCATATTTATTTTGATTCGGTCAGATATAGTTTTTGTACATAAATATAGGTAAAATTGAATGTTTAACGTTATGACTAATTTCTTTTTTTTATTTTTTGTGTTTTGTTTTTCAGTAAACTGATTATGTTTTATGTTTGTCAAGATAAGTGATTCTTGAAAAATCTCAAGAAAGTATAAAAATGACCCTGACAAATTTCGTTACGCTTATGGGGAATTACTTTTAAAATTCAAAGACGAAATTAACTAAAGAATACTAGCAGTTCGCCTCGTCTTAAGTTTAATCTTACAACTTTTACCCAAATATAGGAGCACCTTCTGTAATTATAATTAGCCGTATACACTAGTAAACCCTGAAACATTTAAGAAATTAAAATGAGTTAAGGTATCCTTTATTATTTACACATACAACTTAATGTAGTTTTAACAAAAGATTTCCGTTTACTGATAGATTTTATCCATGAAGCAAGTTCGTCTAACGCACGACCAATACGTTGACGTCTAGAATAAACAAATGATTAAACTTATTGAATGTCAGAGATCTAACTCTTTTTTGAGATCGAATAATTTTTTTGAGATTGAACCATTTTCTTGAGATCAATCATTTTCTTAAAGAATATTTGGGTTACGGGTTTCAGAGAGATTCATTATGACTTACACAGACGTTGGAAATAATTAACGTACAAAGTAAATTTCGCTAAAAACCTTGCAGAACTGCCGTTTAGACCTAAAATAATTCAAGACGAAATCAAATGTCTTGCGATATACTCTGCAAGATTACCAATAAAACTTCGAAATTGGACAGATCTTTCAGACTTAAACCAATTAATCCGAAGACAGGATCACGACGGTAGACTCAAATACTTACACTTTAGTTTTAAAATGCAAAGACAATTTTTTACAATTCGTAATTTATATTTTCAATAATTCAACTTACTTTCACAATTAAATGAAACCATATGATGTGGTATTATTGCTACTTTATTTAAATTCTTTACTATGACATAGATTTCGTTGTATGACAACATTTTTAATGGGCAATTAGCAAACATAGGTTTATCTTACTTTTCTAACAAATAATTTAATTACAATATTAATTTATTAAATATTGGCTTATTTGAACAGAAGTTGAAAAGTTCTGATAGCACATCGCTACTTACCATTCGACCAGCTTCCCGTAGGCCCTCATGTAGGCCCTTTTCGATGTAATTCGGCCAGCTTCGCGTCTTGTCGGTTCTTTCCGACTTGACGCTTTCCTCCATACTATACTACACACACGAGTAGTGTATCAGCATTGTTTCTTATTTATTAAGTTTACAACCTTATTAGATTATTTCAGTGTATTGCATTAAACTGCCTTAAAACTTTAAAAGCGTTTAGTAGAATTTGGTAAGTCTCTGTAGTTTTTAAATGTAGAAATTTAGATGTTTCACATATACCAGGCGTCACATGATGGCTCACTTTTTTTTCCATTTCGTAACAATATCAAATCGCCTTATTATTTATTTGGTTATTAAAAATTATTTTCCGCATAATCCCTGGAACTGACTTAATTCTTTCTCTTTATTTATAAGATTTGTTGCAATGTATTCTAATGGTTTTTGCAATAATATCTAAGTAAACAAATATTCTATCAGTAAAAACGCTTTCGAAATATGTCCTGATATTATTAAAAATTCTGAGTTGCAACAAAAGAAAGTTTAATTTAAATGTTTGCCTTCATTTCTTAGTTAAAAGCGCACAAGTACAAGTATGTATAAAAATCATTCTCAAGGTGAAAAAGGTCGTTTTTCTCTCGAAGTGTGTGGGAAGTCATTTAATGGATATTCGAATAGACATTAATTTTTCATTGTCATAATTGCCGCTGGTGTTGGGTGGCTGAAAAGGATCTGGTGTTCTAAATTGCCAGAACTTCATGTCTTTCACTCGCAGTGACTTCGAGTGACATCTTGACAACCATGTCTTTCTACAAGTTTGAATTAGCAAACTTTGTTTTATAAGTCAAACACAGGCCAGCGATATCTTCTGAGTTTAGAATTTATAGGCAACGCAATTAAATTTCAATTCGTCGGTAACTATTAATCAAAATAAACATTGAACTAAGAGCATGTCACAGTTCACTACAAAGCGTGATGCCTCTCGCAACGTTCATAATGGGATGTCTGAATAATTTTATCCTCCTTGGAAAGTTATAATCTGTCGCTTCATGAGAGAGCACAGTCGGCCTAACTGCGGCGCGTGCTGAATACATAAGCTTTTAAATATTTTACTTTATATTTAGGACATGCCTCTTTTATATTTAACTTCGCACTTTAACGTCAATTCTGCGCCTCTCAGTGAACGGGACTTCCCTTTATCATTACTCACAAATTTCAATTATCATTACTCACAAATTGAAAATATAATTTAAATATATAGAATATTTAAATTTTTTGCGCTTAGACTGAAGGTCAATGACACTATTTTGTCACCGTAGAAATATTTGGTTTGTGTGAGTTTTAAAGCTGATCCTTCTATGTTACCTGCAGCACGCTTACGTTATTAATGCAGATATTATTAATATTTTTATTAAGCTGCGTAATTTTTAATACTGCGTAATTGCTAATATAATACAACAAAGTATTTGCTGACTTCCAAAAGTTTTCATTTTACAACTGATTTCTTTGACATTCAAATACGACAGTTCATCTTAAGGAGGAAGTTTGGATGCATATTAGTATAAATATAATTATTTTCTGGGAAAAACTTAACTTGATTAAGTATATCACTGAGAATGCGATTGTCGTTGGTAGCTACAAATAAGCTTTAATCGTAATATTTTGAATAGATTCGGATATTAACAGCGTCAAATTTAATTTAGTAATTTTATGGGAAAAGGCGTGAAAAGAAAAAAATTAATATTTTGGAAAACTAGGAAAATTTGAGAGCATTTTTCCACCATAGTGTTAAGCCGGTGTTCAAGATTGTGAGTTGTGATTTATTTTTAACGGGAAGTACATTTTTTTGGTACACGTCACTATCAATATAATCGGTATAAATTTATATTTGAATACTTTAACACATTAAGTGAACAAATTTTTTCCTTGATGTTCCTATCTCGAACGGAGTTGTCATTTATAGCCGTACATAAGGTGTTACAGAAATTTTTTTTCAAAGTGGAATATAACAGTGTAAAACTTAGTTTTATAAACTTATAATATAAGCATGAAAAGGTAAAATTTGTATTTGGAGAGATAGTTAATTTTGAGTGAATTTTTCTGTCATAGTCTGTACTCTTCCACAGCAGATGTTCGTAGTGAGTCGTAATCTGTTTTTAATGGAGAGGTTTTTATGTATTGGTTCTAAACACTGTCGAAACAATCGGTATAAATTTGTTACTGAATACTTTAACACTTCAAGTGATGAAATTTTTCCTTGATGTGCCCGTGTCTCGAATGGAATTACCGTCGATAGCTGTACATAAGTCGCCATCGTAAAATTATCAACAAGTCAGAACATTAATTGTGTAAAATTTAGTTTCATAATTTTATAATTAAGGTGTGATAAAATTTATATCTGAGAAGCTAGCAAATTTTTAATGCATTTTTCTACCACAATCTGTAATGTTATAGTGCAGTTCTTGATTGTGAGTTGTAATTTATGTTTAATGGTAAGCTTTCCATGTGTTAGTGTATTTCATTAAAGAGATAAATATTGAAATTGATAGTTACTTATATATGAATTGTTAGGCGGAACGTTAGAACAAATAAACATAAATCAAAGTAAGATATTTACACACGCCACACAGACTAGTCGTGAGAGACGGAAGCACATGCAATGAACGATCTATGCGGTGTAACGTAAACAGGCACGTATATTCCCTCTTTTTATGTCTTCCCTTTGCGACCTTGTTCCACACTAGTGTCGTCCCATGGCCAGATTAATTATAATAACATATTGCTAGAAGGCCGACGGTTGTGCTCGTTTAATGAAAAGCAGTTTGAATGTTTCTTTAAAGAATGATGAATTCTTGCATTGTCCACTACAAAATGATCTTCCAACAAAGTGGAATAATTGTGGGGTTGATATAATTATTTTTATATTTGAACACAAAGTGTGACGGGATCTAAAAGTGTGTAGTTAGAACAAAAATCAAATCAATGTTAACTGTGATTAAAACGTGATGTAATCTTTTGTCCCAGCGGGATGCAATATGACATATACTCTCTATTATAGGTTTCCTTCCTGTAGATTGCAAAGGATTGTTTAAAGGTTTTTTCGTGAAAACGTTTTTGGAGCGTATCTGTAATAATTAGAGGCAAATTGTAACCTGACACTTCTTCAAAAAAATTGTTGTTTTTTTAATTTAATATCAGAGATTCTCAAGAATAATCTGAGTTTCTCCAGATAAACCGATCAGGTATACTGGAATTGTCCATTTGGCAAATGTGTCCAAATTACCTAGGACGCTGTCGATGGATTTGCTCTTTAACGGTTGATTTGTCTTGACATGGTGATCAGATGGTGTCACTGTAAATGAGGTCCGGATTTAATAATAGTTATATGGGACACATAATGTATTGTTATGCCTAAGAAACAAAAATAACATTTTCTAGAATTATACGCTATCATATCAGTCAGTCGAGCGGTAAGTAACTTCGTGTCGATAATATTGCTGTAAAAACAATTTGATTACCCCATTACCCATAAATAATGGCGGAATAATCCTGAAACCGCAGAATTAAGTTTAATCTATACGCACTTGCTGATACAGCACAAGTGTGATAAGCACCTAATCTAAATATTGCTACCTTGCTTTGACTTGTAGACAACTGAAAATAAATGTGAAAGAAGTATCATAAAAAAATTAAATTAAACATTATTTTCAGTATGCATTGTTATTCACCGATTTTATCTGGTAATAGACATGTAATTAAACATGTAATTACTTTTTCACGCATAGACATACATTCAATCGTCATTTAACTTTACGTAATATCGGAACTGGTGAACATCTATGGATGTTATAAGAAAATATCAACAAAGTTCCATTTTTAACTCTGCCTAGGCGGGAAAGGACTTATAAATTGATTATTTTGAAAATATGGTTCAGTAGGGAACAATAATCTGTGGAACTTCTATATAACTCTTACACAGATTTTATATTATCATATTATTACATTATTATGAAATATACAATTGCAATTATACAATTAATAAACATTAATTATTCATTATAATAACAAAAAATATAAATTATTTAATACTCTCAAAGTATTAGTTATATTAAAACACTTTTTAACCTATTTCAAATAAGGAGGAGGTACTCAATTCGTCGGAATCTTTTTTTTTATATATGTTCAGCGATAATTCTTTATCGAGTGGACCAATTTTGATAATTCTTTTTTTTATTTGAAAGAATGGTACTATAAGTGGGGTACCATACAATTATGATGGTGATCTGATGATGAGGTCCAGAAATGAACGATGGAACTCCTTAACGAATAGAAGTAAATCAACTGGTACTAGTAGTTACTTTGCAAATTAACTACACTGCCGACAATTTCAGGGTCCGATGATGTGTTCTGGAGATGAACAATGGAACTCCTTGACGGATGGTAGTAAATTGAAAATGATTTAAGATATTTGCTACTGGTAGTTGTTACTTTGCAAAATAACTACACTATATCAATCATATCAGAGTCTGATGATACGGTCTGACGATGAACAATGAAACTCCTTATCGGATGGTAGCAAATCAAATGTAATTAAACATATTTACAACTGGCAGTTTTCATTTTGCAAAATAACTGCAATATCAACCAGATCGGTGTGTGATGATGAGTTCTGAAGACGAATAATGTAACTCCTTAACGATAGTAAACCGATTGTGATTCAATATATATGCTACAGGTTAGTTGTTACTCCAGTTATTACTTTGTAAAATCTGATATTGGATTTTGGATAGAGAGAACGGAACTCCTCTAGTGGTAGTTTTTACTTTGCAAAATCTGATATTGGACTTCGAATATGGAGAACCAAAGGCTAACAGACAACCGTTGGCGGCGACTACTATCGCTTCATTTCTATGTGTTATTGATAGACAAAGAGAAAATTAGCTACATATTAACTTTGGCCTGTGACTTTTGATAATCATCGAACATTCTAAGAAAGAAAATAATTGTGACATTTAATATTAATATATTATTGAATATATTTGGCGTTAATGTTGTAGAAATTCATTATTCACAATTAAATGAAACTACGTGATGTAGTATTATTTCTACTTTCTTTAAGTTCTTCACCACGACCTAGGTTTTGTTGTATTACAACATCTTCAGGTGGGCTATTTGCAAAGCAATCTTTGCTAATATCTCACCTGAAGATGTTGTAATACAACGAAACCTAGATCGTGGTAAAGAACTTAAAGAAAATAGAAATAATACTATATCACTACCCTTTATGTACCTATTTAGTTTTGCAAGTACATTAGAAGTTAAAGTTTTAAATTTACATTATAAATTGAATTAAATTGTAAATTTGTATAAGTTGGTCGACAGTACTGGTACCGACTTAAAAAGTAAATAACTTAGTTGTTTATTGCAAATAAGTAGGTACATGTTTAGAATCTACCTTTTTGAAGTCGGTTTTTCAAAAATAATTTTAAATATCTTTTAATGTTCGTAAATTCTGCTTCACACTTTAAATGCAACGAGATAGCCGCTGTTTTTTTTGTATTAAACTAAGTAACGTGTAACTATGAGCACATTTTCCAATGACGTGTTTAAGGATGCGTACTTCAAAAGGAAAAACGGAACCCTTATTACATCGCTTACATGCCTGTCTATCCGTCTGTCACAGCCGTTTTTCTCAGAATACCCATCGACATGGAATCTTGAAGTTTGGCATATTAATAAAACATATGAACCCGCGCGCATTTCAACAGTGAAAACCCAAAAATATTTAAGTGAAAATTTTAGAGGCGGGGGAAGACCAAGCAAAAAAGAGCTACTGATAAATTATATGCTTACATTAATATGCAAAGAAATATGTTCTCGTCCTTTATTTCCAAAACAATCAATCAGCAATTATGTAAAAAGCAGGTTATTTGGTAGGAAAAAAGTGTGAAAAAACCAAAGGCCTAGGAAAAAAGACAAGCATAAACTCAAAGCTGTAGGAAAGCTATGAAGATGATTCTAGGTATCATGGTTATTGAGATATTTACAATAATGTAAATGTCCCCTACTTATTTAAAGTAGATGTTATTATATATTTATATCGCTAATAAATCCACATAGGTCATTACTTCTGATAAATAATAAAGTAGTTTAAGTCAAACAAGCTACGTAATCGAAGAAACATGTCACGTACATCGCAGCTTTTATTTTTTTTAACATAATTCATAATTATGCATCTGCATATCAGTTCCTAGGCTACCTCCTTAATATAAAAACGGCAGATGAGCAAATTACTAAGCGAGTTTTTTGCTTCAATTTTAAATTCTTTGTCGCGAAGAGCAACGCTACAAAAGCTTCTGCTGTGGATTTGTTATTCACATAAACTCAAACTGCATTTTATGTTATTGTAGTTAAGAAAAAGTAAATTTACTCATTTAGACCACCCGGACTACCCGGTGAACCGAGTATGGTTACTATCAGGTATACCTTGACTACCAGGTGAATAATTGCAAACATCTGCTCACCACCAAATGTGTAATTTTTAATTAATTATTTCTTTATCTTCCTCTCCGATATTATCCAACGTCGATAAAGAAGACGTTGGAAGCAAATTACTTAAAACAATTAATTTCTTGTTTTTTTTCCGCCAATTATGATTAAATTGACAAATTATCTTCTTTCTTTTATTTGGCTGATGACTGGCTTAAATTTAAAAAAAAAATTAAAACTTTTAGAGACGGTCTTTGATAAAGATATATTCATATATTTTAAACGTGCTACTTTTTCGTTACATTGAATGGTGTATCTCTACTGAATTAGAACGGCTTTATAATTAGAAAAAGATATACTAAACTATAAATAGAGCTATGTTTTTTTGAAAAGAGTCATTCCAAAGTTAAGTGATCGAAATAAAAAAAATTATCAACAGGGCGTTTAACCTCGAAATAATAGATTAAATTAGAATGGATTCCCAATGCCCTTAATAATTAAAAAAAGAAATTTCACAAAGATGAAGAGGAGTAATATTAGCGATATAAACTGCCTGATGGTACAAACCTCCGGTTTGCTCCATATTCACCAGGTGGAGATGATCTCCTCAGCATAAAAAGAAGCGATGTGATAAATATAACGGATTTCTATTTGCTTGTCGCTTCATAACTTAGCTACGAGTTGTTCTAATTTGATATGCTTCACCCTGTTCAAAAGCGTATAATGCTAAATTATAATAATTCAGTATAATACTTAAGTATATACTGCTAAGTTCTCATATTTAAATGTAAACTACTAATTTATTATATTTAAGTGTATATTGCTGAATGAATAAATTTTAATGTGTAAAAAGTTCTCAGATGTTATATTTAATTTAAATTTGTCCAGCAGTTCCCAAAGTTTTTCTTCGATATTTCTGAGGAAAACTCAGCCATGGTAATCCGTAAATAATCTGGATTTGGGTTCAAATATTTGGATTGTCGGTAAAGAGCGATTACTAGAACCTTAAGGACCTGTTGGTGACCAAGAGAATACTGACGTGAGTCTCAGTAACAGTAATGTCTGCCACGAATCTCGAATATAGCCTTAAATGCTTAAGTTTATGGTGCTTACTTTAATACTTAGGCTCATGAAACGGTTTCTACGATGAGTTCCGCGAGTGAAAATGTTGAATAACTCCTTAATGGTTACCACGTTTTGATTTAAAGATGTTAAAGAATAGAAATCAAACCTGGAAAATTTTAAAAATAAATTAAATCATCCGCGAGTAACAACGAATTAAGTAAAATTTTCATATTGACGCCGTTTTTAATGGTATTTGCCATGTTTTGTGCTGGTTTTTTCAATTTGTAATTGAGTTTATTTTTACCTAACGTGTGGCTAGACCCATCAACATTTACGTAATGGAATATATCTTACGATAAAATGTTAAAAACAATCACTCACCATTTTAGTTTCTCATGATTTGAAAATCCATGTTAATATTCTATTCCATTCATTGACCTAGTTCTCACATTGACATAACTCTATAACCTTTATATTATATTCCTACATATTAGCAATAAATCGTCTCCCGTGCGAATGCCAAATATAAGCTTTTGGAATGTAATTTTTTTTATTTTGTGTTTATATATAAAAAAATTAATAAACAATTGAGCAAATTTAACAAATTAGCAAAAGCTTTCTGATAACAAAACATGACACAATATGCCAATACTGGAGCACATTTCTAGAAGAATGGAGAATGAAGCTAGCCCTGTAATAACTTTAATCCAGCGTTCATGAAAATTGCAAGAAAAATTCGATGATTAATATTATTTATTTAAGGCAGCTAGATAAGATTTCTGTCGATTACTGGACGTTAAATTCCCACAGTTGAGGAAAATAGTTCACTGTAACATTTATTATCGGTTGTGTAAATCTGAGAAATAAATTTTGGAAGGGAGTATCTGGTTTCTAATTATAACAAGCTGATATTTGCTTGGACTAATTTATGGTAAGTGATCACTTTTAAACCGACTGTTAAAACAAAGAGATTTGCGGTTAATATTACAAATGGTTTTTGAAATATTAGAGGAATCCAGAGATAGTAAGAGATGCTTCTGATATGACGTAGCTTAAAAATATGTATTATACGTTTAGTAAGCAACCAACTTTGTTGCGTGGATTTTCGGTTACGATGGTGGGATTTATTATGGTGGGATATTCAGGAGATTCACCTAATCCAATGGCACCGTTGCAGTATCTGCGTGTAAATAATATGTACACGTGATATGTACACATTGCGCCATCTGTTGACATGTTGCAGTGTTATAATTGTATCTGACTTTCATACTGCAAGAATAATGTTATTCCTCGGTTCAAAAGTTACAGTTGATTAAATCACTTGTATAGAATTTATATAAACTTTCTGCAGGTCTTAACTACACGTCATAAGTTGGTCGAATATTACTCATAAACTAGTGGAGTCTAATTAGCTGTGATAATTTTCCTTTTAATTGTATTAATTTTATTAAACGTACTATTATTATTAATACTATTCCGGCTTAGTTAGCAGGGGATGGAGACACATCACTCTAATAAAAATGACGATTTTCAAGCTTAATATTTCGATAAGAGCTCATGATATAACCCCAATATTTTTGAAAGACCTTTTGAACGATATCGTACATAAAAAGATATACGAAAAAATTTCAACCCCACTTTACATGTAAGGAGGTTGAAAAATTATATTTCATTATTTTTAGGTTTTAAAAAGATGTATTACTATCCCAAATTTAGAGTAGTTTGGTATGATTATACATTACATAAAACACTAGCTTTCTAGCACTAATAGTCTGCGAGTAAAAAGACTGTAACGTATGGACAGACGGACGGATATGGCGACACTATAAGGTTTTAAAATCAGGCTACAAGGTTAGTTGTAACCTGATTTGAAAACCTTGTAGTGTCGCCAAACAACGTTCGTTTTCATTATGAAGTGTGTATGTTATGAAAATCTGTCGCACCGTTTAGGCATGATTGCGTGACAAACATCTATACATACTTTTTATGGTATTAATATTTGACGTGTATGAAGCGAATGCGGATAAAAAATAACCATATGTTACTCCGCTATATGAAATATGCAGGTGAAATTTGCTTAATTTTTGTGTTATTAGGCAACAAACATTCATTTTTTCAATATTAGTTGTGTGGAACATTACGTGCTCTACGCCACACCAACGACACTCCTAAATATGAAATTAGACCAAAAATATGAAATCTCAGCTATCAATTAAGCCTTTTTCTATAAGTGTCAATCTTGATAGCTTTTGATTTCACCCTAGTATATCATTTTTCAGTCACTGTTTTCGGTTAATTTCATGATTTCCTTTCGAGGATAAGTAAAAATGTTATTTCAACGGTCGTTATTCTAATTGAAATTTGACAAATTCACCTGAGCGTTAATTACTGAGATCCTATCTTTCGAAGCAATGTAGTTGATTTAAATAATTCACTCGCAAATAATAGCGTTGTCAGCTACTTGTGGAAGTATCTGAATTAATATCATAGGCATGTTGATGATATATGAGACCGAAGGGGCGAAGCCTTTCAGAACCGATCTATAGACGCCACATTGCTGGTGAAACATGGTGCATGAGACACTGTCAAAATATGTAATGTCTTTCGAATGATAAAGTAACTTTGGAATCAATTATTGCTGGTTTGATAATAAAAAGACGAATTATTGCTGGTTTGATAAGGCAAAATGTCAAAAAAGCACATTGAAAATTGCGATACCAACTTCTTTGCGAAATGCTATTATCCTATCTAATCCCCGAGTAACACTTACATGTCTTGACACTTAGGTTCCTACGACAAGTGACATAGAATATTTTAAATGCTTCAGCCAACCTTTCTTTGGATTCAAATATATTTATAATATCGTATTTAATAGAGACTAAACTAAAAATATTGAATAACTGATAATAACGAAATTTTCCACTTGATGAGTAATATTTTGGAGTTTTCCAACAGTGAAATGAAAATGAAAGTAAAATGCGAGTTTAATTACTTGCCGGCACTATGAGATATTCGCAACAAATTTAGAATTGCGACTTTAACTGACTATTGAGCAGTTTGTCTCCAATTGTCCATTCCAATTCTAATTCGTTTTTTTCGGTCAAAATTCGATTAAAAGAAAAAAATTCGATTAAAGTTTCCGTTTACTATCTTGTGAATACCAATAAAGAGACAACTGAAGAGTATATCATTTCACGTATATGAAAATGAAACGAAAAACAGATTGGTTATGTAAAGATCTGAACTATCATCCTTGTTTAAGAAATTGCAGTAAGTTATTGTTTTATTGTTTGTGCGGATAGAAAAGAAGTTAAGAAGAGCACCAATATGTAAAGAGAGAAATTTGTTGTTTGCACGTCGGACCCTACTTTCTGAAACTAGGCTCACTGAACTATATAAGTATTCACTGTAAATGAAAAATACTTGCCCTGCCCTGCTTTCGCTTTAATTAGCAGGTTGGGGAGCTAATGAGAATCTGGATCTAAGTAAATGGTGCGACTAGAAGCTCTCAGTTTGTTTTCTGGGAACCAATCTTCCACCAATTTATTTGATATTTACTACCTACTTTAAACACCCATATGACGTAGATAACAGCCGCCGATATAGGAAGTCACTCATTAACTAGCCGCTCTCGCCGATTTCTGGCCGTAGTACATGTACCACGTAATACAAAACACCCATATGACGTAGATAACAGCCGCCGATATAGGAAGTCACTCATTAACTAGCCGCTCTCGCCGATTTCTGGCCGTAGTACATGTACCACGTAATACAAAACACCCATATGACGTAGATAACAGCCGCCGATATAGGAAGTCACTCATTAACTAGCCGCTCTCGCCGATTTCTGGCCGTAGTACATGTACCACGTAATATATACCGTTTAAGTAGTATTATTCTCTAAATTCTGACGTTATATATTGCTTTACATCACAAAAATAATTGTTAAAATCCCATGTGTGATTCTAGAAATTAGAACGAACTATTTACATTAAACATAATTATAATTAGAGATAAACAAACAAATTTTTCCACTTTATTTAGTACAGGTATTGAGATGCGAATATGGAATTGTATATGTCCTTGACTATTTTGCTTATATTGTTGGCTTCAGATTTCAAGTAGATGTTGCATATTTTAACTACCAGAAAACTTTTGATTGTATAGATAATAATATCTTTCTAAATTATGTTGGCGAGGTAGGATTATTATGTTGTCCGAAACTTTACACGATCTAAATCTCTCTTTACACTATCTGAGCCAGGGTTCATATCTCGGGCTTCTACTTGCCACTATTCTGATAAAAGACATTAGTTGTGCGTGTGCATTGTTGGTTATTCGCGGATGACATGAAACTTTTTGTAGTCGCAAAGAATACCTCAGATGGCGAACGGTTGCAGCGTAACATCAGTGTCGTCTTTGAATGAAGCGCAACAAGCGGCTTATGGCTTAACGCAAACAAATGTTCAGTAATGAGTTACGGCCGAGCACAAGCTCCTATTATATATTAATATACGGTCAGTGGAATCCCACTGCATCATAGGTATCAGGTCGTTAATTTGTAAGTCAGATTTGATTCACGATTGGCGTTTCGTGAGCATAGGGCCGATGTAGCAAATATTCATTTGGGAAACTTGGATTCATGTTGCATAATTTAAAAGATTTTCAATATACGTCATTAATTCACCTAATATATTCAGACAGACAATAGAGCCCGTAATAAGCCAAGTACAGCTTTATGTTTCAACGTATCAAAAGACGTTCCTCCGATATCTATATATGAGGGAGTATGGTTACTTACAGTTTCTCGTTCCTGTAGATTTCCTCTTGAGTATGCTAGGTTTCTATTCATTGCAACTCGGAGGACACGCCACACTTATAAAATTCATCATCCAGTTATTAAAAGAAAAAAAACGCGTGTGCTTTAGACCACACGACTGAAGTAAAACTTCAAATTCACAAAATATGAACTTTAAAATGAATTTACAATTTTCTTCACTTTAAACGTATTACAAAGCTCAATATTTAACTTATGCTCTACACCTGCATCTCCGACATAAGTTAAACATTAAGCTAATCGTTCTTACCTACATTTACTCTGATCACAAAAATCACAAAATTGTCTCTTTATTTAAATAATTTAAAATATTTTATATTTAACCTTAATATGCTCTTATTGTCAGTTATGTTTCGTATATCTAAGACAAAGTGCAAGCCTATTGTCTGTATCAGCAAGAGATAGCAATGCGTGCGCACATTTTCTTTCTCTCTTCCTCTCATAGCCAGAGCATGAAATATATATATATATATATATATAGATATATATATATATATATATATATATATATATATATATGTGTATATATATATATATATATATATATGTATATATATATATATATATATATATATGTATATATATATATATATATATATATATATGTATATATATATATATATATATATATATATATGCGAGTTTACTAGCGTTACGCGAACGGTGATTTTTTAATTATTTTGTAATTTAATTTCGTTCTTGAACACTTTTATAAATTATTATTTTGTTCAATACATTAAATATATAAAATAATAAAAAAACTAAACTAAACTTCTATGGAATGATTAACATATTAAGGTTAAATATAAAACAAGTTGTGTGGTTTTAGGAAACCACGATGAAAGTGAAACTTTTTTTCAGATTGTAGGCATTTAATTGAGAATTTTTCGAAAGCTACTTGATTTAGGATTTTAAAAGTAATATTAACTTAAGACGTGAAAAAGGAAATAATAATAGTAGACAAGATATATAACTATGAATGTTTATTTTACTCTGCGTACTAAAGTACAGAATACATAAATAAACACAATGTTCGGTATGATATATATATACATATTAAAAACGTAGATCAATATTTATATAAATCATTGAATTATTTTAAATTTCGATTATTTGATCACTAACGTCATCTTCGCTTTGAGTCTCACAGTTTATAAATGTAAATAATATTTTGTGGTAACTAAAATAAGTAAACATTGACATGCATTCTATTTTTTCAATGTGTCTGGTAAAAACTGCATCGATCGTAGTACCATACCAACGCTGCACAGCTGATGAGAGCTATAAGTACCGCCATATTGGTTTCTTTACCCCCACTTCGCGGCCGGCTGTAATGCGACATGCGATAGGTAAACGAAATATTCTGAGGCGATACAATAAAAGTTTCACTTTAAAAATATTTGATGATTATTTAAATAGACAATTTTGTGACTGTTGTGATCAGAGTAAATGTCGGTAAGAACGATTAGCTTAATGTTTAACTTATGTCGGAGATGCAGGTGTAGAGCATGAGTTAAATATTGAGTTTTGTAATTATATTTTAAGTTCAGTATCAAGGTATTTTAATTATACGCAAGATGATATGTAACCGAAAACATTTCTAAACTTTTCTATCTAGTTCAAAAAAGGAACTTAAAATAATGTAAATTGATAAAAACATCATACAATTAATTGCTTAAAACTGGTGGGTTTGTTTCAATTGAGCTCTAAATCATGATTTAGTGTAATTATAACATATTTTAGAAAAGACAGTGACTTCACACGACTTAACGAGAAAAGCACGTATAAAATAAACAATAACGTTACAGATTTAAGTTAATAAAAATGTAGGAAGTGCCGAAAAAGGTTTTAAATCAATTACAGCTAAAACCAATAAGCTTTTGCGGCAACGTTTTATTTCGAAAAAGTATTTTCCGCTGCGATCAGTGAGAGAAAATCGAGCTCAATATTAACGAAGTGTATTTAGGTAGTATAATGCGCGTTAAAAAATTTCGATGTACGCGTGATCAAAATAAATGCCGCTGAAAAAATTTACAGCCTCGATTGCAGCCTCGCAGCGGGCATTGAATTCTTTATTCACGCAGCACAATTCCTACGGCTGCATTTGAATAAACAGGCAGCGAAACAGCTCGTACAGGACGAACCTCACGCGAGCACGTCCCGTCTGTGAATAAATTTTGTGTTATCGTTTGGGCTTGACGAGATTAATTTTTATCGGTTTATATGTTATAATTAAGTGTACGTTGTTTCACTCAGATTAATGTCTATATAACTATTCGCAATAAATGGACAGAAATGGGCCCGAAGATACGAAATTGTACAGTACAGTCAGCTTATGGATAAAAAAGAGTTGTGGGAAATGAATAATTAAATAAAATAATGCTTGAAATGGATATTGTCCATTTCGATAGTAATCATTTTATGACAAAAAGTGAGCCCAAAATATTCGTGTTTTCCATAATTACGTTTTTTTGCGAGAGTGAAATTATTTCTAAGAAACTAAATTATTGATTTAATTATACTATTTATTCACGTAACATACTTATCCAGTGATCAACAGACATAAATAACGTCTGGACATAGAAAAATACCCCGATTAAGAAGATAATAAGTAACAATGTTTTCATTTACATAGCAAACTACCAATCATAATTCAGTTATCAGATATAAATTATATAAAAATATTTGACTGATTCGGACATGATTTCTATCCACACATTTGAAAATTTATAACTGATCATCACGTGAAAGAAAATATTATGCAGTTCACCACTTGGCTTAAAATATATATATAATCTGCTTAAGCCATACTTCAATGAAGTCTGATGAATACCGAAATTCAGACATTATATATGTCCATTTTTATGCATGTTATGTCGATAAACAGCTCGTTTCAATAGGAACAGCTGAATCGATTGGTTTTAAAGTAGTCAGTGATTCAAATGAGTTAGATAGGGTTTTGTTTAATTTATTGCAGCATTAATAAATATGGGAAAGGAAAAGAGATAGAAAGGGAAACTGGAATGAACAGGTCGGAAATCTCGTAGAAGCAAAATGGAATACAAATGGAAAACAAACGCAAGAGAGCGTCATAATGAAAACAGGTATTTACCAGGTTCATAAGGAAGAAAATATTCTATTCAGGTAAGTTAATAAAGAATAAAATGCTAAGCATACGCTACTAACAAATATTAGTCTCAAGTCGACTTTTGTTAGTCTAAAAAAAATAAAATATTGGGTATAAAATAGAACAAAGAGTATGTTTGATGTTGTATCGCATCAAGGATTTAGTATAATCTATTCCTGATTGACACCGGTCTGAATATATTTCTAAGGAAAGAATATGATGGTATTGATTTTCGTAAAATATGTTCCAATTGCCGAATGTAGAAACGGTTGAAAGTCAATAATATAAGCTTTGAAAAGAATACAAGCTAGAGTTGCAATAACAAATAAAATTCCTTCTAATTTACTATTCATTATATTTAAATAATTTTCAAGTATATAACACTTGTCGCCAAGGTGTTGATATACGGTGACGAAATAAATGTGTTAACTTTTAACCAAGGTGCTGCATACACGTAAATAAATGGTTAAATTATATGAAGGACCATAACGTATTTCATTACGCCATCATTATCATAACGGACGAAGAATAACAAAGAATCGATGTTGTAGCGTTTCTATATACTGTGGACACCCCACAACATTTTATCCAATGGTACTTCTAATGGATACCGTATAGATTTTAAAACAAAAACCGTGCAGTTGTTCGAGCTCAATTTTAAAACTTTTTATTCATTTCCGTCAGCCTAATTATGAAAGGGGTCTTTAGGTTTATGGTGATATACATTTTGATTTAGCCTTTTCCACCAACCGTTTGCATCATTTATGTTTCTCGTGTCACAGCTCAAAACCCGTCAGCGTTAATGCGTGGTACAACATGTCCACAAGAGACGTTTGATAATTGAGCAGTTATAAAATATATAACAGAGAATTGAAGAGTGACTATGTTTTTAGAAATGAGACTGGGGCAAGTTAATATTTATAACATTAAACTGTTTTATAAGCTTAAAAACTAATTCATATTAACATTTTTGAAATAAAGCTTTTTGTACTGATACATAAAATATTTAGGGGTAATTTCATAGTAAGACTTTACCACCATATAATATTATTTTAACGTTATTTATCGACCAATTTATATAATTATTGACAATGACGTTTTCTATACAGCTATAAACCCCCTTTCTATCGAGAGGCCAAAGTCACTTTCACAGCGGGCAAGTAAAGTTATGGTATTTATGGTTTCTCAATGCAGAATATAAATAATTCTTTTTATCAGTTTTTCACTTGTTCACACTTTTTATACAAGACGATCTAGAGCAAAACTGATGATTGCCTTTTCTGGACCCCTTTGAGCTGCCATTGTAAATACATGATCATCGATATCTCTTCAATAAGCACCCAGCGCTGTGCACCTAGTGAGACCGTCGAACGTCTAGGATATTTTTAAATCTCCATTCTAAATGTTATAGTTTCAAGTATAAAGGTCTTACATGACATTAATGACTTACACATTTTTCACATATCTTGCATTTTCTTGGTCATTTGGCGATGTAGCACTTAGAAATTTTGAATTTATGTTGCCTAATACCAGGGATTTCCGATATGTTCCTCAATAAATTTTTTTATACATATTTAGCGCGCAGTATGTTAGAACAAGCTATACTATTTTGAGCCCAAATGAAACTAAATAACGCATGATAATTAAATGTGCTCAAAAAACCTTTCATCTCTTAGGTATGCTGCCTACACACATTGCAGCACGGAAGAGAATTTTCTTTGGTGAAATTTATTTTCTAAGTGCTAAATGGAGAAATATTGTGCTCTAATCTATTGGATAAACTCCTTGTAACTTCTAACCAATTTTCCAGGGTATAAAATTGCTCAATCAGCTGATTGTACCTGTACCATAATGTGATATGTATGTAGCGAGTATGAGTTAATTTTTTTAATTATATCATCGCTATATATTGTATTGTTACTGAATTTATTTAATTGAATTGTTATCATTATCGAAACGCACAGATATAATAACTTTACTGTTTCGATAACTGCATGACAATGAATAAATAAGTAAAATGCGGATAATCTATAAATACTTTTCAGTCAAATCTGTATATTGCAGATGAACGGCATTTGTGCGTGGTAGTAGCCTCAACCCTCCCACCGTGCCATTTCCAAAGTGTGGAAAATATGGGGGTAGAATGTAGTCGACATCGAAAATGTGTGACTTACAATATGAAAGATCCAGTTTTTTCTAGAAAGTTCTAGAAATTTGAAGAAATATCCACGGTGTTCTGGAAAATTGTAGAATTCTCACATATATTCATTGTCCTCACCTGATTTTTTCACTTTCGCAACACACCCCTTCTCATTTCGTTTAACATTAACAGTTTTAAGAGTGTATTTGAATAAAATTATTATATATATATATATATATATATATATATATATATATAAATATATATTTATATGTTTATGTGTACTTAGTATGTAAGAAATTTATTTAAGGGGAAATTATCAAAAAGTTGCATATGTTTTTAAACAGAAAAATATGTATGAAATATGATTAACTACACAACCAAAAAAACTCAGCGAAGTGGTTATTTGCTGCTTGTATTTGTTATTACTGCATCATTATTTAAGTTTATATTATAATAGTTATATGTTATCACTGTATTTGAAACTTATTTTAATATATACAATGTTTTACTTGCGTTTGATGAAGCTAAATTTAACTATAGTAAAACTTTACTTCTATGTATGATCCATGTAACATCCGCGGATGATTTTATAATAGAATGGATTATCTGAAATATTCGGCCCGTTCAGAGTAGCCGTTGGTGTGTGAATGGTTTACCGATAATATTAAGTTTTTTTGTGCATTTAAGAATGTTTATCTTTTAAATGTTTCCATTGCACCGTTGCAAAATCATAGATCAAAAAGTTATGAACTATTGTAATCACTTTTTTGATATGAACTGTGCAAATGGCGATGGATGGACAATAGAAAATTGGAATCAAATGTATTATTTTTTTCATATTAATTATTTTTTTTTATAAAGTTTAACCTCTTCCGTTAATAAACGAGATACACTTTACCATTTTCTAAATATTTGTTTCGTAAAATTTACCTTATTGCTAATAAGGAGCCGTCCATACACTAAATACGCAATAAAGATGGAGAGGGCTATTAGTCTAGCGTTACAATACATACGTGACCAGTAGGGGGGGTGATCACTATAGCAACGTGATATTACAAAGCTTCATCAATTTCATTCTACGTTCTTTTAAATTGTACTAACTTTTAAGCTGGAAACTGTCAATTAAAATGTTATTATTTGTATACATAAACATATCTACCTGAAATAAAAATATATATTTAGGTAATTACACTTGACATATATAATATAATGTACCAAGTAGTGTCGGTAATTTTATGGATAAAGTCAAGAATACCACACAAATACCATTTACAAACTTTTCGATTTTTAACCTGTGATTACGATAAAACAATACGTAACCTTTTATTGCATTTAAAGGAAATGTGCCAATGTAAGTTAAATTACGAATAATCTATACAAAATAAAATTGAAAACCTTCATAAGCCAAACATCAATTCACAAATCTGAGTTTCATTAAAAAAGTAAAAGGAAATGTGATTAATTTATAGTTTTCACAGGCACTTTTTTAGTGTGGTACGGTTTATGTTTGACCCATAATCATGGATTAACTTTCAAGCTAAGTAAATGGTTTTTGTAATTATAAAAATCAAATAAGTACAAGTCGAGCCACGTCAATATTCAACGATATCCAACATTTTGATTAAAATCAGTAGGTGTTTGTTTTCTTTCAGCAAGGACAAAGTCTCGTATACATTTAAATAATTTAAGCAACATTCTGAAAGTAAAACAGTCTTAAACGTAAAAGAAAAAAGAAAGAACAAATAACATTAGTAAAAGCACATGCTACGAAACAAGGCTTATTTAGAAGAAAGCATAGAAAAGAAAAATCAGGAATTGAAAAACCTTAACCTGGCACAAAGTTTTAAAGAAAATAGTTTTAAGCAATAATGTTTGATCAAATAAAACACGTTGCGGTGAGACCGGAACAGAGTTTCGAAGTCTCATAAGAATGCAGCAAAATACAAAAAGGATTAATAGAAGCATACGCTGGTGCCGGCTATGGCGTTTATGTCGATTTATTTGGACGTCTTTGTGTGCAATTTCAGCTATGGAATAACGATTTTCTTCCAGTCCCTTATACCTGGTTCTGTCCATCAGTACATTATAAACTGGAAAATAAAACCTAAAATATACTGACTTTATCATTCCTCTAATAAAAAAGTATTCCTAAAATGTTTCAATGAAGACATTTTAGGAATACTTTCCAAAGACAGAAAGAGTGTGTTGAGTGTGTAAGTACGGAAATTGTTACGTATTTTAGATTATGAAAGCAAGAGTACAGAGGAATTGAATACCGTAGGTAGCTTCTCAGGAATCTGTGTTAAAAATTTTAGATATTTCTAAAAAGACATTTCTATTTAACATAAAAAATAACTTGAAGTACAATGAAAAAACATATATTTCGTAACTCCTGACAATGAAAATGATTTTATAATAAACAGTGCAGTAATCGCCACAAAACAAAACACAATATTTATTTTTCTTTAAGAAATAAAACATTACGAATTTTGATTATAGCATCGTTTAAAAAAAGAAAGGGGATATATGTGGTATTGTGACGTATTTCCGAACACAAACCAATTTAAAAGGTACCGCTACTCTTAAACACTTCCGAATAAGCGCCAATTCGACGCCTCTCTTCCTCTCCTTCTTATGTACTTACACATCCATACAAATACATAAACGCCACATTCTATTCCAAAATTCTATAAAAGTAGCAGTGTTTTCCAAATTTTTGTCTACTTAATATCCTATATAATACATGCCTCCTTATAACCCTATACTTGTTTAATTTTTATTTAGTTGGTTTGTACTAATTGATTTGGTTGGTCTATGCATTTGTATGTACCTCTAAGTACTTATCTACAAGTTTATTTTGTTCATTTTTTGCTTAAGTAAAGGCAAGTCAAACGAGTTTAATATCGTTGAATTTACTACTCACTACAGGAAATTTCTTCCCACCACCGGTTCCGGTTCCATCATCACTCTTATCAGTGTTTCTAACCCCATCGTCAAACCCTGCCTGGCTATTTGTGGCTAAAGTACTTATAAAGACATGTCAAATAAGTTCAAACTTGAGATAGTTACTCAAAAGGACCCTTACTCTCATCTGTCGAGGAGTTCCAACGATATATTTTTAGTCCATCGGAAGATCCTGACTATATCTACATGACATGACATTCCAGAAAAGGATCCGTTTGAAAATTCGATAACGAGTCTTTGAGTTACGGCAGTACATAAATTTAAAAAAATATATAATCACGTCTCATTAAGAATATCCTCTTTTTCGAAATCAATTAAAAACAAAGATTAAGAAAATAATTGGCTACATCCTATGGCCCAAAAGAAGATTATTTATATTATTATATAAGAAGATTATTTATTAGGCTGTCTAAAAATATATACATTAACTGATGAATTCTATTCGACTGTCGTAATTCAATAAGGTGTACGAAAATATTTAATTAAATTGCATTTTAATATTAGAATCAGATATTCGTGTCGAGTTTAATTTTCGTATTCTTTATACGAAATCTTCATACCAAAGCTTTTGTTTAATATGGGTTTTCTAATTTCTAATAATAATTATCCAAAACATTTGAATTTCATCTAAGGTCATAAGGATCTTATTTGCCGTAGGTTACTCAATAAAAATAGGAAAACCGAAATCGTCGAGTTTGTTTCGACCATTTAATCGATTGCCTTTTATCAAAAGAATGTAACCAAGAGCGAAGAAAATTGCAGACATTGCGTTTAACTGAAGAGCGCTCACATCGTATTGAGAGTTGAATAAAAGTTAAATTAGTTGAAGAACCTGTTTCAATCAAAAAGAAACGTCCGTTTGGATTTTATTTTAATTGAAGCGATCGAGTTACCAACCAATGGAACCGCCAGGATTCGCGGTCGATCGGTCGGATTTTAAACTTCACTCTCTGTATTCCTTTATGTACTATAATACATTAATGGAATAACTTTCAATCAAGCACACAAATAATGTAAATTTTAAGCTTAAATTTAATATTCTTTTTATTTAATTACTTTTATTTAAGTTTAATAATAAGTATGAAATGTCTTAAATTTGCGAAAATCGACATTGTTATGTCATTAAACGAAAAACCATCTAAAAACGGTATGATACTATTTGATTTATGTTGAAACAAAGTTTAACCATTGCGTAAAAAGTTATATTTTGTAGCAATTAGTCAATGCTTGGTCTTGGTTTGGGTAACCGTCAAACAATTCTATTTTAATATTATTTCTTATTTAATTTCAAAGTTCAAAATAGATTAAGCTTATGCAAAATATCTTTATTTAGAGTACTAGCGCTTAACAAGGAGGATGGCAAAAGGATACTATAAAAACAAACACCAAGCACCGCGAACTCCAGGCACTATTTGTTGAGATATCGGTGAGCTAATTTTTATTCTTTTTTTTTTAAATAATAGAGTAGGTTAACAACTCAAAAAAATTCGAAGTAAAAATAAATTATAACAATTTTATTGTCATAACTGTGTTCTAAAACGAGTTCTACTTGAAACTACTTACGATTCATAAAATAAAATAACATCGTGTTTGCAGATATTGCTTAGTCAGGACGTGGAGTAGATGTATGCGTACGTACATATGTAGACAAATATAAATTGAGTCAGAAACTCAGAAAATATTGTATAAAGTAATTTTGAAAAGATTTGCTTCAAATACTTTTTGATGAAATTTATCTTTCGTTGTGTATTTCGCTTTATTACAATATAATAGCGTATTTTAACAGTTTTCGTTATCCTATCAAATTACACAATTTGTTTTCATCAAATAGAAGGTTTCAGTTTTAAGCGACTGATATTTTACTTTTGGCGAGTTTTATGCAAATGAAAATGAAGCGTTAATTAGGCAAAGACAAACTAAAAGTTATTAAAGACTTATGTAGATGATAATATATCGGGTATGAGTCTGTAATGGTTATTTATTGTAGAACTTAAAAGATAATCTCGATAACTGCTGTATTTTTTCAAACTTCAAATTAATCGTGTGTTTTGGTTTGAAAAATAAAAAATCGCGCTTTTTCAAATTTTTGCAACAATATATTGTGTATTTCTCAACTTAAGTGAGAAGAACTGTAAAAAATATGTAGAGAATAGAACATAAAAACATATTAAGCCGAGAACAGCAACCTTTTTAAGGTAGATATTTAAAGCACGGTATATTTTGTGTGTGGTATTTCTATTTAAATTTAATCACAAAACAGGAGACTTGTCAAAATGCTGTGGTTATTTAAAAATATTTATATGTCCAAGTTTACAATTATTACTTGCAAAACAATTTTTGAAGCTTTTTGGAATTTTAATTTATTGTAAATAATATTCAAATATATTTGAAATGCCAGGAGATTTGGACGGACATAAAATATTTGCAGGTCATCTCATAATTGTACGATTGCATTATGCGAAATACGTAATAGAGACAAGTTTAAATTTGTACAGTAGGTTAATTTCATCCTAAAACAACATTTTTAAAAAAGCAAATCTATCTAACGGTTAGACGGATAGGTGAGGTGATAACGGATCACGCTTCTAAGTGGGTTAAGGCCATTGTAAATATTGATAAGGAATTTTATAAGTTTGATATTTAATATTTATCCATATGCTTTTAAAGTGAGGATAGGTGATTCAAAATTTCCAATATACAGTACATGCATAATATTGTGAGGTGACCTGTCGACATTTCATAAAAGTTTTACTAATCACCTAGCACTTTTCTAAAAAAACTAGCTGAATGTTATTTGCAAGGAATTAAAATAGGAAAGAATCTCTTAAATATCGATGTTCACGAATTATTACACTACAGTCAAATATCTAACCTAAAATGGTATCTGATTTTCACTTTATATGTGTACTTAACATTATCATGGAAATGTCGAAGTCACTATGTAGATAGTATTGCGGCTATTTTTGTTTAGCACTTAGAAAATTTTAGAAATTTGGGGAATCGGAATGGAATTGGCAATTCGTTAAAACAATTGCACTATTTCAAATTAAGCTTCGAATATATAAAAAAGTTAAGATTTGTCCAAAAACCTGTTGTAAATCAAATCTAAATTCGAAATATTTTTCCACTTATGCTACCAAGCAATTGCCTTTTTTTATAAGTCTATGAAAGTTGAATTTTTAAGAATTTTTGAAAGGATTCTGAAAACTTTATGAAAATAATCTGAAAACTATATGAAAACAGGAGGTCTGCCGAAGGTCATAAATGATAAAGATAGTCGAGTAAATTTGCTTCAAATTCTGCTTTAGCAACGAATCAGATGGTTCCCAGTTGACGTGAAAATGACTGTAAGAAGTTTTCAACGCCTCATATGCAATAACTACGTGGTAAGTAACAAAATTTCAGCTTGAATAGACAAATACATATAAGTGTTATTATCATAATTTAAAGAAAGGCGACAAGATTTTGAGTCGCAGACAGTTTGGTTCAGGAAGTATTACGTGATGTTCTCCTATAAACATTGAAGGACAGACAGAAATGAAATCTATTTCTGGGACAATGAATACTACAAGACGAACAGTAACCCAATACAAAAGTGGCCTGAAATATATTTTTGAACAAGACTTTGAAGCGTTTCATTCCATGGAATTTGCTAAAGACTATGTTTTAGAATCACAATACGATAATTTTAAAGTCGCTAGCGAGATCTCTCCGATTTAAATATTGTTACAATCTATCACGTGCTGTATTTTCTAATAAGGGACAAACAAAATATTAAAAAAAAATAACCATATAAATCGCTATTGCGGAGAATGGGTGTGTGTGTGTACGTGAGTGCGTGCGTGCGGGCGTGCTAGTTTGCGTGTGTACGAGCGTGCGTACGTGCGGGCGTGCGTGCGTGCGAGCATGCGTTCGAAAAGTGTTCATACGGCATGCGAAACGGCTGAGAATTTTCATACGCACACACGTATGAAAATTCTCAGCCGTTTCTGAAATAATCACTGTCAAAATTAGAATTTGAGAAAATTACATTTTCTTACATAAATACATTTCAAATATACTAAGTTTGATGCACAGGGTTACTTGTGTGATAATAGACGCGTACTTTATTATAAATTGTAATATTATGAACTTGATATAACAAAAGCTTGTCTGTTATTTATGGAGGTGATTCTGTGTAACAAACCAAGTTGGATAATGTTAAGGTACTACATGACAATTCTCAACCGTTTCTAAAAAAGCGATAACAAACTGGTGTTAGCAATGAAAAAATAGTACATTTTTTCTCGGTTTGATGCATAAAGTGCCCAGTATGAATAATAGAGAGATTCTTCGTTACAACGTTATACCTGCTTCGTACATAAGAGTGCATGTGTATATCATGGTATCTAATAAATTACTGGACTAATCGTTACCAACCGTCACAAATAGTTTTTAGAGTTCATTGAGAAAGTCAAGGGTTGTTTTTCCTATTTTTTTTTCTCCCTGATTGATGATACTAGTACGCTTCTATATGTGTAATTATTGTACTGAATTACATGTGAAAATATATATAGAGGTTGAGTTCAGTTTGATATCAGTCTAAAATTTACTGTAATTTTTCTTACCAGGCTATTTTTAGATAAATAGTCTGTGTTTTTGTTGGAGAGTTATAATTTGTCCCGTCAATAAAAGTAAATATTTTATTTTAATATAATAATCGTAGATATTACAAATGCCATCAGGTGGTAAATAAAAAAAAATCTTTTGATTATATTGCTGTCACTTTTTCGTCTGAACTCTCCAAAACGTGCATATTATAATTAATCCAAATTATTTATTATGACTAAATATGGTGTAGTGTATTATATAAAAGCATTGTAAAATTTCGTAAAAATCATGTTTTTGCATAAAATCATATTGTCGCATACATGCAAGTCACATCTATCCAACTCTGTATTTGAATGTAGATATCGCTTTTTTTCAGAGTAAAACATTTTTTTTCAATTTTAAATTAACATTTATTTTGTGATTTTAGCGACTATGACTAAAAATTCTTCCGCCTGTTTATGAATTTCATTCCGTAATGTAAATAATATGGCCGCTTTTGAAAAGTTTCTTTATTTCACTTGCATTTTTACATATTTAGCTAATGATCGGCTGAAATCTGAATTTTATTCATATCTTAAAATAATTTAATGAAACTACGTCATGTAGTATTATTTCTTCTTTCTTTAAGTTCTTTATCATGACCTAGGTTTCGTTGTATTACAAAATCTTCAGATGGACTATTAGCAAAGATCTTTGCTAATAGCCTACCTGATGATATTGTAATACAACGAATTCTAAGTCGTGGTAAAGAACTTAAAGAAAGTACAAATAATACTACATCATGTAGTTTCATTTAATTGTGAATAATGAATTTCTACAAAATTAACGCCAAGTATATTCAACATATCTTAAAAATAAAAGTTCTGCACTTATGTTGACAAATATAAAACAAAAAAGATAAAAAGTTCTTATCATTTATGACGCTAAGAACGTGTCAAGTGAACGGTTCTATATCCAGACCCCATAATTATTTTTTGTTTTAACTTCAACAAGAGAAGCGATTTAACTAGTTTAATAGTTCTTAAAGCGTCCGTTTATTTAAGTTTTCTGAATAATATTTTCTACCAGATTTTAGTTCCTTTCAATCCTCTTTCTATCTCTCCTCTTAATACCTTTAAATAAAAATATGTTAAAAAGTTTGAAAGCTTGGTATATTATATTTTTTCCCTTCTGATGTTTGAAATTAATTTTAATTATTGGCCAGAAAGTTTCGGTTTAAAAGCATACACGAACCTAACACACGCACACACACACACACACAAACACACACACACACACACACAAACACACACACACACACACACACACATATATATATATACATATATATATACATATACAATATTTACGTATGTGATTCTGTGTAATACACACGAAACCCATTTTTGTAAAAGAAATGTGCATTTTTATATTTCGTGTACTGATGCTGTGTTTTCAATGAAATTACGACTCCGATATCCATAGTTTTGTAATTTGTGACTTTCAATAACATTTTCAATGGTTCTTTGCAAAGTATGAAATGGGAAAAATATGAAATAGGTCTTCTAGGGAAAAATAAGAAATAAAGCTTCATATTTGAGAGAACTGTTTGGAATGAAGGAATTATTTAAATATACCTAATTAATAATAAATTTTCCGTGGCAATTTACCACATGTATCAGATTTGGAAATTGATATATATTAATCAGTTGTGATGAAATAGTACTGAAATTACTCGTCGCTGATTTTCCTTAATTTTGTCTCGAATATTTGTTCCAATATTTCCTGTGATATCGAAGTTGACGGGCTGGTACCAAAATTGCAAACTAGTCAAAATTTAAGATTAGTCTATGCACTTCTACTGTCATTATATAAAATACAGAGTATATAATATAACTAGAAATAGTAAGGAGGCTTGGTACGCGCGCCACTACATGATCATTGTATCACATATTATTCTCTTCCCAATGCCGTATAGTTTTGTTTTAGACTGAATGTAATAAGTAATATAGTGCTCCGTCATTCACTATTCATTAGGAATCAAAATGCACTTTTGTGCCATAATTACGTGCAAAAGTAATAGCCAGCAAAAAAAACGTAAACAAAGGCGGCATTTTCTATAATTGATAATTTGTATACATTTTGTTAGATGTTAAACAAAAACGTTATTGGAGACGTCGTTCATCGATACAAATGTACCGGTCCGATGATGTCTCCATTAGTGTAAGACAATGGATGTCATTATCGCATAAAAATCTATAAATTGAATATTTTTACTATATACTCTCATTTTAATGAGATAAACTTTCCACAGTTCAAAGCAGTTTAATTTATATAACAATTCTACAATATAATAATGATATGAAAATAAACGATTGTTGTTTTTCATTAATGTGAAAAGATAGATTAAAAAAAAATAAAATGTTTAATGAGAAAAACCTAAAGCATATGTTGTTTGAATAACATATACGATCAAAGAAGAAAGGAAAAAACATAATTAAGGATTTAAACCATGTTAAATCCACTAAGACACTTTATTTCATTGCTTTCTGTTAATAAACATCTATAAAATTATGAAATTTTTTTCCTATATAAATTTTGATTTCATCTTTTATAAGATATTGAAAAGTTGTGGAAAAAAATATGAAAGTTGTCACTTATCCACAAGGAGGTGGAGGTATTTTTGGTAAAATTTTCTTTTAGTGCATCTTAATCAAACTTGTTTTTAAAAACGTTCTTTTTATTTAAATTAATTTTCGCCTCTTTAGTAACCAACTCGCTGGTTTCATCAGTCGATCTCTTTCTAAGAAAGAATCATTACGGGGCTACTCATCGAGACCGATGAAAACGAGTTCAAATTCGAAATATCTGCTTTATGTACTTGCGAAAATTATATGGTCACCTTCCAGCTTTATCATCAGGCTCCGGCCACCATTTAGGAATCAGATACTCATTGAGATGAATCAACAGGATTTAAACTCTTAGTATATTTTATATCATTACGGAGATCCTATATTAACTTCGGTAGCGTTAAATTGTATTTTCATAAAACGCATGTTGAAAACTTCATCTTCCTTTGATGAAGGAAAGTGGTATAAAAATGAGTGAGAATATTTGTACTAAACTCGCATATGAACAAGTGAAGATAAACAAAAGCTTGTTATAATAAATTGGAAATATGAAGATATAAATAGTACAGTATATACGGATTAGTGAAAGGTACTCATTCAGTCTGAATAAAATATAAAGAAAAAGACCAGAATCCGTTCCACATGAACTTGATGCTTAATGTCATAAAGTCAGTTTACAACGCGACGCAGTATCTAGGGCTAAAGAAGAAATAACCATAAAATTACACTAAAACATATTCTTAGTTAAGGTTATCAGACGTCGTTAAGAGAAATAGATTCCTGTTGCTTGATATAAATAGGTCGATATTTATCCTTTACTATTTATCCTTTACTTGGGTTAAAATCATTTTTCAACAGCACCGGAACGGACTGGCACGGGGCCAACTTCTTCAATTAACGGGTTCCATTTACGGCGCAAGCAAATTAGTTCGTCTATCCGGTTGAAAGGCTTCATTAACGTTTTTATTTCATACGGAGGCTTTTTAGATGTCCTCGCTGCTTGACAATCATAAAATATCAGTCGTGAGGTTCTGCTATTATACGTAGCTACGTGTGTGTTGTCACATAGATAGTGTTTGCTTATTGCTCAATTGTTGCTATATTGTGTTGAAAATCTTGCTAAGTCTGTTATAGAGAATTCCATACTAGTTATTTTTATATGACACCTTACAAAAATTAATTGTACTTTGCACACATTGTTCTGTGTACTTGGCTGACGTAAGATTTATTTTTCCTGTGCAAATAGCCAGTGTCTAAGAATGAATAGCTTGAATGAAGCGTTTACACTTTTCTCTTATTTAATCGACACGAAGCTTGCATATATATATATATATATATATATATATATATATATATATATATATATATATATATATATATATATATATACATCGTTATTGTGGGTATTAAAACTGCCGTTCACAGTTTATTTTTTAAAATTTTAAATTGATTTGAAAGAACTTAAGCAATGATTAACTTATCATAGTTTCTTCGACTTGATTTGTTATTTCTTTAGTAAATAAATATTTAATATACGAATGTAAATATTTAATAAAAAACCTAATAAAATTAAGAAAAATAAAAAAAGCATCAAACGGAAAAAAATACGCGAAAACTTTTTAGAACTTTTGTTATCTGACAGCCGTTTGTGGAAGTAGAAGAATTTTTCGCTTGAATTTTTAAACTAATTAATGTATCTTATGTTATTACTAAATTTTAGCGTCTATTTTTTCCAATCCAAAATTCCATATATCTTTATTTACTTCGCCCCTGGTTATAGTGGTAACGTGTAGCCTGACTCGATTTTATAAACGAATAAATAAACAGATAAGTTATTATTCTAACAAATGAAATTCGAAATAAAGTAATAGAAGAGCTCCCGAGTATTGGAGTCGATACAGCCATGTACCTGTTGCACCTTAATCTCCGTGTAAAGTTTACTAAAATAGGTTGGTGAATTTTGTGAATTCGTCAAACGTTAGCCCTGGATTATAAACTTAAATGGACCGAACATTTTAATAAATTAGCGCTCAGCGCGTATAGCGCGGCCACTTACGTCTATAGTTAGGGTTACCGGTAGTAAAACTACGTGGTATATGCTATTTGAATGATGATGAATATTTCATATATTCGCATCATGACCTGTTCCTTTCCGCTCGATGCGTTATTGTGCAAACAGATTTGGGTGAACCTTGATTAAATGTATTAATAATGGTTGTGTTGTTAATCATTGTTCCTCTTTCCTCCCATCGTGTACTTCCTACTTAAATTACCTCAAAGTGTTTTTCAAGAGACATATATTAGTTGATGTTGTTTTATACAGGAGATCTGGTTAACAAAAATTAAGTATTTATGGAAACTTTTAATTGGTTACGTTATGGACAAGGAAGAAGTAATATCAGAATATTTCAGATATGACTAGTTTCATTATAATATTTTTTGTTTTTTTTGCTTTCCAAAAATAATTTGGAAAATGTTGGAAATATATTTTTATAGACATGTCACAAAACAAAGCATTTTAAGTAGTTAAGAGCTCCCTGATGATACTTTTATACGTTAATTTCCGAGAAAATTTGGAGTCACTTTCATGAAACAGCTGATTTTCCAGATCGCTAAGATTTTCTTTAAATATTTCATCCCTTATTAATTGCTTGATTTGAGTATATACAAATATGTCGCGTTTAATTTTTGTGTAACTGACTTTGGTAAATTTTTTTTTCAAAGATATAAATCCAGCATCAGGCAAATTTTATATATCGAGGTGATCCTCTACATATACAATTTGATCCTGATGTATTTTTTATCAAATAATTGTTATCAAATGCTCTTAAATTTTCCAATTCTAATTGTAAAACTACCAGGTTATTATACTGTGAAAAAAGCATTTTAGCTCTTCGTCTCGATTTCTAAATTAACTTATTTTTGTTTCTGGTTGCAATAAATTCCACCCTTTTAATAAAAATCCTAAATGTTCTACTTGTTGTATGGACAAATTTAAATCACAAATTAAATCATTGAGATCTTTTAAGATAGTAGATGTGGCCAGTTAGACGAGGAAACTTCAGTCAATGCCGGGATCAAAAGTTACTTTATCTACTTCCTCCGTTTCAGCAGATAGATTAAATCAATTTGAGCTTTGAGGTGGTTCCGGTATATGTAGTTTTTCTCTGTAAGGGATTTGTTTTTTAGCAGGTCAGGATCTTAACTTTTTTTTTAGTTTTCATTGTAATACTATTTACACTTGTAAGGTAAAAATAAAAATATGGAATAGTCTGTGAGTTCCATCCAAATCATAGAAATTCTGGAAGACAAATGTAATATTAGGTGTAATACAACAATAGAGAAGCCACAATTTTGTTTCGTTGTCCAACAGATAAGCCAAAATAAATTTTTTTTTTTTTTTCGTATTACAATCTGTCCAAGAAACATTCAGCAATATTTGTGTCAATATTATAGGTTTTGCACGGTAAACATCCTATGACATTTCATTAATTAATTTAATATAAGTCCTGTGGTACTCTTCTTTTCAGTCTCCGAACACTAAGTATGTGGAATATGGGAATATGTCATCCATAAGATGGTGTGCCAGTTCATTTGGGTGTATCTGTAGTCTCTCTTTGTAAGTTTTAATGGTGTCTCTTATTACTTCCTTCACAGATTTTATACCAAGGTCGTGGTAAAGTCTCTCGTTTGTGACATACCATGGTGCATCAACTATCATTCTGAATATTTTTGATTGGAATCTTTGTAAGACTTCCAGGTTTGAGTTCGCAGTTGTGCCCCACAGCTGTATGCCGTATGTCCATATTGGCTTTATTATGGCTTTATATATTAGGAGTTTATTTTCCATTGACAGTGGACTGTTTTTATTAATTAACCAGTACAGCTTGCATACTTGTTGACCCATTGCAAGGCGTTTAGTAAAAATGTGTTTCCTCCATGTCAAACGACGGTCTAGATACATTCCAAGGTATTTGGCCTCTTCTGCTTGTAGGATCGGTATACCATTTAGTGTTACAGGCGGGCACGTTTGTCTTCGGGTAGTAAATGTGACTTGAACAGATTTGGCTTCGTTCGCCTTAATGCGCCAGTCTTTTAGCCAATTTGTTATTTTGTCTAAGCTGGCCTGCAGTTTGTAAGATGCCCGATTTGGTGTATCGTCAGAAGCCATAATAGCTGTATCGTCTGCAAATGTCCCCATAACGACATCATCTGATATTGGTAAATCTGCTGTATACAGAAGGTACAGAGTAGGTCCCATTATACTTCCTTGCGGCACTCCTGCTAGGATTTCTTTTAGCTCTGTTGTTGCTTCTCCTTGGCTGACAAAGAAGGGTCTACCAATCAGATACGATCTAATAAAGTTGTAGAATCTTATTGGCAATGTCATTTTTATTTTATATAACAGGCCGTCATGCCAAACTCGATCAAATGCCTGGGATATGTCAAGGAATGAGGCTGTGCAGTAACCTTTCTGTTCAAATGTTTTGGCGATTCCCTCAACTAGCCTGTGAATTTGCTCGATTGTACTGTGGTGTCTTCTAAAGCCGAACTGATAGTCAGGTATCAATTTGGACTTTCTGATTATAGGATTAAGCCTCTTCAGGAACAAGATCTCCATGACTTTGGAGAGAATTGGAAGTAAACTAATTGGTCTATATGACTTAGCTTCTTGCGAACTTTTACCTGGCTTAGGAATCATGATAATTTTTGCCACTTTCCATTGTGGTGGCACAAATTCTCTCCTTATAATGGCATTATACAACTGTGTTAGGACTCTAATACCATCATCAGACAATTCTCTTAAAATAGTCGCTGTTATGAGGTCGTAGCCTGGTGCTCCCTATGTCTAGTTTTCGGATTGCTGATTTTATTTCGGCTTTGTTGAATTTTTCAATTGGTTGCTCTAGTTGGTGTATTGTATCTAGAAATTCGCAGACCATTTCAATTTTTCTGGAACCGACATCTGGATTGGGCTTGAAAACTTCTTGTAGATGTTCCATAAATACTTGAGCTTTCTCTGCATCGTTAGTGGCCCAAGAGTTATTTGCCTTGCGAAGGGGTGGCTGGTGACTTATAGGACGTTTGAGATATTTCGTTGCTTTCCACAGTGAGTAATCAGTCGAGGGTTTACTATCCAGCTCTTGTAAATACGTCGTAAGGCTTTGGTTACGGTCATCACCTAGCAGTTGTTTAAGTTGTGCCGTCAATTTGTTATATTTTGTTTTATCACCTGGATATCTTGTAGTCTGTCATTTTTTTCTAGCCTTACGCTTCTCAGCCAACAGTTCCCTGATAGTTAGAGAACAATGAAGACCATCGTTAGTGGTGGGAGGAGGCTGAGGTGTAGCTTCCCATGCAGCCTGTTGGATACTATTGGTAATGTATTCCACTGCCTGTGTGATGTCCTCGTCCGACTCTAAAGGTATCGTTGTGTTAATGGAGTTTGTAATTAATTCCCTGAAGTAATTCCAATTTGTTCTTCGGGTAAGAAGTCTGCACGGTTTGTCCCTTCTAAGAATTGTAGGACTTAATTTTATCTCAACAGGTGAGTGATTAGAAGAGAGATCTGTACTGGAATTGCTTCTAAAATATACGCTGTTGATACCTTTAGTGACACAGAAGTCTATTAAATCTGGTTTCTTCTTTGTGTCAGTAGGCCCGTATGTTGGCTCACCAGTAGAAACGACTCCAAGATGCAATTGTTTAATAGTCAATAATAATTGCCGGGGATATTTAGGGGGACTGTAAACGGCTGATAAGGTCACAGGCCCAGACCAGTCTTCTATCACTATGTTAGTAGCCTGCAGTTTTTCTGTACAATAGTGGTTAACCAAGTAGTGTATAATATTATTCTTAATTAAAATTGCACTTCCTCCGTGAGCTTTACCGTCAATTGTGTGATAGAATTTGTGTCCTAGTATACTGAAATGATTCTTCCTAGTAAAGTGCGTCTCTGATATTAACATTATGTCAATGTTATTTAAATACATATATTGTTTAACCTCAAGGGTATGTTTTGACAGTCCATTTGCATTCCAAAGAGATATTTTTATGGAGTCCAGTTTGGAGTTAATTTGGACGTGAGATTTAGAATAAGATTTGTCATAGCTGTTAACTGTTGCATCATTTGTTTCACTAATGTCATTAATTCTCTTATGTCATTGTTATTACTTATGTCATTACTATTACTAATTTTATTCATATGTTCTTTAGGTTGCTGTTTATCAGTTGCATTTTTTGTAATTTCTGCATATTTAAAGCCTGTTGTTGTTGTTATGTTAGATAATTGTTTTGTCTTATCGATTTGTGGAGGTCTCTTAATTCTTTCTGGTGTGCGAATTTAATATTTTGTAGCTCTCTGTAGACTTTGCAACCCTTATAATTTGCTGGATGGTTACCTTCACACAGTATACACTTTACTTGATCAGATCTGCTTTTACGGGGGCAGTCAGCTGACAAGTGATCTCCTGCACATTTTATGCATTTTGGGCTTCTCCTACAGTAAGCTTTTGTATGTCCATATTGAAGACACCTTCCACATTGAGGAATTTCCCTCAAGTCTACTTTGCAGTGCAGTAGATGTTTTATGTCATAAATGGACTTATTATTTTAAATAAAGTTGATATTATTTTTTTTATAATAGTGTAAAATTTCTCTGTTGCGTTTTAAAAATAATTTCCTCACAAATGTAAGAAAATTTGTGGGAAAATTTTCTTGACATTATTTAAGAATCAATTAATTAGACAAACATCAACGACTACTTTACCGAAAGACAAAACACCCTAAATCAAAAAAGTAACACAAAAACTAGGCTTGTTCGAATCAATATAAACATCATTTTGTAATGGGGTGGTTCCTGCAATATTAAGAGAAGAAATATTACCTTATGCAGTAATTCGTAGTTCTACATTAAGAGTGATAAACCCAATTACCAGCTTAAGTTACTTGATTACGCGCTTCCTCATCAATATTTTGCTACCTTTGGCAATATGCACCTATAGTGGAATGTAGCGTGAAGCTGTTATGAATAACATCAACAACTACCACATTGCGGGTTGTTGCTAAATCACGGCTTCACCGTTTTGCCCGAGCGCATGGATTTAACTATCACCATGATTTTTTATTATTATTTTACGGAATCCTTTTTTCATCACAAATAAGAATAGAATCAGAGTCCCTTCATTTTTGTGTCAAAATGTTATGTCGTTATTCGTCTGATTGTTCAGTAGAATTAAAAATGGATTTATTTGTCAATATAAGCAAATCTCAGGGTATTAACATTATTAGTAAAATCTTTCTTAAAAGTATATATTCATTTGTATTTTCTGATTTGTAAAACATTAACTTTTAGTCAATTCTTTTCGTCCAATTTTGAGTAAAATTCTCTCTCTAAAGCGTCTTCAACAATTTATTCAAACCAACAAGTTCGTGAAGACAATTGCTATAGTAGTCATGCCCAAATTGAATCAAATTGGAGTCGAATTTTTATATTTACAACGTTAAAAGTATGTCAATGCTTCCATACTGAAAAATTTGTTGAAATACTGCAATCATCATTAGAGTAACTATGATAGTAGTCATTATTATAGAGTACTTTTCTTGTATTGATGTAGGTCGCTCCAGTAAAAATATTAAAACTAACATGTACCATTGTCAAAATAAGTTTCACCATAAACAGATTACATTGAGAACCCATCACTGTTGTGATTAGCGACGTTTCTTGCACCGATCTGTTGTCTGAGAGTAGGAAGACATCCATTATATCATATTCCGCATGTATATACCAACACTCGTTTTGCGTTCCCCTAGTGTCTGCGTGCTTAATTTACTTAACACGATGTTGGAGGCATTGCCCCGCTTCAACTTTTTTCCTATTCGATTCTTGAATTTGGAGTCCAGATTGTGGATTGTTTGAATAGCTCACGATCAATTCATTATATTTACCATGTTTAATTTATTTTAATATTCTTTGTATATTAATGATTGTCTTGTGTAATTATCTGATTTGTATTTTTTTTATTTCGCAGTAACTTACTCATTACATTGCCAATATATTGTAAGTGAAGAAGGGTTTTACTGAAGAATTAAATAAACAAATAAATATTTTGTTACCATCAGTGGTGAATTATAATTATGTACTTGATTAATAGAAAACTTTAAAGACATCAACTATACGATGATTTAGGAGAATTTAGCATGAAGTTAATTTAAAAAAACTGTGCAAGGACGAGTAAGGCTTGCGCATCGAGGTTTAAGATAAAATTACTTTATTACTTACTGATAAGGATTACCTAGTGCAATAAATATTTGATAATACACGGAGGTTAAATTCTTACCTCCATGAATTATATTTAATATAAATAAGTAAGGGAACAAATATATTACTGCTGATATGATATCCGCGATCATATATTTCTTTACGCTACTTCAAAAAGTATTACATTTTGAATCATCATTATAGTTATTCTACAATATTTCTTCAGCCTTCCGGAAACCTTATCTTCTCATAATTTTAGACTCAATAGTTTTCAAAATAAGGGGGAGAGGTGGGAGGGGGGGTTTGATGAGATATTATTTTACTTATTTACCAATATATTTCTGAATATACTAAAACCGTGATTGAAAAAAAATTTTGAATATTGAATATATTTGGCGTTAATGTTGTAGAAATTCATTATTCACAATTAAATGAAACTACGTGATGTAGTATTATTTCTACTTTCTTTAATTTCTTTACCACGACATAGGTTTCGTTGTATTACAACATCTTCAGGTGGGCTATTAGCAAAGATCTTGCGTACATCACGTAGTTCCATTTAATTGTAAAGAAAATTATTCTCTTATAAATAGCACTTTGAAACGATATGCCATATTACATTATGTGAAATTTTAAATATTCTGTTTTCTAGTGGGTAATATGCCTCTTGAAATTTCCGTGTAAATATTTTTAAGTGTTGCCTAGGTTATTAGTTTGTATAGATTAATACGCTTTATTACTATTCTAGATATAAAACATCTATATCAAGCTATTTCTGAGAAATACGGCTGTGACAGGGGGATAGATGGATATTTGACTGATCTTAAAAGGGTTCCGCTTTTCTTTTTGGGGTACGGAACCCTAACAAGTGACCGAATTTAATTACATTCTTGACATTGATTCATTTTACGGTGTGATTCTGAGTTTGAATGTTTAATGTGTCATAAATGAAAATGTGTTTCATTTTTACAATATTGCCGAGTACAGAAGTCGCGAAATAAGGATTCCATTTTAGGGGTATTTATTTGGGTAGTACCATTCTGTTGAAACAAAGGCCTAGATTTATGTTTTTCAAATTATTAAACTATTTTAAAATATATTCTCAGATATCACCTATCGAAAAAGAACGGCCTGACAATGCCTCTAGCCAATATTCCAGTTCACACAAGTTTAGGCCTGTGGAGGGAACGTTGATGTTGCTGTCGGGGATTGTGCACGAACCAGGAACGACAACTTTTATTTAGATGACAATCTGTCCCATCACTAAACAAAATGTTGAAAAAATTGTCAAAGTGATCAAACATTACATTTACAAAGACGAGGCGAAGATGAACATCATTGGATTTTAATTTTTAGACAAATCGTATTTCGTAAGTCTTTAAATAAAAGTCGCGTTACAAAATCCTTCACAGTGTTGTCCTTTGATGTTCAAAGTCTAGCTTTTTTGAGAGATTATTATTGTGAATTTTGTTCATCAGGTCACAAACTTGATTGACAATATTTAGAATCCTCCCAGAGGGCGAACAGCCTTTATTAATTTTTCTCACTGAAGACCCGGAAGTCTTGGATATTCTGAATCACATCTGTGCTTCAAGCGACGCGAATGTCTCCAAATCCTACTCACTTTGATACAACCGCGTTAAGAAATAATCTGAATTTGAAAAAATAATTATAAGAAAATGTGGTCTTAGTTAAATTATCTGTAATCTTCATGCTAAATTGTATATAAATCCGTAGGAAAGTGAAATTGCTTGTTTTATAGTATTAGATTTATTATTAGGTTTTCTTCCTCTTCCCCGTCCTTTCGCCTTCCCCTTCCCCTTTGCCTTTGCTTTCGTCTTTGCTTTTAGCTTCCCCTTCGCGTTCGCTTCCACATTCGCGTTCCCTTCGCGTTCCCATTTGCATTCGCCTTCGCGTTCGCATTTGCGTTCCCTTAGCGTTCGCTTTCGCGGTTGCATTTGCGTTCGCATTTTCGTTTATCTGCGTGGTCATCTTCGCGTTCGAGTTCGCGTTCGCATCTCCCTCCCCCTCACTCTCCCCTTCACCTTATCCTACTATGTTTTCCAATCAAAAGTTGTTAAGTCACGATAATAGTGTTCATCACAATTTTGAAAATTTTAAATGGCCACCATTTCCACAACAATTAACCGATATGGCTCATCTTCGAAATCATTGAATATCCCAAGCAATAAATATAGTAAATTAGCCATACATTTATATATATATATATATATATATATATGTATAAATGTGTATGTGTGATATTGTGTATGCGCATACATACACATACGTTTGCTAAAATTATTGAAAATCTCGTATGCAATAAATAACAAAGTGAAAAGGAATTTTTTTCATATTACTTTCGTTCTTGAAAGGTGGATGATTATCCTTTTTGTTAATCTTGGCGTAACTCTCAAAACTTCTTATAACTTCATTTTTTAAATCGATTGTATTTATGACCGTGTTTATAGTGTGTGCTTCATAGGAATATAGACTTAGTTTATCGATAGAGACTAAGTAATAAACTGGATTTCGATAGAAGTAAATGTGCTATGATGAGATGTTTCTGCGCATACTCTAAAACGTTCGTCATTATTTATTCATAATTATTTATTTTGTTTGTCATTTTTTCGAGTAAGATTTGTGCGAGATCTTGCCATGAGCACAGTTAAAGGCTCTCATTTCACGATCACATATTGCCATAGACGTTTTCAAATGTTATATAAAATTCTACAACTGTTTATAGCATAATATTCATAATGCTTGCATAATATCATTGATTAAAAAGAAACAGAAGAAAACAAAAATCACATTTATGTTAGGTTGGAATAACTGCTAGAGTAATTAAAATTCGGTTTATGCTCGTTCACTAAAAATCTTAAACGCCTGCTCTAACTCCCAGATTGAAATGCGACAAAAATAATTACGTTCACCGGCGCTTGCTCACTTGGCGTTGAGTATCGACTCTAAGCTTTATCTCAAGCCGGGCTAAAATTTCATAGATGTTGGTACATTGAAGACAGCGTGAAACCACAAGGGTTAGTTTTTCGCAGCATTGAAGAGTCTAAGTTTTCTTAGTAAATTAAAAATTATAAGCTCAATGGTGTCGTAGACACTACGAGTATTTCTTTATTAATAAAAATTATGGCACTTTACTGAAAATAAAAGCAAGAACTTTTAATTTATATCTTTATATGTCTGAGTATGAAACACATAATAGAAAATCAAATGCATATAATTTTATTTATCCTCATTTTATAAAAACTATTAAACTAATCGATACTCATTTGAATACGTAGTGACTGTAATTTTTTATCGTATATATTGAACAAATTTTGAGTTTTTTTATTGAGATATAATTCTAAAGGGCAGTGCAATAATTTCCTTTCTCTTACCCGGAACAATTCTTTCAATGCTGAAGATCCGAAAGCAACGACTACTGTTTTTCGGATTATATTCCGCTTTTCGTCTCTGTTCTTAGTAGTATTGATGACACTGCAGTCACTGGTCTTGAATGTGGAACGAATTTGACCTATATCAATGTATGGGACCGTGTCTACTTAATTCCTTTTCTTCCACTTGTGTACAAATTTGGCAAGATCCCTCTCTTGTGAATCACTTGTGAATGAATTTGGCAAGGTCCCTCTCTTCCAGGCACGGTGATCGGAGTATTCAAAGTTCTCACGAAGGTTCACAGATGATTTTTAATTCCTTTACAAGTGAGACGTCCGACGTACTATCTCAATTGATTCGAAGTATTCTCCTCCAACGTTTTATATCAATGAGAGGGGGCTTGCTTTTCAGTATCCAATAACTGATGTTATCAAAAATTATTTCGTCAAATTACAATTAACACTTTACGAATTATTATAGTGATTTCCGCCATTTTGCAGCACACAACGGTCACTTCTATCTCGTTCTCTCTATGGATAAACTGTATATAATAACAACGAATATATTGGACTTTTAATTTCATGAAAGCAACTGATGCTATAAGTTTTAAACCCTATCTAAAATTATAAATGCGAAAGTTTGGAAGGACCAGTAAATGGATATAGCCAGATTTAACATATATATTTATTTCGAAATATGTAATACTTTTGAGTATTCTACTATAATGTTTGTTAGTTCCTACTTGATTATATTTGGAAGGTAAATTATGTAAGTTTGATTTTATTATACTTTAACTCATACCGTGTATCCCGAATTTCCAAATTAGAATGAGGTTCTTGTTGGATAACATAAAATATAATCTCCCTTTCATATCTTTATCACGATGTTACTGTTAAAAGTGAATGAATTTTAAAATAATTGGAAGAGAGTATACATTTTTTTATACTGGACATGTCAAACTGAAGCTAGGTAAATTAAGTTTACCTATACAAGTAATTAAAGGATCAAAATTAATAATTTTCAAAATATTCTACACATTAAAATTGCATTTTAATTCATTGTGGTTTTATATAGAATTAATCAATCCCCTGTTATCACTACCCTATAACAAATTTATAGAGGTGGCTGATGATATAACTAGGATGCGACATTTTGTGAGTACAGCACTAGTTTCTAACCGAATGGCCCCTTACTTTAAAATCTATATTTGGAATTAAAATTAGTATTAAATTATTAAATTATTTTTTCTTAACAAAGAAAAATATCTAAAAGCTTTAAAATGTTCGTAAACAGATGGTAGAAGTCATGATTTTTTGTATTTTCTGTTCATTTTTTCATTTTTCTGCAAACGACCTGCCTTTTCCCCTGAATGCGTATAAAATCGTCTAATTTATTTATATTAGTCGACTTTTTTTCATGAGCCTTTCTGAAGAAAGCTTTATTAATAAAGCAAGCAAATTTAAGTTAATGATGATTTTCTTATTTGGATAACAATCTAAATGGCCTGTGCGATAATGGCTGAGAACTACACTAACACTAAGATTCCTGAAAATTATTTACATACTTTTCTCTAAGTTTCCCAATGTTAGAAAACGTTTTGCAAATTGAAATAACCAGTTTATTTTAATGAAAGAATTGAACCGGTTTATTTTAAACCATTACTTTAGCCAAGTTAAGCTCAAAACGATCCGTACTGATTAATTCTTCAAATAGAACGACCATTCGAAACCAACGAATCTAACTTTGTTTAAATGAAATATAAATGAAAACATGTAATTGTAGTCGTCAGTCATCCTCTTCGCCCGCAGTGTCAATAATGTTTCATTACAGAATCTGTAATTAAAAAGAACTCATGTGGAAGTATGAACAGTATTACCACAATATTACCAGGCCGGCGCTTGCTCCCCGCTCTCGAGACGTTTGAACTTTCCTTCGATTATGTTATCAAAAGTTCTTAGTGCGGGTAACGTTTACTTTTCTTGGAAAAAAGCTTTCCATTTTATTTCATTTTATTTTATTTAGTTCTAGTGTTGTTGACTTACTATTGATGAATTAGGTGGGTTTTATTACATGTTACTAACTAATTACCCGGCGTTGCTCGGTCTTTCTCGAACGTCCTCATCCTCAAATGGGGTGTAGTGGTTATCGTCACCCTTTTGTCGTAAAATATTAACATTCTGAAAAAATTACCCCAAGGATAAGAATGGGTACTCAAATTATTCTTTATATTTTTGTGACGACTAAAGTTTGGTGGTTTAAAAACGAGTGAAAGTTTGAGATAAAATAACTTAGTTTATCACGAGAAAATGTTCATAATTGGAGATGTAATTATAAACATTGCAGATCAGAACCTCTTTTCCACTTTGAATACCTTTAAGCAATTTTATTCTTATTAAAAGTAAAATATATTACTGTTGTTCAGTGGCACAGTCAGTGGACCAATTTATAGGACATTTTATATTCGGTATCCATTGGGCTCTTGTATTCTATTCAGAAGAAAAATATTTTTGTTTTATTTAGTGTAGCGCTTTCATAATGTAAATTAACTGTACAGTAAGTAGTCTAATTTATTTGCTCCTAATGTATCGATATCCACATTATATCGATATAATATTTTATATTCGATGTCTTGATTTCTGAGTTAGTAATTCTTTTATGGATTGCACATCCCTTGTCCACTTTCGAGCATTGTATTTATATCAATAATTAAATCACTTTTACCCGTGACTTCACTTGCGTAGGTTTTTTATTTGTTTTTATTCTAAAATAATAAATTAAAACATTAGATATTTCGCAATAACAACCTGAAACACTGAATATTTAGTAATAATAAATTAAACACTGAATATTGTTTAATAGTAAATTAAAATATTGAATATTGTGTAATAATAAACTAAAACACTGGACATTTTGAGATAATAAAACTTAAACACCGGATATTTTGTATTAATAAACTAGAATACTGGATATTTCATTGTAACAAAAGACAACATAAATTTTAAACAGAATCCTAACTGCTAATGAAAGATTTATCCAATCGGCTAATTCATTTTTTCGTCTAATTCTAATAAACATACATAGAAACGAACAGAATTTCTAAACAAAATTTTCGCTTCTACTCGAGACACTTACATACTTCACACATATACTTCATACACATACTTCTACACAAAATTGTCTATATTTAAATCACTTCCACCGAGTTATTTCATATAGTCACTCCCCTGTTCCCTCTCCATCCTATTTTATATTACAGCATTGAAATACGCTTGACAATATTATCAAATCGGGTATAAATCTCAAAATAGTTATCTTTTTTTGTATTTAAATAAATACAGTGTTGGTTTTAAATTTACAAATAATTAATTTATATATTAGAACACTCATAATAAAAACTCAGTTTTATTAATAACAACGCAAAAACACGTAATAAAAATATTTCTAAATATAATGACATAAACAAGCGTTAGTCGTCATCTTCAAATATTCTCGTTACAAATAAAATCGCGTTGATGTTAACCTCATATGAAAGCCGGACATTTATCGGAGTTCCGATTTCAATAGATATTACTAATTATCTGTACACTTTGTATATGGATGATAGTATACATTTTGCAAACCATTATGATTTATTTATTCAATTGAAATCTTACGTGTTACGTGTTACTAGAATATCACATTTGTGAGTTACATAGTATTTGATATCACTTTGCAGACATATTATTGGCAATGTCAGAAATGGAAAATGACGAGCAGTCAATGCAAGATATAAAAGATAGTAGGAGATAAAGAAATGGAACATGATTGCAGATAGTAGATTGAAGGAAAAAAAAAATAAAACAACCTGTCACCAAATCAACAAAAAGTCTCATATCACGGTAACAGTTTTTTGAAGTTCAATTAACTTAGGCTAAATATTTTCACTTTTTCTAAAAAAAAGAGTTCATTGATTGAAAATAAAATTAAAGCTACTAAACACGGAATTGAAGAAATTTTACTAAAATTTAATGACAAACCAACATTTAAAAGCATTTTAAACAAACTCAAATCAATCTGAACCTGGAACAAGAGCGATGTTAATTGAATCTCAAAGAAGAAATGAAATAACAATAGACCCACACAAGAAATAAAAGAAATAGAAAGTGACAAAGTTTGAAATCAATGGAAAATGATGAAGTGCGACAGGAAACTATAATGAATAAACGTTTATGGAACTTTTAAATAAGCAAAATAAGAAAAAAAAGATGATGACAAGGGGGTAGTCGCCAGACGTATACAAATTGAATTACGATTATCAGGAATGGGACGAAGATTGACAGAGAAATGAAATCTAGTGAATCAGATTCTGAACAATAGGAAAGACAACAAAAAAAATGCCAGAAATTAGAAACTAAGCTTTTGTCTCCCGTTATCTTTACATTATAGCTAAGGTAAAGATAACGGGAGACAAAAGCTTAGTATGTGGAGAGAAATATATTGGTTTATTCCTTAACAGACAAACAAATTATGATAAAGGAAAGAAGTGAAAGCAATTTCTCTCGGAAATCAGACATTCTGCTATATCAGAAAAAAAACAAGTAGGCAAAAAACTTTCGTCGGAATAATGTTTTTGATAAATTAAATCTCAAGACATGCAGTTTAAACAAAGATCGATATGCGTTATACCTATGAAATTAAAAATATACCTAAATAAGTATATGACAATCTCATACCGAAGTAGATTCAATGCATTCTAATTTAGAGAAAACTCAAAAATACCGATACATATTAAATACATGAATATGTTAGCGAATAAATAAGTCAAGAATCAAAACCCAGAGTATGAAGCCAAATACTTTCTATTTTTGATACTACAGTATTATGTCAAGATTCACAGCCATGTGTTCAGCAATCCTGAAGATACATGACGGCGAAAACAAAAATTCCAAGTCTTGCAAACCCGACGTTTAGTACTAAAATAATTAGCGGCGTAATCAGATGTCCTGGGATGTATTCTAAGAAAATACCAATCAAACAGTCGAAATTAGAAAGATCTCGTAGACTTAAACAAATGAATCCCAGAAGATTGTCCCTTATTAGTAACCAACTACGAGAAACCAAAAACCTGAATCAAAACTGTAGACATAAATAGTTATGCTTTAGTTTTAAAATGTGAAGATTAATTCTTGGAATTGGTAATCAATATTTTTAATAATTCGTTTCATTTTTTTAAGTAATAATTGAATTTCAAGTTATGAACGTAATTAATTTCAGTTCATATATATTTAAAACTGTTGAGTATTTTTCGGAAGTGTTAAGTGTTTTATTAAAATGATGTTCATAAAATGTTTTTACTCTATAAAGCTATTAACTTTTCAATAAATTTTTTTTATTAATATTTCCAGCTTTATTAATTCCAATAGACAATATCTTGCAACTCACACCAATTCATAGTCGAATTTGACATAATAGTTTATACTAACATACAAAATATAAAAAAAATAGGAGAAAAGAGACAAACAAAATATATGTTAACTACATTTATTGTAATATTTAATCAAGAGAATAATTTATAACGTAAATTATAAAAATAATTTTTTTTTTCAATTCAGTCAGCGAAAATAAAGTTTAGCAAATTAGAATTGACTGAAGGTATGGCACAGGTAGGTACACCGTCTAAAGTAGATTATAATACATTTTACGCTGATTGCCTAGTTTAGATGGATAACTTTCTTCAAGATAGGGCCGTGTTATGTAACATAAATATTAAAAATTAATTGAGGAATTTGATCTATATCGTATTGGTTTGTAAGGATCCAACACTACGTAATCTATGTTTTTTAACAATAAAAATGAACTAGTTTATTGTAAATTTTGTCGGCATGTCTAGCTTTTGAGGTTATATTTTTTTTTGTTCTTTGTTTTCTAATTAATTATTATTTAGTTCAATAATTAATTAGAAAACAAAGATTCAATAGTAAATAGTAAATTGTACCGTAGTTCAATAGTAAATTGTACCGCCTGGAGTTCATTAAATTGTACCGGTATGATTTAGTCTACAATTTGGTAAGTGAAAATTTCGTAAATTATTTCTTTCGTTTTAGTCGACAGATGGAACCAATAAAAGAAAATATTATTCGGTGGTGTAAGGAAGACCTGGAAAAATCCCTTTTGGTCTATGGAAAAAGAAATGAGTTTGAACAAAATTCCAGAAATATATTCAATTTCCAAGCCAACAATTCTTCAACACGTTATGAATAAAAATATTGCGGTTGATGCAGAAAATCAAAAAGGACGACCAGCTGTATTTGATCAAGAAATTGAAAATACATCAGATCAGCACATTCTTGAATTAGAGAAATGCATGTTTGGCCCTACGATAACACGGAATATAATTTATATTCCGTGTCTTGCATTTCAGATCGCAGAAAAACATGATATCCCCAAAAAATGTATAGCTTAGCATTAGATAACAAGAAAGTAAGTCACTGAAGAGAATTAAGGAATTCAACAAAAGAAAATATCTACAATTTGTTTAACTTATTGGAAAAAAAATTGATGAGAATGGCTTAGCGCCTTCTAATGTATTTAGTAAAGAAGAAACTGGTTTTTCTACAGTTCAGAAAAAACCCCAAAAAATTGTGGGATTAAAAGAGAAAAAGCAAGTTGGTGCTCCCAGAAGTGGAGAAAAAGGAGTGAATACCACTGCCGTTTGTTGCGCCAGTGTATCTGGCCAGTTTATTCCGCCAATGATTATATTCAAAAGGATGAGACAAAATCCGGAATGAGCAGACTGTGCTTAGTTAGACAACATTGTTACTGTTTGTGAAACAGTTATATCAATTCTGCTCTTTTTATCGAATGGTTGGTGCGAGAACGGGAGGTAAAAGTTTAGTGTACGGAAAAAAAGGTATTGGTTTTTTCTTCAACAGGCAAATAAATAATAAAGAAAAGAGGTGAAAGCAATTTCTCTAGGAAATTAGACATTCTGCTATATAACTTTAACAGGGAAAAAAACAAGTATGCAAAAAACGTTCGTCGGAATATTATTGTTTTTGTTCCTGAAGATACATGATGGTGACAATAAAATACAAAGTCTTGCAAACCCGACGCTTAGTACTAAAATAATTCAGGGCGTAATCAAATGTCCTGTGATAAATTCTACAAAATTAGCAATTAAACACTCGAAACTAGAAAGATCTCGTAGGCTTAAACAAGTTAATCACAGAAGATTGTCACTTGTTTGTGATCAATTACGAGAATCCAAAAACTGAATCAGAACGGGAGACAGAAATACTTATACTTTAGTTTTAAAATGTAAAGACTATTTTTTGGAATTGGTAATTAATATTTTTAAGAATTTATTTAATTTTTTTATGTAATAATTGAATTTCAAGTTAGAAAACTAATTAATTTCAATTTATTTAAATTTAAGACTATTGAGTATTTTTCGCAATTGTTAAGTACTTTAGTAAAATGACGGTCATAAAAATTCTTTATTATATAAAGCTATTTATTATTTTATTAATATTTCCATCTTTATTAATTCCAATAGACAATATTTTGCAACTCACACCAATTCATAGTCGAATTTGACATAATAGTTTTTACTAACATACTAATGAGTATCGAAAAAAAGGCAAACATAATATGTATTAATTACATTTATTGTAATATTTAATTAAGAGAATTAAAAATAAATCTGTTTTTTTCTATCCAGTACAGTTGGCAAAAATAAATTTTAGCAAATTAGAATTGACTGAAGGCATGACACAGGTAGGTACGCCGTCTAAAGTAGATATACGATTTACGCTGATTACCTGGTTTAGATGGATGAGTTTCTATAACGAGATTGTGTTATATAAATATTGAAATTTAATTTACATTTAATTAAAAAAAAGTAATTAAATGTAAATTAAATTTCAATATTTAGATATGTATATATATATATATATATATATATATATATATATATATACATATATATATATATATATATATATATATATATATATATAAATATATATAATAACATACATAAAAACAATAATTATACTAACATACTAATGAGTATTGAAAAAAAGACAAACAAAATATATGTTAACTACATTTATTGTAATATTTAATCAAGAGAATAATTTATGAGGTAAATTATAAAAAGAAATCTTATTATTTCTATCCAGTACAGTTAGCAAAAATGAATTGGAATTGACTGAAGGTACGTCATAGGTACGCCGTCTAAAGTAGATATACGATTTAGGCTGGTTGCCTGGTTCAGATGATGAGTTTCTATAACGAGATGGGGCCATGTTGTGTAATATAGGTATTAAAATTTAATTTACATTTTATTAAAATAAAAACTAATTACGTTTAAAATAGAAGGTAACTATATGGTGCTGCATTTTATTTTCAATTTTGTATTTCTACATATTTTTTAGCAATGTACACAATATAAATAATCAAAAACTACAAAATTCACCTTTCCAATTGGCACTTGCCAGCGGCTTTATTTTATTTGAATTGGTCAACTGGGCAGCATTCTAATGTCTTTCTCAGAAATAGTTTTACTTATTTATAGTTGGTAAGTGGTTAATTTTTTGATTATATTAACAAATAACATCAACATTCCATATAATATCGGTGCAATGTAATAGAGACTCACTGGTGCCAAAATTGTCGATTTTTGTAAATCGACAATTAGATAAAAAAAATTAGTTAAAAACATATGGACATGTGTCTTACATATAGAACCATTTAGTTTCTGCTTTTTCAGATCTGTATACATAGAAATCTGTATAGTTACAGTTGTGCATTTTTTTCATTTTGGTTAGAGGTTCATACTATTATTAAAACATTGAATATATTTGACGTTAATTGTGTAGAAATTCATTATTCACAATTAAATGAAACTATGTGATGTAGTATAATTTCTACTTTCTTTAAGTTCTTTATCACGACCTAAGTTTCGTTGTATTACAACATGATGATCAACTTTGCTAACAGTCCACCTGAAGATGTTGTAATACAACGAAACCTAGGTCGTGGTAAAGAACTTAAAGAAAGTAGAAATAATACCATATCACGTAGCTTCATTTATTGTGGATTATTACTAAATATTATAAAAGGAAAAGGAAAATGGGAAAAAATGGAATTAAATACGTATTATCATAAGATATTTTAATTCTAATTTCCTACCTTTTTTCAATAAGAAGCAATATCAAATCGCTTTATGATTTGTTTAGTTAGTAGATATTCTATTTCGCATAGTTCCTTGAACTAAATTAATTGTTTTTCTTTATTAAACAGCTTCCTTGTAATGACGGTTTGTATACTAATATCAAAGGAAACAAACGTTCTAATAGTAAAAATTAGTAAAAACCTTTCGGAATACGTCCAGCTATTTTTAAAATTTTTCAGCCCCAAAGAAAGAAAGTTTATGCCAAATGCGCCCCATTATTTAATTTTAGCATGATCGCAACTCCAGATTGCTGATCCATGATTATTTACGAGTATTTAGTACATCATTGACATTATTATAAAACCGTTTAAATTAATATTTTTTTCTGTTTATTTTTTAGTTATAAGCATACAAGCACAGGTATACATGGAAATAGTTCATCAAGGCGAAAAAGATTATTTTTCTAGGAAAGCCTGTAGGATATCGTTAAATAAAGTTATTACACATTTATTTTTTAGTATGATGATTCAGACATTGCTAGTGGTATTCTGTGGCTGAGAAGCATTTGGTGTTCTAAATCGTTAAAATTTCATCTCTTTTACTCTTAGTGACGTCGAACAAAATCGCGAGTGCCTTTTTGTAAGAATAAATAAACCAACTTCGTTTAACAAGTCAAACGCAGGCTGACAACATTTTCTATAAGTTTAAAACTTTGGCAACGCAATTAAATTTCAACTTGTCGGTACTAATTAATCACCATAAACATCGAGTTAAAAGCATGTCACAGTTCACTACAAAGCGTGATGCTTCTCGTAACACTCATAGCAGGCATTCCATATACCTGAATAATTTTATCCTCCTTGGAAAGTTATAATCTGCCGTCTTCGTGGGAGAGCACGGACCGCGTCGACCCAACTGCGGCGCGTCCTAAACACGTAGCCTTCAAATATTTTACTTTATATTTAGGATCTATCCCTTCGTGTTTAACTTCGCATTTTAACGTCCCCTCTATGTCCTCGAGTGGACGGGACTACCCTTAATCATAGCTGACAAGTTTTAAGCGCTTTGTATGGTCACTGTTGCACATGACGACGCCATTGAGCGAGTGTTGATAACCCTGAACTTACGTATGGAAACATTTAATCAATAACTGGTTAACTTTTCTCTATTTGTGTTCACGGTAGAAGTACGGTCTTTCTGAAATTATTCTAATATGAAGATCGGCGAATATATAAATGGAGGAATAAAAAAATCTTGTGTTGATAATGTAACCTTACAAACTGATTGTTAATACATACAGGATATTTTAACTTTTTGCGCATGGCTTGGAAAAAACACTCCTTTTTCGGTATTAAAGAAATATTTAATTTCAGCTAGATTTGAAAATGCCTCTTCTTTGTTATCTGCCAATGCCCACAAGTGATGTTATTAATACAAGCATTCTTATTATTTTATGGTATATCTCTATATTCAAACCAAGTTAAAGATGATTCGATGCTGCATAATTTTATGTTGCTAATACAATGTGTCCAGGTATTTGCTGACTTACGAAATTATAATATTACAGCTCCGCTTCTTTGACATTCAAATGTGATGATTCTTTGCATATATTAACTAGGAGGTTCAGAGGCATAATAGTGGAAGTATAATTAAAATCTATTCCCTCATTTTTGTTCGACGGAATATAAATAAACAAACAAACAAACGTCACTGTCGTTTCGGGTCCAATGCATGATGGTGAGTCAGAATATTGTTTATGAAAATGAAAATCTATGGGAAACTTGGCGCGAAAAAGTATGGAATCGGGAATGAAGTTGTCGCTGATAGAATTAAATGAGTTGTCGTCCTAACATTTTGAATAGATTTGAATATTAACAGCGTCAAATTTAATTTCACAATTTTATGATACAGACGTGAAGAGAAGTTTTCTGACTGCATTTTTTCATCATAGTCTTATACTGCTGTTTAATATTGTAAGCTGTAATTTATCTTCAATGGAAAAGTTACTATATTTTTACAGATAGCACTATTAAGATAATCGGTATAAATTTATAATGGAATAGTTTAACACACCAAGTGAGGATATTTTTTTTTTGACCTTTCTGTCTTGAATAGGTTTGTCGGTGACAGCCGCAAAATAAGTTGTTATCGTAAAATTTTGATAATAAAAAGTTAGAACATTAATAGTATAAAATTTATATTCATAATTTTGTAATGAAGACGTAATACAATTTGCATTTGGAGAGCTGGCAAATTTTTAGCATATTTTTCCATCACAGTCCCTACTTCTATGGAGCAGTTCTTGATTACGAGTTTTAATTTATTTTTAATGGAAAGCTTTCTATTTGTTGGTACATTTTATTAAAAAGATAAATTTATAATAGAATACTTCAACATATTTAGCGATGTGATTTCGTTCCTGTCTGAAATGACCCCATTTTGTTTCATAATTTTATAATACAGGCATGTTTATTTGGAGAACATGAAATTTTAGGGGATGTTCCACACAAGGTACCTATTCTTACAGAGAACTTTTGGATTGTGAATTGTAATCTATTTCTAATGGAAAAGTTTTCAATTATTGGTACATATCACAATTCATGTAGTCGAAGTGAGTTCATAATATAATACATTGGGTTTTAAATTTTTTTGCTTGATATACCAATTTATATCTTTTATCTAATTTTTAGCAAGTGAATATAAAAATGTTTAATTATTTATATGGAAATCGTTATGCAGAACTTTAGAAATTATAAATATAAGTTAAAAAATATTTTTTACACCCTTCACATAAAATAGCCACGAGAGATGGAAGCGCATGCAATGTAAACTGGAACGCATCTTATTGCCGTATTTACGCTAAACACTCGACTATAATTTATAATATAACTCCCTCTCTTTATGACTACTACGACCCGCGCTAGTGTTGTCCCATGGCCATTTGACTTATTATAACATATTGCTGACGTACCTGAAGGTTGCATCTTTTTGTTGAAAAATAACTCGAGTGCTTCATTGAAGAAACATGGCTTCTTGCATAGTCCGCTACTAAATTGTCTTTCAACAAAGTCTTTCACAGCTTATGGGGTAAAGGTATCCTTTTTATATTTGGATATAAAGTACGGCTAAACTGAAAGTTAGTTGATAGAAAAAATCCACATTAATGTTGACTATGACTAAAACTTGAGGTTATCTTATATCTGAGTATGATGCAAGTTGACATGTTTTCTTTATCATGGGGTCCTTTCATGTAAATTTCAATGTGTTGCGTCTTTAATAAGGTTACTTTTAAAGACTTCTTCGTGAAAAATTTTTACTTTCTTCTTTATGATTGAATGGAATGATTTTCCCGTAAAAATGATTCCATTCAATCATATAGATTGATGAATCTAGCCATGTATCGCGTTAGGTTTAGCAAACATAAATCCAATCATACATATTTTTAAAAAATAGACACAGAAACATCACAAATACCATTAAAAACAACGAGAATTGTATTAGTTTTTTCTTTATAAATTCATTGTTGCTCATAGATGTATCAATTATTTTTTTAAATGTTCCAGGTTTGATTTCCATTATTTAATATCTATATGTCAAAATTATACTGGCGGTTTTGAAACAATTAAGAGGTTCTTTATCGTTATAACTCATAGAACTCGGAGTAGCATTGATCTCATGAGCCTAAACATTGATTCATCCAAATACCATAAAACCAATCTTAAATAAGATCACATTTGAGATTCATAGCGTCATATGCCGTCTATGATCGAGTTAGTATTTTGTTGGTCATTATTATATCTTTAAGAGTCCGGCAGTCGGCACGGGATCGTTAGTATAAACATTTGAATCCAAATCCAGGTTGGCACATCACCCTTGCTGACTTCTCATCAGAAATATCGAAGAAATACTTTGAAAATTGCTGGACAAATTTAAATTGAACATAACGACTAAACATTTTTATCATTAAAATTAATAAATTAGCAGTATTCACTTAAACATACGAGTACTAAGTAGTGTACACTTAAACATAATAACTCAGCAGTATATACTTTTAAATATGGTAGAGCACATGAAAGCAGGATCACCCGTTTTTAAGATATGAAACTACAGAAAGATAAAAAAATCGTTAAATATATAACACCACTATTTTGTGCTGGGTATGTCATCTACATCTAGTATAATATATGAACATGAAGCATACCGAAGGCTTTTTTATCATTATCGGCGTTAAACATCCATCTTAATTTAAATCATTATTTCGAAGTTAACTGCCTACCTGATAATCGTTTTCATGTTTTCGATTATTTAAATTTGGAATCGTGACTTTTTTCCTTTTTTATAGCTCAGTATATCTTTTTCCAGCTATACAACCGTACTAACCCGTTAGAGATCACGTCATTTTATGGAACAATAAACTAGATGGTTTAAAATATATGGCATTATTTTACGACGGCTGGAAATTGCTCAATCTAATCACAATAAACGGAAAAAACAAGAAATTAATTATAAAAAGAAGTTTGCTTTTTACGTCTTTTCTCTCACATCGAAACATCGGAAAATAGCAAAAAAATAATGAAATAATTAATGAAAATTACACATTTTTGTGGGCGGGTGATTGCACTTATTTGGTAGACAGTCACTGAGTTCGTAAAATTACTTTTTCTTAAATACAATGATATGAAATGCAGTTTGAACTTAACGTGAATAAATAAATCTACAGTAGAAGCTTTCGTAGCGCTGCTTTATGCACAAATTAATTTGAAATTGCAGCAGGAAGCGTGCTAGGTAATGTACTTATCTGCCCTTCTATTGTATTAAAGAGGTAGCTCAAGTTCTGAAAAGAAAATAAAAAATTATAAGCTTGTTGAAAAAATCAAAATGGGCCAAGTGCGACAACGGCTCGCGCACCGAGGTTTCGATATCTTGTTTGAGGTGGATTACTTTATTATTTATAAAAAGTCGTCAATGATATGGATTTGTTAGCAAAATAAAGATTTGATAATACCTAATATAAATAAATAGAAAACAATTATATTACAGGAAATATCTAAAAAATTATGATATCTAGAGTCATCGTTGTAGCTTTCCTATATCTTTAAGTAGGTTTCTAAGTCACCTGTTTTTTCATAATTTTTGTTTCAGCAGTTTTAAAACAAGGATGAAATACATGTTTCTGTAGATATTTTTTAGAATATCTGTGAAGAGGAGAATACCTCTGTTTAACATTATGAAGCTCTTTTTTAGTTGGCCTTTTTCCGCCCTTAGAATTCCTATACAAATATTTTGGAGTGGTAGCCTCCACTCCGATTTTTCTTTCTGATAAGTTTGAATGTTTTATTTTTGTTGATAGTTCTTCGCAAGTTATACATGTGTCGACTTATGGTCGGCCAAATCTAAGGGAAAAGTTTTCATTAAAGTATTGTAAGTAAAATTTGTACTTTACTTTATACTACCTTTTAATTTGTACTACCGAGATCTGAATGTTTTTCTGTAAACATTGAATGCATTGTTTTGACATCTAATCGTGCATCAAGATATTCAATGTCTTTTCCTGCGTAATGTGTCTTTTTCCTAGGAAAGCAAAGGATGTGTTCATGTATTTTTTGGCATATTTATTATTATTATTGTTATTATTAACTTTAATGTACAGTACATATGGCGGACTTATTGCTACATGAGCAATCTCTTCCAGTCAACCATAACAATTTGTATTGAAATTTCAGGAGGCACTGTATTTCCTTTCAGATAACATCCTCTGTTATCTGTAGGACTCTTTCCTTCATTAAGCAAATCACAAAGTCTGTGTACTCTGGCTTCAGTAACTCAATATAGACTGATAAATGCTTTCTTGCAGACTTTAACTTTATCAGTTTGTTTTAAAAATATATATGTATATAAAACACGTTAACTGAATAATTGGTTTATGGAAATCGTTGCCTGCAATTTTCACCGGTAGATCTTAGAGCTATTTGTTTTACTCGATAATTATTAGTATTTGCCAGTCCTTTAACTTTAGAATTTTTTGTAGCATTGCTTTTATACTTTGAGGGACTACACGTTCTCTTCTTTTTCGGCTCATCATCACTCTTTGTTTCACTTGAAGACATTTTAAAGCTAAAATATTACTTTTCAAGTTTTTTTTTATCAAGTTATTAGTAGACAATTTCTGTTCGAATGCTAAATATAAGCTTTTGGATTGTACGTTCGGTTTATTTTCTATTTATGTCACAAGTATTTTAACTCGTGTACTGACCTGGCAAAAGCTTCATAATAAAAGATTCTTTCTTTTTCAATAAAATTGCTTAGACTCATGCCTTTGTATTAACCAACAATGCCGTACTTATTCGTCTTCGGCAATTAGTGGGTTAAAGTTATAATATGGGTTATATTCTCAGAGAAACGGTGCTGGACTTGACAATTGTTAATATGTTCAATTCAGTTTCTTTTCCTCAAATTTTTCAGTTATCTTTTAAAAACATAAATTTACGATGTGTCTTGTAATTTAGAATTAAGTTTAGCAACGTGTAATGTAAAGGAGTGTTTGTAGAAAATAGTACCATTTTAGAAATAAGGACGGTGAGAAGGGACTTAGACGTAATGAAGCTATTTGAAATAAAAATTGCAAGAAAAATTCAGTAACTAACTTTATTTACTTGAGGCTGCCAGGTAAGATTTGTATCTATCAAAAGGCGTTAGTCTTTTACAGTTGCAGAAAAGAGTTCGTTGTATTATTTGATTTTAGTTGTGGTAAATCTGACTAAATTAACTACTTTTGAAAAGCTGTCACTGATTTCTGATTAAAACAAGCTGGAATTTCCTTGGATTCATTAAAGGGGTGACTTTTGAGCCGATTTACTAATCAGACTCGCAATGATTTTACAGAGGTCATTTGATATAAGATGTCTAAGAAGACGTAAATTTAACAATTTTCTAAATATTAATGTTAATTAGAGTAGACATTTTTAAAATAATATTAGAAACTTTTACAATGGTTTACAGTAGTGTCTGAATCGACTACCACGTTAGTCGATTTAAAAGATGCGACAAATTTAAGATTTTGAACCACACATTCACACATGCACGAACATATATATATATATATATATATATATATATATATATATATATATACATACATATATATATGTATATATATATATATATATATATATATATACATACTATTATTTACTTTTTATTTAATAAGTAATATTATGGAATGTTTAAGAATTTTCTAAAATTCATATGAAAGTGAAAGTAAAATACGAGTTTTAATTGAAATCGCCCTGCACTATGAGATATACGAATTAAATATAGAATTCCTAGTTTGATTTGCTATTGAGCAGTTTCTCCACAGTCGTTCATTATAAATATCTTAATTTCGGTCAAAAAATATCAACCCGTGTATATGGGTCAATATTATATATAACTAATCAGAGTGCTGAGGTGGGTAAATAGCCTGCACCAAGATATGTGATTTACCCTGGGAAATATGAGTGTTTTGCTTATGTATTATGTTGCCTATTCAGACGTTCTTGTAAATGATCTAGACAATGTTAGCGTATATATGAAGCACTCAGTAACCTGAATCTCCAACTTTGCATCTAGAAATTACAATGGCAGACACTCAGAACATAATCTATTTCTCACTCACAAAGCACAATAAAAATGCAAAGACAACATATTTAAAATAATTATTTATAAGTGAAATCCGAAAACGTGCAATTTTCACATACATTACTTGATTATCATATAAGAGCAAGTAAGTTTCAGATGACAGATCAGAGCGAGCCGCGTTAGTAGCCCCATCAATTAAGGGTCAGACAACAAAGGGTCAATAAGTCAATAGATGCAAACAAAGGGTCAATCAGACAACAAAGGGTCAATAAGTCAATAGATGCAAAAAGACACAAATGACGCATTAAACTAAATGTGTGCGAGAATATCTGTAAGAAAAGTAATCATTAAAATAAAATAATAAAAACAAATTTAAATTGTAAATTGTCTAACCATGCTCGCCGCCTTGGAAGTTCGTAGAAATTTTTCTAAGAATAATGGGTATTTTTCTTTTGTTAAAATTATATGATGGTTAAGATTGAATGACAAAATTAATTGGATATTGAATATATTTGGCGTTAATTTTGTAGAAATTCATTATTCACAATTAAATGGACCTACGTGATGTAGTATTATTTCTACTTTCTTTAATTTCTTTACCACGACCTAGGTTTCGTTGTATTACAACATCTTCAGGTGGGATATTAGTAAAGATCTTTCTAATATCCCACCTTAAGATGTAATACAACGAAACCTAGGTCGTGGTAAAGAAATTAAAGAAAGTAGATATAATACTACATCACGTATTTTCATTTAATTGTGAAACTAATTGGAAGTAATCACTGTAATTCATCCAGGTTCTGACAAATGATTTGCATTTTACGGTTCTCCGTCACAATTTAAATAATTTTGTCAGAACCTGGATGAATTATGTGATCCACAACATGATCCTGTCTAGGCAGCAAGGGAGGGTAAGAATCCAAGGAAAAGGCTTATCAGGACACATGGCAATGTGCACAACTTTTTCCTCCAGTATCATAACGCGGCGTTTAGCTATAATACGAGAATTGCTTATTTCCGGTGGATCCTTCAGAAAAGTTAAAGCAAGAGAATACTTTCATCACTAGAGCGAGTTACAGACGGAGTGAATAAATTTTTGCATTACTTCTCTCCTAGAGTAAAAAAAGGCAGGTTAGGTAATTATTTTATCTGCCAAAATCTTTGCACTAAATCATTGAGTGCAAGCATGGGGCATGAAATAACAGCTTGAAATGCTGCATCAGGGTAATATTCCATCAATATGAATTCAAAGGCGATCGACTAGGCGAGAAAGGTAATCGTACCTGATTCCATCCTATTTCTCAACTAAATCCTAAGACGACATCCACGACTCCAGGACTATTCCACATCAAGTCCTCAAGTGGTATACCCTCTAAGTAGCTCTACTGCAACTGGGTGTTATCAGTAATACAATCAACAACAAGTGCACATATACTGTATTTATTCTTTGATAAATACGAGACTCTACATTTAAATTGACGCGGCCAATAACTGGATGCAATGATGAACCAATTCCTTTGACAGTTTAGTTACTCAATTGAATTATTGGTCGGTTAAGTTATTTGCAATATTTAATTGTAATTAAATGGTCCTTTGCACCGTTATCGATCAGACATCTTACTATTATTTTATGATTATCTTTGGTTTTTACAAATACTTGCGCAATTTATAAGAAAATAGTAGAATTAGGTTTAACTTCAACACGTAACGATAAGTCTTTATGCTGCCTCGTCGCGTTACAAGAAGGGGAGTTCAATAATTCCTCTTAAGGCGCGGGGTAATATAGAGAAGACCGGGCTCGCAGTAACAACTCATTGTTCTAATTTATTTGTAAAGTATGTATGTGTGTGTTATATTTAATTTTTTTATCTTTGCGAAATGTAACAATTTTTGGTGACGTTTTTCGCAAAACTCACAGAGGAACAAAGATTTACATGTAGGCAAAGTGTGCAACTAATTGAAGCAATTTACTCGGCCATGTTGCGGTTTATAAATTCCTATCGGTTTGTGGTAAATTTAAATCTTTAAACTGAAAATAAATATTCATCAAGTGGTCAGACTTTTTACAGAATAAATAGCACTTTATGGAAGCTGACACTATGCTTAGGCAATACATGAGCGTTAGGCGCATTGTTCGAGCTCTGCAATTTATTGATACTTTAGTTCGTTGCTCGAACTGAATTCAATTGATTCGAACATTCTAAAATGTTAAATTGATTTTGCACAAATGATATTAAATTGCTACAGGTGAAATATCAATACGTAATTACGAAAGGGCTGAAACTACTTCGACATAGCAGAAAAAATAGGTAATATTTTAATTATAAATGTTGTCAAATATTGAATATATTTGGCGTTAATTTTGTAGAAATTCATTATTCACAATTAAATGAAATACGTGATGTAGTATTATTTTTACTTTCTTTAATTTCTTTACCACGACCTAGGTTTCATTGTATTACAACATCTTCAGGTGGGATATTAGCAAAGATAATATCTCACCTGAAGATGTTGTAATACAACGAAACCTAGGTCATGGTAAAGAAATTAAGGAAAGTAGAAATAATACTACATCACATAGTTTCATTTAATTGTGTATAAATGTTGTCTAAATGAGCATATTTTCCATCTATTATCCAGTGAATATCTGTAAGAAACCAGTAAAGTTTAAAAAGAGTAACACTGAAGCGTTTATCATTTCAAATTTACGGAAATGATACGAAGAATGAATTAATTACATAAAGGTCTAAAATATCATTCTTTTTTAATGTAATTCAGTAATTTATTTTTACATTTTTTTGTGTAAATAGAGGAATAATAAGGAGGACCACTAATATATGAAAAAAAATGTTATTTGCTCGTTGTATATAAACTGGAGTAACTGACATTACATTTTGGTTCTGGTTGTTTCTAAATCCTGTTCACTACATTTAAAGAGCTAAGTGATAACAATAAACGCAAAAAAAGTTAAAAAATAAGTGCCGTTTCTTTCTTCCTCTAATTAATTGGTTGTTTATTTCAATTCCTAAATATACGAGACACCCATATATATATATATATATATATATATATATATATATATATATATATATATATATATATATATATATATATATATATATATATATATATATATATATATATATATATATATATATATATTCATGTATACATCCGCCTTTTTGTACCTTCAACCATGTGAGCAGACTTCCCTGACTTCTGATACTATATTATATCATATACAGCACATCGCCTTCTTAAATTATAGGTTTGCCATAACAAAAATATTTTTTCAAATCGGATGTACGATTCTGGAAATCAGAACGAACGAAGAGGAAGGGGTTGTGCATTATTTTAACATTGCAATTAAATATTGAGGTTTATAATTATTTATCAAGAGAACGTGTAAATAAAAGTAGTTGTATAATTATTTCTATACTACTTCAAAAAAGCAAATAATAACAGCACAAAACTAATTACTTTAAATTGGTGGGTTTATTTTGAGCATAGAAAAATTATTTTATTTAATTATAATGTAATTTAGAACAGGCAGTAACACAGAAGTAACACGACTTTAACAGAAAAGTATATACATAACAGCAAGGTTAAAAAGGTAGATAAGTAAAAATGAAGAATACCATGAAAATGGATTTAAACTAAATACAATTAAAACCGATAAACTTTTCCAGCGACCACGTATTTCAAAAAAATATTTTCCACTATGACCGGTGGGAAGGAAAATCGAGTTCAATATTAACGAGTGTACTTAAATTGATATGTGTGATCAAAATAAATGCCGCTAAAAAAATGCTTGCAGTACAGCAGCGGACATGGAATTATTTATTCAAGCCGCATCGTGGTGCACGGCCGCATTTGTATAAGCAGGCGGCGAAGAAGCTCGCCCCGGGCGAACCTCACGCGACACGTCCCGTCTGTGAATAAAATTTGGATTCACGCTTGGGCTCGACGAACTTAATTTGTATCGGTTTATAGGTTGAATTCAAGTATATGTTGTTCCACTTATATTAATGTCTCTATAAAATTTCAAAAATATTGGACAGAAATGGGTTCGCATATAGTATAATCAGCAGATGGATATCAAAGTTGCGGAAAATGGATACATAAATAAAATTTTGCTCCAAATTAATATTGTTCGTTTCGGTAATAATCGTTCTATGATGAAAATAGACAAAAATATGTTTGTATATATGTTTATATAAATTTTCATTAAATGGAAAAAATTTTATTTTGTTACGCCAAGAGGAAATTATTTCGACGCGAGTAAATATTTGATTTAATTGTATCGTTTATCCACGTAACATACTTATGCATAGATCAGTGGAGTAAAAAACGTTTGAACAAGGAAAGATACTCCGATAAAAAAATAATAAGTTACAATATTTTCATTTCTATAGCAAAATCTCAACCATAGTTCCGTCATCAGGTATTGTTTCAGATCGATTTACATTTTACTGTATTAAAATTGATCTTTAATTTGTAACTTAACGTTCAATGAAGTTGTCCAGATGGAGATTTAAATATTCTTTTAATCTTCTTTTTTTAAAACTTTCTTTAACTTTGATTTACTTATTACATGTGGTTTAAGCAAACTTTGAATTGCATGGCATAGAAAATTTTGACTGATACGGGATTAATTTCTATCCACATATTAGGAATCCTATAACTGATCACCTGGAGGTCAGTTATAGAGTTTCTAATATTTAGCTAGTTATAGGTTTTCTAATATGTGGCTGGAAATACTATTGCAGTTCAAGCAATAAAATATACATTATAATTTGCTTAAGCCATACTTCTATGAAGTCCGATAAATACCGAAAATGTCTATGTTCTGTCAATGCTTACGTCTATTGATTTTTATATAAGTGTGTTAGGTCGATCAATGGAGCGTTTCGTTACGATTGGGTGAGTCGATTGTTTATAAAGTAGTCAGTGTTCTATATCCGGTTTTGTCTAATTTACTAGGCATTAATAAACACGGGAAAGATAAAACATAGAAAAAGAAAATTATATAAACCGGTTGGAAATAAGATCTCGTAGATGGATAACAAATATAAAACAAACGCATGAAAGTTTTATATTGAAAATAGATTTTTGTAAAAAACACTAAGCTAAGTTGGTAAAGAAAAAAATGCTAGAGAAATGCTACCGGTGAAATGTTAGTCTGTTTGAATCTTATGTTGGTGTGAAAAAGGAAGATTTTTATATAAATAGAGCAAAGAATATTTTTCGACAACGATAAGATATGTTGTACTGTATCAAGGATTTAACTTAATTGGATCTTGATCACAGCGGTCTGAATTAATTTCTAAGAAAAACATATATTGGAATTGGTAAGGCAAAGCATATGTGGAGATGTTAGGATATGTAAAACAACCTCGTTAGCAGTTAAACGTGTCTTGTTACAAATATGTTAAGGATCGATTTTATTTACCCTTATTATTTACAAATCGAACTTGGCCAACTTGCGTTGTGCATACTCGTACGTTAAGTCTAGACGAAGTCCTCGTTACAGATAGCCGTAATTTGCTGACTTTTTTTGGAAATGTTGGGTGGACGGTATACACACATACACACACACACACATATATATATATATATCATAAACCGAATCAATCTCTAAACACCCAGTTTATTCATAATTTTAGATGTGTTAATTTCAAAAGTAAGGGAAGGAGGGATATTTTTTGCTCATTTTCGGCATATCTCATAAGTTACAGTACCTGAAACTATGACATTTTTGAAACCCTTTTAATTAGAGCTCTTTCAAACGATATTTCACACTTTAAAATATTTTTGCACGTAATTCGTCCACCCTTAAGTTTCCACATAAATATATTTAAGTGTTAGCTCTTAATATACTTTATCACTACGCCAAAATTCAAGTTTTAACGTCAAGCGGTTTCTGAGAAAAATGGCTGTGACGTACGGATAGAGGGACACGAAAGTAATCTCATAAGTGTTATGCTTTTCTCTTTTGAGGTAAGGAATCCTAAAGTAGAGTGAATAGAAGGCTTCGTATAATATGTTCCAATTATCGAACGTCGACAATGTTAGAAACCAAGCTTTGAAAAGAAGAATGTAAACTAGAGTTAGAATAGAACGGATTGATTGATGATCATCGATGGAATCATCGCTGTTTATTTCAAGTTGCTGGAAAATGGATAGATAATACAAGCAAATAGATATATCAGATGAGACCGTGGAATATGGAACCTTTGAAACAATGCTATAGATTGCAATTTGTTAGTGAATCAGATAATTGAAATTACTTGTTACTGTATTTATTTCATTCTGTTAAATTCTGTCTTGATAAAAATAGGTCTTAAGTCTAATTTTATTTTTAACATTTAATTCGTAAAAGTAATTTCAGGTTTAGCTAAGAATTATTGTTTACTATTTTTAATAATTTTGCACTTAAAATTAACAATTTCCAAAATAAATTCTTCTATGCCGAACTAGAAAGTAAAAATTTTTCAGCAGCAGTGAAGATAAGTTCTTAAGGCTCATATGAAAAATGTTTTCGTATTTTTTATCTGTTTACAGAGAGAATTATGTTATAGAGAAAGAGAAAGCGAGTATTTTACAGAAATAATGTGAAGCAAATCCATACGCCATCACGCCTCTGAAGGACGTTGTGTTAATTTTAAATGTGAAGAAATCACGCTTTTTATGTTGTTCTTTGCCGTTTGAATCGAAATCATTTGCTACTGACACATTGAATTTTATAATAATTATCTAATAAATTTTGGGTGATTATTAGCTATGCGGATCAACAGTACGTACACATTACGGCATTTAAAAATAATATGACTAAAATCAAAAGGCAAATTAATTTGCCTTCACTAAGGCCGTACTTTTCTTAGCCATGAAATCTAGGTTGTGGTAAAGAACTTAAAGAAAGTAGAAATAATACTACATCGCATAGTTTCATTTAATTGTAAATAATGAATTTCTACAAAATTAACGCCAAATATATTCAATATCAACAAACTAATTTGCCTACAGTAAGGGCATACTTTTCTTATCTAGACATACAGGTTAATAAATACTGTAATTACTGAAATAAACTTCTGTAACGGCCGTGAGAGTAAACTTTCAATGCCGACACGGCATCACGGATTCAGATAGATCATCAATTTCCTAAGGAACAAAATTCAAGTTATAAATGAGTAATGAACACGCAACATAAAATACTAAAATAGGTGCTGTATTCTCGCGTTATACTAATAATATTAAACCGAAAATATATATTCCATATCGTTGCCATAAACTCCTAGTATCTTTTATATTTACTGGGTAACTACCTGAGAAAATTTTAGAAATTGGATTTGTTAATAATTTAGTCGATACTCTATAAATATATCATTGCTTTCAATATTCGGTGAATCTTTTTATTAATTATATTTAAATAATTTTCCACCCAAATATACCCAATATGTAAGGTTCTGATATGCGATAATGAAACAAAATTAATTGATACAAATATCAATAACTTTTTGGAACACTTATAGTTAAATCGAAAAAAGTTTTACTTTTAACGTACTGCGGTAAAGTAACTATTTAAATAATTGGTTAAATTACATGAATTTTTATGCGCCGCAGTGTAGTACTCTTTAAATATTTAGTTAAATTACGTGAAGGACCATAATGCATTTCAATAGGCTTTCATTATCATAACGGACGAAGAGAATAAAAAATATCAATATTGTAGTGCATCTGTACTCTGTAAGCACCTCATAGCCTTAAATATTGGTACTTTTTAAGGATACCGTATATATTATTAATGAAGAACCGTGGCGTTGTTCGAGCTCAGGTTTAAACCTTTATGATCATTTCCAGCAGTCCAATTGTGAAATGTGTTTTTATGTGTACTGGATATATAATTAATGTAAATATATTATTTGAATGCAAACTGACTATTAAAAACGAAACATAAAAAACAAGCCCAGTGTTTGGACAATAAATAAATTATAGTTATTGATAAATATACATTTGAAAAATAATAATTATTACCAATTTTCTTTAAAATGATTTAAATAGCGCCGGGAATTATCATTGGTTCATGATTGCAAAATTAAATTTATTACAACGACATTAGCGTAAATCATTTAACATTTTTTTACGTTTCTCAACGGGGCGAAGACGACATTGGCAACCTTTTATTTTGAAATGTGTACCAAGCCATAAGGTATTATTCTGAATGTAAAAAGTAAATTTAGGAATTAATTCAATTCAAATTACTCTAGAATGTTCGATGTTTTCCTTTAATTTTAAAAATTCTACATTCTTTCGTTTTAGATACTTTTACAAGAGCAGATCGTTTCTAGACTAGTTTTTTTAAATTCATTCTTCTTTGAGCTCCTACTGAAACAAATCGTGATTATAAAAGTAATCCGACTAAATAAAATGTGAATCAGATTTTTTATTTGATAACCGCAGTTTATAATTAAATAAGCTTTGCTGGTGAATTGCCTATCTATTTAATTTCTTCTACGAAGAGTTATTAAAGGTGCAATTGATTCAAACTCATTAATTTGAATGCAACTATCAAAATATTCATTCAATCGGCCCGTATGGGATATAACCAGCGAGTCAAAAACTTGCTCTTGTTGAGAAATACTTCGTTTTAGAGTTTGAATACAATTGGAAGAGTTACCCTGATCGACGCAAATGCCATCCTTTTTGGAATGACGCAAATACCATGGTGTTTGGAAACTAGGACCGTGGAAATTCCCGGATATCATCTGTTCGTGGGCGTGCAGAGATCAACCTCATGTAGAAATCCTCAGGTCATTGAATGTTAATTAATTTGCGCATATACTGTCATTATAATTTCGAGAATAAACCAATGATATAAAGGCTTGATACGTGTTAATAATGTAAACGCTGACTCTTCTAGTCGGTGATTGTAAAATGTTTGAATAAGGACAAATATTGTTTTAGATTATTTAGATATTTTTTTTGGTAGGACTAATTTGTCCGAGTAGTGTTTGTGCTTGTTTTTGCTCGTACACTCGGTTATGAGCTTTATTAATTGATAAAAGAAAGAAATTAAAAAATATATTGGCGCTCTTTATATAAGAAAATTATTAAAGTGAAGTCAGTAAAATATGACTTATCTAATAAAGTGTATAAAAAAATTATATCATTTAAATATTTCATTAGTTTTACTCCAGATTATTAGTTGGAAACTACAACCAGAAAGTTTTGATTTTATTGTTTCCGATATTTTGATATTTTGTTTTTTTATAAAAGCTATACACACACACACACACACATATATATATATATATATATATATATATATATATATATATATATATATTTGCCATGTTGAGACAAATAAAATGATAACTAGGAGTCAATTTTGCCTTTTCGCGCCCACTGTTTGCATCAATTAGAATTGTCACAGCTCAGAATCCGTCAGGGTTCATACATGATATAAAGTGTTTAACAGGGAATTGAAGAGTGTCTGTCAGTCTTTAGAAATCAGACAACTACAAGTGTAATATTTATAACATTAAATTGTTTTAAATATAATTGTTATTAAATTTTTGAAATAAACCTTTTTTGTTCAAATAAATGGAACGATGAGTGTAATATTATAATAATATTTCACCGACACATTAAGCTGTCCTAACCTCATCCATCGGCCAATTGATATAAGTAGTGACAATAATATTTTCCATGGAGCTATGAACCTCCTTCTATTCGAAAAGTCAAAGGGACTTTCACAGTGGGCAGCGAAAGTGATACTTTTTATCACATCTCCATGCGAAATACAAATAATTCTTGTATCACTTTCTTCTTCTTTACGCTTGTATTTATAGAATGATAGAGAGCGAAACTGATGATTATCTTTTCTGATCCCTACTAATTTCACCTCTCCTTTGACCTCCCATTCTGATAACTAAGTAAATTATTACAGATGATGTCTTCAATAAGCCCACAATATGTCGGTGAGCCCAGTGAGACGATTGTACATCTATGATATTTTCAAAGGTTAAATTTAAACGTTATTGTTTCGCAAATAAATATCTTAAATGACTTTAATTATTTATGTCTAATTTTTGTTATTTCATGCGTCGTCGTGGTCATTCGTCGAAAAATTTTTGAACAGTTCCAAATAGACACACGTAAATGTCACATTCGATTTAAAAAATTTATAACAGTGGCAGAATATTCCAAATTTGTACTTCAAGTAAATACAAATTTGGAAATCATAATTCTAAATGGTACTTATGCATTTTTACATCATACCTTCTGTATACCCGTACATAATTAATTATATACCTACCAATATACTGATTTTTTATGCTTCTTTCAATTGTATGTATTTGCACGTGCCTACCAGATTATTTTGCTCCTTTTTTTATTAGGTCAAGGCAAACGAGTCCAAAGTATTTTAATTTACTCCTCAATACTGGCGAGTTCACTACCTTCACTACCACTACTAGCACTACCTTCCTGTTTCATAATTACTCTTATCAGTGCTTTCAGCCTCATCGTTAAACCCTGGTACCATTTGTTACTAGAGTACCTATAAAAAAGTTAAATAACTTCAAATCTCTCAAACTGCTCAGAAGGTTCCTTCACATTGCGAAGTTTCTTAGATTAGTTTCGTGTCCATTAACAACAAGAAACATTAAAAAAAGTAAATTCGACTGCTTATAAATTAAAGAAAAAAACAAAGAAATATATATATATATATATATATAACCACGTCTAATTAAGAGCTTGTGAAGTCTATTAAAAAGAAAGGTTAATAAAATGTCTATTGGCAACAGATTCTGGCTGAAGAGAAGACTTTTCATGTAAAGGAAAAATTTATTTTTTTTAAATCTGTAAATATATTAATGGGTTTCATTATACTACCTAAAATTTGTACTTTAATTAGATTGTCGTAATTCATTAAGGCGTACAAGAATGTTTAATTAAAATAGTTTTAATATTAGACTCAATTGCGTAGTTACATTTTAGTATTTACAAGATTCTTAAGATTTTCTAATTTAGAAAGTAAAATTATTCAAAATATTTGAACTCAATCTTAGGTGTCCTTTGTTTGCCGTAGGTTACTTAATAAAAAAAGAAACCTAAATCATCTAGTTTATTTTGACGATTGTCAAAACAACGTAACCAATGAGTGTCATTAAAACAACGTAAAGAGAAAAGAGAAATACTGACATTTCTTTTAACAGACGGAGGCTAACATCGTATGGACAAAATAAAAGTAAAATTACCCGACCAACGTTTTTCAATAAAAAAGAAACGTCCGCATGTATTTGATTTTAATTGAAGATATCGAGTTACCAACTAATGGAATCGCCAAGAGTCTCGAGTTGTTCACTCTTTGAGTTCTTCGAGTCCTTATAATACATTAATGAAATAACTTTCAATCGAGCATATAAATAATGTCAATATTAAGGTTTAGATGCGTGTCGTTTACCGTAAGCGGATAAAATGGAAGTCTCTCGTAAAAAAATATTAACGTGAGGTATTCATGTTATTGGGCAGTTACCTTTAATTTTAGTAAAATAAATAAAATATTTTAAATACATGAAATTTAACAATGCCATGTTATTAAATAAAATACCAGCCTAAACGATATGGTAATATTGAACTTATTAACAATGTTCAATCATTGTGTAAAAATAATATTTTGTAGCAATTATTCAACGATTGGTCTCGACTTAGGTAACCGTCAAACAATTTTTTGGTTCAAAGTAGATTAAGCTTATGCGGTGGGGAAAAATTTGTCGTCCGAAAAAAATCGTTATATGACATTTATCTTCTTCATAACGTCAATTATTATCAACATTTTTAATTAATCAGTTTTGTCATTATAAGCAGGCGGTTTATATTACTTTAAAATATTTTCACATTAGCTCGGAGTACATATTTTGACACTCGGTGGGATTTGAAAAAAATAATAAAAAAATTGTTTTAAAAAAAATGTCTTAAAATGAGTTTTACTTTAAACTACTTAAAAGATTACAGCTAGAGTTGTAAAATGCAACTGAGTTTGTAGACACACATCTTGCTCAGTTGGGGCATGGATCGTAGACCGTACATCGTAGACAAACAGAGTTAAGTCAGAAACTCGAAAAAGCTTGTATAAAGTTATTTTGAAAAGATTTGGTCGGTATATTTTTTTATTAAAGTGACCTTTCGTCCTGTATTACTCTTCATTGCAATATAATTGCGTGTTATCCTATTTCATTATCTTATCAAATCATAAAATTTATTTTCTTTAAATGGAAAGTTTCAATTTCATGCGACTGATAGTTTAGTTTTTGGTGAGTTTTATGTAAATTAAAATAAAGCGTTGATAAGTGAAACGCAAACTGAAAATAGTTAAGGATTCATTTATATTTGGATATAAGCATGTACCTATTCAATTATTACAGTAACATTTTTTTAAATTTTATAATCCCGGCAATTGCAATATTTTTTAAAACTTCAAAATAAATTTATTTCTTATTTTGAGAAATTAAAAATTTTCCTTTTTTGAATTTGTGCAACACACTATGTCGTATTTTATCTTTAATTTAAATGAGAAGATTTAAAGAAACGTATATATAAAACAATGTATTAATACATATTAAGCCGAGAACCATCGACCATTTTAGGATAATTATTTTAAGCACGGTGTATTTCGTGACATTTCTATGTCACTTAAATTACAAAACAGGAGACCTAGCAAAGGGAAAGCGGATATTTAAATACGTTAGTAGGTACGTGCAGGTTAAACAAAAAGGCGCCACTGCTCGTGCCCTTTCTTTCTACCGCTCGTCGTGCGTCGTATTGGATGATAGGTCCACGGCTCGTACCGCCCTGGAACCGAAGCGTTGCGATGCGCGAGGCTGCAGCCATCCTTTACCGCGTGCTGACTTTATCCTCGATTCCAATTATTTGAGATTTCCTCGCGTTTATTTGGAATTGTCTTCTGTGCTTCAATGGCATGAGATCTTCGCCGCTTTGTAGATGAGGTCAGTGCAGATACACGTCTATGATGGCACTTTCGAAGTCAATAGAATTTCGAAGTATTGCGGCTATTTTGTTTAGTAGTTGAAGTTGTAGTATGTAAAAAGTACGCTATTTCAAATTAAGATTCTAATAAATGTACAAAATTAGGTCTCTTCAAGACTTGTTGTTAATCAAATTTATATCCCAAATATTTTTCTATCTGCCTTCAAACAAAAGCTACCAACTTATTTTATTCCAAGATGTAGTTTGGAGGAAAAGAAAACGATGTCACGTAAAGTTAAATAAAACAGTGAACGGGTGTGTGTATATATATATATATATATATATATATATATATATATATACATACACACACACATACACACACATACCTGTGTGTTTAAAGCGTGTTATAAAAACTTGATGTAATTGGCATCAAAATAAAAGCTCTAAAAATTGCTATCTCATAAACCCGAGTACATTCTTTATTCGCGCAGCGTAGGCGCGGTATACGGATGAAGACACGAAGGTTACGACGGTCTACGGTCTACGAATGGAGAAATTGTCATTCGGCTAGAGGCCCTTAAATCATATTATTGAATCTAATATTCGTGGAACGATGTTTGTCTTTGTAATACTTGGAGAAGATCGGAAAAAATGTATTACATGCTGAAGTGCAACAATTTTTATCTTTAGCATTTCAAGTCGACATTAAGTTATGTTCTCTGATTATCAATTTGAAAAATCTATTTGTAATTTTAGTTACTAGTTAGTCATTTCTAAATTTAAATCACCTACATTTACATACTTATTCATGAAAATTTTTGAAAATATCCCCGTGACGCCATCACTAATCGTCAAGAAGTTTACTTTTATTCAATAAGTTTTTAGTGAGTGAGTTGGTATGAAAAAAAGCTTGTATTTTACCCCATGTCCTACAAAATTACTCAGAAAATTAACCTTCCTTCAGCTGTTTTGGATGCTACACTAATAAATAAAGGCGCACAGACAATTAGACTATAATTTCTGAAACAATATTTTTGTTTTATAATATTTTCTAACATGTTTTTTCATTTTTTTCGAAAATATCTTTAATATGTAGACACATCCCTTCTATGGTTTTATTATCTGTTTACGGCATGTAACACATAATGTGTCTATTGTTCCTACAGGTCATATTGTGCATCAAAATGATGGAGAATTGTCATATAGTTGGCTAATATTTCCTTCCCAGTTTGATACACAGAATAAGAGCCACGTTTCTGTTAAAGAATTATATTTTAATTAAGTGATTTTGTGCATCAACCTGAGTAGGTGAACATGAATAGGTGATTTTGTGCATCAAACTGAGTATATTTTGATAATAATCCATGGAAATTGTTTTGATGGTACGTAATATTGACAACGATTTTTTGCAGAAATGATTAAAATTGCCATATTGTTCCTCAAAATTTTCTACCCGTTATGGCGCGCAGAATCATCTGCTTGAAAGATAAATGGTTTTTTATTGCACCCGTATAAACCAAACTTACATGTTTGATTTGAAAAACAGTTTTTGATGCACAATTCCTGGATTTTCCTGGTATTATATACAGGTCATTTCCGAAGTACAATGCAAGTAATATACGTCACAGCTTGAGCGCTGATATCTACGAAATTAATGAGTCTAGAGCAACAAAACATGTAATTAGATTCAATTTACCGTCTATTCATATAGTAGTAGTGTATGTATAAGTTTCCACTCTCCAATCCTTAATAAATCAAACAGAATAGAGTTATAGAGTTAAGTTAAATTTCACACACATTATCTTTATATTTGGAAAAGAAATAGTGATATGGAATTAGGATAGCCAGTTCAAAAATTAGAAAAGCCGAACGCAGTTTTTAATTTAGTTGGACATTTCACCTTTAAAACCGGACTTGCATAAGTGATAAAAACCAACTTTAAAATTTTGAAAAACTCACAATAGATCTAGTCGTTGTAATTGAAAAACGATTAAGTATTTTTTTTAAATACCCCGACTATAAGAAAGTAAGAAACTATTAATATAATTGCAAACCCAAGAAAATTTGTCCGGGCTGCCATTGTCATTTCCGTTCCCAATATAAATTTATTACACTGTAATTTATTACATTACATTGCAGCAGAACAAAAAAGCTATTTGCGCACCTAAGAGAATTGTAACTAGTCGCGAACTGACAAAACTACAAAATTTTAGGCATAATTACTGCAATTTAATTAATAAGTCCTTTCTTTCTTTTAGTCGGGGGGTTTTCAGAAAAATTATTCAATCGTTTTTCAATTACAATGACTGCATCCATCGTGAGTTTTTTGAAAATGTACAATATTGCTTTTAATTTTATACTTTTTGGAGATACATGGAAACATTCGTTTGCCACAAAATGTTGCAGGGCCCCCTGGTGAGCTAACACCTTAACACCTATATAAGAACCATTGCTGATTAATTTTACCAAAATATTTTGCAGAAGACCGTAACTAAATCGCTCAAACCGTTTGGGAGATAAATATTCGAACAAAATTCTCATTGCGGCGCCCCCGGTGAGTAATCACCGTAACAACTATGAAGAACCATTGCCAATGCATCACAAACATTTTACAGAAAACAGTCTCTAAACCGGTCAAACTGTTTTGGAGATAAATGGGAGTATTGGATTGTACACATAAATAAATCAACGAACAAATTCTCACGCTAAACGCATATACCTCCTCTGTTCCGTCGTGGGTAAAAATCAACACTTGCCTGACACATGCCCCGGAAATACAGCCATGGCTCTGAGATACTTTCAGGGTTCAGTACCTTAAAAAGAAAAACGGAACCCTTATGATATTACTAACGTGTTTCTCTGTGCTGTGTTTCGCAGAAACCGTTTTTATCAGAAACCACTTCACACTGAACATCGCAATTTGGCAAAGTAATGAGACGTATTTAGGCGTAATGCGAGCTTTCTCGGCACCCATATTGCGTTGAATTTTGAGATGCCAAGATGATCATGAACAATATTCAAAACTATTGTAGTCGAACCATTCTTCCTACCTGTTTCTTCTTCAATCGGGCATCTTTCAATACAAGTTTTTCATATTTTTCGGTATTATCTGGAGAGGAGACCTCGATAGGCCGTCCTAACTGCATGTCGTCTTCCATCGAAACTCTGTCTTGCTTGAAGAGATTATGCCACTTGTTTAACATGGTTTTATTAGAGCAAATGTCCCCGTAATCTAATGATATCTCATTCAATATGAGTTGTGGTGTTTTTTCTTTATTTATCAGATATTATATGATAGTTCGTAATTTGATTTTCTCCGTATCCGACGATTTCTTCCAGAATTAGTTGCTTGTTGGATGATAGCACAGATAATAATGACACAGTTAAGCTACTCTTCACCACCCCTTCTATTTCGCGCACTTTTGACCCACCCTCGAATCACCTAAAAATATTTATTTCAAAATTTCATAGGTGGCAAATTAAGTACCCTTATGATGGATCAATAAATCTCACTTCAATCGAGGTAAGGAATCGTCGAAACACGAGCCCGAATCACATTTAACGGTTTTTTTTTGAAAATTTTGTTTTCTCGTAGGTTCGAATAATAGTAGTAAACAATAAATTCATATTTGTAATCCAATAAGATACTTTGCTTGAATTTGTCCTTTGTTCATTCAAATTAGCGGTAATTTGAAATTTATGCATATCAATCGTATTATTATGAATTTAACAAAATAAAATTTTCTTTCGAAATCAACAATAAATTTACAGTATACTTCCATTGGTATTTTATGATGAAGCCCCATCCCGCGTTCCTGTTTACAACTCTTTTATCGAGTTCAAGCATGGTCGTGACAATCTCAGTTATAATCTGGTTGAGGAAAGTTTTTCAAAAATACAGTCGAAGACAGCATCAACACTGTGCAATTTACGATGAAGACAAGTTTATATCTAAGTATAAGTTAAGTACAGACAGTTTTACATAAAAATTTAAATGTTTTGTGCCCATGATTTGACCGGAGCCCCGAAATACGGTCTCGTTGATTTGTGTTGCGAAATTTTAAAAGAATTCGGTGGAAGTCACTTAAATTCTGTATTCGATATCGCCATAAGTGGCGGAAACTAAAAATACTGTTTCGAATCTAAAAACCGTTTGAAGGGTAACCTGTAAGGGTGAAGAATGGATAAGTGCCGGAGAAAACAAAGGTCACCTCATTGTTAGGACGCACGGGTTATTATTCAACGATTGTCCTGAAAATAAAACAACGGTTATCGCAGACTGCTGTACTGTTGTTTTCTGAAAAGTTTATTAGCAATGCCCTTGTAACGCATTATAATCCTCTTTCATCAATGACACAATGCTTCTGCACAAACAGCCAAACGAAGAGCCGAATATTTAACTAATCGCGTGTAGAAATTATGATATTCCGTCATACAGTCCTGATCTCGCACCATCCGATTTATAGCTATTCTCAATTATAAAAAATAAAATATATGACTTCTGGAACCAATGAAGGGTGATTGCTCTCAAAAAGACTGTAAAAAGCGTTCAAGAAAGAATGGACCGACCATTTCTCCAAGTGGTTCGATCTAATGAAACATATATGCAATGTCATTAGGACTGTTTTGAATAATAATAACGAAAATACAAACTTGCTTTTCGAATAATAATTTTTGATATTCAAAAAGCTTTCTCTTATAATTCTTGGTGGACATTTGACGAATTCTTACCCTAGTGTAAAAAAGAGGGTGGCTTCTTTCATAGGAACTCATGCAGCGATTATCCTGGAAAATTAAAGAACAGTTATTGTAAACTGACATATTAGCAATTGCTTGCCAGTTGTCTTGGAAAAAATTACAAGCACACTTAATTAAACGACTACCTGAATACTTGACTACTTCGGGCTTTGAAATTACGGGATATCTGCTAGGCAGCCCCGACCTCACACCCTGTGATTTCCATTTATAAAATATAAATTATGAGAAATACGATTCCCAGATGCCGAAATATCTTTCGAAAAGATCGTGGAAGAGACATCCAAGAAAGAAAGGACCGATTGCTTTTCTCTGTGATTTCATTGTGGAAAACTTCTAAACATTTTTGGAGTTACTTTTCGCATCGCAAAAGTCGTTTTTGTCTTTTATGGTAATCTTATCAAAGTCTATTGTAAGCATGATAAGAAACCGTCATACTGCTTAATACTACATAAAAATAGCTTTTAAAAAGCGTTTTGTTATTTAATTTAATTATAAAAATTCTAAATTTGTTTTATTTTTAAATTTGGATATAACTCGTTTATTTGGTATGAACCATTAAAATCTTTAAAGTGTAAAAGAAACAAAGTTCTGTACAATAGCAGTTTGCCGTATCGTAAAATGTTACCTAATGTTAGTTTTAATTCTAGTTATAAAACAGCTTTGAATTCTTTTTTATGCTGAATCCTAGAAAGTTGCTTATAAGGGAACATGTAGTCACTTATTTAAAAAGTAAATTTTACTAGTCAATATTTATTTTTAATTAGCCTGTTTTCTGTCGAATGAAAATAATTGTGTCTAAAGTAAATAATGAGAAATTCTCACAGAACAATTTTGGTATAAATATTTAAAAAAAACTTTGGTTTCATTGAGCGGAATTTTCTCTTTAAGGTACTTATGGACCATTATTTATAGTACAAAATTAGTTGTGAATGATATTATCTATGAAGCGTTTTAATGAGGAAGAAACGGAGTTTTTTTATCGTAATGGTAAGCTTTAAAATAAAGATAGCTGGTAGTATTTAGTTTTATACGATTACATCGTTTGGCAGAGATTGATCAAAGTAAAAGATAGCAAAATAAGTAGTAAGAGCGATTTCTGCCTCCCATTTGTTGCTGCGATATAAAAATATGTGCAAGTTATTAAAAAATAACTTTCGAAGTCAAATTATTATCAAGTATAAAAAATAAATGACCCCATTTTCAAGTAAAATGCGTTAAATATTCAAAATAAAAGTGACTTCTGCCACTTATAAAGCGCTGTATTTAAAAAACGTGGTTTTGTATTTGTATAAGAAAATGGTATGAAATCATTTTATCGTGTCTGCCTTTAAGGTTTTAAGATATTTTGGTTTGAGTAATGATAAAAAACATGCAAATAGAAAAGGCAGACAATATGAATACTGTTTTTTGCAGGCCAACCTTTTTTTCAGTACGCTATAAAATAATTGGGAGCACCTTGTTGTCGTTTAGCGCGTCATGAGGTTTTTAATTTAACATTTCTTTTTCTTCCCTTTTTTTTAGCTTCCCTATATTTGACATCTGTACAGGGCGTTTAATAAAAGAAATGAAGAACTGACACTATAATATAATATTTAAACAATATATTTTTATTCAATTTAATAAAAAATTTAAAAATGGGAGACCTACAAGTCTGTTTCTTTTTTATTATTATAAAATCTATCCTGAAGATAGAGACAAAATCAAGAAAAAAGGCAATGCAATGATTTTTTTGGATAAGTGTAATCATTATTATAAAAAAATGCAGCGATACAGGTGTCTGCTACCTATATATGTTGTTTCTGTAAAGTGCCTTTAATAAAAGAAATGAAAGGCAGATGCGATAATATAATATAAAGGAGTATTTCTTTCAATTCCAATATTCATTTAAAAAACAGCATTACCTCAGCGTATCTCTCACTTTTTCTGATCCACAATGATGTAAACTAGATTTCACTCTCAATGATGATGGGATCATATACCTTTATTGCCACCAGCTCTCTAAGTAATAGGGTGATTCAAATACCAAGCAATAAGTTAATGTTCATTCCATGTTATTTCTTATTATGAGTACGGAAATACTGACTATGCTTCTAGAGTTAGATCAAACATCGGTTTATAACTGGTGGCGGTCAAAATCACCTCAGGAAAGTTAAAGGCTTTGACTGGGTAATACAAATAATTCTGCTGAAATTTTGTATACTCGGAAACCCGAGAAAAAGAAAAGGAAAGCAGTAGAGGGCAAGTTAAAATCTAGACAAAAGATTTTCGGCATTATCGAGTTTTTGCTTGTCATTAGTTCTTAAAAACTCGACAATTTTATATTTACTTTAATTCAGTTTTTGTAACTCTGCTGGTAAAAAAGTAATGGGCATGAGAAATATTGCTAGAAAGATTTCTTTTAAAAAAAAAGAAATAATTTACAAGCTAACAATGACTCAGAAGCAGTAAATTTAAGTTAATATCTAAACTCTAATCTTTTTCGAAAAGATTTTGGGCTTGGGGAATAGGTGACGCAGATTGTGCCAGATCAAATGAATAAATTTGATACCGAAGCATATTGAAGTTTTATTTATGACTTTTGGCATAACCGTGATACACGTGTGAACGCGTTTATCATCCTGGTGAAAGATTATTTTTTCCCCAATCAAACCTGGTCTTTTTCAATAATATGTTCTGGTAAATTATTCAATAAACTAGCGTAGAAGTCACAAGTGATTATTTGTCCTTTTGCAAGGTCAATGGTTTTGGGCAAAGTCGGTGTTTTTATTTTCTTAATTTTCTGACACATACATTACATTAAGAGTTATTTATAGAAAGTACATTAACACTAATTTTTATCTAATAAATTATTTATTCAATATTATTGTTCACAGAAAGAAGTTAGATGAATGATTAACTCACAAGAAAAATGCACGTAATAAACTGTCGAAAGTAATTCTCGATTACATTTGTTGAATCAGGCCCTGACTTGTCGGCTGCGTATCGACATGAACAGCATTATTGTTTGACTTTTGCTTGCAGAGGCGGATATTTGATTTTCACTAGCGCGGTCTGAACCGCGCACCTCTCGCTGTTTAGTCGGTAGTAAACATTTTTACACAGCCCACCGTCCGGGCTGCGCCATTCCACTACAGTATCAGTATTTACTGGGCCGCATGATTTTATAGCGAGCTATTTTGTAAGATGATCGAATTCAATACTTTTTAATATACTGTTTTCTTAGAGAAGCTTTTTTCATCAATACAATCAGATTACGGAATACGATAGACTTACATATACGAAAAGACATCGTAATCATATACCTTCGGGCTTCTTAAGGAAGTAGAAAAATGTCTTGCGAACGTTCTCTTTTTCAAATCACAATGAATATGCATCAAGTAAACTGTGAGTAAAGCGCGTTTAGTTCTCTGATTTATTGAGAATACTTATAAAAGGTTAAAACAGTTTTAGATGATGAAAAGATGCAATTTTCCGATTCACAGTGTAATGTTTCGATTCAATAATTGTCAAACTACCATTGTAGATCGAAAGAAACCGGTACATCATATCAAACTTCTCAACAGCAAAAATTAAGATGTGTAACAAAATTAAGAAATTGTTATTATATATTATGAAAAAAGAAGTCATAAAACAGCTAATCCGTTGAAACAAGAATTTAGTAGAAACTTTTTCAAAAAAATAATAGCACGTGCCTAGGTAGAAATATTTTTGCCCATTGCATATATATGTCTGTTAAATTGAAGTTTTACATCGTTTAAAATTCGGATTTTGGTGGTTTTTTTTATAATTTAATAACGAGCCTTAAATTTAACCTTTTAACTTACTCCGTCTAAGGGTTAGACTTTTCTCATAGAGAAATGGATGAAAAATGAGTGTCACAACAAAATGGTACTGTTCAGATCTTTAATGCGCAGATTTTTCATTTCATATTATTATTTTTATTGCTATACTTTCTTGTATGCAATAATACGTTAAAACCAAATCTATGATAATCAACGTTAAAACCAAATCTATGAAAAAAAAACATCATATGATATCTGAAATAAATACGTAGCACAGATTACCTGAAGTATCCTTAAATTGTCAGATAATTCAGGTTTATTGTATTAAAATATGTTTAATTATTATATGTTTCTTTATCGATGTCTATTTATAGATAGTATTTTATTGACATATACTAATAAACAATAACAATAATTGTGCTCTCCAAGCATGTATTTCAGTATACAGATCACAGGTGACCTACAAGGTAAAGTACAATTGTAATCCTGAACAATCCAAACACGTCACGAATGCGAGTTAGAGAAAATAACAAGGTTCATCGTTCTTTGTATTTCAGACGTAAATTAAATATTGAACTAGACCGAGGTATAAGCAAGAGCAGACACTGAAGTGTGTATTTATTTATTATTTAAAGATCCGTAACGCAAAATGTAAATGGATTTACGTCATATACTGTACATAACCATGCGTTTTCCAGTAATTTGGCAAACAAAACCGCGTTCGGGTATTGTTACGTGACTGAAAGCTTTATAAGGGTAATCAAGTTATAGTTAAAAAAAAATATTTTTATAGGCTTTAGTTTATAACAATTTCTAATAAACGATTAAACTAATTTGAACTAACTTTGTGAAGTAGCTTTTTAATCGCAGCCGTGCTTGCCTAGACTACTTTATTTAATAAAAATCAGGACAGTGTATGTTGTACAAGATAGAGATATGTATGCTATGACGTTATACTGAATGAACACGTTATACATATATCAGAGAAGAAACACAGCTCAAATTAGCGCCACACTCGATTTATGATGAAAAAGGCAGATAGCCCACGAAATCACATATATAAAAGTGAAAGTCGTACTGAGATTGCGATTAATTATCTCAGATTTTAGGACCAAGTTCAGAACTGTCGCTTGTCACAGTTCTAGACTATAATATCATTAGAAATTTCATTGTATATATATCGGTACGTTGTGTATCAAACGGCGTGTCTATCGTAATTGTGAAAATAAGATTTTAATGCAGTCTAACTCAGTTTTCCACTTCTACTGATGTGTATTTTAAAGTTTCAAAATTCTGAAAAAAAACTGTTGTATACAGCTTATGATTTTTGGACCGCTAAACACAAGTTTTTGTAAATTCACATCGTATTCACAATAAATTTTATTCGGTGGAATTTAATAGGCGGTAAACGAAAATCACAAAAAAGTGATGGGACGGACGACCCCCATTTCTTTTTTTAAATGGGGGTTTATAGCCTCTAAACATTTCTGAAATAAGATGTATTCAACATACATCTTGTTTCAGAAATGTTTAGAGGCAACGATAGCCAAACGACCTGTGATAATATGACAAATAAAATAAGTTTACACCATACTCTATTACTATCGTCACCGACGATATCCTTAGGAATTATGAAATTTTCCCTAGAACGTAAATGTAACAAAATATACACCAATATATAGATGACCAAGGTTATACTGCCTATTACCTACTGCCATTGACTGTAGACATGCTTTTTAATATGGTGAAAAAAGTTGTTTGTACTCGAAGATTGTTTAATTACATTGTCACCACAGATTGTTTTTGTAAAGAAAAAAAATACGCACCTACGGTATAGGGCATATATTTTATTGAGAAATTTCTATTTTCATTATTTCCGTATGCTTCAATGGAAGAAGATTCTACCAATTTTCATAAATTAAAAATTTCTAAATATATTATAGGGGATTTTGTTAAATAACTGATTTTTTAAGTTGTTCCTTGATATTTTTTAAAAAGAATATTATCTTAGCATGCTATGTTTCAATATTATTTATATAAAATATTTCAATTATCTTCCAAAGCACAAAAAAGGTAAGTAAATTATTTAATTTATATCATACGTAGAAACGAAATCCCATTAACGACAAAATATATATAAAATAGTAGTTTTACCATGATTATTATAACAAGTATTTCTTATCGAACAATTAATCTATCAGTCATAAATTTAATACATAATTAGAGATTTATATGACTGCGTAACACAATTAAAATTAAACATTAGGTAAATACTCGTATATCACTTGTTGTGTTGGACACTTTGAATTTATTTTTATTACCTCCTAAACCATTATTAATTCTTAGGTGTATTTAAAAAAAAAAAGTATAAAATTTGCGGGAATGTGCTCGGAATTTTTACAAAAACTACTGAACTGATTTAACCGCTAAACTCAATAAGTTTTTACTTTACTCAAGAAAAATACTTTGCGACTTTTTAATGAAATAAAATGAATTAGTTAAGGGAAATGATAATTGGGACATAAAAATAAGTGTAATTTGTTTTCAGATACAATTAACGGGCGTTAGTTATGAGGAATTGAATATTGTATTGCCACCTATGGCAGAGACTGCTTTTTCCCGTTCTTTGGTCATCAAAAACAACTTTGACTACAATAACATGTCGATTAAAAAAAGTCAATACTCATCTAACGAGCTGACTAGTCAACATAAATGTCGAAAACATAATTAAATTGAAGGATAAATTGTTGTTTTGCCTTACGAATATGCGATATTATTGCGCGATGAATGCCTTGTAGCTCATTAGGCGCGTATTGAATAATATTTTCTTTAAATGTATACGTTGTTGTGATTAATGATAATTCTGATGGCTAAAAATTGGAAAAATTAGTAAGCAGATATGTGAAATTTTTCCATAGTCGATATTTCTCGTAAATGAGTAAAAACTGATTAGAATTTTCAAGTTTTTATTATGATTTCCTGTTAATGTATTGTTATGATCAAAAGTAAATTGCAACGTCAGAAAGCGAAGAAAACCAGCCACTTCCATAGATGGCGATGCAATATTTAATACCTCATGTTTGTCATGCAATTTAGTTATTTTATCGACCTCTAACCTTTAATCAGTTGTAGCCTATTGCACATGTGTTTATTATTTTCTATTAATCTATGTATTATTTCGTGCAACGATGACTTTGATGGTAAACATTCCAAAAACACGTCCACTTTCTTAGACGCCATTGTAATATTTAATTCCTTGTGTTTTGCCAAGTAATTTAATTGTATTTAATAATTTCCATTAATAGGTCATGGCTCAACAGATTATATATGAAGATAGACGATGATACGATCAAAGTGATTCTGGTTGTCAAAAACCGAAAAAATTAAACTCTCTATACTTGGAAATGTAAAATTCACCTCTTCATATTTTTGCTAATTTGCTAATATCTGTGTAAATTAACGACATTGAACGCTCCCAATTTTACCTGTGAATTAGTAACTATTCATTAGATGCGTCAACATTAGATGCAACAACACATACATTTAAAGAAAATATTATTCAATACGCGCCTAATGAGCTACAAGGCATTAACGAAACATTTTGGACATATATTCGTAAGGCAAAAACAAAACTTTACCCCTAAAAAGACCTGTCTCCCCTGAAACCTTTTCCTTTGTGTCCTTGTCCTTTCTTTTTTTTTACATTTTTTTTTTCGTCTAATATGCTTTAAAGAATTTTCATTGCAAAATCTCTTTCAGTCTACTAACTAAATTTCAATACAAATTGTTATGGTTGACTGGAAGAGATTCCTCATGTAGCAAGAAGTCCTCCATATGTACTATATGTAAAAGTTAATAAATAAATAAATATATATATATATATATATATATATATATATGTGTGTGTATATATATATATATATATATATATATATATATATATATATATATATGTATATACATATGCGCGAGATATATCCGAGAGACCATTTACAACAACCAATACCACAGATAAGCACTAAGTAAATTGCCCTTTAAGCCGCATATGGTTTAAAGGTATATCATAAGTTGACATCAGCTATATTGGGGGGTAAAATATATATTTGTTCATTTTTTATGGATGTGTAGGAACTGTATTCCTTAGAACATTAGGTTTTAATAAAACAATATTTTACTACATTATACAGAATAGAGTTCTAAGTAAGTTTGTCGCGCATTACATTTTTGTAGCTATGAGAGAAATTGATTTCTGAAAAAATCACTGTCGAAGGTGGCGTTTCAATGAAAAAAATGTATATTTCTTTTCAAAGCACGTTCACAATATATACTTGGTGTTATAAATAGGTATGTATTATTCATTCAGGTGATTCACGAAAATTCTGAATCGTTTCTAAAAAAAAACAGTGACAAATTTGTGAGGGCAACGAAAAAATATTACTTATTTTCAGTTGCCACGCATAAAGTGACTCGTAAGAATAAGAGACGCGTTATTCGGTTATACCGTTATACTTTCTTCGTGTACGGGTAGAAAAGATTACATGTTTAAAATATAATATCTGAGAAATTACTATAGTAATCGTTACCAACCGTAACAGATAGTGTTTTGGGTCAAAAATGTACAAAATTGCATGTCAAAATAAATGTGCACTTCAAATTCAATTTGATTATTAGTCTTTAGTGAAATGGCCGCATTTAAGGAGTTTCTTCATTCCACTTGCACTTTTGCACGCTTATCTAATAAGAGACTGGAAACTATATTTTATTCACATCTTAAAAACAAGAATGCTGTGCTTGTATTCACAATGCAACCAAAATTCTTTTTATCTATGTCGCTGTGGTTGTTTTTAAGCGATCTCTATGTCTTTCGTACAATCTCTATACAAAGTAAACTTTCATAAATTTGTTTCGTTTTAATTTAAAGCATTCGAATCGACTTATAATTAATTTAATAGTTTTCAAATCTTGGGTCGCTCTAGGTAATTCACGGTGTATAATATTTATATATAGAAGCGTACATGTTTAAGTTACTCTGACACATTAATGGCGACGCAATTTAGCTAACGTTATTTAATATTCAACATCGACAGAGTTAAATGAGCAATCTAAGAACGCACGACTATTCAGGCTAAGGACCGTGTCCTGAATGCGTCTTAACCTTCGCTCTGATAACCAATCTTGAGTTGTTGTTAAGTAGCAATATCTGGTTCAGCTTTACAACTTAATACTGTGTTTAGTTATCACTTTAGATCCGTTTTTTGTCCTCGAAGCTATATACAGAGCGCTCGTGTTTTGTGTAAAGCTTTAGTCGTGTGATGTTTTAGAATAAACATAGGTAATCCTATTCATCATAGGTAGTTAACTCCACTCTGAACTTTTAAATAACATATTTTTATAGGAATTTTCTTCTTGTTCTTTCCATCCTCTTCTTAGTCTCTTTTTTAAATACGTTGTAATGAAATTATGTTAAAAAGTTCGAAAGCTTAGTATATTATAATTTTTTTCCTTGTGACGATTAGATTCAAATTAACTTTAATTGTTGACATATATATATATATATATATATATACACACATATATTTATTTACACAGGCATACATACATTTATGTGATTTTGTTCATCACACTGAAATCTTTCCAATGAAATTACGAAACAGGTATGAATGTAAACGGTTTTGTAATTTTCGATTTTCTATAACATTTTCAACGGTTCACTAAAAATTATGAAATGGAAAAAAATATGAAGTAGGTAGTATACTATAACTGGACGTGGCATGCGCGTATATAATCCTTACATTATATATTATTTCCTGCGCAATGACATATTCTTTGGTCGTAGACTGAATGCGATAAGTGATAGTGCTTCGTCGTTCATTATTCAATAGAACTCAAAAATACACATTGGTGCCTTAATTACATCAAAAATAAAAGCCAGTCAAGAATCCAACCAATTGCGAAATTTTCTATAATCGGTAAGTTAATTTGAATATATTTTCTTGGATTTTAAATAAAAAGGCTATTGACGACTTCGTTTCATTTGGTATGCGTCACTATTTTGGGACACTAGTAACTATGTGTTTATTACATAAGAATCAATAACGTGAATTTGTTTGGAGTCTATCGTCTTAATGAGATAAAAGTTTCGCATTTTAAAGCAGTTTAATTTACGTAATAATTGTACAGTCTAGTAGTGATATAAAAATAAATTACTGATATGTTTCATTAATTTCATAAAATAGATTAAAAAATTAATTAACCTATAAATGATAGAAGAATAACATATACGATTAATGAGAAAACGAAAACAAATATAATTAAGGTTTTAATCATATTATGTCCACAAAGGTATTGGTTTGCACTGCTTTTTGTCAGCATGAAGATTTTCCTCCCAGAACTCTAGTAAACCATATAACGAAAGCCGTAATTGAAAAGTACATTAATATTTGTTCATATTATTTACCAAAATTACTTATTACAATTTTGACATAATGTGTATTATTTAATAAATATGTATTGTCTTCTGGGCAGTAAGCTAATTATTTAAGGCATCGAACCAGTTATTCATTAAACTTAAGTAGCTTCACTGAAATTGATGAAGAATTAAATTCAAACGACAAAATTTTAGCAACTAAAAGTTAAAATAAATATGATCAACATGAATTATAAATTGTTTTGAGAATCTGGTTCCCCTTTTAAATTTGAAAAACTGGTGTTTTACTTAATTAAATCCTGTTTTTTATTTATAATTTACTCCTCCTTGCTTCCCCAATATCTTATTACTTTTTTATATTTTCATAATTATAACCAAGTATATGTATTATCATTTCCTTATGTTACATGCAAATAATACATATTCTTGTAACTGTAAACATTACAAGTTTAAAACTTTTAATATTCTTAATAAAAATTAAATTTAAACATTTCCGCTTATCTATTATATAAAGATTTTGAGTGAAGGTGGAATTATGCACCGCAATGTTATTAATAGATTTTGAAATTGGTGACATGTGTCCGCATACGGCTCAGGAAACCTGTCGTATTATGTTATACTGATAAAATGTACTATTTACACAATATCGAGGCGTAAAATATTTTTTTTAAGTTTATTTCTTACAGTTTTTATATTATGTTTAAATAATTTAAATGTAATAACCAAACAAAAGACTTTGAAACAAATAAAAAATGTGTTTATTTATCAAAATTATAAATGAGTGTTTGTATGTCATAAATACGAAATATTTAAATACATAAATACGAAATATTTAAATACATAAATACGAAATATTTAAATACATAAATACGAAATATTTAAATTAAGCATAATTTAGGAAAACATCCGAGAATAATTACATTATCATTTCCGTAACAAATTTGTCTTTTAATTTAGACTCTATACTCTGAAATAAAGTAAAATTAAATATATCGGTTTATTTGTATTGCTGCATTAGCTTGATAACTTAGTGAGCAGTCGATAAATACCCGAACAGTAAAATTTTAGAATTGTTGTTATTAGCGTGATAAGAATATGTGCGTGCGGAAACGAGAACGAATTTACACAGAATAGATACGGTGCAGAATGGACACGATGCAGACTAACCCATATAAAAAAAGAGTCGCACTTTTTCATCATACCTTCCCTCTCCAACGCTGTAAAAACGACTGTTCTCTCTCCTCGCCTCACCCGTCCTGACCAAAGACTTGTGTAATTATTATTGATGTCCATAGATGGCGTAATTTCTATTACTCTATTGCTCATAGATAGCGTTATCAAAGAAAGTTTAATTTTTATTCCTATGAATTTATTTATTAAACCATTATAACAAAAATATTTCAATCAAATGACAAATGTCAAAATAATATACTATACAATATAAGTATTTAAACAGTAAATATACAAACACAATTCTAGAAAATTTAAATCAATTTGAAAATTCAGTTGTGAATAGCATAGGGGTTTTGGAATCTATCTGACATCACCAGGTGGTCTGGCATCACCAACTGCATATACGAGTATGGACAATTCGTACAACTGAAAACAAACAAAAAATACACAAATACAGATATAATTATAGAAATATTTCGTAATCTATTAATGGAAGAGACATCTCGCTGACAATTTTTTCATCAATCTTCAAACGTCAACTGAATTATTTTTTTCTGGAGAGGCTGTGCCCAAGATTGCTCTACCCTCACTACGCCGATTAATACAAAATAAAAACTCCACATCTAAATTGATAATTATTTTATCATACGAAGAACTCTACATCTAATTTCATCATTCAAGTATAATGGGACATATGTTATTGTACTGTTAATTTCATCACGCAATGACTATATCTTTGTACTAAAAATTACGTTCAACTTGAATTGGATTTAGTTATTATTTCTTTCATTTTTACTATGCTTTTAACAAGTTAAAGGACAAGTAATTAACAATTTTTCGGAACCAATTTTAGTTAAAACCATATATATGTATATATATATATATATATATATATATATATATATATATATATATAGTATAATTTGTAACACTAATGGGTTTATTACAAATTTTACAGTACCCATACATGAGAGCTCTCTTTTATCCCTATGGCTTTAATTTTCCAGATTCTTGAAACTCTGCTTTATTAATGAAAAGCCACTAAAAGTGGCCTAAGAGCCACTTTCAGTGACTTTTCGTTAATAAAGCAGAGCTTGAAGAATCTGGAAAATTAAAAATTGTATTTCAGACGACAGATATTAAGACCTAAAAAGAGTATTTTTAAAGGACCAAAATTAATAACAAATATTGTAATTATTAATTTTCTTTCCCCACGATTTACTTTCCATAAAGTCTATTTTAATTTAATAGGAACCAGTCAATCTTTATTTTGATATAATGTTTAGTAAACCAATTTAAATAAACTCTCTACTGTGTATACGCAACTGAGAATTGTCTTATAAATCAATAATTGACTTCTTGTCAACTGATCAATCAATCTTTACAGATTATTGTAAATTTTTTAATACACAGAATTTATTTTTATAATCGCATTATTTGAAAATATAAGCCCTTTTTCAAAATATTACAAGAGGACTAATACGTGTTAGAATTACTTTTTAGTACTCAAGAATGTTTCTCAAGTCGCAATTAAATCACTACTATGTTTTGCGACGTTAAAGTATAAAATTTACAAAAAATACTTGAAATATGGACTTAGAATATTACGTAATAAGCAATAATGGATAGAATTTACCAAACTTTCGGTTCGAGGCGATAATACAAATGACTATTACTATTCAGGCGATTTTCTTTTAATGCAATTACATCCATGAAAAGTACACACCATTTTGATTTTGGTCGCCAGTTATAATAACAAAGATTTATGAACACTAATAAAATAAATATATGTAACGATACAATGGCTATAACAACATATTTAAATAACATACGACACCTAAAATATGAAATATGTGAAAATATTTAAAGCACGAAAATATATTCTTTCCACAATACATTTAGTTCGTAGGTTGCTTGCATCAATCACAGTTACCATGACATGTAGCTACCAGAAGTCGGTTTATAATAGTTGATTTACCAATATCCTGCCGAGGTTCTGTCATCAATTCGAGACCCGGTTGTCCACCCCCTGACCTCCTTGATGATTATGAGTGGGGTGGGCGAGTACGCCACCATGTAATTGGCGTATTTAAAATTCGTTTATTTCATATTGACGACACGTTTCCAAATAGTTCGGTGAATTTACCACTTCTACCTTATTTTATATCCTGTGAAATAAGAGCTGTTATTATGGTTTTATTCAAGTGTTTACTATCGTTTAAAAAAATCACCTACGCAGAAGTTATTGTTAAAAAGCATAATTTGCCAAAAAGTCACATGAGTTAAATAACTTCAAGCTTTTCTTTCTATTAATAAACATTTATAAAATTATGTGATTTTTCCCATTAACATATTTTTACTTTACCTTCCATAAGATATTCCAACTTGCTTGATCCCCAAGGCAAAAAGAGTTAATTCTAGTCAAATTTCATTTTAGGGCATCTTAATAAAACTTGTTCTTCAAAATGTATTTTTTTTTATTTAAATTTATTATTTCTTTTTAAGTGACGTTGATTAAGGTCACGTTGATTTATTAACCGTTCTATTTCGAATAGAGCATCATTACGGAACTACATCGAGATCAATCAAAACTAAATAATGTTAGTCAGAGTTTGATGATGAAGCTGGAAGGTAATCACAGAATCTCCGACGTTGCATAAAGCTGAATTCGAAATTTCTGCTTTGTGTGAGTGCGGATATTCTATGATTACCTTCTAGTTTCATCACGAAACTCCGGCCAACATCTAAGAGTCAAATGCTCATCGATATCTATTGCGGAGTCTAAACTCGAAGTATATTTTATACCATTATGGAGATCCTATCATGGCTTTGGTAAAAAAATTGTATTGTTATTAAAAATAGATGCATATGCAAAATTCGTCTCATTTTGACGAAGAAAAATGGTTCAAAAATGACTTGGCACGTTTTTGCTAAACCCGTGAACTCACATACAAACAAGAAAAGTTAAAAAAAATTTGAAATAATAAATCAGAGAGTTGAAGACATAAATACAATATCAGGGGATTAGTGAAAGGAACACATTCAGTGTGTATAAAGAGAAAGACCAGAATATCTTCCAAAAGGACGAATATATGAAAAGGTCTATGATCGTCATGTCAATGTCAATGATCAACTGACGAAATTAGGAAGATAAATACTTTGGCTGCTCCATGACATAGACGTGGTTCCAAACACAGGGAAAAATTGGTTGCAGAATTCTACTCTAGGTCAAAGAAAGTGTTAAGAAGGGTTTGCAATATTGGGAATATAATTCGGATTTATGTGCTAATAAATGTTCGTAGCCATATCGGATATAGTTTGTTTCCAATATTAATTTACGGCTGTATCATTTAAAGTAATACAGTTCGAGGTTAAAATATGAGTTTATAAACGTTGATATAGACATAGGAAGCATAGATTACTGGAACCGTTGAAGGTATTATTGCAAAATTATAACAGATACTCGTAGCATATACCAGTTTGTTTCTTACTTTATGGGTATATCGTATAACTGTATTGTAAATTCAAAGTCAAGTGCTAATAAAGATAAATATCCCCATTGGCGATACTAGAATTGTTGAGAGTTTTAAATAAACTATAACGAGTAGCATAACTCAGTGTTTCTTATGGTTATTTATGAAAAATATTATTTGAGTTAATTTTCTGTAATATGTATAAGAACAGAAGATGAGAGGTATGCGCACTGGTGTATATATTTGGTAAGTTACGTCGTATTGTGGTAACTGAAACTTTATCTTTCATCAAGTGACTTCGACTTTGATGATTTTCTACTTCGAATATTACGTTTCCCATGCCTCTCGTGTAGACTTATCATAACTATGAAAGTAACTCGCCACAGTTCCCCATCGACATAATTAAACTGGTGGACACTACTATTTTTTGGCGACAGGCATTTTGCCGTAAAAATTACAGTAAGCACTTACCTGCATAAAAAAATGTAAACAGTATGCTCAAGCTTCGTGGTTGATTATAATTTATAGGAAATTTGATGCTCAATGTCATAAAGTCGGTTTACAACACGACGCGGTATCTAAGACCAAGGAATAAATAATCGTAAACTTACACGAAAACATATTCTCAGTCAAGATTTTCAGTCGTCATTAAGAGAGATGGAACCCTGTTGATGTATATAAATAGTTCGATACTATATTCACCCTTTATTTGGGTTAAAATAATTTGTACGTCAGGGTGGGCTGGCACGACGCCAACTTCTTCAATTAACGGGACCCATTCCCGGCGGAAGCGAGTTATTTCATCTATCCGGTTGGAAGGCTTCATTAACGTTTTTTCTTTCATGGCTGCGGAGACTTTTTAGATATCCTTGCTGCTCGACAATCATAAAATGTCAGCTGTAAGGATCTGCGATTGTACAGAGTTACGTGTGTGCTGTTATATAGATTGTTGCTGTATTGTGTTGGAAATCTTGCGAAGTTTGTATATACAGGATTCAATGCTAGCACTTTTTATGCGACACCTTACAAAAATGAAATGTACATTGCACAAAAAATCAACAAGGAAATTTTTTTTAATTTGGCTGGCGTAAGATTTATTTTTCCTGTGAAATAGCCAATATCTAAGGATGAATAGTTTGAATGAAACGTTTACTGTTCCTTCTTCTTTATTTACATAAAGCTTGTATTAAACATTGTTATATGTACATTGTTATATGGATATTTATTTTCTAAAAAAACGATTTCAAAAAATTTTTCTTACTATCAAGTTATAAAAGTTTTTGCTACTTAAATCTTTATTTGTTTTGCAACTAAATACTTAGTATAAAACATAAATAAGAATTATTGAATATAAATTCTAAAAATTAATAGAAATTATAAAAAACCGTTAGGAAAAAATTCCCCAAAAACTTATTTGTGTTTTCTTATTTGACAGTCGTTTATCGATAGTCGAAGAACTTTGCACTTGCATGACATAATTTTTATAGAAATGAATGTACCTTATTCAATTAAAAAATAATCACTGTAGCATACATTTATCCACTAGAGAATATCCATATAAATAATTTGGAGTGTTAATTTGATATATATGCAGATGAATGTGTTTTATCACCATTTTAAATTTTACCACAAACGGTTTCTGATTCACAAATAGACGGAGGGACACGTGGTGTGTTTTAAATGATCAACTCTTTTTTCTTAAGGTATGGAACTCTGAAAACATATGAAACTATCGATAACAGCAATCTGTAGTGTTTTTTATTTACAGATATTTATGACTCCGCACAAAGCTGAAATGGAAAGATTAGTCCTCGATTTTGAAACATAATCTTACTTCCTGTTAAATTGAAAATAATGCAATACGCAATAGACTATAATATTTTATATAGATTCCCTTCGATATTCAAATCAAAAAACAAGTTGTGTGGAAATAATTAACACGTCGGGCCCACTTCATGTTGTTTGGCTATTGTGAGAAGTGTGTGAAAATTTGAAAAAATTTACGATGAAAAACCTAATAATAAATGAACTATCTTAGGTTCCTTCACCGTTAATTATATTGGCAACATATAGCCCGACTTGATTTTATAGATTAGTAAACAAAAGAGGTAAATTCTTATACTGACAAATGAAATTCGAAGTGAAATAATAAAAGGGCTCCCGAGTATTGGGGTCAATACAGCCAAGTTTTGTGCCCTAATGTCCGTGTAAAATCTGCTAAATAGTCTTTGACATAATAATTATCTCATAAACAAGGTTTAGTATATTAATATTGATATTACAACATTTCAGATACGAACCGTTTACTGTAATATGATTTTGTATCTTTGTTTAAAAAATACAGTTTTTACGAACAAAAATGAGGTTATATGTAGTGAAGAATATTATTATAAATATTGATTTATGATTGTTTTCTGTACTTTGATTTAGGAACGTCTCGTTTTACTGCCCAATTGTAGTCCTTTATCATACTTGGCTTCACTTGCGTGATTTGGTTTTTCTATTGTAGAAATATCCTGTTGGAATTTTTCACAGTGTTTATCGCTAACGGTGCTCAAATCTTTAGGAAAGAAGTTCAAATAAAAATGTAGGAAATGTATTTTTCGACATGCATTGCAACCCAAAGCCTTGGGAGTAGTTAAAAGCTAAAAAAATGATACTTTTATAGTCATTTGTTCGGTAATTTCCGGGAAAATTTTAGGTCATTTTCACTAAAATAGTCCGTAAATATTTCATCCCTTATCAATAACCTGATCTAAAGACCTAAAAATATACCATCTTTACTTTTGACGTCACTGACTTTGGAAAATTTTTCTTTCAATTATAAAAATCCAGCACCATCCCGAATCCATTACTTTCAAGAAGTTTTCAACATGGTCAAGTTTAATACGTGATGATGAGAAGAATACATCATCAGGTTGTATTAATGGAGTTTTTTTAACATTTATCTTTGTATTTACAAAGTTCTATTTTGAGCCAGTATTTTTAAAACAATGATTTTTCCTGTCCGTACTGTCAAAGAAACGAACAGACTTTTGTGTATCCTAGCTGTAATTCTAAAAGAGGAGCCACAAATTTTAAATCTCCACAAATTTTTCGCATGGAATTTTAATATTGGATGTTTTCCAAGAAAAATTTCATGATTTCGTAGGACTCTTTCGCGTTAGCAGCATCGGTATGGAAGGAAGTTTATTACCGATATTTTAAAGAACATCTTTACATTTATTTTTGAAGCGTCAATAAATAAACAATATTCCTTTATTTTCTGTTGCACATCAAAATTTTTCATTACACCATAAATATAAATTAGAAAATGTGAGATCATTATATTGTGAAACGAAAATGTTTAGTGCTCCGTCTTAATGCCGAAAGTAACTTGTTTTTGTACTTGGATCCAGTAAACTGTATTCCTATTATCAATATTCTAAAAGGTCGGCCCGTTGTTTAGATAAATTTAATGCAAAAACCAAATCGTTAAGGTCACCTTGAGATAGTGGATGTGACCCATTAAACGAGGAAGCTATTTGAAAGCCATGATCGAACGTTTAGTGATTTGCATTCTCCGATTCAGCAGACAGATTGGACAGGCTGGAGCTTTGAGGTGCTTCTGGAACTAATAGTCCTTCGCTGTGAAAAATTAGTTTTTTATCAGATAGTAGAAAAGGGTAGTTAATAAAGCTAGTTTTCTCCCATTTTTAAGAATTAAATTTTGCCTTGTAACCATTTTCTGTATTTTCCGATTGACAAAAATCTTAAATAGTAGTCAAGATTTTCCTCGCAATTTTGACAAAATATTCTTTAGAAGGCGTCTTCTATAATTTATTCAAACCAACAAGTTCACTATTTTTATTTGAAAGATTTTGGTCATAACTGCTGCAACAGTACCAAAATTTGTCAAATAAAAGTCGAACCTTGATATTTACAGCGAAGATATTACAAAATATGTCAGTGTCGGAAATATATTGAAAAATGTGTCGAAAAACTGCAATTGTTATAGGAGTAATTCAACACCTTTTTCTTGTAGCGGCGTATGTCGTTGTAGCAACGAAAGCATCAAGATGAAAACTCACTTTTATCAAAATATGATTCACCACAAATTATAATAAAAATTTATTTTTTCACCCATGCGTTTATTGAATTATATAGTATATTAACCTTGCTGCAGACAGATCAAATTAATTAGCAACGTTTTCTAAATGTATGTATATTTGATAAATATTTGGTTCCAAAAATTATAGCTAAGCACCGTTGTAATCATAAATTTTCAATATTTTAAAGAATTCTAGCAGTTCGCCTTATCTTAAGTTTAATCTTACAACTTTTATCCAAACACAGGAGCACCTTCTGTAATTGTAATTAGTCGTATACACTAATAAACCCTGAAACATTTAAGAAATTAAAATTAATTAAGGTAACCTTTATTTTTACACACGCAACCTAATGCAGTTTTAATTAAAGCAACCTAATGCAGTTTTAATTAAATTTTCAATATTTCAAAGAATTCTAGCAGTTCGCCTTATCTTAAGTTTAATTACAACTTTTATCCAAACACACATTGCTTACAACTTTTATCCAAACACAGGAGCACCTTCTATAATTGTAATTAGTCGTATACACTAATAAACCCTGAAACATTTAAGAAATTAAAATTAATTAAGGTAACCTTTATTTTTACATACGCAACCTAATGCTGTTTTAATTAAAGATTTCATTTTACTGATTTATGTTACCCATCAAACCAATTCGACTATCGTATGACCAATACGTCGTCGCCGTGGTGTGTTGGGTTGATCACAAGGCATACGGCCTTTGACGAAACGGCGCATCACGGCGACCCGGGTTTGATTCCCGGCCGTTCGTCAAACGGGGCTGGACTGGTGTTGTGGTTGGCTGTAAGAGATTGCTCTCGTAGCAATAAGTCCGCCATATGTATCAATTAGATACCTTAAAGTAGATAAGTAAATAAATAAATACGTTGACGTCTTGAATAAACAAATTATTAAACTTATTGAATGCCTGAGATCAGATTCTTTCTTAAGATCGAATTATTTTCTTCAGATCGATGATTTTCTTAAGGAATAATCGGGTTTGAGAGAGATGCATTATGACTTACATAGATGTTTGCTAAAACCTTTGTAGAGCTGCCGCTTAGACCTAAAACATTTCAAGACGAAATCAAATGTCCTGCGATGTACTCTGCAAGATTACCGATATAAATTCGAAAGTGGAAAGATCTTTCAGATTTAAACAAATTAATCCGAATACAGGATCACGACGCTTGACTCAAATGGTTACACTTTAGTTTTAAAATGCAAAGACAATTTTTGCAATTCGTAACTTATATTTTCAATAATTTATCTTACTTTCACAATTAAATGAAACTACATGATGTGGTATTATTTCTACTTTATTTAGGTTCTTTACTCCGGTGTAGGTTTCGTTGTATAACAACATTATAGTGAGAAATTAGCAAAGATAGGTTTATCTTACTTTTCTAATAAATAATTAGATTACAAGATATGAAATTAATTAATTTCAGTATACTTAAAATTAAGACTAGGGTATTTTTTGCAAAGCATATTTGTTTTAATTACTTGTTTAAGTGTGTTATTAAAATTATGTTCATTAAAATTCTTTATTCTATAAAATTATTTTCATTACAGATATTTTATTAATAAATTTAATTTTAATTTTTTTATTAATTCCAATCAGCAATATCTTATAACTTATACCAATTTGACGTAACTCAATTTTTATTATAGTGATAACGAGTACTGCAGAAAGGCAAACAGAATATGTATTAACTTATTTTAGTTTAATACTGAATCTAGAAAATAATCTTTTGTTTCTCTCAAGAACATTTGGTAAAAAGGAGTTTAAGCAAATTATAATTAGACTAATAACATGGCCTAGGTGAGTACACCATCTAAAGTAGACAATAATACATATTTGGTATTATTGTCTACTTTATATGGCGTACTCATCAGTTTAAATGGATGAGTTTCTATTACCAGATGGCACTGTGCTATTTAATATTTAATATTAAAATTTAATTTACATTTTATTAAAAAAAACTAATTAAATTTCTATTAGAAATCATATAGACGGTGGGGCATTTATTTTTATTTTTGTATTTTTACACATTTTTAACAATACATATCAGTATTATTCAAAATGATCAAAAACTACAAAATTCACCTTTCCGATTGTCACTTGCCATTCGCTTTATTTTCTTAAAGGTGGTCGCTTGGGCAGCATTCTAAACCTCTTTTCTCAGAAACACTTTTACTTGTTTTTTATTGGTAGTTGGCTAGTTTTGCTATTATATTAATAAGTAATAATAATATTTCATGCAATATTGTTTCCATGTGGCAGAGTTTCAATTGTGCGAAAATTCTTTATTTTTGTAACATAAATTAATTTCTAACATATTTACAATATGTACATGTTGTATATGCTTAATATCTACTTTAAGAGATCTGCATACAACGAAATCCGAATAGCCTTTTTTATGTATTTTTTTTCATTTCGGTGTGAGCTTAATATTTTTACTGAATATGTTAATAGGATAAGAAAAGTGAGAAGAAATAGAATGAAATGTGTATTGTCATAATATATTTTAATTTTGCTATCCCATGCTTTTGATATGAAAAAATTATGTTTGAATGCTTTAACACATTAAGTGATTAGATATTGGCTTATTTGAAAGGAGTAAAAAGATTCTGATAACACATCGCTACTTATCATTTGGCCAGCTTCCCGCAGCCCCTCATGTGGGCCCTTTACGATTTAATTCGGCCAGCTTCGCGTATTGTCGGTTCTTTCCGACTTGACGCTTTCCTTTCTACTATACTACACACACGCTACTTTACGTGTGTGATAGTGTATCAGCATTGTTTCTTATGTATAAGCTTACAACTTTATTCGATTATTTCGGTGCATTGCATTAAACTTCCTTATAATTTTAAAAGCATTTAGTAAAATCTGGTAAGTCTCTGTAGTTTTTTAAATGTAGAAATTTAGATGTTTCATATATACCAAGCGTGCCATGATGGTCCACATTTTTTTTCATTTCGTAACAATATAAAATCGCCTATTATTTATTTGGTTCGTAGAAATTATTTTCCGCATAGTCCCTGGAACTGACTTAATTCTTTCTCTTTATTAGTCAGATTAGTTGCAATATAGCCTAATGGTTTTTGCAATAATATCTAAGCAAACAAATATTCTGTTAGTAAAAATGCTTTCGAAATATGTCCTGATATTATTAAAAATTCTGAATTGCAACAAAAGAAAGTTTAATTTAAATTTTTGCCTTCATTTTTTAGTTAAAAGCGCACAAGTACAAGTAAAAAAGGAAAGGAGGAAGGCTGAAAAGGATCTGGTATTCTAAATTGCTAAAACTTCATGTCTTTTACTCGCAGTGACTTCAAGTGACGTCTTGACAACGACGTCTATTCTACAAGCCTATATTAGCAAACTTCGTTTTGTAAGTTAAACACAGGCCGGCAATATCTTCTACAAGTTTAAAACTTCGGCAACGCAATTAAATTTCAACTTGTCGGTAACTATTAATCAACATAAACATTGAACTAAGAGCATGTCACAGTTCACTACAACGCGTGATGACTATCGCAACGTTCGTAATGGGATGTCTGAATAATTTTATTCTCCTTGGAAAGTTATAATCTGTCGTCTTCAAAAGAGCTCAGTCCGTGTCGGCCTAACTGCGGCGCGTCCTAAACACATAACCTTTTAAATATTTTACTTTATATTTAGGACCTACTCCTTTTGTATTTAGCTTCGCACTTTAACGTCAATTCTACGCCTCTTAGCGAACGGGACTTCCCTTAATCACAACTTACATATTTCAACCGCTTCGTTAATTGTCATATTTGACACATAATGCAATTATTGAGCGAGTGTGGATGATTGTAAGATTATGCCGCTTTTAGAAAATCACTGGGTAATTATTTTTTTCTATTGTGCATGAAAATGTGTGTATATAAAAATGGAGAAATAAAAAATTAGAAACAATATGTTTACGATTGCAACCTTACGATTCGACTAAATGAAATTATCATTAAAACATATAGAATATTTTAATTTTTTGCGCTTAAACTGGAGGTCAATTATCCTTTTTTTATCACCGAAGAAATATTTGGTTTGTGCCAGATTTGAAATTGATCCTTCTATGTTACCTGCCACACGCTTACGTTATTGATACAAATATTATTACTCTTTTGTGTTAAATATTTATGTCAAAGTGAAGATGAAAATTATTTAATTTATAGGAAATAAGCTGCGTAATTTTTGCTAATATAAGGCTTCAAAGCATTTGCTGACCTCCAAAATTTTTATTATACAACTGATTTCTTTGACGAGGATTCATATGCTCATATTAACGACGTGTCGTTAATATAAGCAGAAAAACTGTTTGGAGGTATTTAATACTAAGTATGTTGCAATAAATTTATTTATTTCTTTAATGAGGAGTTTTTAAATCGTCCAAAAATAGTGACAGCTTTATAAATTCCGGACCTAACATTTAAGAGTCGGATAAATAATTTAATTTGTTCCTAGTCGATTATGACAACTCTTTTAAACTTTTAATTTTTAAAGATAGATTTACTCTTATGCAATTTTTAGTATAATGAGAAGATTAATTTAATTCAGCGATATTTTACAGTCCAGTTTATGGGAAGAACATAACATCTATCTTCTGTTAACATTTATGTACACAAAGTTTTATTTCAAATGCGTAAATATATAAATTACATCATTGTAAGTTTAGATGTTGATTTAGTATTTATTTATCATTACGTGATATTTAATTTAAGTTTACAAGTCATACCATAATAGTTTTAAAAAAATGTTCTGCTGTCATTACGACATTCAACACTGTTAGGTCGAAACAAGACTGGATAATTGCTAGTTTCATGATTTTTTCTATTAATTTCAACGATATTTTTCATAAAGATATGATTCGTCCAATAATTGACAAGTAGTAGAATATATAAAGTTTTTGTGTAGAAATAAAATTATTTTAAACTTGTCTTGATAAAGTATAGAATTGAGAATGCCGTTATCAGTGGTAGCTACAAATAAGTTTTAATTGTAATATTTTGTATAGATTCGAATATTAACAGCGTCAAACTTAATATAGTAATTTTATGGGAAAAGGCGTAAAAATAAAATATTAATATTTTGGAAAACTAGGAAAATTTTGAGATCATTTTTCCACCATAGTTTTAAACCGGTGTTCTAGATTGTGTGTTGTGATTTATTTTTAACGGAAAGTACATTTTTTGGTACATGTCACTAATAAGATAGTCGGTATAAATTTATGTTTGAATACTTTGACACATTAAGTGAACAAATTTTTACCTTAATGTTCCTATCTCGAACGGAGTTGTCAGTTATAGCCGTAAATAATCGTTAGAGTAATTTTTTTTTCAAAGTGGAATATAACAGCGTAAAACTTAGTTTCATAATTTTATAATACATGCTCAAAAATATAAGATTTGTATTTGGAGAGATAGTTAATTATAAGTGAATTTTTCTGTCATAGTATGTAGTTTTCCACTTTCCAGATGTTCATAGTGAGTTGTAATCAATTTTTAATGAAGAGGTTGTTGTGTATTGGTTCTAGTCGCTATCGAAATAATCGGTGTAAATTTGTTATTGAATACTTTAACACCTTAAGTGATGAAATTTTTCCTTGATGTGCCCCTGTCTCGAATGGAATTACCGTACATGAGTTATCATGGTAAAATTATCAATAAGTCAGAACATTAACTGTGTAAAATTTAGTTTCATAATTATGTAATTAAGGTGTGATAACATTTGTATCTGAGGAGCTAGCAAATTTTTAATGCATTTTTCTACCGCAATCTGTAATGTTATAATGCATTTCTTGAGTTTGAATTGTGATTTATTTTTAATGGAAAACTTTCCATTTGTCAGTGCATTTCATTAAAGAAATAATCAGTTTAAATTCATAACTAAATACCTTAACACATTGATTAATGACATTTAATCCTTGATGTTTTTGTCCCGAATGGGATTGTCGGCGATAGCAGCAAATAAGATGAAATTTTAAATAGGGTAGAATATTAAAAATGTATAATGAAGTTTATAATTTTATAATAAAGGCCTGAAATGACAAAATTTGTATTTGGAGAGCTAGCAACTTTGGAGTGATTTTTTGGCACACATCCCATACTCTTACACAGCTGCTGTTGATTGTGAGTTGAAACTAATTTCTAATAGAAAAGTCTCCATTTATCTGTACATATCAATGTGGTCGGTGTGAGTTTATAATTGAATATTTTAACACGTTGTCAACATTTTTACTTTATATCTTTTCTTTTTAATTTATAATCTAATATTTACCGGGCGAATATTGAAATTCATATTTACTTATATGTGAATTGTTAGGCGGAACGTTAGAACAAATAAACATAAATCAAAGTAAGATATTTACTCACGTCACACAGACTAGTCGTGAGAGACGGGAGCACATGCAATAAACGACCTATGCGATGTAACGTAAACTGGCACATATAATCCCCTCACTTTATTGGTCTTCCCTTTGCGACCTAGTTCCACGCTAGTGTCGTCCCATGGCCATATGACTTATAAAGACATATTGCTAGAAGGTCGACGGTTGTGCTCGACGGTTGTGTTTGAGTGTTTCATTGAAGAATGATGAATTCTTGCATTATCCGCTACAAAATTATCTTCCAACAAAGTGGAATAATTCTGGGGTTGAAATAATTATTTTTGTACTCGAGCACAAAGTGTGACATTGATTGAAGTGTGTATTGTAGTTAATAAAAAGTAAATTTAGACCACCCGTACTACCTGGTGAACCGTGTACGGTGACTGTCAGGTGTACCGTGACTACCCGGTGAATAATTGCAAACATATGCTGGAAACCAAATGTGTAATTTTTAATTAATTATTTCATTATCTTCCTCTCCGATATTATCCAACGTCGATAACGAAGACGTTGGAAGCCAACTACTCAAAACAATTAATTTCTTGTTTTTTTTCCGCCTATTGTGATTAAATTGACAAATGATCTCCATTCGTTTATTCGGCTGATGACTGGCTTAAATTTAAAAAAAATTTAAAACTTCTAAGAGACGGTCTTTGATAAAAATATGTCAGATATTTTAAACGTACTACTTTTTCGTTACATAAAATGGTGTATCTCTAGCGAATTAGGACGACTTTATAACTGAAAAAGATGTACTAAACTATTCCTAAATAGAGCTATGTTTTTTGAAAAGAGCCAATTCCAAAGTTAAGCGATCAAAATAAAAAAAAGATTATAAACCGGGCATTTAACCACGAAATAATAGATCAAATTAGAATGGATTCCCAATACTGTTAATGATTAAAAAAATATAATGGAATTTTACAAAGATAAAGAGGAGTAATATTGGAGAGATAAACCGCGTGAGTGATGCAAACCTCCGATATACTCTATTTACTTTTTATGCTGAGGAAATCATATTCACCTGTGGAGATGATTTCCTCAGCATAAAAAGAAGCGATGTTATAAATATAACAAATTTCTATTTGCCTGTCGCTTCATAACTCAGCAACGGGTTGTTCTACTTTGATACGCTTCACCCTGTTCAAGAGAGTATACTCCTAAGTTATAATAATTCATTATAATACTTAAGTATTTACTGCTAAGTTATTATATTTAAATGTATGCTACTAATTTATTATATTTAAGTGTATATTGCTGAGTTATTAAGTTTTAACGTGTAAAAAGTTCTTATAAATTTGTCCAGCAGTTCCCAAAGTTTTTCTTCGTTATTTCTGAGGAGAACTCAGCGATATCGCTGTCGGTATAGTGCGATTGTCGGTATAGTGCGATTAACAGAACCTTAAGGATCTATTGATGACAAAGAGAGTACTGACGTGAGTCTCAGTAACAGTAATAGTTGCTACGAATCTCAAATATAGTCTTAAATGCTTAAGTTTATGGTGCTTACATGATTGAATACTTAGGCTCATGAAACCGTTTCTACAACGAGTTCCGCGAGTTAAAATGTTAAATAACTCCTTAATGGTTACAACGTTTTGATTTAAAGATGTTAAAGAATAGAAAGCAAACCTGGAAAATTTAAAAAATAAGTTAAAATCATTAGCAAGTAACAACGAATTAATTAAGATTTTCATATTGACGCCGTTTTTAATGATATTTGTCATGTTTTTGTGCTGCTTTTTTAAATTTATAATTGAATATATCTTTAACTAACGTACTCCATGGCTAGACCCATCCACATTTACGCAATGGAATCTATCTTACGATAAAATGTTAAAAACAATCACTCACAATTTTAGATTCTCATGATTTGAAAATCCATGATAATATTCTATTACATTCATTGACCTAGTTTCATAACTCCGCAACCTTTATATTATATTCCTACATATTAGAAACAAATAGTCTCCCGTGTGAATGCCAAATATAAGCTTTTGGATTGTAATTTTTTTTATTTTGTGTTTATACATAAAAAAATTAATAAACAATTGAGCAAATTTAACAAATTAGCAAAAGCTTTCTGATGACAAAACATGACACAATGTGCCAATACTGGTGCACATTTCTAGAAGAATGAAGAATGAAGCTAACCCTGTAGTAACTGAACCAGCGTTCATGAAATTTGCAAGAAAAATTCGATGATGAATATTATTTATTTGAGGCTGTCACATAAGATTTTTGGCGGTCAGTAGGCGTTAGTCTTCCACAGTTGTGGAAAATAGTTCACTTTACAATTTATTATCGGTTGTGATAAATCTGAGAAATAAATTTTGGAAGGGAGTATCTGGTTTCTAATTATAACAACCTGACATTTGCATGGACTAATTGAAGTAATCACTTTTAAACCGACTGTTAACTAGATAGAGATTTACGTTAATATTACAAATGGTGTTTGAAATAGTAGAGGGATGTGAGTGGATATAAGTTCATCAATTTTCTACCTAAAAATGTCAATTAGAGTGGAAATTTTCACAGCAGTGTTAATAACTAGAGTACATCAAATGTCAAATTAGTCGAATTGGTGTTATAAATTGCGGCAAATGTAAGGTTTAAACCACACACACACAAACACCCACACAGCCACGTACGCGCTTATACACAAGCACGCATACGCACGCACACATAGGAACACATGCACACCACACGCACATGGACATGCACACACACGTGCAGCTGCACTTGCAGATGCATACGCACACGCACAATCATACGATCATTCTCACACGTACGCGCACACGATTACACACACACCCATCCACATGAAAATAAACACACACGCACACACACAAATGCGCGCGCGCACACACACACACATACGCACGCACACACAAGCACGCATACCGGCGCACACGCATGCACACATGCGCACACACGCAAACACGCACGCACGCATGCATGCACGCACGCCCACACACGCGAACCTCGCACACACACTTATATGTAAAAGCGTGGATTAAAAAAACATTTTTTAAATTATTGTGATGTGAAAGCAACCTTGCAGATTCATTTAATCATAGAAAAATATTTTGACTCTTACTTTGTATTAAGAGACGCTTCTCATATGACGTAGCTTAAAAATGTGTATTATACGTTTAATAAGCAACCAACTTTGTTGCGTGGATTTTCGGTCACGATGGTGGGATTTATTATGGTGGGATATATAGGATTAACCTAATCCAATGGCACCGTTGCAGTACTTGTGTATAAATAATACGTAGACATGATATATACACATTGCGCCACCTGTTGACATGTTGCAGTATTATAATTTTATCTGATTTTCATACTGCAGGAATAATGTTATTGTTCGGTTCAAAAGTTACAGTTGATTAAATCAGTTGTATGGAGTTTATCTAAACTTTTTGCAGATCTACCCATATATCATAAGTTGGCCGACTATTACTCATAAACTAGTAGAGTCGAATTAGCTGTGATAATTTCATTAAATGTACTTTTTTTTTATTTTATTAAATGTACTATTATTGTGAATACTATTCCGGCTTAGTTGGCAGGGGGTGGGGACACAGCACTCTAACAGAAATGACGATTTTCATGCTTAATATTTCGATAAGAGCTCATGATATACCCCCAAATTATTTGAAAGACCTTTTGAACGATATCCTACATAAAAAGGTATACGAACAAAATTTCAACCCCACTTTATATGTAAGGAGGTTGAAAAATGTTATTTCAATATTTTTAGGTTTTAAAAATATGTATTACTATCCCAAATTTACAGTAATTAGATATGATTATACATTATATAGAACACTAGCTTTCTAGCACTAATAGTCTGCGAGTAAAAAGACTGTAACGTAGGGACAGACGGACGGATATGGCGACACTATAAGGTTTTAAAATCAGGCTACAAGGTTAGTTGTAGCTTGAATTGTTATGAAAATATGTCGCACGGTTTAGGCATGATTGCGTGACAAACATCTATACATACTTTTTGTGGTATTAATATTTAACGTGTATGAAGCCAATGTGGATAAAAAATAGCCATATGTTACTCCGCTATTTGAAATATGCAGGTGAAATTTGCTTAATTGCAGTGTTATTAGGCAACAAACATTCAAATTTTCACAATTACAATATTAGTTGTATGCAACATTACGCGCTCTACACTACACCAACGATGCTTCTAAATATGAAATTAGACCAAAAATATTAAATCTCAGCTATCAATTAAGCCTTTTTGTGTAAGTGTTCAATCATGATAGTGGAGAAAAATGTTTTTGATTTCAAATCACGATTCTGGTCGTAGTACATGTACACGTAATACAAGCTCATATATATATATATATATATATATATATATATACATATATATATATATATATATATATATATATATATATATATATATATATATATATATATAAATCTGGTTTCTCTGTACCTTGCACCGTTTCAGCAGTATTATTCCTTAAATTCTGACGTTATATATAACATATAATAATCTTCAAAATATGGGCTTTAAATCCCAAAAATAATTATTAAAATCCGATGTATGATTCCAGAAATTAGAAGGAACTGTTTATATTAGACATATTTATAATCAGAGATAAGTAAACAAATTTTCCCACTTAATTTAATATAGGTATCGAGATGCGAATATGGAATTGTATTTGTCCATGATTATGCTGCTTATCTTGTTGACTTCACATTTCAAGTAAACGTTGCATATTTTAACTACCAGAAAACTTTCGATACTGTAAGTAATAATATCTTTCTAAATTATCTTGGCGAGGTAGGATTCTCCATTTCAATTTTATGATTTTTCTCTTCGTATTTTGTGGATAGAAAGCGATACATACGAGCGGGTAACTTTATGTACGAGACTTATTTTACACAACCTAAAGCCTCTCTTTACACGATCTGAGCCAGGGTTCATATCACGGGCCTATTCCGGTAAAAGACATTGATTGTACGGTGCGGACTGTGCATTGTTGGTTATTAACGGAGGATATGAAACTGTTTATAATCGCCAAGGTTACCTGAAATGGCGAACGGTTGCAGCGTGACTTCAGTGTCGTCTTTGAGTGGAACGCAGCAAGCCGCTTATGGCTTAACGCAAACAAATGTTCAATGATGAGTTACGACCGAGCACATGCTCCTATTAAATATGAATATAGGGTCAGTGGAATCCCACTGCATCATAAGTATCATGTCGTTAATTTGTGAGTCAGATTTGATTCACGATCGGTTTCCATTCCTTGCAACTCGGAAGATACGCCGCGCTTATAAAATGTATCTTCGAGTTATTAAAAAAAAATTATGCTTCATATAATTGAGTAAACTTTAATTCTTCATACAATTCCTGCGCTCACGCGATCATCACCTGTTTGCTCTACCACCCTCTAGCACCGAATTATATGGGAATTCTCAATTTTCCACGGTATTCATATCGCCTGGTCTTCATACACCTGATCACAGTCGCACCAGAATGTCATTTGTTTGAATGATGAGTGAAAATAAATTTGTGGAAATGTCAACCTTATTTTTTGTAGTTATTGTAAATTTTGTATTAATGTTCAATATACAAGATGTATATTTATCTATTAAACCATTAATTGAGTATCGTTATGAATAGGTTACCTGTAATGTGTCGATAAATGTATATAATTAAATAGGTGAATAAATAAATATTTTCCCTCTCATAAAACAAATATTTTTACACCATTTTATTAACTTAACATTCTATTGCACATGAACATCTAATTTCTATCGTGTTTCAGCGTTCGAAAGACCTAAGTTATAGGTTGCTTGTCCATCTATCAGATCGTATCTGATCTCTTCTTTTAGATTATATGTAATCATAACTCAAGGCTACGAATTATTATATAAATACTGGGAAAAACAAGATCAGAGGAGTATTCATGCAATTTTCGAAAGTAAAAAAAACTAAACTAAACCTCTATAGAATGATTAACATATTAGAGTGAAATATAAAACATTTCATGATTATTTGCATACACTGACAAGTCCATGTTAATAAAGAGACAATTTTATGACTTTTGTAATCAGAGAAAATGTATGTAAGAACAGTTGGGTTAATGTTTAACTATGGTGAGATGTAGGTGTAGAGCATAAGTTAAATATTGAATTTTTTAATTACATTTTAAGTTCAGTATCAATGTATTTTAATTATACGCAAGTAATTTAATTATACGATATGTAACCGAATGTACCGAATTATAATAAACCGAATAACCGGCATGTTAATTATACGATATGTAACCGAAAACATCTCTAAACTTTTCTATTCTAGTTCAAAAAAGAAACTTCAAATAATATAACCTGATAAAAACATCATACAATTAATTACCAAAACTGGTGGATTTGTTTAAATAGAGCACTAAATCATGATTTAGTGTAATTATAATATATTTTGGAAAAGACATGACTTAAAGAGAAAAGCACGTATAGAATAAACAATAACGTTACAGACCTATGTTAATAAAAATGTAGAACATAGTGAAAAACGTTTTAAATGAATTGCAACTAAAACCGATAAGCTTTTCCGGCGACATTTTATTTCGAAAAAGTATTTTCCGCTGCGACTGGCGAGAGGGAAAATCGAACTTAATATTAATGAAGTGTACTTAGATATAATGCGCGTTAAAAAGCTTCCACGTACGCGTGAACAAAATAAATGCCGCTTAAAAAATATGCAATCTCGCAGCAGGCATCGAATTCTTTATTCACACCGCATCGTAGCGCACGGCCGTGTTTGTATAAACAAGCGGCGATACAGTTCGCCCAGAACGAACCCCACGTAAGCACGTCCCGTCTGTGAATAAAGTTTGGATTATCGTTTGGGCTTGACAAGCTTAAATTTTATCGCTTTATATGTTGTAATTCAGTGTACGTTGTTTCACTTAGATTAATGTCTCTATAAGTAATTGCAATAAATGGACAGACATGGGCCCGAAGATTTGAAATTGTATAGTAGAATAAGTGTATGAATGAAAGTTGTGGGAAACGGATACTGAAATAAAATAAAGCTTGAAATGGATATTGTCCATTTCGATAGTAATCATTTTATGACGAAAAGTGAGCCAAAAATATGTGTGTAAACATATTTTCCATAATTACATTTTTTTGCAAGATTGAAATTATTTCTAAGAAACTAAATTATTGATTTAATTATACTATTTATTCACGTAACATACTTATCCAGTGATCAACAGACATAAATAACGTCTGGATATAAAAAAATACTCCGATTAAGAAGACAATAAGTAACAATGTTTTCATTTACATAGCAAACTACCAATCATAGTTCAGTTATCAGATATTGTTTTAGATCGATTTACATTTTAATACATTATCATTATACATTACATCTACATTACATCTACCATCCCAAGAAATTATGCTAGGTGAAGATTTAAATGTTTTCCCCTATCTTTTTTTATTCTTGCATTAATTTTTACTCGCCTTGTACATTCGACGTAAATAAACGTTCAATGGTATGACAAAGAAAATATTTGACTGATTCGGGCATAATTTCTATGTCAATAAATAGCTCGTTTTGATAGGAACACCTAAATTGATTGGTTATAAATTATTCTGTGATTCAGATGAGTTAGATCGGGTTTTGTTTAATTTATTGCTGCATTAATAAATATGGAAAAGGAAAAGAGACAGGAAGGGAAGTTGGAATAAACAGTTTGGAATTCTCGTAGAAGCAAAATGGAATACAATTGAAAAACAAAACGCAATACAGGGGCATAATGAAAACAAGTGTTTGCAAGGTATACAAGGAAAAAAATATTATATTTCGGTAAGTTAATAAAGAATAAAATGCTAAGCATATGCTACTAACAAAATGTTAGTCTCAAGTAGACTTTTGTTAGTCTAAAAAAATAAAATTTTGTGTATACAAGAACACATAAAATAGAACAACGTTTCGAAAGCGTTTGGAGATGTTGTATCGCATCAAGGATTTAATTGTACCTATTCCTGGTTGACACCGGTCTGAATAAATTTCTAAGGAAATAATATGATGGTATTGATGAAAAAATGCATCTGGGGAGATGTTATAGCATTTCGTAAAATATTAAGTAAGTCACTAATATAAGCTTTGAAAGGAATACAGGCTAGAGTTATATATATATATATATATATATATATATATATATATATATATATATATATATATCCGTTTGATTTAAAAAACATCAAACGAAAAAAAATACGTGAAAATTTTTAGTAGTTTTATTATCTGAAAGTGAAGAATAGTTAAATTTTGCACTTGAATAATATTATTATACGAATTAATATATCTTATGTTGAATATATTTGGCGTTAATTTTGTAGAAATTCGTTATTCACAATTAAATGAAACTACGTGATGTAGTATTATTTCTACTGTCTTTAATTTCTTTACCACGACCTAGGTTTCGTTGTATTACAACATCTTCAGGTGGATATTAGTAAAGATTAACTCTTAGGAACATCCAACAGCATTTATATGTTTCAAACACAATAGCAGAAGCCGGGTTTGTGCGCGTTTTTCCACTGCTTATGTTAGTGAGTTATGTGAGTGAGTTTATGCAGGGGCGCGGTGTTGGTTTTATTATATTTCCGAGAGTTATACGATATACCAGTATTTCAGTGAGGATAATAAATTCAATTGTTGTTATTATGTGAGGTTGTACAATGCAAATGTTCCAGTGTATGTAATAAAATTAAATGGAAGTTATTATCGGTAATACATTTATACAAAAGCAAGGGTATTTGAAAGTAAGGACAAGGTAATACCACTAATTCTACATATCTCCGGTTTTGTTTATTCATATATTTATTTATTTATTTCATTTAATTTTCCTTTTGAAATGAAAACTTCTTTAACATCGTTGTGATTTGAAAGTCGATGAAACGAAAAAGCGACAGTAAAAAGAGACAGATACATAAATTCATAAGATTTAACGTGGAAGAAAATGAGACAGGAAGCATTATACAGTGTTTCTTATGTTAGTGGTTCTCTTTGTGCTCTGCTTCGTACCCCCTCCATTCGTGTTTACCAAGGCATAGCGAGAGTTTGCTTGGGTCTCAGCGTTGTACGTGTGTTAATATGTGTTTATGCGCGCAATTGAAAATGATATTGTGAATAATGATTGTGAGTACTTGTATATAAATTTTCGTAAACCTTAAATTTGTTTGTATTCGATTATTTTCTGAATTAAAAAAAAACATAGATGTGCAAAAAAATTAAATAAGAGATTAATTTAATTTTTCAATGGCAGTAAATAATAATTATGACCCATCAATTGTCAAAAAACTGTACCATACTAAATTAAGAAAAATATTAATACAAGAAATATACCCGGTCGTACCAAATAATAATAATATTTACTATAAATCTATCCCATACATAGGTAACGTTTCACTCAAATTAGGAAAACTCTTAACTAATAATAAAAATATAAATAATACAACATGTGCTTATAGTACTTTAGACAACTGGGATAAAACTCTTATTAATAATAAAGAAAAAATAGATAAACATAAAAAGAGTGTTATCTATAAACTTAAATGTAGCGACTGTAATAGTGTATACATAGGTCAAACAGAAAGAGATTTTAATACAAGATATAAAGAACACATTGCCAGCTGGCGAAATAATAAACCAGACACATCTCACTTTGCTAAACATCTCATTGAAAATAACCATCACCCCCATACTGATAATGTCCCCTATATATTACAAATAAATACAAAAGGTAATAAACTTAATGTCCTAGAAAGTAAACAGACATAAATAAGACACCAAGGTTAATATATTAAATGAACAACTAAATATAATATCATCACCCATACTTAATAATTTCTTCTAGATATAATATAATTACATCACACTGATACTAGAGTACTCTTGAAATTGTTTCAGCCCAAATACACATATAAATACAAGTATACATAAAAAAGCAAAAATTTTGAAAAATAAATAAATAAATAATAAATGAATAAACAAAACCGGAGATATGTAGAATTAGTGGTATTACCTTGTCCTTACTTTCAAATACCCTTACTTTTGTATAAATATATTACCGATAATAACTTCCATTTAATTTTATTACATACACCGGAACATTTGCATTGTACAACCTCACATAATAACAACAATTGAATTTATTACCCTCACTGAAATACTGGTTTATCGTATAACTCTCGTAATTATAATAAAACCTACACCGCGCCCCTGCAATAAACTCACTAACATAAACAGTGGAAAAACCCGCACAAACCCGGCTTCTGCTATTGTATTTGAAACATATAAATGCTGTTCGATATTCCTAAGAGTTAATCCTTGCTAATATTCTGCCTGAAGATTTTGTAATACAACGAAACCTAGGTCGTGGTAAAGAAATTAAAGAAAGTAGAAATAATACTACATCACGTAGTTTCATTTAATTGTGTATCTTATGTTATTACCAAACTTTAGCGTCTATTTTTCACTCTAAAATAGCCATATAAAGATTTCGGAGCGTTCACTTGACAACCATGCAATTTAATGTCTTTTAGCGCTATTTTAAATTTTCCGTAAAACGGTTTCTGATCCACAGATAGACTGACGGACACACGGTGGTCTTATAAGAGTTCTTTCTTCCTTTATGAGATACAGAACTCTAAAAACACGTGAAACTATCGATAGTAGTTACCTGTAACTTATTTGTTATATGTATGTATTTATGGGTACGAAAAAAAACCATGGAAAGATTAGTGCTCGATTTTGAATCGTAATCGTACTCTTTGTTAAATTAAAAATCGTCTAATATCGGATAAATAACAATATTTTACATGGATTCCCTCAAAAATACAATAAAAGAAACAAGTTAGCACGCCGACAGATAAAGCAGAGGGCTTCTTGTTTTTTTTTTTGCTTTTGCGAAGTGCCTAAATATGAAAAAAAACTATATGATGGCAAACTTAATAACAAATGAAATATCTTTATTTACTTCACCACTGCTTATAGTGACAACGTGTAGCCTGACCCGATTTTATAGACAAATAAATGAGTATATAATTTCTTACACTAACAAATGAAATTCGAAGTAAAATAATAGAAGAGCTCCCGAGTATTGGGGTCAATACAGCCATGTACCTGTAGCACCCTAATCTCCGTGTAAAGTTTACTAAAATAGTTTGGTGAATTCTATTAAATTCCAGGCGTTAGCCCTAGATTATAAACTTAAATGGATCGCAAATATTAATAAATTAGCGCTCTCTATAGGGTGGCCACTTACTCCCATATTAGGTTTAACGATGGCAAAACTATATGCTATTCGAATCTTTCAAATATTCGCGTCATGACCTGTTCCTTTCCGCTCGGTGCGTTATTGTGCAAACAGATTTGGTTAAACCTGGATTAAATGTATTAATAATGATTGTGTTAATTATTGTTTCTCCCTCCTCCCATCGTGTAGTTTCTACTTAAATTATTTTAAAGTGCTTTTCATGAGACATTTATTATTGATATTGTTTCATACGGAAGAATTAAACACTGCTTAACAAAAATTTATTGTTTATGAATACTGTTAACTGATTAGGATATGAACAACATTTAGTATACTAGAATTAATATTAGAATATTTACTACAATGAAACGATTCACAAAGTTTTTCACGAGGTCAAATTTTACATGTAGAGGTGATAAAAATACGTCAGATTGTATACTAATGAAACATTTTTCTATCCTGAAGTAAAAGATTCTCTTTTGGGTCAGTATTTTTCAATATAATGATTATTTTTTATCCCTACTATCAAATTTGCAAAACATTTTGTATATCCAAGCTGTAATCCTAAAAAAGGGCAAACAATTTTAAATGCTCATAAATTTTCCAAGAAGAGAAACCCAAACTTTGTTCCGTTGTCCAACAGATAAGCCAAAGTAAAGTTCATATTATTTTTTATTATAATAGTGTAAAATTTCTCCGTTGCGTTTTAAAAATAATTTCCCCAACAAATGTAACAAAATTTGTGGGGGTCATTCATAAAACACGACTACTTTATTAAAACACAAAGCACCTTAAATCAAAAAAAGTAACGCAAAAACTAGGCTTGTTCGAATGTACAATATTAAGAGAAGGAATTTTACCTTGCGCAGTAACTCGTGGTTCTACAGTAACAGTGATAAAACCAATTACCAGCTTAAATTACTTGATTACACGGTTCCTCGATCTTTTGCTACCTTTGGCAATATGCACCTATCGTGGAATGCAGCGAAAAGCTGTTTTGAATAAAACAAACAGCTACCACATTGCGGGTTGTTTCTAAATCACGACGTCACCGTTTTTCCCGGACGCATGGATTCAACTATCACGATGAATTTTTATAATTATTTTACGGGATCCCTTTTTCGTCACAAATAAAAATAGAATCAGAGTCCCTTCATGTTTGTGTCAAAATGTTATGTCGTTATCCGTCTGATTGTTCAGTGGGAGTAAAAATGGATTTGTTTGTCAATCTAAACAAATCTCAGGCTTTTAACATTATTAGTAAAATCCTTCTTAAAAGTATCTATTCATTTGTATTTTCTGATTTATAAAAACATTAACTTTTAGTCAATTCTTTTCATCCAATTTTGGGTAAAATACTCTTTCTAAAGCGTCTTCAACAATTTATTTAAAACCAACAAATTCGCGGAGACGATTACTACAGTAGTCATACCCAAATTCAGTCGAATTTTGATATTTACAGCGTTTAAAGTATGTCAATGTTGCCATACTGAAAAATTTGTTGAAATACTACAATTAACATAAGACTAACTATATGTAACTTTTCTTGTATTGGTGTAGGTCGCTCTAGCAGCCAGAGTCCACGGAAATATTAAAACTAACATGCACCATTGTCAAAATAAGTTTCACCATAAATTATAATTAAAGTTCGTCCTAGTTATCCTATATTGTTGATGGAAGTACATGGTATGCTAACCCCGCTGAAGACACATTAAACTAATTAGCAATATCTTCAAAATTTATGTATATATATTGTATATTTGGGTCCAGAAATTATTACCTTTATTTGTGATGGAAATCTTCAATATTCTAAAGAATTTCTAGTAGTTCGTCTCATCTTAAGCTCAATCATACAACCTCTACCTAAACACCTTATCATCTTCTGTAAATATAATTAGTTGTAACCACTGGGAAACTGTGAAACATTTATAAATTAAAATGAACCAATGTCACCTTTTTTATTTATACACAACCTAATTCGGTTTTAACTAGCGATTTAATGTTATTAATACGAGTAGATATTAGCCGCAAATTAGGTTCGCTAACGTGTAACCAATACGTTGACGCCTTGAGTAAACGAATTTTTAAATTTATTGAATGCGTGGGATCATATTCTTTCTTGAGGTTGAAATTTCCCGTATAGAGAGCAATGGAATCAAAAAAGCGCTCGTGTTCATTTGTCGTGTTTGGTCACTACAAGGTGTCAATATTTTATACGATGCACTATTGAATATATTTGGCGTTAATTTTGTAAAAATGTATTATTCACAACTAAATGAAACTACGTGTTGTAGTATTATTTCTACTTTATTTGAAACCATATCCTAGGTTTAGTTGTCTGAAGAATCAATCTTTACAAATTGCCCACCTGAAGACATTGTCGTACAACGAAACCTAGGTCGTGGGAAAACATTTATATAAAGTAAAAATAATACTACATTACATAGTTTCATATAGTTGTGTCGCTTCAATTACAGCAACGCAAATTTTTGACTTGCCCCTAATGATATATATGAACATTAAATTAATTTTAATGGAAAATTTATTTAATGTTCATATATATCATGTGGGGATAAGGGTTTTACTGAAGAATTAAATAAAGAAATAAATATTTTGTTACCATCAGTGGTGAATTATAGTGATGTACTTGATTAATATAAAACTTTAAAGACATCAACTATACGATGATTTACGAGAATTTAGCATGAAGTTAATTTAAAAAAAATGTGCAAGGACGAGTAAGGCTTGCGCATTAAGGATTCCGTACCTCGTTGGAAGATAAAATTACTTTATTTATTACTAATACGGACTTCCTAGTGCAATAAATATTTTATAATACACGGAGGTTAGATTCTTAACTATATGAATTATATTTAATATAAATAAATAAGGGAACAAATATATTACCGCGGATATGTTATCCGCGATCATATATTTCTTTACGCTACTTCAAAAAGTATTACATTTTGAATCATCATTAAAGTTATTTTACAATATTTCTTCAGCCTTCCAGAAACCTTATCATCTCATAATTTTCACCTCAACAGTTTTCGCAATAAGGGAGAGAGGTGTGGGGGGTGTGATGAGGTATTTTTCACGGATTTATCAACATACTTTTGAATATATATATATATACTAAAACTAAAACTAAAATATATATACTAAAACTCGTGATTAAAAAAAAATTTATTCTCTTATAAATAGCACTTTGAAACGATATGCCATATTACATTATGTGAAATTTTAAATATTTTTTTTCTGGTGGGTAATGTGCCTCCTGAAATTTCTGTGTAACTATTTTTAAGTGTTACTACATCAAACTATTCTGAGAAATACGGCTATGACAGGCGGATAGATGGACATTTGAGTGATCTTAAAAGGGATCCGCTTTTCCTTTTGGAGTACGGAACCCTAACAAGTGGCCGAATTTAGTTACATCCTTAACATTGATTCATCATTTTACGGTATGATTCTGAGTTTGGATGTTTAATATGTTATAAATGAAAATGTGTTTCATTTTTACAATACTGGCGAGTAGAGAAATCGCGAACTAAAGATTCCATTTTTAGGGGTACACTTAAAAATCTGGGTAGTACCATTCTGTTGAAACAAAGGCCTAGATTTATGTTTTTCAAATTATTGCAAGACTGGGACTAGGAAGAGACTCTCTTAGTATCTTAAAATAATTCTCAGATATCACCTCTCATAGAAGAACAGCCTGACAATGTCTCCAGTCCACACAAGTCTAAGCCTGTGAAGGGAACGATGATGTTTCTATCGGGGATTGTGCACGAACCAGGAACGACAACTTTTATTTAATTGACACTGACTGCCCCAGCACTAGACAAAATGTTGAAAAATTGTCAAAGAGAAAAAACATTACATTTACAAAGATGAGACGAAGATGAACATCATCGGATTTTAATTTTTAAACAAATCGTATTTCGTAAGTCTTTAAATAAAAGTTGCGTTACAAAATCCTTCCCAGTGTTGTCCTTTGACGTTCAATTTTGTTCATCAGCTCACAAACTTGATTGATAGATAATATTTAGAACCCTTCCAGAGGGCGAACAGCTCTAAATCACATCTGTGCTTGGAGCCACGCGAATGTCTCCAAATCCTACTCAATTCAATACAACCGCGTTAAGAAATAATAATTATAAGAAAATGTAGTCTTAGTTAAATTATCTGTAATCTTCATGCTAAATTGTATGTAAATCCGTAGGAAAGTGAAATAGCTTGTTTTATGGTATTAGATTTATTATTAGGTTTTCTTCCTTTTCCCCGTCCTTTCGGCTTCCCCTTTCCTTTGCTTTTGCTTTTGTCTTCGCTTTTGGCTTCTCCTTCACGTTCGCATTGGCGTTCACCTTTGCGTTCATCTGCGTGTTCGTCTTCGCGTTCGAGTTCGCATTCGCGTTAGACTTTGCTTTCGCCTCCCCCTCCCCCTCATCCTTCCCATTACCTTACCCTTCCCTCCTTCTCTTCTTCCTTAATTTCCACCCTCCCCCTCCACTTCCTCTCCCCTCTCCCCCTCCTTTCCCGTTCTACTATGTTTTCCATTCAAAAGTTATTAACTCATAATAATAGTGTTCATCACGATATTAAAACTTTTAAATAACCGCCAATTCCACAATAATTAATGTGTGTGAATCATCTACGAAATCAGCGATATATATATATATATATATATATATATATGTATATATATATATATATATATATGTATATATATATATATGTATATATATATATATATATATATATATATGTGTGTGTGTGTGTGTGTACATATATATATATATATATATATATATATATATATATATGTGTGTGTGTGTGTGTGTACATATATATATATATATATATATATATATACTCACGTTTACTAAAATTAATGATAATCTCATATGCAATAACAATAAATAACAAAGTGGAAAGAAATCACTGGAAAGAAATTTAATTCACATTACTTTCGTTCTTGAAAGGTGGATGATTATAATTTTAGTTAATCTTGATGTAACTCCCATTATTATAATAATCAGGGGCTAATGATATATAGTTAGTTAACTCTATGGTTTATTTTCTAATGACTAAAAATTGTTTTTGAGAACCGATTGTATTTGCGACTGTGTTCATAGCGTGTGCTCCATAGTAATCGACCTTATCGATGGAGACTAAGTTATAAACTGGATTTTCATAGGAGTAAATGTGCTATGATGACATGTTTCTGCAGATACTCTAAAACATTCACCACTATTTTTTTTGTTTGTCATTTTGTCGAGTAAGATTTGTGCGATATCTTGCCATAAACACTGTTAAGAGGTTCACATTATAGATATTTACGAAAGTTATGTAAAACTACCAAGTTATAGGTAAAGCATAATATTCATAGTGTCTTGCGCAATATCACTGATTAAAAAAACAGAAGAAAAGAAAAAGTCAGATTTACGTTAGGTTTGAATAACTGCATAGAGTAATTAGAATGCGATTTATAATCGTTCGTTATAAAACTTAAACGCCTGCTCCAACTCCCAGATTGAAATGCGATAAAAATAATTACGTTCGCTGGCGCCCGCTCACTTGGATTTTCAGTTTCGACTCTAAATTTTATCTCAAGCCCGCGCTACAGACCAACTCCTGCCACGAGATTTGAAGTTAGTGCCTGTGACATCTTAGTGACAGCCACATGATAGAGAATGACACACACTTTAATGTAGCTGCGTGAAAACTCCATAGATGTTGGTACATTGAAGACAGAGTGAAACTACAAGGATTAGTTTTTCGTAGTTTTGAAAAGTCTAAGCAAAAGTAATTTAGTGCTAAAATAAAAATTATGGCACTTTAATGAAAATAAAAGCAAGAACTTTTATTTCATATCTCAATTCATATACATAATAGAAAATTAAATGCGTATTATTTTATTTATCCTCATTTTGTAAGAAATATTAAACTAATCGATACCCATTTGGGTACATAGTGACTGTGCAATTTTTTGTCGTATATAATGTCCAAATTTTTAGTTTTTTATGGAAATATAATATTTATGGGTAGTGCAATAATTTCCTTTCCCTTACTCGAACGGTTTTTCTCAATGCTGATGATCCTAAATTAACGAATACTTTTTCTAGGATTAGATTCCGCTTTTTATCTGTGTTCTCAGTAGTATACTGCAAGCGTTGGTCTCCAATGTGGAACGAATTTGTCCCATATCGACGTATGGGGCTGTGTCTACTTAATTCCTTTTCCGCTGCTTCTGACTCAATTTAAAAAGATTGTCCCTTTTCTTGCGGGCACGGTCATCGGAGTATTCAAAGTTCTTTTGAAGATCCAGAGATGATTTTTAATTCCTTTGCAAGTGAGTGGTTAGTCCGACGTATTATCGCAATTGATTCTAAAAGTTCTCCCCCAATAATATATACCAATGAGAGGGAGCTTGCTTTTCAGTGTCCAATAACTGATATTGTCAAAGTTATTTCATCAAATTACAATTAATAATTTACGAATTATTATAATGATTTTCGTCATTTTGCAGCACACAACGCTCACTTCTATCTCGTTCTCTCTCTCTATGGACAAATTGAGTATAATAACAACGAATATATTGGCCTTTTATTTCATGAAAGCAATTGATGCTACAAGTTTTAAACCCTAACTAAAGTTATAAATGCAAAAGTTTGGAAGGATTAGTAAATGGATGTTTGTTACTCTATAACTCCCTGATTTCTGAAGGGATTTGCACAAAATTGGGCATGAAACAGATTGTAACCAGGTTTAACACATACACTTGCTTGGAAATATGTGATACTTCTGAGTGATAGAATCTATCTACTACGATGTTTGTTAGTTCCTACTTGATCACATTTGCAAGGATAATTATGTAAGTTTGATTTTAGCACAATTTAGCTCTTACCGTGTATCCCGAATTTCCAAATTAGAATTTGGTCCCTTTTGGATAACAGAAAATATAATCTCCCTTTCATACCTCCATCACGATGTTACTGTTAAAAGTGAATGGATTTTTAAAAAATTGAAAGAGAGTTAAATATAGCCTAGATATATAGGCCACATTCATATTTTTTTTATTTGATCCTTTATAAAATGTTTATTGATTATAACTGTTAATAGTTCCAAAAACATTGCGTACTTGTAAAAAGATTTTAATATCAACTCTTGCTGCTAATGATAAATTTACATTCGCGCACAACCAGCAGTGCTATATAATTCACTTAGGCACACGATGATAAGGTGGTCATCTGTACCGTTCATAGTGTGGCGCATCTCTTGGTTTGATTTGCCAAGTATGTATAATTATTATTGTACTAACTAGCTTTACCTAACTAGAATGTATTTTTGTCATATGTTTAGAGAATGACTTCGTATTTAGTATCATATTTATAATTTTTTGCGACATATTGACAAGACCAAAACTTTAGAGAATTTATTGGCAAGCTTCTTTCAAAGCAATTTAGCTATTTTTTTATTTAAACTGCTGCCAAAATATGCATAAACCTAGGTATGTTACCTGCAATAACTCTATAAGGTGTAATGATAATAACCCGGTTATAATTATATCCATACTAAATATGTATAATTCATATTTAAGTGAAACATTCTGAGTAATGAATTCAAAATTTATGTTATAATTTTCTTTTATTTTTTAAATCTGTTACAACTGAGAACATTAAATTTCGTATTTTTCACGTAATTTTTTTATCTATAGTTTAGGCAATTTTTTTGAGGAAAATTAGAATAATAGTTTACGCATAAAACTTGTGTATCCGCTTTCATAATTATATATAATCTCATAATATTTTCTTAAAATTTTTAATAAAATTCCCCATTCGAATTCAATTCCATTGACTATTATTCTGTTTATGTTAGTAATCGATCATTACGCCAAATTTAGTTAATCTTGACTAGTAACCCAAACGTTATGAGACTATGCTAGGCAGACAAAGGAACGAGAAAAGACTGTACGCCTTCCGAAAATTTCCGCTTTTTAATTATGATAATGAAGATAAAAAATATTTTTCGATGGTTATAAATCTTTTTTATACTGGAAATGCAAACTGAAGCTAGGTAAATTAAGTGTACCTATACAAGTAATAGTTCAAAGAAAGAAAATGAACAATTTTCAAAATATTCTACACATTGAAATTGCGTTTCAATTCGCTGTGGGTTTTACGTAGAATTCATCGTAATTCTATGATATAGGGTGATGATATAACTGGGATGAGACATTTTGTGAGTACAGCACTAGTGTCCAATCGAATGCACTTTCACTTAAGATCTACATTGGGAATTTAAAAAAGGTATTAAATTAATTAACATTTTTTCTTTCTTAACAAAAGGAAAGGATACCTAAACACTTTAAAATGTTCGTAAACATTCGTAGAAGTCATGATTTTTTGTGCTTTCGTCAAAAATACGCCATAGCCCCGTTCGTTTTTTGCATTTTCTCCCGGACGCGCATAAAATCGTCTAATTAATTTATATTAGCTGACATTTTTCTGTGAACCTTTTTGAAGAAAGCTTTATTAATAAAGCAAAAGAATTTAAGTTAATAATGATTTTTTTCCTTTGGATAACAATCTAAAGGACTTGTGCCACAATGGCTGAGAACTACACTAATAATGTGATTCTTGAAATTATTTTCATTCATTTCTCTAAGTTTCTCAATGTTTTGCAAATTGAAATAACCACAGTTTATTTTAATGAAAGAATTGAACCAGTTTATTTCAAAACATTACCTTTGCCAAGTTAACCTCAAAACGATCCGTATTGATTAATTCTTCAAATAGAACCATTCGGAACCATCGAATCTAACTTTGTTTAGATGAAATATAAATGAAAACTTGTAATTGTAGTCGCCACTCGTCTTCTTAGTGCGTGTGACGTTCACTTTTCTTGGTAAAAAGCGTTCTATTTTATTTAATTTTAATTTATTTAGTTTTAGTGTTGACCTACTATCGATGCATTAGGTGGGTTTTGTTTTACGTTACTAACTACCTGGCGTTGCTGGGTCGTGTTCGAACTTTCTCATCTTCAAAGTGGTGATCGTCACCCTTTTGTCGTAAAATATTCACATTCTGAAAAAATTACCCCAAGGATAATAAAGGATACTGAAATTATTCTTAATATTTTTGTAAAGAATAATTTATTAAATTATTTCTTAAATTTTTTTTTGGGACGACTAATGTTTTATGGTTTAAAAACGAGTTAAAAACGCTAAGTAATTTTATACTTAGTTTATCAAGTGAAAAATTGTTATAATTGGAGATGAAGTAGAAAAGTACTTCTAAATATTACAGTTCAGCACCTCTTCTCTACTTTGAATACCTTCGGGAAATTTTATTCTTATTAAAAGTAAAATATATTATTGTTGTTCAGTGGCACAGTCAGTGGACCAATTTATATAGTCTTGACATATCGATATCCAAACATTTTATATTCGATATCCATTGGGTATTCTATTCAGAAGAAAAATATTTTTGTGTTTTTTAGTTGTGTGCTTTCAAAATGTAAATAAACTGTACACTCAGTCGTCTAATTTATTTGATCCTAATGTATCGATATATCCAAATATTTTATATTCGATATCTTGTTATGTTATATTCGATATTGAGTTAGTAATTCTTTTACGCATTGCAAATTCTCTGTCCACTTTTGGCCGTTGTATTGATATCAATAATTAAATAACTTTTACCCGTGACTTCCCTTGCGTAGGTTTTTATCTGTATAGCAAAGTTTTCATTCTATAAAAATAAATTAAAACATTAGATATTTTTTAAAAATAAACTGAAACACTGAATATTTTGTAATAATAAACTAGGATACTGGATATTTTATCGTAACAAAGGTTGGGTCAATTTTAAACAAAATCCTTACTGCTATTGAAAGATTTATCCAATAGGCTAATTCGTTTTTGTGTTTTATTCTAATAAATATACAGAGAAACGAACAGAATTCCTGAACAAAATTTTCGCTTCTACCTCGCCACAAAATTGTCTACATACATTCAAATTACTTCCTCCGAGTTATTTCACATAGTCACTCCCGTGTTCCCTCTTCATTCTATTTTATATGGCAGCAATGAAACAAGTTAGACCATGTTATCAAATCGGATGTAGATCTGAATGTAGTTATCTTTTTTTGGAGATATAAAGATACAGTGTTCATTTTAAATTTACGAATAATTAATTTATATATTAGAAAGCTCATAATAAAAACTTAATTTTATTAATAAAAACGCAAAAACACATAATAAAATTATTCATAAATATAATAATACAATACAAGCATTAGTCGCCATTTTCAAACCTTGTCGTCATAAATAACATAGCATTGATTTTAACCTCATGTGAAAGTCGGACATTTATCGGAGTTGCGATTTCAATAGATATTACTTGTTATCTGTATACTTTCATCCATATATCTGTATATGGATGATAGTATACATTTTGCAAACCTTTTCGATTTATTTATTAAATGACAATCTTACGTGTTACGTGTTATTAAATTATCACATTTGTGAGTTACATAGTTTCGATGTTACTTTGCAGAAATATTGTTGGAAATGTCAGAAATGGAAAATGACAAGCAGTCAGTGCAAGATGTAGAAGATAGAGAGATGGGACATGATAGCAGATAGTAGATTGAAAGGAGGAAAAAAAACAAAATAACCTGTCACTATATCATCAAAAAGTGTCATATCCGGCAACAGTTTCCTGAAGCAAAAAACCTTCATCGAAACATTAATATTTTGATAAATTAAATCTCAGAACAAGCAGTTTAATCAAAGATTGATATGCATTATATAGACCTATGAGTTTAAAAATGTACTTAAATAAATATACCACAAACTTTTACCGAAGTAGATTCAACGCATTCGGCTTTAGAGAAAACTCAAAAATACCGATACATATTAAATATACGAATATGTTAGTGAATAATCTAGTGAACAAGAATCAAAGCCCAGAGTATGAAGCCAAATATCTAACCTTCTCATTTTTCAAATACTACAGTATTATGTCAAGATTCACAATCATATGTTCAGAATAAATAATTGGGAATCCTGAAGATACATGATGGTGAAAACAAAAATACCAAGTCTTGCAAACCTGACATTTAGTACTAAAATAATTCAGATCGTAATTAAATGTCCTGGGATGTATTCTACAAAACTACCAATTAAAAAGTCGAAACTTAAAAGACGTCGTAGGCTTATGTAAATTAATTCAAGAAGTTTGTTACTTATTAGTGATCAATTATGAGATTCCAAAACCTGAATCAGAACGGTAGACAGAAATACTTATAATTTAGTTTTAAAAAGTAAAGACTAATTTTTGGAATTCGTAATTATTATTTTTAAGAATTTATTTTATTTTTCTAAGAAATATTTTAATTTCAAGCTATAAAAGTAATTAATTTCAGTCTATTTGTCTTGAGTATTTTTTGCAATTGTATAAGTGCGTTATTATATATGATGCTCATAAAAATTATTTATTCTATAAAGCTATTAATTTTTCAATAAATATTTTTTTATTAATATTTATTAACTCCAGTAGGCTACATCTTATAACTCACGCTAATTAATAATCTAATTTGATGTAACTCAGTTTTTTTCTAACATACTAATGAGTATTGAAAAAAGGCAAACAAAATACGTATTATCTACATTTATTGTAATATTTAATCAAGAGAATAATTTATGACATAAATTACAAAAATAAATCTTTTTTTTCTCTCCAGAACAGTTACCAAAAAATAATTTTACCAAATTAGAATTTACTGAAGGTATGGCACAGGTAGGTACGCCTTCTAAAGTAGATAAACGTTTTATACTGATTGCTTGGTTTAGATGGATGAATTTCTACAACGAGATGTGATTGATTTGTGTAATATAAATATTTAAATTTAATTGACTTTTTATTAAATAACTAATTACGTTTAAACTAGAAGTCAACTATATGGCGCTGCATTTTATTTTCATTTTTGTATTTTTACGTATTTTTTAACAATATGCACAATATAAATAACCAAAAAACCTTTCCGATTGGTACTTCCCATCGGCTTTATTTTATTTGAATTAATCAACTGGGTGGGATTATAATATCCTTTTTTCAGAAACAGTTTTACTTATTTATCGTTGGTGGGTGGTTAGTTTTTTCATTATATTACCGAGTAACATTAATATTCGACACGATATCGTTGCAATTTAATAGAGATTCAGTTGCGCGGAAATTGTCGATTTTTGTAAATTATATTTTAGATAAAAAAAAATTAATTCAAAATATACGAACATATGGCTTACATATAGACCCATTTAGTTTCTGCTTTTTGAAATCTGTATGCATAGAAATTTGTATAGTCACATTTATGCATTGTTTGCATTTCGGTCAGAGCTTCATATTATTACTAAATGTTATAATAGGAAAAGAAAAATGAGAAGAAATGGAATTAAATATGTGTTTTCATAAGATATTTTAATTTTGATTTCCTACCTTTTTTCAATGAGATGCTATATCAAATCGCTTTATGATTTGTTTAGTTAGTTGATATACTATTTCGCATAGTTCGTGGAGTTAACTTAATTTTTTTTCATCACTAGTTTTTAATTTAATTATCTAAGGAAACAAACATTCTAATAGTAATAATTAATAAAGATTTTTCCAAATATGCCCAACTATTTTTAAAATTTCTCATCCCCGAGGAAAGAAAGGTTCAGGCCAAATTCGCCCCACTATTTCATTTTATTCTGATTGATACTCTAAGTTGCTGATCCATATTTATTTACGAGCGTTTAGTACATCATTTGTTTTATTATAAAACCGATTAAATTAACATTTTTTTACTTTTATTTTTTAGCTCCAAGCGCACAAGTACGAGTATGTACGAAAATAATTCATCAAGGCGAAAAAGATTATTTTTCTATCTATGCCTATGTGATATTATTAAATAAAGTTATTAGATCACACATTTATTTTTAGTGTGATGATTCAGACATTACCAGTGCTGTTCGGTGGCTGAAAAGAATCCGGTGTTCTAAATTATCGAAGCTTTATATCTTTTACTCTTAGTGATGTCGGGCAGCATCGTGAGTGCTTTTCTGTAAGACTAAATAACCAATTTCGTTTTACAAGTCAAACGCAGTCGGACAACATTTTCTATAAGTTTAAAATTTCGGCAACGCAATTGAGTTTCAACTTGTTGGTACTTATTAATCAACACAAACATCGAGCTAAAAGCATGTCACAAATTAGGTTGCCTCTCGGAACCATCATAATGGAATGTCTGAATAATTTTATCCTCCTTGGAAAAACCAAGCTGCGATGCTTCCTAAACACATAACCTTCAAATATTTTACTTTACATTTAAGATCTTTTCTCTTCGTGTTTAACTTCGCACTTTATCGTCAACTCTACACCTCCGAGCGGACGGGACTTCTCATAATCAGAATTTACATGTTGTAAGCGCTTCGTATGGTCACTGTTCCACATGACACCGCTATTGAACGAGTATTGATAATTCTAAACTTACTTATGGATACACTTAATCAATAATTACGCTACTGATTTATGCCGCGTTTATATCATCACTAGACAACTTTTTTTTATTTGTGTTCACGGAGGGGTAGGGTTTTTCTAAAATTGGTCTAACGATAAAATGTGAGAAAAAAAATATGAAAATGCAGGGAAAAAAATCTTATGTAATCCTACAAACTTATTGTTATACATACATAATATTTTATTTTTTTGCGTGTAGGTTGGAGATCAATAATTTTTTTCTGGCACCGAAGAAATAATTGATTTAGGTTAGATTTGAAAATACTTCGTCTATGTTATCTGCCAATGCCGTGAGCATTGGCAGATAACATAGACAAACATTCTTATTATTTTATGGTACTCAAATCAAGTTAAAGACGATTTTAAGCCATAATTTTATGTTGCTAATACAATGCGTTCAGACATATGCTTACTTACAGAAAGTATAATATTACAGCTCAGCTTCTTTGACATTCAAATGCGATGATTCTTTGCATATATTACCTAGGAGATTCAGAGGCGTAATAGAGGAAGTATTATTAAAATCTATTCCCTCATTTTTATTTCACAGAATATAAATACACAATCAAACCAACGTCACTATTGTTTCGGTTCCAGTGCATAATGATGAGTCAGAATTTTGTTTATGAAAATAAAAATCTATGCAAAACTTGGCGCGATAAAGTATGGAATCGTTTCACAGCTTTTTGGGTGAGGGTATCCTTTTTATATTTATACATAAAGTACGGCTAAACTGAAAATTTGTTGATAGAAAAAAATCACATTAACGTTAACTATGATTAAGACTTGAGGCAATCTTACATCTGAGTAGGATGCAAGTTGACATATTTTCGTTATCCCGGAGTCCTTCCATGCAGATTGCAATGGGTTGCGTCTTTAATGAGGTTACTATTACAGGTTTCTTCGTGAGAGCGTTTCTGGAGCGTCTCTGAAATGATTAATGGCAAACTGTAAATGTTGATAATCGATTCCCAATCCGTGACAATCTAAAGAAGGCGATTAATTTTTTTCACCATTTTCCCGTATGACTGATTCCATTTAGTCATAAAGCCAAGCTAAGCCGTATCTAATAAGCCGTAATATAATATAATAATAAGCCGTAATAAGCTAATATATCGCGTTAGGTTTAGCAGACATAACTCCAATTATACATATTTAAAAAAAACTGACATAGAAACATAACAAATACCATTAAAAAACGACGAGAATTTTATTCATTTTTGTCCATTAGTTCATTGTTGCTTGTAGATGCTTCAATTATTTTTTAAGGCTTGATTTCTATAATTTAATATCTATATGTCAAAATTATCTATTACCTTTACTGATATCCAGTTAGTATTTTGTTGGTCTTCATTATATCTTTAAGATTCCGACAGTAACAGTAGTAGAATAAACATTTGAATCCAAATCCAGTTTGGCACATCACTACACTTGCTGACTTCTCATCAAAAATATCAAAGAAAGACTTTGGAAATTGCTAGACAAATTTAAATTAAGCATAACGACTGAACATTTTTGTACATTAAAATTAATAAATTAGCAGTATACACTTAAACATACTAACTAAGTAGTGTATACTTAAACATAATAACTCAGCAGTATATACTTTTAGATAGGGTAGGGCACATGAAAGCAGGATCACCCGTTTTTAAGATATGAAACTACAGAAAGATAAAAAAGCGTTAAATTTATAACACCATTTTTTTGCCCTGGGTATGTCATCTACATCTAATTTAATATGTGAACGTGAAACATACCGAAGGCTCTTTTTATCATTAAGGGCGTTAAACATCCATCTTAATTTAAACCATTATTTCGAAGTAAAATACCTGCCTGATAATCGTTTTCATGATTTCGATTATTTAAATTTGGAATTTTAAAAAGAGCTCTTAACATACCCCCAATGTTTTTGAAAGACCTATTGAACAATGCCATATACGAGGAGGTATGGGAAAAAATACTCCACTTTCCGTGTAGGCGATGTACCCTAAAAAATTTTAGGTTTTAAAACTATATATAATCATGCCAAATTATAGCACTTTGGCATGGTTACACACTTTGTGGAGCACCAGAGTTATAGCACTAATAATGAGCAAGTAAAAGGGCTGAGACATACAGACGGACAGACGGATATGGCGAAATATAAAAACCTTTATTGGGTTTCTAATTTGGCTACGGAACATTAGTTTGCATTATGAAGTGTGCCTGTTGCGAAAATCTATTGTGGGCACAATAGACGTGATTGAGTAAAAAGTATCCAAACCTACTTTCCATAGTATTAATATTGTATTACATTATATTACAAAATTGCTTGATTGTGGGTAATAAATGTTTTTAGTTTGTAGGTAATAAATATTCATACAATGATTTAAACGTTACTCTGGTTTAATTTCATTTCAAGAATAATTAAAAATATTATTTTAACGATCATTATTCTCATTTCCCTTAGAAATTTAAAATATTAAAAATTTAACTAAGTAGTAATTACTGAGATATGTATTTAATTTAAATAATTTAAGTTGCTGGCGGAAGTATCTGACTAATTGTGACAAGAATATTGACACGATGGGGCACTACGTAAACAGCGAGGGCGGGGCCCTTTGTCCTCGAAAGATGTTACATTGCAGGTGAAGCTGGGTGCAGCGTACCCCATCGAAATACGAAATGCTATTAGTCCTATTTAATCCTCAAGTGATACTTACTCGCTTGACACTAAGTTCATGTATCAAGTGACAGAAGATTTCAAATGCTTTAGTCGACATTTCTTTGGATTTGTATAAATTTATGATGTAGTGTACAATTGAAACGAAACAAAAAATATTGAGTAAGTTATAATAAAGAAATTTTCCATTTTATGAGTAATAATATGAAAATATATTCAATTGCAATCGCCCTGCACTATGAGATATACGAATCAAATATAGAATTTTGAGTTTGACTTGCTATTAAGTAGTTTGTCCACAGTCGTTCATTATAAGTCTAACTCGTTATTTCGGCCGATTTTACTAATCAGGCGTGTAAATAGCCTGCACCGAGATATGTGGTTTACCCTGGGAAGTATAAGTGTTTTGCTTATGTATGGCTTTGCCTATTCAGACGTTCTCGTAAATGATATAGACAATGTCAGCGTGTGTATGAAGTACGCGCTAACCTGAATCTCCAACTTTACACCTAGAAATTACAGTGACAGGCTCTGTCACTCAGAACATCGTCTATTTCTCACTCACAAAGCACAGCAAAAATGCAACGACAACATATTTAAAATTATTTTTTATAAGCGAAATCCAAAAAACAATTTTCACATACATTACTTGATCATCATATAACAGCAAGTAAGTTTAGATTTCAGATGACGGATCAGAGCGACTTTAAATAAGTCCATAAATCATGGTTAAGTTTTATAGTCCAAAATCGTATTAGTAGCGCCATCTATCAAGGGTTTCAGACAACAAAGGGTCAACAAGTCAATGAATGCTGAAACACACAAAGGGAGCATTAAACTAAATGTGTGCGAGAATATCTGTAAGAATAGTAATCATTAAAATAAAATAATAAAAACAAATTTAAATTGTAAGTTGTCTAACCATGCTCGCCGTCTTAGAAGTTCGTAGAAATTTCTCTAAGAATAATGTGTGATTATTTTGTTAAAGTTATATTATTGTTAAGGTTGAATGAAAAACTAAAGACAATACAATTTTGAAGAAAATAATATTTATGCATTGCAATTTGATACACCTTTACAACCAGACCTTTAAAGATTTCATACTTTGCTTTCTCCGTCACAATGCAAATAATTTTGTCAGAACATGGATGAATTACAATGATTACTTCCAAAGGCCAACTCAACAGAGTAGGATCATTCCGCCTCACGAGTACAATAGTCCACAATCAAACATCAATAGCATAGTCAGGAACCACCCATTTTCATCTGACTTTCATCGTATGTAGATATTCTAAACGCCACTTTTCCAAAAGGATTTTCCATATGGCTCAACAGTCTTTTTCCGCTGGGTGAGATTTAACCGCGCCTCAGACAGATTCTGAACAGGTGTCGATGTGAGGAAATGCGCAGATGTAATAACTTCCGGATTGGAATCCATAGATGAAATATTCAGTGGGCGAGAGTTTAGAATACTATCAATCTGAACTTACATTAATGTCATTGTTCGAAGAGAGCCAAGAAACTGAACCATGCTGTGAAATGCAACGGCTGAAAGCTGCAAGAAATGCTTTTGAAGTTAAGTCAGAGACTACCTCAGTATGAAAATCCTTCGTTACGAGGAAAAGAAATAAACAGATAGAAGAAGATAAATTCAGAGACAAGTAAAATTCAGAGGGTATGTGTCTCTGAAACACGCTAAGAAGGAAGATTTGCCATTTCCGGCATAGGGAGTTACAGTGTGTGAGTTTAAGTGAATAAATTATTGCATTACGTCTCTCCTGGAGTCAAACAATTCAGGCTAGGTATTTATTTTAACTGCCAAAATCTTTGCACTAAATCACTGAGTGCAAGGATGGTGCACGAAATAACAGCTTGAAATGCTCAGGGTAGTATCCCATCAATACGAATTCAAAGGCGGTCGACAAGGCGAGAAAGGCAATCGTACCTGATTCCATCCTATTTCTCAACTAAATCCTAAGACGACACCACGTCTCCAGGAATATTCCACATCAAGCCCGTAAGTGGTATACCCTCTAAATAGTTTATGTCACCCTTGGCAGTTGATCAGTAGTACAATAAAAAACAAGTGCATACATACTGTATTTATTATTTGGATATTTACAAGATTCCATATTTAATTATTAACGCGGCCAATCATTGGATGCAATGATGAACCAATTCCTTTGACAGTCGAGTTACTCAAGGGTATTATTGGTGGGTTAAGTTGTTTGCAATATTTTGTTGTAATTGAATGGTTCCATGGCCGTTATCGATCAGACATCTAACTATTATTTTATGATTATCTTTGGTTTTCGCATACTTGCGCAGTTTGTAAGGAAATAGTAAAATTAGGTTTAACTTCGGCACGTAACGATGTCTTTAGGCTAGTGCGTTGCGTTACAAGTATGGAAGTTCAATAATTCGTCTTAAGGCGCGGGGTAGTCCTGAAAAGACGCGGCTCGCGGTAACAACTCGTTGTTCACATAATCGTAGATGTGGGTTAAATTTAATTTTTTTTATTTTTGCCGAAATGTAACAATTTTTGGTTTATTTTTTAATTACAAAAATTTATAAATAGACACAGTGTGCAATTAATTTAAGCACTTTACACAACTACGATTTATAAATTCCTATCGGGTTTGTGGTAAATTTAAGTCTTTAAACTGAAAATAAATATTAATCAAGTGGTCAGACTTTTTACAGAATAAATATCATTTCATGGAAGATGACACTAGTACCGAAGCATTTCCGTTCAAATTACTTGCGACAGACAATTTGTATTTATGCGTACGCAATACATGAGCGGTAGGCCCATTGTTCGAGCCCTACAATTTATTAATACTTGAGTTCATTGTCTGAAATAAATTTAATTGATTCGAACGTTCTAAAATTTTAAGTTGATATGGCAAAAATGACATTAAATTGCTGCAAATGTAATATTAATACTAAGTACCGACAGCTCAAAAGCCTGTGCCGTTTTTTTGAGTCAATCTTCATTGAAGCCCAATACAAAAGAATAAAACCCGTCAAGCCAACGAAATCAAGTTGTTTAAGCACTGAAACTGACGTCAAAAATTCCAGTCTTCCCGCATTGTTTATATATCCTTTCGAATCAAGAATATTACAAAAAGCATACCTAATGACCTTTTATCTTGGTTTTTTTAAATTAAGTTTTCCTAAATAATAGCATACGTTTGACCAGTAGATACAATACCTGCAATATCTTTCAAAACACCCTCCGCAAGTTTACCTATCGTAGACTATATGCGCTATGAGTGAGTCAATTTATCGTTATTATGTAAATATGTTAGAAATGACTCATAAATCTTGAGCCAGCGTTCATTGAAAATCGGCAATTAAATGGGGGATAATGTAATTTTGCATTTTGTATCAGCATCAGTTACTGCGACAGTAAGGTTTTAAAGCTTGTATGATACTGTTTCTAGTACGTTCTACTCTAATGTCTAAATCGCCAAACGAACCTAATACATTGTAATTAGTTATTTCTTTAAGAATAGTATCTTATCTCTGAAGTATCTACTTAAATATTTATTCATTGTTATAGCAAAATGCGTTAGAAAAATGCTCAAAAACTAAAATTACGAATTTAAATTACAATATATTGAATTTGCAAACGGCGTAAATATGCCTACATATGTTAGAAATCTATTGGAAAATGTTACCAACAATTACGTAATAATTCTACTATCATCGAAGTGCTTGTATAAACATTAATTTTGCTAACATATATCTGGCTCGAAAGACCATAAGAATGAAGAGGCGTGTAAATAGCCTGCACCAAGTTAGGGTGGTTTACTAGGGGATGTATCAGTATTTTGTTTAAAAGAGTATGGGCCTACTTAACCGTTCACGCAAATGATCTAAGCGATCTCACCGTGTGTGAACACTCACTAACCTGAATTTCCAACATGTCTATCCAGCAATTATAGTAACAGGCGCTGTCGCTTCGGGATGTTCTCCGACCAGCACTTCTTAGTCACATGATATTTTTAATTAGTTTTAGAACATAACCTATTTCCCTCTCACAAAATATAGCAAAAAAATGTAATCATAACGAATTTAAAACAAGCTGATGCAAACACATAGATAATGCATTAAACTAAACGTCTGCGAGAATATTTCCATGAAAAATAATCATTATAATAAAATAATAAAACCAAACTGAAAATATTAGATGGTGGACCACACTGGCTCATTCCACTGTCAGAAAGTTCCTAAACACTGTTGAACTAATCGTCGTGTCCTTCATAGTGTACATTTAGGTAACATTTAACAAAATATAACAAAAATAGGTAACATTTTAATTGTCTAAATGACCATATTTTCCATCTACTATCCAGTGAATACCTATAAGAGACCAGTAAAGTTTGAAAATAGTGTTACTGAAGGGTATATCATTTCAAATATACGGAAATGAAACGAAAAATGAATTTATTACGTAAAGGTCTAAAATATCAATTTTTCTGAATAGAATTCAGTAAATATATATATATATATATATATATATATATATATATATATATATATGTATATATATATATATATATATATATATATATATATACCGAACAATGATACAAAGAAACACATTTTTCCGCTTTGTGTACTTTTATAAACATGTGTACGTGGAACTTTAATAGAGAACATATACATAAGAGTAAGGTTAAAAAGGTAGATAAGTAAAAATGATAAACACAGTGAAAATGGATTTAAACGAATTGGAACTAAAACCAATAAACTTTTCCCGCGACCCTTTCTTTCGAAAAAGTATTTTCCGCTGTGACCGGCGGGAGGGAAAATCGAGTTCAATATTAATGAGTGTACTTAAGTTGATATAATGCGCGTTAAAAACCTCGATATATGTGTGAACAAAATAAATGCCGCTGAAAACAGGCGGCGGAGAAACTCGCACCGGGCGAACCTCATGCGAGCACGTCCCGTCTGTGAATAACATTTGGATTATCGCTTGGGTTGGACGAGCTTAATTTGTATCGGTTTATAAGTTGAAGTCAAGTATACCTGTATGTTTTTCTACTTTTATTAATGTCTCTATAACAATTCGAAAATAATGGACAAAAATGGGTTCACATATAGTTCAGTCACCGGATGGATACCAAAGTTGTGGGATATGGATACTTAAATAAAGTTATACTTCAAATTAATATTGTCTGTTTCGGTAATAATCGCTCTATGTTGAAAATGGATAAAAATATCATTGTAAATATGTTTATATAAATTTACATAAAACGAAAATAATTTGATTTTTTTTCGCCAAGGCGAAATTATTTCGACGCGAGTAAATATTTGATTTAATTGTATCGTTTATCCACGTAACATGCTTATGCATTGATCAGTGGAATATAAAACGTTTGAACATGGAAAGATACTCCAATTAAGGGATAATAAGTTACAATATTTTTATTCATATAGCAAAATCTAAATCATAGTTCCGTCATCAGATGTTGTTTCAGATCGATTTACATTTTAGTGTATTAAAATCTACCTTCAATTTATAACCTAACGTTCAATGAAGTTGTCCCAGGTGGAGTTTTAAATATTCTCTACAATATTATTTATTACTGCTTTGACTTTCTTTTTACATGTGGTTTAAGTAAACTTGAAATCACATGACATAGAAAGTATTTGACTGATTCGGGCTTGATTCCTATCCACATATTAGTAATCCCTTAACTAATCATCAGACTAGAAATATTATTCCAGTTCACCCCGTTGCTAAAAATATTCATTTTAATTTGCTTAAGCCATACTTCGGTAAAGTCCGATGAATACCAAAAATGTCTATGAGTCAATGCTGAAAATGGAAAAAAAAATTGTTTACATAACATAGAACGAAGAGTATTTTCTAAAAACGACAAGGGATGTTACAATGTATCAAGGATTTAACTTCATTGAATCTTGATCGACAGCAGTGTGAATTAATATCTAAAAAAATATATTGGAATTGATAAGGAAAAGCATTTGAGGAGATGTTAGGGAATGTAAAACAATCCCGTTGCGCTACTAGCATTATTCACACATTAAAATCTAGGTGAAGTCATCGTATGTTTGGTGTCCGACATTATACTGACATACCGCATAATTGAACACACCCATATATATATACATATATATATATATATATATATATATATATATATATATATATATATATATATATATATATTATCATAAACATCTCAAAAACTGTTCTACCTAGAAACATTGTTACAGTTTTCCCACGTACTAGTTTTACATTAACCTTTAAAAACCTAGTTGTTTCATAATTTTAGATTTGTTAATTTCGAAAGTAAGGGAGGGATATACTTTGCACATTTTCTCTCAAGGTATAGTACCTGAAACCCTTTGAATTAGAGCTCGTTCACACAATATCTCACACTTTACATGAATTTGACAAAACATCTTTCTACTTAATTCGTCCTCCCTTAAATTTTCACATAAATATCTTTAAGTGTCAGCTCTTAACGTGCTTTATCACTACGCCAAAATACAAGTTTCATTGTCAAGCGATTTCTGAATAAAATGGCTGTGACGGAAGGAAAGAGGGACCCGAAAGTGGTCTCATAAGTGTTTTGCTTTCTTCTTTTGAGGTAAGGAATCCTAAAGTAGAGTGAATAGAAAACTTCGTATAATATGTTCCAATTATCGAACGTTGACAATGTTAGAAACCAAGCTTTGAAAAGGGAATGTAAACTAGAGTTAGAATAGAATGGATTGATTGATGATCATCGATGGAATCATCGCCGTTTATTCCAAGTTGTTGGAAATGAACAAATTGATATAGCAGATGAGACCGTGGAATATGAAACCTTTCAAACAATTTGTTAGTGAATCAGATAATTGAAAATTACTTGTTACTATATTTATTTCATTCTGTTAAATTTTGTGTTGATAAAAATAGGTCGTAAGTCAAATTTTGTTCTTAACATTTAATTCGTAAAAATAATTTCAGGTATTTTTTTTATTATTTTTTTGGTATTTTTATTTCAGGTAACTAAGAATTATTATACATTATTTGTAATATTTCTATTATTCTCAAAATTAACCATTTCCTAAATAAATTTGGTTCTTCTATGCTGAACTGGAAAATGAAAATTTTTCAGCAGTAGTAAAAGTAAATTGATTGATCAGTGGAATATAAAACGTTTGAACATGGAAAGATACTCCGATTAAGGGATAATAAGTTACAATATTTTTATTCATATTTCAGCTCAAGGCTGATATGAAAAATTATTTTGTATTTTTTATCTATTTACAGGAAAATCCGCTTTCTGTGTTGTTCTGTGCCGTTTGAATCGAAATCATTCGCTACTGATACATTGAAGTTTATATACCTAATAATTATCTAATAATTGTTGGGTGATTATTAGCTATGTGGGTCAACAGTTATTAAAAATAACGACCTAAGTTTTGTTGTATTACAACATCTTCAGCTGAGCTATTAGCAAAGATTCTTCAGGTGAGCTATTAGAAAAGAAAATATTTGCTAATAGCCCACCTGAAGCTGTTGTAATACAACGAAACCTAGGTTGTGGTAAAGATCTTAAAGAAAGTAGAAATAATACTACATCACGTAGTTTCATTTAATTGTGAATAGTGATTTTCTACAAAATTAACGCCAAATATATTCAATATCAACAAATTAATTTGCCTACAGTAAGGGCATACTTTTCTTATACATTATTTCATGACATACAGGTTAATAAATACTGTAATTACTGAAATAAACATCTGGAACGGCCGCGAGAGTAAACTTTCAATGTCAATACGGCATCACGGATTCAAATAGATCATCAATTTCCTAAGAAACAAAATTCAAGTTATAAATGAATAATGAACACGCAACATAAAATACTAAAATAGGTGCTGTATTCTCGCATTATACTAATAATATTACACCGAAAATATATATACCATATCGTTGCCATAAACTCCTAGTATCTTTTATACTTACTGGGTAACTACCTGAGAAAATTTTAAAAATTTAATATGTAAGTAATTTAGTCGATACTCAATAAATATATCATTGCTTTCAATATTCGGTATTTACTTTCAATATTTATACAAATATTAATAACATTTTTGAACACTTATAGTTAAATCGAAAAAAGTTTTAGTTTTAACGTATTGCGGTAAAGTAACTATTTAAATAATTGGTTAAATTACATAAAGGACCATAATGCATTTCAATAGGTCTTCATTATCATAACGGACGAAGAGAATAAAAAATATTGATACTGTAGTGTTTCTGTATTCTGCAAGCAACTCATAGCCTTTAAATATTAGTTCTTTTTAAGGATACCGTATATACGAAGAACCGTAGCGTTGTTCGAGCTCAGTTTCAAAACTTTATGATCATTTCCATCAGTCCAATTGTGAAATGTGTTTTATGTGTGTTGAATATATAATTAATATGAATATATTATTTGGATACAAATTGACTATTTAAAACGAACCATAAAAACAAACCCGGTGTTTGGACAATAAATAAGTTATAGTCCAACCAATTTTCTTTAAAATGATTTAAATAGCTCCAGGAATTATCATTGGTTCATGCTTGCAAAAACCAATTTATTACAATGACATTAGCGTAAATCATTTAACATTTTTTTACGTTTATCAGCGGGGCGAAGACGTCATTGGCAACCTTTGTTTTAAAATGTGTAGCAAGCCATAAAGTATGATCCTGAATGTGAAAAGTAAAATTAGGAATGAATTAATCTGTCTATGATTTTCTGTCTTTTATTTTTAAAATTCTACATTCATTCGTTTTAGATACCTTTAAAAGAGCATATTGTTTCTAGACTTATTTTTTACATTCATTCTTCTTTGAGTTCTTACTGATGTAAGTCATCATGATAAAAGTAATCCGACTAAATTAAAGTTGAATCAAATTTTTTATTTGATAACGGCAGTCTATAATTAAATAAGCGTTGCTGATGAATTGCCTGTCTAAGTAATTTCATTTACGAAGAGTTGTTAAAGGTGCAATTGATTCAAAATCGTCTTGTTTAATTTGAATGCAGCTATCAAAATATTCATTGACTCGTCCCTTATCGTATTGGATATAACCGGCGAGATAAAAACTTGCTCGTGTTGAGGAACACTTCATTTTGGAGTTGGAATGCAATTGGAAGAGTTACCCTGATCGACGCAAACGCCGTCCTGTTTGGAAACTAGGACCCTGGAAGTTTCCGGCTCTTATCTGTAAGGAGTTCATGGGAGTACAGAGATCAACCTCGTGCAGTAAACCTCAGGTTATTGAATATTAATTAATTTGTGCATATATTGTCATTGTAATTTCGAGAATAAACCAATGATATAACGGCTTGATACGTGTTAATAATGTAAACGCTGACTCTTCTAGTCGGTGATTGTAATATGTTTGAATATAGACAAATATTGTTTTAGATTATTTAGATATTTTTTTTTGGTAGGACTAATTTGTCCGAGTGGTGTTTGTACTATTTATACGCGTACGCCCGGTTATGAGCTTTATTAATTGATAAAAGAAAGAAATTAAAAAATATATTGGCGAGCTTGATATTAGAAAATTATTAAAGTTATGTCAGCAAAATATGACATATCTAATAGAGTATATACAAAAAATATATCATTTAAATATTTCATTAGTTTTACTCCAGATCATTAGTTGAAAACTACAACCAGAAAGTTTTGATTTTATTTTTTCCTTTATAATCTATAATGTCGTTTCTAAAAACCGATATTTTGATTTTTTTTTTAATTTATACACACACACACACATACACATATATATATATATATATATATATATATATATATATATATATAAATATATATATATATATATATATTTAGGTTTCATGTGTCACAGCTCTGAATCCGGCAGCGTTCATACGTGATACAACAAGTCCACAAGTGACCTTTGATTATTCAGCAGTTATAAAGTGTTTAACAGGGAACTGAATAGTGACCCTGTCTTTAGAAATCAGACAACGGCAAGTTATAACATTAAATTGTTTTAAATGTAATTGTTATTAGATTTTTTAAATAAACCTTTTTTGTTTAAATAAATGGAACGCTGAGTGTAATACCATAATAATATTTCACCGACACATTAAGCTGTGCTAACCTCATACGTAAGTAGTGACAATAATATTTTCCATGGAGCTATGAACCGACTTCCAATCGAGAAGCCAAAGGGACTTTCACAGTGGGCAGCGAAAGTGATACTTTTTATCACATCTTCATGCGAAATACAAATAATTTTTGTGTCAATTTTTTCTTCTTTACGCTTCTATTTATGGAACGATAGAGAGCGAAACTGGTGATTATCTTTTCTGCTCCCTACTAATTTCACCTCTCCTCTGACCTGTCATTGTGGTACCTAAATAAATTATTACAGATGATGTCTTCAATAAGCCCGACATATTGTGTGCCCGGCGAGACGATTGTACATCTATGATCTTTTCGAAGGTTAAATTTAAAGCTTATTATTTCGGAAATAAATATCTTAAATAACATTAATGATTAATGTATATTTTTTGTTATTTCATGCGTTGTCGTGGTCATTCGGCGGATGTAGCGAAAAATTCAAAAAATCTTGGATTTCTGAATTTTTCGGCCAGGGGATTTCAATGGCCAGGGGCTTTCGATGTGTTTCCTGGATTAATTTATAATACCTATATAATTTTATTGTGAAGTAACATGACGATTAAGCGCGTCTAAAAAAATGTTCCTTCAATATTTGTAATAAGATTACCTGGATTTTCTATTTTCAACCGATTTTCTCTTGGGTATGTTAGGTTACTATCTGTTGTAACATAGAAGAGAAATTTCTTTGGTGAAATTTAATTGTTAATTGGAGAAATTATGTGCCTTAATCTATTGGAAAAAACTCCTTATTTCTGCTAACCACTTTCTCAGGGTGTACGATTGCTCAACTAACCGATTGTAAACCATAATTCAGCAATAGTACGAATGCATAAATTTTATGCACGTATTAAATAAATGTACAGTAATGAACGAGAGTAAACTTTTTGAAGTGTTATTTTAAAGAGTTATTGAAACGAACAGGCGTAATAACTGTAGTGTTACAATACCTGTGTGTAAATGAATAAATAAATCTAAAGCGGATTACATCTAAAAAAATATTTGCAATATTTAAATATAAATAATACAACTATTTATTGTTAATAAAATTATAGACTATTGTTACAACACACAATGACAATTTCGAATAAGTTGTGCAAAATAAAATTGAAGATGATCAAGAACAATTGTGACAATTATGTTAACTTAAAGCCAATTTACAAATCTGAGTTTTATTCTACTTTATACTTATTAAAGTAGAAATAAATGTATTCATTAATTTTTACTTTTTATCAGTACTTTTTCATTTATTGCAGGATGATTTAGTTATTAAATAAACACAATTAAATGAAACTACGTGGTGTAGTAGTATTTCTACTTTCTTTAGTTTCTTTACCACGACCTAGCTTTCGTTGTATTACAACATCTTCAGGTGGGATATTAGCAAAGATTAACTCTTAGGAACAACCAACAGCATTTATATGTGTCAAACACAATAGCGGAAGCCTGGTTTGTGCGGATTTATTAAATATAACAAATCACCCACGAGCCTGCATTACCTTTCAGGCTAGGGAAAGAGTTTTTGTTATCAGAAAAAGCAAAGAAATGCAAATCTAGTCGCGCACGTATCACCTCTTTATTATTATTTCTTTGGTCACGGTTAAGTAGAACTTCACGAGTATTAACTATGGCATTTATATTGATCATTTGATTGTCTTTTTTTTTTGCAACTTCAGCCATGAACTAAGATTTTTTTAGCCGCCTATGCTCAGTTCTTTTTGTCAGTAAGTTATAAGTAAGTTATAAACTGTCAAATCGAAATCCGCAAGGTATTCTTATTTTATCATTCCCCTAACAAACCTTTATTGAAACGTTTGAAAAGTATATATCAAAAACCGAAAAATTAAATATTGATGCTATACAAAATATTCAACCGGGTCAACACAAGGAAACAAAATGTCTTTAGTAACTTCTAATATTAAAATGATTTTACAATAAATAGCGCAGCAGTCGTCAAAGGATAATATGTTTTACTTTTATAGACACAACACTTATATTTATGTCAGTAATCATTAAAGAACAAGAACGAAAAATTTATTTTCTTTTAATAAATAAAACATTACAAATATTTATTTTGACATAATTTAAGAAAAAGGAAGAGGAGTCTAAAATATTTGGCTTTGCGCGACATATTTTGTGAACGGCCTCTAGTGCTCAATGTATTTGAGGTTGGTTCTAATAACAAGTTACGAAAATTTTAAGTTTTACTTCTATTAATTCATAAATTAACTTGTTTGCAAGCGACTTCAAATAATCACTGAAAACTAAACGTACTGGATAATAAAAGATATTAAAAATATAAGTATTTAACTGCAATTTTTGCAGTGAAATATTATTTGTCAACATAAATAAATTCGAAAATATTTCCACTGTTGAAAATGTTTGAACAGTTCCAAATAGACACACGTAAATGTCACATTCGATTTCAAAAATGTATTACAGTGGCAGAATATACCAAATTTGTACTTCAAGTAAATACAAATTTGGAAATCATAATTCTAAATGTTACTTATGTATTTTTACATCATACCTTTCTATATACCCGTACATAATTACTTATCTACCTACCAATATACTGATTTTTTATGCTTCTTTCATTTCTATGTATTTGTACGTGCCTACTAGATTATTTTGCTCCTTTCTTGATTAGGTCAAGGTAGGTCAAACGAGTCCAAAATATTTTAATTTACTCCTCAATACTGGCGAGTTCCTTTCACCACCTTCTCGTTTCATAATGACTCTTATCAGTGCTTTCAGCCTCATCGTTAAACCCTGGAACCATTTGTGACCAGTGTACTTATAAAAATGTTAAATAACTTCAAATCTCTCAGATTTCTCAAAAGGTTCCTCCATTGTGGAGTTCCTTAGGTTAGTTTGTGTCCATTAACAAGAGACTTAATAAGATTTATTTCCCCTTCAAAAAAAGTAAAAAATAATCATGAGAAAAATTTATTACGATTGTCCAAGTCACGACTGCAGATAAATTAATATACATATATACATATATATATATATATATATATATATATATATATATATATATATATATATATGTATATATGAGTGTGTAAAAATTGCTGTCTCATAAACCCGAGTACATCCTTTATTCACACAGCGTAAGCGCGGTGTACGGATGAAGACGCGAAGGCTACGACGGTCTACGTTCTACGAATGGAGGAAATGTCATTCTGCTAGAGGTCCTTAAATCGTATTATTACATCTAATATTCGTGGAACGATGTGTATCTTTGTACTTGATGGGAATGGTCGGAAAAAAGTATCACAACCTGAAGTACTTATAAAAAAGCAACAATTTTTAACTTTAGCATTTCAAGTCGACATTAAGTTATGTTTTCTGTTTATCAATTTGAAAAATATATTTGTCATTTTAGTTACTGATTAGTTATTTCCAAATTTGAATCACCAACATTTAAATACTTATTATATATTAGATATATTCATGAAAACTTTTGAAAATATCCACATGACTCCATCACTAATCGTCAAGAAGTTTACTTTTATTCAATAAGTTTTTAGTGAGTGGGTTGCAATTAAATAAAGCTTGCATTTTACCCCATGTCCTACAAAATTACTCGAAAAAATTAAAAGTCATTCAGCTGTTTTGTATGATATACCAATAAATAAAGGTTCACAGAGAATTAGACTAAAATTTCTGGAAAAAAAAATCTTTTCTTCTAACTCTTATTACGTCTTCCCTTTTTTTAAAAAAAATCTTTAATATGTAGACACATCAATTCTATAGTTTTATTATGTTTACAGCATGTAACAAATAACGTGACTATTGTTCCTACAGGTCATTTTCTGCATCAAACTGAGTATATTTTATTTATTTATTTATTTATTAACTTTTATGTATAGTACATATGGCGGACTTATTGCTACATGAGCAATGTCTTCCAGTCAACCATAACAATTTGTATTGAAATTTAGTTGGTAGACTGTAAGAGATTTTACAATGAAAATTCTTAATAGCACATTAGACAAAAAAATACAAAAGTAAATTAAAAAAGAAAACAAAATATTGACATGATTTGGGATGGGAAAGACAGGAAAGGGCGAGGACACAAAGGAAAAGGTTTCAGGAGATGCAGGACTTTTTCACTCGATCTTTGAAAATATTTATAGACGCGATTTTCCTGATGTCAGGATCCAGGTGATTCCAAATTTTTGCTGCTTGGACAGTGAAGGATTTTTCGTATTTTGAGAATATTCTATGAAAAGATTTAACATTTTTTTTGATGGTACCTTAACATTTACGCCGATTTTTTTGCAGAAGTGATTAAGAATTTCCATACTGTTTTTCAAAATTTTCTTCCCACTAAGGTGCGCAGAATCACCTGCTTAAATAATAGATGTTTTTTTAATACACCTGTATATATCCACTTACTTGTTTGATTTGGAAAACAGTTCCTAATACACATCTATGCATTTTCTGGCATTGTACATAGGTCATTTACGGAGTATAATGCAAGTAATATACGTCACAGCTTGAGCACTTATATCTATTAACGGGCGTAGAGCAACAAAACATGTAATTAGATTCATTGTACCGTCTATTAATATAGTAGTAGTGTATGTATAAGTTCCAATCCCCGATCCTTAAATTTTAAACAGAATAAATTAAGAGAGTTAAGTCAAATTTTATGTTTATATTTGGAAAAGGAATAATGATATGGAATTAGTCCTGGTAGTACAAAAATTAGAAAAACCGATAGAAGGGATAAAAAGCAAAATTACAAATATTGAGTAAAAACCCACGACAGATGTAATCATTGTAATTGAAAAACTATTAAATCATTTTTTTGAAAACCCCTCGACTAGACGAAAGAAAAAACCTATTAACGCCAGTTCCGTTCTCAATATCTATTTATTACATTACATTGTTTGCGTACCTAAAAGAATTGCAATTAGTCACGAGTTGAAAAAAATGCAAAATTTTAGGCATAAGCGGGGCATGGCAGCCCCGACGGTTTTCTTGGATTTGTAATTATACGCATATACCTCCTCTCTTCCGTCGTGGGTAAATATCATCAACACGTTGAAACACATGAATTTGAAAGAGGTTGTTTGAAACTAGTTATTATAAAAAAATAAAATTATTTCTTTTCTTTACTATAAAGTACGTTTGTTTTTGTTATTTTTAATGTCACTTAAACCTCAAAACCAAAACTGATGATTAATTTCAAGGGAATTAAAACTGATGAAAAAACATCATTATACGAACTAAAAACAATATAATTCTTTAGTATATTGGGGTAATTATTTATAGGAAGAAAGATCTCTTCCACAAGAACATGTTTTATGGTTCTGGCAAGGAAGTATATCATCTTGGTAGGTTGCATAAACTGTAATATTATATGCAAATTTGCCAGGAAAAAAACCCAACAAATTCTGAAAGGCTGGACATGCTTATTTCTAACCATAATAAACTATTAGAACCTAAAATGTACCTGTCGTGCATATTCTCATTTGTAATGCATTTCATCTTTATTTTGCAAGAATTCATAGTATCATTTGGATAACTATCCATCCAACAACTGCTGCAACCTGGCGGTTCAAGCACTGTACAAAAGCTTAGTTTAGGGGTATTTCGTTCTTAAATATATTGACTAGAAATAGAAAAATAACCGTGAAAATAATACTATATAATACTTTATGGAAATATTTGTACTTAATGTAGCACAAACGTACAAAACATATGCGGGAGTGTGGGCTTATGAGTTGTTGGGCGGTCAGTTGGGCGGAAGGGCTATTAAAATCAAGTAAGTAATTTAATAAACACGTAAGTTATTTTACAAACGATACCCCTGCAGAAAGCGCAATGTTTGTAATTCTTCTAAAACTGAAAACTTAAACCTAGTTTTATAAATTAGAAAGTGGCAATTGTTTCATTTTCTCTAAGTTTATTTAATTTCACTTTTTATCAGACCAAAAAGTTTGACTTTCAAATATGGAATAAAGCACAATATATTCCCATGCGAACAGCATGCCGAATACTAATGTATGGTAATACTCACTATATGCAATCAGATGGTATAATACTACACTCGTAATTATATTATGTGTACGTTTGAATATGAAACTTAAGTCATTTTTTCTTATATTGGATATACTCCAACGCCTCGGCTATCTATCAATTTAGCCAAAAATTGTACTCATTTATTTTTGTTTAAATTAAGATATCTGACGATTTATAAATAGTCGTTGTCGTGAATGGTCAAACGAAATTAAAATTATTTACCAAAAAAGGTCGATTTTGAAAAGCGGCGGTATTCCATTAAACTCATAATAATTGCGGCGAAATTAACTGACGAATCTTTTCCATCACGCCGAGGAGAGAATTCGTAACCTGATATTTAAAATATCCTCCAATGCGCGGCCGATTGGTCGAAGTTTCAAAAGAGCGTCTTCAGTCAAAGGAGTGCATTAAAACTTGACGATATCTGTTCGAGTCCTCGTGTAGTAGAAGAGGTTGGGACATGGTAACATTTGTTTCCAAAAAAATTTAGTAGGATGAGGGAAGATTCGGCAGCGAAATAACCGAAAAGGTCATGCTCGCATTTTAGTTGTGTCATTTGCTATTTTAGATTTGTGCGTTTGTCAGTCTCGTTCTTTATTTTAATACATCAATCTTTTTTCATACAACAAAATGTAGACTTTTTTATGACACATAATTTAGGTTTTTTATGCTATACACGCTTTTATTTTTAAAATGATATTTTATTAGTTTCATATGGCTATTTTTATTGTAATGTTTTCATAAAAGTAAGTAGCATTATTTATGAGCTATTTGAACGAGTGTTTGAAAAGTTTCGTTACAAGAGGAACTTGCGTTGAGCTTGGTCTGGGCAGGTCAAATAAAGGATGACATTTCAGCAATTCTGTCAGTAGAGTTGAATTGTCAGATAATAAACTATATATGAATAATTCGTTTCAAAAATAAATTAAATAAATAATTATAGAAATACGATTTTGGCGAAAGAGAATGTGCTCTATATTTTGAATGTATTTGTAAGTTCCTGTGAAATTATTGGGTATTTTTTCCGTTTTAGGGTTCCTTCCCTCTAAATGAAAAAAAAACAATGATAGGATCACTTGGTTTTCCGATCGTCCGTCTGTCCATAAAGCCTCTTTTTCTTTGTAACGTCTTGAGATATCAAATTAATTAAATAACAAAAGCCTCAGTATACGATATTAACCAATTTTTAATATCGTAAACTGAGGTCTGTAATCTTATATCGCTGTAAAAACTTCCAGTCTTTGGTTACCGCAACAAAATTATGTGGCTATTCAAAGGGCATTTTATTTTATTCATACAATAGTCTTATTACAATACTCACTGATCATCAAAATTTATAGGGTACTTTCGTCGACCTACAATCTTGAAAGTCGGCATAATGGGAGGTCTAGTAATACAAGTAAGGAGAAAAATGCAAAAATCAATTATTTATAATTCTGTGGCGAATTATACACGTTTATAATTTGTTTATTTTAACGCTTGTGAAAGATATAGTAGTTAATACTTGGTGAAAAATTTATATTTGAAAATAGTTTAATTGGAAGTACCACATACCATAAAAGTTTAAATTTTGTAGTGCTATTTTATTCAGGAATTGAAATTAATTGTTGAAAATGATTCTATAATGAAATGATTGATGCAGCTTATTTATGCACTTGGTTGCTTTATCTTTATTAGTTTGGCAGTTATAAACTTTGTGCAACCGATTTAAAAAAAATTATACACCATTTTCTCCAATCGATTGCATTTCTTTTTGTGTATCTTATCTTCGGCGTTTATGAACCAATTTGGATAATTCTTTTTTTATTTAGAATGGTATACCCCAGTGCACTTCCGTCAAAATTTGGTTATAATCTGACCGTGAAATTGAAGTTTCAGCTTAGAATTCCTCAACTCATTTTTGACATTTGTGACAGAAACACTTCACTGACGAGTAGTAAATTAATTAAATGTGGCTTAGTTTTACTTGTATTACGTCGGAAAGAAAATAACTACCTAAATAGCTAAGTAAGTATATACAAAAGAATGAAATAATTAAAGATTTATTTACTTAATTTTATACATCCTATATATGTAATTGTGTGTATTTATATACATTTATAAATATAATATTAAGATTCATTAAACACCGCGAACGCCTTTACAAATCGTAAAGGCGTTCGCGGTGTTTAATGAATCAACAAATGAGATTTCATTGATAGTAAATTTATAGTAAGTTCATGATATTCTGCGTAACATAGCATATCGTGGGTACTAAAAAAGGGAAAAATTAATTTTTCTTTCCCAAAAAATAGAATCTTCTTATAGGAACTTCTAATGTTTCTTACTATATGGTTAGTAAGAAACACTGAAAAGTATAAAATAATGAAAATACGAGTACCCATTTGAAACTTTTGCGGTACAATATCGTTTCGGAACATAAATTAATTTGCAAAATACTGCTCGAGCTGGAGATTTTTGCAGTCAGTGTCAAGTGAAGTATAATAATACAGGGAGAAGAGTACTCTGTATGTGAGTGTACGTGAGAGAGAAGAGAAACGTCAACTTGGCACCAATTCCAAAACCAAATATAGGTTTGGAAACGGTATTTTAGCTCCAAAGTTCCAACTAAATACTCGTGTTTTCATTGTTTTATACTTTCACTGTTTCTTACTAGCTGGTTATTAGAAGTAGATTAAATTTTTAAAAAAAATTGTATTTTCCATTGTTTTATATCTTTCAGGGCTATTTTTACTTTTAGTAACCACTACTTGAAATCGGTTCAATTCTGTTGTAAAAAAAGTTTTATTTGTATACATCGTTGAGATGCACAATTCGTTCGAATGTTATTTTGTCACATTTGAAACAGTTTATCCAGCGTAAGATAAGAAAGTAGTCCATTTGATCTATTTCATCCGGTTTGAATTAAAAATATTATATGGCTCTAGGATTTTTAAACTTTTAAGAATACTTAATTGGGATATTGACTTGGGCCAATAGCTCTCTAGTTTACTTATTTTACATTAAAAGAAAAGAAAGCAAAAAGCGCACACACTCCCTCTTCTCTTTACAATATTAGTAAACATTTGTAAATTAGTTCTATCTGTGAAAATAAATTAAAGTGAAATATGCTTTATTTTAAATACGTAAGACAATTCTGAAAATCACATCGATAAATATACAAATGTAACTGTAAAATTGTAACGATTGTTTAAAAAATGAAATGAAGGTCTTTGGTATTTTTCCAGTACGTTGTGATTTGTGTATATATTTGATAACAAGTAAGCAATTTAACCAAAAGTATCTATAAAAATTGAATATCTCCTGTAAATATCGTTTATTTTCAGATTTATCCCTGAAATACTTTGAAATATGTTTCAGCATATTTGAACAAAACATGTATTAATTTTTTGGTGATACTTGTGAACATAAATAATACATTACAAAAACAAAATCGTCTTGATAATTGTGGAACAATTAATTTACTCGAGAAATGTAGCATAACATTTTTCTTCTTAGTTTTTTCGCCATGGCGCGTGCGCAAATACATTAAACAGGAAATTTTTATATTATTTGACCCTTTAAAATAGCCCATTTGATTTCATTTCATTCTGGAAGAAATAGTTGGATAACGTGACAATTAATAAAATAATCTTTGACTCTAAAAATAAAATGATTACGTATTACATAATTACATAGTTTTATGTAATACGTAATCATAAACATAGACTTTGGACCCCTATTAGACCAAATTTCTAGAAAAGCATCTTTTTCATGTACTGACTTAATTCTTCTCTTTCTCTCCTTTCTCCCGTTTCATATTATTTTATCACCATGGCTCAATTTCTGGTATGTCTTGGTCTTGTGCGTATTTTTCAAGCTTATTAAGTAAAATATATTACATCATAGACCTTAGTAAAATATGGCGCTGAAGCTAGCAATTTTGTTTATTTACTATTTGATTGTTGAGTAAGGTATTTTACTGTAAGTTAGAGTGTATGCATGAAGATCATATCTTTGATGTTTACTGTTTTCAGAACTATTGCTGCTTAGTTGCAGTTCAAATTTTAGAAAAAAATAATTAATAGGTAATTAATTAAACAGATTATGTTGAGCTAAACATACATAGTTGAGTTGACAAATGTAAAATAACTTTTAGAGGTATTTTCAAGTACATGAAATAACTTAAGGCGCAAACTTTATTTTAAATCAAATTGTTACAAGACACAAATCCAATCAGACAGACATATCATAAGTTTGGAATGACCACGTTTAAATGATTAAAATGAGACTTGAGAGAGAGAGTGAGAACAACATGTTTCTCTGCATTGTAAAATGATTCGGGGTTGAAGTTTTAATTTTCTGTAATTTCTTTCAGAATTCTTCTGCATTATCGAGATTTATTTACTTTGAATAAACAGGTATGTACACAAGTTGCGATATGCGGAAAAAAAGTTTCTTCCGTCTACCGATGAGAGCAGCATATTATTTTAGTGACCCTTCAAAGTAAGATCGATTAAGGGTTTACTTGTACATAATGTGTATTTATGTTTGCTTATAGTCGTTACGAAACAAGTGATTAATGTATAATAAATGGATATTTGATTCATTGCAGTGATTATATCGACGTTTGGGAGAAACTTGGCGAAATAGAATATGTAATTTTGCATTGATTAAGTTAGGCAGCTGCGGTAGTACGAATTGGCTAAAATCGTTCTGCGTCATTAATAAGATTGAGTGAAGCATCTAATTAACTCAATGTTTGCGGCAATTTATCTATCTGATTTTTAAGTAAGACCTGCAACGACATTTTTTTCAGACGCGTACGAAAAGTAAATGCGGATAAAGCATCGCTTTCTTAAAGTCCGCTTTTGTTTACTAGAAACAAAACAGGTGTTTTGTTACACTTAATTTAAAGCAAGTTGCCGACGACAGAAGAAGTGCGTAGCTTAGTTTTTTATTTTAAAATCATAATGAAATAAACCGATCACAATTCGGCTAATTCTACTGCTTGTGACATCATGGCATTGTGGGAGTGACCGAGCATACCGACTAAATTAAAAAAGGATGTCATAAAGAAGATAGAAAACAAGTTTATTGAATGGTAAAAATAAAAAAAAGTAAAGAAAATTAAGCCAAACGTTCACAACGCCTACACAATAAAGAAAATGCATGGCAAGATAACTTAGAAGACATCTTTGATGTAGCTCACGTTGATCTTGTGAACAAGGTCACCATTGAGGAAGAAAGATAATTTTTAATTGTGCAGAGAAAAAGAAGTAGCTCTGGTAAAATAGGCAATATGGACAAAATTCATCTAAAAAAACTAATAAAGAGCCAAGACAAGCTCGTCACGAACGTCTTTTAGATTGAGAAAAAAGCTATACTGAATGCGAGAAAAGTGCATACTGTCTTCTTCGACCACCACCAGTAATGATGATGATGAAAAGAAAAGTTCGACGCCAGGAAATCTCAATGAGGGACCTTTGACACCAGATCTGCCACCACCTAAACGTGAATGCAGAATGAAACACCTCGTCAACGAACGCTTATCCACAAACCTCGATTTTACTAAAATGAGTGACAGGAAAGCAACTGTTCTTTTGACATCAACCCTTAAAAGTGCAGAAACCGATCCCTCAGAGTTCAATATTAATTTATCCTCAATTCGTCCTGGCGACGAATTGAGGTACGTATGACGTAAAGACAAAGGGTAGTAGAGTCATTAAAGGAAGAATTTAAACCAGATTTTCCTCTTACTATTCGTTGGGATGGCAAATTAATCGAAGACATGATAAGACACAAAACAGTGGATCGCCTACTCATTTTAGTCTCAAGACAAGGTGTAAATCAACTTTTGGCAGTTCCCAAAGTTAGCCATTGGACTGGAGAGGCGTGTTTTTCTGCTGTTTATGACACTATTATTTCTAGGAACATAAACGACAAAATAAAATACTTGTGCTTTGATACCACTGCGGTCACCACTGGTTCAAGAGGTGGGACTTGTATCTTATTAGAGCAGAAGATGGTAAAATATGTTCTTTGGTTAGCCTGTCTTCACTATGTAATTGAGCTAATGCTAGAAGCAGTCGTGTTTCAAGCATTAGGTCCATTAAGTGGGCCAGAACTATTTATTTTCCAACGTTTTAGAATTGTTTGACCTAATATTGATCAGAATAAGTTCACCACAGTTTCTTCAGATGTTTTAAGATGCGTGAAAAATGTAGCAAATAGCATAATTTTATTCGCTGAGAAATAGCTCAATAATTTTCAACCTAGGGACGATAACAAGGAGTTGTTAAAACTAACAATAATATTTCTGGGAGGTGTGGCTAACAAAGGAATATCATTTAGAGCTCCAACAAGTCTTCATCGTGCACGATGGATGTCAAAAGTAATTTTTTGCTTTAAGCTTTTCATGTATACCTAATGCTTTGATGTCAAAAGTAATTTTTTGCTTTAAGCTTTGCATGTATACCTAAAGTAATTTTTTGCTTTAAGCTTTTCATGTATACCTCATGCTTTAAGCTTTTCATGTATAATTTTTTGCTTTAAACTTTTCATGGATACCAGTTTAAATTAACAAAAAGGGAATCTAAATCAATTACTGAAATTTGCGTTTTCGTTGTTTTAATTTAAGTAAGATGCTGGTTTCAAGTTCCTGTTGCAATTTCAGCACCAAGGAACAACTCAGAGCTACTAAAAAATCTTAAAAGTTTTGAGAATATAAACAAACATATGTCCAAAAAAGTCTTAACGAAGTTCCTAGGGCAATTGTAGTACCTTTCCGAAGAACTTGTTGTGCTGGATTTTTTTGATGACGAAGTTTCGTTTTAAAGCAAATATTCCAAGCGTATTAGATATAAGTCACATTGATGAAAAAAATAGTGAGGATTTTGTATCTAGCAACATTTTGAGATTTTTTAGAATCCTTGAAATTCCGACCCCATTTTTGCAAAAAGAACCTACCCTTTGAGAAGAAGATGAAGATTACAAAACTTCCAAGAATGTTGTACATTCTATGAGAGTGGTGAATGACATTGCGGAGCGAGGCGTTGCATTGAGTGAAGAATACAATAAATTAATTACCACCAACGAAGAAAAAAAACAATTCCTTCTTTTGGTTGTGAAAAATTTCAGAGCTATGTACATATGCACGTTGTTAGCATAGGTTACTTTTTTTTTCTTAATAGTTATAGAATTTGTAATTGATTATCCATTTTTAAATGATTAAAAAAATATCTGAAATATATAGGATGAAATAATCGTCGCGAATTGTTAATTTTTTTTTGACGAAGTGAGAAGCATTTGTGTATATATATATATATATATATATATATATATATATATATATATATATATATACACATTTATTTCTTACATATATGTTGACTCTAGTCAATGAGTTCACAAATGTATCTAATAGTCAATCTTACCAAGTCGATTTTGTGATCAATAATGAATCGTTTAATGGGTATTGCAGATTATTGTTACTACTAATTAAATGTTTTTTTCTACATTATTTGTAATTGATTTTTTTACGATATTCCTTATATCATCCCCTTTTGTAGAACTGTAAATATCTTTGGTACATTTCGTCGTCATTGGCAGGTCAAACTAAATGAAACTCGTGGAACTTTCAGCAGACTGAAAACATTTTTCAAAACATTTTCAACAGTTTACACTCTCTGAAAACAAAAATCTATCTCTGTTAACCTGTCTCATTATTTTTACTCGCCTATGAAACGTGCATTATCTTGCTTGACGATTTGTGGGAGACGCGATGCCCATATTTTTTCGTTTCTCTAGAACGTTATGAATTAAAGACCTATTAACTCAATGTCAAGAAATTTTTATTTCCATTATCTTCTCTCGTCTACTACGTAGTTGCCTGTTTACACATTATCAATTTGGCGCATAAGAAGATAAGCCATTTTAATAATAAGTTGACCTTGTAAGAAAAGTTGTAATGAATAAATAAAGAAAATTTTAAATGCATATATATATATATATATATATATATATATATATATATATATATATATATAACATATGCACAACACAATATGAAAAACGTACTAGAATTATTTAATTATTACTTAAATTATTCCATTATTTAACACAAAACTATATTTTCACCGGGGAAATATGACCATGGCCCAGAGGGTCTCTCACTGGTGGACGTAAAATGTAGTTGTATTTCATGTATTCAAACTAATGGAAATTTGTAATCCATGGGGATTTATAGACTATTTTTAGGGTTCACTGCTTTAAAAATAAAAAAACGGAACCCTTATTAATATCACTTACATGTCCCTCTATCCCTCTGTCTCAGCCATTTTTCTCAGAAACCGCTTCATGCAAAACATTAAAATTTGGCAAAATAATGATGTTTCACCTCTTCATCATCACTGAATTTTTTTGACGTAGCTCTTTTTTTCATTTTTGGAAACAAATTATAGTTACAAAGAGCCAAGCCAGGACTGTAAAGTGGCTGTTGTATTATTTGGAAGCTGAACTTGTGAAGGGCTATAAGGTGGGTGTTGTAATATTTGGAAGGTACACTTATGAAATAAAATTATGATAATTTTCATAAGTGAAACGGTATTTAATGAAATTTACAGCTTTTATTAGATGTTATCATTTTTGGTGAATAATGAAAATAAACACATTCATGATTAATGAAAATAATACAAATTTATGAAAATAAAGACATTCCAAACAGTTCAAAATATTAAATGTAAAACATCAACGCTTTACTTCCAGATTATACGAATTCAAAAAAATTGGTTTAAAGTAGTTATCAAAGCCCATCAAACTTTGATGTAAAAAAAAAATTTTATATGTACATGATATGAAAATATATAAGTAAAGTATTCAGGGCAATTAAAGTCCGACATGTAATAAGGCTCAGGAAAAAGAACAAATAGATGAATTGCTTGAAAACTACACACTCAAATGTATTGTTTGTTTCATATTACTTATTTGTTTTTTTTATAAAGTTTAACCTTTTCCGTTAATAAACAAGATACACTACCATTTTCTAAATATTTGTTCCGTAAAATTATTATTTTGTCTGAAAATACCTTATTGCTAATAAGGGGTTGTCCATAAAATACATACGCAATAAAAGGGGAGGGGGCTATTAGCCTAGCGTTACAATACAGATGTCACGAGTAGGAGGGTGAGCACTAGAGCAACGTGATCTTATAAAGCTTCATCAATTTCGTTCTACATTCTTTTAAATTGAACTAACTTTTAAGCTCCAGACTGTCAATTAAAATGTTATTTCTATACATACGTTATCATAAATATATCTACCTAAAATAAAAATAAATATTTAGGTAATTACACTAGACACTTATAATATAATGTACCAACTAGAGTCGGTAATTTTATGGATAAATTCCAATAATACCACACAAATACCATTTACAAACTTTTCTATTTTTAACCTGTAATTTCGTTAAAACAATACATAACCTTTTATTGCATTTAAAGGAAATGTGCAATGTCAGTTAAATTGCGAATAATCTATACAAAATAAAATTGAAAATCTTCAGGGGCCAAAAATCAATTCGCAAGTCTGAGTTTCATTAAAAAAAAGTAAAAGGAAATGTGTTTATTAATTTATAGTCTTTGTAGGCACTTTTTACTGCGGGACGGTTTAAAGCTATGTTTGACCCATGAGCATGGAATAATTTTCAAGCTAAGTAAACAGTTTTTGTAATTATAAAAAGCAAACAAGTACAAGTCGAGCTACGTCAATGTCCACCGACGTAAAGAATGAATGTTTCTTTTTAAATAGTCTGTACTTTAATTGATAAGATTTATTAGGCTGTCTAAAAATCTATACATTAAGGCTTACGAAATTATGTCTATACGTTATAAGCCGTAAAAAAATATTTAATTAATTTAAAATATTTAATAAATTTTAATTTTAATATCGGAATCAGATATTCGTGTCGAGTTTACTTTTTGTAATTTTGACATTGCTTTTAACTGAAGAGCGCTCACATCGTATTGAGAGTTGAATAAAAGTTAAATTAGTTGGCGAACGTGTTTCAATAAAAAAGAAACATCCGTTTGGATTTCATTTTAATTGAAACGATCGAGTTACCAACTGATGGAACCACCAGGATTCACGGTCGCTCGATCGGTCTATAAACTTCACTCTTTGTATTACTATAATACATTCATTGAATAATTTTCAATTGAGCACACAAATAATATACCTAAATTTTAAGGTTAAAATTAATGTAATTTTTTACTTTTATTTAAATTTAATACTAAATATGAAATGTCTTAAATATGTGAAATTCATCATTGTTATGTCATTAAATAAAATACCGTCTAAATATGGTATCATAATATTTGATTTATGTAGAAACAATAGGCTTAATCATTGCGTAAAAAGTAATATTTTGAAGCAATTAGTCAATAATAGGCCTTTGTTTGGGTAACCGTCAAACAATTTCCTGGTTCAAAGTAGATTACGTTTATTCAAAATGTCATTATTAAGAGGACTACCGCTTAATTATTAGAAGGGCAAAATGTAACTATAAAAAACAAACGAGCATCGCAATCTCCAGGAACGATTTGTAGAGATATCGGTGAGTTAATTTTTCTTTTGTTTGGAAAAAATCCTACTCTAGGTTAACAGCACAAAAAACATTTTTGAAGTAGAATCAACCAAAAATTGCTGGTAGTGTTAGGAAATGGTTTGCCCGGATGCAGGAAAAATCTTAAGGTAACCTGTATCTTCTTATTATCATAAATTATTTTCAACATTTCGTCACAACAAGCGTGCGGTTTTTATCATTTTTAAATGTTTGTACATCAGTTTTCGGCGCGTATATTGAACCCATTGGTAGGAAGGTAAAAATAAATTATGACAATTTTTTTGTCATAACTGTGTCCTAAAACTAGTTCTACTTTAAACAACTTACGATTCATAAAATAAAATAACATCGTGTTTGCAGATCTTGCTTAGTCAGGACGTGGAGTATATGTATGCATACGTACATATGTAGACAAATATAAATTGAGTCAGAAACTCAGAAAATATTGTATAAATTAATTTTGAAAAGATTTGCTTCAAATACTTTTTGACATTTATCTTTCGTTGTGTATTTCGCTTTATTACAATATAATAGCGTATTTTAACAGTTTTCGTTATCCTATCAAATTACACAATTTGTTTTCATCAAATAGAAGGCTTCAGTTTTAAGCGACTGATATTTTATTTTTGACGGGTTTTATGCAAATGAAAATGAAGCGTTAATTAGGGAAAGACAAACTAAAAGTTATTAAAGACTTATGTAGCTGATAATATATCCGATATGAGTCTGTAACGGTTATTTATTATAGAACTTAAAAGATAATCTCGATAACTGCTGTATTTTTTCAAACGAGATGAATCAACAGGGTTTTAAAATCGAAGCATATTTTATATATTTATTGAGATACTATAATAACTTCGGTAACGTAAAATTGTCTTTTCAAAAAAAATAGACGCATGTTGAAAGCTTCATCTTCCTATGATGAAGAAAAGTGGTCTAAAAGTGACTTGGAATGTATGTACTAAACTCTCATATGAACAAGTGAAGTTAAATAAAAGCTTGTTATAATAAATCGGAGATATGAAGATATAAATACTACAGTACATACGGATTAGTGAAAGGTACTCATTCAGTCTGAATAAAGTATAAAGAAGAAGACCAGAATCCGTTCCACATGATCTAATATGTCAAAGAGACTATGAATGTTAGTTATGAATGATAGGGAAAATTTTGAACGATTTTTGATTGATCAATTGATAAAATTTTCTAAAGGCAGAGAAAAATTATGTCCGCAATTCTGCTCTAAATCGAAGAAAGTATAAAAGGATTTTAAAATATTTGGAATATAATTCGGATTTATTATAAATGTTGATAGACACATGAGAGACATGCCTAGTACTAGAATTGTTGAGAGTGTGATACAAAGTTGAGAGTGTAATGACAAGATGGATGTGCCAGTTTGTTTCTAATATTAATTTACGAGATATATCATAAAACGGAATACAATTAGAATGGGTTCATAAACGTATAACATATTTAATTTGAGGTAATTTTTTTATAATCGTTGGTGTCCACATAGGAACCGTGTTCCGAGTATTCAAATTTTGGAAGGTAAAATCTTAAACAATTAAAATTATAACATGTTATATGTACCAGTTTGTTTTTTATATTAATTCAGGGATAGTAAAACAATTCGAAATTATGTGTTGGTAAAGGTAAATGATAGGAGATATGGAATACTAGAATTATTGAGGGCATTAAATAAACTAAGATGAGATGCATGCGTTTCTTATGTTCATTTATAATATATAGTAGATGAATGAACGATATATTCACCTAATTTTTACTTTATTTTTCAACAAATTACTTCGAGTTTTGTAATTTTCTATACCGAATTTTACGGTCTCTATGCCTCTACATTTAACAAATCTAAAAAATAACTCGCCAAAGTATCCTATCGACATAATTACGTAAACTGATCAACATTACTATTTTGTAAAGATGTTTATCGTAAAAATAGTAGTCAGCAAATATATGTATTGCAAAGTATAGAGTGTGTTCGAGCCCAGCAGTTGATTCTAACTTATCGCAAAATTTGATGCTTAATGTCATAAAGTCAGTTTACAACGCGAAGCGGTATTCAGGGCCAACGAAGAAATAACCATAAAATTACACTAAAACATATATCTTAGTCAAGGTTATCAAAGGTCGTTAAGAGAAATGGAACCCTGTCGACTGATATAAATATTTCGATACTCTATTTATCCTTTATTTGGGTTAAAATCATTTATGCGCCTGGACGAATTGGCACGGGGCCAACTTCTTCAATTAACGGGTTCCATTCCAGGCGGAAGCGAATTAGTTCGTCTATCCGGTTGAGAGGCTTCATTAACGTGTTTATTTCATGGCTTCGGAGGCTTTTTAGATGTCATCGGTGCTCGACAATCATAAAATATCAGTCGTGTGGTTCTGCGATTCTATGTAGCTACGTGTGTGTTGTCACATAAATAGTGTTTGCTTATTGCTCAATTGTTGCTGTATTGTGTTGAAAATCTTGGTAAGTTTATTATAGAGTTTATAAGTTTATTTATTATACATACTAGCACTTTTGATATGTTACCTTATAAAGTTAATTGTACTGAGTACTTAGCTGGCGTGAGATGTATTTTTCCTGTACAAATAGCCAGTGTCTAAGAATTAATAGCTCGGATGAAGCATTTACACTTTTCTCTTATTTAATTGACATAAAGCTTATATATATATATATATGTATATATATATATATATATATATATATATATATCATTATTATGGGTATTAAAAATACCGTTCACGGTTTATTTTTTAAAAAATCGATTTAAAACAAATTAAGCAATGATTAACTTTTCATAGTTTCTTCGAATTGATTTGTAATTTCTTTAGTAAATAAATATTTAATATAGAGAGTATAGGATATAATATAGAGAGTAGAAGAATTTTGCACTTGAATTTTTAAACTAATTAATGTATTTTATGTTATTACCAAATTTTAGCGTCTATTTTTCCACTCCAAAATGTCCATGTAAATATTTTAGAGCGTCAGGTGTCAAACCTATGAGATTTAATGTCTTTTAGCGCTATTTTGACCTCAAACGATTTCTGATCCACAGATAGACTGACGGACACACGGTGGTCTTATGAGAATTCTTTCTTTCTTTCTGAGGTACGGAACTCTGAAAACACGTGAAACTATCGATAGTAGCTACCTGTAACATATTTCTCGTATGTATGTATTCATGGGTGCGCAAAAAAGCCATGAAGAGATTAGTGCTCGATTTTGAAATTTAATCGTACTCCTTGTTAAATTAAAAATTGTCCAATATCTAATGAATAATAATATTTTACATAGATTCCCTTCAAAATACAACAAAAAAAACAAGTTGAATGGAAGCAAGTTAACACGCCGGCAGATAATGCAGCGCACTACTTGTTTTTTTTTGCTATTGCGAAGTGATTCCTAAATTATGAAAAACTACATGACGGATACTGAATTACTTCACCCCTTCTTATAGTGGTAACGTGTAGCCTGACTCGATTTAATAGACAAATAAATAAACAGATAATTTATTATTCTAACAAATGAAATTCGAAATAAAGTAATAGAAGTGCTCCCGAGTATTGGAGTCGATACAGCCATGTACCTGTTGCACCTTAATATCCGTGTAAAGTTTACTAAAATAGGTTGGTGAGTTTTGTGAATTCGTCAAACGTTAGCCCTGGATTTTAAACTTAAATGGTCCGAACATATTAATAAATTAGCGCTCCCGCGTACAGCGCGGCCACTTACGTCTATAGTTAGGGTTACCGGTAGTAAAACTATACGCTATTTGAATATTACATATATTCGCATCATGACCTGTTCCTTTCCGCTCGATGCGTTATTGTGCAAACAGATTTGGGTGAACCTTGATTAAATGTATTAATAATGGTTGTGTTAATTATTGTTTCTCTTTCCTCCCATCGTGTACTTCCTACTTAAATTATCTCAAAGTGTTTTTCATGAGAAATATATTAGTTGATGTTGTTTTATACAGGAGATTTGGTTAACAAAAATTAAGTATTTATGAAAACGTTTAACTGGTTACGTTATGAACAAGCTTTAGTATACTAGAATTAATCACAATCAATTGAAACTACGTAATGTAGTATTATTTCTACTTTCTCTCCACATCTTTTCAAGTTCTTTACCACATCTTCAGGTGGGCTGTTAGCAAAGATCTTTGCTAATAGTCCACCTGAAGTTGTAATACAACGAAACCTAGGTCGTGGTAAAGAACTTAAAGAAAGTAGAAATAATGTACTACATCACGTAGTTTCATTTAATTGTGAATGAATTTCTACAAAATTACCGCCAAATATATTCAAAATTCAAGAACTTACTGGCGTAAGATTCATTTTCTCTGTACAAATAGCCGGTGTCTAAGAATAGTTTAAACAAAACGTTTACTATCTTCTCTTATTTCATTTTCACAAAAAGCTTACATTAACCATTGTTACAGATATTTATAAAGCCAGTTCACGATATATTTTCTAAAAAAATCAATTTAAAAATAAATTAAACAATGAATAAATGATTATATTTTTTGGACTTAACTCCTTATTTCTTTTGTAACTAATTCTTAATATACAAATATGAGTACGAAATATTTTATATCAAGCCTAAAAAATTAAGAAAACATAAAAAACAGCGTCAAACGAAAAAAAATACGCAAAAATTTTTAATAATTTGTTATCTGACAGCCGTTTAATGTCTTTTCTCACTATTTTAAGTTTTACCACAAACGGTTTCTGATTAAAAGATAGACAATGATGATAAACATGTGATGATTTTACAAGGGTTCTTTATTTCTTTCTTATTTACTGGAAAAGTTTTGATTTTCAAATATAATTGAAATTCTCATCTAATATAGATTGGTAGATAATATTTTATATAGATTCCCTTCAAAATACAACAGAGATACGGAGAAATAAGGAGTTAAGTTGATAAAGAAATAAGGAGGTAAGTTGAATGGAAACAAGTTAGTACGCCGGGCAATACTGCAGAGCACTTCCTATTGTTTCGCTACTGCGAAATGTGCCTTAAATTTGGAAAATTGTTTAATTTTTTTATTGTAAAAAAATTGTAAAGTTGTTACTTAATAATAAATGAAAATATCTTAAGTTACTTTACTGCTGGTTATACTAGCAACGTGTAGCCTCATTCGATGTTACAGATAATTTCTTACGCTGAGAAATTAACTTCTAAGCCATAATAGAAGAGCTCTCGAATATTAGGGTCGATGAAGACATGTATGCGTCCTACCAATATCTGCTAAAATAGTTTGGTGAATTTTGTGAATTCCATTAAATTTCGAACTCGTCAGTAAGTTCATAAAATTCTCCTCGTTGACTCAAACTGTGTGCAATGTACGTTTAATTTTTTTAAGGTATCATATAAAAAGTGCTAGCATTGAATTCTCTGTATGCAAACATAGCAAGAATTTCAACGCAATAGAGCAACAGTCGAGCATTAAGCAAATACTATCTATGCAACAATACACACGCAGCTGCGCACAATTACAGATCTTGACGACTGACATTTTATGATAGTTGAGCAGCAAGGATATCTAAAAATCCTCCGTAACCATGAAATAAAAACGTTAATGAAGCCTCTCAAACGAATAGGCGAACTAATTCGCTTCCGCCGGAAATGAAACCTGTTA